>OY743108.1:21887182-23174682 GCA_963555685.1 Acrobasis consociella | reverse complement strand
TCTCTTCCAGGTGCCAATAAGTTTGTAATTCAAATATCTCGAAAACTAGGGGTCGTAGGGTGGTTTTGACATTTTTAACGGGGTCCCCCCCCCCTTCAACCCCCCCCACACTAACAACCGGAGTGTTAGTCTTTGTACCTATACGAATCATTTGGACGGGGTTTCATCCCCCTACCCCTAAAAATAATTTTGGACTTAGAAAAATTCGGAACCGGGGCAAAAAATTTTTTCTAAATTAAGGGTGGGAAATTGTTGTGGGTGCAAAGACTAACATCCTGAAAGAAACCGCGGTTTCGGGAGCCCAAAATTGACGGAGTTGTGGCCCTTTGAAAATACGGCGGCCATATTGGTCCGCCATATTGGATTTTTTCAATTGGCCGTAGCTCGTCACTGGGTCGTCCTACGAAGACGCGGTTTCTTCCATGAGATAGAGCTCAGAGAGGGCTTTTTGATACTGTCACTGGACCGACTCTAGGTAGAGCCTAAGTAGAGTCAAACAAAAAATTTTTTGCAAAATTTTATTTTTATTTGTATAATTGTTATCCGTATACGTGGCAGCATTTAGGACTAAAAAACTTGACTCTACATAGAGCTGACATAGAGTCATCAAACAAAAAATTGTTTTAAAAAATATTTTAGGTTAAGTATATTTTATCTTAAGACTTGTCGTTAAGACACAGGTGTCTCCATACCTATAAAATACCTAGGTAGCAGGTATAGGGCCCCGGAAGGCACATTACTTATATTTGTATTTAATTTAATTTAAGCGTACATTTAATAGGTTTAGTATAGGAATTGACCGTTTATACATATTTACATTATTTCCTGGCTCCCCTTTACAGGGCCAAGGAACATTTTATCTTTACACATTTAACTTTAAAATACAATACGCTTAAATCATTACTTTTAATTGCTTATTTTACTATTTTAATTATATAAATTATTGACGCAACCCTCCAACAATTTATTAGGAATTTATTTAATTTATTTATTGCAATTTATTTTTTAAGATACGAAAATGCCTATGGTACATTCGCCAATAACTACTGAGGTGATTTCCTACGAGAAAACACCAAAGTCCGTCACGTTTTCAGAGCCACGTTCCCTAAATTACACGGGAGAAAGCACACCCTATGAGAAATACAATCGGGACCCAAACGAAACGCCATTTGTACCCCTCAAACACAGAAGGCATAGGATTACCGACGACGAAAGGGAGGATTTGATCTCGGAGTGTAAACAAGTTATACAAGAAATCATAGACGAATTAGAAACAGCGCGTAATCTAAAGACTTTAATTAAGGAAGCGGTAAAAGAAAAGCTACAAATATTAGACGACAAAATTTGTGATCTGGGCGAGTACGTCGAACCCAAAAATATTACTCCGGGGTATCATCCCAGCGTGCGAACACAAACATCTCCAGAGGCCCAAACCAGCCCACTCGCGGACGAACTATCGGCCGGGCTTGCCTTCTCCAAACAGATGGAGGAGCAGGCCCGGCTGATCAGTGAGAACGCGAGGGTGCTGGGTGAACTGAAGGAGATGTTTATCGCGCAGCAGTCTGGCCCCTTGACGTACGCGCACGCGGTGGCCCGCCCGCCCCTGGCGAAACCGACCGAGTGCGGAGCCCTGCTGTCCCTTGTCGTCACATCCAAGGATGTGGCTGACACGGGGGAGCAGGTACTCGACAAAGTTCGGGAGGCGGTTGACGCCAGGGATGGGTGGGTTAAAGTCGAGCGCGTGCGTAAGGCAAAGGACCAGAAAGTGGTAATGAGTTGCTCAAACGAGACGGAGAGGGCAAAGTTGAGGGAACGCCTAGAGAAGGCGGGTAGGGGCCTCGTGGTCGAGGACATGAAAAACAGGGATCCGCTACTCATCCTTTGTGGTGTCAGTACCAGATATACTGGTGATGACATCCTCAAAGCGGTCAGGAATCAAAACCCTGAAGTTTTTCATGGCCTCGACGGCGGGGAGGACCGCCTGCAAATTAAATATAGCAAAAAAGCTAGGAACCCACATGTTAACCACATTGTGGTCAGCGCATCACCGACAGTATGGAGGAGGGCGCTGGACGCTGGGTCTCTCCGTGTGGACCTCCAGCGAGTCAGGGTAGCGGACCAATCCCCACTCGTGCAGTGCTCTCGCTGCTTGGGCTACGGCCACAGCAGACGGTACTGCACGGAGGGGGAGGACGCCTGCAGCCACTGTGGAGGTCAGCACCTAAGGTCGGAGTGCGCTGGCCACAAGGCGGGCACAGCGGCATCATGCCGAAACTGCAAGAAGGCAGGCATAGATAAGGTAGACCACAATGCCTTCGGTGGGGAGTGCTCATTGAGAAGGAAGTGGGATGCAATTGCAAGGTCGGCAACTGCGTATTGCTGACCTTGCAATTTGCACGATCCCCTCCCTTGAGCGGAACGGAGCCGTGGTTTTCCAGTTACCTAAAGTGTATTTATTTTAACTTGTGTAAAAGTCTAAAATGAATAGGTAAATAACAAGCAGGTATAGATAGACTGGGCAACGGCGGCTCTGCCGCTCACTGAGTACTACTCTGGTGAGGGCATTGCGGGTATCAACGCGATATCTCCCTTCCCCATTAGTAAATATAAATATGAGTGCATTATTAATAATAATGACTATATTTAGTAAATAATAAAAGCAGGAAAAGAGGGGGAGGGAAATACCGTATCGCATAAGGTGCATGATAGAGTACCTCAACATTGTAAAAAACCTAACTTTAATAATAATAATACATAAACCTGGCAGTAAGTAGACTTATTATGTAAACCAAATTACAAATACACTGTATACATATTCACAAAAAATGAAGAAAGAAAATGTGTTGAAATAGAGATAAGTAAAATAGGTTATAAATATACGAAACAAGTAGTCATAAGAAATAAAATTGTAAAACAAACATAGTAAAGAAAAACAATATAGTATATAAGCAAGATTATACATATGTAAAGTTGAAAAATTGAAATTGTTAACAAAAGTACGTCTTGTGTGTTGAAACTTATTGAATAAACCCTAATAAAGAATAATAAAAGAGAAAGATAGTTAGCTACAAAAGTAAGTAAATAGACGGGAGTCCCACCCGTATAAGAACAAAAGATGAAGTATGAACTTGGTGTATGAAGAATGAAAGTACGAGAGGTATGAAAGCGAGAACTTGTATGCAAGAGAAATTTAGCAAAAATAGGCTCCAATACAGTTGGAGGGAGTAGAAGTAGAAAAAAAAAAAAAAAAAAAAAAAAAAAAAAAAAAAAAAAAAAAAACCTAACCTAACCTAACCTAACCTAACCTAACCTAACCTAACCCGAGTCTCGCTGCGCCAGGCGACCCGAATGCGCACTGTCCGCAACGCTCCGCGCTCAAAAAATTCATTTTTTGCGGTAAAAAATTCGTATCTTTGGATCGGATGCAGTTATAACAGTGACAAATACATCAAAAAATGCGCGCTTAAAAGTTCTACAGTGTGAGTGAAGTGCCGAATACGTGGAATTTTTCTAAGTATTTTATTAACTCAAAATAGTGACAATTCTTCGTGACCCGGCGCGCGAGAAAATTCCCCAAAAAATCATCGGGCGTTATATCGTTACGATAAATACGTCAAAACGTGCACCAGAAAGTGGCGGACATAATATAAACAAGATTAGGGTTATAAACTTTAAATTCGAACTTTGGAAAATAAAACAAATCAAAAATTTTTAAAATTTAAACTTTAAAGACATTTTACTCGAGATATAGATCGATAACCCCCAAATTTTCAACTGTGGTCCTGTGAGTCGAGTTGACCTCCCTGCAGTGACACCCTTTCCAAAATTTTCCGGCGAAGAACCGAGGCGAGAGAGACCAAAAACCGTCTGAACCCACCAGCGGTTTTTTCGGTTTTGCGGCTGAACCCAGGTGCGCGCGCTGGTGGTTCTGTCACCCCTAGCTGCGCCCTGTGAAGACACACCGGACGACACCAAAACCGGGTTCCTAGCCCCAGTAGTCCAGGAGCAGCGCTCATCTTTCTGCCGGAAAATCAAAAAGAAGGATTTTGGACCCGCCCACGCCCGAAACTTCAAGGACTAGAAACACCACTTATAGATAAGTCCAACGTAGGTTTATCCACCAAATTGTACACCAAATTTGAGATCTGTAGCTTTAATAGTTTTTGAGATATAGAATTTTAACTTAAACAGTAGAATAATTTTGACGGGTTTTACGTAATTTCATTTCCAAAATTTGCTTTTTAATTAAGGGTTCCCCACGTAAAACAACCCTCTAATTTCAAAGTCCGGGCCAAAAAAATAGGTTTAGAACAATTTTCAAAATTTTAACTTTATTACTTTTCGAGATATTAAGAGATCAAATTTGGTAAAAATAATAAAAATTGTGACCCCTTTAACCCCCTTTCCCTTAATATAAATCCAAGTTTTAAATTGTAGACAATCCTTAAAAAATTCATTTAGTAATACCTTATCCTTAAATTATTTAAAATACTTTTGGAACCCCCCTAAACTAGTTGTAAACAAAATCACGCCATCTAGCGGCGAGTAGCAGCACTACATACTTGGTAAAATTTTGGATATTTTTAAAAAATCTAAATTGGTGTGAATTGGACAATAGGGACCCCCTGACCCCTGTTTATCATCAGGAGGACCCCCTAAGTGGGATAGATTAGTGTAAATCTACGTTATAGTGGTGGCCTAACAAGGAAATTTTGACATTAAAATCCGTAGTAAATTATTTTGACCAAACAAAAAATTATCTGCTTGTTAGGATTATTGAAGGGACTCCCCGCTCCCTTTCTACAGCCGGGAGGACTTAATAACTAATTTAATTTATAAGATTTTTAAACTATAGTGAAACCAACAGTGGAAATTACACACTGTTGTCGACAATTTTATATTTTTAAACTTTTAAACTTGGACGTGTCATAAAGACGAAGGTGCCTCCCTACCTATAAAATACCCAGGTAGAAGGTATAGGGTCCCGGAGGCACATTCATTAGCATAAGTTATTTTAAGTTTTAATTTACAACTTTTACAAATTTATTTAAACCTTGACTCCTCTATACAGAGTTAAGAGACTGTAATTTACAAATTAATTTAATTGAGTTTCATTATATACTTTACGTTGACTATTCCCTTGGCTCCCCCTTACAGGGCCAAGGAAGGTTTTAGTTTTACTCATCTTAATTTTAATATTACAGTTATAATTTTATTTTATTTTTACCTATACAATTTTAATTTTAATAATTTGACGCAGCCCTCTGAAAGTAATTAATTATATAAATTATTTTAATTGTATTTATTTGTTACAAAATTGCAATGCCGCTGGTACACTCCCCACAAACCGCTGGGAAGACACCTGAAGACAGGACACCAAAGTCCGTCTCATTCAACATCACTCAAAGATGTTTGGAATATGAGGAAGACAGCGACAAATCGCTAAACACTTGGCTTAGACAAAACCGAAACTCTGACGTCACACCCTTTGTACCACCTGAACGAAGGAGGCAAAGGATAACGGACGACAAAAGAGACGACCTAGTTGTAGATTGTAGGAGGATCCAGCGGCTAATCGAGGAAGACCTAGACTCAGCTAGGAACTTAAAAACTACCATAAAAGAATCGGTAAAACAAAAACTTGCCCTGCTCGATGACAACATCTGTGATTTAGCCGAGTACGTCGAGTCAAAAAACATAACGCCGGGGTACCACCCCAGCGTACGTACTCAGACGTCCCCGGAGGCCCAAACAACCTCCCCAAGACATGACTCCATAGACGAGCTGTCGGTTGGGCACGCCTTATCCCAAAAAATGGACGAGCAGGCCCGGCTGATTGGCGAAAACGCCAAAAAATTAGAGGAGATCAGGGAGATGATCGAGGCGCAATCTGGTCGCTTGACTTACGCGGGCGCGGTGGCCCGCCCAGCCCTGGCGAAACCGACCGAGTGTGGAGCCCTGCTGTCCCTTGTAGTCACATCAAAGGATGTGTCTGACACGGGGGAGCAGGTGCTCGACAAAATTCGGGAAGCGGTGGATGCCAGGGATGGGTGGATCAAAGTCGAGCGCGTGCGTAAGGCAAGAGACCAGAAAGTGGTGATGAGTTGTTCGACCGCAACGGAGAGAACAAAGCTAAGGGAGCGCATTGAAAATGCAGGCCGGGGCCTCGTCGTCGAGGACATGAAAAACAGGGACCCCCTCCTCATCCTCTGGGGCGTCAGTACCAGATATACTGATGATGACGTCCTAGGAGCAGTAAGGAGGCAAAACCCCGAAGTTTTTCATGGCCTCGACGGGGGGGAGGACCGCCTGCAAATAAAGTATAAAAAAAAGGCTAGGAACCCGCATGTCAACCACATTGTGGTCAGCGCATCACCGGCAGTATGGAGGAGGGCAGTGGACGCCGGCAGCCTCCGAGTGGACCTCCAGCGAGTAAGGGTTGCGGATCAGTCCCCCCTCGTGCAGTGCTCACGCTGTCTGGCCTACGGCCACAGCAAGAGATACTGCAACGAGGTGGAGGACTCCTGTAGCCACTGCGGAGGACCGCACCTAAAATCGGAATGCGCTGACCACAGGGCCGGGGCGGCGGCTTCGTGCCGGAATTGTAAGAAAGCAGGCATCGAGAGGGCAAACCACAGTGCTTTCAGTGGGGAGTGCTCACTAAGAAGGAAGTGGGATGCCATTGCAAGGTCGGCAACTTCGTATTGCTGACCTTGCAATTAGCACAGCCTCCTCTCCCTTGGGCGGGTTGGAGATGTCACTTCTCATCCACCAAAAAGTTATTTATTAAAAACTTTTGTTAAAAAAGTTCAATAAATATTTTTAACAGGTATAAATAAGAGTGGGAAGAGGCAACTCCACCGTTCACTGAGTGCTGACCCCGGTGAAAGCATTGTGGTTGCGAATGAGGTATTTTCTTATAAAAAATATAAAAATTATTGGAATTTTAAACTGACAAATACATGTTTAAATTACTGTGTTCTAACTCCAATAACTGTAAATAAAATAAAAGTGAATCATTTTGAATAATGAACCACTTTATTAGGTAAATAAGAGAAAAATGGAGTAAGCGCAGAAAGAAAATACCTTATTGTGGTTAAAGCTGAGCAAGGCAAATTAAAATAAGAAATATATACCTAGAATAATGAAAGTAACATAAAAATGTAAATAACAATAAATAATGTAATATAAATAAATGTAATTATTATAAGTAAAACAATAATATAACAATGCAAATAAAATAAAGGAAATAAATAAATGTAACTAAAAAATATAATATAAACAGTAGATATACTTGTAAAAATAGATAGATATAATGTTGTATGTTTTTAGAGAAATAAGAAATTGTGTACTGAATTATTTTACCCTAAGAATATCAACAATAAATAAAGAAATAAAAAGAAAAGTATAGATAGACAAAGAACATAGTCAAAAAACGGGAGTCCCACCCGTCAGAGCAAAAGATAGATGTATGAACTTGGCTAGTATGATGAATGAAAGTACGAGAGGCATGCAAGCGAGAACTAGTATGAAAGAGTAGGCTAGCGAATATAGACTCTGATCATTTCAGGGGGTGTAGAATAAAAAAAAAAAAAAAAAAAAAAAAAAAAAAAAAAAAAAAAAAAAAAAACCTAACCTAACCTAACCTAACCTAACCTAACCTAACCTAACCTAACCTAACCTAACCTAACCTAACCTAACCTAACCTAACCTAACCTAACCTAACCTAACCTAACCTAACCTAACCTAACCTAACCTAACCTAACCTAACCTAACCTAACCTAACCTGTTATTAAACTTATCAAGTCTTAGAAAATAAAACGAAATGTAACTGTAGTGCTTACTTGTGCATATAGACAAGTATATGCAGAGAAAATGTACTATATTTTCGGCTTTATATGTGTATATATGTATAATATTATATGTGTGAGTCAAAAGGTAAATATATATGTATGTATACATGTACTGGCTCGTAGGGAAACATTGAGTTTTATTTAAATAAGAATTGAACTTAAAATTAATTGTATAAAAATTTGAATTGCAAATTAAGTTAAATTGTTAAAATTTCAAAATGATAAATAGGTATACTAAATAAAAAACTTTAATTGTAAAAAACTAAAAATTAACTTAGATAAGTATGTCAAAATGTATAATTAAGTTACAAGAAATGTTTTAAATAAAGAAAAAATACCTGTGTTACACTCCCTAAAAAACAAAGAGAGAGAGTAGTTAGACGGGCATCCCACCCGTAAATGTATAATAGAAGAAGAATGAAAGGAAAGTATGCGGTATGACAGTACGAGAGGCATAAATGCGAGAAATTGTATGAAAGAGTAGACAGCAAACAAAGACTCCAATAATGTTGGAGGTGGAGTATTAAAAAGAAAAAAAAAAAAAAAAAAAAAAAAAAACCTAACCTAACCTAACCTAACCTAACCTAACCTAACCTAACCTAACCTAACCTAACCTAACCTAACCTAACCTAACCTAACCTAACCTAACCTAACCTAACCTAACCTAACCTAACCTAACCTAACCTAACCTAACCTAACCTAACCTAACCTAACCTAACCTAACCTAACCTAACCTAACCTAACCCAGTTCCGCTGCGTCAGGCGACCCGAACGCGCACTGCCCGCAACGCTCCGCGCTCGAAAAATTCAAAGTTTTGCGATTTTTACGGATTAAAATCAATAACTTCGGAACGGAGACAGTTACAGGCCTGGAAAAAACACTAAAAAGTGCGCGCTGCAAAACTCTATCGTGACAGTGTTGTGACAAGTACTTGGATTTTTTCCAAGTATTTTTAAAACGTAAAAAACTGTGCAAGTTTCGGGACCTTACGCGCGAAACAATTCGCTAAAAAATCATCGGGCGTCGTACAGAAATAAATTGTACGTGTCTAAATTCTCCAGAACTTGGCGGACCCATTCATAGTTACATTTGTGACATAAACTCAAAATTTGGACCTTCAACAGTGTCGAAAACAAAAACTTTTTTCAAAATTAAACTTTAAATGCAATTTTCTCTAAAAGTAAATCGATGACCCATACTTTTGGAACTGTAGGTTTGTGGGCAAAGGACGTCTTCTTGTCTGGACACACTTCAAAAAATTTTCTGGCCACGCACCGAGGCGCCAGAGACCAAAAACCGTCTGGACCCACCAGCGGTTTTTTCGGTTTTGCGGCCAAACCCAGCGGCGTCTACTAGTGGTTTTACCACCCCTAGTTGCGCCTTGAGAAGACGCACCAGAGGACACGTAGACCAAGTTCCTAGGACCAGGCATTCAGGAACAGCGCTCATCTTTCCGCCAGAAAATTGCAACGAGCAAATTTGGACCCGCCCACGCCCGAAACCTCAAGGACTGGAGACTCCTATTATAGATAAGTCCAACGTAGGTCTATCCATTGAATTGTGCACCAAATTTGAGATCAGTAGCTTTATTCGTTTTGGAGATATTGAATTTTATCTGTAACATTAGAAATTTTTCCACGGGTTTTACGTAATTTCAATTCCAAAATTTGCTTTTTAATTAAGGGTTCCCCACGTAAAACAACCCTCTAATTTCAAAGTCCGGGCGAAAAAAATAGGTTTAAAACAATTTTCAAAATTTTAGCTTTGTTATTTACTGAGATATTGAGAGATCAAATTTGGTAAAATTAATTAAAATTGTGACCCCTTTTACCCCCTTTCCTTTAAGATAAATCCAGGTTTTATATTATAGAAAATTATTAAAAAATTCAATTAGCAATAATTTAGGCATAAATTATTTAAATTACTTTCGGAACCCCCCTAAACAAGTAGTAAACAAAATCCCGCCATCTAGTGGCGAGTAGCTGCACTACATACCTGGTAAAATTTTATATATTTTTTAAATTTTTAAATTGGTGCGAATTTGATAATAGGGACCCCCTGACCCCCGTTTATCACCAGGAGGACCCCCTAAGTAGGATAGATCTGCGTAAATTTACGTTACAGTGGTGGCCTTATAAGAAATCTGTACATTAAAATTCCTAAAAAATTCAATTGACAAAATAAAAAATCTATTGACTGTGAGAATCATCGAAGGGACTCCCCGCTCCCTTCCTACCATTGGGAGGACCTAATAATACATTTAGTTTTTAAGTTTTTAAAATTATAGTGGCCGCCGAAAGAGAAACTTACTCACTTTTATATTTTATTTATTTGTTGTGTAGACTTTTCTTGTACAGTTTAACATTTTAACGACTTTGGCCCCTCTATACAGGGCCAAAAAATTGTAATTTATTTAATTTTAACTTTACTGTAATTTTAATCTGACTGGTGTTTTAATTTTAATTATTATTTTGTAACTTAATTTAATTTGACCGTTTTACAACTTATACAAACCTCTTATTTTAATATTTTAATGACCTCGGCCCCCTTATACAGGGCAAAAAATTGTAATTTAGGTTTTAATTTTACATCTTAATCTATTTGTTTTTAATTTATTTATTGACGCAGGCCTTCAACATGCCTCTAACTCATTCTCCGCCTATAAATAAAGGGACAGCGGTCAGCGGGACGCCTAAATCGGTGACATTCGCCGATCCACAAAGGTGTCTGAGCTTTTCGGACTCGAGTCCACCAACATGTACGACAGAAGAAAGGATTCGATTTAAAACACGTATGGAAAATGACCCCAGTCGTACACCGTTTGTCCCAGAAAAATACAGGAGAAAACGAATAGATGATGACAAAAGAAACACATTATTGTTAGAGTGTAGAGATTTTATACAAACAGTTATAGATGAGTTAGACACCGCGAGAAATTTAAAAACGACTATCAAAGATAAGATAAAAGAAATATTAGGGCAATTAGAAGATAAAATGATAGACCTGGGCGAATTCTGTGACCCGGAAAACATCACGCCGGGTTACCATCCCAGTGTCCGTACCCAGACCTCCCCTGAGGCCCTACCCAGCCCAAATCAGATCGAGTCTGCCCTATCCAAACAAATGGAAGAGCAGGCTCGACTGATTAAGGAAAACACCGAGAGGCTGGAAGAGATAAGAGCAATGATCGTGCAGCAGCCTGGCCCCTTGTCTTACGCAGACGTAGCGGCCCGTCCGGCCTTGGCAAAACCGACTGAGCGTGGGGCTCTGCTCTCCCTTGTCGTCACATCGAAAGATGGGTGCGACACGGGGGAGCAGGTGCTCGACAGGGTTCGGGAAGCGGTGGATGCCAAGAACGGATGGATACGCGTAGAGCGGGTGCGTAAGGCGAGGGACCAGAAAGTAGTGATGAGTTGCGCGACGGAGGCCGAAAGGGCAAAATTGCGGCACAGACTGGAGGGAGCAGGCAAAAACCTAACAGTCGAGGTCGTGAAAAATAGGGACCCGCTCCTCATCCTCTGGGGCGTCAGCGTCAAATATACTGACGATGACGTCATTGGAGCGGTGAGGAACCAGAACCCGGAAGTTTTTCACGGCCTCGACGGGGAGGAAGGCCGCCTGCAGATTAAATATAAAAGGAAGGCGCGGAACCCGCATGTTCACCATGTTGTGGTCAGCACATCGCCGGCCATATGGAGGAGGGCAGTCGCTGCCGGAACCCTCCGTGTGGACCTCCAGCACGTAAGGGTAGCCGATCAGTCCCCCCTCGTGCAGTGCTCTCGCTGCCTGGCCTACGGCCACAGCAGGAGGTACTGCAACGAGGAGGTGGACTCGTGCAGCCACTGCGGGGGTCCACACCTAAAGTCGGCATGCCCTGACTACAAGGCGGGCACCGCGGCTTCCTGCCGCAATTGTTGCAAGGCAGGACTGGGGAAGACAGAGCACAATGCCTTCAGCGACGGCTGCGCGTTAAGGCAGAAATGGGACGCGATTGCAAGGTCGGCAACCGCGTATTCCTGACCTTGCAATCAGCGCAGGCCCACTGGTGAGTGGCTTGGTCGCTGGTGGCCTGCACCCTTAGATCATCAATACAACTTTTATTTAAAAGCTAGATTGTATGACTAAAACAGGTAGAAAAGAGCAGACCATCACGACTCAGCCATTCACCTAGCATGTGCGCAGCCGTCGGTGAAGGTATTATCATTCCCGGACAACAGGGCATCCCCTCCCCGAATTTGTATAAAATATGTGTGTGTTATTATAAAAATAAACACAATATTTAAGCAAACAAAAACAAGTAAATAAAATGGGAGGGATATACCCCAAAAAATGGAAGTCCGTGAAGATAAGGCTTTATTTAACTATATTTATTATATATAATTAACAAGTAGTAAATAAGTAATAAGAACATCAAAACAAAAATTTTTTATATACAAAAGGAAAATCTATTATTATACATTTCAAAAATGCTATGTACATATTTATTAAAATTGTAATTAAATAACTGTAAGGCAATCATGGATGTAATAAAAATTGCAAAAACAATAGGTATATAATTTTTAAAATTATAATTCACAAATGTATACTGAAATAAAATACTATTTAAGATGAAAAATACAAAGAGTATACACAAAAATTATTGAGAAATAATAAATGAAAAGTAAAATACTGTAAAAATATAAAAGATAATGTATAATACATAAGAATATATTTAAGCGTAGGAATATATGGAAATGTAAAATAAATATAAAATAATTAAGTAACAGAAAGAACATGTAATATAGAAATAAATATAAAAGATGATGAAAGACAATGTACAATACATAAGTATATATATATAGCATAGAAAAATTTGGAAATGTAAAATATACGTATATAGTTAAGAAAAAAGAAAGAAAATGTATAGTAAAGAAATAAGTTTTTAACATTGTAAAAAGAAAAAGAAGAAACTTGTTGACAGAGTACCTTATTGCACCTAAAGACAATAAAGAATAAAAATAGTGATAGTCTCACATTTAGTTAAAAGTCGGGAGTCCCACCCGAATAGAGTATAAGATGATGTATGAACTTGGATAGTATGAAGAATGAAAGTACGAGAGGCATGAAAGTGAGAACTGGCATGAAAGAGTTGTTCGGCAAATATAGACTCCAATCATGTTGGA
This sequence comes from Acrobasis consociella, assembly GCA_963555685.1. NCBI lineage: Eukaryota > Metazoa > Arthropoda > Insecta > Lepidoptera > Pyralidae > Acrobasis > Acrobasis consociella. The sequence continues at coordinate 23,161,666 of OY743108.1, read as the reverse complement.
GGCTGTAGGATATGGTGGGGCAGAGGCAAGTACGAGCACTAGTAAAGGTTGTGTCCAGGGATCTATAGCGGGCCCAATACTTTGGAACCTGCTGTTGGACACCCTATTGAAGGACCTTGGAACGAAAGGCGTGTATTGCCAGGCGTTCGCCGATGACGTCGTTCTCGTTTTTGACGGAGATACTGGTCAAGAAATTGAAAACCAAGCTAATGGCATACTCGCGCATGTTGGAGCGTGGGGTGTACGTAACAAATTAAAATTTGCTACAAATAAAACAAATGCGATGACAATCACACGCAAACTAAAATATGACACTCCACGCTTGAACATGTGCGGGGGTGCCATAACAGCAGTCAAGGAGATCAAACTCTTGGGAGTAACGCTTGACCAGAAACTCACTTTCAACGCACATGTGAGGAACATATGCAGTAAAGCTATAGGATTTTACAGGCAGCTGGCTAAAGCAGCCAAAACGAGTTGGGGTCTAAATCCCGAAATTACTCGCACTATATACATAGCCGTGGTGGAACCAGTTATCCTTTACGCAGCGAGTGTCTGGGCACCGGAAGCTGATAAGATATGCGTTAGGAACCAGTTTGATGCGTTACAGCGTGGCTTCGCCCAGAAAATATCTAGAACATACCGTACGGCCTCCCTTAACTCAGTCCTGGTGTTAGCGGGTTTGCTCCCCCTTGATCTTCGTGTACGCGAAGCTGCTTCGCTATATGGGATTAAGAGGGGGGCGCCTCTACCGGGTCTGGGGGACAGGGAGGTGGAACGTATGGAATCCGCGATCGAAGCTCCCCATCCAGCGGAACATATCGACCTGCAGTTCACCAGCCTGGTAAACCAAGAACAGGTGGATGCACATAGTGACTTTGCTCTCAAAATATACACCGACGGCAGCAAGATTGACGGCAGGGTTGGCGCCGCACTCTCCATGTGGAGTGGTGGGGTGGAAACCAAGGCCGTCAAACTTTGTCTGCCGTCATATAGCACCGTTTACCAGGCCGAGCTGCTGGCGATATGCGAAGCTACTAGGAGAGCGAGGAAGCACAAGGCGGAATCTTTTGGAATCTACAGCGACTCAATGTCAGCACTTCAAACTGTCACAAACCTCGCATCTCTCCACCCCCTGGCGGTTGAAGCAAAACAGAATATAAAACATATTCTACAAAGCAAAAGAATAGCATTGTTTTGGATAAAAGCTCACGCGGGGCTGGAGGGGAATGAGAGAGCTGACGTGCTGGCTAAAGAGGCTGCTGTGGATTCCAAAAGAAAACCTAATTACGATCTGTGCCCTATATCCTATGTAAGACAGGGGATTCGTGCGGAGTCGCTGCGCGAATGGGACAGTAGGTACGGAGCGGGCGAAACAGCTGGGACCACCAAGCTGTTCTTTCCGGTGGCGTCCAAAGCATATAAAACAACACGCAGAATGCACTTGACGAACCCATTGGCACAGCTGCTGACCGGACACGGAGGTTTCGCGGAATATCTACATCGTTTCAAATTGAAAAACTCAGCGGCGTGCATATGCGACCCTGACTCGCACGAAACTGTCTGCCACATCCTCACGGAATGCCCGGTCTTCCTAAAACAAAGACAGGACATCGAAACAAGCCTAGATCTAAAAATAAGTAAAGCAAATTTACCAATCCTTATAGCCAACAAAAATAACCATAGCTTTGTAGAATACTGTTTAAAATTAATAAGAACTGTGAACAAACGACATAGTGATAAAGTATGATGTCGTAATATTGTGACATATTATTGAACAGCATACGTTAAGATAGTGTTAAATTAGTATAGTAACAACCAGTAATTAACTAACTACGTTATATAATAAGGATGGAAAAAAAAAAAAAAAAAAAAAAAAAAAGTGAGATCTAAAACAGAAAAATATAATAAACAAGTGACATATGTCATACCCCCAGTAAGATCGTATAGTATAAGGTGGAAGTATCGATAAGTAAATTAAGTTAGAAAAGCAGTAGTAGACGGGAGTCCCACCCGTAAAGGTATAAAATACGAAGAGATAAAATAAGAAGGATAATTTAGAAATAAGTTTATATGCGAGAAGAAAATTATAAAATAAGATTAAAATAATAGCCAAGTAAACACAGTCTCCGATACAGTTGGAGGTAATAGAAAAAAAAAAAAAAAAAAAAAAAAAAAAAAAAAAAAAAAAAAAAAAAAACCTAACCTAACCTAACCTAACCTAACCTAACCTAACCTAACCTAACCTAACCTAACCTAACCTAACCTAACCTAACCTAACCTAACCTAACCTAACCTAACCTAACCTAACCTAACCTAACCTAACCTAACCTAACCTAACCTAACCTAACCTAACCTAACCTAACCTAACCTAACCTAACCTAACCTAACCCAGTTCCGCTGCGTCAGGCGACCCGAACGCGCACTGTCCGCAACGCTCCGCGCTCAAAAAATCAAAGTTTTTAGTGATTTACGGCTAAAAAATTCATAACTCCGGAGTGGAAGCAGATATCGTTGCGAAAAATATCTCAAAAAATGCGCGCAAAGAAGTTCTAACAAGAAAGTGAAGTGACAAATACTTGGATTTTTTCCAAGTATTTTTAAAACGTGAAAAACTGAGTCCGATTCGGGACCTTCCGCGCGAATCAATTCGTCAAAAAATCATATAACATTGTAGAAAAACAAAATATATATGTTTAAATTCTTCAGAAGTTGGCGGACACAATTATATAAAAAAACTTGATAAGTAAATTGTTTTTTGGAACTTTTACAGTGGCAACAAAAAAACATTTTTAAAATTTTTAACTTTAAACGTGATTTTCTCAAAATCTAAAGCGATAACCCATAATTTTTAAACTGTGAATCTGTGTGCAGTGGACGTCTTCTTCCCTGGACATACTCGAAAAAATTTTCTGGCGAAGCACCGAGGCGCCAGAGACCAAAAACCGTTAGAACCCACCAGCGGTTTTTTCGGTTTTACGGCTGAACCCAGATGCGCGCGCTGGTGGTTCTGTCACCATTGGCTGCGCCCTGAGAAGACGCACCAGACGATCCCAATATCGACTTCCTAGGACCAGGCGTCCAGGAGCAGCACACATTTTTCTGCTGAAAAATTCAAAGAAGAAATTTTGGACCCGCCCACGCCCGAAACCTGAGGAAGTGGAACAATCGTTAGTAGATAAGTCCAGTGCAAATCTATCCCACAACCTGTGTACCAAATTTGAGATCTCTAGCATAAATAGTTATTTAATTATAGATTTTTAAATGAAACATAGGAAAAATTTTGCCCGGGTTTACGTAATTTCAAAGTGAAAAAGTGCTTCTTAAATAAGGGTTGTTTTGAGCAAACAACCCTTAATTTCATTAGCCCGGGTCGTAAAAATAGTTTTATAGTTGTTTCTGTATTTTTAGCTTCAGTAGTTTTTGAGATAATTCGATCTCAAATTTGGTAAAAGCCGGGATTTTGACCCCCCTTTTTCACCCCTTTCCCGTAGGGGAAATTTATGGGGCATATTAAAAATCCTCATTATTAACCGGTAACTATTTTATTTTGGCACTAGTTTAATTAAATTCTTGTTAATTTCGAAAATAAGCTCGTAAACAAAATCCCGCCATCTATTGAGAAACTTTGGAACTATATACCTGATAAAAATTTTAACTTTTTTCAAAATTCCAAATTTATGTGTATCGTGTAGTAAGGACCCCAGGACCCCTGTTTTTATCCAGGAGGACCCCCTAAGTGGGATAGATTTGCACATATTAGCGTTGTAAGTGGTGACACTATGAAAATTTGTAAATAAAAATTTGTATAAAATTAAATTGACGTAATTAAAATAATTTGGATAGTGAGGACCACAAAAGGGACTCCCCGCTTCCCCCCTTCTATCAGTATGACCTATTTATTTACTTAGTTTGTAAGATTTGTAAATTATAGTGTCACCGAAATAGGATTTTATTCACTTTAGTATTAATTACTTTGCAAAATATTCTTAAATAATTGTTTTAATTTAATTTATTTAATTTTATATCAATCCTTAATTTAATTTAATTGCTATTTTATAATTCTAATACATTTTAACAATTTTAACTCTAGTTTATAGTGACTGAAATTTGCAAAGTAGTTTTAAAATTCAATTTATTTAATTTCTATTTTATCTTTACTGTTATTTTATACAACTTTTACAAACTTTTAACGTAGTTTTAGGTAAAAACGACCTTGGCTCCCTTTTACAGAGCCAAGGGAAGTGTATTTTAAATTTTTAATTTATTTATTTAATTTTAAATTTAATTTTTAACTTATTTTACAACTGACGCAGGCCTTCAACATGCCTCTGACTCATTCTCCGCCTATATCCAAAGGGACAACGATTAGCGCGACGCCTAAATCGGTGTCATTCGCCGATCCACAGAAGTGTCTGACATTCTCGGACACCAGTTCACCAGCATATTCTGAGCTACACGGAAGATCAAGGCATATAATGTATATGAGAGAAAATCCTACTCTCACACCATTTGTCCCGGAGGAGTATAGGAGGAAACGCATAGATGATGAAAAGAGAGACACGCTTTTAACAGAGTGTAGAGATTTTATAAAATTAGCGATAGAGGAGTTAGAGACTGCTAGAAATCTGAAAACCACTATCAAGGATACTGTAAAGGAAATTTTAGGGAAATTAGAATATAAGCTGTTTGACCTGGGCGAATTCTGTGACCCGAAAAATGTCACACCCGGGTACCATCCCAGTGTCCGCACCCAGACCTCCCCTGAGGCCATACCCAGCCCAAATCAAGTCGAGTCTGCTCTGTCCAAACAGATGGAAGAGCAGGCTCGACTGATTAAAGAAAATTCTGACAAGCTGGAAGAAATAAGGGCGATGATCGCGCAGCAGCCTGGCCCCTTGTCTTACGCAGACGTAGCGGCCCGCCCGGCCTTGGTGAAACCGACAGAGCGTGGGGCCCTGCACTCCCTTGTCGTCACATCGAACGATGGGTGCGACACGGGAGAGCAGGTGCTCGACAGGGTTCGGGAAGCGGTGGATGCCAAGGACGGGTGGATACGCGTAGAGCGGGTGCGTAAGGCGAGGGACCAGAAGGTAGTGATGAGTTGCGCGACGGAGGCCGATAGGGCAAAGTTGCGGCATAGACTAGAGGGGGCAGGCAAAAACCTAACAGTCGAGGTCGTGAAAAATAGGGACCCGCTCCTCATCCTCTGGGGCGTCAGCGTCAAATATACTGACGATGACGTCATCGGAGCGGTGAGGAACCAGAACCCGGAAGTTTTTCACGGCCTCGACGGGGAGGAAGGCCGCCTGCATATAAAATATAAAAGGAGGGCGCGGAACCCACATGTTCACCATGTTGTGGTCAGCACATCGCCGGCCATATGGAGGAGGGCAGTCGCTGCCGGAACCCTCCGTGTGGACCTCCAGCACGTAAGGGTAGCAGATCAGTCCCCCCTCGTGCAGTGCTCTCGCTGTCTGGCCTATGGCCACAGCAGGAGGTACTGCAACGAGGAGGTGGACTCGTGCAGCCACTGCGGGGGTCCACACTTAAAGTCGGCATGCGCTGACCACAAGGCGGGCACCGCGGCTTCCTGCCGCAACTGTTGTAAGGCAGGACTGGGGAAGACAGACCACAATGCCTTCAGCGACGGCTGCGCGTTAAGACAGAAATGGGACGCGATTGCAAGGTCGGCAACCGCGTATTCCTGACCTTGCAATCAGCGCAGACCCACCGGTGAGCGGCCTGGTCGTTGGTGGCCCGCATCCTTAGCTCATCAATACGACTTTTACTTAAAAGCTAGATTGCATGACTAAAATAGGTAGAAAAGAGCGGGCCATTGCGACTCAGCCATTCACCAAGCATACGCGCAGGCGTCGGTGAAGGTATTGTATATCCCGGATAGCGGGGTATTCCCCTCCCTAATCTTGAATCAAATATGTGTGTATTATTTCAAATAATCACAATATTTAAGTAAACAAACATAAGTCAATAAAATGGGAGGGTCATACCTTACTGTAAAAAATCCGTGGAGATAGGAAAAATTTAAAATAAAAATGCAGAATGTCAATACATATGGAAAACATTATATTTAAGATAAAATTATTATCCGTTAATTAAACAAAGATTTATTGTATATAAAACAAATTATTAATTTATTTTTTAAGGCAAATGCCTATATGTACAGAAACAATAGATATAATATTTAGAAGATAATTATATAAAAATAATATGTATAACAAAATACTAAAAATGTAAACACAGAATATTGAAATAATGTTACAATTAAATGTTATAATGTAAAATGTACAGATAAGTCAGCGAAATAAAATATAGAATAATATGTAAGTTAATGTGTGAATGCAAAAGTCTATTAATAATATAAATGTATAATTATGCAAATATAGTACGATATAAGATGTAAAGTAAAATATATGTACATAGAAAGAAAATGTATAAATTGGATATAGACTTTAACAATTGTAAAAAAAGAAGAAAATGTTCATATTATTGACTTTATTACCCTATTACCCTATTGAATAAATAAAGAAATAAAAAGAAATAAAAGATAGAGACAGTACCTAAGATAGTTAATTGTCGGGAGTCCCACCCGAATAGCATGTTAGATGATGTATGAACTTGGACAGTATGATGAATGAAAGTACGAGAGGCATAAAAGTGAGAACTGGCATGAAAGAGTATTTCGGTAAAAATAGGCTCCAATCTTGTTGGAGGTCGTAGCATTATAAAAAAAAAAAAAAAAAAAAAAAAAAAAAAAAAACCTAACCTAACCTAACCTAACCTAACCTAACCTAACCTAACCTAACCTAACCTAACCTAACCTAACCCGTAAGGCAAAGGACCAGAAGGTTATTATGAGCTGCTCGTCGGAATCTGAGAGAGCGAAGTTAAGGGAGAGGCTGGAGAAGGCGGGCAACCTCACTGCCGAGGAAGTGAAAAACCGGGACCCACTCCTCATCCTCTGGGGCGTCAACATTCGCTATAGCGATGATGACGTCATCGGAGCGATGAGGAATCAAAACCCGGAGGTTTTCCACGGCCTCGGCATGGGGGAGGACCGCCTTCAAATAAAATACAGAAAGAAGGCTCGTAATCCGAACAATAGTAATATTGTGCTCAGCACAGCTCCGGCAGTATGGAGGAGGGCACTAGATGCCGGGACCCTGCGTGTGGATCTCCAGCACATAAGAGTTGCGGACCAGTCCCCACTCGTGCAGTGCTCTCGCTGCTTGGGCTACGGCCACAGCAGACGGTACTGCACGGAGGGGGAGGACGTCTGCAGCCACTGTGGGGGTCCACACCTAAAGTCGGAGTGTGCTGAGCACAAGGCGGGTACGACGGCCACTTGCCGTAACTGTAAGAAAGCAGGTGGCGAACAGACGGACCACAATGCCTTTAGCGGTGACTGCCCGCTGCGGCGGAAGTGGGACGCGATTGCAAGGTCAGCAACAGCGTATTCCTGACCTTGCAATCAGAATAGCGCCATCGATGGCAGACTATGCCGCTTGTTGTCATGGGAGCCCTAGTTCATCAAATATTACTTTGACGCAAAATAATATTGTTATGAAAAAAGGTGTGGAAATGAAACAGAGCGGCATGGACTGGCATCGAAGTATAGTGTATCGCTGAAGGCACTGCGGTTGTATTGGGCAATGGGGTGTTTTCCCTTAAAAATTTTAACGGAAATTTTTACATTTTATTATTGAATAAAATTGTTAAGAATTGATTGTAAATAAATAAAAAGTAACAAAAGGAAAAACACCCCATCGTAGATAGGGAACCTTCTTCTGTAATTTATTTGCTGAGGTCTAAAACTCTGTCTGCATTAGAGCAACGCTCAAAGGGTTCTCTCTGCAAATTGGAAATCGTTTAAGTAGGTGAAAGGGAAAGCGGAATAAAAAAGGAGAATATTAGTGGCATATTGAAATGGCATATCAATGTAAAAAATTAGATTAAAGGATAAATAGATCAAGTTAGTACTAAAATAGTAAAATTAGAAGCAAAAGTAAAAGTAAAAGTAAAATTAAAAGTAAAAGTAAAAGTAATAGTAAAAGTAAAAGTAAAAGTAAAAGTAAAAATAAAAGTAAAAGTAAAAGTAAACGTAAAAGTAAAAGTAAAAGTAAAATTAAAAGTAAAAGTAAAATAGTATAATTTACATAAATCCTAACCTTACATTTTAAAGACTGCATATAAATGTTAACCTGCCAACATAGTCTCTGACCATATCAGAGGGCAAAGGAAAAAGGCGTAGCAACAAACGCTGCGTCTTTTATAAAAAAAAAAAAAAAAAAAAAAAAAAAAAAAAAAAAAAAAAAAAAAAAAACCTAACCTAACCTAACCTAACCTAACCTAACCTAACCTTACCTAACCTAACCTAACCTAACCTAACCTAACCTAACCTAACCTAACCTAACCTAACCTAACCTAACCTAACCTAACCTAACCTAACCTAACCTAACCTAACCTAACCTAACCTAACCTAACCTAACCTAACCTAACCTAACCTAACCTAACCTAACCTAACCTAACCTAACCTAACCTAACCTAACCTAACCTAACCTAACCTAACCTAACCTAACCTTTTTTTTTTTTTTTTTTTTTTTTTTTTTGTCGCGGAGAAAATCCCTTCGGATACCTTACCAGTTACGGGAGACCGGTAAGGTTATGTGGTGTTACCACTAAAAACTCCGCGGTGTCAACGCCGGTACCGCTATTGCCAGGTCCGTGTGCTACTCTCGCTCCACAGACCTGGCACGGTGGCCGCTATCCAGCGGCCTCGGCTGGGCTCACTCGCGGAACCCTCTCAATTAGCGAGAGGGTCGGAGTGGCCTGCGGGGTGGCCCGTCGGCCTTCACTTCTACCCGCTAAGGGTAAAGGCGCGTGTTGACACTGACGCGCCTTTCAACCCGGAGGACCATGACTGTCGAGCGACGGAATCCCGTTTCCATCGCCCGACTGGTCCTCGTTATGGGGGCAGCAGTTGCAGACCATAGGCCCGCCTTCTGCGCCCTGTGCGCCGGCGGCGAATGGCCAGGTCAGTCGTTGCCTCCCGGTCTCTCTCCGCCGCCTCTTTGCGGAGCATGACGCTCTCCGCAAAGGCCTGCACCGCTGTCCACGACGTCTCACTGTCGACCATGTGGCGTACAACAGTCGGCAGTGAAAGGTCGTCCCCCACAATCGCGCACAACTCTGCGCGTTCATCCGCCCAGGCTGGGCAGTCCGCTAGGGTGTGTTGGGCGTCCTCATCCAGACAGCCGTCACAGTGGTGACAGACAGCAGTTGGCTCCCGAAGCGCCCTGTGACACAGATACCGACCGAAACAACCATGTCCAGTGAGTATCTGGGTCAGACGGAACGTCAGGACGCCGTGCCGCCTTGTCAACCACTGAGCCAAGACTGGCCGTACCGCCTCAACGGTCCTGAGCCCAAAGCTGGGCTGCTCCAGCCTATGGGCCCACTCATCAATGGCGAGCTGGCGCAACTCATCCCTGTGTCCCTCTATTTCCCGAGGGGCAGGTCTGTGTCCCCGGGCCAGTTCCTCCTCGCGCCAGACAAATAAGGATGCGAGGACTAGGGCATCCAGATCCCAGGGCACAGAACCGGCCAACACGCAGGCTGCCTCACAGGAGGTCGTACGGTAACCCCTAATGGCCCTGTTCGCTAACGTCCTCTGTGGCCTTCGCAAGAGGGCGATTCCGTCACGAGTCAGGGCCGTTGCCCAGACTGGGGCGCCATACAGGGCTATGGACCGCACGACCCCCATATACAGGCGCCTGCAAGGCGCATCAGGACCCTCCAGGTTTGGCAAAAGTTGCGCCAGCTCTCCAGCTACCGCCATTGCTCGCGGCACCATCTGCGCAAGATGAGCACCGAAATTCCACGTGCCGTCAAGGACGACGCCTAGGTACCGCATCGTCGGCTTGACGGCAATTTGAATTCCACCCACAATTATGCTAGAGCCCGGGGGCGGCGCCCGCCGAGGGCCGTGAAAACAAAGCGCCTCGGACTTGTGTAATGCCACCTCCAGGCCCAGCTGGCGGATTCGGTGCACCACCTGTGCAACAGCCGCAGTAACGAGCACAGACGCGTCACGGAATGAAGCACCGCGGGCGGCCACGAGTGTGTCGTCGGCGTAGCACACTACGTCGACTCCCGGAAGATTAGTCGCCCGCAGAGCCCAATCGTAACCGATGTTCCACAGGAGTGGACCCAAAACAGACCCCTGTGGAACACCGCACGTCATCTGCCGCTCATTCCACCCGTTTTGTGCAGGAAAGACAACTTTTCGCTCCGAGAGGTAGTCCCCAACTAGGCGGCGCAGGTATGTCGGCACTCCGTGAAATTGGAGCGCCTCCATAATGCAAGCCCAAGGGAGGGTGTTAAAGGCGTTGGTGATGTCGAGTGACACCACCAAGACGACCTCGCCCTGGGCAACCGCTTCCTGCGCCACAGTCCTTACCCTCAGGATGGCGTGAATGGTAGACCTTCCACGGCGGAACCCATACTGGCAATCCGCGAGGTCCGGACCAGTCGTTGCGAGGTGCTTGATAATGCGGTTTGCAGTGACTCTTTCTAGCAGTTTGCCCGCCTCATCAAGCACCACGAGAGGACGAAAGCCAGTCGGGGAATCCGCCGGTCGTCCCTCCTTCCTTAGCAGGACCAATCGTCCCGTCTTCCACGCCCGAGGAAATCTTCCCTGCACAAAACAGGCACCGAAAAGGCCCCTCAGTCGCTCCTCCAGACCATCTAGGTTTAGAGCGAGGACAAGAGCTCGACCAGGCACTCCGTCAGGGCCCGGGGCGGTGTTTTTGGAGCGCGTTTTCAACAAAGCGGCGCCCAACTCGCCCCGGGTTATCTCGGGGATTACTTCCCGTTCCTCGCCCTGTACTGCCGTCGTAGGTGGGAGCATACTGGGGGGCCGAAACTCCGCCCTCTGTGGAAACAGGCAACCAACTACTTCGTTAAGGAGTTGCGGTTGAAGACTCTGCGTCAGGGGGACGGCAAAGGAACCAATCTTTTTACGGATTACCTTGTATGGCCGTCCCCATGGATCACGGTCGAGTGTTGCCAGCAACTCCCGTCTAGCCGCCTGTTTCGCCTGGGCAATGGCTTCCCTTAAAGCACATTTCGCCTCCGTCAAAATTGTAAGTAAGGCAGCCTCTTCAGTCTCGTTCCGGCGCCGCCTTCTTCGGTGACGGGCGTATTGGCGTCTCGCTGCTATGCACGCTTCGCGTAATTGCGAGAGCTCAGGTGACCACCAATACACCCACCTTCTGGGAGGACGAGTACTGGACCGGGGCATCGATGCATCGCAAATAGCAGTCATGGCACCCCGGAACCACTCGGTCTCGTCCTCTATCACCACGTCTACTGGCGCACGGAACCAATCCTGCACTATAGCTGCCTCATGAAAAAGGTCCTTGTCGAGGCGCTTCAGCTGCCACCTCGGGCCAGCCCCGCTCGGGGTCCAGCGTGGGCCGCCTGTAGAGACCGAGGACGAGGAGAGATCAAACCGTACATAACGGTGATCAGAGAGCGTCTCCACGTCCTCCATCACAAGCCAGCCCTGGGAACGGCGCGCTACAGAAGGACTAGCGAAAGCAATGTCCACTATAGAGCTGCCGTTCCAACGCACACAAGTGGGAACTGAACCCCGATTAAGCACCGCCAGCCCGACGGTGACGAGAAGCTCCTCTACCACATTCCCGCGTCCCTGTCGGTCCACTGCAGGAGACCCCCACGCCGGTGATTGGGCGTTAAGGTCTCCAACAACGAGCACAGGACGGGGGTGGCATCGGAGCAGAAGCGCCTCGATTTCAGCCAGGAATGCCTCGAACTCGGAGAGTGGACGATTAGGTGAGAAATAAACCCCGACCACAACCATGCCATCCAACCGAGCCGAGACAAATCCGTGACCACGAACAATATCTGACGGAGGCGAAATGTTCGCCGACGACACAATAGCCACTTGCCCCTCCAGATCTGGCACCCAATTTTCCCTAGGCGGGACAAAGTATGGCTCTACTACCACCGTTACATCGATCAACCACTGCGCCATGCTCTGGCAAAGAAGATCCTGGGCTCTGGCACAGTGGTTGATGTTCGCCTCTAGTATTCGCAGGGCCATACTAATTATACGATGGGTGCCGTATCCATCGCTGCGGCGTCCATATGTGGCGCCGACTGAGCAGGTTGCGTCTGGGCCGTAGCCGCGGCCGCAACGCGCTTTCCTCTCCTTGGTGGTCGGGAAGCAGGACAGCTCTTGCTTCCGACACGGTGGCCCGCAGGTTTGCCACTCTCTGCGCATAGAATGCATTTGGGAGTGGCATCACAGGCCGCGGCCTTATGGCCTGGGCCTCCGCATCGGTAGCAGAGTGCGCTCCGGTCAGCCTCCGATGTGCACGTTTGGCTGACGTGACCTGCCTCTAGGCAACGGTAGCAATACTGGGCTCTAGTTGGCAGCAGCTTAACCTGTGCCGACACCCAGCCGACCCGGAGCCGCGTACCATTCGCCGTCAGTTTTTTGGCAGCCGCCACAGGACACCTCGCCCACACCACTCGAGCGCCAGAGTGATCTTCTTTTATCTCCCCCACCTTTATATCACTCGCAGCGCACTTTCCATCGCGAGCTATGGCTGCGCGGACTTCATCGGGCGTCGTAGAGTCGCAAAGGTCCAAGACCCGCAATTCGGCGCACTTCTGAGGCCTGGATACGCTTACTACTTGCAAATCCAGGGTCTCGTTAAGTTTTTCAGCCAGTAGGTTGGCCTTCTGGTCCCTGTCGACACCCGATATTTCCAGTATACGGGCACCCGTTGCCGCCTTTTTTATTTTAACGCCGGAGATGCCCAGTTCAGAGATGTCTACACTCTGACGGGCATGAGCCAGTATAGAGGCATAACTGATCCCTCTCTTCTCTGCATCGGGATCGAGCTTGAGGAGCACCGCAGCTGAGCGTGGGGGGCGCAGCTTGGGCTGTTGAGCCTGTTTCTGAGTCCGCTGCGGAGCCCGTTGCTGCGTATGCTGTCTCACCGGATGTTGAGAGGGATCCTGGGTGCCCTGTACTGGGGCAGTCATAGCCGTCTTTTTGCGGCCACGCTTGGCCACAGTAGTCCAGGCTTCTGACATGGTCGCAGGAGCTGGAGGTAGTGGGCGAGGCTTGGCCTGCACGGTGGCTGCCGTCGTCGTACCTTTAGGTGCTGCACTCTGTGCAGGTTGTGGCATCTTCGATGTAGATGCAACAACTGCCGCCCCAGCAACTGGTCCAGACGCATCTTTCGCTGGCTGGCCTTTACCCTTTCCCTTACCCTTTCCCTTCCCATTCCCATTCATTTTAGGGAAATAAACTTCTGGGAGATGGGTAAGGGCTTGAGCAGTTACGATCTCCTCTGGGGTTACAGCGCGGGCGCGGGCGGTCCCAACCGTTGCCGGTCGGGCTTTGTCAGCCGCTAGCGGGGGCCGCAACCTGGGCTCCGGCAGTAGCCGATTCTGAATACCGTCGAACCGAGCACTAATCATCGGTCCGACGGTGCGCAAAATAAACGCCGCTTGGGCTTCATTCTCCTCCGGGGCGGTGGTGAGAGGCGCAGGTTGGGGCTTATCAATCTGAGCCCGCAACTCAGCCATCTCTTTCTCGAGCCTGCTCACCTTCATCTGCAGGCATTGGTTACTGGCCTGCAGCTTCTTCGTCTCCTCCGATATTGATCTGCTGTGAAGTGCAGATACAGCTTCCTCAATATTCTGACTGGCGGTCTTTAGTTTATTCACGAAGGTGCCTTTGAGGTTACCCGACTTGGCTGCGACCATCTTGATGACCGCCAGACTCGCCATAGCCTGCTCACGTAGGTCCACCGCTGTTTTTTCCGCGTCCGATTCCGACCAGGTGACGGATCCAGCCTCCGTGATGCGCTTTGCATCGGCTTGTCGTGCAAGCTCAGCGATGTCCTCCTCGGCATCCGCTGACGCCAGATCCCTTTGAGCCTTGCGGTAAGCTGACGCAGGCTTCAAGAGGACCGCCTTGCCCGCAGAGGAACAAGATCGTCCCCGCACTGCAGATGATAATTTGGTCATGCCCGCGTAGCAGGCCGACCCCGACAGGTCACTATCGTCGATAGGGGCTTCCTGGTGACGCTTTTTTTGCGCCCAAAAACGAGATATCTCGCCCCCGACACTCCTCTCCACTGACATTCCGGATCCGGAATCGGATAACTCGTCCCCGCTGCCGATCACCAATGGTGATAGACTGCGAGGACGAGGACGCCTCCCACGACCAGAATGGCTGCTCCCTTTCAGGAGCTGCGAACTTGCGTTCGCATGGCGGTTCTTGCCCCCCCCAGATACGGTGGGGCTGTCTGCGCCCGAGGGCGCAGAGAGGGATTCTCCGGCATCGCCGGTACCCTCCTGGGGTATAACATTTTTAGAAGACGCCATATCATAGTTTCCTTTTTTACAGGGTGAGGTCCCTGAAGATACCCAACCCCCCAAGCGCTTGGGACGGGACTCCCCTCCCGCCATTCATCCCCTCGGCACGCTAGACCTTGGGATTAGGGTAATTTTTTATGAGGTTGTCTTCCCCGCAGTACTGACCGTTACCGGAACAGCACCCTCGGCCCCATCAATTTGGGGTAACGAGTTGCCCGACGGTGACCGCAGTCACACGCCGCGCGAAGAAACGCACCGTGTCTTCCCACCGCCTGAAACAGGCAGTGAGAAGACAAGGCGCCCCCAAAACGAGCGAGAGCCCATTGCTGGACTCCGCTTTCCCCCCCTAAGGCAGGATATTGGCCGACAGCTAACAAGACCCCTAAATAACAGGGAGTTATTAACTGCCGCCCAGGGTGCACCAGCCCAATTCCTTGTCAGCCCGCCACTCTCACCGGATCAAAGATCAAGTGAGAGAAGCAAAACCTTCAAGGGACCGAGCCAACGTGGAGGTTTCCTGACCATAGCACCCCAACCTAACCTAACCTAACCTAACCTAACCTAACCTAACCTAACCTAACCTAACCTAACCTAACCTAACCTAACCTAACCTTTTTTTTTTTTTTTTTTTTTTTTGACGCGGAGAAAATCCCTTCGGATACCTTACCGGTTACGGGACACCGGTAAGGTTATGTGGTGTTACCACTAAAAACTCCGCGGTGTCACCTCTCAGCCGCTATCGGCCGGGACCGTGTGCTTCTTCATGCTCCACAGCCCCGGCGCGGCCGGCCGCTACTTAAGCGGCCCCGGATCGCCAACGGCCTCACGGCACCCTCTGCTGAATCAGAGGGGCCGGAGTAACCGCCGCCTTGGCCTCTTGGCCCAAGGACAGACGCGCTGACACGCACACGCGCCTGCCTTCCACTCCGGAGGGCTGTCCGTTGGACGATGGAATCCCGTTTCCACCGTCCAACCAGCCCTCATAATTTGGGGCCTGCGGAAGCAGGCCCTGCCCCAGTCCACCTGACGGCGACCGGGGCCCACACAGCCGGCCGCAGGGGATAGGGAGAGCGGCAACGTAACACCGACACTCCTCTTCCCCTGCGGCCCCACCGATGCCGTGCCAAGCGCCACGGCCGCGCTTGGTCGCGGAGGATAGGGCGAGCGGCAACGAAACACCGACACTCCTCTTCCCCCGCGACCCCTACCACGGCTGTGATGGTAGGGAGGTCGTCGTCACCCCCTTCCCTCACAGCCAGGCCATTCCCGCCAGGAATGGCCTCCGCCGGGCCCGGGGAGGCCTAAGCCTCAACCCGGGCAATGGGTTCCTCTTAGCTTCCCTGCGGCCGAGGCAACCGCAGGTACTGAGCCCCCCCATCGCGACAAGATGGGAACCACATCGGGGGGGAACCTAACCTAACCTAACCTAACCTAACCTAACCTAACCTAACCTAACCTAACCTAACCTAACCTTTTTTTTTTTTTTTTTTTTTTTTTTTTTTTTACATGTGGAAAATGGCCGTCCCACACCACTCTCACTGCGGGGACAGGAGAGTGGTAGTGTGGGGCTCGAACCCACTAAAAACCACATGGCGTACCTCTCGTCGCATATAGCTCAGCACGCAGGGTCACCTGATCAAGTCTGGCATTCTACTGCGTACCGGCTGCGACTACCTGTTTCCAGGTTCCTCTTTTCTTTAATTTTTTTTTTTTTTTTATTTTCCTCTTCTTTGGTTTTCCTTCATAGAGGCGCGTGCGGGTACACGCGCACACTTCCTCTAGCGCCCAGCTCCGGCGACAGACTTTTCCCCGAGTCTGTCACCCATGGGCTTTCATTATGGTGGTAGATTGCGGTTGTAATCCCGCCGTCTCCGACCCATCTTACGTCGGCGGATGTCCTGCGTCGTCGTGGCTTCACGCTCGCGCTCAGCAGTCTCTTTTGTTGTCATTACTGTCTCGCAGAATATTCTCACAGCGTTCCATCCCGCTCTTGACGAGACCATCGCCTTAAATATGGACCGCAGTGAGAGATCCGGTCCAATTGCATCTGTTAGTTCGGCACGCTCCCGCTCCCATGCTGTACATGCCATGAGGGTGTGCTCAGCCGTATCTTCTAAGCCGCCAACACAGTGGTGGCACTCTGTTGTCAGTTCTCTCTTTGCTCTCTCACATAAATACAAACCAAAGCACCCATGACCGGTTAGTATTTGCGTCATACGAAATGTGAGGGCTCCATGACTCCGGTTCACCCACTGTGGTAATATTGGGCGAACAGCCTCTACTGTCTTAACGCCAGCACTTGCACTTTCTAGCCTTTGCTGCCAAAGTTGCAGAGCGTCCGTTCTTAGTTGTATGCGATACCCCTCCACCTCTCTAGGCGCGGGCCGGTGTCCCCGAGCCAACGCCTCTTCACGCCAGTTGAATACCGCTGCGAGGGCTCTCGCTTCAATGTCCCACGGGATCGATCCCGCCAATATGCACGCTGCGTTCAATGAGACCGTACAGTATCCTCTTATAGTTCTTATCGCCAACACTTTCTGGGAAGAATTAAGGAGGGCGATACCTCGCTTTTTTAGTATCTCACCCCATATTGGGGCTCCATATAGTGCCATCGACCTTACGATCCCTTCATAGAGGCGGCGGCACGAAGATTTCGGTCCTGAGATATTGGGCAGCAAGCTGCCCAATGCCAATGCCGCTGATTTTAGTTTGGGCACCAATGTCTGGATGTGGGTGGTGAAGTCCCACCGACTGTCAATCATGAGGCCAAGATATTTGATACTCTCTTTAACTTCGATGATGACTCCACCCACCACTATACTCGCTCCAGGAGGGGGGCCTCTACGGGGTCCATGAAATAGTAGGGCCTCCGATTTTTCCAATGCTACCTCCAGCCCAAGCAGCCGGATACGTTGCACGACTTGTGCCACCCCTGCAGTAGCCCTCAGACTGGCCTCTTCAAATGATCTTCCTCTTATTGTGACTAAGGTATCGTCCGCATAACAAGTAAGTTGGACCGAGGCCAGGTTTGCACCACGCAACACCCAGTCATATCCGATGTTCCACAGGAGTGGGCCGAGGACCGACCCCTGTGGAACACCGCACGACATGATCCAATTACGCCATCCGTCTATTCCGGGGAATTGAATTTGTCTTCCGGAGAGGTAGGATTCCACTATATTCTGCAGATACACAGGCACCCGGTGGTACTGCAGTGCCGCCTGAATACAAGCCCAGGGGAGTGTGTTGAAGGCGTTCTTTATATCTACTGAGAACGCCAGTACTACCTCACCCTGAGCCAGAGCGTCGTCAACTATGGTCTTCACACGCAAAATAGCATGAACAGTAGACCTTCCTCTCCGGAAGCCAAACTGGTTGTCCGACAGATTAGGGCCGACCGCTTCTAGGTGTTTATTAAGGCGAGTCGTGACAATTGCCTCCAGAAGCTTGGCCAGTTCAGTCTCAAGCACGATTGGCCTGAATGCCGAGGGCGAATCCATCGGACGGCCCTCTTTCCTTAGTAGGACCAGTTTGCCTGTTTTCCACTCATCTGGAAATCGTCCGGTCACCAGGCATGTTGAGAACAGTGCACGCAGTCTAGGCTCTAGATGTTTAAGAGCCAGAACTAGCGCACGGCCTGGGATACCATCAAGTCCAGGAGCAGCCTTCTTGTTTTTAAGCCGAAGAATTGCTACATCCATTTCTGCTTGCGTCACTGTAATGTCACCTGTTGTAGGCACACTTTCCAAAGGACAGGCTATAGGCGGAGGCGAGTGAGCACCCCTAGCTGGAAACAAAGTGGCCATTACAGTGTCGAGGAATTGCGGCTGGAGACTTTCCGTCAAAGGTGGAGCCCAGGCGCGCAGTTTTTGACGAGCCATCAAGTACGGGCGCCCCCATGGGTCCCTGTCTAGGGTGTTCAATAACTCCTTTCGTGAATTGGCTTTCGCAATGGTAATAGCCTTTCGAAGGGCCCTTTTTGCCTCTTTGTAAACGCTGTGTAAAGATTCTTCTGCAGCTTCGTCTCGGGGTCTTCTTCTTCTTTGACGTGTGTACTGGCGTCGTGCCGCGCCGCAAGTGGAACGCAATACAGCAATATCCGAAGACCACCAGTACACTTGCTTTCTAGAGGTCGGTGGTCCAGCCCGGGGCATTGATGCATCACAAATGCTCTGCATAGCTTCACGGAACCAGACCACCTCATCGTCAATGTCCGGTAAAGGAGAGGGGATCGGTAACCAGCTTTGTGCAATGGCCGCTTCTTCCAAAACGTCTTTGTTTAGGTGTTTTAAAGTCCATCTTGGACCACCTCCCAAGTTGTTGCCTGTTGCATTTGCTCGGCTGAGCCCAGCTCTAGAGAGGTCGAACCGGATATATCCATGATCCGACAGCGACTCCAGATCTTGTACAACCTCCCAATTCGATACACGGTGCGCAACCGCAGGAGAAGCGAACGTTACATCCACTCGAGAGCTACCCTGTGGCCGCACACATGTTGGCCGCGTGCCTCTATTTAGTATGCAGAGACCCATCGTTAATAGCCACTCCTCAAGTACTGGCCCTCGGTCATCTGCTTGACGGGATCCCCACGCAGTGGAATGAGCGTTGAAGTCTCCCGCGACCAAAACAGGGTGAGGATGATTTTGTCGGATTACAGCGCCAACTTCATCTAAAAACACCTCAAATTCCGCAAGAGGTTTGTTGGGAGAGAAGTAAACCGACACGACCACTATGTCTCCCAGTAGAGCCGAAACGCATCCCGATCGTCTAATGACCTTACCAGTCGTCAGTCTTTCATAATTTTGAATAACTATGGCAGCTGTATTATCGTTATCTGCAATCCAATTTTCCCGCAAGGGCACGAAATAAGGCTCCGCAACGACTGCGATATGTAAAGACCACTGCGCCAGGCTTTGCATGAGCAAATCTTGAGCTGCAGGGCAGTGGTTCGTGTTCGTCTGTAGAAATCTGATTTGGGCCATATTATTGGCTGGCGATTTCCGCCGCCACTTCAGCCCTGGTTACATCCGTGTCCATGGGGCTAGCAGGCTGCTGGGACTGTTGAGATTGTTTGCCCAGCATGCCACGTCTCCTCGGGTCTCTCTTGGCAATGGGCGCTTTACATGCACTGCTGCCCAATCTGTGGTCCGCCGGTAGTTTTGCCTGCTCGCAAAGCGAGCAATGTGGCAGCGCCTCGCAATTCTCGGCTTTGTGCCCTTCTTTCCCGCAACGATAGCAGTTGCTACTGCGATCCAGCTTTGAGGTGCATTGGGCCCTAATGTGACCACTCTGCAGGCAGCGATAGCACCGCCTAGGCTGAGCCTGCAGTAATCGGACTGTTGCAGATACCCAGACTACTTTGAGCTTACCCGCATCTATTATTGGTTTTGCTGCCATAACGGGGCAGCTGACAAATATCCTGCCCTTTCCAGTGAAGTCTGACCGAACCTCGCCCGCCTTGATCGACTCTTTCGAGCACCGACCTTCACGAGCTATCGCCTCCACTACATCCTCCTTACTAACCGCATCATCCAGGCCACCAATAACAAGATTAGCACAGAGCTCGGGCCTTGAAACTTTCACGTCCGTTTCATTGAGAGCCATCCGCAGTTTTTCAGCCAAGGCATCGGCTTTTTCAGCGCTTGTCGCTCCTGGAAGCTCAAACATAGCCGCACCTGTGGCCGCCCTACGGAAGCGTAGACCCGTAATATCTAGGTCGCTCAGGCCTACTTTACTTTTAGCCTGTGTCAGGATCTCCTTATATGTAATTCCGCGCTTTTCTGCTTCAGGTTGCAGAGTCAAAACAACCGCCGACGATTTTGGGCCACGCAATTTTGCAGCTCGGGTTGCCGTTCTCTTTATTTCTTCACTTTGTTTTGCCGCAGCTTGATCATTTTTGGGCTGTGTTGCCCCCCGTCTTTTTTTCTGGTTTCGCTTACGCTTGCCTTTCACAACCTCTGTCCATTCACCATCTGCTCCTGCTGCCTCATTACCTGCAGGTTGTTGAGCCTGCGAGGTTGAGGCTTTGGGTTGTGCTGCGGTGACAGCCACTCGTTGTTCTTTACTTTGTTTTCCTTTCCCTTTCCCCTTATCCTTCGACACCATTGGAGCCGGTTTAGATGTTGGGGCTGTGGAGACGGTGGCTGGCTCAGAGATGCCAAAATTAGAACTGGTGATCACCTCACTCCATGTTTTTGGTTGCTTCTCCGGCAGCAGTCTATCCTTGATACCCTCTAATTTGGAATCCATCAATGAGTCGGTTTTCTTTAGGAGATCTGCCACAAAAACTTCCAAATCTGCCCGCGTGACAGGAGCGCTGCTAGGTTGGTAAGTTTCGTCTGGCCGTTTTTGGGCAGAAACTTCAGCGCGCAACTCCATCATTTGCTTTCGGAGGTCTTCCACTTCCGCATTCAGACGGCGATTCTCCGCCTGTAGCTTCAGAGTCTCCTCGGACTCCGATCGTCCTCGCATCACCTCCACAGCCTCGCTAATTGATGACGAAGCATCCTTGAGGCTCTTGATAAAGCCCCCTTTTAAGCTCTTCGACTTTTTTGCCACATCAAGGATTATTTCTACCGCGTCTTTTACTTGATTGACTAGTGCTTCGCTGGGCAGATTTTCACAAGACCCAGCGCTAACAGTCTTTCCGCATGTAACTTTTCTTTGGCGAGCACGCTCAGCCTTTTCCTCTATTTCTTGTTCTGCAGCACTCCGCTGCGCTGCCCGTTTAGCAGCATCAATTTCCGGTCTTGTATTTTTCAGACCTCCCGGACGTTGACCCACGGTCGCTACACGACCTCGGCCTGTGCCCACCGGGTCTGTGCTCTCAGCCATATATTTGGCCGGAGTTGCCTCATTTGAGCCTGAATCAGACCCTCCCTCTTTTCTTTTTGAATGGCGCCTCTTTTTACGCCACATACCTCTAGAGCCATCCGAATCAAAGTCGAAGCTTTGCAACGAGCTCATCGAGCCGAATTCAGACTGCTCATCCCAGTCCTTAACGATCACGTCGTTACCCTCTTTTTGACCTTCTCGGTCACTCCCACATGTCATCGGTTTTTTGAACGAAACGAAATTATTATTATTAGACTCCATATACTGTTCCCACGAGTATGGGGGATATAAACGGTCCACCCGGGCAGTGCCCCCTGTACCCGGGTAAGCCTAGGGGGTAACCCACCAGAGGGTCGGCCGGTACTCTGGTGGGGGGAGCGCTATTGACTGGTCTTCCCTCCAGCCATGCATCCCCTCACGGCGCCCCCGCCGCTTGGGATTAGGGGTGATTTTTTAGAGAGGTTGTCTTCCTCGCGGGCCGGGCGGTTAAGCCAAGCCCCTCGCTCCCCAAGGAGAATCCAAGGGGTTTACGAGAAAGACGACGGGCTGGGTGCCATTATGACACACCAAGCTCGCCGACAAACCGCCGCCAACTGCGTTACCGTCGGCAGCGTTGGCCGTTACCGGCCACCCCAAAACGAGCGAAGACCCATTGCTGAGTCCCGCTTTCCCCCCCTAAGGCAGGATATTTGCCGACAGCTAACAAGACCCTTACTAGTAGGGAGTTATTAGCTGTCGCCCAGGGTGCACCAGCCCAATCACTTGTCAGCCCGCCGCTCTCACCGGATCAAAAGATCAAGTGAGAGAAGCAAAGCTTTCAAGTGACCGAGCCAACGTGGAGGTTTCCTGACCATAGCACCCCAAACCTAACCTAACCTAACCTAACCTAACCTAACCTAACCTAACCTAACCTAACCTAACCTAACCTAACCTAACCTAACCTAACCTAACCTAACCAGTTGCGCTCCGTCCCCCGCGCCGAGCACACGCGTTCACAGTGCGCTCCGCGTTAAAAAATCCAAAAAATTGGTTTTTTGGGGCCTAGGTCCCAAAAAGTGTTTTAAAAGTGTAGTTTTTAGTGCACACAGTGTCGACGCGGCTCGGCGTGGTGGAAAAAGTGTTTTTAGTGCCAGTTATAGTGGTTTTTTAGTGGCGTGGCAAACGGCTCGGCGCCATTTTTCCTGAAAACAGGCGAGGCTCCCGGATCCCTCGAGGTTGTCGTACGTTTGCCCATTTTATCCACAAACCGGGTGCTCGTGGTGATTTCCGGACCGACCCGGGTCTGTGATTGGTAATTTTCCAGTGGAGGTTCCTGATCGGTGTCCGGGGCACGGCCCGGAAATTACCACGTGGCTATTGAAGCAACAAGGCACACGGAGCGCAACGCATTTTAACAGGAGACTGTACAGGTACCTTAGATTTTAATTTTATGACCGTTGTAATTTAAATTCAACGAAAACTTAGATATTTAGCCTCTTTACAGGGCTAACCTGTACAGTCTTATTTTATTTTAGCTAAGTTTAAATTTGACCTTAGACTAGTAATTTTAATTTCTGACTTATTTTATAATTTGACCATAATATTTTATTTTAAAAATTAACGACTTTGGCCCCCCTATACAGGGCCAACAGATTTTAATTTTAGTCTTATTTTTACATTTTCAAAGTTTTATACATTTTAACGTAACGACGACCACCCCCTGACATGGAGAATGCAGAAAAAGTGATTAATTGTCCTTCTGACATCAAAAAATGTTACCCGTCGCACCCGGTGCCTGAGTGCCTGCATGATCTCCCCTTAATAATCGCAGCGGAGGACGAATACCGTGCGCTGCTGTCGCCTGGGGAGGAGCTTGAAAGGGAGAGGCCCAGGAAGAGGGCGAGGAGATACTTGTGTTTCCCCTCGCCCTCTGAGCGGGGTCTCAATGACCAGATCGCCTACTCCCCGGTGGCATATGGCGGTCGGCTCCCTACCCGCTCTGCGACACAGGTACCCTCCGAAACAACCGTGTCCGGATAGTACCTGCGTCAAACGGAAGGGGAGTCGGCCATGTTGCCTCGCCAACCACTGGCTCAAGACTGGGCGGACAGCCTCAACAGTTCGGACTCCGAAACTGGGCTGCTCCAGCCTATAGGCCCACTCCTCGATAGAGCGCTGACGCAGCTCACTGCGACGTCCCTCTACCTCTCTCGGTGCCGGTCGGTGACCCCGGGCCAGCGCCTCCTCACGCCAATAAAACAGTGACGCGAGGGCACTCGCTTCTATGTCCCAGGGTATGGAACCGGCAAGTAGACTGGCGGCCTCAAATGAGATCGTGCGGTATCCCCGGATGACCCTTATCGCCATCAACCTCTGCGGTCTGCGCAGCAGGGTGATATTTTGGCGATTAAGGGCCTCATCCCACACGGGGGCGCCGTAGAGCGCCATCGACCGCACGACCCCCATATAGAGGCGCCTGCAGGACGCCTCGGGTCCTCCGAGGTTCGGCAGGAGCTGCGTCAGCGCTGTCGCCGCCGACATGAGCCGCGGAACCAGCGCCTCGAAGTGGGCGCCGAAATTCCATTTGCCATCAAGGACGATGCCCAGGTATCGCATCGTCGGCTTGATGGCAATGTGAGTTCCCCCCACCATCAGACTGGCGTCTGGAGGAGGCGCCTTCCAAGGGCTATGAAAACATAGCGCCTCGGATTTATGGAGCGCAACCTCCAGACCCAGCCGCCGGATTCGACGCACCACCTCGGCGACCGCGGCCGTGGCGAGGATTGACGCCTCACGAAACGAGGTGCCGCGGGATACCACCAGGGTGTCATCGGCGTAACACACCAACTCCACACCTGGCAGATTAGTCCCCCGCAGCACCCAGTCGTAGCCGATGTTCCACAGGAGTGGTCCCAAGACAGACCCCTGTGGAACACCGCGCGTCACCTCCTTCTCCTTCCACCCGCTTTGCGCAGGGAAAATGACCCTCCTTCCTGAGAGGTAATCACCGATGAAGCGGCGCAGGTATGTTGGCACCCCGTGAAAGCGGAGTGCCTCCATAATGCAAGCCCATGGGAGGGAGTTGAAGGCGTTGGTGATGTCCAGAGACACCACCACGACGAACCCCCCCTGGGAAACCGCTTCCTGCGCCACTGACTTCACTCTCAGGATGGCGTGGATTGTGGACCTGCTCCGACGGAACCCGTACTGGCAGTCCGCCAGGTTCGGGCCAGCCGTCTCAAGGTGCTTGACCAGGCGATCGGCAGTGACTCGTTCCAGCAGTTTGCCGGCCTCGTCAAGCACCACGAGGGGACGGTAGCCAGACGGAGAATCCGCCGGTCGTCCCTCCTTTCTGAGCAGGACCATCCGTCCCGTTTTCCACGCCGTTGGGAACCTTCCCTGCGCCAAGCAGGCGTTTAACAGCCCCCTAAGCTGCTCCTCCAGAACATCCAGAGCGAGGACAAGAGCTCGACCCGGGATGCCATCCGGACCAGGGGCGGTGTTTTTGGCACGCAACCTAAGGATGGCGGCGCCTAACTCGCCCCCGGTTATCTCGGGGATCTCCTCAGAGATGTTCTCGCTCTGTTCCACCGACGGAGGAGTCATGCTAGGAGGCTGGAACTCCGGGCACTGCTGCGGGAAAAGAGCGGCCACCACGTCGTCCAGGAGCTGCGGCTCCAGACTCTGCGTGAGGGGGACGGCATGCGGCAGGAACTTCTTCCTGACCAGCCGATACGGACGTCCCCACGGGTCGCTGTCTAGAGTCGACAACAACTCCTCCCTAGCCGCTTCTTTTGCCGCAGCAATGGCGACACTTAGCGCACTCTTCGCCTCCACGAGCCTCCTGCACAGGGCAGCCTCTTCGTCCTCGTTCCGGCGCCGTCTTCTGCGGTAGCGGGCATATTGGCGTCTTGCCGCAATGCACGACTCCCGGAGCCGAGTTAACTCCGGGGTCCACCAATATACCCACCTCCTGGGAGGGCGAGTACTGGCCCGGGGCATCGCAGCATCGCATATAGCTGTCATCGCACCCCGGAACCTCTCGGTCTCACCCTCAACCTCCACGCTCACCGGCGCCTGGAACCAATCCTGGACTATGGCCGCCTCGTATAGGAGCTCCTTGTCGAGACACTTTAACTGCCATCTCGGGCCGAGTTCATTCGGGGTCCAGCTTGGACCGCTCGGAGCGACTGCGGACGCGGAGAGATCAAACCGCACGTAGCGGTGATTAGAAAGATTCTCCACGTCCACCAACACGCTCCAGTCTTGAACACGCGCCGCAATGGCAGGGCTGGCGAACGATACGTCCACTATTGAACCACCGCCCTGCCGGCTTAGGCACGTGTTGACCGAACCCCGATTTAGGACAGTCAGCCCGAGAGTGATGAGCCACTCCTCCACCGCTAAACCCCGCGGATCTGATGCGGGAGATCCCCACACCATAGATTTAGCGTTGAGATCCCCAGCAACTATCACGGGATGAGGGCGGCTCCTAAGCACGAGTGCCTCGACATCGGTCAGGAACGCCTCGAACTCGCAGAGCGGCCGATTGGGGGAGAAGTACACCCCAATCACGACCACACCGCCCAGCAGAGCAGAGGCGATTCCATGACCCCGCACAATGTTCGTGGGAGGCGAAGAGCGCGCTGACACAATAAGTGTCACCAGGCCGTCCCGGTCAGACACCCAGCTGTGGGCACCAGGCGGGACAAAATACGGCTCGGCGACAACCGCGACATCAATCGACCACTCTGCCATGCTCTGGCAAAGTAGATCCTGAGCCCTGGCACAGTGGTTGATGTTCGCCTGGAGGAATTTTTGGGCCATACTTATGCGATGGCCCCAACCTCCATCTCTTCCGAGGCGCTCGGTTGCGCCGGCCGGGCGGGCTGCGGCTGGGCCGTAGCCCCAGCTGCAGCGCGCCGTCCGCGTCGTTTGCTGGGTCGGGAGGCAGCACATGCCTTGTTCCCGACCCTGTGTCCCGCCGGTTTGCCCTGCCCCGCGCAGAGGACGCAGTGCGGGGCGTCACCACATTGCCCGGCCTTGTGGCCAGGCTTGCCGCACCGGAGGCACAGTGCGCTCCTGTCGGTTTCTGCAGTGCATGACTGACCGACGTGGCCTATTTCGAAGCAGCGGTAGCACTGCAGTGGTCTCGGCGGCAGGACTACAACCCGCACTATGGACCAGCCGACACGGAGGCGTACACCTCCAACGGTGAGCCGCCTGGCGGCCACCACCGGGCATCGGACGAGGACCGATCGGGTGCCGGAGTGATCCTCCTTGATGTTCCCGACCTTCACATCGTCCTCCGCGCACTGGCTCGCTTCCGCCACAGCCGCTCGGACGTTCTCAGCCGTAACTGAGTCATCCAGCTCTCGGACCCAAAACTCAGCGGCTTTTTGGGGTCTGGACACCTCTACAAGTTGAGGATCCAGAGCCTCTCTCAGTTTGGCGGCGAGAACGTCGGCTTTGTGGTCCCTCTCTTCGCCAGTCACCTCTAAAATACGGGCGCCAGTTGCTGCCCGCCTCACCCTGACCCCAGCGATACCCAGGCTCTGGATGTCCACCTTTTCCCGCGCACAAGTGAGTATTTGCGCGTAGGTGGATGCCACGCCCGGCTTCAGCTTGAGCTGAACCGCCGCCGAGCGTGGTGGACGGAGCCTAGGCTGGGATTTCCCCAGAGCCCGCGGGGCTTGAGGCGGAACAGCAGCCACCGCCTGCCTCATCGGCTTAGCGCCTCTTCTGGCAACCTGCACCCATGGCTCGTCCATGGACTCAGGGGCAGGTGGGAGAGGGCGCGCCTCTGGGACGGGGCGTGATGCCGGAGCCGCAGGAGCACCTTTGGCCGGAGCCTTGCCCTTGGCCGGGGCCTTGCCCTTGGCCGGAGCCTTGGCCGTTGCCTTAGCCGGAGCCTTGGCAGGTGGCTTAGCCGGACCCTTGGCCGGAGTATTTACCGGGACCTTAGCCGGTGCTCCCATCGGCGCCTTGGCAGCAGCTGGACCTGCCGATGTGGACGGCTCTGCTGCGGCCTGCTGCCGGCTCTTCCGCAGCTGTTTCTTCCCCATTGGGGGAGTGGGGACCGGGCTCTTTAAAAAGGCCTTGGCCCTACTCTCCGGCGTCGGCACCTGGTGGCACTCCTCATCGCTCTCGGAGGAGGACGGGGGCGCTACTTGCGCGCTTCGGTTGTCGGCCGCAAGCGCAGGACGCAGCCGCTTCTCTGGGAGAAGCCTGCCCTGTATGCCCTCAAATCTGGCATTTAATACAGGGCCGACCGTCCTCAGAATTAAATTCTGGACCGCGTCCAGATCCTCGCCGCCGGCTACCAGAGCCGCAGGAGCTACCGGTGCCGGTGTGGTGGGGGCCGCCGCAGTGGCACGCTCCACCGTTGCGCGGAGCTCAGCCATTTCGCGCTCAAGCGCCGCCACCTTGGCCTCGAGGCGCTCATTCAGCGCCTGCAGCCGCAGCGTCTCCTCGTTGGTCGACCTCGTATGCAGGGCCGACACAACTTCTTCAATCGAGGTTGCAGCCTCCTTGAGGCTCTTCACGAAGCCGCCCTTCAAATTTCTTGATTTGGCCGCAACCTCCCTGATGATGGAGACGCTGGTCTCCGCCTGTTTTTGAGCGCCTCTGCAGGCACTCCCTCTTCTTCGGTCGCCGATGGCCTGGTAACGCGTTCCGCCATCGCCCTGCGGGCCATATCCGCCACTATGCGCTCCGCCTCAGCTAGGCTGGCAGCCGCCGCTTCAGATTTGGCCCTGCGGTCACTGACCGACATCGACCGGCCTCTGGATGCGGTCGTCAGTTTTGACGGCACCGCATCATTTTCGGCGCCCCGTAGGCACCTCTTCCGCCCAACACTTCTGCTCCTGCCGCAGGAGGCTGACGCCACCGACTCGAAGCTCATGTCTGAGCTCGCGTCGGAGATGTCACCCCCCTCGGCATCTCTCCGGCCTTCTCGGCCCACCACGGTAACCATCCGGCCATCTTGGCCCGGGCAAGGGACTATGTCCCTGAGGCAGTTTGTGCCCCCCCCAGATACGGTGGGGCTGCCTGCGTCCTGAGACGCAGGGAGGGATTCTCCAGCTCCCGCGGGAGTGGTACCCTCCTGGGGTAATAATGTTGGCAAACTGTCCATTTCATTATTTCCTTTGTTATCGGGGTGAGGTCCCCGGTAGTTCCCCTTCCCCCCCAGGCGCTTGGGACGGGACTCCCCTCCCGCCATTCATCCCATCGGCACGCCAGACCTTAGGATTAGGGTTATTTTTTATGAGGTTTTCTTCCCCGCAGCACTGCCCGTCTACCGGACAGCACCCTCGGCCCCATCAATTTGGGGTAACGAGTTGCCCGACGTGTATGGTATACCAAAACACGCCGCGCGAAACGCAGCCTCCGCCGCGTACCACCGCCGAACCAGCAGCCTTAGCCGTCACCGGTCCTTCAATTGTCTTATCTGCACAAACATGTTCATGTTCGTCATGAAATATTCTTAAAAGGCTTAGCCTATGGCCCTTAGGAATAAAGCATAGTAACCGTGTTTCCTCACCCACGGGTGAAAACCGATAATAGAGCATGTCGTTTTGATAAACGTAACGCGTAGAATCTAGTTGACCCTCTTGCAACTGCTGAATAAGAGTTCGAGTCTCTTCATCAGCGGCCTGCGCTATCTGAGCCCAATTACGCGGACGTGTAATTAAATTTACCCTATTTACGGGGTTCCGACTTAAGTAATCCGCATGGGACATCATTGTGCCTTTTCTGTATTCGATCTCGAACGTAAAGTCTTGGAGGTAAACCCACCAGCGTGCAACGCGAGGGAGCAGGTCCTTTCTCTTTTCGGTAGCCTTTAAAGCATTGCAATCTGTTACCAATTTAAATTTTAAGCCAATTAGATAGTGGCGGAAATGTTGCAATGCCCTAACGACCGCCAGCGTTTCCAATTCGTACGAATGGTACCTACTCTCCGCGCCATGCGTGCTTTTGCTAAAATACGCAACGACTCTCTTTTTACCATCGCTATGGGTCTGTATGAGGACTGCACCATATCCAACACTGCTCGCGTCGGTATGGACCTCCGTTGGAAGCTCGGGATCAAATATTGATAAAAAGGTTCAGTGGTTAACTAAGTGATTATTTCTTGCCGGACTTGTTCCTGCTCTTGACCCCACTGAAAAGGTACGTCCTTACGTAACAAGCCAGATATACAGGCCGTTTTAGTGGCATAATTCTGAATATAACGCCTAAAGTATCCGGCGAGACCCATAAACTGCCGCACTTGTCTAATATTCGTTGGAGGCAAAGCTTTACCCAAAGCTCCCACCTTGCTAGGGCTCGGCCTAACCTGACCTTTGCTGATAAGCCTACCTAAATATTCCACCTCAGTCGTAAGAAAAGAACATTTCCGCACATTCACCGAAAATCCTGCTTAGATGAGACAGGTTTAACATAAATCGATAAAAATGACACCAAATTATCTGTGGTTAAATTTGCATTGGATGCGGCTGCTCTAATTTGAGGGTCTGCGATACCTCGTATGACAATCAGAACCATAAGTTCGTCACTAAGACCTTTAACTATTTTCAATCGCAACAACGTTCGCCGTGCGTACTTTGCATAGGTGGCGTATTTATCCGAAGTAGTACTCATCGTTTCATAAAGAATATTTGCATAGTCAAGTCTACGCGGGCACAACGGTTTAAATTCTAAAACAAAATTACGCCATGAACGGTCGTGCGTGACCCATTCGTTCAACCAAGTACGCGCATCTCCTTTGAGACAACCCGCTACCCGGGACAAACATTCGAGATCATCCCAACCGTTCGAAAACTTGGCTCGTTCCACCTCCTTGCACCAATCATCTATGTCGTGAATTGAAGGGTCGAAATTCGACACAAAATAGTTTTTTGTATTCAAAGGCTTTAAACTTTTAATAGCTTCAATGAAATCTCGAGCCGTGCTGGAGGCAGAAGGCAAGCTCTCAACCGGCTGGGGCCCTGCATCTATGATAAAGTCTTCGCGAACGGGCAATTCCGCAGATGCCGTACATGAAGTACGTGTGCACACGTTTTCAGGCGCTTCCCGGATACCACACACGTTAGGCCGCAACGGCAGCGGCGTATTAGACGTATTTAAAGTCGTTATCTGCTCATTATTACGCAAAACCGCACGCGAGGATACACTGGGCACAGCGTCAGAATCGGAACGAACACTATTGGCACGCACTATCGTGTTGGTACCCGCATGGCCCAACGAATTAAATTCACTGTTCACATTACGAGAAGACGTTTCACTGTTGTTACTTTCTAACGCACCTACACGTGATAAAATCGAATTAAGAGTCGAGTACAATGCATCAAAACTAGGGTTAGGCGTATGAGTACGTGTCCGTGATCGGTTTCGTGACCGGCTACGTCTTTTATCGCGTCGACGCGTCTTGCTTTTTGAGCGTCGTTTATGATCCGACATAATAAGGACACGAACTTAATATGCAAAATATAAAACACCAAAAAGAAATAAAAAATAGAAAATAAAAAATAACGATTACTTTGTTCCATTCGTAAATTAAATGATTACACGGACTGACAAGACAAACAACTGATTTGAGGCCTGAGAATCTATCCCACTTCTGATTTTAGATGAGCAGGTTAGATGTCAATAAAAAAAAACAATTAACAAAAGCTAATTTTAATGATTAATAAATTTAAACTAAATAACAAATAAGGGAACAAAATAAACGAAAATAGGAAACGATATTGCTCACAAGACACGTCGAACACGATGATTACCCCAGGAGTGCCGCCGCAAAAGTAAAACGGAGCAACTAACAGCCAACCGTTATATAGAGTGGCGGCTACCCGCCATATTTAGTGTTGCCAAGACGTTCATGCTAACATTATAATACATTCGCAAGCTCATATTACTTTCTAATATAAACCGATTCTAATGATTCAATGTTTGTTTGGAAGAATCGCTTATAAGATTAGATTCTTATAATTTGAATGAAGATCTGATGAAGGGTTTTGGATCCGGGGAATAAAACTCTGGAAAGAAAGACAGCAAGTTATCTGCTAAAAGTGCAATTTTTGATTATTTTTTTTTGTATTTAGGGTTCTGTAGCCAAATGGCAAAAAACGGAACCCTTATGGATTCGTCATGTCTGTCTGTCTGTCTGTCCGTCCGTTTGTCACATCCATTTTTCCATCCGAAACTATAGGAACTATACTCTTGAAACTTGGTAAGTAGATGTATTCTGTGAACCGAGTTAAGATTTTTACACAAAAATAGAAAACAAAAGCAATAAATTTTGGGTATTCCATACTTAGAACTTAAACTCAAAAATTTATTTTCATCAAACCCATACGTGTGGTCTTATGGATAGGTCTACAAAAATGATATTAAGGGTTCAAATATTTTTTTTTCTAAACTGAATAGTTTGCGCGAGAGACAAGTGGTAGAATGTGTGTATTATGTGATTATTCTATAACTTCTAGAACAATTCACATTATTTTAGAATTTGCTAATTCTTCTGGAATTCTCTACTTCTAGTAGCTTCGTGACACTATTTTTCATCATTGTCATTCTGCCAAATTTCATCGAAATCCGTTTATATGTTGGAAAATATTTGTTTTGAGCGCACAAGGTTTAAAATGATAGTCAGATTTGCGTGCTAACATGAGGTTATCCTGAAATAATTTTAACCGTCAATCAACAGCAAAAGCAGCGTTTCCTGTCAAGCAGATTTGTACGTGTATTTTTTAAATGTATGCTCAGACAAATTATACCAATTTTCTTAATTCTACAGTTCTATTTATTTTATTCGATAATAAGGAAGGCGACTTCTACTCTAGCAATGCAGTCGTGTGTTTAATGAACGCGCTACTGCATCGCAACATTCTTCATCGGTTTATGACCAACAACTGCACAGCTACATAAATAATTCACCGTGTGCTACCTCCCTAAACCCCTTTTCATTCGATATACACGCTGACTTTTCATTGGTTTTGGAAAAAAATGTCATAGGGTAAATAAATTTTCTATCCATATTTGTGTACGACAAGACAAAAATGTTGCAAAAATGACTTGTGATCGAGACCACGTAGTGTTAAATAAAAGATTCGCATAGATTCCATGACACGTGTTTATCTCCACCAATAACGCCTCATAAAGCTTGTTACAATTTTTTCACCAAAGACATTTCATTCAGAATGAATGCTCACCAACCGGTCAATTAGTGTTGCCAATTTTTAAAATATCCGTCTGCTCGTTACAACTTGCCACAGATACCCGAACGTACGCATGTAGCAACTGTATAAATCGACTACCACTTAGGTTTATTAATTTGGCAACACTAATGACAACTGCCAATACTGTTTACAAATCGTGATACTTATTTGCTACAACATTTAAGAGTTTTAAATAAAAGTAATACCTAATAGTAGTTACGCCGCGTGAGCTCGATTAACTCTGCCAGGCCGGCCAGGTGGTGGTACTACTAATTGATCTCGCGTTTCACGAGTTTTAGTTAAAATGTTTGGTTTCTGAATTTTTATTTTAACTAGCTATTTAGGTCTTACTAACGATCCTTATGAAGTGGCCTTCGGCTCCAAAACCATTAAAAAATCACCATGTAGAGAGTAATACGGAGTAATCTGGCTTACAATTAATGATAAATAATACTTTGCACTACCTAATTTGTTAAAACTTGCCTTATTTAAGTTTCTATAGAAACTAAATAATGTGCGTGCTCAACTCTGCTAATATAGAATAGAAGTCTCCATTGTTATCACCTTCACGATTTATCATATTATTTAATCATAATATTTTTTACTTACCCGTAATTCAAAGCACTCAAGGATTTAATATTTATATATTATTACTCGCATTTAAATTAGGATGGCATTTACTATGTAATAAAACTTTTACCAAAATTTGAATAATATCTGTTAGTTTATACCAGTTAGTAAGTTAGTTAAAATCTTTATTGCACCAAAACATAATGTACCACCAGTATATTTAACCAAAAAACATCAACGATCAAGAATGTCGCCGAGCGTACTATACCGCGCTTTACGTCACCTACGTAGCTCTGTGTGTGTGAGCGGCATGTCGTTGTGTGCGTGCGCTCGCTGCCGGCGTAAAATACCTTAATTGGCGGAGGAAAAAAGATTATTAGGCCTCTTAAGTAATTATTTGCTTAGGCCTTGGGACATAAGATGTTCCAAGGGACTAAATGTTGTGGTTGTGAAAGTAAGCTTTTACAACCACAACATTTAGTCATTGATTTAAACTTTGATCATAATCTACTAATTTTACTTAAACAGTCATGGTTTTGGTGCAGTAATTGTACGTATGTAGTTTATGACCATTACCCAAAAGATGAGTGCGAATATTGCCATCAAGTAAGCTAGGTATTTATTGTTAGGTCTCAGATATTTTGTCCAATCCGTAAATAAAAATCAGCGATGCCTAATGTGTCGTTATCATTCCAGTAACATATCGTATTAACTTTTAATTTAATTTATTATTATTTTTGAAGTGAAAACTTCTTTAGCGGCGTTGTGCACTTTTTTTGGAATGGGTAAAAAATCTTAAACTCGCGTC
This sequence comes from Acrobasis consociella, assembly GCA_963555685.1. Lineage (NCBI taxonomy): Eukaryota > Metazoa > Arthropoda > Insecta > Lepidoptera > Pyralidae > Acrobasis > Acrobasis consociella. The sequence goes on along the minus strand of OY743108.1, from coordinate 23,127,814 downwards.
AGGACACGATGCCTGATCGAAAATTCGTAAGACGGCGCAGGGCGCTTGCGCGAATATTCGTGTGTGTTTATGTTACAGCGTGCTACGCACATCCTTGGATGGTGACAGCTGATGGCTCGACCGTCTGTGTAGTGGCCAAACTGCTGTGTATTTGAAAATGATTTTGTTGAAAATGAATTTGGTCATGCTTGTGACATTTGTGACAGACTGTGGTTCAGAAAAGATTTGAAATATTTTATACTGATAATTAAAGCAAATCGTGCAAAATTATTCCCTAACCATTCCAAAATATCAAAAATGCACAACATTAATTCAAAAATTTTAAAGTTTTCACTTCTGCCGGCACTCCCAGAGTGCAACCCGTCGTTTTTTTAAATCAAGTACCTATTACAAGAAGGTATATTTCGAGAAGCAAAAAACGTTAAAAGGAACTATGAAGAAAATCTTAACTAAATTATCCTGTCATCTGTGAGCAGACCGGAATCAGGGTGACATGCATTGTTTTACTATTGTGTCTGGTATTTTGCACAGACAACAGCTGGCTATCTACTCCATTAATATATAAGTTTCTTTTTTTCATACTTGTAAGTTGGCCAACAAGCATACCTACGGTCCACCTTATGGACCGCTGTTGCCGTAGCCTATAAATGCTTGCAACACCAGAATGTATCAGCTGCTTCTTTTCCCGCGCAGGCCGTAATAGCAGGCAAAGAGTTCAGGCGATCTCGGTAACCATGTCAATAGGCGATACCGCTTAGCAACCCATCACTAATTTGATTCCGTCTTCTGCATATATGCCTACCAAAGTGCTAAATATAGCTTTAGGAATTACCTATAACCTATAACTTTGGGCACTGTCTTCCCCGCTAGGCATAAAGACGTGGTAGTATGTACGTATGTCAGTCTTCCATGCTATTCTGGAAGCGAAATAAAAACTATCAAGGGATATAGTGCCGTAGAACCTTTGCCAATTTTTCCTAACCAAGGGTTGCTTTTAGTTTACCTTTTGGCTTGCAAAAAGTTACCTCGTCAAATCACCTAGTTTAGGATTAGCGGACCCCGGATTCTGAAACGTTACCGCTGAAAATGCAACCGGGAATACACTAAGATAAGAAGAAGAAGTATTTACGTATATATCACACTGTATGCACGCGAAGAAATATTGGTGTTACAAAAAGTATTGTTGTTATGTTAAAATTTGATGTACGTACGTAAGTACCTATTGCGTTAAAATTATATAAATAACCGGCTAAGTGCGAGTCGGACTCGCGCACGAAAGGTTCCGTACCATTATCTACAAAAATCTAGTTTTTTGTATGGGAGCCTTATCTATTATTAAAGTAAAAATACAACTGAGTATTTTGTGAATATTTTAAGTGCCTTCCTGTTGCCATTATTGTTATCGAGCAAAAAAGGGCAAAAAAAAATCGCGTTTGTTGTATGGGAGTCCCCTTAAATATTTATTTTATTTTGTTTTTAGTATTTGTTGTTATAGCGGCAACAGAAATACATAATTTGTCAAATTTTCAACTATCTAGCTATCGCGGTTCTTGAGATACAGCCTGGTGACAGACAGCGAAGTCTCAGTAATAGGGTCCCGTTTTTACCCTTTGGGTACGGATCCCTAAAAAGAAAGAAAGACAGACAGCGGAACCTTCTGGTTACGGAATCCTAATCATTACAAAGCACACATAATTAGCAAGCTATATTATAAGCTATAGTTTGTAATGTTGGTTAATTGTTAATTGTGTTAATTGAAATTAATTATTACTTGTTTTATTTTATAGTTTACAATCAGTTTTATGTTAGTAATTACAGAATAATCGAGAGCGCTCCAAGATATCTGTGTAGCCTCCGTTAATTGTCTAGTAGCGAGTGACGTCTGTCACTTTGACATTTTTCATATTTTTTTTAAAAACACTTTGTGCGTTCCAATACATCATCCCCTTTATAATTAGTTGAAAAAATAATTAAATCTTATAGCTATTTCTTTATTACTAACACAAATTTAATCTGAGCATGCACATTCATCCAAGTAAAGAAACTTGTTCTGAAACACAAAGTCTTTTTTTTTGCAATATTATTATTGTTAAGATATTTTAAATGTTCGGACTTACAAAAACTACATCCCATTAAAATTAAATTAAAATGTAATCAAACTTAACTGAAATTAAGGGCTATTATTTATATATATTTATAACATAAAAGTTCTATGTATCTCTGCTGACATTCAATGTAATCACTAACAATTTTTGACATATCCTGAATCTAAAACCACTATTATTATATAAACTCAACTTAACATACTATTAGTTCGCAACACCTTGTCAGGGTTCATGTACTTATTAACCTACTAACCATGTAATGTATGAGTGCATGTAAGCGAAAATAAAGAAATAAATAAAGAAATAAAGTCTACGCTGGTCTAATATGAAAAGAGGTTCTTGTATAGTTTACATTGTTTTTCCTATCTACAATATCATAGTATCGAAAATCATTTGATTTTACAATCTTTCCAGGCAACCAGTATCTATCACATACATCTTTCTTAAACCAAACATTTTGATCAACATAAAAATCATTCTTATATTTACTTGTCTTGTTATAATTTCTTACATTTCTTTCTGCGTGTTTTTCAAATTGGTGTATCCTATTCTCGTATCCCCTTGGTTTCAAATAATGTGTGGTAACAATTCTTTTAGTTCTCAAATTTCTATTCATTAATAATTCACTGGGTGTTAAACTGGTACCTGCTACAGGAGAAGCTTTATACATCAACAATGCTAATCTTAGATCCGTTTTATCTTCATGACTTTTTGATAACATTTTCTTAGCTATTTGTACAGCACGTTCAGCCATGCCATTAGACTGTGCATATCTTGGACTAGAAAAAATTAATTTAAATCCCCATTCAAGTGCAAATTGTTTACCTTCCCTTGAATCCAGTGGAACATGGTCAGCAACTATTTCACTAGGAATTCCAAAATTACTAAATACATAAATATTAGTTACACACCTTGCTGATTTGTTGCTGATTAACTTGATGTCTAACCATTTAGAAAAATAATCATAAATTACCAAATAACTCTTACTTTTAAAATCCATTATATCCATACTCAGTTTTGCAAATGGCAGATCCGGTATTACATGTGATAACAAGGGTTCTTTTATATTATTATTCTGATACATTTGACAAGGGTAACATTTTTTTACAAATTCCTCTAAATGATTGGCTATATGAGGCCAATAATACAATTGACGCGCAAGTTGTTTCATTTTATTAGTTCCTATGTGCGCTTCATGTAAACTGGAGATAAAAGTTAGTCTTAAACTCTTCGAAACAATTAATCTGTCTCTAAAAAATACTAAGTTATTGTCTACAGTAATTTCTCCTAATAATTTATAATAGTTTTGTAAACAATCGGGGATATTTTTATTATTAGGCCATCCTTTATTAATAAATTCTATTAAATTCAACAACTCATTGTCTTCAGAGCTTGCCTTAATTAATTGGTTTTTCTGCTTATCAGTACATTCAAAATTTTTAGAAAGACCAATACAATGTATAACCTCATACATATAAGATTCATCAGTATTGATTCAGATTGTTGATAAGAGCGTGACAAAAGGTCAGCTATATACATAAATTTGCCTTGCAAGTATTTAAACTCGAAGTTATATTTTAACAGTTTAAGTTTTAATCTTTGTAATCTAGGAGACGGGACTTCATGCAAAGGTTTATTTAATAAACTATCTAAGGGTTTATGATCATTAACAATAACTATCTTGTGGCCATAAATATAATAGTGAAATTTCTTTGTAGCCCACACTATACTTAACAATTCTTTTTCTATTTGGGAAAAATTGCGTTCGGCAGCGGTCAGGCTTCTTGATGCAAAACAAACTGGTTTGTTATTTTGTAACAGACAGCATCCTAGCCCATCTTGGGATGCATCACACTGTATCACGATTTGAAGTTTACTATTAAAATTTTGCAAAACTGGAGCTTCTGTAATTTTTTTCTTAATATTACCAAAAAAATTTTCGTGAGTGTCCGTCCACAACCAATTAACATCCTTTTTTAGTAATTGCTGAAGACACGATGCCAAATTAGGTACAAATTTTCTCAAATAATTGACCATACCAAGAAAAATTTGCAATTCTTTTTTGTTTTTAGGACTTTTAATATTAGAAATAGCATTTACCCTTTCTGGAACAATTTTTGTGCCTTGCTCTGAAAAAATATGACCAGAATATTTTACTTCTCTGAGTTTATACTGAAATTTATCTTTATTGAAACGGACATTATGTTCATTGGCTCACTAAAAAACTTTTTCTAATATTGCATCATGTTCTTCCTCGGTCTCTCCACATATTAATAAATCATCGCAGTATGTAATAACACCTGGTATGTCACAAAGGCAGATCTTCATTATATTTTTGAAAAATTTCCGGTGCTATTGACAAACCAAAAGGAAGTCTGAGAAATTTATAACATCCAAAGGGGCTGTTAAACGTACATAAGTCATTTGAATCATCAGATAATATGATATTATAAAATCCATCTAAAAGATCGAGTACAGAGAGATCAAGTACAGATAAATATTTTTTATTACTTAACTTAGAAACAATTTCCTCAAATGTAGGAATCAAATGATATTCTCTTATCAAGACTTTATTTAGATCCTCCGGATCTAAGCATATTCTTAAAGAACTATCTTTTTTTCTATAATAACTAAGTTGTTTACAAAACTCCTAGGGTGTTCGACCTTAGCGATGACTTTGTGCTTCACCAAAGCCTCCAACTTATCCGCCAGTCGTTGCATGAGCGCATTAGGCACTCGGCGAGGTGGTCTCACTACAGGCTCAACACCTGGCTGAATGTGCAGCTGCAGCGGATTCTTAAACTCCCCAATACCCTGAAACAGTTTGTTATTCATATTAATAATTACATCTTTACTTTTTACAGCAGTCACAGTGTTAATATTACTCCTATTTAATAATTTTAATTAACACAAAGATCCTAAACCAAGAATTGGCTTGACTTTTTTTGTTAATTATTACAAACTCTGTAAAGAAATGTTCCTCATTTGTATTGAAAATTTTTAACTTTGTTTTACCTAATGGGAATTTTTTTCCCCCTCCAAAGACCACAATAACAGTTTTTGTCTCAGACAATTTTATTTCCTTCTCATCATCGACAATCTTCTTAAGATCTTCAAGGCTTAGTACATTCATCTGAGCACCTGTATCGCATTTGAAGCTGACTTTTTTGTTATTAACACGTATCATTTCATTCCATTCATTAGTATTTAAATTTATTGAGGAAACTAGTCACAAATCCTGAACATTATTTTCGGTGTCATCATAAGTTATATTATTTACTCTATACTGTGGTGAAGTACAACCAACAGCAAAATGATTCATTTTATTGCATTTCTTACAAGTTTTACCATAGGCGGGGCATTGCCTCGGGGCATTGCATCCTACCGACTGCGCCACTCTTCAAAGTTGCAATTTTCAGCCAGTTTTCTAATAACTGTGTAGAAAGCATCAAAGGATTCCCCTTCTTCTTGTTTCCGTTGGTTGAAATTGTAGCTGTTAATTACTTCGTTTTGCTTCGGCTTGAAATATTCATCAAAAATGTCTAAAATTTCTTCCAGCTTAGTCTTATCTTCAATTTTTAATACATTAAAATATAATTCTTGCGCTTGTTGGCCGATGCAGTTCAACAATATAGCTGCTTTTCTGCTTTCCGAAAAATTTTCAAAGCCCGCTGCCGTGATAAATACTTTAAAACTTTGTTTAAAACGTTGCCAACAATTTTCTATGTTATCAAGATTAAGGCTTTGCGGCATCCTGTATTCCACCGCACACATTTTTTCATCTGTCATAATACTTAAATGCAATTCAGAATATTAGGTAGGTTCTAGGTAAGCACCGTATGTTTCTTGTATAGTAAATTAGTACAATACTTGCACGCGGTCCCGTACGAAATCTTCAATGTCGAATCCTCTTCAATCCTGTGTAACGATGTTTGTTACAAACTCGCCTTAATATACTCAGAAATTATCTAAACTAATATCAAATAACCAATACCTAAACTTAACAACCTTAATTTCTATTTAAAACAAATTTAAACAAAACTGACACTACAACTTTAACTACTATTAAACTACTTCTCCTGTGAGATTACATCCGCAATTGTGGCATGAATGACGTTGAAGTACTTACGCATCTCCGAGCTCCGCACATCGGTGTCGAGTGTCGAGTCAGAGCGAAGCGACTGTTCTACCTGCAAGGTGTCACTGCGCATTGTCTAGCTCCGATAAAATTATTATTTGATAAACTGTTTCTATATTACATAAATATATTTTTAACCTTTTACTAATTTATTGTGTGAAGTGTTTACCCCGATACTGGGTGAGTGTTGCAAATTCTTTTGTAGAAGTAAGTTCTAAATTGTGAGATTGATTATTGGATACCTACATTGTAAAAAATAAATTCATAAGTAGAATTAGTAAATTGCTATTGCAATAATGCAGAATGCATGTAATTATTACCATTATAACTTATTTCATCTACCTATATTCATCACTCATTATTCTATTTTAATGGTTTGCTAAATCATGTTCCGTCATTTCACCGAATGTACCTTTCACCTAAAGTTGATTTTGGATGCTAAATTTAATTTTGTATGAATGCCACATCATTGATTACGTTTCTTGTCTAAATCATTCCACCTGCTTTGCTCGGACAATGATGTTGCAGTCAAACAAAGGAAGAGGGCAATCAGTAAAACGTCCAGTTTCCGGCTTCCAGGGTTCTTTTCTTCGGGCAAGAAATTCGTGTCCTACGACGACTCCGCTCGCGTGCTGGAACTACTACACTACCCCTTCGGCCATCCTACCCGACTTTATTAAATAGTCTGCCGCACCGGAATTCTGCAACATCACCATCTACCTACACTACCAGGACAGTGGTTTGATTTTTTAATTACCGGTAACGTTGCGGTGCGATTAATTGGACTCACGACCTTTCTTCTCAATTACCACATTTTATTTTTATTACTTTAAAACTTATATCTATTAAACAAAAATTAATTTTAAGATTAGGTTTATAAGATAAGGTAATACTTACTACTTAGCGTAAAGCGCATTTTAAATCTAGTTAACAAAAATAAATATTGTTGTTACTTTTCTGTTTCTTGTTTTTTTTTTATATTACTTAGTCTAACTACCTACATGTTACCAAGCTAACTAAAATAGTTCGGTACACCTGTTGCTGGTTCGATATCGGCTGCGCCATGTAATGTTGGTTGTAATAATTGAAAGTAATTATTACTTGTTTTATTTTATAGTTTACAATCAGTTTTATGTTAGTAATTACAGAATAATCGAGAACGCTCCAAGATATCTGTGTAGCCTCCGTTAATTGTCTAGTAGCGAGTGACGTCTGTCACTTTGACATTTTTCGTATTTTTTTAAAAAACACTTTGTGCGTTCCAATACATAGTTTCATACAAATATTATTTAATGTATAAAAAAACTGACCGTGTGCCCGTGACTTCGTCAGCACAAACATTATCATGTCTTTGTACAAAGAGCGATCGGTTATGATTTTATTATATAACATCATCAAACAACAACATCATCTCTTCATGTATGGCGCGGGCCTAGATGAAAACCGAAGCTTGCGCCGTACATAATGGTGGATTTCAATCCCCTTTGCGATACTTAGCGAATCGGTTTACTTGCCTCCCACAAGCGGGTCTCACCAGTTGAATTGAGAAGGCGTAAATATCGCAGGGGTGCGAATACACGAAACAACCAGCGCAAACATGGCAGCACACAAAGCCGCTTTATCCAGGAACTATCAACATCAAGTACCTATCATGTGTCAACCACCATCAGTGAAACCACAGTGTTATTTACAACAAGCATCTATCATCTAATTTCTCAAGTAAGTTTCGACGTTACCTCATTACCATAAACACAGAACATCAACAATCAACACATTATCAAGAATGAATTTTAACAATCAACATATCATTATCAAACACTGGAGCTTCGCCACAACAAGGTGGTGGAGTCTTCGCCGTTCAGCTGGACATATCATTTATCAAGAATTGGAGCTTCGCCGCGAGCAAGGTGGTGAAGTCTTGGTCGTCCAGCTGGACATAATATTATTAAACATTGAAGCCTCGCCGCAAACAATGGGATGTCTTCGCCGTTCAGCTGGACATAACATTATCAAACATTGAAGCCTCGCCGCAAACAGTGGGATGTCTTCGCCGTTCAGCTGGACAAAACATTTATCAAACATTGAAACTTCGCCGCAAGCAGTGGGAAGTCTTCGTCGTCCAATTGGACACCAACAATCATCAAACAAACATTGGAGTTACGCCGCAAGCAAGGTGGTGTAGTCTTCGCCGTTCAGCTGGACATATCATTTATCAAGAATTGAAGATTCGCCGCAAACAGTAGGAAGTCTTCGTCGTTCAGCTGGACACATCAATTATCAAGTATTGGAGCTTCGCCACAACAAGGTGGTGGAGTCTTCGCCGTTCAGCTGGTCATTTATCAAACATTGGAGCTTCGCCGCAAGCAGTGGGAAGTCTTCGTTGTTTAGCTGGACACCAACAATCATCAATTATAGAAGGTACGTCGCGACAAGGTGATGAAGAATTGGACAACAAAACATTAAGATTTTATTACAAACTGCAAGGAATACTTATTCGGCAAACTCAAAACACTGTGGTTACTGGAAGGAGGAACAAACCTACATCAAGATACCAGAAAGAGTATTCTCATAAAACAGAACTCATGCGTTACGAGAGATACAAACAGACACATACAACTTATCAAAAAATTACGAACATATCATACGATGTCTAATTGCATTATATCACATCTAATGCAATATCGGAAGTTCAACGACACACAGAGAACAAGGCCAGTGGAAAGAATTCGCTAGCTTGCAAAACTGCGTGCCTAATACTTCATCGGACACCGAATACATGGAATAATAAATTACGTCACATCGAACGATAACAATTATCAACATGCCGCCATCTTAAGAATTCCTGTTCGAGTGGACCGAGTCGGAAGGACGCGCAGCAGCAGCGGATGGACAACACCGGGGCGATTCCAAGGATATCTACGTCGCATGATGTACCAAGAAACCTGAAGCGAACATTACATTTATTCATTTATATCATATACACAATTTAGTCTATTATGTCAAGTGGCGGTTTCTTTCTCGATCTATCTTTCATCTTTTGGGCTTGGGAGCATGTACGAGCCAAACTCGCACATTTTAGCTGCACGCGGCTACATACTAAGTAGGTCGCGTGTCAGCTGTTTTTACTTTACGTTTTAAATCATATTCTAACATTTAAAAGAGATACTATCGAGCAGCGATCGAGAAAGGACCCGTCACACCCAACTACAACATGTAACAACAATAAACAGTTTCTATGTGACGTGGTCTTTTGTCTCCACACCAACATCTTACAACCCTAACATTATTCATATCTTCATGTATGGCGCGGGTGTAGGTGACAACCGAAGCCTGCGCCGTACAAAGTGTGTAAGTGTAAGGTGTATGTATATACAGATACATTTTCACGTCTACATCCCTGACGAGGTAGACCCGTTAGGCCCAAAGGCCACGCTTAGCGTGGTGGTTTAATTTAATGTTTAATTGTTTATTGTGATAAATTTAGTTTATTACAAAAATAAAATAATAATAGTCAGAATTAGTAACACTGGTCAAGAAATAATTATAAATACAAAAAAAATAATTTAAAGCTAAATATCATCACGTCAATATTATACATATTTATAAATATTCATTATCGTCACTATCATAGCCGCGAGTGTTACAACATTGGTCATCCAGATTTTCAGAGTACTTTAGAAATTACTTTATAATGGCAGACCAGTTGTCAAAGAAAAAATCTAAATTAGTGTTGGTGCTACGAAGTGCATTGAGATGGCTCAGAGGACGTACCAAAGGTGACATCGCGCGCGCTATGGTGTGGCCGCGGTCCACGTGGAAAAGGTTAGGCTGTTGACTGCGACCACGTCTGTCTACTCGTCTTTCTCCATGTCTGTCTACCGAGAATTCGAGTTCTCCAGAAACAAATAACATGCACAAAAGATTGTGTAGCTCCAGACAGTCTACCGACCCCTTCAGTACCCTCAAGCAGATGGTAAGTTGAATAACCATGCGTCTCACTTTCAGCGAATTGAAGCCAAGATGACCGAGTAGGAATTTTGTTCGGATGCAAATACGGGTAGTAACCGTAAACTTTTTTATATAAGGCCCTGAGGAAAGCTTTCTGAACTTTTTCGAGCATAAGGTCATATGGGTGGTGGGCGTTAAGATGGAAAAGGAATCAAAATAGTGATGGGTTGCTAGCCGCATCGCCTACCATGATTTAAATCTCGCCCATTCCCTTGATCGGCTCTTTCGATCTGCGCGGGAAGAGAAGCAGCTGGCTACATTCTACGTATTTTCTTTTCTCCCAGATCAGCATAAAAGTATGGAAGTGTATGTATAGATATTTATAATAATAGTATATAGTATAATAAAATAAATAGTATAATAAGTAATATAAATATTTTGTAATAAAATAATATTTTAAATAAAGTTAATAGTGGGAGTCGCCCACAGTATAACTAATTTGACCATGATTTTACGATTATAACTTACAAGTCCTACTAATAAATAAGACGTAAGCTGTTTAAATATAAATGATATTTAAGTGCTCAAACATCTCATAACACGTGTGCGTACTACGAAAAACCCCAACACGCACTACGAATTACACTGTAGTAAATCCCAAATCATAACCCTAAAAAGTTAACATAAAATAAAATAAAATAAAAAGCGTGTTACATTTTCTCGTAAGAAACGTGTAATGCGCTTTTATTAAAAAAATGGGATTTAATGTACCTACCTATTAAATGGTATTTTATATATTTCTTATCAGAATAAAATCATTTTATACTTTTTTAGTTCTTTTTAATAACAAGTAGGTACTTCATAAAAGCTTGCTTTTAAAAAGTTTAATTTTATTATTCATCTGTTAGGTATACGGTTTGTAATTCAATCTATCCAGATACAAACAAACGAACATACATGATATTTCTAGGCTGTCACGACGAATTCGAACACAACTCGTGTAAGCTTTCATAGTCGATTTGAGCTAATAAAAGTCTAGTTGCAAACAGGTGGCCGATACATTCACGCGTGTGTACGTACATAATTGATGTGCCATCAGAATTTCAAGGAGTCAATCGATATCCAGTGTCGCTGATGGCGCGGCGCCACGTCATGCCGGGCGGCGACACCCACCGCGGGCCGCCACCACCAGGCTGGCTCACAGCGCCCGCGGCGGACACCGCACTAGCGCTCATGTCACTCCATTTGTTTACACCCTACTCGGTGTCAACACGTTATATTTAGGGAATTAGTCGGTTGCGTGAGTAGTGAACACGATATTGGAATCCAGTTTGCCCATTAATTTTAGTGTAGTGTCAAGGACGGCAACAAAAAGCTGGACTCGAAATGACTTCTATTTTGTCAGCCCTACCGAACGCACGAAGCGTCTCGTCGTACGTTTCTTGAAAATATAAAGTTTCAATCGCACCGAAGATGGAAGATATCGGTCTGAGCGAGCCAGTTCTAGTGCAGACTCTGCGCGCTCACCGCAGCGAGGTGACGTGCGCGGACACCGACGTCACGGGCACGAGGCTCGCGACGGGCGCCGGCGACCGCACGCTGCGGCTGTGGCGCTGGGCGCCGGGGCAGGGCTGGGACGAGAGCGCGGTCGTCAAGAACGCGCATCGTTACGGCGTGACGTGCGCGCGCTGGTCTCCGCACGGCGCGCTCGTGGGCTCGAGCGGCGTGGACGGCGTGGCGCGCGTGTGGTGCGGCCGCTCGCTGGCGGCGCGCCGCGAGCTGCTGGCGCCGGCCGCGGCGGCGGGGCGCGCGCTGTGCTGGGCGGGCGGCGGCCGGCTGCTGGTCGGACACGACGACGGCTCGCTGTGCGTGTGGCACGTGCCGCGCGCCACACTGCTCGCGCGACACGTCGCACACGAGGGATCTCTGCAGGCGGTGGCGGTCACAGCGAGACACACGCTGCTTCTGACCGCTTGCACTGAAGGCGTTTTAAAAGTCTTCAATTTCAATGGTGATTCTTGTACATACTTACTTGATTTTATTACAAATATATTATAAATAAAGATCCAATCTAAAAAAGATAATTTTCCACCTTGATCTGACTGGGGATCGACCGGTCCCGGGTTCATTTGTATATTTGATGGAATATTCGAGTAATAAATTTTACAATAATTTCAGATGTATGCAATGCTGGCGTAGAAATCGAATCTGCCCCAACACCCCTGACGTGGATCGACAGCGCGCACGATCTCGGCGTTCTGTGCGCGGACGGCACGGAGGACGGGTGTGCGGCGGCGACGGGCGGGCACGACGCGCTGGTGCGGGTGTGGCGCGCGGCCGGCGCGGGCCGCGGGCTGCAGGCGCAGTGCGTGCTGGCGGGACACTCGGCCGCGGTCAGTGTTCTGCGTTGGGGTGCGCCTTACGCGGGAGCCGCCACTGTAACTGCTGTGTCCGCAGGTGACGGCGCTGCGCTGGGCGCGCGACGGCGCGCTGCTGGCGTCGGCGTCGCTGGACCGCTCGGCGCGCCTGTGGCTGCCGGCCGCCACCGCGTGCCTGCACGTGCTGCATGCGCACCCGCGGTACCTCACGTGCATCGCACTCGACTCTCAACTGCGATATCTCATCACGGGTCAGTACAAAATATTGTCTTGACTTCAAAAATTCTCGGAAATTCAGAGAGACTAAGTGTTCGACCACGGTTCTGTCTCAGGCTCGAACGACAAGTCAGTGCGGATGTTCGCACTGCGCGCGCTGTCGCTGGACGACGAACTCGAGATGCCGTGCAACGCGCTCGAACACTTTGGGCTCGGAGACCTAGAGGCAGGTGCCCGATATTTTTACCGTTTTATATTGTCCCATGCTGGTCTGGGAGAAATAAAAAAAAACTTAGAATGTACCAGCTGCTTCTCTTCCCACGCAGATCGTAAAAGCCGATCGAGGGAATGGGCAAAAATGCAAATCATGTTAACAGGCGATGCGGCTAGCAACCCATCACATTAATTTCATTATTGATTGCTTTTCCATCTTCTCGCCCACCATGACGCTAAAAGTGGCTTTTGGGTCTTGGGGCCCTAGGCTCTGCATAAAGCCGCAAGACCCAAAATGCTCTGTCTGCCCCATTAGGGATAAAGACGTGATAGTATGTATGTATGTATATTGTCTTTACGCAAGGGAATTGATAAATATTGGGAATGTTATTGAATCCGCGCTACCTTGAGCGTGATTTATACAAAATTAACTTTACTAATAGAGTACTGTTATTAGTATTACGGGACTTACCGCGATTAATATCGTTTTTTGCCAGATATTTCGACGGCCCTTCTGCCATCATGGTCGCTGGCCGACTGAGGAACTGCGATGGATGTCCGGCTGTCAAGGGTAACCATATCGGTCTACCCTCTTTCTTCGTCGTTTGTAATAACAGTAATTGTGACCGTGAAACTCTAAAATCATATACTAATAGAGTATTCGAGGCGTGACATGATATCTTTGTTACAGTAACTTGTTTCATGGATAGGTTATCTTATTTGTATAAAGATTCATTGAGTGACATACCTGGATATGATGGTACCTATACGGCAGGGTATCGGGCCGGTGGAGGAGGAAGCGGCGGGCGGTGTGCCGGAGGTGGCCGGCAGCGGCGCGCGGCGCGTGTGGCGCGAGGAGAATGCGCACGCGGGGCCCATTAACTGTATTGCTACGTATGACGACCTTCTTGCTACTGCCTCAAGGTGAACAGATACAATACTACTTCTTTATGTTTGATGAGGTAGACAGAGTGTCGGGCCGTAAGATTAAAGGCGCTTGGAGTGATATTAGGTGTACTTGAAGGTCTACAAAATGGTCTTTGCCTTATTTTGTATTTTTTGTGATATACTACGCTAGAGGTGTAGGAGTAATTAATGGCCTCCCAAACAAGTGCACGATCAGCTGATCACAGTTTGTATAGAATGGCAAGCCAAAATAATTTTTCATATTTTAACATATGTTCCTTGAGGAAAATTGTTCAGTATCATGGACTGAATTTATCCTTAACTACTTACGGGTGAATTCAGTCTATGACACTGAACAACTTTCCCCAAGGAACACGTACCGAAATATGAAAAGTAATTTTTGGTCTCCCCTACACGTTGTTCCCGCGGGTACAGCTAGTTTTTTTATATTTCGACTTGTTTGAAAACAGCATGTTTCTTAGGGAAAGTTGTCCACTATCACGGACTGAAATCACCCTTAACGACTCGTCAGTGAGCAGATTGAAATCCGGCAGACATGCATTGTTATACTATTGTGCCAGGTGTTTTGCACTGATAACAAGTTAAAATAGTTTCTGTGTATTTTTTTAGATCTTGTTTATACTTTGCCTAGGTTCTTTGCTTGTAACAGGCCAGATAAAGTAACGTATTTCAGTGACGGCGTGGTGAAGGTGTACCGCTGGTCGCGCGCGGACGCGCAGGCGCGGCTGCTGCACGCGCTGGCGGCGCACGAGTACCCCGCGCTGGCGGTGTGCGTGGGCGCGGGCGGCGCGCTGCTGCTGTCCGCCTCGCTCGACGGCACCGCCAAGCTCTGGGACGTGCAGGTGACCACCATTCTTATGTGTCCCTGTAAAATAGGTGCCCGAGAGAAAGAAGGACATTTGGTACCTATAATTTTTGTGTATTGTGTTCGCTCACAGAGCGTGAAAAAGAGTGGGACGTGGACACGGCCTGAATCTCTTTAAATTTAATTACAATATGACATCTGGTGGCGACTATTCGAATCACTTATTGATAGGGCTGCTTACAGCATTAAGCATTGATCTAATACTCGATACTAAGACACCTAATGCAATGCAAGCCATATAGATGGTGCTTGTTATTAACAGTCTCACTTTTACCACGTGACAGATTCCTTTAAATATTGTATCTAAAAAAAACTTGAGAAGTGTCAAGGGACACCCGGATGGAACGAAGTTCCTTTCGATTAATTAGTGAAGGAATTGTAATAAAATTTTATTTCTTTTTAGTTATAATAATATTTTATTATTTAGTATGTAAAAACCTGTATACACCTAACAAAAATAATCGTCGCGACACCACACTGTTCAATGCGAAATAGAAAGACGAAACGAAAATAACTGGCTTGCTTTCTATGAGACAGAGAGAGAGAGAGAGAGAGAGAGATACAGACAGAGAAACACGCGCACGCCGCACGGCTTACAACTATAGCAAAAAGTGTCGTTACAACTTTTGGTCTTAATTTTTTCCGTCTAGCCCCCTTTCGCAACGCGCGATAAGGAACTACATTCCAAAAATCTTACACACGAGTTCCCTCCAAACTGAATATTTTAAAGAGATTAAATTAATTATTTTTTAAGGTAAGTATACTAACAACGGATTATGCAATTGACAATCCGCTAGATGACAAAAAGTCAAATCAGATACTTTTTTCTAAACGTCAAAACAAACATTTTCTATGGTGACAAATTTTCAACCGTGACGTCATACTTTTTTTGAGTAAAATAACGCTCTTTATATCAGTTTGTCAGCATTCATAAATCTTAAATGTAAATAAAGTAAATAAGTAAGTAAAATGAAAATGAATGTGATCAATGTAACGTGACACTATTTTGTGACGTTTTATTTTATTAACTGTACCGATAATTTATTTTTAACCAGTCCACATCCCAATTATGGTGAGCCGACTCAGTATTTTTTTATCTTATTTTATTTAATTTTATATAGTATGAAAATCTTCTAATGCCACATGTATTCACGATTGACTGTCTATACAATCTCCTTTGGTCGAGACATCTAGTGACATCGGAATTCTATTGGTTTTCAGAACACAGCACATCCTCGCTCAGTTTCAATGGAGACTCGGCCTTAACAATGCAACAAGCTACATGCTACGTGGCGGTCGAGAATAATTATATCACTATGCACCTGCTGCATTCACTCATTGATTTGTTCGTGAACCCAATGACGCAATAGTAGACCTTCTCTAAACCACGTGACATCGTTTAAAGTAATTCATTAAAGGTCTTTGTGTCAGATGGGGTGTCAACTGCGGTCTCTGTGCGCGGGTGTGCGGGGCGCGGTGGAAGGCGAGGGTGCGGGCGGGGTGCGGGGCGCGCGGGTGTCCCCGCACCGGCCGCCGCTGCTGCTGCTGGCCGCCGACGACGGCGTCGCGCCGCTGTGGAGCCTGGCCGACCCCGACCCCGAACCCGCGCAGTCAGTATCTTCACAGGAAACCAATGCACCAGACGTCTATTTTAAAGTACGGCGCAGGCTTCGGTTGTGTCACCTATAGTGCGGGAAGTAGTGTCACCCAATGTATGGAAGGTGCAAATTTTGGTATCGGATGAATTCACTTGGCACAGATGTAATATACGTAAAGTTAAGCTAATTTAGCCCGGTAGCCATCCCCCACCCCCTGGGGGGTAGGTAGGGGGGGCATTCGAAGGTACTCGCCGCCGCGCTTCAGAAAAAAAATCATATCAGCTTCTATTTACCTAACACCTCAAGTGTGGTATCATTTTATGATAAATCAGGCATGAGGAATTCAATTTTGAGTACAATTTTATATTTAATGTAAAGATTATTAGTAAAAAAGGGAAAATATTGACGAAAATATTAAAATCGGATCGCATTTTTTTTTATTTTAACTGATTTATTTTACCAGAATACCTGTATTTTGCGCAACAAAAAATATTATCTTAAAGAATATTTATCTAGCTTTTAAAAAATATATACTTTGTTATATATAGCTGTCATACATCTATCTGAAAAAAAATCGAACATGGCACGCGGCGGTGCCTAGGAACTAATCCAACCGTCTCGTCTCACATAATTTGTTGCAAGTATTAAGTTGTTTTTTAATTCAAAATATATAGAATACATACTTTACTTAATTATAGACTGTCGCCTATGGTCTAATGTATCAATAGTAGTATTTTTATATTTAATTAGTTCATTTTTTCATAACACTTTCCACCACATTGTCAAAATTCGGTACATTTTAATAATTTTCTTAGACAGTTACACCTAACACTGCACCGTGACTTGCACTTGCAACGAATCCGTTCACAACTAGCGGTAGCAGCCACTGGTGCAGTAGTCCACTTCGGTTTCCAATTATTTAGTTCAATTTCCTATCCCCAATCCGCCGGACTGGAACGATTTTTAATCAGCTCCATACGTGCACCCCATGGTAAACAGCTCGAAGAAGATTTTTTTTAATAGCCTATACAGTGTCCCATTGTCGGGCAAAGGCCTCCCCTTCATGCTTCCGCGATTCACGATCCAAGGCAGCTTGCTGCCATCCACTCATGTAGCTTTCAATATCGTCCCTCCATCTTTTCCTCGGCCTTTCCCTACGCCGGCGTCCTTCTGGAACCTATAACGTCGCCTTTCTTGACCATCTTTCCGGTCTTATACGACAAACATGTCCGGGCCACTCCCACTTCGGTTTTGCCGTTTTGACACCCACATCGAAAATTTCGGTCCTGGAGCGCAGTTCAGTGTCTCGTAGAAGATGCTGCCAAAAAATCTCTGGCTGTCTGTATTTTTTTAGAGAACAGCTCTCTCCTGCACTCGTTTAGCGATGTGCACTGACTGGACCTAAAATGAAAATCAGGTAAATAGGTATTGCAGTATTATTTTGGTCAAAATAAAATACAGCTATATATACATGTCATTTATAATATAACCCACGTAGATACAATTTTATTTTGTGCTCATTTATCATACATCATACATCGTAAATTTTTAAATAATTTGGGTAGAGTATCGTTATGTCACTCTGTGTCTCAGTCATCTACTCAATTGTTCAGTGTGTACGAGGGCGACGGGTCCGCGATGACGTGCTGCGCGTGGAGCGCATGCGGGCGCGTGCTGGCGGCTGGCGCGGCGGGCGGCGAGCTGCGCCTGCACACGCCGCCGCCGCACTGCCGCCAGCTGTACCACCACGCCGCCGCACACGACATGGGTCAGAACTTTACTGTCTACCAAATTCAATCTTCTTTTTTTCGTGTCTGTGATACTATTATATTTTATCACTCCAGTATCGAGCCACATCGATAGCTTTGTTATTTGCGACCATCAAGTCTTCCAAGTGCAGGTGTTTGGGCACTTGGGATACGTAAGAACGTGCTCCATAGTTTGTGGAGTTAAACCACACTGGCAGATGTTTTGCAAACTGTCAATCATCTTCCACCTGACCAAATTATCTTTACAACGTACCTCGGTACAACCCTCGTTCGTAGTCTAGTTAACGACTTCCAAATGGGCCAGGGCTGATCGTAGCCAGGTGGAAGTTTCTCTCGCGGGGCGATAAAATTGGATACAGTGTGGTTTTTCTCCCAAAGTTTTAATTTGACTGTATCAGCATCATCATCCCAGGCGCCAAATAATATTAATTTGTCAATTTTATTATTCATTATCAATTTTTTGAACCAAATTCAATGTAACACGTTGACGTTGCGTGGTGCTGATAGCAGTTGTTCAGCAGGCGTGCAGAGCTGCGACTTCCTGCCAGACTGCAGCGCGCTGGCGCTGCCGCAGCCCGCGCGCTCGTGTTTGCTCGCCACGGCGGGCGCTGACTCGCTGATCAAACTCTGGCTCATCGAGTTAGACGAGGTATTATTGCATTTATTTCATTTTAGAAATATGTCATATAATACATGTACTTACATATATCACTATAAAAATACCTAGGTACTATTTATGGCACCATAAATTCTTTAGTTTTAACGATGCTTAGTTAATAACTGAATAAATATTTTAATTTGATTGGAATCATTTTCACACATGCGAAGAAACGTCTCTAGTTCTACATAAAAATTTCAAAAAATAATTGTATTGATAGAATATTATGTTCCGTAATTGAGGACGAGTGCGCCGCGACGGTGCGCATGGCGCGGCAGGTGGAGGCGCACGGCGGCGGCGTGACGAGCGCGCGCTGGCAGCCGCAGCCGCGCGCCGCCGCGCCCGCGCTGCTCGCCACCGCCGGCGCCGACCGCTGGGCGCGCGTGTGGCGCCTCGACCAGCACCAGAATGATGTAAGCGAAACGACGGAACCTATATTGTTGATCGGCTTTTATAAAACCTGGTGTGGTCTAAAGATCCCTACAGAAAATATTAATTCGGATTAATTTAAGAAATATGTTTCTTAGAAAATTAACCTTGATCTTATTTTTATCAGGCTCTATTAATGCATGAGGCAAGGCAGTCACCTTTACATTGTTGCATTTGAATGAAAAAGGGTTTATACATTTGTGTAGTAATATTGTACAGTCTACTGCTCGTGTTCATTACCTAACGTTGTATGTTTTATATGTATTTAGGTGCACGTCGTACTTATTTTATTTGTTATTATGTGACAGTGTTAGAGTGCATTCGCTGGGTGATTTTCTTTGTACACTTCAACTATCCTCAGATCTAACAGAACACTACTCAACTCAGCTCTTTACAACTCATATCAAATATAACTATACAAACATAGTATAAGTGAAAAAATCTCCGATTAGTTCAATTATCATGTTGCTTTATTTATTGTTATCTATGCAGCCATTCGAGTTGAGCTTGTCAGCGGTGTGCGCGGTGCCGGCCGTAGAATCCCGCGGAGCGTTGGCCGTGGCGTTGCTGATGGAGCCGAGCGAGTGTACTGCTGGCTCCGCCGAGCCGAGCGAGCGCACCGCCGACTCCGCCGAGCTGAGCGAGCGTACCACCGAGCATGTGGGGCGCGTGACTGAAGTGCTACTGGCGGTGGGCACGCTCGGCGGAGAGCTGTCGCTGTGGCGGCTGCCCCAGGACGAAGACGAGGACGACGACGAAGGCAGTGAGCCGAGGTTTTGGGAAGAAGTGGGGGTCGCAAGGTGGCTCAGGGATTACGTCATTCCAGGTGCATTATTGTGTTTTTTATTAGTCTACATCGTATCAAAACATAATTATTTCATTTTATATATTATTATGTCTCTATGTCTACGTAGTAATATTAAAATTAGGTATTAGTTATTCTCGCGAGACTGAAAAGTATATATTCTAGAGCGTAGCGAAGTATTCTGCTATTTGTCTTTCTGTGGTTTTGTAGCGCTCCATTGGATGAACTTCCCTTGCGGTAGTTTTCCGCCATGTTTGATGAAAATATGTTCAGTCATTTAAAAGCTATTTGGTGATTCAAATTTGGGGTTTTGTAATTTACCTGACAACTAATAGATGGCGCTACGATATTAATATATTATGTAGTTTCACCACTTATTACTGGATTCGGCAGGTTTAATTGTTTTTGATTTCATACATACTCTTGGCGATCGGGTTTGTCTGACATCCTTGACGTCTCTTAATGCACGGAGCCTAAGCAGGGACCCGTATAATTCTTATACAACGGAGAGTGATATAATTATGTATGGCGAACAAAATTATTGGTTTCCCTTGTATATTTTTACTATAGTTTGGTTCTATTTTATTATATTTGCTTCCAGGTTGCTGCACATCTGGTTCCGATGACGCGGAGCGACTGTTGCTGCTGCGCGCGCGCACGCGGCGTGTCTCCGGCGCGCGGCTGCTCGACGACGACGTGGACGAGCTACTCGCCGCGCTGTTCGGTTAGTAGGTCATATGAAATGTATTATACCGACCACTAAGGATCGGTCAAGTTCAAAATGTCTCAAAATGACAACCTCCGTGGCGAAGTGCTAGTCACGACACCATGCTAGTCCGCCGACCATAGGTTCCGAGTTCGATCAATCAGGGTAAGTTGGAAAATGCCTTTTTCAAATTGTCCTGGCTCTTGAATGTGTATCCATATATGTATTGGTATATTATATATTTGTTATTAAAATATAGCATCTTTGAGTTAGTATCCCATAACACAAGTCTCAAACATATTTTGAGGCTAGCTCAATCTGTGTGATTTGTCCCAATTTATTAATGTCGGAACAATATGACAACGCCACTAAAACTTGCTATATTCAATCATATTTATTTTGTTAATGATAACGTCGAATTTGTTATTTTGTTAATGATAACGACGAAGACATTGTGAATGACACTACCTACACCTCAAAGCCGCCAACCTAGCAAGCCGACAAAAATTTGCCGACAAATATCGGTGGGTCGGCGGCTTTGTAGCGTAGTTATACCAAGACACGTTCGTTAGTTTTTCATGTGCATCTGATGTTAAACAAAGTTTTTTTTGGTTTTTTTATTATTATTGATCCTCTAATTATGAAAAATATACGCAGATGATGAAGATGAGGATCTAAACGAGGAGGTCCGTACGGACGTCAGTGCGTTGCGCGAGCGGCTCGCGGAAGAGCTGAAGTGGCTGCGCCGCGCTCCGCTGCCACCCGAACTGGTTAGCACTATACCTTTATGAAGTTTAAATATACATTTTTACTCAAATTCTACTGTTTTACCAATAATTGACGATACTAAGTTTCAGTGCTTACAGATTTGTTGTGAACAGCTTGATGGTACTGTAATGTGTATAGCAACTGCTCGAAAAATGTTATGCAAATTTTAGAGGAAACTAGTAACACGTAACAAGTGAATGGTAACAACAAGTGATCGCTGGCCGCAGGAGCGCGCTGCCCCGCACGCGCTGCGCTGCCCGCTGTCGCACCGCGTGCTGCGCGAGCCGGCGCGCGCCGCCGACGGCATCAGCTACGAGCGCGCCGCGCTTAGAGAGTTCTTCCTCGCGGCCGGTCGGTACTCATGTCGTCAATATAACAAAATACACTGAATCTATTTTAAGGGTGACATCAGTCCATGATACGGAACAACTTTCCCCAACAAACATTTATCAAAATATGAAAGTAATTTTTGGACTTCCATACAAGTTGACCGATCAACTGGTTCGAGTTTGTACGAAAAATCAAAAATTATTTTTCATAGTTCGACATAAGTTCTTCAGGGAAAGTTAAAATAGTTTCGGTATATTTTGTTAGACCTTATGTTAATATTCTCTCAGTTTCACAGTAAATAGTGCAATGATCCGTCTGGTAGATCACCCGAGTTTGGGTATAATTAATACAACGAATTTAGAACCAATATATAAAAAATACACATAGCGCAACGAATTGCGACCGCGTACTGGCAAGCAAAGCGTAGGATACCCACCCACAAGGTGGTCAAATGACGTAACCAGGGTTGCTGGAAAGCGCTGGATGCAGGCCGCTCTTGATCCGTTATTTTGTAAATCTTTGCGAGAGGCCTATATATCCAACAGTAGATGTTATGCGGCTGAAATAATGATGATGATGTAAAAATGTGAAACAATAATACTTAAAGGTTGCTATTCAGTTTTTCAGTGTGTACCAACTGTCATTGTAAATAGTGATAACAGTTAACTAAAATATCTACTGTATTAGGAATGCGAGTAAAAAAAGTGTACTTGTGTGTCAGACGGGGCGGTGTCGCCGGTGTCGGGGCGGCGGCTGAGCAACGCGCGCGTGGCGCCCAACTACGCGCTGCGCGACCTACTGCGGGCGTTCCTCGTGGAAAGTGGACACGTCTTGTGAGCTATTATTTATACGATATTGTTATTCTTGTGATGATAAATGTGTGTTAATGTTGTATGTTATCAATCATTCTTGATTATTAAGCTTTACGTGGACTCTATAGGAAGTTAAGTTATAATAAACGGTTTTGGAATAATGTAATGGTATTTTCTTTAATTTACGGGTCTTAACTAAATGATAGAATAATGAATGTTTCAACGATCTCATCTTTATTTGTATTACTTACATTTATTATTTACAAGTGAGGCAGTAACAGTGTCAATCAACCAAACTCACTCAACTCGGGCCCACTGTCGATATGATACACAAATTAACAACATGGCGCCGTCGCAGCGGACGGACGCAGCGAGGCCGCGCCGACCTCGCACCTCGCACTGCGCCGCGCCTCGCAAACACTCCGGTATGGCTTGGCCATTAGCATAGTATTATAGATAAGCACCATTGGCTTTGATTCTTTACAAGCCACATTCTTTTTAATTTAGATAGGTACATAGTTGCTTATGCTCCTTTCTACGGCAAACACAAGAATTAAAACCTAAAATAATATGTACAGAAAAAAATACATCAGAAGACATAAGCCGACTGTTTCTATTTCATTCAAACCCATTATGTTGAGAGTGTATGTGGTTTGCTGGCGAAGCGACACGTCCGCTCGTACGAGAGGAGAGGGCGGCGCGGGAGAGCTCTTCGAGGACTCAGTATACAAAATAAGTATTTACAGTCGACGTAACAAAGTATACAATAACAATAGAAACCTCTGCAGCCGCAGCGCTAGGACCGGTGACGTCATAATTCCGATCGACTTTGTACTGTTCAACAAATCCTGAGAGTCGTCTAGCGACGAGAGTTAACTTCGATGTAGCTAGGGCGAGCGCGTCGCTCGAATATTATTTACAAACTTTACAAACTCCCGAATATTTACATAGTTTGTTTCCCATAATAATATAAACTTTAGTACCGATATAAATAATTTAATTCCTCCTCGATCGTCTCTAATCGTTCATATCACAACGTTCCGACCGATCGTTCGACTAATCGATATAGGTATTTGAAAATTTACAATATTAAAGTATCACTCGCATCGCATGCGAATGTTCTGGACGTTTAGTTAAGCGTCACTCGCACTTCACACACACTGCGCGCACACACGCACGCGGCACGCACACACGCGCACGGCGCCGCGCCGGCCGCGGCCGCTATTTGCGCAGCTCGTCCTCGTCGTGGCACAGGATGCTGCGGGTGACACAATGGGCTGCTCGAGTTACAGTGTTTCATTAAACATGTATTTAATCAAAAGGAACATAATACGGAATTAGAAACAAAATAATTAGTTCTATACGCTGAGAAATTAGCAATTATAAGCCTTTCAAATGTGGTAGAAGGGGAAACTGTCAGGTAACAGAAAAAGGATACATATACATAAAATCGCCTTGGACAACCCAGCTTTCGATATTTTTGTACCTAAACTGGCTCCTTTATCAAAAACCGACAGTCTAAACACTAGTACTCTTGGTTTGTGTAGTATAATATACTTATTACCTAGCTTTCTTTTCTTATTTATATAATATTTACATAGTTTATTTATCACTTGTTTGTAACTCCTCAAGTTAGTTCCATGTAATCACACTTTTGTGGAATGCAACCTAGGCTGTAACATTTATGATTTGTTTATATTGCTTTCGAAATGGTTGTAATCTGTTGTGTGTGTCGATAAATAAAATAAAAATATACATACATCCGCGTGACATCGCTAGCCACGAAAAAGACAGGTAAGATGTACTACCACTACGCTCCTATTCATATATGTATAAATATTTGAGAGCTTTGCTGCCTCATTTAATAACCAAGTACCTGGGTGACCGAGCTTTGCTCGGTTACATCTCAAACATTAACAATTTTTTTTTAAATTTGTCTAAAAACAATGCAAAATAAAAAAAAATATAAACTTAAACATAAAAAAAACAAAAGTAAGTCACCGAGTGGGATTCGAACCCGTAACACTCTTTCTAGCGGTCGCTATCCTTAACCACTGAGCTAAATCAAGGCGGTCGCGGCGCGGCGAAATTAGCGACCATATTCTGCGTGGAAAAAAAAACGCATGAAAACTCGAAAACACGCGTTTTCCCAAAAATAAAACTAATCTAGATCGATTGTTTACCCCCGAAAACCACCATATACAAATTTTCAGCGAAATCGTTAGAGCCGTTTTTGAGATCACAGAAATTTATAAATATATATACATACATACAAGAATTGCTCGTTTAAAGGTATAAGATTTATTTGCTGTTTTTATAAAAAGATTTCTTGTTAGTGTTTTATTTGTTCGTATAAAATATTTTCCGACCTCAAGTTGAACTGATAATAATAAAAATACTTACGGCACGAGTAACGCCAGCGCTACTAGCGCCACTAGTCTAAGCGCAGTCCCCGGCGGGCGGTCTGCGAGGCGCGCGGCCAGCAGCGGCGCGAGCAGCGCGGCCGCGGGCGCCGCGCGCGCCGCCGCGTTGCCGTGCTGCATGGCGGCCGGCTGCTCGCCTGCAACCACACTCGCAGTGTTACCAACCCAAAAATCCCCTTAATATATAATTTTATACAAAACTAGCGGCCCGTCCCGGCTTCGCTCGGGTGGACATACATAGCATAGCATTCACATGGAAGCATATTTTTTTATACCTTGGGTTACGTTACTAAAGTTTTAGTGAGGATCCCTAATCTTTTTTAACAATAAATATAGCCTATTTTACTCAGGGTATACGCAGCCTTCAAATAGTAAAAGAATTTTTGAAATCGGCACATTCGTTTTTGAGTTTATTCATTATAAACATACACTTACACACACACAAAAGTACAAAAATACAAATCTTTTGTCTTTATAATTTTAGTGTAGATTATCATCATCAGGTCTTTTTAGTCTCTACTGGAGGAGAACGACCCTCTCTACACTACTAGAGCCATATTTGACCAGAGCAGCCAGAGGATTTGGCCTACACTCTCCCCGTTGGCCAGCAAGTTGAACAGGTCTCAATGATGTCTACTTATAAAAGCTTTGTTTAGCTTTGTATTTCCTAAGTCGCCTTCTACGTCTACATCTTCTTTTTAAGACTTGGAGTGGTCCTATTCTACTTTGCCGGAAACCACATAGCGAATCGAATCGAATTATCTAGTCGGCCTTTACCCGACTACACTACCTGAGTAAAACCGTGGTTTATAGTAGTATAGTACAGTTTCTAAAGAGTATATGTATATTTCGACACGACATTTAACGAAAAAGACCTGATGATGATGATGGAAGTAGTATAAAATTGAGCATGATGGAGTTGGTTTCTCGTGTGTGTAAGTGGCCAACACTAGTGTCAGGTTGATGCGAAGCTGCAGTACGTACCGCTGAGCACGTGCAGCACGACGGAGGCGGAGTCGAGGTTGGAGGGCGAGCACGAGTAGTTGCCCGAGTCCTCGCGGCGCGGCGAGTAGATGATCAGGTTGCCCACCTGGAACCGGCAGATTCACACTTTAGTGTTGATGAAAAGGATATATATTGTCTACCTACCTATACATATGAGTTTCAAATAAGCTTTACAGTGTTTGTTTATACGCGCGACAACGCGTAGGTAGGTACTTGGTTTAATTTTTGATGCCCGTATTCATTTTAGCAAAATGTATAACATTCAATAAGAGTGTAAATCTTAGCCCCATTTCATAAACTCCCGCACACCATCACAGGGAGTGGAGATATGCCTGAAAAACAGCGTTACATCTGATTCCGGTCAGGTGTAATACAAGCTGAGGCATTCCTTTGCCTACTTGCAAAGTTTTGTTAAACTGTTCCTTAAGTATGTCAATAAATGAAATTTTTATTTTTTATTTATGTATTTTTATTTTGTATGCATTTGATTTTTTACATACGTCTAGTCAACCACCGCTCGCCACTGCAACGGTGGAGCCGTGTGTAAGGATTGGTACAAACGTTTGTAAAATCCAAGTGCCCAGCGCCGCAGCGGCGGTTGGGCGGCTGTCGATAGTAAATGCTCATACTGAGTTTGGATGTACATTTTAAGTGATGAAGCTACAAAATATTATGACAAGAAGTTTTAGCCATTTTGATTTTTTAACCGATTCTTGTGAAATTTTCTGAGTAGGTTCGAAAATGATATAGATTTTTTTTATCGATTCTGTTTTCGAATTTTTTATAAATTGCGAAAATATGGTTAAAAGCTTAAAAAAGTTATACTTCAGACTTCTACGGGTCAAGTGTGACTTGCGAGGTCTACAGCTCTCAGAGCCACTAGTAATAAATTACAAGTGACAATGAGCGTGTGTAGGGCAGCCACCTGCAAGGTGGTCAGATGAGCTGACCGGGGTCGCTTGAAATCTTTGGGTGAGGCCTATGCCCAGCAGTGGACGGTACGCGGCTGAAATGACGATGATGACGGTCCGTACCGTGGTGTCGGGCGCGACGCGCTCCATGCGGATCTCGACGAGGCTGCGGTCGTAGTTGAGCACGCGCTCGTCGTTGTGGTACCAGAAGATGTAGGCGGGCTCCTCCAGCGCCTGCGTGATCACGCACTTCAGGCTCACCGTGCTGCCCGCCTTCACGTACAGGTCCGACTCGCCCACGATCTCGATCTTTGGCACTGGAACGCAACAACACATATAAGGATATGTACTTTTTATTTTAGCAGCAAAAGAAAAGTGTTGTACTGCATAACTGATTCAAGGAGTTCAGGTTTTTTATTAATAGTATCTAAATTCAATAGAATCGATAATATCGATATTATCGATGTTGTGACTGTTTATCGAGGTCAACTATCGATAGTTATGCAACGCTACCTTGCGGTGTTCAGACACTGTCTCAAAAATTCTAGGTGTATGGTCTAGACGCTCACCTACAACGTTGAGCTGCACGAAGTGGCTCATCTTAGGCTCGGTGCCCACCTGGCACTCGTACTCGCCGGCGTCGCGCGCTTGCACGTACTTCACCTGAAATATATACACATGACAATTAATCTTAGGAACGTCGTACGCATACTAACGTACACAGTCTGTTTCTGAGAGTGATCACTGGTGAACAATAGTTCGTGGTGTGGTTTCGTGAAGGAGTAGGTTTAAGACTGCCTGACCATGTAAGGAGTGGGCTTAAGAAGATGGAATAAATACAATAGGCCGTTCCAGCAGAGTTAAATAGCGGATGTCGTAGAATGCGACTTAGGAAATATAAGCTAAACAAAGCTTCAAAGAGACCTCTCCAACCCATCTGGCCAGCGTAGGCCAAATCTTCTAGCTGCTCTGGCCAAGTATGACGCTAGTAGTACAAAGAGGGTCGTGCTCCTGCAGTAATAAAAAAAAAACGACGGGTTGCACTCTGGGAGTGCCGGCAGAAGTGAAAACTTGAATATAAACGTTGTGCATTTTTGATATTTTGGAATGGTTAGGGAATAATTTTGCACGAATTGCTTTAATTATCAGTATAAAATATTTCAAATCTTTTCTGAACCACAGTCTGTCATAAATGTCACAAGCATGACCAAATTCATTTTCAACAAAATCATTTTCAAATACACAGCAGTATGGCCACTACACAGACGATCGAGCCATCAGCTGTCACCATCCATGGATGCGCGTAGCACGCTGTAACATAAACACACACGAACATTCGCGCAAGCGCCCTGCGCCGTCTTACGAATTTTCGATCAGGTCACGTGTCCTGACGCGAGTTTAAAATTTTTTACCCATTCCAAAAAAAGTGCACAACGCCGCTAAAGAAGTTTTCACTTCAAAAATAAATAATAAATATATAGGGACGAATTACACTGACAGAGCTAGCCCCAAATCCCCAAAGTAAGTGCTAGACTTGTGTTATGGAACCTCTGGGTGGCGGACTAGCACGCCACCACTACGCCTCGGAGGTCGTAAAGTGCAGAAATGATGAATAAATACAATCAACGGCTAACGTGTTTCCATCACCACTTCCAGCCACAACGCTACCCAACGGGCACATATGATTTGTTATTGTAGTGTCGCAGGGTGTGGGAGTGGTGTTAATTACCTGCAGCGTCCAGGTGTCGGTGGCCTCGACGAGGAAGGCCTGGAAGCGTTCGTCCGCGATGAAGGTAAACCGGTCCACGGTAAGGATGTGCGCATCGCGGCGCCGGATCCACGACACCGACTTGTTGCTGAGCTGCCGCACCTGCAACACGCAAACACATTCTAAACAACATTGGAAATAACTACTATATGTACCAGTAGCATCTTTTTTTATCAAAACTAACGTGAGATACAGAAATTATTAAAATGAGTTAACGGATTACTCACGTAAAGAATCAGCTACTGGCCGCATTGCTTCGACCTCACCAGGATGTCTTCATCAAGACGAATGTGACTAACGGCCCGTACACCACACCGGCTCGCGACAAGTGTATCGCGAGCCGGTGTGGCAACATGTCGGCCAGTAGCTGACTCAAATCATTTGATTTTTTTGTACAACCTTTTATTGTGAGGCCAAAAGTACTTATTAAGACAAATGAATAAACCCAAATTCGATGAAATTATGTCGTTTTAATACTGAATTTCATCGAACGCCTTCCGTCTCCATGATCAGACCCAAGGTGTCGTCTATCATAGTGCTCGTCAAGACAAATACAGGCTACACCATCAGAACAGCTCATTCCCTTGATGATATTGTATTGTCATCCGACTTACAAAAGTACGCAAAATGTCAGCTTAATCGGTTGAGGATAACTGGTTTGAACATTCATACATAAAAGCACGTAAAATAGTGACTTCGACGGTGTTTCGTCGGTTCACGCAGCCATCATGTTAGTAAGTTGTGAAGTAGCTTTACTTCTAGTAGTGTAGAAGTACAAAAATACAGCATGAAGATTTTCGAAACGGCTATAAAGAGGTTTCCGGCAGAGTAGAATAGGGTCACTCCAAGTCCGCCCGTGGATGTCATAGAAGGCGACTCAGGAAATACAAGCTAAAAGCTTATAAACATCAATGAGACCTCTCCAACCCGTCTGGCCAGCGAGGAGAATGTAGGCCAAGCCCTCTGGCTACTCTGGCCAAGTATGGCTCTGGTAGTACAGAGAGGGTCGTGCTCCTGCAGCGGAGACAAAAAAACCTGATGAAGATGATGAGCAGTACCTTGCAGGGCAGGTAGGCGTGCGTGCCGAGCTGCGTGGTGATGTTGGTGGGCGCGGAGGGGTCGAAGTAGGGCCCGGTGTACAGCCCCACGTAGCGCTTGGCGAGCCGCGCGCCGCCCGCCGCCTCGCCGCACGACAGCACTGCAGCAAACGGACACCGTATAAAATAGGCATTACGAATATAAAACATGTTTGATCCATCGGTTAGATTATTAAAAAATATTGTACACGTAGTTTTTCTTTTTTCTGAGAAACTAAAAATGACAAAGATACAGCGAATTTAAATTTCGCGTGACGTCACGGCTGTACGATTATTACTTAGCGGTGACGTCGCAAGCCCCCACTGCGTAAGTTTGACGCTCCGTATCTTTGTGAATTTTTACTTATTTGGTAAACTAAAAAATACGGGTCCATTATGTTTGGATAATCTAGGACTAATTACAATCATACTTTTCGGACCCTGTCGTTGTTCCATATTTCTAGGGTTATGGTCAGAGTAACTGCGTCAACGACTACGTCTAATATGTCTTGCTACATTTATGAAACAAGTAGCTGCACTCCGCGGTGTTACCCGTGGTTAAAGTAGCCTATGTGCTAATCCAAGATATCAGCTTCCTGCATACCAAATTTTATCATAACTGGTCCAGCCGTTTGCGCGTGAAAAAATAACTTAAATACACATACCCAAATCTTTCGCTTTTATAATATTATTATGATAGTGTGATGTGATGATGTGATGATTATTCAACATAAAAATAGTTTTAAACTCTTCCTATTTTAAGCAATCAAAAGATGTAACCGCAACACCACACCCCCTGAATTGAGTGCTGTTTTTCCATTTCCGAACTTTTCCTGGACATGTGTCCGGATGTAACTCGTGTATCCGCCCTGTACTGTAGTGAATCTGCGTACATTACGACGTGGAATAAAAACCGGCGCGGCGGGCCGGCCGCGTCCGGCGCGGGGCTACCTAAATTTCCATCCTCGATTTCCGGTCCGGTCTCAATAACACAAGATTTATGCGATCGGCCCCTCCCCCCGCCCCCCGCGCTCGCCCCACCCCGCCGGCCCTGATCGGGGTCCAGCAAGCGGAACCGATCCATTTAATTACATATACGAATGCCTGCATAAATGGAATACAATAATTTTTTATTTACATTGAAATTGAATCAAGTTTTCCGGAGGCACAGGTAACATTATCCACGGAAAGCGATCTCAAAGTTTACAACGACCTGTGGTTATTGAGATTACTTACTGTGATTAATATTGTGAGCTATTGAACATTTTTTAATTGATTTAGAGATCCGTTTTAGAAATATTTGGTTTTATAGTGCAAATTGTTAGAATCAGTGAACCCCTCTATCTGCTAAACGGTTGTGTATGAACACGAAAAAATTCACAGTAACGAAGTTTAAAGGAAAACGAACAAAGTTAAGTAGGGTTTCAAAATTTTAAAGTTATAGGAGACCAACTTATAAAATGTACTCGGAAAAGGAAAATTTCATACAAATTCAATAGAAAATTAGTTTTTTGACACTTTTAGTGGCGTGAACTCAAAGCAAGTATCGCAACTACGGAACTATCCCTGTGATTAAAAATCGACACAAAAGAATTTGAAATGTATCATATATAGTGCAGTATGAGCGGGGTCGGGTACTCGTGCGTCTGAGTGCGCTCTGTTTTCAACCGACTTCAAAAAAAGGAGGAGGTTATCAATTCGACGTGTATATATGTTTTATGTATGTTACCTCATAACTCCGTCAAATATGAACCGATTTTAAAAAAATATGTTTCGTTTTAAAGAATGCATTGCAAGGTTGGTCCCATGTAATTATTTTTAAGATCGGAGAAAAGGTCTTGGAGCTGGAGACCGAAATACCTCAAAAAAGACAAAGTAGCTCAAATATTTGTGTATGTTACCTCATAACTTCGTCAAATACGAACAGATTAAAAAAATATATGTGTCCTTTTAAAGAATGTTTTGCAAGGTTGGTCCCATGTAATTTTTTTTAAGATTGGAGAAAAGGTCTTGGACCTGGAGACCGAAATACCTCAAAAAAGACAACTGTAGCTCAAATATTTGTGTATGTTACCTCATAACTTCGTCAAATACGAACAGATTTAAAAAATATAGGTGTCCTTTTAAAGAATGCTTTGCAAGGTTGGTCCCATGTAAATTTTTTTAAAGATCGGAGAAAAGTTCTTGGACCTGGAGACCGAAATTCCTTATTAACAGACAACTGCTGCTCAAATATTTGTGTATGTTACCTCATAACTCCGTCAAATATGAACAGATTTAAAAAATATATGTGTCCTTTTAAAGAATGCATTGCAAGGTTGGTCCTATGTAATTTTTTTTAAGATTAGAGAAAAGATCTTTGAGCTGGAGACCGAAGTTCCTCAACAGACAACTGCAGCTCAAATATTAATAATACCTTCTTTTTTTGTATGCTCATATCACTTTCCGTCTAATGATTTCATGTTTGTTTGGAAGAATCCCTTATAAGATTAGTTTCTTATAATTTGAATGAAGATCTGATGAAGGGTTTTGGATCTGGAGAATAAAACTCCGGAAAGAAAGACAGCAAGTCTCTTGTAAAAAGTGCAAAGTTAATGTTTTGTATTTTTTTTTAAATATATACCTACTGCAGATATATTTGTAGCATCTTGTGACAAGGTAACACAGCCGTCCACGATGCCAAGAGGGAAACAAGCATACGGCCCACTAGAGCAATATGTTATGTCATAAATCCGTTGGTTCAAGCGCATGGAACAGAGAAATCATCAGATCACAATACGCAGTCACGTAAATTTTTCTGTCTGTGGCTTCATATTTTTATTATTATCGCAGTATCAAATAAATAAATAAATATATAGGTACAAATCGCACGGTAGAGCTAGCCACAAAGGAAGTTCGAAACTTGTGTTTTAGGTTACTAACTTAATGATACTATATTTAATTAAAGAAATACATCTTATGCCGTTTACCTTAAACGAGCAGTTCTTGTAGGTATATATATTTATATATATATAAATTTCTGTGATACAGCATACAATAAATAAATGCAATGAGCTTAGTTCTCTGCCTGCTAAAAGATGTGAAATAATAACTTTTTAAAAAAAATAATAACCGACTTCAAATCGAAATGCACTAAAAAGCAAAAAATAATAATTATTTATATCAGATGACCCTGAAGTTCTGGGTAAAAAATCTCTATAATACTCATTATTTATTTGGAGTCGGTGCCAATCTAAGTACCTATTTAATATTGAAATCATTCTTGAAGTACTTTAGAATACGCCGCGGGAATCGAAATAATGTGAAAAACGCATTTTATCTGCAAATAATATTACACTAGTAATTATTAATTTAAAATTGCCTAAGCCTCAACAACTCAAAAAAGAGCTCTATAGCAAAGAACACTCTCGATTGAATTACTTTTGTAACAAGAAAAATCAAATTCGGTTCATCGATTTGGGAGCTACGGAGCTACGACGTGGTATTACTCGTACATGAACTGGACTCTGAGGCAGGAAGATTGGCACCGACTCCAAATAAATAATGAGTATTATAGAGATTTTTTACCCAGAACTTCAGGGTCATCTGATATAAATAATTATTATTTTTTGCTTTTTAGTGCATTTCGATTTGAAGTCGGTTATTATTTTTTTTAAAAAGTTATTATGTTTCCGCAGGCCGCCCGCGGCCGCCGTTGTTCATGGCCCGCCGCTAGGGCGCGCTCCTATTGTGGCTCTGACGTCACGACGCCAGCGGCGGCCGACTAAACTTTACTCTATAAATCAGCCACAAGTCGCGCACAAATTATGCCCTGCTAGCTGCGCCCCGCGGTGTTCCCTGCGCCTAAAGTAGTCTATGTGTTAATCCAGGGTGTCAGCTTCTTACAAAGCAAATTTTATCAAAATTGCTCCAGCCGTTTGCGTTTGAAGAAGTAACACACACACAAATTTTCACCTTTATAATATAAGTGTGATTTATGTATGACTAGTCAATTTATTCTATTGTTTTTGTATGTAATTGTGTTTTTTTATAGTACAATAAAGTTATTACAAACAAACAAACAAACTAACTATGGCCGTGGGCTTCGCTCCCCGTGGGAATTTTGGGATAAAAACTATCCTATGTTCTTGCCTGGGTATCAAACTTTGTCCATATCAAATTTCATCTAAATAGGTTCAGTATTAGTTGAAGCTTGAAGTGGTAACAAACAAACGAATAAACAAATAAATATACAATCTCACTTTCGCATTTATAATATTAGTAGGATAGGATAGGATAGGAAAGTAGGATAGGGTAGGATTAGTAGGAAAGGATTCAGGATTTATAATGTTTTTTCTATGTAGGTCTATTTATACAAAGGCCGACTGACACGGGTCAAACCTTGTTAAACAAAGGTTCAAACCACACCCAAAACCACTACCTTTATACTCTAAATCTTTGCCCCAAACAATTTGAGATGATGTCACTTACTCTGTTATCATTGTCAATATGATACAAGTCACTGTTGGTTTATGTCATGTACTAAATTCAGCAAAGAGCAAAAATGTTAGAAATTGAATCTTAGATTCATGTTTCATAATAAGACGATTGCTGTTTACTCTATTTCTTTTATTTATTATTGAGGACTTTCAAAATTATCTTTCAAATCGGCAGGTTTTTGCTGAGTCAGCGAGAAAAACCGTTAAAAAAATATAGCATTAGTGAGCTTTAGCTGTCCACGACAAGAGGTTATCGATTCAGGTAAGCGGGTTTGTGGGTCGGAGGCGAGGGCGCGGCGCGACACTGCGGTGCCGCGCTCGCGGCGGCGGATACTGTAGCTCAGTTGGTCGCCTTCTTGATTATAAACAAACTTGGAGCAATTTGCTTTTTGCCAATTTAGCCAATATAAGCTTGCTTCAATAATAAAATACCATAATTGTGCGATTTTCAGTCTATTCTAGTAGCATAAATGAGTCCTAGAGAGTATCGTAGCCAAGCCACGCACGTCTACCGTAGGCTACCTCTACGTCGTAGCCAAGTGTATGCGGGAGGTCTACGTTGTAGCCAATATACGCACGACTGACGTGGGCTAGTTCTAGCGAAGTGCTACGCACGTCTGCCGTAGGCTAAGTTTCACGTCGTAGCCAAGTACTTTGGGTCGTGCAAGTAATTTAAATATCATGATTATGGAGTTTGCGAGACGAGAAGGGCGGATTTGACACGCTATGCACGACTAGATCCTAATGAATCACTACTTTAGTAATGATATTAAAATTTATCATGTGAAATAACGACCGTTTCTCGAATAAGATGTGTACTCAGCCTTGTTGGCGGGTCAGGGAACCGGATACGTATTTGCATCACACGCAATCAGCGCGCTTTCAGACAAGTTTCGGTCCGTCCCCCCGCCCCCCACCGTGCCCCCGCTGGTCCTGAGACGCGGCCATTTGTTTGTAGCGGCCGCGCGGGCGCGACACAAAGGAATAAAAATGGGCCGCTCATTAATAATGCGGATGTTTGTTGTGATCGCGGATACAGGAGCCGAGGCTGCGGTGGATTGGCCGATGTGTTCTACTTATAAAATACGCAGTAATAAACGTACAGATATACGTCTTTGTCCTAAACGGACGCAGGGCCGTTTACCTCATAGGCCACGTTTAACGCTTAATGGTAAGTGGAAAAGGGAATCAAAATAATGATGGGTTGGTAACGACAGTAATGTCCTTGACATTATTCGCGTGTGTAATCATAAAAATAAAAATTTAAGAACAATATTAACGTTAATTTTTACAAATTAAACAAGCTCTAAGCGTAAAACTTATTAATATAAGTAGCTGTAAAAATTAGTACTTATGTCGTAACAATAACTTATGCTTGGAACACAACTTATCCGGCGAAATGGGCACAGTCAATTTAATAATGATCTCACTACTTGACAAGTTCCTTTTGATATTTTCCTTAATTTTCGCTTCTTTATCTAGAATTAAAAATATTTCCTAATACTTTTTTAATTAAAAACATAATGCTTTATTCCTTGCGAAAATATTTTTCATTTTCAGGAAGCGTTTTAGGTGAAATATAATATTCGACATTGTCCACACTTAATTTTATCTCAAGCTGAAATATCTTTTTTACGAGGACTCAGCGCGTCGCTCGGCGGATTATAAAATGAAGGAGATAAAACGCGGCTGCAAATGAGCGCCGCTGCGGCCGGCGACCGTGACACCTACTTTTGAAAGCACTGTACTCCGATGATGAATGTACGTTAACACCTTGATGCTGATAAGACGATGTTAAATAAAAGATGCTGCTAAAAAAAAGATATTACAAATAAACTGACGCTAATGCTAAGGCTGATGATATGAGCACGCGATACGCGGCGATGTGGTGCAAGCATCATTCGTGAACTGATTTTACCTAAGTGACAAAATAATCATTATGGGAAAAATGCTGCAGCTATGAGCGGTTGTTGAACCGTACAATAAACAAAAAAAAAAGGTCAGTTTTTATCATTACATTAAAAATGCGATATAGGACGGAATATTTAATTTCAATGGTCAGCTACATAGAAATGTTTTAGATCAACCTGGAAAAAATGTTTTACACCTACACGCAGCTGTCGTAAAATATGTGTCCGAAAAATGCGACTTATATAAGATCGGGGAAAATTTTCGATGGATGAAAATACCTCTTGCTGTTGAAATTTGGATTATGTACAAAAAGTCTATAAGAAAGGGTTCAATAGGTAAAAAAAAGTATGAGGAATAAGGTGAATGGAAATTGAAATAATGTCGGGAAATCCCCTGTACAGTTCACCGATGTTGTACGACGGCGCTAGCGAGTGCAGGAAGCACGTCGCGTGAAGTGAACGATTGATTGACCGTCCCTGAGGTAGCGGCGCCGACGCCTTAATGATCGTAAACACCAAGCGCAGGTGCGCACGTTTACGAGCGTATTGCAGTTCATACTCGGCGCAAGTAGCTATTCGGGAAATTGATAAATTTAGTTTTACTTTACGTATATTGGTGACTTTCATTAGTGTTTTATGTTTTCCTGCATCTTGTACAAGCTACAGACGATACTTCAATAAATTATCTCTTTTGAAGTTTTTGAGCTGATGTTCGCAAATTTATTCTTCTAAATGTAAAAACAGTTATGAATCCGTACAAAGAATAGAGGTTTATAATCCAAAAGCTAGCTGTTGCGGTACAGTGGAGCAGGCCAGATTGTAAGTGTTTGTGTAAAATGTAAGAATTAGCAATTTACGAATTTAGAGTGATTTCACAGTAAAACTTAAGGTTACTCTTCATTTATGTCGGTAACTAAGAA
Source organism: Acrobasis consociella (assembly GCA_963555685.1). Taxonomy (NCBI): domain Eukaryota; kingdom Metazoa; phylum Arthropoda; class Insecta; order Lepidoptera; family Pyralidae; genus Acrobasis; species Acrobasis consociella. The sequence continues at coordinate 23,090,658 of OY743108.1, read as the reverse complement.
AAGGCGAATGGAACTTGGTTTGTAAATGAAGATGCCGACATACTGTTTAATTGGCTGCAGCGCTCTGAGGCAGCCGCCGAGTTGACCTGATTCAGCGTCGCGAGCCTCGTGTGCCAAATACCAAACATCAACTTTACCATGATCGGATAACATCGTACGGTTTGTATCCATTCTTGTCAAAGTTACTGATCGCTGTACGTGCACAAAAACAAAGTGCGTTTGTATAGAACAGTCGTTATTGAAGCGAATCGCGGGATTGTCGAGGCGGTCGGCAACAGCGAGACAATGCCGCGCGACGAGGGGACAAGTGGGACAAACGATGCTTTCGATCGCCGTCGATCAGAGGTCGAACGTCGACCGAGCAGCGGCGGTCGGAGCGGCTCGAGGTCTAATCGATCAGTGGACGGGAAAAGCTCAGTGCTGGTTTGTTCGAGCATTAACCAGCCGGTTTTATGGACTCACGTGTTACTTTTGTCATGAAATCTGATGACGATTTCCTTCTGCAATGAAATAACAACGATGTGGTGGTTTAAAAGTGTGTGTACCTACCTAGTTCTAGTGTAGCGGCGCTGTAGTGAGGGGCCCGTAATTAATTCCATCGCTATGCAAATTCCCGCCGACTTCTGTTTCGTTTGACTGTTTAGCATTTCAATGCTGTAATTTTCTTCCAATTATGGAAATTAATTACTTGTGATCATCCTTAATTGGGATAAATTGAGTCGGCTCCAACTTTGGGCAAACATTCGCGGCATTACTTTCCACTCACATTTCAATATCCCCGTGTAATTGTGTTATCAAGTTGGAAGCGGTCCGGAGCCCGGCGACGTCACGCACGGTCGTGTCGCTACAAACGTGTATGAAAGTAAATATTTGTTACGACTTTGAAATAAAAATGAAGTTGGTAATTAATCAAGTATGGGTCAAAGAGGAATTAAAGATTTGAACTTTATGTTGTCCATTTGGTAGAAATATAAAGTACAATGTTTTTCTAATATTAGGTGACATATTATTTCCTCAAAAACGAATGTGATCAGAAAAGAAATAGCATTTTATCATAATGTGATCTGATCAGGCAGTTTCCGCCAACTGCAAAAACCTTTAGTTAGATCTTAAGATGAAGAAGATTATGCATCGCAGCGATACATTACATAACGGAGAGCTGAAAAACTTGCGGCAAGTCGCGCCGCGGGAGACGCCGCAACTTTGCCAATTTCCTGTGCGGCTGTGTACGCCCGCCCCGCCCCCGCTCCGCTCCCCGCCCCGCCCCACGCCCCGCTGCAGCGGGCGAGCCCTCACGTCCCGGCAAGCTATCTAACTAATTACAACAATCCCTTGTCAAGATAACTAACATGTTAATGTCAAATGACATGTGACACTTCGTTCTACTGCCTTTGATTACATGTTAAGTTTCTGAACTCCTTATTAAACTTTTAATTTACTTACCTACTGTCCTTGACTATATCAGATTGTTTTTTATAAAATATTTTCGTAACACGGGCTCTAATGCCGCATTTTTAACAATTTCCTGTGAAAGTTAAGCTTTAAAGATGATATCTTGAAAAACTTGCAGCTCGTTTGACGCGCGTGACGCGGCGTGACGCAGCGTGACGCGGCAGAGACGGCGCGCGGCGCGCACGGCACGCACGCATTACCCGCATCATTAGGTTTTTGTCCGGCGCAGATCGTAGTTTTTGCGGTAATATTCCGGATAGCACTGAATATTCCATTGTCATTAAGATACGGCGGAGGGAGTTCGGATTGTAATGGATTATTAATTCATCGCAAACAAGAATACGATCTCGCTTAAATATGTATTCACATTTATCATGCCGGTTGTATTTTTTCCTTTTTACAAACAACAGGTTCAACTTTATTACATATTCGTTACACTGCATTTTTGTACTATGATGAAAACTGCTGCCTCTAACTTTTGCGGCTGACCTACTGGCTCAATCTTCACGACATTGCAAAAATACATTAAAATTTCAGCACCATTTATCCAACTACATAGCTATTCGTCTCTATTCCTGGAGCACGACCCTCTCTGTACTACCAGAGCCAAACTTGGCAAGAGTAGCCAGAGGACTTTAGCCTACACTCTTCTCGCTGGCCAGATGGGTTGGAGAGGTGTCATTGATTTTTATAAGCTTTGTTTAGCTTGTATTAAGTCGCTTTCTACGACATCCACGGAAGGACTTGGAGTGGCCCACGGCACAGCTATCACAGTAATAAAATGTAAAAATATTGAGGATTTAATGTTCCTTCGCAAGCATTTGCCCGCACACCTCGCGGCCGTGTCCACAGACGCACAATCAGCGCGGACCGCTACCCGCCCGCGGGGACTCGTCGCACGAATACTTTAACGTGACGGCACGTGACGGCACGTGACGGCACGTGACGATCACGACATATACCATATACCACGTATATACAGTGAAAAACGGCCACTTTTGGCTAACGTGCGTAGAAAAGCTTCACGTTCTCGCTAACTATAAGCAGTAGTTCTTAAATAGATAAAGTGTTATCTTGGGCTTGGTCAAATTTAAATTTAAAAAATGATATCTTCTTTTTCTTCCAAATAATTTGTTTCTACCCATGAATTCCCATAACGCGCTTTCGCACTACACCCCGCCGCGTGCGCTGTTACGTCGAGGGCTGTTGCCGCGCTGTTAAATACCAATTACGAGTGCACCGCTTCGAGAGCACTCGCCGCGGATGTTACGAGCGCGAACATTCACAACATTATTCATTTCGCGAATAGGTTGAATGAATGTAATAAAATAAACTAGTTGGTACTAAGTATAAAAAAAATGAATTGTAATTTTGGACTTAGTACCAACACAACTTTAAGTTACAATATTTTTAGTACCTGTAACTACGTGAAAATATCTTTGTACACTTATCACGAAAATAGTCAGAAATTAGTTTATTTTGATTTTATATTTACTATCTCCAATATAACTTCTTCGATACACCATTGTATAATCTAAAGCAAACGCAGCAATATGTGCCCGCAAACCGACGGCGGCGCCCCGCGCTACGTGACCCGCGCTCGCGCCGCAGCGAAATTGTTATTTGAAACAGTACAGCGCCATGTGTACTGTGTACTGTGTCGCTCCATGGCTCCGCACGGAAGAGATATGTGCATGCATTTCCCGGGCGCGTCTAGCGTTTCCGCGAGATATTTCTCTTCCCGCGCTCCGCCAACCATTCATGCGCGGGCGAGCGCAATTTATGGCGGGCGTTTTTACGGCGGACGCAGAGCGCAGTTTAAATATTAAAATGATATCGCAGACGTTCGATCTATTCATTGGGTCGGCAAGAGCTGCAATTCCGCCTCCCTTTTAATATCCGTTGTATTTGCCAGCTCAAGAACAAAAGTTACGATTCTTGACGCTCGCTTCAGAACTCTCTGCAGTTTTATTTGAATGATGAGAAGTTGTTGATTGTTTTCTTTATTTACAAAAAGATTTATCTACAATATGAGAAATGCATTAAATCTCAAATACCGTTTTCTGAATTTGAGCTGAGCAGAGTTCGGACTGTGCTGTGCATAGTTACACGCCGATTTTGTGTAAATCTGAACTATTCTAGTATCGAAACTTGCCTCCGTTGTCCTATATTTTTTATGAAACTGAAAATTAATCGCAGTAATTCCCATAATTAAGAATAGTCATTGTGACCACGCAACTCTAAAATCAGAAATTGAAAATTCACGCCCTAACAATTTCACAGAGAAATAACCGGGACTTCGTAACTACAGACCTGTGCCTTTGAACCAACGATAGCATGTCGTAGCGCTGTCTACAAGGTTGCTACGCGGTTACGAATCATGCTACGAGCCTGTACGTGCCTCTAAACAGGCTGCAAGTTCCCGCGCTAGTTCCGTCGGTGGTTTAATTTGCCTTTTTAATTGCCTTGCCCCCCGCTCCCCCGCTCCCCGCCCCTCAGCCCCACCTCACCGCAGCCGTCGGTAGCGAATGGGATTCTTTTTCAATTGCCGACACGAGCGCCGCACGCGACTGCCGTAAACATACGTTAGTATTACGGGCATTTGGTATGTAAATGAATCATTACAGAGAGCATGCGTTTGTTTAGTTTGTCATGTAGGTCCTCGGCAGCAGACTTGCTTATACTTCAATGGTCATGTAATGTGCAAAAAACGAAGTGAAGTTTTGTTATCGTTATAAAATTATTGAATGTAATTAGATAAGTGATAGATCTAAAGCAGGCTACTTGTAGGATAATTTTTTTAAAAGGGGGAACATTTATTCAATTCAAATTAAATATGTAACAATAAATAAAATAGATACTTTAATTAACCTAAATACATAAAATAAAATAAAATATTTTTTTACATAAAGATAAATGAAAATCATTCGAAAAGGAATATAAAAATAGAACAACGCGAGTAAATCATTACAAAAGAGCAATTATAGGAAAATAAAGACCATGGTATACGTGGTGGAATACCATTAACGACTTTCAGAAAAAGAAACTATCTCACACAATACTGACTACTGACTGTATCATCACAGCAATTACTTTTCGTGTGACTCAACCTTTAGAAGAAGCAACACGGCTATTTGCGACTTTAGTCCGTTTTTTAAAGAGAATTCTTATAAGGAGAGGTATACTTTTCTGAGTTCAGCAATGCCACTTGGTACGAATATTATACACGTCTACCCAAGCCCAAAACGCCCGGGAGCCAGATTGAACTCCGCGTCATGAGGAGGGGAGGGGGGCCCAAAGTACAGAGCTCCCGGCGCTCAGAAAAAAATTTCTGGCGGAATTGTTTGGACATTTGAATTAAGTTTGGTGTCGTTTTCAGGTAACCAGATGATGCCCAGTTCATTCCTCATACCAGTTCTTTTAGGGTTCCGTAGCAAAATATGACGCAATACTTAAAATACTAAACCTTTTGTAGTAACGTAATGTAAACCAACCCTTATATTTTTATATTTTTGTATGAAACTTAGTTTATAAAAAATACTATCCGAGAGCCCGTTTAATGCAAATTATAAAAATATAAACAATAAATATACTTTTATCTATTTCCAATGTAAAATAAAATAATTATTGCATATACCTAATAGAGCCGCATAGAACGGTTTATCTTCGAACTACTATATGAAACTTTTCATTTGTCCTTTCTGGCTATCACGACTGGTGGCGTTGGATTCCTTGTAACGCTCAAAACCCGAAACTCTCGGTTATAGAGTGCTTAAGGGGCGGAGGGGGGAGGGGGAGGCAATCAAAAATGGCGGAAGAGCAGTTTGGTTTTCACGCCATAATTCCATAAGTACTGGACTGATTTCCAAAATTTAAATGATTTCTCAAAGGCAATAATATGCTCCATGTTTTGTCTTTATACATCTTAGATGTATTTATTACAGTTGATGAGTTTTGTTAAATGAAATGTTGAAGCTACAGAATTTTTATTTACATCTAGAAGTGCCCGCGGGCTTTGATCCACATGGGAATTTCAGGATAACACTATTCTATATCCTTTCCCGGGTCTGAAACGATATACATGCCAAATTTCATTTAAATCGGTCCAGTCATACACGCTTGATGGAGTGACCAAGGGAAATAGGGATTTATTTATACATATATAGATTTCCTCCACAATAACAACAAGCTAGCGTTTGGAGCGATTACATTTGGTACTGCAAGATTTCAAGCATCTACATCTAATCAATTCTAAGCATGCTTGAGCAGCCATAGGACTTTGGATCCATAGTGGCACCCAAACTTCTCCTTTTCCCTGCCAACCCCATTTAGATGGGCAAGGAATATTCAGATTTTTCATAAGCACTGCCCCGAAACCTAAACAGCTTGTAAAACTGCCCTTAAGGTATGTTGTTTGAGAGCAGCCTCTGTAGGAGGCAATTTTTCGGTTTGCCTGTCCTTCTTATCCAACAGCTCCCCGAGTAACAGCTAAGATACTAGATGGTTCGGCTTTAGTTCATATGTTGAGCCCATAACCGTCAAAAATATTTGGGGATTATGCTACCAATGCATTTTCATCCTTTCTGATTAGAGAACTATCTAATGTCAAAAGACTGGACGTGATTGGTGACTGGAGTTTGAAGAATGGCAGCTCGAGAAAAACGCGGTTCTGGCAAACGCTTACAACCACGCAATCAATAGTTAGCGAACATACAAGGATTCCAAAAGGCTAACTTTCTTCGTGAAGGATCAAACAAAGAAGAGCTATACCATCTTTTGTCGTCACATTGTGACTCAAACATGGGTAAACAAGCACTTACGAATGGGTAAAGAATTCATCATAACTGTAGATAATGATTTATTTTTCTAATAAAAAATCTGAATATTCCTTACCCATATGAATGGGGTTGGCAAGAAGAAGGAAAAGTTTGGGTGCCAGTGTGGACCCAAAGTCCTATGGCTGCTCAAGCATGCTTAGAATTGATTAGATATAGATGCTTGAAATCTTGCAGTACCAAATGTAATCGCTCCAAACGCTAGCACGTTTTTATTGTGGAGGAAATCTATATATGTATAAATAAATCCCTATTTCCCTTAGTCACGCCATCACGCGTGTACGGCTGAACCGATTTAAATGAAATTTGGCATGGATATCGTTTAAGACCATGGAAAGGACATAGGATAGTGGTATCCTGAAATTCCCATGTGGATCAAAGCCCGCGGGCACTTCTAGTTGTAAATCAAATTCTGTAGCTTCAACATTTTATTTAACATAACTCATCAACTGTAATAAATACATCTAAGATGTGTATAGACAAAACATGGAGCATATGATTACCTTTGAGAAATCATTTAAATTTTGGAAATCAGTCCAGTACTTATGGAATTATGGCGTGAAAACCAAACTGCTCTTCCGCCATCTTTGATTGCCTCCCCCTCCCCCCTCCGCCCTTTAAGCACTCTATAACCGAGAGTTTCGGGTTTTGAGCGTTACAAGGAATCCAACGCTACCAGTCGTGATAGCCAGAAAGGACAAATGAAAAGTTTCATATAGTAGTTCGAAGATAAACCGTTCTATGCGGCTCTATTAGGTATAAGCAATAATTATTTTATTTTACATTGAAAATAAATAAAAGTATATTTATTGTTTATATTTTAATAATTTGCATTAAACGGGCTCTCGGACAGTATTTTTTATAAACCAAGTTTCATACAAAAATATAAAAATATAAGGGTTTGTGTACATTACGTTACTACAAAAAGTTTAGTATTTTAAGTATTGCGTCGCATTTTGCTACGGAACCCTAAAAGAACTGGTATGAGGAATGAACTAGGCATCATCTGGTTACCTGAAAACGACACCAAACTTAATTCAAAAGTCCAAAAAAATCTGCCAGAATTTTTTTTCTGAGCGCCGGGAGCTCTGTTCTTTGGGCCCCCCTCCCCTCCTCCTGACGCGGAGATCAATCTGGCTCCCGGGCGTTTTGGGCTTGGGTAGACGTGTATAACATTCGTACCAAGTGGCATTGCTGAACTAAAAATTGGCGTACTTTTTCCCCTTAAAAAACGGACTACTTCGCCCGCGTCGAACGAATCGCGATGTAATATTCATGGCGCGCTATGAATATTCAGCCGCCGCATGCGCTGTTTGCCGCGAGGCAATGTTGCCAAAACATTGTAAGGAGATTTATTGTTAGCGGCGCACTGAATCGGTAATTGGGAATAAATAATCAACAGTATTTATCGTGTCGAACAACTGGGGCGCCGCCTTTATCTACATGCGTATGTCGTTATCATCATGTAGCATCATTGGAATGTGTGTGCGAACCGTGCTATCTGATGTGTGAGTAACGTTAGAATCAAAACAATTATACGTCGAAAATAAACGACACAAAAAATGTCCACAACAACGTTCTTGTCCGAAAAGATCCGACAGGATCTTTTTGACCGACCTTAAAAAAGGAGGAGGTTATCAAATGTTTTATGTTTGTTCACCGATTACTCGAAAACGCCTATATCAATTTTGAAAATCCTTTCTGTTTTAAAGGGCATACTTGTCAGGTCCCAAAGAAATTTTACTAAAAGCAGTGGTGTAGTTTGTTGGTGAAGTCCGTTTTTAGTTTCGAAAAATTATTATAAAAAGGCTAATGTCTCCAATATGAATTATCTATCAATAGTTTCCTTCAGTATCCAAGCCGACTCTTAAAACCGATCCTTTGCTTATAAGCAGGCGCCGGAGTGTTTGCATGTAGGGTCTCACGTTTAATTTCTTTTCCAGAGTCGTGAGGGAGGGTAAGCGTCAGACTGCTCGTTACTCTGTGCTAACATAGAGAATAGCATTTGCTCAAAAGATTTGTAATTATTTTAGCTGTGTATACCTAAACGCGTTGGATGATCTATTGAATCCAACCGACTGGGTTCTGAGGATCGACAAATGAATACCCCGTACCCCCCCCCCCCCTCTCCCCACTCGGCAGCCGACAATCTGATTACTGTCTGTAATGGAAATGTAATTAACATCCGCCGCGGAATCACGGCGACCTCTTTTTACGCATAAATTACGGGTTCAAACCAATTTGTTCGAGTAATATCATTTTACGAGCGCTTGATCATGTCAAAATAAATTCAATAATTTGCGCATTGCGTTTGCTGATCGTGTCTATTAAATTAGGAAAAGAGAATTGGAGCTACGAGCAACGATGTTGTTGGTCGCTAACCGGTGAGAATGGTGTGTTTCTGATTGTGGTGTTTGAAATATAAAAAGGTGTCCTATTAAATAAACGTTTCATAGTGTTTTAAACTATTTGAATAGATATAGTTTTTTATTATTTTTGCGTTAAAGCTTTTTGACCGAGCGAGCGAAGCGAGCGAAGCGTCTCAGTTTCGAGATTAGCCAAAAATTCTTTTGTCCGTCTGTCTGTCTGTCTGTCTGTTCTCGCCTACAGGTCGCATTTCTTAACCGATTCTCATGAAATTTTGTAAGCAGGTTCAGCAACTTAATAGAATTTTTTTGTCGAGCCAGTTTTTCGAAATTTTTCAAAATGGCGGAAATATGGGGGTTTAAAATTTTAAAACTGTCATATATCCGCCATTTTAAAATATTTTCAAAAATGTCATTCGACTTTTTTGTTGCCATTATGAAAACAATTTTTTTTTATTTGAACAACTTTTTTGTCTGAACAACTTTTTTATACGTTATACTTAAACGGGTTTAGGGTGACTCGCGGAGTCTAGCTGACTAAGCCGTGACGGATATACAATATAAATCTTCTTACAAAATATACTGAAACTATTTAAGGGTGAATTCAGTCCGGGTTACTGAACAACTTTCTTAAAAATTCATATCTCCCCTGGGGTCTTTCTCTGAATAACTATAATGGTTATTATTTTGAGTTTCATAAGTAGTTCTATTAATTTTATCATATTTAACCGACTTTAAAATAAAAAGGTTTTGCTTATTTTACGATTAGTTCTTTTTTTTCAGATTTTGCTTATTTTGATTGATTGCTGGCTTGTTTATTAAATTTAGCAATTTTGTTAAGCGAACTTTCGTTCAATCGATACCGCTGCTTGTCTGTGCTTCTGTAGTAGTATTAGTAATTATGCCACGAACTAACAAGAGATCAACAGCAACCAAAGCCCGAGAAGTAGCTTTACGAAGAGAGTAAGAAACCAATGAGCAGCGGCATAGAGCCATGGCAATACAAATAAACATTTAAACGAAAACCATTAATATAATAGTTTTTTGGTTTTTTCAACAACGAGCTGACTTTGTCATTCGAAAAATGATGGGTCATTTATGGGTGAAAGACTACTGATACAGAACTGAATTTAAGCATCACGGTAGACCTCATATCCATGTGATGTATGGTAGGAAGTTGCTTCTTTCAGAGCTAGATCGAAAGTCATTTGAAGAAAGGGCTGTGATTGCCAACTATTTTGGAAATTGGGTCACAACCACAACCATGAATCCTCATATCGGTAAACCTGCACCGATAATTCATCCAAGTCAGGTACATTATTCTGAAATAATAATCGCGAGGTCTCAGTTCGTGGCGAACTACTAGTAATAATATCGGAAAGGTCGTCGCCGCCCGACAGAACCGTTGGTAAGTTACGGCGGCTTTGTGAGTAGTTACTTTTCTGCATCATCATCATTAGTTTAGTTGCAGAAAGCTACTGCTAAAAATAGATATTTCTGGAAAGGCTAAAGGATGCCAGCCGCATCCCGCAAAATCAGAAAGAGACAACCGATTTTCATTCAACTGAAATGCAGAAGCAGAATGCTTTCTGTCGTCACTTCTTCCGAGATGTAATCTATCAGCAACAGCAGCAATCGTGCGATATGAATGGTGTGTGTTGTATTTCCACGAGCGCTGCCGCTGTGCTCCGATGCCGTGACGTAGTGACGTATCGACAGCGGCCGGCAATTACTGTGTGCTGCACGTGACGTCACTGCAGCGGCTGGTCGTATGTTAATTGCTAGGAAACATCTCGCAACTGGGGGTTGATTGCTGGAAAATTGGCAATGGCCATGTCATGCCATGCTAATATGTAAAGCATAATTTGATCGGTAGAAGCTAAAATCTATTAGGTAGTAAAAACAATAGCTCCATTCGTTCTGTCACCAAAAACAATATTTTAGAATATCAACAATGATTGATGGTATTCATTTTGCGAACGCTGTAATGCTACGAGCGAGTGAAACAGCTGATAAAATTCGAAGCTTTATCGCAGAATTAACATATTACTGCACAATGGACGCGTAATGTCCGCTATTGCGGAGTGCACATGAGCGTGTTGTGGAAGAGATGAAGTGCTATTTTTGAAACGCGGAGTCACCTAAACGAATGGTTTTTCCATACAAAAAATCTTTCGTTTAGTAACTCCGCGTTTGAAAAATAGCACCTATGATCGACGACGGCGGCTCATGGCGGGCGAGTTGCCGCTAGTGGTGCGAGCCAGTGATAAATATAAGCGATGAATATACCAAGCAGCGACTAATTACTGACGGCGCCTAGTCGCAGTATGTTGAAGCCTGCCCTGCGCTGTCCTTCACGACTGATAGGTATCATTCCTAAAGTTCGTGAGATAATTGCTTAATGAGGAGAGCTCAGCAAATTTAGTGCCTCGATCTTGAGATTTGGCACAGTCAGATTCAAAAGAACGAGAAGAGAGTAAAGCGGCCGTGAACAGTGTATTCGTCTTTAAAAGTTGTTTATATTAAATTTATAAACACGTTTGATGAGAGTTTTTATTTTATATTTATGACATCTCACCAGGCAATAGAATGTGACAATCTATCTGTAAATCTTACGGCTAAAAAACGAAAATCCTAGAATACAAAGCTTGGATTCTGCAATGGTTTCTTTGAGCCGACCCAGCCAGGCCGCTAGTAGAGACAGTGAGGCATTATGCGCAACTTGTCGCAAACAGATATAAAACAATACATCGAGCTTGAAACTTATGACAAGCTCACAGAAGAACTTTTATTGTTTCAGTTGACTTCAAGTATCAGTATCAGGATACTGAAGTAATCTTTTATCCCTTGTGTAAAGAACTTGCACTAATACCTCTCTATTTAAAAGCAGTCGAAACTATGTTTTCTTACTTAGTTCAAACATTCTGTTCGGTGTTATTGCAGTATAATCCTGGACCAAAAAGTCTCGAGTCCACGGATTCGGAAGCTCTTTATACGTCTGAGAAGCTCAGCTTTATCTAGATCAGTGTCGCGCTGGTTCGCTGCCGCTAAGCCGCGCTCGCTCGCGACTCACGACTCGCAACGCACGCGGTACATACCATCGATCCGATTACGATTTGTTTAGTCGATGCTAACTCGAAACACCCGGATTTCTGATCGACGTCTCGAAACTTGTTATTTTGCGAAACAACATTTTACGGCCGCCATTTATCACATTTTGTTTGTTTAATGTTTGTCTTCTAATAGAGTCGTAAAGGTAATTTACTGGGCCGTAAGACGTCTTATTTTACTTTGACGACGATTGTGGCTATAACTTCCGCTCGGGATGCGTCAAAATGTTACTTCTTCCTAAGCGACGCCACGACAAAGTTTGTTTTAATAATATCTGATGTGGGCCAAATATAATTAAATTACGCGTAGTTTTAAAAATGCCCAAAGTGAGAGGGCAGTGTGATAAAATCTAATTAAATAAACAAACCGTCTGGGCATTATTATAATACTTATTCCCTATTTTGGTGCAGCACCATAACCTACCTGCATGACTTGAACACAATTCGGAGTAGCCAAATAAGGCCTTTTTGTCTCTTGTTCGATACACCTTAGATAAATAAATCAACTTTAAGAGAATTCCCGCGTGCAGTGTGCCTGTGTATTATCAGACTGCCCGAAAACCACATGACATTAATCATAATGTCTTGGCAATATAATAAATGTGGAAGTTTAAATAATAATTAATTACTTCGCACAAAGTAACTTGTCATTATCCATAACGCCCGGGAATCACGGAAAATAACATATAAACTAGGTACAATCAGAACCTGTACTATTTCATCGATCGGTGATTGCCGGCTACGGTACGGATGCTATCGGCATGATATCACCGAGCGTTCATGTCTAATGTCAATAATATTGGCATTATGGAGGCAACAGCTAGTAATATTGTTTACATTCTCACCAATAAAATCGTTTCTCGCTTTTTCTGTCTCTCAAACTATTTGCCGGTGATTCGTTATTTTAACAAGGCGTGAGACAAGAAAGATGGAGGTAGATAGTGCTTCTAACACAGCCGCCAATTGACGTAATCTCCATCCCAGTTATAAGGCCGCGTTGCCTAATTTCCGAGCAGCGCTCAACAAGATGCGCTGGTCCCTTGGGAGCTTTCGACTCACGGTTTGTGTACAGTAAATAGTAAGCAGTAAGCATATGCTCAATAGTTTTTTCGTAGAATAAAAACGCCAAAAAGTACAAACGAAGATTAAATCAAATGAGTATTTTTTGAATAGAAATAAAGTGGATCAAAATTGACCCGAGATAGTATATTTATGTATCGAGAACTTTTGAGTTTGTTTAGTATTCGAACCAAGTACTTACAAAAGCGCTGTAAGTACTCTACTTTAGATAAAATCTGGCGAATCTACCGCAACGATCCTTCCATGACATCGATTAGTGCAGTGCTTCGTCGATATCGGGGTCAGCCGCGTTCATAAGTGAATGATTTCTAGTTTGAAAATATCCGGAACGTTGTGGTTAGTGTAAATAAGGTAATTTTGCGTTGTTCATCGCTTATCTTTAATCCAATGATTCGACGACTTCTGTGGCGTTGTGGTCACTATGCTACTCCGCCACCCAGAGGTTCCAGGTTCGATCCCCAATCAGATCAAGTTGCAAAATGGCCTTTTTCAAATTGTTCTGGGTCATGGATGTTTATTTATATAAGTATTTGTTTTAAAATATAGCATCTTTGAATAAGTTTCCTATAAGGGCTAGCTCAATCAGTGTAACTTTTCCCTATTTATTTATTTAATGTTGAAGTTTATGAATTGAACTTTGAGTTCCATAAAGTTAGACAAAATGTATAGAAGAGCGATATTAAATTCGTGGTCTCCCCACCTCACAGCATTGACTCACTCAGACGCACGACGTAATATCATTTGCAAACACAACTACGTAATAGACGTTCATTAAACACAATTCTGTCGCACGCAAATAAACTAAGTAGAATTTCGGAGAAATCTGTGGAAGACACACTGTTTACTCAAATATAGTAATATCTTTTGGAACAGAGATTTTTAATTAATAAGGTATATAAATAAATGAAAGAGATTTCGTAAAATATTTTCTTAATAAGGAGACGCTTACGTGGACAAAGACGACGCAAATACCTACTTGAAGCAAATAAGGAAGCCTTTTAAAATATAATTATTATTGATGAACGCTCACTAATAAGATATTAAAATTATATTAATGCAAAGTTTACAAAACTTGGTAAAACGGAAATATCTTTTGAAATGAATCTAGAATGAAAGATCTCCTGTTCACGGCAGACCACGTGATCCCTTTCACTACTGGAGTGTTCAGGGTTTATGAGTTGTTCCTCACCATAAGTTATTCACCGGCGGTCGCGCCGCTCGGCGGGTCAATATTCAATTAATCATTCAGGCTTATTGATATTCGTCGCGGACAGCCTTAATACCGAATTATTAGGTCGCAATATGACTCTGTTCAATATTTATTTAGTAGAGTATGTTTGGAGCAGGGTTTACGTGAGATGTCTTTCAATATCGTCATTTATGTTATTTGTTCAATAAATCATGACGGTTTTTGATCAATTTCCAAAAAGGAGGGGGTAATCAGTTAGTCGCGATCTTTTATTTTTATTTTTATGTATGTTCACCGATTATTCGAAAACGCCTGGACTAATATGAGAAATTATTTTTATGTTTGAAAGGGTTGTAAATCTGTCAAGTGGTAATTTTATCAAAAATCGGATGTGTAGTTTGAAGATGAAGTCTGATAATCAGGGTTTAAATACTGGCAGAATTTTGGAATTTCGGAAAGAAAGTTGACTTTTAGTCGCGTTACGTACGTGTGACATTCCATAGCGCCTGGTTATGACCAAAAGCTAAAAAAGAATTCAACCTACCATTCATAGAAGAGCCTAAATTGGTTTGAATGATGCGTATTTTTTCGTACTGAATTTGTAGTGAACTCGTGTTCTAAATAACAAACGAATGAAGAAAGTGCATCCACGATGCTACGACAGACTAGAATATAAATCAGAGCGCAGTGGAGCGAGCAAATTGTTAACCGAAGCCAGCGCAGAGCCGCGCCCCGCGCGCCGTGTCGTCGGCGACGACTTGATCTTGAGTAGTGTTGCTGCAGCGAGAATATCAAATTATTTGCTAAGTTTCCGTAAACAGCGTCGTTTAACCAGCTTACCCTGACGGTATTTGCATTATTAGTTTCGAAAAGAGGCTTCTTCATTTTGAACTTGGTTTCACATATTTCTTATCTTAGCGCATTTGCGATTGCCTCCTCAGCTGAGTTGTTTCTGAGTCAGGGATTAAATCATGCACATTTTTGTTGACATTAACCCGACTTTGCCTTTACTTCTATTGTCTGTAGTTGGAAGTAACATTTTATTGTTTTTGTCTGTATCCGAACTGCAAGAGTTTTGTTTGTGTTTGTACATACGAGTATGTCTTCTACAAAGCGGATATCCTCATTTAGATTTTACAAGAATATTGAAGAAGTAAAAGTTTCGGTGAAATAACTGGCAAGGCTGGAGAAACCATAACCTGCGGCGGGAGTGAGCCGAGGCCTGCTGTTTGTGATAACGTAGCTATTGTTATGCGATGCGGAGCAGTCAGACGTTTAGTAGACGCGGAGGCGGATTACGATTATTACCGCTGCACCTGTGAAGGTCTACGAAAGTATATAAACACGTAGTTATAGAGCTGAAAAAATCGGTCCTGCGGCCCAAGGCTACCTAGGCTTTAGAATTCATCCTGAAGCCTAGTAAGTAAGTAAGCCTAGGTGGCCTTGGGATATAAAATTGGGTCTTACGGCTTTAATACAGATTGTGTTATAATAATGTAATATGTCTTCCTAACTACATTTATCGTTTTGATTTAAAAGTGGAAATCTGAAGGACCTTGCCAATGGGCGATCCGGCTACAATTGTGATTGTAATTGTTACACATACTCAATCGCCATCCGGCTTGCTTTTATGTATGAACAAGGCTTTGAAAATACCGTACGGGATGAAAACTGCTGAATTTGTGTGTAATGTCGACGATGTTATATATAGTTTTATAATTTTGATCAAATCGGAACATGCATGTATTGCATGCTAAAGGCTAAATATTGCGACAGTCAGGGTGCACAAGGAGGGCGGCAAGGTCGAACTGGGCCCTGCAGAGCCCACCGCGCGGCATGCACCACAGTTTCATCCCAACAGCTTTTTAGACCAGAAAACAACGGGACCCTATTACTAAGACTGTGCTGTCCGTCTATCCGTCCATCTGTCTGTCAGGCCGTCTACCCGTCCGTACATCTGTCCGTCTGTCTGTCACCAAGCTTGTCTTGCACCGTGGTAGCTAGACAGTTGAAATTTTACACAGATGATGTATTTTTTTTGCCGCTATAACAACAAATACTAAAATCAGAATAAAATAAATATTTAAGTGGGGCTACAGTTCCAACAAACGTGATTTTAAATACATAGTGATACGGAACCCTCCGCGCGCGAGTCCGACCTATCACTTGGTCGGTTATTATAATATAATCTGCTGAACAGGCTAAAGGTCGCTGAGCACGAACACTCGTCATGAGCTCACGAACAAAAAAACAGGAAAATTAAAATGAAATATTTAATCTGAGGATAATTTATATTAAATTTTACTTTTTCGGTCTCTCTTTGCATCTTTTTCCGTTTTTCTGTTTCTGAGGATTTACCTTTACAAGGCATTAATAAAAACACTCTGACTTTACAGCCTATGTTTTGTTTTTTATTTCTAATATAAAATGAAATTAACTATAACATTATATAAAGCCAGCCAGCCAGCCCTCGCTCGGCTCTTGACATTTCGCCTCAATTTATTTCCTGGATACGCGGTCTGAGTCCCTGACCTTCAGATTTGTTGTCTATTTGTATCTCTGCATAGATGCCACCTTTACATTTAATGAATATTCCACCACCATATATTTCGGTTCACAATTTGTCTTCTGAAAAATATTTGTCGCCATTTTTATTTAGCATGTGCTCAAGCGTCCCGTCTCTCTCTCTTTCGCTTGCTCTAGCAAATGACAGTTCTTAGCGACTGAACAGAGAAAAGAGCGGTTCCATGCTGCCAAATGAGTCCCAACCCATAAAATCACAACAACTCTAATGGTTTTGCGCTTGGATCTTATACGAGGCACAGCGGACGTATATTCACTTTATCTAGCGACTTTTGATTCGTGATTGTTTTTAAATTAGGCATTTAATATTTCAATCATACCATACAGTCCACAGATCTAGATCTATCTCTGTGATACAGTCATAACTGTGTTGCAGTCCATAGCGGATACACGCTACGATGATCCGCAACGGAAAAGCAACCAAATCAATATCAATATCCGCAGGGACACGGAACTTCGCACGCCGCCAGCTATTTGTCAAGAGACACCAAAAGCGTGTACAATAAGACTTAGCAAACTCGGGTTCGTCTGAGGGCTTCGGAGTGTTCCTTCGTTACGAGTGTAATTACTCGGCGCGTCGAGGGCCGCGGTGCGACCGTCTTAATCTTACATCTTTGTTTCGCTAATGGATTGCGCGTATGTTTATTACAGAGACGGAGGTTCATCGCGTTAATAAAAACGGAAATGTCTTTTGATTTAGGCGGCGGGCGGCGGCGAGGCTTTATCTGTGTTCGTGCCGCGTGTCTACGTGTCGGATGTGTGTGTGCGGCGGCAGGCACGGCGCGTACGGAACTTTCATGTTTGGAAGCACCGAATTTCCTCGAGTAAATACAAGCTTACACATCTTCGGAATGTATTGTACCTATTACTCTTATTTACCGTTGGGAGTTTACTTTCACAAACATACATGTTAAAATGTTTAGAACGTTTGGGTCATATTTTTGTCAGATTTAATTAAAATATCGGGTCGTACGTGCTCTCGTTTAGCTGGACGGGAGATTGCGTATCTAATTGGCGGGCAGGGCGGGTGCGGGGCTGCGGGGCGGGGGTGCACTTGTGCCGCACCTACAGTGTACCGCGCGGTAAGCGTATGCAAATGTATGTGGTGTGGGACCCAAACCAAATAGGGTAGGGTTGCCTACGTGAGAAAAAATTAAAGAAAACATACATTTATTACAGAGCATTCATAAGTAACATATTGCATAACAACACATACTAACTATTAACTTAGAAAAGTGCACTGTAGGATTTCAGTCTGACAAAAACCTTTATCCAATTACAATAGATCTAAAAATACCTGAACCCTCCCTCTAATACTTTCCGGAAAAACGATTTTAATGGTCTTAAAATTATGTAACATTTCATTGAAACCCACCCGCTTGGCAACCCTAGGGCGTTCGGACAATGCGGATTCATGTCACGCGTTCTCATTTGGGATTTTTTGGATTCAATCTAAAAAGGTAAGAGCGGTCCGCAATTACTATGCTTAGTTGGTTACGGCGGACATTGCCGCCGCTTTACGGTTTGCTAAAATATATTTTATTCTAAGAGGCCGGAGGGACAAAGGAATAAATTCAGCGAGTAGGACTCGGCCGAGCAAGCAGCGGAGCGGAAAAACGCTGAACTAACCACGTACTTGCGGGAACTGGATAGAGAGCTCGCAGCGACGGTACGAGCCGGAGGACTCCGCTCGTTACCGGTTATATTGTCATCTTGAGTAGTGTCCGTTTAAACAAGCATTTCCTTGTAAATAGAAAATTTATTACAGAATATTGTATTCTCTTGGTATTTTTCTTTAGTAAATTACGAATTTTTTGGTCAAGGTAATTTTTGCCTACTTTTTAAAATCGAACTATATAGGATGATCAATTCGTGTTGATATCTAATATACATCAAGTAGATACACTAGTTGTAACAGTCCCGTATCGATTTAGATCAAGATTTCAATTAGGTACCAAAGTTTTTTGTAAAACTCATTTAAAGGCAAATCTAGTAAATTTGTTTAAGAATGAAGTGGTCGCTGATGCTCTCGCCGTATTGTATATCAAACAAAACACAATCGCGTTTCATTGGGAGCTAGCTCCGAGGCAGCGCTCGCGGATTACCCGGCTTTGTCCGCGTGTGTTTTTATTTAATTACGCCCCGGCCGTAAACGTGAGTTATTCTCCCGGACAAAGCCCGAATATTTCTCCGCAATTCCACAGTCCACGGCCGAGCCGGCACAGCACGACCGGAATATATAAAAGTACTAGCGATAAGAGAATTTTATTCAACTCGGGACGCGTGCCATTGCGATGCTTTAGCGTGAAAGTTAGGAACGGACGGACCCTTTTCTATCTCACAGGAGTCACATGGACCAATCTGAGTACTTAGTACAATAACGTAAAAGAGCTTGTAACCTTATTTGAAACGGCTAAGTAAATTGGGCACATTCACTTAACTAGGTTTGGTGAATGTGCCCAATTTAGTAGGCTACTAGTAGTAATATGTACTTATTTGTAAGCTCATAATTTGCTAAAATACCGGTCTAGCCTTTGTAGGCACTGTATATCGAGGAAAGAATGAGCCGATTTATGATTGTACTGTGTTGCTGTGTGTGTGTTGTAGCCTAGTAGTAATATCTACTACTAGGCTACAACCAGCAGATTGGCACCTACATAATATATTTCTGTGTATTTACCTTTCACGCGATTTTATCGTCTTAATCTTACATACTAGTATATGAGAGCAACAAAGAGATTAGGTCTCCGAACCTTGAGACACTAAACTGAACATTTCATAGTTCCATCTGTTCCATGATAAGTAAGCGTAAGCGCGCAGCTGCGTTCGAGCGGCCGCCCATATCTTTAGCGTTATATCGGCGACGTGCGCGATCATGTATGACCTTTTTAATATGTATAGGGTCTAAAGACTCGAGCAACAAAGTTACGAGAATGTACGGAATATTATCGTTACGGGAGTCCGTAGTTTGATTCTAGTCACGGAATGATCGCAAAGTTATTAGTTTACATTTACACGTGCGCGTGCGTGTGCGGATACCTTAAATCAGCTGAGAGGGCCCCGGGCGCGGGCTTCAGCCAATGGACTTTATGGGGGTTCTTATTTTTTCTCAGCCGTTAGGAGAGGTTATAAAAATATAATCGCTATTTAATTCTCACAGTGGTATTTTTACCTTTGACAAGAATCGTTTCATTTGTGTAAATAGTTTTATTTTTTTTAAATAAATTTAATTTAAAAGTATTATTAATATGAGTATTGAAAATCAAAAATGATGAGGCAATAATGACAATAAAATTGTTGTTCCTATGCAAAATACGCATTTAGATCAGATAGAAGATAACATGGAAAAGAGAATACCAAATGCAGTTACGTAACAGAAGTTAGTCTAAATCGTGCCGGCAGCGGCACAAGTTCCGAGCGTAAATAGCAAATTAGGTTTGGTGCGGAAGTTACCTTCGCTCGGTGCCGTGTTCGGCGGCTATCGGCCACTTAGCATATTTCCACGATAAACACGCGCTGTTTGCCAATGCCGTCGAACCTCACCTCACACGCCGAGCCACCGCAGCGGCGGCTGCGAGCTGTTTGCGGACGTCACGAGCCGCCACCATACCGACACGACGTGACAACGGCAAACAACTCGCTGTCAATATGACTAGGCTGGTGTCACGTCGGGGAATAGAACACATTGTATTATGCACAATATTGAGGGTACGCCATAAAATAATACATTAGTAGTACGATAGCGACGTCCTATTTTTATGTCAAATCAAATTAGACTTTATTAATAAACTTTAGTCCTCCAGGTTGTTTGACACTGAAACGTGGATACGCAGTAACGTCCGTCTTGCGTATCGCTTTTGGAGTAATCCCCCAGGTCAGTATGAGTTGCACATTACAATATTGCACAACCCTCTATATTGCACAAAAAATAATTAGATTAGGACGGTCACGACAAATTAGGTAAGATAAGGTAAATGGCTGATTCTGGTTTCACAGGATGAAGATCACCTCTCTGATGCTAAATATGTCGGTCTGCCTGCGTGAAGTGGTTGCGTTACTTAGATATGGCGCCTGAAAAGTTGGTTATCGTGACAAAAAAAAAAACTACATTCTGTGAAACCAGAGAGGTGCTCTTTATTCTATAAAACCAGAGTCAGCCATTTACGTTATCGTTACCAAATTTGTCGTGAACTCCCATTCTAAATAGAGAGCATAATGCGGCCTTATCGCGCGTTTCTCGCATATAAGTAATGTGAGATTAAGTAGAGCG
Organism: Acrobasis consociella; assembly: GCA_963555685.1. Taxonomy (NCBI): domain Eukaryota; kingdom Metazoa; phylum Arthropoda; class Insecta; order Lepidoptera; family Pyralidae; genus Acrobasis; species Acrobasis consociella. The sequence continues at coordinate 23,069,773 of OY743108.1, read as the reverse complement.
GGTTGGTTAATATATCAGACATATTTATATAGAACTTAAAGTATACCAAAATATATTTAAGTGATTGTCGAGTCAATAAAAATAATTGTTACTAAACTTAATGACGTCGAATCTTCAGTTTAAAGTCGTCAGCTTTAAGCCGCACATTATCTAATGGTAAACTAGCTGAACAAAGCACGTCGGAATGTGCAGAGCGGTTTTACGCTTTACAAATTCGCAGACCTCGTGTTCACCGTTTTTGGGTTTTAAATTTTCAATGTAAGTGTAAACCGAACGCGTTCATGCGTCGTCCGAACCGCAGCCCGAGCCGGTCTCCGCTCCCGGCGGGCGGATTACCTCTAATGCGATGTATATCCAGCGACAAGTCACCTGATAAGCCACAAGCTAATTTTCGTCGATGAATAATTAACCCACGTGACCTTATTAGAGGGAAATGGTAAAAACTCTAATCAGTTTCAGATGTCGCAACTCCCGAGAGAAGCGCGCGGCGGTATCTTCGCTTCATTACCATAAAGCTTACGGTTGTGCGTACCTACATTACATTTCGTCAACAAATTGTCAATGCTTGAATTGATATCCCCGATCTTCGAAATAGGATTCTGTCTGAATCTGTGTCTGAATAGGTTCGAGTGCGCGTAACTTGCGCTTTCGCAAGTATAGCGATGACAGGCGTGGTTGGCATTTGGACGACCACAAGTGGTATAAGAAATTCTTGAGCTCCTCCGTGCTTCGGAAGTCACGCATAAGCTGTTGGTCCTAGCTATCATCATTGTATGACAGTCGACAAGCTTTGCCAGATGCCTTTAGGCAGCCTGAAAAATCTGACACCAGTGTTGGCCACTTACACACACGAAAAACAAAAATAACCGGCCAAGTGCGAATCGGATTCGCGCACTAAGTACTATCTATAAAATATCGCGTTTGTTGTATGGGAGCTCCCCTTAAATATTAATATTATTTTGTTTTAAGTACTTGTTGTTATAGTGGCAACAGAAATACATAATTTGTGAAAATTTCAACTGTCTAGTTATCGCGGTTCTTGAGATTCAGCCTGGTGACAGACAGACGGACAGACGGTCAAACAGCGAAGTCTTAGTAATAGGGTCCCGTTTTTACCCTTTGGGTACGGAACCCTAACAAACCAAGTAAGTTATGTTATTTACATTGAATTAATTAATTAGCTTCTATTGTACGCGAATTTTGTATCTTTGAAACAAGGAGGCCTGTTTTGATGTGTTATATTTTTGGCAGCGCCGCCGTAACCGCCCCGAGCGCGATGTTTCCCAACATATGTGAGACGTTCTTTAATCGGAGCGGCAAATTGACGGTAGGTACGGCGCACATCAAAGGGCGCGCAAATTAGGCACAAACTAGGGCGGATCAGATTCAGCCGGTAAGTAGATGACGAGCTAATTCCTCTTTCATTAAACGAATTTATTTGTCCGCCGGTCCGCCCGAAACGGTTCGTCGCGGTCTGGACTCCGGCCTTGATCTGTCTGATGTTTTCCTTTCACAGATTTTAATTATATTAAGATGGCGTGGCAGCGGCTAAATAACTTGTGACATTCAATATTTAATACAAGAACTTGTGAATAAAGAGCTGATGGCATTTGAAGAATTTTAATCATAAAGTAAAGCTTTACCAAAATTGCGGAAATCTTAAATATCATCATTTATTTTAAATTGGCTTATACATATTCGTTTAGATTTTTATTAGAAAACGTTAATCCTGTCATTGTAATGTTTATTACTGAAAAAACTATGAAAAATTGCTGTCGCTGCTGAATTTGAAATATTTTTATATCTTGGAGCCAACACTGTGTTGCTATCTATTCTGTGAATATTTGTTCTCTATCCAGCAAATTTCAGTGATAACATTTTTTATGGGTGATTAATTTTTTCTTGCTAATTGCTAACGAAAATTGTTCCATAGGTCTGACAATTTTTTTAGCTCGTAATAAATAATAGTTTATTATGTGGTACTCATCTTTGTAGTACTACATAACACAGAACACACAGACCGACCGCCATTACAAAAAGGAAGCAAGGCGACAATCTACTAAAACATAAAGGAAGCTATTTACCTATGCACAGACTTTATGTCTCCATACAACAATTTAAATGTTACATTGTTATCTTTCTACAAAAGTAAAAAGGATGACGTCGTTAAGATTTTAAATCTACAACTAATGGAACTGGGTTAGAAAAGTTCAAAAGCAGCAACAACGACCTAAAAGATCCACAGAACGAAAGCGTAACTATGCCAACCCTTTGGCCACAATCGGCCGCCGCACGACCGACCTCGAACAAAAAGCCCGGCTCTGATTCGCACGGAGTGGGAATATCTCAGCCACGTACTTATTCAATAGCAGTCCGAGCGGCCCGGCGCAACACTAGGCATGCCGAGCACGTCCCCGCACTGGATATCGGCAAGTTCGCGTCGGCCCGACTTGGACTGTAGCGGGTGCGGCCGCCCGAGCGGTAGCGAACTACTCGAGCATGCCTGGAGTTACACATCCGTAGTGCGCCAATTGCATATTAGTTTTCATTTCTAATATTGAATATAGAGTGCATCTTAGTTATGAGGATTCATAGCTAAGATGCGCCAAGACCTTTGTCACTGTTCCTATCTACTTCTTCACCTACTTTGTACGTGGGTCTTGACTTTAGGCTCTGTCTACTACGGGATATTTGATTAGTATTTAAATATGCATTACTTTCACTTTTTTTAATTATCTAAAAAAAAGTGTAGACAAAAAGGCCTGATGATGATGATCTAAAAACAGAATATTTACTCGTATCTACCTACATCTAGATACCATGTCGGTTATTAATAAGATATTTTTTAAATGTTGACGTTCTAGTCTTGTTCTGATGAACACACTCTAATCACATCGTCACCAATTTACAAAAACAATAAACAATCATTAGTTTCTTACAATCATAATCACATACGAACAAATTAAATTGATGTAATGTTGTTATGGTTTGTCGGAATAAAAACTGAGCACAAGATTTGTGTTTCTACATTTTAGGGATCGTCGAATGTGCAATCGTAACGAGAGCTTATCCCAAAAATCGAAGGAAAAGAAACCAGAAGCGGTACATCGCTCGACGTGTAGGGCTACCTGTCGAGCGCGCGGTTTAGGACTAGCGATTTGATCAAAATTAATGAACTTTACATTTAATTAGGTATTTGTTTCAGATCAGAAAATTGCAGGTTATATGTTTCATGCATACTGTAGCAAACCTACGAGCCACTCCTGAGCTAGATGTTACTATTTTCCATACATATCGAACTTTAAAAAAATGATAGTTTATATTAGGTAACGTAATGTTTAAGATTCTAAATAATTTAAAAAAAAATACTTATTTTGTAATAAAATGACAGTCCGCAATTTGTATTGTGTGATGGGATAATAAGTTTAGATGGGATTGCTTGAACCGCCTGCAGGTGAAGATCAACAGTGGTATCATTCACCCAGCCTAAATAAGATCTGTAAGTACATCTTTGGGAGCCCTGTAGCTATGTGTATATAAAGGAAACTGGAAAAACATTAAGTCGGATGTGGGCTCTCGAGCGGCGCGGGCGGGGCGGCGGCGCGGAGCGGTGCGGAGCGGGGCAGCCCCGGGAGAGTCGCGCCGTGATTAATTAGAAACAATGCGAGAGTAAGCGAACAAAGGAGTAATCCAGAGCCACTCAAACACTCAGACTCCGGCCGCGCACTACTTCACGCCACGTCTCTCAGGTGAAAATATGCCCAATGAAAAACGAACACAATTTTCAACGTCTATTTTCATTACAGGTTAAAGCTGGTTTTGTCGGATTTTAAATGTTCGAATCTCACATGGCATACATAATTTGAAATGTTTAAATCCGTATGTCACGTTGTTACATGTACGAATGTAAATTATTTTAGAAGTCTCAAAATTTGTTTCCGTTTTTCCTAAAGGCTGACTGGCAGCATGAAGTCCACCTTGTAAATTACACTAAATTGTACAGTCAACTTATTAGTAACTAGAGGCAGCGCGCGGCTTCGCCCGCGTTAACCACACGTGTGAAGTCGCGGGCGTGATGCAATATAGCCTATAGCCTTCCTCGATAAACGACCTATCTAATACTTAAATAATTTTTTTAATCAGATCAGTGGTTCCTGAGATTAGCGCGTTCAAACAAACAAACAAACAAACAAACTCTTCAGCTTTATATATAAGTAAGTATGGATGAAGAACCATGCATTTGGCTACATGTACGAGTAGCGTAGATATAGCCAAATGCTTTTTGAGTTCAAGATTACCTCTAGCCGCGGTTCAACCAGACAATATAGATGTCCTCAAAATGTCTACATATTTCTGGCATTCCTGTTCATTTGATTTTATGTAGCCTTCTTTTGTTGTGTGCGCTTGCAATATGGATTGTTTTGTGGTATCATTAAAATAACATTATATAAGAGAGATATGAGAGAGACGTGCATATGGAAAGTTGTTCTATTGATACGTTAAATAGCGACTACCAATGTAATCGTCGACTACATACGGAGGGGTTCGGCCGCTGGCGATTTAATTAAAGCCAGTAAATAAGAGGCTGGCGTGCGAGGCCGCAGTGTGCCAACATGCTAATGCGCCGTAACTCAGCCGAGGCATTTTTCTACAATTTACATAGCATTAGCGGCCCGCGTTAGCGCATAACGTATCGCCTGTCTATAATGACCGCCATAAAGAAGCCTTGTTTATTTGACGTTCACTTCTGCCGAGTTTACCGAATTTTTTATGAGCTGAAAGCTTTATAAGAACCAGTGCTTAAATCAAAATAGCGATCATTTTGAGTTTTTAATTCATGTGTCGTGAATTAAAAACACCCATTTGGGTGTATATGCATCACTGAAATGGATATCCATTTCAGTTGATTGTAGGGTTGCTATCCAAGAGAATAGTTAAGTATAGGTTTATTTGGATAGAATAACAACATCCAATTATATTTCCTTTCAGATTAATATTCTACTCGACCAACACCAAAATCAGCACATTGCAAAAAGACCAACAAAATTGTAGATTTCAGGAAATGTCCTCTTCAAAAATTCCCGTTTTCGTCGCTCCGTAATTTGGCATCAAGCGAGATGACGTCCTCGCGGCAAAAGAAAAGTGTGCGAGCGGTGCGGATGAATTATTAAGCACAGGATGACGTGCAAAGTGCGGGGAGGATGCATTCGTGATATTTGTGTTCTCCAAAGTGGTTTATTTGGGTTGCTTTGACAGCGTTTTCTAACGCCTGCAGTCGGCCACTTATTTGCATTTCAGATTTCGCTTTGCAATGCAAACGCGCCGCGCGGCTCCATCACACAGCGGGCACAAACTGCTCCGTCCAGTGCCGGCGGTGGTTTTGCATCCTTATAACACGGGACTGTTCGCTACACTGGTGTCCTGACCACACTTAACAGTATCTTCTTATGCTTCCAATTTTGTCGTTGATTAAAGCAACTTAATTACGACTGATACACAGCACTCATCTCGGTTTTTTTAAACTAACAGATACGTCGATAAATTATATTACATATATGTGTTTTTTAATTATACGTATATTCACTTTGTAATACCTATTTTACAAACTGTACCTAGCAACAATATATCTGACAAGTATACTCTTTCAAACAAAACAGAATTTCCCAAATTGGTCCAAAACGTTTTCAAATATTCGGTGACCATACATAAAAATAAATAAAAGGTCGCGACGAACCGATAACATCTCACTTTTTGAAACTTGATAAAAAACAATTTTCATGTCACATCGTGCTGATTGATCTAACTTCATAGTAAAATTCGACTTTGAAGATGATATAACATCGTCATAGCACCGCGTATAAGACTGCCCGCCCACATCCGATAATCGGTGACTGATATTTAATAGGAGAACAATATATCGTACTAATTGCAATAGTACAACGCACACCTACAAAAAGTAGGTCAGAAATTCATACAAAAAAATCGGCCTTATTGACGGTCCTACAAAAAGTCTGACGTGGGCACCCGGCAGCAAATCTGCGGTCGTAGCGTATGGTACGAAACAAAGAAAATTGCCAAAACCCGCCGTAGAAATCAAATACGGCAAGTGTTGTTCGGTAACCGCCGCGCGGTGTGCTCGCGTGCTCGGCGCGCGTTACCGCGCTTCCGGCGCGCGCGGCCGATGAGCGCGATTACGCTCCATTCACGTCACATTTGCGCGGCCGCCCGCCCCCTACGCCTGTCTGCACCTAGAGTCGCTATCGTTGTGCAACCAACTTCATGTCAATAAAAACACTCATCTAATCTCATTGTAAAACTTGTTACAGTCCCTGGATATTCAGACTTTGGAGCTTCATACTTAGTAAAGCCGAAAAAAAATTAGCAATGAAAATTTCATAAATTGATAATAATAAATAGTCTTATTATACAAATAAACAACTTATCTCCCATAATTTTTAAACCTCTAAATCGATTTCAATCAAATATATAGCTAAGAACTAAAACATTAAAAATGGACCATTCGTTTAGGCGCTATGAATGGAACGATCTATGCTATGATATGACAGATACATAGATACGTCAAGCTTATAACACCCATCTTTTTGGTCGCGGGTTAAAAGGTGTAAACAGATAAAAAATATTATTCCTCGACAATATTATTTTTTCATTTAATAGAACATTTCATCTAATAGGTATGTGTATTTTTGCAGCCCTGTCGATATTGGAGAGCTGGGCGGCGCGATCGAGTGTCGCTAGAGCGGACAGCGCGGTGTCAGCGTGATGGATGACACCGATGTGTTTGCTCGCGACGCCGCCGCCGGCTCGGGCCGCGGCTGCGACACCACTTCCCACTCCACGCCATACATCACACGGAGCAAAAACGAAGAGTAACGGGAATGAAAAACATTAATGTCCAATCTGCTTCTCCATTTACGCAAATCGCTGAAGTATGTCAAGAGAATGGGAGTTTGCCGTTGAACCCGTTTAACTAGACGATTATATATTATTAATGATTTTCGTAGGACCAACATCTTCATGAGCGTATTCTTTTGTTGTTGCTAGTATTAAATTTGTTCATCTTGCGAAGGATAAAGATGTGCGAATCTGTAATAAATCACTTTACAGAGTTCATCCGGCATTTAACGAAGTGATTTAGACAACAAACAGTACAAAGCAAAATGACTGTACATTTTTTCGTCGCATGACAAAGACAAAACGCGTTGTTTGCGAAGCACACCCTTTGAAAATTTAATCGCAGCTAATTGTATGATCCCAGCGTTTCATTATCGCCGCGAGACGGAGTGTCGCGAGTGTCGCGAGTGTCGGAGTGTCGCGACACATTAAAAATTGAAGCGGCGGCGCGCCCCCGTCGGAGCTATTTAAAACAACTATACAGATAATTGATTCAACTAGTTGAATAGTTATGACGGGTAGTTCTTATCGTTTGGAATGGAAATCAAACGGGTGGAGTATTCAGGGGTGGCTTCAGGGCGTTACTAGATGACACGACCGGGTTAAAATCGTGTCTTATACGACATGGTCACGTCTTTAACCTTGACGGGGCAGACAGGGCTCAGGGACATAAGACCCAAAGGCCACGCTTGGCGTCCTTCGTTCGGTGAACGGCTACTTCGCCAAAAGGAAATATCGCAAAACGGCAACTTCCTAAGAAGGCAACATCTCGTAAGGGCAAAGGTAGGTGATATTTACTATATTAAGTTGATTGCATACTAAACGTTTGCAAAAAATTTGATGGAAATTTAAAAAATAACAACCAGATGGTATAAGCCTTCTATTAGATTTTAACACAAAAAAGATTATAGTGAAATATAGGCGGATGTTTATCTGTATATTATGTATTCGTTATAAAATATAGTATCGTTGAGTTAGTATCCCAAAGTCTCGAACTAACTTTGGGGCTAGCTCAATCGGTGTAATTTGTCCCTATATATTTATTGACCGAGCGAGCGAAGCGTCTCAGTTTCGAGACTAGCCAAAAATTCTTTTGTCCGTCTGTTCTCGCCTACAGGTCGCATTTCTTAACCGGTTCTCATGAAATTTTGTAAGCAGGTTCAGCAACTACATAGAATTTTTTTGTCGAGCCAGTTTTTCAAAATTTTTCAAAATGGCGGAAATATGGGGGTTTAAAATTTTAAAACTGTCATATATTCGCCATTTCAAAATATTTTCAAAAATGTCATAAGACTTTTTTGTTGCCGTTATAAAAACGATGTCTTTTTATTTGAACAACTTTTTTGTTTGAACAACTTTTTTATACGTTATAGGTACTTAAACGGGTTTAGGGTGCCTCGCGAAGTCTAGCTGACTAAGCCGTGACGGATATACAATACAAATCTTCTTACAAAATATACTAAAACTATTTAAGGGTAAATTCAGTCCGGGTTACTGAACAACTTTCTTACAAATACATACACCCTGGGGTCCACGAAGTAATTTCTCTGAATAACTATTATGGTTATTATTTTGAGTTTCATAAGTAGTTCTATAAATTTTGATCATATTTAACCGACTTAAAAAAAAGGGATTTGCTTATTTTACAACTGGTTTTTTTTAGTTTTTGCTTATTTTGATTGATTGTTGGCTTGTTAGTTAAATTTAGCAATTTTGTTGAGCGAAATTTCGTTCAATCGCTATCGCTGCTTGTCTGTGCTTTTGTAGTAGTATTAGTAATTATGCTACGAACTAACAAGAGATCAACAGCAACCAAAGCCCGCGAAGTAGCTTTACGAAGAGAATAAGAAACCAATGAGCTGCGATATAGAGCCATGGCAATACAAATAAACATTTAAACGAAAACCCATTAATAGTTATCTGGTTTTTCCAACAACGAGCTGACTTTGTCATTTGAAAAATGATGCGTCATTTTTCGGTAAAAGACTTCTGGTACAGAACTGAATTTAAGCATCACGGTAGACCTCATATCCATGGGATTGTATGGTTGGAAGGTGCTCCTGATATTTTAGAGCTAAATCGAAAGTCATTTAAAGAAAGGGCTGTGATTGGCAACTATTTTGGAAATTTGGTCACAACCATGAATCCGCATATCGGTAAACCTGCACCGATAATTCATCCAAATCAGGTACATAATTCTGAAATAATAATCGCGAGGTCTAAGTTCGTGGCGAACTACTAGTTTATTTATAGGTACATCACGTTAGCAGTTGATAACATGACGCAGCCTTGTGATAATCTGCGGCTCACTAAAGCGCCGCAGCCCAGTAATTACCCGCCGCTAGTTACACTGGCACTAAGCGATGCACGGCGCGGTTTGTAATCGGCGGGCGCCTGCATCATTAATGCTCGCTCTGTCACTCACGTACAGTGGCTTAATTGAATCTGATCAGTGATCATCAGTGCAATCAACCATAACATAATCTACAACATGTTGTATGTATCTAATTTTGATTATAATGCTATGTATACACATACTTTATTGATTTACTAAATATGAATGCGTGAAACTTCGGCAATCGTATTTTAATTAGGCTCATATCCGCGATAATCAAAAATGTAAACGCAAAGGGGCAGGTTTGGTTTCTTTGTCAAAATAAAGAATATTCGGTTTTATTTAAAGTACTAAATAAACTTGTTAACGAAATAGGTTAACTGCACAGTTCTCGTTTAATCTTTTAGCACAGCTCGAACCAATAGATATATACTTGAAAAGTTCGACAATTCTTTGGATCAGTGTTAAGACAAATAAGTTTAAATAAAACCGGTAATTGGTAAATATTATTACTTTTTTTGGTGCAGGCCGCTCTTGATCGGTCATTTTGGAAATCTTTGGGTGAGGCCTATGTCCAGCAGTGGACGTTGTGCGGCTGAAATGATGATGATGATAATTACTTTTTTTCCAGATCTGACTTGACTTGAGGTGAACAGAAACAGATTGCTGTGCAATAAGTCCGCCACTATGTAATTTTTCTGATTCTTAGTAATTCCTTTTGTTTTTGGTGCAATAAAAAGTATTTGCATGGAATTATATCTGTAAGACCTTTTGCTTTTTGGCAAACTGATTTTACCCTCCAAAGTCTCACCATCGTAGGAAACAAAACTACAAAGGCTCATTTAAAAGGAACAAGAAACGTTTAATATATAAATACAAGGTCTCTCACAAAGGCAACGCGGGTTCGGACCCGCGCCGATAAATTACGCGCTTAATAAAACAATAACACCCGGGGCGCCCGAGTGCGGCCCTGGGGCGCCGGCGGCCAGTCCGCGGCATCCGCGCCCTACACACGAGCTTGTATCCGACGCGCTGCGACACCGCCGCCGCTGTCGCACTGCCGGTGGGCTAGGGCTGGCTTTTTAGCTATTATTTTGTAATTGGTTTCATTAGATCATTGGACTAGTGATTCGCTGTGAGAAGTCGCGACACCATTGCATATATACCTAATACATACTACCTACACCTTTTTCCCATATGGACAGGCAGAGAGCATTCTCCTCTGCGCTTATGTTAGGTAGAAGGCGCGTATGTTCCAATTTTTAAGGATTTGTCGGGCTTATTTCGCCTAAAATTGTCCATAAAAATCTTAGGACTACTTTAGTTTAGTACTTAAAATAATAATAACGCAATAAGTACATATTAATGTAACCAAGTTCCTTTTCAGACGGTGCGGACGGGGGCAAGGCGAGAAAGGGTGTAAGAATTTTCCATTTTTTTTCGATATAAAATGAAGTGAAAGTTAATTGCACAAGTTTGATTATCTCGTCGATATCTCAGTTAGGAGAACTTATGGCCGTGATGGTCGATGTTCCCGATTCAAACCCAGCACACGCCTATATTTTTTTATTGTTTAATTTATTATTATTATTGGAGCAAAGTTCCTTTCAAAGTTCAGTTTAATTCTTAACTTCTATCAATACCGACATCTAATTACATTACTTCTTTATAGATAATCATTTTATGGACATAAATACATGTTCACAGTGGTAATAGTAAATATAATCATGTTCCTTGGTTTGGGTTGTAAATAGGTCCGTTACCTACGGAACTACGGACCTATTTACGGTGCGCTACAAAATTATTGGCAGAAATCTTTGTATTTTCCATCAGCCAGCCCTGCCTGTGGCACGGCGGCACGAACAACTGGCGACGCGACGTGAGTCGGAACATTTCTGATACGTAATGGAGTTTCTGCTGACTAACTTTGAGGAAAAGGTCCGTAAAACATTTTTATGTCCCGACCTCCTTTGTTTTCAGATCACTGGGGTACGCCGGGATGTATGGATATGTGATGCTAGATTTTGTAACTTCGTACAATGGATGGGAACTGAAATGGGATGTTTCCGGAAATGTCATCCCTTACAACAACTAACAGTGTGCGAAATCCATTGTCTACTCAAGTTTACAACTGTTAATGGCTCACAACACTAACTGAAGCTTTGCACATTGTATTGTGGAATTTGAAACTAAGGTATCGAACAAAAAATCTACTCGTACTTTACCTACTTATCATTTAGTAATTTATCAATTCATTTGGTTGTTTATGACTCATTCTGTGATTTTTGCATTGCCAAGGTTTACTATACAGAATACCTACCTTGGGATTTAACAGTAAAGGCAAAGTATATTAAAGAGAAAGTTGTGATTTTAAAAACCCTAATAAGAACCATGGTCTTTTTAGAAATTTGTCCACATGATTTCTAGTTAATTAATGTTGAGATAAAAGAGTCTTTATACTGAATTTAATTTCTCCGGTCTTAGAGCTTTTTTATATTTTGAATAGATGCATACATACATACATATTATCACGATTTGCGCCTGTTTCCCACTATTATATATTTTTAGAATATTAAATAGATCTTAACGTTAATAGTTATAATAAACATAAAAATCAATTTTCAGTAAAAATGTTTTGTAGTGGTAGGTAGCCGACCCACATAAATAGTGGCAAAAGGGTAGGGCAATAAAGAAGTAGTGGTAAGTGGCATTACCTTTGATGAGGTGCGCGGCGAGCACGAGCGCGGCGGTGAAGGCATGCAGCCGCCACGGACACGCGCACATCGTGCGCCGAGCCGCCCAGACCTGCGACAACAGACAAAATACGTTATTAAATGATAATAGTTTTTATTTCTGTAAAAAATGAATTCAAATCAATTGGCTTACTACAGTTGAAATTAGTTTTAGTAAAATGTAGATCTCGAATACGTGGGACCTTTTTAAATTGACAGTAATGGTTTGAAAATCCATGACTTTATTAGAAAAAATATTGCACAACAGTATACTTTAACCTAGAAGGAAAACGTTTTTTTCCCTGTCTCTCTTGTCTTGAGTGATTACATGTATTTGGACATTTAACAAAGCGGCCGCGGCGTGTCGTGCCGCGGCGCCGTTCCGCGCGTATCGCCGCCGCACGCCGCGCCGCCGCTCGTAAATAACAGTCGTAAACGCCGCGCTAATCGCGCTGACCGCTCGTGTGCTAACTCTATCAAATCGTTAAATAAAATAAATTGCATGAACACGACACTGTGCCCGAGCCGCCACTTCTTATAGTCGTATTTATCACGGCAGCGTTTGTGATTGTTAATATTTTTGGATTTATAAAAGGCTTTCACATAATTTCTTAGTATGATCAATTTTTTCAAACAATCTTAAATGGATAAGAATCCAGCTATATAGTAGCAAAAAACGTTGAACATATTGCTTAGGCATCTTTTTACAATTTATCACGATGAAAACTCGCATTTCCATAAAATAGGCTGGCTATTTTGCTGAAAGACGTGATAGCTAAAACCACAGACTATTAAGCTCATTTATAACGACCTTGAAAATAGTTTGGTCAGCCGCGCCCTTTGTCCGGCTCTGTGTGATTGATGCGCGCATTAGCGGACATGATGCGGATGGCTGGTTCTCACCTACTCACATTATCCTGATATATTTGATCATTTATCTAGCTTTGCATTTATTTTACCATCAATATTTTAGATACGAATATATTTCATACACACGAAACTAACGCAGAATTGATCACATAAAAAATAATGCAACATACCTTTTTAATTACCTTCACACTAATTCCATCAAGATTTATATTATACGTCCTTTACAAAAAAAAACGAACCAATTAAAATAGCTGAATCTCAGCGAAATATATTTTGAACTAGACCTACTTTTGAACACTAGTTTAATTTAAATCGAAAATAAGACTAAATATCCAAGTTTATCTACAACATGATCCATCGACCTTGAGCAGAGCGGGCCCGCCGCGCCCTGCGTCCGGCCCTGTGATTGATGCGCGGCGTCCGACACGCGCGGCGGCCGGCTCTCACCTACAGTGGACCCGCGAGTGTTTTCACACTACTGCAGGCGAACAAAATGAGTCGCAGTCGTAACTCACCTAAGCGATCATACTTATAGTAGCCAAATGTATGAGTAAGAAATAAAAACGCGACTGCTATCTTTGTTACAACAATGTCAAGCCGGCCTAAAGTCTCTCAATGGAGTAACTTTAAAAAAATAAATAAAAATAATGGTGAATTCGAGACAGTAATTTAAAGATACGAGTATGGTGGTTTTTAAAGGAAAGAACCGATTTCTTTCTAATGTCTTCCTTGTCGGCGTTAGCAGTGGTTGGGGGAAATATTAATTAGAATACTTGAGATAAACTGAGTTCGAATACATGGATAAGTCTTACACACAGGTGCTTTCATAACCCGTACCCGGCCTCTAATTGGCTATGCAAGATTTATATAATTATTTTACATATATAACTGAGTTATTGCTAAAGTGTATCAATGTAATAAAATTTTTGCTGTATAAACTCACTTTCATTATTCCACACAACCTAGGAGAAATCCCAGGAAACATTGGAACAGAAATCGTTTCAAAGCTTTTCGTGTACCCAAATCACCTCCGGATAAAGAAAGTCGACGGCCGTAAGAGCTTTCCATACATCGGGTACAGTTCGGAATTCCCTCCGAACTGAAATAATAAAGGTGAGAGGAAATCCGCAGGTGAGGGCGTCGGCCACCGTCCACAGGTGAGGGCGTCGTCCGCTGTCCACAGGCGAGGGCGTTGGCCACCGTCCACGAGTGAGGGCGTCATTAGCCATCCATAGTACTGGAGTAGTTTGCACGGTTTATTTCGTTCGGTTTTACTTAGAGTATCAGAAAGATAGACAACTCAGAAATTTACATCATGTCAATAAGATAGATACATACAAGATACCAAACCACGTCTATGATTTCATCATCCTAACAGGGTAGACAGAGCCCAGGGCTGTAAGACCCAAAGGCGACATTAAGCGTGACGGTGGGCTTGAAGATAGGAAAAGGGAATCAAGTTGCTAGACGCATTACCTATTAACATTTAAAATGTTTAAATGTTTGTTTATTTATTTCCTGCAAAATTCAACTTAAAACTAAGTTAAGAACGAATACAAGCTTGAAAGGTAAAAAAGCCATGCGTTAATAGGTTAGGAAGTGTGTCAAGAGTGGAGAGCTGCTGCCTGAGCTAGATTTCCGAAGAACCTGTATTATAGGTCAACATGATTCTTATCACCTACAAGGTGGTCAGAAGACCTGACCAGGGTCGCTGGAAAGCGCTGGATGCTGGCCGCTCTTGATCGGTCATTTTGGAAATCTTTGGGAGAGGCCTATGTCCAGCAGTGGACGTTATGCGGCTGAAATGATGATGATGATAATGATTCTTATTCTCGTCCATTTAGCGAGATGAAAGACAACTGGTATATTTAACGTTTTTCTTTTCTACCAGACCAGCTTGGAATGAATCAAACTAGATTAAGAAAGGATATGAAGAAAGATGTCTACAAGATCTTATTTTAAAATGGTTCAATATGACAGGTTTCACAAAATTTGTGACTTGTTTCAGACGATAGTCTGAACTATCGCAAGGTGTATTTTTGGAAGAGGTCATCAATTGATTTGAATGGTTGTCTAAACTATTAACAAAGTAAAAACTACAGAAATAACTAATTTTCGCCTTTACTGTTGATAAAACATTTCAACAAAAGATAACATTCGCGTTAAGAATAAAACTTATGTGTCATAGAAACTAATACAAAGTTCACTTGTTTAATTTCTCAATTTCTTTTTTATTCTTTTTCACTTCCAATGCTAGTCTATCCGACGGACGTACGTCCCAGTATCCGTACTCGCACGTTCCATTCCGCACACAACCCGTTTGTTTTTGTTAGTTCCTTGGCACTACAGTTTTCATTTAGACTTCGCTCGCAGCCGTTCATTTGTTCCGGATGATAAAATTTCAGCGCCGGCTAACCTTCGCTTCCATTACACTTCACTCGCAGCCGGCCACGCTTGTTTCGCGCTGCACCCCGTACAAAGTTGTTTGTAATGGATCGCGGCGCAGCGTGCTAGTGATGCGTTCAGTGATCCATCTAATTGAAGTGAAAACTTCTTTATGCGCGTTGAGCATTTTTTGAGATGGGAAAAAAGCTATTGATCTTGCTGCACTGTTACCGACACTAGGTGATAATGATAAGTGAAAAAAAATTACAAGCTTTGGAGAGTACATACCTTGGATGGTCGATGTTCCTGGTTCAAACCCAGCAATCGTCAATAATATTTAATATTTTTTTTATTGTTTAATTAATTTTTTTTTGTTTATTCGGTAATTTTGTAGTCTTTTTAAATTATTTTAATAATTTCTTATATTTGAAATGAAAACTTCTTATATGTATTTTCATTTTCGTTTTTACAAAATTATTAGATACGTTATTTTTTGGCGTGCCAAAGCTCAGGACACTAAGCTCC
Source organism: Acrobasis consociella (assembly GCA_963555685.1). NCBI lineage: Eukaryota > Metazoa > Arthropoda > Insecta > Lepidoptera > Pyralidae > Acrobasis > Acrobasis consociella. Next base: position 23,054,014 of record OY743108.1, on the reverse strand, counting down.
TAAAGATGCTTTCATCATTACTACAGTAACTGAAATAACTCAGGAATTATTCCAAGGGCTAAGAATTCGGATGAAAGTTCCCAACTTCCTTTGCAGAAAAATTTCCCATTCGTTATTGAAGGGCTCTGCCCGAGTTCGCAGGGCCTCCGTCCCCAATTGTCGCCCCGCCGCCCACCTGTAATTACGACGTATCTTTGATCTCGATGAGTTGCTAATTGCCCCGCCCGCGGTGGCTGTTGCCGCTGCCGGAAAAAACAAGCAGATGGCAGTTCTCGCAGTTGCATGACACATCAAGATATGTTGTGAACACTCATGACTATGTTTGCTTGGACTATCACTCTACCCTGTGTTGTAAATTGTCCTCTTATACCAAGGTTGACTGGAAGAGATCCCTATCTGGGATAGGTCCGCCTTTGTACTGTTTTCTTCTTCTAACTAGCATTTTTGTGTCTTGCGTTTATGTATATAAAAATATTTAACAAACAAACAAACAAATAATACAGACTAAAAGTTATGTGTCCAAAACCTTTAGTTTTTTGTGTAATATTAGTGTCAGATTTTAAAAGGTGAGAATAAATATCTAACAGGTATTACACAGATGTGGTTACTACAGGTGTGGATAAAAATTTTTTGGCTCATTAATTAGATCAGTAAATACATTGTATTAGTGTTTATTCTTTTTTGATGAACAAATAATTACGAAGATACAGCGGATTTAAATTTCGCATACGTCACTATCAAGTACTATGTTTCCACTATAAGGTTACGTAAATCGCCCCCACTCCGAAACTTCTTGCGCTGTATGTTTGTGAACTTTTACACTTTGCTAAATTAAAAAATATGACGCAAGTCGACCCGAGCTAGGTCAGGAAGTAGCTTTCGCTCGGTTGCATTCTCTGACCACTTGACCGCTACTTCACGAACACAGTGTAAAGTTGGTACTTTGTTACTGTTCAGAAAAAAGACTAAGTATAATACGTCCCTTACGGTTCAAACTAAGAGCATTATTCACCTGCAAATATATTACACAAATATATGTTGGAAGCCTAGAATAACAATGTTTAGTCTGCGTATTTTCTTTAGACGTACATCCCACGAGTATTATCTCTTCAGAAAGTTAATTAACCGAGTGTTCCAGACGTATTTATTTTCTTTTTACAATGTCGCGAAACCGAATGGGTTCATTTAATTAATTCGTCAGACTTTCGTCTCCAGCCAGTAAGGGCACATTCTGGTCGGTTAATAAAAATTTACTTTAGACCTTTTTAATTTCTACTGTTTTTGTAGGAATTGTATGTGGTTTGTAAATGTTTGCTGAAATAATAATAAAATAAGAGAGCACTGAACGTGTTTTCTTTACTGTAGCTTTATTTTGTGGCCCTTGACATAAATAATTTTCAATATTTTTAAGGTTAAGTACTTGCCTCCTCAGAAAATGACCTGCAAAAGAAAATATTTGTAAACGGCTTAGTACATTCTCATACGCTCTATATATGTTAAGAAAAGTTGTAAATCAAGATGCTCTCTTAACTGCTTACCATGGCTATGTTGCATCGACAATTAGATATGGCCTTATTTTCTGGGGGAATGCAACAGGAAAAGAAGAAGCATTCAAAGCACAGAAGAAGTGCATTCGTTCATTGTGTGGAATACATACTAGAGATTCATGTGTACCACATTTTAAAAAACTAAAAATATTAACATTGCCAGGTATGTATATATATGAACTAGCTCTTTTTGTGAGATTAAATATACATCGTTTGTAATTCCTCAGTTCCACTCGCATCAACGACAGAATTTGGCCGATGACACACAAGACATCTATGTTTGGTGCAAGTGTGTTTGGCATGGCTTCTATAGTATATAACAAGGTCCCAAAAAAATTAGGAACTTAAGTTTAAATTTATTTAAGAGTCAACTTATGGAACTATTAATTGACAAATGTTATTACACAATTAATGAGTTTTTAGACGATAAAATATAATAATGTATGTATCGAATGAAGTAAGTACCTAATATTATTTAAATAGTTAATGAAATTATATATGACTCAAACAAAATTTGCATACCAACGCAAGAAGGTAAAATGTAAAAGGGAAGAATAATATTTTAAGATCTCGATGTACCTACATTTTATGCAAATAAATAAATTGATTGATTGATTGATTGAAAGATTTTGGACAGAGTCCATAAGAGCAGCAAAAAGGCCTTTCTGTCAACATCTTAGCTAACCTTAAGCCAAAACTAGCGGTAGGTGAGGTACTTGTAGCAAGTACAGTACAATTATCTCGGCGCTTGGGTGAATGAAGTGATCTCAGATCAAGAAATAAAGTCATGGATTTGTATATTTGGTATGTTGTCCTCTACGAAAGCGAAGCCATTAAAGAAGACGACGGAGACGACGGCTCGAAGCCTTCGACATATGGTGTCACCGTCGCATGCTCCGTGTTAGCTGGACACAAAAAGCGATAAAAAAGGCTTCAGCGTGTCGCAATGCAGTGAAAATTGTTGTCGTCAAAAAGCTTAAGGTTGAATATGTGGGCCATGTTCTGCGACATAACCAACATCAGCTGCTTCAACTTATTTATGATGGGCGAAGTCGAAGACAAAAGACGCGTTCGAAGACGCAAAATATCGCGACCGAGGAATATAAGAGAGTGGACTAGAATTACCAAAAGGCGAGAAATTGTTCTGCTTGGCGATTAATAGAAAGGAGTTTGGGAAGCTGACGGCTAACATATAGTAATGGAAAGACACTACAAGAAGAAGATGGTTTCTTACGAAGTTTTCTCTAACGGGAATACTATGTTGATATCTATGATGATGAATTTTAATAAAGTTGCACCTTGGCTTTAATGCGATAATTAAACATAATTAGTGTGAAATAATGTAGGTGCTAAATATGTAATGAACTGGTTGTATAAATCGGAACGACGAATAATTTTGTTTGTTCATTACGGTTATGTTTTTCCGATTACCGCAATAGCCGGCCGGCCATTCGCGTAATTACATGTGGGAATAAACTGCGGATAAACACTCGTTTTCTGTTGTGTTTATAATCGAACAGTTTGTTGTAAATGACTGTAAAATGATATTTGAAACGCGTCTAGGGACGACCTGGGAACATTTGATACATGGGCAACAAGGTATTTGTTTGAGAGCAATTGGATTAGTCCAATCAATCAAAAACGGTTTCGGGTATTGTCGGGTAAACTTGCTAAATAAGGCGTAAAAAGTTGTGAAAGGCAAAACTTATTTCTTTTTGCCTTTTTATCTCGTGGCTGGAGACAAGTTCGATTTGTATTAAATGGCAATAAAATATCTAAAAGGTGTCCAGAGAGTAGACACAGCGCTCTGAGCAATTTATCAAAACTCGAGTAGAGCACGGAAGAGCGGGAATGCGGGGTCGGGGGCACACGACTGAAAGGAACAGAAATGCAGCTAGAGTCTTCACTCTTTTCTTTCTAAAGCCGGTGAACTTCACCATAGACCACGTTCAAATGCACGTAGTTCGTGTATGTGGCCAACATCTGCCTTAATAGCTTAAATCTAGCTGTAACAACCGGACCATCGACCAACGCTTAGTATACCTTTGCCGGGACATCTGAAGCTGAGAGGAGCTTAAAGTCCCATTTAGACTGTGCAAGTTTCTTGTCTGTTGCATATCATTTTATTGAGGCAACAAAATATGGTATGTATGGCTGACGTTTCGTTTAGACAATGTTAGTTATCTATTGCTTCAATTAAATGGTATACACCGTCTAAATGGGCCTTAAGCTAAATTAAAGTGCTACTAGCACATCACATCCAGGAAAAGCTAGAAAAGGAAATTTATATTGATATTGAGATTTAATAGCCGGGTAATAATGTTTTTCATAATCACAAATGACATAAACATGTGTTCGAATTAGCTTGTTAGATGAGTTCAATCATCATATATGTTTGTTTACTTGTCGTCAAAAAGATTAAAATAATTTTCTCTATATAAATATCAGCATTGTTTTTCAGTTATTTAAATGTTATGGGTGATAAATAGGTGGTGTCGTCGGGGTTTTTTTAATGTGCTCAGCAAATAAACGTGTTTAAATTAGAATGAAATAAAGCAATTTTTTTAAATCATATTTTTGTTTACTAATTGACATTTGTGCACTCTATATTTTGTGGCAGGGGAGCGAGGCAGGCGGGGGGAGGCGGCGGGCGTGATGATGACGATTGCTTTCCAAGCGTGATTGATGAGTGGCAGTGATACCGCCGGTCGATACACTATGCTGGTATAACCTGATTGGCCGTCGTTGGCCTTATCATTAATTCAGTAATTCCATAATTCATCCGGAAGTTATTAGTATCTAGTAATGAGAAACATTTGGGACACTCAAGGAAAATATCGCGGGGAAACCTGAACACTAGTTCACTTAAGTGTAAAAATAACCGTTTTCATTAGATAGTAGACATCGAGCCTTAAGGCAGCTCGAAAAATCTAACACCAGTATTGGCTATAAACACATTTGATAAGAAGAAGTAAACTTACGTAAAATACAGAGGTACTTGTTTCTAGTGAAAATGCAATAAAAAAACTTACAAGAAAATCAGTGAACAATTATAATCGCATGGGGCAAGTAGAGCGCACTCCCTTGTTCCGCCTCATGTAACCAAAAGGTCGGTGGAAGCGAGGTGGTTTGGGCAGACTCCCTCATAAATTGTGGTTATTCCCGAGTTATAAGACTCCGAATGTGTCTGCTATGATGCGTGAACGAGCACCTCATACTTACTCATGCTCGCTTTACTGCCGGGTTTGTATTACTTTCCGAGATATATATCTATATTATACTCGCACACGCAGATCAATTGATGTTTTTATTAGGTCATGCGCCTGGTATTGTCCTGCAAGGTGATTGGCCGCAACTTCATTTGCGTGCACTCCTTGTAAGCTTATGTTTGCGACAAAAAGTACGCTTCGTCATCATCTCAGCGCAACGTTCCCCTTTACACACACACACATGCATATTACAGGGTGCGTTTTCCGACTTATAATATTATATCGCTCCTCAACATAATGATTTAAGTTAATTGTCACCAAAAGATGCTAAAAACCGTGCGAAACAGAGAAGAAATAATCAGAACCACGGTAAAGATATCATACAGTAGAGCAACTTGGCGCTGTCCTTGAAAAACATACCTACGCCACGCGTGCGCTAGAGCTGCCCGTATTTTAATTTCATCTACCTACTTGAGTGACTAGTTTTGTGATTGTAAGGTGAATGAAAAAGAAAGCATGTTATGTTTTTGATTATTAGCATATTTAATAAACATAAATTGCATATTTCAATAATAGGTATATGTAAGTAGCTAAGTACCCACATTAGTAAGTAGATATGTAACCTAGGAAACCACTACCTACTTACCTACTAGTTTTTTTTATCGCGCGCGTAGGTAAAATAGCTCACTCGTGGTCGTGGGTTAAGTCTGTCTTCAATTCAACCTTATCACTTATTTATTTTTTAATCCAGGTAATTTACTCAGTGGAAAAAACTGAAATACTTACCTATAAAAAAATTAATAAACAACGTACTTCCTAGTAGGTACCTATATAAAAACTACTTTACTGACGAGTTCAAACAATCAAAAACAGCTCAATATTGTCTGTGTTCTGCCATATTAATATCCCACAAGAAAAAGAATAATATACTCGTACCTTCTTAATAAGTGTTCAAAAATAGCACGCTGCATACAACAAAACACCGTTCGCCACTGCGGCGCATTCCCGACTGTTTGTATGCCGAGTCACGAAACAAGTGTATGCTGACCTTCAAGGCGCGTAGTATAACTTGCGTTTCGACCGTTTGTATGAAGATACAATACTGTCTTTACCGTGTCAGAACGATTACAACAATATTTCTGCAACTGTGATTGACAATAAAGAACCCTATGTATTCAGAGACAACATGACAAACTAAATTTTGTGACTAGTTTTCAAATATCCAACCACAGAAGCATACAAACTTCAATCCTTATAATGTATAGTTGGGCGTATAATCCTAAATCAGCAAGTTCAGCGATCGTGTACCCATTCTCCCCAGGTGGCGATCTGCATGATAGCTCGCGTCATAAAAGCGCCGTAAAATCGAAGGCTTTTGAAGCTCGAGTCTATTTACGTCACTTTATTAGTATTTAGTGGAACACTCGCCGGCGGGTAATTGTATGATCTTGGGGAGGGGAGGGAAGGCTTTTAAGCGTGATGTCATTGAAAGCCAATTTCTTTATTAACAGAGGAATTGGGAAGTTTCTAAATTAAGACAAGTAAGGGGTGAACTTGATAGCACTGGTTTACTTGTTCAAAGCTAATACATTTCTTTCATAACGCACATGCGGTTAAAAATAACATATAGAACGATTGTCGCACAACTGTCGTACTTTTATTTAACTTAAACTATGCGTCTCTCGTATTGATAAGACTGTAAAAATTACTAAACAAATATAATTATTGCAACACGTACATATAGGTACGTACAATATATTATCACGCTTATTTTCCATTTACATGCCTGGACACGTCATTCGAATGCCCTACGATCCCTGGGCAAAGATAGGAGACCCAATGGCAGACGAGGACCTGGCCATTATGACAGAGAATGGAGGTCAAAAGAAACGGACAGAGAAAAAAGGAAACGAGAGAAAGAGGCCTTTGCCCAGCATTGGGACAGCGTGTTATAGTAATTTCCCATGGAGAGTTAGATACTGTGAATTTCCACTTGCTACGCATCTGGTTCAATCTATCACCGTCTACCAGGAGTGGCTACAACCTTTATTGCAATAGCAGACACAAAATTTCACTTCCTATATATTTTCACACAAGACATTTTCCAAGCGAAACTTTACGTTCGTCTAAATTGCTGCTTCCTAAGATATTGCACACAATAGAAACAAAGAGCATTTCGTTTGCAGAGCAATGGCTGGCGCGCGCTCCCGCACACAATACGTCTTGGTCGCGAGCTTCCGGGCTATTTGTTCCGATAAATTCTGTTTATTTTCTGCGGAGCGAGCAACACGGAGTACGGGCTGCCGTGTGTGCGCGCCATTGCGAGACGTGACCGAGACTCGGGCCGGCTGCAGGGTTCCACACTCGACGGCGGACGGTGCCGGATATCAGGCAAACCGCAAAAAAGACCGGGTATGGCCGTCAGGCCCTTATTCCGGGATGCACTCGGCCGCGACGCTCTCGAATTTGAAAAATATGTTGCCATAGGCCGTGACGTTCTCGGTGCAGGTGCGCGTGCATCGTGTATACGTGCATTACGTCGTTTTTTTTGCATCGTATTTCTTTATAAGCATCGCTTGTCTGCGACTCATTAGCAGTACTTTAAGACTGCAGTGCTGCAGTGTGGACAATCTTGGACAGTGGTGCAGTGCTTCCACCGCCTCCAAAACTAGCAGGGCCGTACTCCTTAGAAGCCGTTTGGTCAATTTGTCTACGCAGACGCCATCTTTCTTTGCTTTAGAAGGTTGGTGGCTTTTGTTTTGACTGTAAAAGGCACTGTCCAGAAATCTATCGTCAGTCTATGTCCAACCTATTCGCTGGGTTTATTGGGGATTACAATCGCGCCGCGAATTAAAGATCCGCTTAACGCATACCACCAGCGTACCTGGTCATATTAACCATGCGTTTCCAGCTAGAATATGGCACGGTAGGTTACAACTGACCATATGGTGACGGCATAGTCGAATACGCTTCGTTACCACCCCTTTGCTCGATAACTAAGGGCAGGTACAGATAATAGAGAACCGACAGCAGCGTCCTACTTGGATATACTATACCATCTACTTTGGTCACCAACCTGCCTAGCAAGCGTGGCAATTAAGGGCAAGGCCTAGCAATGGATTGTTGTCATATAACCCGTCATCTGTGAGCAGACCGAAATCCGGTCGACATGCATTGTTTTACTATTGTGTCTGGTGTTTTGCACAGACGACAGGATAAATCAAAGTTTAAGATATATCTGTGAGCCTGTTTATGACATTAAAAAATATATTTTCTTTTGATTAAACGGCTGCTTAATCTCTAAGTGTTCAAATATTCAAGATTGATCTTTATTTTTTGTCTTGTATAAAAGACATCCGACGACAGTCAGGCTACCCAAAAACCGGAAAGTGTGAAAAAGACCTAGGGAGTACTTGGCAGTGCATTACCCGTGACGTCACGTACGGAAGCGCTCGGAGTGGTCTAATGTAGTGGGTGCGAGCTGTACCTCGTTTGTTACGGCAGGGTCACGACAGTGCACCTGAGGGTAATGGCCGCCTTCATTTGAACAAATGAAACTACATCACGCTTCTGAGGAAATTGGCAAAAACTTCACTAAAGATAGATATCATTTTAAGCTTTTAGCTGAAGTAGTACTGATCATAAACTTTTCTCAAAGACTGCAGATTAAATTATATAAATTAAAATGATATTATTTAATGATACTACTTGCTGCCTTCTTGGCCCAGTGGTCAAGACATATGTCTTGTGAGCCGGAGGTCATGGATTCGAATCCCACTGTGACATACTTTGTGAAAAGTTGTTTCCCGTCTGGTTAGGATATTGCAGGCTTAAATCACCTGATTATACGAGAAGAAAGATAATAAAGAAAGGCAGGCTTAAATCACCTGATTATACGAAAAGAAAGATAATAAAGAAAGGCACGTATAAACGATGGGTATCAAAAGGATTGGTTCTGGTTTACCCTTTGGGTTGCGGAGGTCAGACGGCAGTCGCTGTGTAAAAACCAGTAACTTCGTCAAATCACCTTGGTTAGGTAGCAGACCCCGGGCTCTGAAGCATTACTGCTGAGGATGCAACCGAGAAAATACGCTCGGATGACGATGACTACATGTTGCTTCTAAAAAATATATTTTTTTAATTCTTGGTTTACAGCTCTACCGTCACTAGTGTCCTCCCTCGGGACTTTTTTATTCAAAACATAGTTATGTTTGCACTGACAGACATCGCGGCACCCTTACCCCACCTATAGGAGAGACCATCAATCTTTCAATTGTTACCTCCCCCTGTTTGACAAAGCTAAGAATAGCGACTCAAGAGAGCGTTATAAAACGTACCCCTCTTTTGAAAGCCGGGATCTCCTGAAACTGCATTTAGATATTGCAGTGACTTCGACCTCTGGGCTGAGCGCTCGTAAAGCTATATTAATATCTGCGATGAGGGCGTTATGGCCCGTTTTATGTATATTTGCGGGATCATAGTCGTACATACACTCCAGGCAAGTCGCCGTGGCGTCAACCAATACATTACACTGAATTAAAGTTCTATATTTATTTTTGACCACTTCATAGACACTAAGGCTAAGGCAAAATACATTTTATTACTTATTTATGTCTTCAGTAAAAAATAAAACAAAATATAATAAATTTAAAGCATGATAAAAATACAAGATCTGTTTATAAAAGTGGCAATCTTTTTTAGTCAGCATTAGTTATAAGGGGAAATTGGTTTCTTTGAAGCGAATATGTAACATTTGATATCATATTATTCCATAGTAGAAAACCTTGCTGTTGACAAGTTTCCACAGCAGTCACCGCCTCACAACTTTTCTACAAGAAAAGTTAAAGCCACCACCGCAGAACATTTTGTGTAAGTCTCAGCGTATAAAGTCGGTGAGCAAGTGATCACTTGTCGAAAGCTTCGTTTCCGCTCGGCCGGAAGTTACGTCTTCAGGAGCGGAAATTAAATATGAAACAACATCTAAACTCGCGTTTGATCGAGCCGGGCGTAATGTAGTATTTATGTTTCATCTGATATTTAGCTGGTGCTTTTATGAGCGGCGGATGGTCGGCGAGTGTTGCTGTATTATTGAGTAGCTAAGCGTATTGCTCATCTGATTGTGAGTACATACAGAGTATATTTTTATAGAAGACTAGCCGAAGCCCGCGACTTCGTTCGCGTGGACTTTATGTCTCTGGAAAATGCTCATCAGGCTGAACAACTTTACTAAGGCGGCATTTTTATACCTCTTATAGTTTAGCTGGACCATTATGGTTCTGCATCAGGCGTTCCATTTTCCAAAATCATTTATATCCTATATGTTGCCCAGGCTTAATAGCTATATAACAAAAAAAGTTTCATTCGAATCCGTCTAGTATTTCCGGAGATTAGCGTGTACAAACAGACAAACAGACAGACATTTTTTTTTAAATTCTTACTCTATTACTACGTCTCCATCGCCCCCAATATTTTTTTTGGAAATATATTTAATGTACAGACACACTTTTTTTACTGCTTTATTATATGTATAGATTACTACGTCTCCATCGCCCCCAATATTTTTTTTGGAAATATATTTAATGTACAGACACACTTTTTTACTGTTTTATTATATGTATAGATTAGGCACGATATTGCGTGATAGGGCTAGTCAACCAGAGTTCAAGCGACGAAACTGACAACAGACATCCATGATTTATTTAGGCGCTAAATGTCCAAATTGAATAAAATGCATGGGTACAATGAAATTCGAGCTTAGCATTAGTGAACTTATGTGTAAATTGTTTATCCGCCAATTGTTTAATATTAAAAACTTACTCCTTTTTCGGAGCTTAATATCTTATACCTTTAAACGAACAATTCTTGTATATTTATATGTGTATAAATTTCTGTGATCTCAAAAACGGCTCTAACGATTTCGCTGAAAATTGGTATATGGGGGTTTTCGGGGGTAAACAAGCGATCTAGATTAGTCTTATGTTTGGGAAAACGCGTGTTTTCGAGTTTTCATGCGTTTTTCTTGCCACGCAGAATATGATCGCTAATATTGTCGCGCCGGCCGCCATCCATTTTGGCTCAACGGTTTATGATGTGGACCGCTAGAAAAAGTGTTACTGGTTCGAATCCCACTCGGTGACTTACTTTTGTTTGTTTTTTTTATGTTCAAGTTTAGATATAATTTTTTATTTTGTATTGTTTTTAGACAAGTTTAAAAAAATGTAGTTATTGTTCGAGATGTAACCGAGCAAAGCTCGGTCGCCCAGGTACTTTTAATTTATTTGGTCAACTATAAAGCAGGAGCTTTTCTTCTTATAAATAAAAGAGTATCAATGTAGCGATCCATAGATAAGCGTCAGTGGTACAATAACCCGATAAGACGCGGAACTATTGCTAATGATTGGAGGGCGCGGGTTGTTCAAACACTGATATCTCTATCTCGGAGGCCACTCGACACAAAATGTGGTGGAAACAGAACATTCACATCAGGATCCCGAACTCGCTAACGACAGCCGAATGAAATTCGGAATCTTCTTGCGTGGCACGTGTGGTTTAAATTTCATCAGGAGTTGCTTACGATAATTGGAAATGATTGTATTGGGAGAAAAATATTTTTAGACAAAATAATAATGACTTTTCCTGGGTTAAAAATATATTACTTGGTAAGTGAAATTCACTTGATATTGATCATATATCCATGTTCAACGAGATTTTAGATTCATTATTGCGGAACAACTGATATTAAGAGCGCTATTTGACTCTCATAAACTATGACGTCATTAGTCTTTATTTCATACAAATCCCAGAGAAAATGTATGTTTTGACGTTTAGAAAAAAGTATCAGATTTGATTTGTTAAAAACTGCCTTATTATGCTCGTAGTGTTGGCTCGATCGAGTCGAACCCTATACGTGAAACAGGCGCAAGTTCCGTGCGCGACTTTGAATTGTGCGGATTCTTCAGGGGGGTTCCAAAAGCGGAACGCAAGACGGACGTTATTGCGTATCCGCATTTCAGTGTCAAGCAACATTGAGCACAAATGTATGATGTGAAAGTCTAATTTGGTTTGACATAGAAATAGGACGTCACTATCAAACGACCATCGTATTATTTTATGGAGTAACCCCCCAGGACTCCGTTGCAGCGACTCTTCTACACTCTCTTCGATTGCGTTCTCGCCCTGCCACCTCTGCCCTGTAGCGTCTTCCCCTCCCCCCGCGCCGCACCCGCGCCCTGCTGTTATTGTTTCCTCAACAAGTTTACGATTCCATTAAGAGGTATCCTGCGCTGCAATTGGCGCTGCTTCAACTAATTGGTGTAGTGTTCGAGCGCAGGAAGGAGAGTGGACGGCGGGCGCTTTAATGAAATGCTGTTAACATTCAAATCCGATCCCATAATCGGATATATATTCTAGATTCAAATGTTTATTTGATAAATCAGATCTTTACGGGCCTTTTACACGTCAATAAGTATAATTTACATTACGTGTAGTGTATATTAAAATGTAATTTATATTTTAAAGAAAAGCTTCCGATACCTTGTATCGAACATTATTCAAAACGCCATGATTTTTAATTGTTTGGAATATATTGTGTTTGGGTGTCTATTAGAATACAGATTTTTTTGACATCGAATTTCATTTCCCAGAAAACTATTCCACGATTTTTAATACATATTTTTCTTGATAAAACGAATAGTTAATCATCGCAGTTTCATATTATAATAACAACATTTAAAAACATATATATTTTAAAATGGTTTCTTTTATAGAAAAACGGTATATCGAACTAACATTTCATATAAAATATTAAGTTATCGATAAAACTGTTCATAAAAACATGTTTCAATATGTAACGGTACACATAATAACTCGCTTTGCTCGCTCGGCTCTTGCGTGTGTTGGTCGCAGTTCTAACATAACCTAACCTATAGGATTGCCCTAACCTAGGAAAATGGATAGAAGTGTCTTAGCACTCGCCGGCCGCTGCCGCGGCACGCTCGCTTCGCTCGCTCGGCTCGTGCGTGTGTTGGTCGCAGTTCTAACATAACCTAACCTATAGGATTGCCCTAACCTAGGAAAATGGAAAGAAGTGTCTTAGCACTCGCCGGCCGCTGCCGCGGCACGCTCGCTTCGCTCGCTCGGCTCGTGCGTGTGTTAGTCGCAGTTCTAACATAACCTAACCTATAGGTTTGCCCTAATCTAGGAAAATGTATAGTAGTTTTCTAGCAATCGCCGGCCGCTGCCGCGGCACGCTCGCTTCGCTCGCTCGTCTCGTGCGTGTGTTGGTCGCAGTTCTAACATAACCTAACCTACAGGTCTGCCCTAACCTAGGAAAATGTATAGTAGTTTTCTAGCACTCGCCGGCCGCTACCGCGGCACGCTCGCTTCGCTCGCTCGGCTCGTGCGTGTGTTAGTCGCAGTTCTAACATAACCTAACCTATAGGTTTGCCCTAATCTAGGAAAATGTATAGTAGTTTTCTAGCAATCGCCGGCCGCTGCCGCGGCACGCTCGCTTCGCTCGCTCGTCTCGTGCGTGTGTTGGTCGCAGTTCTAACATAACCTAACCTACAGGTCTGCCCTAACCTAGGAAAATGTATAGTAGTTTTCTAGCACTCGCCGGCCGCTACCGCGGCACGCTCGCTTCGCTCGCTCGGCTCGTGCGTGTGTTGCTCGCAGTTCTAACATAACCTAACCTATAGGTTTGCCCTAACCTAGGGAAATGTATAGTAGTTTTCTAGCACTCGTTTCAAATGTTTCAACTATTTTGCAAACTGAAACTTACGTGGAAACAAAATTATGGGTAACAAAACTTTGATATTACGTTATTTCGATAAAATACATAAAATAAGAAAATAAATAATGATAGACTGAGTTTGTAGATAACGAATAATCGAGTAAATGAAATTTCGATGTCAAGAGATTTTAGGATTTGTTAAATATTGTATTAAAAGATTTGCGAATAGTTTTTTGGGGAATGAAAATCGTTGAAGTTAATTGCGATAAAGTGATGGGTTCCCATTGTGTTTGCAAAGCTGGTAATCAAGGTTTTTTAAAGGGTTTAAATAACTTATAAAACCTTGATCTAATTGAAACGACATTCGTTTAAGAGGTACCCAAAGTGTAAAAACAGGAACCTATTACTTAAACTCAACTGTCCATCTGTCTATCTGTTATCAGGCTGTATCTCATGATCCGTGATAGCTAGACAGTTTTAATCAAAAACAGTATAAAATAAATATTTAAGCAGGGCTCCCATAGTCTCATGCAACAAACGTGATTTTTTATAGATAATGGTACGGAACCCTTAGTGCGAGACTCCGACTCGTACTTGCATTAACGAAAGCTAACCTTAAAATAGGAAATCTGATTTTATATGTATTAACAACACATTTTTTAAATCGACTATAAAAACTGTTCTTTCTCGACGTGATTGAGTTAATTATAATCCATACTTATATATAAAGCTGAAGAGTTTGTTTGTTTGTTTGTTTGAACGCGCTAATCCCAGGAACCACTGGTCCGTTTTAAAAAATTATTTCGGTATTACATAAGTCGTTTATCGAGGAAGGCTATAGGCTATATTGCATCACGCCCGCGACTTCACTCGTGTGGTTAACGCGGGCGAAGCCGCGCGCTGCCTCTAGTACTTTTATATAGGCTATTATTTCTTCACGATTTCAGTCGTCCCCGAAACTGGGATTAGATTCAGAACCGGTCTGACCTAGAAGTATAACGTATCGGGTCCCGACGTGACAAAACGGCGCAATCAAGGCGCTCGCGACAGTAATGGCGCAATATTTTCGCTTTACGCTTCATCTCCGTAATGGCGGTATAAAGAGCATGCGGCGACACTCCGCCGCAGCCGTCGAGCTCCGTTTCCGTTCTCGTACAGTTTTTATGCAGGATTTACTAGCGATCCGTCGCGTATTGTAATATATTTAGCAAAATTAAAAAATTGCAAGATAAAAAGTTATAAAAAGCAGTAGGTACGTCCTTCCAATCGTCGTAAGCTCGATTAGACACCAGAGCGGAGCGACGGGTCCGCTCCGCTCTGGTGTCTAATGAGCTTGTGTTTGTTCTGGCAATGACATACACACATAATTGAGATCTCTGATCAAAACCATGCTTCAATGCTTGGGTTAGAGCCTATCTTCATCCAACGCAATTCTCTGACGTCATCCAACACAACCAACACTTGAATCGCATTACATCCGTTTCCAATTCACGCGGCCCCAAAGCGCCGCAGTTTACGAGATACACGGACATTCCACACGCCGCCACACTGCGCCACAAACATATATTATTACACTGCGGGCCCGCATTATATTCCGCGGAATGTAATTTATCGCCGCCACTATTTCATATCCTATCTTTTAATTGAAAAATAAATCGGTACTGTTTTGATGTCTATTTATTGTTACACCACTATTTCATTTACGCCTACCTCGTATTTACATACAAAGACATTTTAATAACAATGAATCAAAAATAACAGATTTAAATATAAATGGTCTATTCTATGTAATACCATTAAAGTTTTAAGACAGTCTTGTTTGACAAAGGTAGTAATTATACTTTATCATTTACATTCGTACGATTTGGGAATGGTTCGATATCACATCAAATTAAAGTTTCATCAACATGGAAACTTGGCCTTTTATTCTGATTTTAAGACGTGATACTCTGAAGTGAGCGATTTTAAAAGTACTACAAATAGTTCGCCCCGAATCGCTCTTTACCGATTTGGCTCATGTTTTATATTTTATTTATTTAACTTTATAAAAATACAGGATGGATGATCTAAGGTATGTTTTAATTTAAAAATTCTATAGATTACCAAATTTCATGCGCAAAATTACTCGAGTTATCTTTAAACATACATATATATAAACGCCAGATTGTTTAAGTACTCGTAGGTTCCCCCGCTCGTTGGTTCAATAAAACTAACAAATGTGACCGCTGTATTTGGCCTCACTTCGTAAATAAATTCACACGCGACGCTCCCAACTTTGCTGGCGCCCACAGCCCACTCATAAATGCATGTATAAATTGTGCTACAATTTATCTGATACGTGAAACTGCAAAGTTCGGCGTTTTCTCATTTTCTAGAGCACTTTCTGAGCAGCAATTACGGACGCGAAGGCCGGTAAATCCCTCGTCAGACTTTAAAAGGATTTGCCGCGTCGCCGCGCCGCTGCCCGCCCCGCCCCGCCCCGCTCGCCGCTCCGCCCAACACGCCGCGCGGTGATTACAAACTTCTTCGACACGTTTCAAGCTCCTAATACAGTTAAGTTCCATCGATAAATTATTATCTTTCTGCTTTTAGTACACTTTACTTTGATAGATTATTGGAAAAGTATTAGGGAGTAAATGTTGAGGGTAAAAAGGAGTATTCGAGATTCTTTGAAAAAGGCGAATAGGCTCAGGAATAGGAATTACTTACTCACTCAAGTTGACACCAACCAACCATTTCACCACCCACACTGTCTCGCTTGTAATTACCATTAAATTTTTATTTTCCTTACGTTTTCAGCCATTGTGTATAACATGCTATATTTACTAAATCGTTATTCAGTATTCTATAATTTTGTTTATTTATCTTTCCAATATAGGACTAGTTGAAAAGCCAGCGCCTCACGTGGTATGGCCACGTTATGAGGAGTGGTGCCGAACACCTGGCTAAAAGCATGGTCCATTTAGAGTTGGAGGGCTGCAGAGGGATAGGAAGACCGAGGAAGACGTGGAGAATGTGTAAGGACAGATGTGAAGGAACGAGGGGCTAGTGCAAATATGGTGAATGACAGAAAGAAGTGGAAACAGTTGACATACAGAGCAGACCCCAAATAGGGAAATGGCGAGGAGAATGTTTATGATATTACAGTTCAATACATCTTCTTGTATTTTACATACATGCCTGGCCCTTATTCCGGGTTGCCTCTGATAATATATGACATCTTTATTTGATTACTTAGTAAAAAACTTAGTAAAAACATGAATGTAGTTAATATAAGGAACAACAACAGTTCTGTGTTTCATAACCCGGCCGACCGGTGGGACTCTCCTCTGTTGAGTCGCTGGGTGCAGCTTCACGCTCCTGTTGTTAGCTACCAATATCTGTAGCACAGGAGTTCCATCGGAGGCTAATATTGATTTAATAATTTAAAATTTAAAATTTCCTAAATTACTAACCCTAGAATAAGTTTAAGTGGTACTAACATAATATGGATAAAAAGTCTGAAATAAAATTTTTATTATTATTATTATTATAACAATCGAATTCCGAATAACTAAAGTATTCAAGTAATCGACTATTACTACTACGACGATTACGACTAGAGTCGAAGCTTTAGCATATTGATTGAGGCTTTATTTTTAGAGCGCTCGGCAGCTTTAAACGGCGGCCTGAGCTGATGAGAACTTTGGGCTATATTTACTTCAAATATAATGTTTCAAAATTCAAAACCGACTTCAAACCCAAACTACACAACCAAATTTGTTAAACTTTCTGTGGGATCACCTTTTCTCAATCGGTCTAAGCGTCTTCAAATAATCGGTGAACATACATAAAAATGAAAATAAATTGGCATTGCTAAATATTCGAATAAAAAAAAAATATGGCTATATCTACCAAATTTCAAGAAAATTAATTCAATTCAAATATATCTTTACTATCATAGGATATTTATAATATCTCTTAATAATCGTCGTTATTTTGTTGCACAATTGTTGACGTCAAATGGTTACTTACAGCTAAGTTTACTATTCCGATCAAATATACTCATAATTTAAGTATATTTGAACGGAAAAACATAAAACGTCGAAAAAACATACATACAAACGATGGTTGGTTCAAGTAGACTCTGAGAACTTCGCTTGCTTCGCTCGTTTAATTAATATTATAAATGGTGAAGATGAAAACATAATGTATGTATGTAATTGAACATGATAGAAGAGAAAAATTAAAACGAATTATTTTGAAGTTTGTTATTTGTAACACGCTTATAGTTACCATCATTAAGTCTCATCCTTATATTGAATAAATAATGATCAGCAGTCAAAATTTGCTTCCAGCGCCGCTATTCTTTTAAATATTCCTTGATTTGCCTTACATTTCGACACAATTTCCACCTCTACACAGTATACCGTATTGTCCACAACATGTATTGCCACGATAGTGTATCTGTTGCCAGCAGTGTCAAAGATAACCATCGGCGGTCATATTGATCGCAATCGGTCGAACGGCCTCACCTGTAACCACTTTTACCGCGATAGCGGAACCAAATTGTGTTTATCGATGAAACGAGTTTGTACAAAATATCTGTAATACAATGTACTAGTGGTTCGCCGCAAACTAAGACCTCGCGATTATCCTTTCCTTACTATCCTTCCTACTAATATTATAAATGCGAAAGTGAGTTTGTATATTTTGTTTGTTACCTCTTCACGCTTAAACTACTGAATCTATTTACTCGTAGATGATATTTGATATGGATATAGATACCCAGGGAAGGGATATAGGACAGTTTTTATCTCGAAATTCTCACGGGGCACTCTCACACAGCACAGCTAGTTATCGCATAAGTATGAGTAAGTATTTGCCAGGCAAATTAAAAAACGTTTACATTAAAGCGTCCACAACCCATAATTTTTTACCGCTGAACCGATTTCATTAACCGATGAAAAAAATACATTATTTTAAACTCTGGTTATAAAAAGTAAAGTTATGACAAAGCCGTTATGGGAAACCATATAACTAAAATATAAGAATCAATGATTATGTCTAGAAACATTATGATAGAAAAACATATGTGAAGCTATGATTATGACAAAGTCGTTATGAGAAACCATATTATGATTTAATAATTAGAAGAAAAAAGGGGATCCCTGGTGAAACATGCTCTTTCAGTACTATAATTGGTATCCTGAATATTGTCCAAGTATTTTTATAGTTCTTATTATTTAAAAGACTGGTCGAGGGAATAAAACAAAATAGGAAACATGTCTCAAGGTGATCCAGCTAACAACTCATCTCTGAGTCTTGTGGTGTTTGCTTGTTGCGACCCATAAATCTATCTGCATCGTTAGTTATAAAATGTGAAAGTCTATGGAAACTATGTGTCTATCATGTGCCAAACAATATCGTAAACAGTAACTTAAATACAGGGACATTTAACTTTGCAGCGTGCATAGCAAATGCACGTGAAATGTGCATCTATTTCCGTGGCTCGGAGCACCCCCGCGTTGCATCGCTGGCAGTCTTTGATGTCGGCGCACGCGGCGACCGACGGCGTCACTCCGGGCTGTTTGTTGTGCGGAGTGACAGGAGTGACACGGGCGCGCTTCCAAATATACACGTGTATTGACTGCAGTTTTGAGGGGATCTTTAGAACTGTGACGGAAATAAAACCTTAGAAATTTGATCAGAGAGCGTTCAGTTTCAACAGACTTAAACTTTCCAATGATGTGCATAGATTTCATTACGAGCACTCTCTTTTGACTCCAGTAAATATTTTAATCTTATTCGAACTTCATTAAACGCGCAATCCGGAGTTTGCTAAGTATTAAGACGCACTTTGCGCATAAGCAAGACTAAAAGCTACATCATGTGTTTATCATCTGGGTAATTCCTGCAATTTAAGATATTCTTAATTTCAATATGCTCAACATAATTACGTAATCTACTAATCTATAACACCAATAAAATAAGAACGTAGTAATTTGTTTCGTGCTTCATAATCAGGTAGGTCTTACAAAAATAGCACATGAATAAGTTTTGATTTGCATGCAACATTATTATACGAAGGTAATTAAAATATAAGGTGCTTACTGAATTTTTATAACGAAGTGTTCGAAGTGGCAGACCGAACGTAATACGTTTCCTGTACGTACGGTTGCATTAAGGTGACATTTGACAAGAGTCGGCGGTTTTTTATTGCAGGTCGCCGCGTTGCGCGACGGCGACGCGACAGGCGACGCGACACGCGACACGCGACCCGCGGCTTAGAAACAAATTGCGTGTGGCGACTGCGATTTGTTTAGACATCAAACGCCGCATTGCTTGCGATTAGAAAAGTCATTAGCATGAAAGAAATTAATGATCTGGAATAATACTCGTTTTATTTTTCCAGTTTGTAAAGTATAGTTTCGTAAAAAGTCAAGAGGCGTTCTACATCTGATACGAAGAGACGATTTATAAACGGCTAATAAACTGTAAAAGGCCCTGATTTTTCTTGGCAACAAGAGTACCTATTACATTAAGCATGTCGTTACCTAAAACCATGCCAGAGGGCTTTAAGGCGGTTTAAAAACTCTAACACTAGTGTTAGTCACTAACACACACGATAAGAAGAAGAAGAAGATTAAGCATGTCAATTAAATTGAATTTGATTTTTAAACTATCACGCTTGGAACATATTATGAATTTCTTACATAAACGGGGCATAGCACGAACCTTTATTTTGTTTCGTCTAACGTTTCGAATAGGTGTCCACTTCAGCCAGTCTGTCTAAGACCATTAAGGATGTAACTCCTATTTGAAATGTTAGACGAAACAAAATAAAAGTTCGTGTTAAGCCCCTTTTTTAAATTTATAAGCTGAATTTGAGTTTTTAAATTTACTTTTAAATTCAGCATGGTTACAATGAAAATATTAAAGTTCATGCAAAAGAGAGCTACACTGTGCCTCAACTGGAATACTTTACGTACAGTCTAGTGTAGAAAAATCAGAAAATTGTCTTCAATCAACACGGCCCGGCTAACCCGGCCTGTTTAGCGATTCCGTCCCACTTTGTCCAACAAAAACAAGTCGCATGTATTTAGCGCAGGACACTGGCGCGTGCGATCAAACATTAATTAGAGTACAACACGGCCGCGAAGGCGAACAAGCGTCGGCATTCTATCCGGCTGTAGTTATGGAAATCATGGCAACAGTTGGCGAGCGCGGCCCTGGGTGGACAGTTTTTAGGGTTCCGTGTCCGAAAGGCGTTTTACGAAGCCTGGGCCGCCGGCTGTTTTTGAGCCTCTTTTGTGTGTGTACTTGTATATTTTCGTGGATAACATTTCTTTTGGTAACTAACTGTACGCGTGAGAATATCGGGATAAAAACTATGACCTTCCCTGGATATCAAAATATATCCGTATAAAATTCCATCTAAGTAGGTTCAGTGGTTGAAGCGTGAAGTGGTAATACATTAATATTATTAGTAGGATAAGTTCTAGGATTTTTTTAAATCTATTTGTTAGTTAGTAACACGTTAATGGTAGCCATCTCATTAAACATTAAAAATCTCACGCGTGGTGAAAATTTCACACATTATATTTACATATTTTTCCGAGCATTGTCTAATCCATTTAAACCAATATTTGCAGAATGTTTTACAAAGGTTGACGTAGGATAGGACTAATTATATAAATAACAGTTGTATCTGACCGTAGTTTTGAAAATAAATATTTTTAGCGTCACTCACAATAACTGTTGAACGACTACAACGTTTTACATCAAACATTATAACTGACAACCACCGCAAGAAGACCAAAATCGGTCCATCCGTTAGAGAGCTACGATGACACAGAAAAACAGACATTGGCGTCAAACTTACAACACCCCTCTTTTATGTCGGGTGTAAAATTTTTATGTGTCATCATCATTTCAGCCGCATAACGTCCACTGCTGGACATAGGCCTCTTCCAAGGATTTCCAAAATGACCGATCTAGAGCGGCTTGCATCCAGCGCCTTCCAGCGACCTTGGTCAGTTCGTCAGACCACCATGTGGTTGGGTGTCCTATGCTTCGCTTTCCAGTACGTGGCTTTAATGTATAAAACACAATACAATTATCCATAAGCGCTTATTGCTTTCTGAGCAAAGCACAGGTACGGAACTCTCAAAGAGCGCTCCCAGCTCGCTCTTGGCCGGTTTAGTCGCGGGCCCAGCGGAGTCTAGTTAATTATGCCGCGAGAGCAAACAACTGCTGCTCCGGTGTGTAATGAGCCGGCGAGCGGTGTGGCACGACCTCATTGGGCACTGGGGAGTTACTCCATAACACACGTTAGTCGTACGATAGTCACTTCTATTTCTATGTCAAACCAAGTTAGACTTCATCATCGTACGTTAGTGCTCAATGTTGCTTGACACTGAAACGCGGATACGCAGTAACGTCCGTCTTGTGTACCGCTTTTGGAGTAACTCTCCTGTTTACGACAACAGGCAGAGTAGGGCTGATATCCAGTGTTACTGTACAGGACTAGAATGCGCTTATGACCATTTCAAACTTGTCAGTTTGCAGTGCATCTTGTTGTGAGTGCAGCCACGCTTTTCATTTATTTTAATTTCAACAAATTCAGTCGACATCTACTGTTATTTGACTGTTCTACGGGAAATATATTATAGTAACTTATGATAGAATGCACTGTCGGAAATGTGATAACCTGTTGAAATAGTCGAATATTTGGACTGGCGGAAGATAAGATTTTGAATTTAGAACCGTTTAAACATACAATTTTACGCGTATTTTTATCACTGAAAGTATTATTAGCTACTTATATTACGAAAAAATGTACGGAAAATTGATGTAATAAATATTATGGATATTTCATAGTGAATACAGTGTTATGGAAAACTAACTCAACGATACTGTATTTTTATAATAAATATATGTATAGATATGTAGATAAACATCCAAGACCCAGGACAATTTGAAAAAGACCATTTTCCAACGTGCCTGGACCGAAGGACGAACTCGGATCCTCTGGGTGCCGGATTATCATGCTGACCACTACGCCACGGAGGTCGTCAAAAGCATTATTTGACTTCACAAATTCAACTGTCCAGTGACAAAGTGCCCAAGATACCCCCAGCAGTGCACATCCGCTCGCAGCATAAAAGAACTCCGCTCCATTGTTTGTCTCTCGACGCGAGTGACCAAACAACCAGTGTGTACAGCTTTCAGAGTATAGTGTACACTGCATAGTGTGCGGTGCACTCGGCCGCGCCGGGCTGCAAATTTTGTTCTCGCACGTTTGTAAAAGACTGACTGACAAATGGGCCGAGCTGCCATTCTTCTTTTAATTTGATTCTTGTTGGTGTTATTTTTTTTTTAGGTTTAAGATATTTATTCTCATTATGAATTACAAATTCACTTCACATGAGAACAATACAATAAATTCATTACAACAACATTATCACATTCGGTATGCGCGCACAGATTTATGTATATTGATTCATAGTTGAAATAATTTATAATATGTAACTCGCTTAGTTAACACAATTCGGTGTAGTACCCTCACTTGAATAACAAAAACAAAACTATTGGTTCGACGAGTCGCTAACTACTTCGAGTATCGAGTGATGTAAATAAAAGATGTAAGCTCGACGCTGATTGCGATTTTACTAGTGATACGGATACATTATCAAGTCTTTATCCCTAACGGGGTAGATGGTGTCTATGGCCAAGAGCCAAAGCGCAAAAAATTCTAATTATTCGTAACCGGTGAGATATGTGAAAATGTATGGACAAAGGCAAACAAGACAGTAGGTGTCATGTTTGGCTTTGTACTGCGTAATTAGGTCACCGAAATCTGACGTAGCACAACTGAAGATGCAACTGAAAAAAGAGACAGTGTTACTTCCTTGTCCATAAGGATAAGTAAGCAGACTATCCTTATTCCTAATGTTAAAGATTAGTTTTTCGTCCGGTAAAAGCCACAATTTGTATCCGAATTTTTAAGCGGCCTATACTTAAGCATTTGCCGTGGCTTGTCGACCGCCATCTTGGAATTTCCGCTTGCAAGTCCGATATCCCATCCACCCACCCACCGCTGTGCACCGTTCCAGTCAGAGCGAGCAGCGATTACTTTGTGACTCATTTATTAGCGGCCGGTCACGCACGACCCATAAATTGTTATGCACATAAAGGTCAAATAACTACTGCCTTCGCTTACAACGATACGGTAAGGTTTCAAGTATTTATTTCTTGTAAGGACATACTTTTCACGTTTGCAGTTCTATACTTGAAAGAAACTTAAATAAAAATAGAAGCGATTGGAAGTAAAAAGGGGAGGCATTTGTCCAGCAATGGCACACGATACGAAGTGAACTAAGCTAAAATCTCTCCTTTGGCATTGGGTTGATTGAAAGAGATCCCTTAAAGGCATAAGTCCGCCTTTGTATTGTTATCAACGGTACTTCCGAGGTGTCCTTTTTGTATACAAAAAAAAATAGGTAAATTAATGTTACCGTTAAAAAAACATTAAAACATTTTGTGTAAAACCTTTCTTCTTTTGCCACGCCTGGTCCCATTATTTAAGGTCGGCAGTTCTCAAACCGCGGCGCCAGTACACTGTCCGGTTTGTCTGGTCTGGATATCTAGTTGTAGCGTAAAACCATACGTTTTATACATAAATAGATAAACAGTACACACAAACACATTCATACATATCTAAAGTAGTTTTTCTTTGATTCCATAAAATTACTGATAAAAAATTCCCGGTATCGATCGGTAAGCGCGCGGCGACCACCCCGGAGTGCCAAATTCAGTGACATGAATAGTATGCCTAGAGTTATAAGAATGAAATTAGCATGCAAGGTACTTCTAGGTATCTCAATGAAAATGTGCCGAGTTCTGACGCGAGCTAAATTAAACCATATCGCTAACGACATTGGGTAGATATTTCTTTAAATTCCTTTGCTGAGTAAGTCTTCTGTGCGTGAATACTAGTACATATTCTGTGACAGTACACACAAACACATGCATTCATATCGAAAGTCGTTTTGATATATATAAAACACATAAAATGATCAATAAAAAACATACTCGTTACTAAAGAAAACACAGAGACATGCGTGAATATTTTCGCATGGCTATAATTATTTTTTATGAACTTAAACGTAAAACGTAATATTGTGTAAGCCAACGTAACTGAATTAGCTCCGCATGCAGTACAGCGGCCGGCAGCCGGCGGCCGCGGCCAGACAGCGCGGCGACGGGCGTTCGGGAATAGCTACAAATGTGTCGGGTGTCGTGTGCATTAATATTGCTGATATTCAATATGAATTTTTTTGTTAAAGTCACGTGTCCCCACCATCTATCTGCTAAACGGTTATATATGGACACATGAAAAAAATCACAGCTATAGTATATAGGTATAATGTAGTTTAAAGGAAAACTATCAGAGCTAAGTAGGATTAACAAACTAAAAAGTTATAGGCGATCAACTTATAAAATGTACTCGAAAAGGAAAATTATAAACAAATTCAATAGATACTTAGACGTTTTAGACTTTTTGAGTGGCTTAACTCAAACTTGGCATTTACCACTACGGAATCCTACACTGCGCGTGGCCCGACACGCACTTGGCCAATTATTATGAAAAGGTTCTAAAATTATAAAGATATTTTTTGTCGATTAAATTTTTCAAAATTGTTTAATGTGGCGCCGTTTGAGGACCTAAAAAAATCGCAGGGCCAAAAGTGCTTTGTCTGCCCCGTTGAGGATAAAGACGCGAAAGTTTGTATGTATGACATTTTGTTTTTGTAATATTAGGAAAGATAAATGCAGAGAAAGATATTTTAACAAACGAAAAAACACAGTCAATTTGCGCGTACGATTGGTACACAAATAATGTTCTGTTTGAATATCATTTGCAAAATCAGTTCAATCAATTAATTTAATTTTAAATTAATAACCTAACACTAGTACGCTAACCCAGGCATCCGGTTCCGAAGCTGAATCGCTGGGTGATAAGTTTAACGGTAATGTCTGTCGGTCTGTTTGTCTGTGACATCATAGCCCTCGAACAGATGGACCACTTTCAATGCGGTTTTTACGTTTGAGCAAGTTCCCTTGCAGCTTATCAATGTTTGATACAAATCGGTGGTTACCCCTTCAAAACCAAACAATAGATGGCGCTATGTAGCGAACCTACCAATACGACTTCGGTAGTTTCACTACTCTTCACTAGATATGGTGTTTCTGATAACAGGGTTATTTTTTAATTTGTATATGAAATAAACTGCTTGAAAGCTATATTAAGAAGTCCCCTTACCCTAGACTTCTTCATACAAACGTAGTCTACGCTTAATTTTGAAACCACATGTCAGATTCCGCTAAAAATTGGTAATTGTAGAGAAATTGCAATTATCTAGGTTTATAACTGGTTGTAAAATTATGAACTGGAAAGAAAATATAACGATTTAGAAGTTTCCCATACTGATGGTCAAAAATGATATAAAACACTATATTCCATTTTAAGTTCATATTTTTACTGAAGGAAACCAATTATAACCCTAGATAATTGCAATATCTTTGAAATTACAAAATTTTGCCGAAATCGGACATGTCGTTTTGAAATAAAACGTAGACTACGTTTGTATGGAAAGTTGTATTTTGGTCTAGGGTAAAGGGACTCTTAACATCGCGCAGTGGATGTTACGCGGCTACTCGTAGACAGTGCGGCGACCGACCGTCCGACCGCCGGTCTATGAATAAATAACTCGTGGTGGGCTTCGATGGGGAAATGACAGTGATTGTTGGCAGGAGTGTTCATTTAATTCGCGCTCAAACGATCGGTTTAATGAAAAGCAGTCAATACATAATTATTAACTACCCCATCTCTATCTTTTTAACCGATATCCAAAAAAGGAGGAACTTAACACAAACACAAAATTTTGGTTACGAAAATGATAAAAATTATACTTTGTCTGCCTCATTAGAGATTAATGTATACACTTATTTCGTTCACAAAGCAATCGTAATTCTATACTATCCTACTATCCTATCCTACTAATCCTATTAATATTATAAATGCGAAAGTAAGTTTGTATATTGGTTTGTTTGTTTGTTACATCTTCACGCTTAAACTACTGAACCAATTTGGATGAAATTTGGTATGGATATAGTTTGAGACTCGGAGAAGGACATAGGAATCTTTTTCCCGAAATTCCCACGGGCAGCGAAGCCCGCGGGTACAGCTAGTATAATTGTTGCATCACATCCTGACATTTTTTTGAAAACTTCGCAAGTGAATAGTATTAGAATAAAGTAGCGTAAGTTCGGCGCGAGTCAAATTGGACGTAAGCTCCAAAGCTCGCTGCAACAGCCTTACAAACAAACTTGGGAACTGCGACTGCGAGCGCAGAGTTCATCTTTAGCGGACACAACTTTATAAGGGGATACGTAATTGGTTCCTGCCCGCATCTATCCATATAATATCTATATACATATAATAAAACAGTAAAAAAAATGTGTCTGTACATTGAATATATTTCCAACCCTTTGACTGTCTGCGAAAATTTCCGCAATTAGGTCAACTGTCAGGCTGCCGCGGGAAAATTTTGGCGATTTCCCGATTTTTAGAAAACGTAGCATATCTCAAAAATTTTTTTGAAAACTTGTGTAAAAAGTTATATCATTGGAATCCTTAGGAAATACGCTATCAGACTGTATATACTTTAATAGCAATTTATTGTGTATTTCAATAAATAATAAGAGTTGAAAATACGACTTGCGAGTTTTTGAATAATTCTGGAAAAAAGTGTGGATAATAAAATAGTAAAGCAGTAAATATCTTATTTATATTTTTTATATACCAAAACACACATATCTTTACATATTCAAATGATAAAAATAAATACTCCCTTAGAATATTTTTGAATTACATTTTTTGCAACATATACGACCTTCGCGAAATTACGTCATTGTGGTTTGCGAATTTTATATTTTGCACTCGCGCTTTGTTAAATACAATGAATGCATGAATAAGTCTGTAAAAATATATAAACTAAAAGATAATATACACATTTACTAAAAATTTGGAATTTTTATCATCAAAATACCAAAATGTACGAACATGCGATTCCTGGTACATGGTTTTGGTAAAAAATTAATTTCACCCAAAAATCTTGCGTAAAGTATACATTTTATGAATGAAAAATGTTTAAAACTACTTATTCATGGTTTTCCAAGACCTCCAGGAGAAATATAGACCGATATTAACAATTTTTTCGGGCTTCGAACTACGACTTTGACTTAAACGTTTGTGCTGTAAGTAAACCTCGAATGAGAAATTTATAGGAAAAATACTGCTGTCCAAAACCACGACATTGACACATCGTGGCGTTCCTTGAAGTTTCTTCTTTTTTTCTGGCATAGACTTTAGAGCTCACAAGGAGTTTAATAATAAACTAAAAAATAAAAAACAAAAAAAAATTCGCGACGCCCTCTCCGGGCGTCCGACAGTTGAGAGGAGTTTGACAGACGCCCGCTCCGGGCGTCCGACAGTTGAAGGGATTCGGGGCGATGGAGACATAGTAATAGAGTAAAAATTTAAAATAAAATGTATGTCTGTTTGTCTGTGTTTCTGTTTGTCTGTTTGTCTGTTTGTACACGCTAGTCTCCGGAAATACTAGACGGATTCGAATATAACTTTTTTTTGTTATATAGCTATAGGGCAACATATAGGGTATAATTGATTTTAGAAAATGGAACACCTGATGCAGAGCCTTAATGGTCCAGTAAAACTATAAGAAATATAAAAATGTCTAAGCAAAAGTTGTTGAGCCTGATGAGCATTTTCAAGAGAAAGTCCACGCGAACGAAGTCGCGGGCTTCGCTAGCCGAAGCTCGCTTTGAAATAAATTAATTGAAAGGAAACTGAGATATCGTTTAAAATCTTATCTTGACCAAGCTTTAGACTGTAAAATCAATTTTACGAACTACTGTTTAAGTGTCTACAGTTTAAAGTGAAAACGATAACCTTTATTTATTTATTTAACTTTATTACAATACATGTAAATGGCGGACTTAAGGCCTGAGGCCTTTTCTACCAGTCAACCAACAGGTGATGCTGAGAAAGTAATCTTTTAGCAACCTTTTCTTCGCACATTTACGAAATACGGCCACTTTAGGCTACTGTGCGAAGAAAAACTTCACGTTGTCAGTTTAAACTGTAAACAGTGATTAAAAAAATTGTTGGAGGTGGCTAGAGTGGCTTGGTCAAGACAAAATTTTAAATAATATTTGTGTTTCCTTTAAAATAATTAATTTCAAATGGGGGCATCACGTGGCTACAAAAAAATTATGTATTAAGCAATTGGGTAATTTCCTAAGTCAAAAAAAAATTATTTTATACTGATAACAAAATAAAATGTCCCAAAGTAATGTCACTTGTCTTTAAACGTGATTTTAAATTTATTATTGCAGAAAAACTGATAATAAGAGCGCTATTTGACTCCAAAAAACTGTGACGTCATTTGCCTGTATTTCATTCAAAATCCCATAGAAACTGTTTGTTTTGACGTTTAGAAAAAAGTATCTAATTTGACTTGTTGGAAAATAGCGTATCAAGCCCCCCTTAAGTCAGTATTTAGCAATATCGCATACCGCAATTATCAACATTACCAAAATATTTCCAAGAGCAATGCATTTTATTAGATTACTAGCTGTGCCCGCGGGCTTCGCTTTCCGTGGGAATTTCGGGATAAAAAGTACACTACGTTCTTTCCCTGGTCTCTAATTATATCCATTCCAATTTCCACTCAAATCGGTTCAGTGTTTCAAGCGTGCAGATGTAACTAACAAACAAATAAACACTTTCGCATTTATAATATCAGTTAAAAATGAGTTAACGGGTTACTCCCGTATAGAGTCAGCTACTGCCGACATGTTTCGACCTCACCCGGAGGTCTACATCAGGGCGAGTGTGGCTGAAGGCTCGTGCATTTTATTAGCTTTTTTACGAATGGTTCGGCGTATGTAATGAAAATGCTTTAAGTATATTTTGTGAGAAATTAAATACATACTAGGTATTTAATTAACAAACTTAATTGCCTTATATCCAGTAGACATTGATATAAGTACGTACTTGAAGGATTCCAAGTACATTCTTTAATAACGAGCAGCTTTATTCAAGCTTCGTGACCATCGACGACCTCCGTGGAGTAGTGGTCACCATGCTAGTCCACCACCCAGAGGTCCCAGGTTCGATTCCCGGTCAGGGCAAGTTGGAAAATGGCCTTTTTCAAATTGTCCTGGGTCTTGGATGTTTATCTATATATGTATTTGTTATAAAATATAGTGTCGTTGAGTTAGTATCCCATAACACAAGTCGCGAACTTACTTTGGGGCTAGCTCAATCAGTGTAATTTGTCCCTATATATAATTTATTATATATCTTATACCTTTAAACGAGCAATTCTTGTATGTATATATATATATTTATTTATTTATTTATAAATTTCTGTGATCTCGAAAACGGCTCTAACGATTTCGCTGAAAATTTGTATATGGGGGTTTTTGGGGGTAAAAAATCGATCTAGATTAGTCTTATGTTTGGGAAAACGCGCATTTTTGAGTTTTCATTCGTTTTTCTTTCCACGCAGAATATGGTCGCTAATTTCGTCGCCGCGGCCGCCATCCGCTTAGCTCAGCGGTTACGGATGCTGACTGCTAGAAAGAGTGTTACGGGTTCGAATCCCACTCGGTGACTTACTTTTGTTTTTTTTTATGTTCAAGTTTATATATTATTTTTTATTTTGTACTGTTTTTAGACAAGTTTAAAAAAATGTAGTTAATGTTTGAGATGAAACCGACCGAGCTAAGCTCGGTCACCCAGGTACTTTTATTTTATTCGTATTACTAGTTCGTAGCAGTTGTAGCAAACACACAGACCGTAGCGGTCTACATTCTATGAGCTACAATTCTCGTAGCAGTCTACGACGAGCTACGTATTTCGTAACCGTCTACGATGAGCTACGTATGTCATAGTAGTCTACTACGAAATATATCTCGTAGTCGTCTACGACTAAATACATGTCTCGTAGCACTCTACGACGAGCTACGTGTGTTATAGCAGTTTACGACGAACTACGCCTTTATTTGATTCGCCGTAGCGTCGTAGCACTCTATAGCTACGCATCTCGTAGCAAACAATTTTAATCAGAAATCTGTCCTGTCGAACACGTCACTCGGGATAACCCTTCTCCTTTCAGCGGCCTCACACTAGCTGTAGAAAATTATTTATGCACAGATTATATGAAGCTCTTGTAGATATTGTGTAAACGTGCCTTCTAAAACACGGAAGAGTTCGGGATATTTACGCTCTTTAGTGTCTGGTTGTTACTTTTTGGGGTGAATAGTGAAGAAGAATATTTTTTCAATAGTACCTCAACAATTTTAAAAAGGAATTTAATTCTTTAAAAAAATATTGTATTACTTTTTGGGAGGAGAATGTAGGCCAAGTCATTTGGCTGCTCTGGCCAAGTATGGCTCTGGCTGAGAAGGTCGTGCTCCTGCAGTGGAGACAAAACTGATGATGATGATTGATACAATATTCGATACAAGGGTACATAATGCTATGCAAGCTATATAGATACGCTTGTGTTTTACACTCCTAAATCTCTTTATTTATTCATATAATTAGAAAAAATGCACCTGTGATATAACAAATCGACTAACGGTGGAACGAGTATTAATAGAATATATCATCAGTCAATTGACTAGCGGCGAAACAAATATTCGTAGAGTATATCATCGGAGAAATTACCATTCGGATTTTCACGGTCGGTTAAATAGTTTTGGTATAATGGCCTGGACTCGAGGTATGCACATTTGCGAACATGTCGTGACGTGACTACAGCTTTGAGCTTTATTCACAGCAAACATGCCAACATTTGCAGCGTGACAAGGCGGAACTTTTTGATGACGTGCTAATGTTACAGTCAGGAAAGGTTCGTGAATGGCACTTCTGATCGTGATAACGTTCGATGTGACGGTGTAACCGCAGCTCTCGGACGAGAATTATAAAGTCAAACCAATCAGGTGACGCCATTTCACTAAACTTTAAAATGTTTTTAATGAAATTTTGCTTGAAAGAATTTTAAAAATAAATTTCGTTTTTGCAGAAAAGATTTTCTTTAGCAATACTCATTGTACTAGACCTTTTAGAGCCTTTAGTTAAAAACACGCTTCTTACAAAATATTTTCTGCAATTTTAACAAATACGTTAAGAAGAAGCTGGGTTGTCATTTATTTTTCTTAGCTTGTATAGAAGTACAGTTTTACAATGGAGTCTAGAGAAATAATTTTACAAAACTAAAACTGACTTCACCCAAACTACACAACCGATTACTAAAATTTCTAGTACTATAAGTATGTCCTTTAAAAAAAACTGAATTTTTTAAATCAGTCCAGGTGTCGTCAAATAATCAGGGACCTTACATTTTAAAAAAAACGCGACAAATTGTTCTACTTCTTTTTGGAAGTCGATTAATGAATATCATCATCATCATCATTTCAGCCGCATAACGTCCAATGCTGGATATATTGATTGATGACCAGGTTCAAAACCATTTAATAGAAGACCCGAGATCTTTTTGGAATTATATAAATTCTAAAAGAGGCCAAAGGTCGTCACAAAAAATTATCAAAGATGGGTTAGAATTAACGGAAAAACAAAGTTGTTTGGAATTTGCAAACTACTTTCATTCCGTATACAGCACAGAACAACCAGAACTTAACGTTGATACTGCGATGGCAGAAGCGGGAGGAACAAACGGATCTGCACGAATACATCTGGAAGATCTACGGCTGGCTGATGTTGAGCAGGCGTTGGCTAGACTCAAGCCGAAGCGGTCGGCTGGGCCGGACGGAATCCCTGCATTTTTATTTAAGGACTGTCGGTTTGTTCTTGCCCAGCCATTGCTACATATATTTAATACTTGTTTACAGCAAGCAACTTTTCCAGATGTTTGGAAACTAACGCGCGTAGTTCCCGTCCCAAAAGCGGGTGGTGGTCACGACGTGGAACAGTTTAGACCAGTGGCAGTTTTGTCTACTCCGGCCAAAGTGTTCGACTCGACTATACAAAAAAGCATTTCCGAACAGGCAAGCTCTCAACTTTGCGACGAACAGCACGGATTCCGGCCAGGCCATAGCACAACGAGCAACCTACTGAATCACATGGCTCGACTCTTGCCGGCCGTGGACCAGGGGGGGCAGGTGGACGTCGCTTACTTTGATTACCAGAAAGCATTCGATGTCGTCGACAACGATGTGCTTTTAACGGAATTGGCCAGTATCGGTTGCACCCCCCACTTGCTGCGGTTCTTGGCTGATTATATGCGAGATAGGCGGCAGTATGTGGAGTATGCTGGATGCCAGTCTGAGCCTTATTTTGTCAGATCTGGAGTGAGTCAGGGAAGTAATCTCGGCCCACGAATGTTTCTCATATTGGTGAATGACTTACCTACGGTCATCCAGCACTCCGACTGTTTATTGTTTGCTGACGACCTAAAGCTGTCCCTCAGAGTCAACGCGGCGATAGACTGTGAGCGCTTGCAGGAAGATATTGATAGGATAGTTTCATGGGCTAATGATCATAAACTCCAATTCAATAAATCTAAATGTGTCACGATGACGTTTTCAAAAAAACTTAAACCGATCGAATATGAGTACAGTATAGATAACGTTAGCATGAAGAAAGTCTCGCAGGTGAAAGACCTAGGAGTAACCTTTACAGCCGACCTGTCATTCAAAGAACATATAAAAATTATATGTAAAAAAGCCTTTAGAAATTTAGGATTTATATTGCGTAGGGTGCAAGGCTTCAATAACACTAAAGTTATCATGTCATTGTATAATGCCTTAGTCAGAAGTCATCTCGAAAGTAACGCAGCGATTTGGGCTCCACGTGAAATTAAGTATAATCTTATGCTGGAGCGCATTCAGAATAAATTCGCCAGATATCTATATATGAGATTATATGGGGTCTATCCGTACTATCCCTTCATGTATCCTACCTTATTTGTTTTGGGTATGGTGGGATACACGGAACTACGTGTGCGGAGGGACTTATCCATGGCTTTGTTTCTCTTTAATTTAATTCGCGGAAAAAGTCACCATCCGGAATTGTTAAGTTTGGTGAGGCTTTGTGTTCCCAACGGGTATGTAAGGCGCCGCCACCTGCCACCGTTATTGTCTGTACCCAGGGCTCGCACCGAGCTCCTCAGAAAAGCCCCGATGACCCGCGCGCTGCGTAATCTCAACCAGATTGCTTACAGAATAGACCTGTTTGCCTGTTCTCTGAGCGAATTCATAAGAACGGCTATGTATGTAATGTGTTATAATAATTAATTGCTTTTCTATCGTATTGGTTCACACTGTAAAGATAGATTTAAGCTATGTTGAAATAAATAAATAAATAAAATAAATAAATATTTCTATTTTAATAAAACGTTTAACATCTAAGGTGTAGATTATGAGAAGTAATTGGTAAATACACATTGATAACAAAGGCTGCTATAGTGGAATTGGGCAGGGCATGTCAGTGGGATGCTCATGTCGATGGGCTAGAATTACAACAGAGTTGCCTAAAGATGGTTACCGTCGCCCGGGTAGGCCAAGAAAGCGCTGGCGAGACGATATCGACGCATTACAGAAGGGATGCACGAGCCTAGCACAGGAAAGAGATAAGTGGAAGACGATGGGAGAGACCTTTGCCCAACAATGGAGCACTCATTTTTGCATGCTATTAAATATGGCTAAATAGGTTTAAGCTACTATTTTTGTATATTATACCTAACACCTGTATTGTACACCCTATTTATTGCAAATAAAAAATTATCTTATCTTATCTAAAACAGGTTAACAAAAAAAAGGGTGATGAATATTTTCATAAAATATTTTATTTGGTAAAAATATTCAACTTTGGCTCTGCACAAAGCAAATGCAGTGCAGCTTACAAGCCCATCCATCACAATACACATCAAGCTAACGTCGTGCGTTTTATTTAAGCAGCCGACGCGAATATCAACTTAAAGCTCTAGAGCGTAATAAAGTTCACATGAAGCTGGAGTAAGCGGCGCGGAACTTAATTTCAGTGCTCAAATGTTTTCCGGCGTCTCGCAGGAAGTTGAGGCAAGTTTTGTGTAAAGTAAGTCGACAATCTAAGTTTTTAAGTATTTTTCGGTTCAGATCAACTAATTTTAGCCACATATTTCGAGGAAGAGGACAATATACATTTTGTGAGTGGAGGATATCTTTTAGAGAACAACGCAAACGATGTTGTGAAGGTGTGTGACAACAGAACGTAAATCGTCAAAATATATGTAATTTGTAAACCAAGCTTTGACGGAAGGTTTGGTATTTAACAGTTTATTAGACAAAGATAAATCAGATAAACGCGGTAAGCTCAGTAATATGTACACATCTCATTTACCCACACACACGTAATTTTTACAACGGAAATCCTTTTGCATTAACACAATATTAAATAAAAAATCAATTAATAAAAGATTATATTTATCCTACACTGAATAATAACATTTTGACTTTGACTTTGAAAAAACAAGTACGTATGCATGAGTATATAGCGTGTGGTCGCCTATAGAGTTGACAGAGAGCAAAACAATCCGATGGCGGTAAAGACAAAAACTGCGTTGCGTCGTCTATAGATTCGCAGAAACTGACCAGTAATAAAAATTCGTTGAGTCAGCTTCCCATAATACAATTTTAAACTTATTTTGGGGCTAGCTTAATCAGTTAGTATTTATTTTTTAGTGGAAGGTAAGACAACTTATGAGAACTCATGAGATGACTCATCTGTCATTAATGATGCTGCTCGTACACAGAAAATACTTATAAAAAGAGGCGCACGCCGCGGCGCTATGTCGGGTAAACTCGGGTGCCGTGTAAATGCGGCCGGATTATTCGCCGTCGCCGTAATTAAAAGCGTCCTCGAAAACATGAATGTGAAATGTAACCAGAGAAACTAGACCTTTGCGTAAGCAAATATGGTGGTTTATAATCAATGTTTTTGTTTGCATCATGAATTGTGACATCTATTTCATTTAGAAAAACAAAGTTGCCAATACTAACACTTTGAGAAGCTCGGTAGCTTGGTAGGAGGATGCTCTGTTGGTGCTTTCGCAAGTTAAGCAACCAGGTGTGGTCCATTTTTGGATGGGTGTGTGTGATAAAAATATTTTGATCTGCTCTTTGTTCAACAGGCACATTAAGCCTCTCGTATGCCGTTGCGTAGATCTACGCGAGAATGCATTGTTTAACTATTGTGTCTGATATTCCAGCATACAAGGGGGTTCAATCATTGGTTGCCTGTCATTAATGTACCGAAATGGCAGTCATCAAGCTATGCCTTAAAACAACTTGAAAAACCTGACAACAGAAAGTACTTCAGAAAAACCAAACCCCCTTTTCGAGGCACTTACAGCTGTATAGATAAACGAAACCACTGCTACTTATACCAGGCCGAGTGACCTGCAAAGTGTTAATTTATATTTAACAGTATTTAAAACGACTGTAGCGCCGAACTTCAAGTACGCGGCCGTGCCGTCACAAAGCAGCCCGCGAGCTGTTGTTTTTGTTCGCTGCAGTGGCCCTCGGGCCGTGCCTAATCGCGGGCCGGGGCGAGGGCCCTTCAGAACATCCCTAATATTGCGGATCAGCGCGAAAATTGGGTCAATTACAGAAATCGGCATTGACAATTATAAATTTAGAAAATTATTTTTCGCATTTTCTTTTGTGTTTTGAGTATATTTTTGAATGTTAAAGTAGCGAATCATTATTATTATTTTAGTATTTTGATATTTTTTGATTTACTAAATAATTACTTCTACATCACTTTTTTTTGTATAGCAAGGTTGCCTGGTTTATTGTATAGCGTTAAGGCCATTTTCTGCGCATCTCCTAGTTTTTAAAATAATTATTTTCTGTGTTTATTTATTTTGTGCAATAAAGGTATTGTATTGCATTGTTTTGTATTGTAATTAAAAAAACAGATGATAAAAATAAGAATACCAATACTAGCGTTTCGAATCGACCATAGCTGAGTTACCAAAGATTCGAGTTAACAGATGACATACATACATAGTGACGAAACACATAACGCTTCTCTAAGCTTCACCGTAATCGGTTAAACATTACGCTACGCCACTACCTGAAATTCTTGATTTGTGGAGATCTCTTCAGATCGACTGACCGTCGTCTATTTCCAAGAGTCTCCCCGAGAGTGCTCACCGATTGTACAAGGTCACTCAAAAAGGGTGAAGGGTCACTGGTATGACACTCGTAGAGAACACCAAGTGTACTGTGGATTGATATGATTCAATATTAAAGTACGTCGGTACGGTATCTGTGGTTGGTCATGTACAAGTAAAAGTTATGTAATATAAGTCAATCAACAAGTTACATTCAATTTCATTGGTTTTTACCGACTTTAAAAAACGAGGAGGTTATCGATTCGAATGTGTATGTTCCCCGGTTACTCTAAGACGCCTTAACCGATTTGGAAATTTCTTTTTTTGTTACAAAGGAAATTTGTTAAGTGGCCGCATAGATATTTTATTACAATCGATGTGTAGTTTTGTGTTGAAGTCGGTATTTAATTACTAATGATACTATATTTTTCTTTATCTCCTCAATAATCTTCTTTTCCTTCTTCCTTATGAGGAGTTGAAACAGAATATTACTTTTCAATTTCTATCTTCACTTATTACCTCATTTTCATTTCAATTTATTTATTGCTTTTTTTTACATATACTTTACTACACAGTTATTAAATTAGTATGAACGATATTAGCTCTCATAGGGCATTGCAAAAGAAAACACGGATTTTACTTAGTATAATTTATCAATGGTCAAATTAATCAATTAAGTAATAAAAAAAATGCTTTTATCGTCTTTCAACGTCAGTGTTTTGTTTATTTATTCAAATCTGATGATTTGAATAAATAAACAAAACACTGACGTTGTATAAAAGCATTTTTTTACAGCAGTGAACTTCCTGTGGCTGATATGATAATAATGGTGATCCATTATTATCATATCAGCCACAGGAAGTTCACTGCTGGACATAGGCCTCCCCTAAGGATTTCCAAAACGACCGATCGGAAGCGGCCTGCATCCAGCGCCTTATTATTTTAAATACTTGCATTTTATTTCTAGTAAAACAACGTTTCGTTTTATAGACGTTTTTTTATATTTTTTTAATTTTCATGTCTACTTTTTTACCAGGTCACTAAATAATTACGTTTACACCTACCCACTCAAGTTCTGTCGTTATTTCCCCGAGGCGATCAAAGGCACACGTTATAATTTAATAGCTCACCCTACTAACACATTCATCAAGCGTTTATTGATAAAATCTCGTCGATTAATAGGCGGGCCAAATTGCTGCGTTTTGTTTCGGCTGATCGATGGCTTATCTCTGGCCGGTAATGGCGGTCGTTAGACGCTGCTCACGAGACCCACAACTAATACGTCTTCGCCTAACTGCAATCATATTAGCTGCAAGAAGTCCACTGCTTTACATAGGCCTTCCCCAACATTTTCATCCGACCACATAGTGGATGGGTTTCCTATGCTGCGCTTGCCTGTAAGTGGCCGCCAGTCGAGAATTCTGCCCCATCGGCCATCGGTTCTGCGTTCTATTTGTCCCGCCCATAGCCACTTTGATGAGCTTATCCACTGAACTATGTCAGTGACAGTTCGTTCTTCTACCAATCTTCTCATTTCTGATTCGATCACTTATAGAAACACCGAGCATAGCTCTCCATAGCTCGATGGGCGACCTTGAGTTTTCTTTTGAGACCCATAGTAAACCATAGACCCACGTTTCAGAGCCATAAGTCATCTCTGGAAGACAAGTTGATTAACTTTCACTTGATTGACACTGAGGTATTTTGGACGAGAGGACTCTGCGTAACTTCTCGAACGCTGCTTAGCCGAGTCGGATATGTCGATTATTACGCCACTTTTCAAATGTGCTTAGCTTAGCAATGTGAACTGATATTTTAAATGTCGTATAACACTGACGTTTACCCAAAGAAAGAATATTTTGAGTGTCATGTTTAACCGTCTTAAAAAACAGAGGAGGTTGTCAATTCGACCCGTATATTTTATGTATTTTACGCGATATTTTCGCCACTTGTAAACCGATTTTAATCATAGCCTTTAGTACCAGGTTGCTCCCATATTAAATTGGTGAAGATATGATGATGAACTTTAGAAATATGATAGAAACTTCTAAAAGAAAATGAAGTCGGTTGTTTTTTTTAAAGGTATTTTGTCCATCGTTTTGCAATATTTCAAATTTTATTATCAATTTGACATCTTTTTTAGTTACTTACATATAATTAAATAATAATGCATACAAGCTTGTAAAAAAGTATCAAAATCAGACTTGCAATTTAAAAAGAGTATTTATAAAATCAATGTTTAAGCCTCTATTTTAAGGCTCCATTTTAATAATTTATAATTAAACTTTCAAGGGAATGCTAAAATAAACAGCATTTTTAATAAAGTATTCCAAGAATGCTCTCTCACTTTTCGCACTAAGAAAATAAATAAAAACTGTACTTACAGTATTTTCAAATTAAATTCCTCGAACGTCACAGCATAACTTCAAAACGAGCACTATTCGCTATAGTATTATAGCTGAGACTATCTTGTAGTAGCAGATTGTTAGTACTCTGCGCAGTAGTACCCGGGTCTGCAAGTTATCTCACTGTGCCCGAGGTTATCTGGCGAAGACAGTAGCGCCGCGCGGCCGACGCACAAAGCGACGGTGGCGTATCGCGCTATTGTACTGTTATTAATTGCGGAGTAACTGGACCACCTCTATTCATTAACTTTATCTAGGAGCCAGGTCTCAAGTGCCTGTTTCAGATAGGACCGTAGCTTAAACTAAGATGTCATTTACACTAGGATTAGTATTACGTAACTGTAAGATATCTATCTCTGTACATACACTATCATGTCTTTATCTGTAATCCTACTAATATTATAAATGCGAAAGTAAGTTTGCATATTTGCTTGTTGTTTGTTACTACTAAACGCTTCAACCATTGAACCTATTAAGATGAAATTTGATATGGATATAGTTTGATACCCAGGAAAGGACATAGGATAGTTTTTATCTCGAAATCCCCACGGGCACAGCTAGTAGGACATAAAGATCATTTTGCGATCTTGCGGTTTTAAGCAGAGAGAGCTTACTTCCTTACTAATATTACAAATGCAAAAGTAAGTTTGTATATCTGTTTGCTACCACTTCACGCTTCAACCGCTGAACCTATTCATTCATTTATTTATTTTATTCATTTATTAATCGTAACATGTTGCATAAGATGACAAATATTGGTGCAGTGATAAATGTACCCATTTAGGGTGTGGCGATACAAACATGGGTAAAAATTATAAATATTAATATAAGTAATCGTTAAATATTGATAATTTTTTTGAGTTTTACAATAATATAATTAATTTTTAATAATTAAGATAAAACTATGTATTAAATGGATATAGTGTGATACCCAGGAAAGGACATAGGATAGCTTTTATTCCGAAATTACCGCGAGGAGCGAAACCAACGGGTACAGCTAGTTAGTTAATAAAGACATATAACCTCTAAAACGTTCCACAACGATTACTGTCGAGAAAAAGCGCGGAATAATGTATGGAAGCTTGTCTGGCGCTCGGAAGCTCATGAAGCTCTATATTCCAATAAGTCGCGGCGGCATGACGTCATCAATCACGGCCCGCAGCGCTGTATCACTTCTCCGGGAGGAGTCGACACATTACCATAAAATAATCTATAACGCTTAATCTTATGATAATATCACCATCATTAGGGTAATGTTACATGCGATTTATTGTGCACAAATATGTGCACAATATAAAAAAGACAGAATCATTCTGATAGTACCTTTTTTCTGATTATCTTGCAATATATGCTATGTTCCAACAAATTAAATCAGATACTTTTTTCTAAACGTCAAAACAAACAGTTTCTATGGGATTTTGTATGAAATACAGGCAGATGACGTCATAGTTTTATAGAGTCAAATAGCGCTCATATTTTCAGTTTTTCTGCAATACATACATACATACATACTATCACGTCTTTATCCCTAATGGGGCAGACAGAGCATTTTGGGTCTTGCGGCTCTATGCAGAACCCAGGGCCGCAAGACTCAAAAGCCACTTTTAGCGTCATGGTGGGCGAGAAGATGGAAAAGCAATCAATACAGTGATGGGTTGCTAGCCGCATCGCCTGTTAACATAATTCGCATTTTTGCCCATTCCCTCGATCGGCTTTTACGATCTGCGCGGGAAGAGAAGCAGCTGGTACATTCTAAGTTTTTTCATTTCTCCCAGACCAGCATGGGATATATTCACAGACAAGTGACATTACTTTGAGACATTTTATTTTGTTATCAGTACAAAATAGTTTATTTTTGGCAGAAAAATACCCAATTGTGAGAAATAAGTTCGTATGAAGCATGTCAATGTTGATAACATTCATAATTATTTTTAGTTTTCAAAACAAGTAGCATAAAGATAATTGAAATAACATTTTACTCGCCAGTTCTGATAACACGGATAGCGTATGAAGTGTTTTTAAAATTCGATTGAAATAGAAGCTCATATTTCTATAATAATTTGGTCGATTGTTATTCATAAAAATAAACATGAAAATAAAAAAAATGTGATTTTGTTTTATCTGTATCGCTATTTTGTACCATAACTATCGTGTAGTGATTACTTTAGACAGTGTTTTTTTTTAACAGAATGAACCAGAATTTAAAACATTTCAACAAAAAAAGGATAAATTAGAGCGAAATCAAATTTTCATGGTACCGAATCCAGTGGACTAATAAAACTGGTAGCAGTGAATAATTGAAGAAGTGGCCGGGCCGCAGCCGGCGCCGGCGGCCGGGCCGGTCCGGCGCCGGGCCGGTGACAGCCGATTAATTACGACCATTAGTCTCCGGACCGCACGCCTTAAATATGTAACTGTATTGGATCCGGTTAAACCATCTATCAATTTGCAGCTTATCGCTTGTTTTTAAGTTCAACGAGTGATTTATGAGCCGGTTGTAGGGTTGTCAGGCCCGGGTTGAACAGGATCATAGTTTAATCACCTGGACTACTCGTACTATTGAGTTTGTAGTTGTTGTCGGAATGTATTTTTGTTTTGTGTTATTATTGTTTTCTTTTAAAGGAAAAGCACGTTTATTTCCTGTCTAATTCATAATAGTTTCGAGGCAAATTTAACATTTTCAGCTTAAAGTGTAGTTCCGAGTATGAAATATACTCGGAATTTCTACGTTATTTCATTCAGACTGCCTGGAATCGTTCGAAAAGCATGCGCATCTTTTCTTTTTCCCTTTACCTATATTAAATAGAACGTCCCAGTTCTCGTTTCATTTTATTACCTGTTATCTTATAAAATTATTATTAATAAAAAAGATATTAAAACAAAGAAAGTCAACCCAAATTGCGTTCGGATGTAGGTCGATTAAGTTTCAGCATACAACGTAGTTTCTGATGTTATCCGGCTAAACTGATCCGGGTCCCCAGTTCAGGTGCAGCCCTACCTAGATGTAATAGCGCTGTGGAGTTCTACCGGGACCACTTAAAACTCCATTATGTAGTGGAGTGTAGCGATTTGCGTCGCCGTGTGTGGCGGCGATTAGCGGCGGATATTAATCAAAGCGAACGCTCTGGAACGGTTATTGTTTGTCGCTTGTGTGCTCCAAATGGCATATATAAGGTATAACACAATATACTGAAACTATTTTACAGGTGAATTCAGTCCATGGTACTGAACAACTTTCCCCAACACACTGATATTATTGAGTTTTTACACTCAGAAGAAAAACTATTAAACGTAATTTATTTCCGAAGTACCAGTATCTAATTATTAACTAAACTTTCCATAGTCTTAAAACCAACTATAAAAATAAATTTTACAAGCTTTATCTAAAACAATGAATTTAAAAAAATTAAGTGCTCCTGCTTACGTATCAAACGAGCCCAAACTCGATAGGGTTGCGTGGTTTCATTAAAGAGTCCTATAGCCACCTGCCAGTTCCATCATTACATCAACTTCATGTCAGTATAATGTTGCATTGTCACGCAATATTCGTATGCTTGCAAAATTTTAGCTTAATCGAAAACCGGAAAGTGCAATCTTAAACCGGAATTCAACTTGTAAGATTA
This sequence comes from Acrobasis consociella, assembly GCA_963555685.1. NCBI lineage: Eukaryota > Metazoa > Arthropoda > Insecta > Lepidoptera > Pyralidae > Acrobasis > Acrobasis consociella. The sequence continues at coordinate 23,011,247 of OY743108.1, read as the reverse complement.
GATAACAAATAGACAGACATATTTGATTACAGTTAGCCGTGTGTTTGCCGGCAGAGTAGAATAGAGCTACTTCTAGTATTTCCGTGGATGTCGTAGGAGGCGTTGTAGGAAATACTTACAAGCTACACATACATACATACATACTATCACGTCTTTATCCCTAATGGGGCAGACAGAGCATTTTGGGTCTTGCGGTTCTATGCAGAGCCCAGGGCCGCAAGATCCAAAAGCCACTTTTAGCGTCATCGTGGGCGAGAAGATAGAAAAGCAATCAATACAGTGATGGGTTGCTAGCCGCATCGCCTGTTAAAATGATTCGCATTTTGCCCATTCCCTCGATCGGCTTTTACGATCTGCGCGGGAAGAGACGCAGCTGGTACATTCTAAGTTTTTTTCGTTTCTCCCAGACCAGCATGGGAGGACAAGCTACACAAAGCTTATAAACTACAATGAGACCTCTCCAGTACAGAGGGTCGTGCTCCTGCATTGGAAACTAAAATGGTCTGATGATGATGATAATGATAATGATGAAACAGACAGACTGACAGATGCCGAGATAGGTGAAACAAAATAAAAGCTTGTAAAAACAAAGCAAACATTTCAAAAAGACGTATAATTTTAATGAGTAGACACCGTTTAATGAAAATTTTAATTGCTTTGCCCTTTTCAGTTTTTCGGCGGAGTGTATCCGAAAGCTGGGTCAACTTGTTATCACCTAACGCGGACAAGACTGCAGCTATTTTCTGCTTTCCCTGCCATATTTCGAGGTGAACTTTCGTGACACTTGGAAAGTTTGAAAAGTGAAAAATTTATGAGCTTTTCGTAAGACTTGAAACCTTTGGGATAGATTAATTACAGAAAGATATGATGGCTGGAGAGGTTAGCTCTAACTTCAGGAACATGATATTTTAATATTACTGTCTAGATCTTAGATGACGATAATATTAGGATAGATTCAACAAAGATATGCGAAATAAGAACCTGAAGGTCACGTTTAGATAGATGAAGAAGAAACATGTATAAAAAGTAAGAATAAACATTTCAGTAAAACTAAAAAAGCGACAGAGGGAGACGCAAAACAAGAACCTAAAAGTCACGTTGAGATAGATAAAGAAGTAACATGAATAAAAACAGTAAAACTAAACTTTTCAGAAAAAAATCCAAGATTGTCAAACCTCGAGAAAATGAAAAGATGCAGCGATAAAGTTGTAGTTTAATATTTTGACGGCGCTGAAGTGGTTCGTCGTAATACAATGTTGTTGGCTGCAGTCGTAAACCGGCTCGCGGTCGATGCGATTGCTATCGCTCCATCCCACCAAAGTATAGCACGGGCCGTCAATGTAGGCTCGGCCACACAGGAGACTCGCAGAGAGAGTAATGTCTGAGACTATTTCGACAGTTCGACGTTATTATAACTGAATTAACAGACGCCGTTGTTTTTATTGCATAATTGTCACTTTTTTTCTATTTCTTTCGATTTGTTAAAAGGTAAATGTTGACGTCAGATCATTAACTTACAGCTAAGTTTACTGCCGTTTTCTAAGCGCAAGAACAGAAGAAGCGGTAACAAACTGTACTGCAGTATATTCTCCAAAAAAGTCAACTCAATCTATTACTTTTAAAGCTATACTAACAATATAGATCTTTTTCATTGGTATAACTAGGTTTTGACGGGAGCACCACACAATATTTACTTCAAAAAAGGTCTCTCCGTACATAATCTATATCACGACGAAAGCCTCTTAAAGACCAGCGATTCTAAAGGGAGATAATATTGGTATTTCAATTAGGCCTTATCGGTAAACATAACGTTGAGAAAGTGCCTGTGGTAGCAAAGTTTCCAAATAAATATCTTTAATTAAAGAGCTAAGTCTCGATCACCTCCTCACAGCGAAGCCCATCATAATATTTTTTGGCAGAGTAGAATAGGGCCACTCCAAGTCCTCCCGTGGATGTCGTAGAAAGCAACTTAAGGAATAAAAGCTAAACAAAGCTTATAAACATCAGTGTGACCACTAACCCGTCTGGCCAGCGTGGAGTGTGCAGGCCAAGTCCTCTGACTGCTCTGGCCAAGTATAGCTCTGGGAGTACAGAGAAGGTCGTGCTCCTGCAGTGGAGACAAAAAGACCTGATAACGATCTTACACTAAAGAGCTGAGTCTCTGGCAGCTACTCCGCAATGAAGCCCGTCTCAATATTTTACGACAGCAACATTTTGGAGGAGGCTGGCGTTAAATCGCGCCGTAAAGAGGTTCGCAGCGCGGCTTATCGGCGGCGGGGGAGCCGTGCGGGACACTGGCTGGCTATCGGGCTGAGTTACAGCCGCTATAGGACAATAGTGCCACATTTTGCTTAGGTTTAGGTAGATCTAGAAGTTCTTAAAATAGGCGTTTATTCCCAATGCATAGGTACACATTTTTTTTTATCATTTGTTATTCATTGACCCTTTGCCAAAATGTCGGACTGCCAGATCAAATACCTAGCGCATCGATGAAATTACCGCGCGATATTGTGATTTCATCATCATCATCACGTCTTTTTGTCTCCACTACAGAAGCAAGACCCTCTCTGTACTACCAGAGCCATACTTGGTCAGATCAACCAAAGAAATTTAGCCTATACTCTCCACGCTGACCAGTCGGGTTGGAGAGGTCTCATTGATGTTTTTTAGGCTTTGTTCAGCTTGTATTTCCTAAGTCGCCTTCTACGACATCCACGGGAGGACTTGGAGTGGCCCTATTCCACTCTGCCGGAAACCACACGCTAAAGCTATACAGGCAAACTGTATTCTACAAAAAGGCGACGAAAAGATATTTGTGCGTCTGGGAGAAAAGACAAATTCGCATAACGTTTGTACTTGTATCAAGACAAACAGGCTCAAACTCATCGAGTTTGGGGAGCGGTGGTTTGTGTAAGTTCTCATGGCCACTCTCCAGCTCTTCCATCAGAATATTCGATTTTTATCACTCACAATAAAACATTTTTGTTCGATAATGTTTAAACGGATTATTTCATTGCATCCAAACATATTTACCAAATCCACAAAAACTACGTGGTCAATCGTTAGGTAATACGAGACAGAAACTACGGAAAATAACAATGAGTAAATGCCAGTTTCTATTTTCAAAATTAATTTCATTCAGTTAAAATTTTGATTATTTCCGTATCTAAATTTCATGGCCAAAAATAGAACCACTTCTTCCTATCGATCTATCAGTTTACATGGAAGTTGTAAGAGGCGACTTAACATCCCGTGCAAAGTTAGTCTTTCAAGAGAGGATTGACGTCAGACAGGCGGCCGATTATAAAACGTAAAGATAAATAAAAAAAACAGCAGATCCTGAAGTATCAGAACTATGGTTGCAAACAAGAATACGCCCAGTGGTGCCATTTTTTAAACGTGGAGTCGCTTCTTGTTCTTTTATCGAAAGCTCAAAATAAAATCAATTTTTTTCCATATAGTAGGTTGCCACTTTCACAGCGGTGCCTGCGCTTAGTGCAGCTGGTAGGACACGATGGGCAGCGGAGTCACTAAATGAACGATATTTTGTATAGAAATACCATTCGTTTAGGTGACTCCGTGTTTCAAAAATGCCCTTCAAATGAGGGAGTATCTATGCAACATAAGGACCCGACGCAGTCCAATTTTAAGCTAAATGGCCTTATTCCAAGCCAATTGTAGCCGCATATTAGTTTATCGCCGGCTCCGAAAGGGCTAATCCCATTGAACCCCGGTAAAGCGATTCGGCGGCCTCAAGCCGACCTGCAATAAGGTTGGGGCCATTCTCGGCCTGCCTGTTCCATTCACTGGCGCTCGATTACGGAGTCCCTTTGCGGAGCTTATCATTTTAGATTTGTTAGTTTGCTGAGAGGAGGCACGGCATTTAACCAAATCATTGGTCCGGTTTAATATTAAATTCACTTTATAATTTAACATTAAGTTAAACGTCAATTTGATAATTTAGCTTTTATGAGTGCAACAGTCATATGTCAGTTTTGAAAAATGCGTTTCTCATCAGTAGGTACCTAGCATTACACTGTAAAAGTAATTTATAAATAGTATTTTTTATGGTTTTGAGGGTTCCGTTTGGCTGTCTGTCTATGTGTCTGTTTGTCACCGAGCGGTTTCTCATGAAACATGGTACCTAAACTCTACTGTTGAAATTTTCACAAAAGATGTATTATTTCTGTTGCCGCTATAATAACAAATACTAAAATCAAAATAAAATGATTTTTTAAGCGGGGCTCCCATACAACAATTTTTTTATAGAGATACGGAACCGTTCATGCGCGACTCCAACTCGTACTTGGCCAGTTATTTTTTAATGAATAAGATTATGATAATGCATTTAGCAAATAAAACCTACAAAATAATGTAATTATACATACAAAGCATTGCCAGAAAAGTATGCTTATATGCGAGTCGACGACCGCTGTACATTATTTTATTTGTCATAAAACAAAAGCAAGTACTTACATAAAAATGAGATGGATTAACTTGAGCGAATGAACTGCACATAAGCTTGCGGACTCAAGGTTCTTGCTTCTTTAGTAGTTCTTCTTCTTAGTATCTCCGATTACACGCATTATTTTTCTTTTATTCCATTATGACTACCATGTATGCAAATTCACTTGAATAAAAACACTTGCTTGCGATGCAAAGTCACTTATTGGCATAGTTCTTCTAACGCTCATTCTAACGTTGAGTAAATGTATTTAACTTTGTTATTTTTAACCGACTTCAAAAAAGGAGGAGGTTATCAATTCGATTGCAACAACTCTCAAGGATGTCCAAAATGACCGTACTCAAGACCACTTCATTAGTCTCGAATGGTCTTTTGCAAATAGTCTATGTAAAAACTCTAATACGCAACACGAAACTCGTTTAAATAGCAACTCGTCTAAGATGCAAGTAGTTTCAAATGTTATTTCGACAGAATCGCGGCTAGTCCCCTGTGTTATTACATCCACTGCTGATTGTGGTCTAAATATCAATTCGTACGAAATGAAAATGTTACTTAGCCTAAATTGCAGCTAGTCTAAAATGTTTAAAGCCATCTATGTGACTCAATCAAGAGCAATATTCTCATACGGGTCAAGGAGTATACAGAACATGAGGTTTTCATTGACGAATGAGCAACCTTATCACTGGATTACACAACTACAAACGTAATACGAGTACAACACAACGCAAAAAGGCAGCACTTTCCCAGCATCGCTTGCAGCTCACAGTCTGCACTTTCAAAGTCAGCGATCAAAGCAACTTATCGCCCGATTGGATTCACTTGCTCTTTTTGCACGTTCCGCTGAAGTCGCTTTGGCGCTTTGTCGAACACTCTTTACAGGAGTTTTTGACATTTGATTGCCAGCCTAGAAGAGGGCCACTCTATCTCTTGCTGCCATGGGATCTCCACCTATAGTTATCTGTATCCACTGAGCGAACCTCTGGCTTCACACCATTACAGATGATGATGCAACTGGGCAAACGCTGACTAAAGACAGATTGTGTCTCAATCTTTCTCTAGGTATTCTATAAAAGACGACTGGATAAAGCACAAACAACTGCATTACCAAGAAGGAATGTTGTCGGGCAGGTGGCCGGTCGAAAAAACACAGCCAAATCATTTAATAAATATAATAAATGCTTATTTACTTTGGATGGGTGAGAGAGGCATCGGGCGTCCGCCTATGCGATGGGTTGACGACATAATCAAAGTCGCAGGTCACACCTAGATGAGAGCAACACAGGACCGAGATGGGTGGCGTCGCTGAAGAGAGGCCTATGCTCAGCTGTGGGCGGAAGAATCCGGATGATGTTTGGACAAGTAAACGTCGAATAGAGCACCCTGGGCTGTATAGCTAAGATTGCGACGCGCTAATACGAGAAGACTTTAAAGCGTGAGTCACTGGTCTCAGTTATATGAGTAATTACGTCGCTAATCAAGGAGAGTGGTCGGGATTGGATGTTTTATGCAGGCCATCAGCGAGCTAACGCGGCGGCCGTAAACTTTTACGCGGCGCTCCGTAGGCGCGACTCGCGGTCTAGAGCCTATATACCGCTTTACACATTTGGGACATAAATATAAACCTCTTTCGTCGAAGTGGAGTAACAATTGACTTAAATAAAGTCACTTCTCACAAGCTGTCCCACTGAATTTAGTAGGTACGTCCCGCTTAGATCTTTTTACGCCACGGATTTGAATGCGGTTTTTCATTTTGACGGGAAGGTTTACATTTATTAAACCCATATAATACCTCATATATTTATAAAACATACATTATATGGGTCTTGGATGTTTATCTATATATGTATTTCTTATAAAATATAGTATCGTTGAGTTGGTATCCCACAACAGAAGTCTTGAACGTACTTTGGGGCTAGCTCAATCAGTGTAATTTGTCCGTATATATTTATGTATTTTATCCCCGTGTAAAGTCAGGGGCGGCTGCTAGCTTACTAATATGATAATGCGATGCGACGTCTTCCTCGCACTTTGCTACATAATATACTTGTTAATGAAGCAGGGGCACAATTTTTATTTTTGTAGCTCTTAAAAGGCGAAAGCGGTAGTTCTGCCGTAAAAGTAATGTATGTCTAAGTAGAGATAATCTTTTCACAACTAGTTGCCGCGGAGCGACAAGATTTGGTGTCTGAAAATGGATTAAGTAATAAATGAAGTAAATAGTTTTCGGAACTATTTACCCTAAGAGGCCTAATAAAAACTGAGCATATTTTCTATATCTATTATGTATAAACTTATGTGCGAGATAAACAAATATTTTTTTGTAGGTACCTATGTTTTGCTATCGCAAATTAAAATGTGGATTTTTATTTTTAAATATTTAAATAGTTATTTCATTGCAAAAACAATATTACTCAATGATCCGGCTCGAAGGACCAGATAAGAGTTTATGATGTTCAAAATAGTATTTTCTGTAAGTTTTCTAATAAAAATTTGTTATGATTATTTATCGAACTCAACGAAGTAAGTTTTAGAAGTTTCACGTTGCCAGGTAACAAAATAACTTACCTACATACAGCGCGTAATAATAACGTCGTCAAGCCGACGAGCACTCAATCAACCGCAAGATTTCACTGTCGTCACTTTATGAGAACACCGCAACTTACAGAGATGTGGAGGATGAGTCGGTATCGCGCCAACGCACGCTAGTCGCGTCGCGCCGCGCTCATCGCGCCGCGCGCTGTCCGCGGGCACACACTATAGACTCACTCACAGACTCACTGCGGCGCACAGCCACTGCGGGCACACGTCACGCGCGAGCCGAGCGGGGGAGCGGCAGCGGCGGCGACACACACAACATCCTGCGACACGAGCGCGCGCCGCGGCGGTCCCGGGACACTGCCGCGGCGGCGCCCCGGCGGCGCGCGCACTCCCGCCCCGCGCCCCGCGGTGCGCGCACAGCCCAACGATCGCCTTGAGCCTCCGATTTTTACATCTGCACTGTTGTGACATTGAAATTCAATTTTCGATCGAGAGGACTTCGACGAGCACGAAACTCTAGTCTCAAAAATCCCAATAAATATCAATCAAAAGACAGCTTGATTTTTTTTATCGCTAATGCTGAAACTTGGGAAACAGAACGAATGACGCCTCAGCCCTTCAGTTTTCGGAACGTAATCCGCTTAGACAAATAAAAACGCGAGCGCGCGTTGTTAAGATTCCACCCGTATTTCAGAGGGAAGTGTGCAAATTATGTGTAATAGTATTTCGGGAGCTATTCGCGAAATGTATTTTCGCACGGTCGTAAAACCCATTTTGAGATTTCAATAAGCGACCCTTGTTATAATAGATTATTGATAAAACTGTTTGAACAGCGCGGGGAATGGATTTGGCTTGTACGTTGTACTTGTATTGTAGCGGCGCGGTCGCGGGCGGCGCGGTGTGTCGCGCTCTAATCCGCTGCGGTTTTCCGGCTACGTTTTTCACAGACGCTTCGCTTCGGAATTTAATTTGAGCATTTCTTTTGCTATTGGATATTGTAAGGATTTGCGGATTCCGTTTATCGGGCCCGGCGCGGCTCGCCTCGTAACTCCGGCTCACAGCCGCGCCGACAGGTGGCGGTACCGGTAACGAACCGAAAGTCTCATTACATATTTACTCTTTTTGGCTTGTTTTTAAATGAACTATTTTAATGGGAAGGAAATTATGTCTTCTAAATCGCAAAGTTTGTTTGGTTTTTCGTGTAATTGATATACTTGCTCAGTTGTTAAAATATTTTTAAAGTAGGTATATATACAAAGGTACCTATAATTTATAGTGGTATAAAAAAGTGAGTTTTGAGACTACTCGCAACTTAGACGAGTTGCTTTTTAAACGAGTTCCTAGTTGCGTTTTAGAGAAGTTTCTACATAGACTTTTTGCATTTAAGACCATTCAAGACTAACTCAATTAATTTACTTCCTAAATATGTACGTCACGCTTATTATAACTTTATATATGTATTTGTGTCTATAGAAATATAAAGTTGCTTTTTCAGTTCACCTGCTGCTAAGCCCTACCTTGTATAGACACGAGTACACTATACATACACTATTACGTATTTATCCCCAATGGGCAGACAAACATCTCAAGACAAACATCTTGCAGCTCTGAAGTCTATCTGTTTAGAGCCCTAAATAGAAATGGAGATAGCTCAGACCCGCTAAAACCAAAGACATTTAGTGGGCGAATAGATTGAAGGATTCAAAATACAGATTGCTAGCCGCATCGCCTTTCAACATGATTTTCGACTAGCTTCTATAATCTGAGAAGAAGAGAAATAGCTAGTTAGTTCTGCATGGGTTACACGCGTACGCAGGTAGCTATAACTAAATTCCACGTTAAATAATCCTCGCATAATCTGTTTGACATCAGAGCCATCGCGTCGCAGCAACTACTGGGTGTTTAGTTCTGATTAGAACACGTTCACATTTGACGAGCTGAGTGTGCGAGTTATTCGATGATGCTAGAAAGTTAACATGGAATCGGACATAAAAAGATTTATTTTGATTTTAAATTAATTTCTTGATCTTTATTTCATACTAATTTAGATGCCACTAAGTACTCATCTTCATATCAGCTATAAGTAGTTTACGAAACTAGAAAATTAGAAATGATTAATCTTATTTTTTTATAAGCCAAACAGTACACCCATGACTATATGGCCACTTTATTTTAACAGAAAAAACTGCAAAAAGCCTGAACCAAAGCAAAGTTTATTTTTTGTGAATCTAATTCCTCAATGTATAATGTTTAAATATATATCTATATATTATATTGTATATCAAGTGATACAAATATCCAAAGATAAATAAATTATTTTTGACACATATTGTATAAATCTTTATTGTATTTGATGATTACCAAGTTTACGATAATGCTTTACACTAATTAACGTAACTATTAAGTACCTATAAATAGGTACTAGAATTTACATTATAGAACATTTGTAGGTATTCCGATTAAACCACGGATCTCGACTACACAATCCTATTAATGTTTCTAGTCACTCGCGCATTGTGAACAAGACTAGGAGTAGAGTAAGAGATGGATAATGCGATCGCACCGGAGCCTGCTTCGGCTGAGGCTTCCAATATCATAATCATGTATAAGTTCAACGAACTAATTATTAGTTCGTCTCGCATTACCGGCGCAGAGTATAACTAACCAGATGCTTACATACTTTACTTTCAGTAAAGCTAAGGAACAAAAATACATCATCATTTCCTAATTGCTTCCTCCCATGCTGGTCTGGGAGAAATAAAAAAAAACTTAGAATGTACCAGCTGCTTCTCTTCCCACGCAGATCGTAAAAGCCGATCGAGGGAATGGGCAAAAATGCAAATCATGTTAACAGGCGATGCGGCTAGCAACCCATCACTGTATTGATTGCTTTTCCATCTTCTCGCCCACCATTACGCTAAAAGTGGCTTTTGGGTCTTGCGGCCCTGGGCTCTGCATAGAACCGCAAGACTCAAAATGCTCTGTCTGCCCCATTGGGGATAAAGACGTGATAGTATGTATGTATGTATGTATCATTTCCTAAGGATTTCCAAAATGGCCGATCTAGAGCGGCTTGCATCCAGCGCCTTTCAGCTACCTTGGTCAGGTCATCAGTTCACCTAGTGGGTGGGTGTCCTACACATCGCTTGCCAGTAAGTGACCGCCTTTCGAGAACCTTTTTGCCTCATCGGCCATCGGTTTGTCGCGTTACGCTTCTCGCCCACTGCCATTTCAACAAGCTAATCCGCTGATCTATGTCAGTGACTTTAGTTATCCTACGAATTTCCTCATTACTGATTGGATTACGTGAAGAAACACCGAGCATAGTCCTTTCCAAACAAAAATACAAACACAAAGTAATTTATTTAGCTTACATTCGAATGTACTAAACACGTTTAATGCTAAGTGTGGGCCGTTAAGTGTTATAGCAGTAACTTTTCTGTTTATTACTTCGCACATTTTATATAAACACAAATGTGTTTTAAATTAAGCTTTAGATATAAATTTAGGTATCAAATCTTCTTCCTCAAAGAGTCAAATTGGCTTAAATTGTATATTTTTTAGACCAGAACCTAATAAGGGTGACGACAGGGTCCGAAAAATATGATTGTAATCAGTCCGTCTTTTAGATTATCGAAAAAGTAAAAATTCACAAAGATACGGAGCGTCAAAGTTCAGGAGCTTTCGACGTCATGCTTAAGTAAAAATCGTGCTTAAGTGTAACGTCACGCAAAATTTCAATGCGCTGTATCTTTGTCATTTTTGGTTTCTCAGAGAAAAGAAAAAACACATGTACAATATTTTTTGATAAACTAACCGATGGACCAAAAATATTTTTCCATTCGTCATGCCTATTACGGAGATCTCACTGTCGCTGGCTTTATTGAGATCTACATTAAGGCCATACCCAAATTTTCCGGGGTCCAGTAGCGCCCCCATTTGAAATAAATCATTTGAAAGAAAACGGTGATATCATTTAAAATTTTGTCTTGGTCAAACCCTAGATAACCCTTTTAACTATTTTATGAACTACTGTTTATAATTTAAAGTGCGAACGTGAAGTTTTTCTACGCACATTAGCTAAAAGTGCCAGTTTTTCGCAAATGTGCGTAGAAAAGCTTCACGTTCGCACTTTAAATTATAAAAAGTAGTTCATAAAATAGTTAAAAAGGTTATCTAGGGTTTGACCAAGACGAAATTTTAAATGATATCACCGTTTCCTTTCAAATGATTTATTTAAAATGAGGGCGCCACTGGACCCTGGAAAATTCAGGTAGCCCCTTAATACAAGGAGCCGGGTAGTAGAGATATGACAAAAGGAGCTCCATGTGCCGAGTGACCCCACAGACACACAAAATTTTGTCAGAATAATAAAATTTGGCCCGACTTTTATAGTACCTTCCCTTCCCAATCTGTGAATCTATTTTAAGATTTCCTAACTCCCCAGGAGTGACCTGATAAAGACGATCGAGTTAGACTTAGAGTCTTAAAACTAAAAGCCATTCTTAGCAAGCTGTATAACCGGAAGACTGTAAGTCCGCCTATTGTGCTATACACATTTTATTTTGTATTTATTTGTATTAAGACTGAAACCATGTGTGACTGAAACCATTATCAATCAAATGTGAGCAAGTCAATCACGTAGATAAGTGTTTTATGCGATATTTTTATGTGAAGTCAAAGTTTTTATGTTTTATTTTATTTTTAGAATAAAAAGCCTTTGCTCTCCCATGCTGGTCTGGGAAAAATAAAAAAAACTTAGAATGTACCAGCTGCTTCTCTTCCCACGCAGATCGTAAAAGCCGATCGAGGGAATGGGCAAAAATGCAAATCATGCTAACAGGCGATGCGGCTAGCAACCCATCCCTGTATTGATTGCTTTTCCATCTTTTCGCCCACCATGACGCTTAAAGTGGCTTTTGGGTCTTGCGGCCCTGGGCTCTGCATAGAACCGCAAGACCCAAAATGCTCTGCCTGCCCCATTAGGGATAAAGACGTGATAGTATGTATGTATGTATGTAAAAAGCCTTTAATTGCGGCTTGGTATCTGCTCTATCCTACTGTGTAACCATCTAGAGCAATGATCTACTTACACACAAAGACAAACTCAAGTTATGCCGCGCTGAGATCTTCACGTCGCGTGACGTCAATGTTAAGTTGTTACAATGTTTAGTCTTATAATCATGTTTACCGACGCCACAAAGTGTTAATCATAACACTTTATGGCGTTTTCTACGAACAAATCGTTTATTAAACGAACTTTTTATACTAGGGTATAATATTAAAAATTTTACAAATTAAAACTATGTGTTTGTTTGTATCTATTGATATTAACTGGTGGCCCCACACTAGGCAATATTGCCTGTCCTTTGGGAGCCTTTAAAATTAACTGAAACTGGTTAAATAAACTGACTTATACCGGCAATTACTTCATATCAAATAAGCTCATAGGTAGCATAAATTCATCTATTCTATTGTAGTAAATTAACTAGTAAATTTCTAAGTTGGTATTTTACAACAAGCTTGCAAGTGTGTTCTTAACCTTATTATATATGTTTTCTCCATTAAATATAAGTCAAACAGCTCCACGGGTCTGCATCAGGGGTGCTATCCACGCGTTGTTTCATGAACACATTTTGAACAATCTTAGGCTGATTTAGCAACACCACAATTTTAGTCCGACTGAAATGATTTTCCTCTTCAAAGGCACCAAAATTATTGAACATTTAGATTCCAAGAAGTGAGTGATTTTGATGGCGCAAAATGCGGTCATTAAAGGGTTGTTGTTGGAATCGTGTCGAACATTTTCACGTTTACCACAATTTTCAAAAATGGTAAAACATTCGCAAACAATATCTCATCTTTTATGTCATTACTTTAGCTACATGGCGTCCACAGCTGGACATAGGCGTCTCCCAGAAGATTTCCAAATTGATCGATATAAAGCGGTCTGCATCCAGAGTTTCCCAGCAACCATGTAGGTGCATCCTCGTCCTCGAAACGTAGGTGTTACACTTACGTTTTGCTTGCCATTTCATGCCTGTCGAGAACCTTTTTGCCCCATCGGCCAGCTAATGCTAATTGAGCCAATCCGCTGAGTTGTCAGTGACTTTTTGTAAACACCCCTGTAAATTCTTTCTAAGACTGTAAAAACGCTTAAATTTGCATTAAAACTTGGCTCATAAATAAGATAAATTAACGCATTGATCGCTTTGATTAAAAAGTAATATTAATTTCCCTCGGAGGCCGTCCCGACCCAACTTATCTAAACTCCAAATTGTATTTAAAACTTAGGCCGCATCAACCAAACGCCGGCTTAAATAAATTCCCGAACGAATAAAATAAACACGGCCCCGTCACGTAGGATTAGTCGCTCCTTCGCGATTCGCCCGGGGATTAACAAATGGAAGTCGGCGGGCAGCGGGGCGGGCAGCGGCGACACAAACACTCGGAAGATTTCCTTAACGCCCACGACCTAGATTATATTATAAGAGATTTTTAATCACTAAACTGTGATAGGGAAAACCTGTGTGACTAACGATGAGCGTGGCTTACTCATACGTGCTTTTTGATGTATGCGGGAACACTCAAGTTTTATTTGCAGGCGCGCCTATCCATATACTATATATCCATCCTATCCTATTATCATATCCTACTAATAATATAAATGCGAAAGTGAGTTTGTATATTTGTTTGTTTGTAACCTCTTCACGCTTAAATTACTGAACCGATTTAGTTTGTGACTCGGGGAAGGACATAGGATAGTTTTTATCCCCAAATTCCCACGAGGAGCGAAGCCCACGGGCGCAGCTAATATACTATATAACAAACACCGCTAAGCTAAAAGCCTAAAGCTCTTTTAAAACTTCTTTTTCTATCGAGTCGTTTCAGTTTAGCTAAAATTTTAAATTATCTTTGACCAGTATGTAGCGAAAACTAAAACCACTTAGTCTGCTGTCAAGTTGACAGACAAACCCGAAAGCAATTATTCTCTGATCCCCGGACTTAGTTTTCAGGCCAGCTAAACGATCGCTTACTTTCCACCTAGTCTCTCAATCACAATAAAAACAATTTAGCTCATTGACACTTCTGTCAAATGATTCGCCATCTTTGCGTAGCGGCCCGGGCGCCCCAGGGACGTACTCGGAGAATTCTTTAAAAAACAATCCGACTACAATTGCAAGTTCCCAAGTCCCACTCTGAGGAAATCAAGACTTGCCAACTTTTGTCTTATTGGTCAATTTGTTTCTGAAATATAACTCCACTCTATTAATTATCGGATCTTTTTGTTTCGGCGTTTCAGCGGAGCTTCATTGAGTTTTGGCTTCGAGGAATTGTAAAGTATGAAATATAATAAAATAAAAAATATTTTAAAGTTTCTAGTGATATTTTAAAGTTTCTATGAATAAAACTAAAAGAGATACTTACAAAATAAAATCTGTAAAATATTTTTTTGTGAAAAACTGTTAATTAAACTGAACTTTGGCTTCTAGAAAATATATGTTTTATTGTTTGTAATATTGTATTTTTTTATAACGTTATTATCTGTTTTTTGCGTCTACAATATACCGATATATCAGGATAAAAGTCTGTATTTCAATCGCATGTGATTCGGAATGAATGGATCATTAGTGCACGTGTTTTGGACGTATGACAGCGTATCGGTGGTTCTGTGTGCCGTCTAGCTTTATATACTTGTATTATAGAGTCCACTCCAGCAGAACTATCAGAACCATTTACTGTATCATCGAGAGGTAGGAGGTTCTGAACCATTACCTATAAGAAGTCGGTTGAAAATCAAGTTTTTTGTATTTTATTTCAAGTGTCTACTTGTTGCCATTATAATAAACAAAAAAATCGCTTTTGTTGTATGGGAGCACCCCTTAAATATTTATTTTTATTTTGTTTTTAGTACCTATTTGTTGTTGAAATACATTAATTTGTAAAAATTTCAACGGTCTAGCTATCGTGGTTCTTGAAATACAGCCTGGGGACAGACAGACGAACAGACGGACAGCGTCGGAACGACGGAAGCGACGAAAGCTAAGTCTTAGTAATAGGGTCTCGTTTTTACCCTACGGAACCCTATAAAGGTACATAAAATTTGAAAGAGCAAATATACAATGGCGGACATATCCCATATAGGGATTTCTTCCATTCAGCCTGCGATAAAGACTCGTTGCGCGAAGAAAAATTACTTTCTTCTTGTTGCTAACCGTTACATGCCTTATTGTTGTTTAATCAAGCGAATGGGCTGGATATGGGAACCAGCAGCTCTGTAATTGGACGCACGCGCTGTAAGCGCCCGTCAGCGGCAATACCTGAGCCTCGGAGCTAACCTAGCCGTGTGACTGAGCATGAGTGAGGCCAGCAATTACTCGAACACCGGCCTCAACTCACACTTAATACATCAAGATTAGTTATTTTTGAAAGTAAATCTAACATATAGTTTTGTATGACCTTTAAAACGACTGTCTTCTTTATAATTTATATGTCAGAGTTATATTGTAACGAGTAGTTTAAAAAAAATGTTGATTTTGTCATTAGAGTTACTTTTACATCGGCAGTCATATACTCATCAAATCAAATACTTGGGCATGATACAAAACTGAATCGGTTGCTAAATCTCTTTTTCAAAGGGCAATATTTTAGTGGATAAGACTTTATGTTTGAGATAAAGCAAAGATTTTATAGTTTTTCAAAATAAAAAAAACGGATTTCCAGTACAATGTCACCCGTATCACAGAATTAATATAAGTGTTACATACAGAACGGAATCTCTTAGGGTAGAACCATATGCATCCCCGCCCCCCGTCCCCGCACCTCTCCCCCGTTCTCGCCTTGTGAAATACTCTATGATACTCATATAAATAAAAAACACAGCTTTAGATCAGAAATGTTTAATTTTACTCCTTTTCTTGGCAAATTCACTAGCTTTCCTCCGGAACCAGGACAGACCACAAAAATCCACAATAAAACTCAAAACAGACGGTAGTTGAAAAATGTATATCTCAAGCTTGTCTCTTGAGGTTTTACAACCGGTTGAACCTTTCTTCTTGCGACTCGTCTTGGTCTTTTTACTACTTGTTTTTCTTTATGTTTAGTTATGTATGTTCCATCGATGTCGATTTTGTACCACGATTTGTGACGGTCAGAATCTGTAAGGAATTAATACGGAACCCTAATAAATGGTAAAAAACAAACGAGCGATATCAACTACGTTTTTTAAAAAAAGGTGATGCGTAAATCGCCCCTACTCCGTAACTGTGAAGCGCTGTATCTTTTATAAGTTTATTTATTCGCTAAACGAAAAAATATTGGCGATTAATTAAACTATCCTTACTAATATATCCTACTAATCCCACTAATATTATAAATGCGAAAGTGGGTTTACATATACTACACAACTGATTTTTATAAAATATTTACGGGACCACTTGCCAAGTATGCCCTTTCAAAAAAAAAAAAAAATATGATAAAAAAAAAAAAAAAATATACGCAGTAATTTAAGATTGATTATTATTTAATTTATAATGTATTAATTCCGTAATTTAATGTATTTTAATTCTCTATTCAAAATGACTGAGAGCATTTTATATAATATGCATGCTGTGTTCGCTCCAAGTAGGTTGGCAACTTGTTTGCTCTTATTTGTATTATCTTGTGTGTTGTTCAGCCAGTTAGCGAACCAATAAAATAAATAAAAATCCACATTGGTCCAGGCATTTTCGAATAATCGCTTTCGATCGCCAGGAACTGACCATCTCCTCTTTTTTGAAAGTGGTTAAACATAAGATTGAATGGACATTATTTCAGTGACTTGTTATCTTACAAAATAGGTCCGAGTCGAGGCGTCGAGTGGGATCGCTCCGAGGCGACAACTTCGAAACAACTCCGACGCCGCGGGCCGCCGCACGCCGCACGTCGCACTAGCTCCCACTGAACTATTGGAAGCAAGTGTTTACAGCTTGAATGCACTTACTTAATTATGTATTTACCGTGTGGTTTCCTAGTAGAATAGGAACACTCCAAGCCCACCCGTGGATGTCGTAGAAGGCGACTTAGGAACAAGCTAAACAAAGCTTATAAACATCAATGAGACCTCTCCAACCCGTCTGGCTGGCGAGGAAAGTGTAGGCCAAGCCCTCTGGCTGCTCTGGCCAAGTATGGCTCTGGTAGTATAAAGAGGGTCGTGCTCCTGCAGTGGAGACAAAAATACAAATTCAAATACAAATAAATCAACTATATTGCTCTATAACAAACACAAAAATTACAAAAGCAACAAGAAACAATATAGGCACAAAGGCGGACTTACCGCTGTGAATGCAATCTCTTCCAACCAACTTTGGGTGGAGGCAAAATCATTTGAAACAAGCACTTGATCATAATGATGAATTCTGTATATGGAAGACCGAATCATGCACTCAACTATCCGGACAGTTATGCGGTTGCCATATGACTGTCCGGGTCATCATCGGCGCAACGCAAATTCAGAATCAACATCAGCTCGATAATCACTTGCCGGTGAGTGCGGATCGAAAAAAGGAATAAGACTGGCGCTTTATCCTTTTTTCTTAGATGTAGTCTTCTACAGGGTGTCTAAACGGAGGGAATCCAGCCGTGCCGTCGAACACGATTTGGATCAACGGGCTAAGGCACAAGGTCGCATGATCTAAAATTCGCTCTATTTTTAAACTAGTCAAAATCGAATACAATTTTCTAATCTTTGCGTCAAATGCTTGTATGAAATATAGGCAGATATCGTCATAGTTTCTTGAAGTCAGTTAGCGCTATTAATATCAGTTTTTTTAATAGCGTTAACTGACTTCAAGAAACTATGACGATATATATCAGTTTTTTTGCAGTAATAAATCTAAAATAACATTGCAAATCTCTAGTTTATTTATTCGATACAATTTTTTATTACAATACAATAAACTAAACTAACTAACAATAATTACAATTAAAAATTAAACTAAATTAAACTAACTAAAATAAACTTAAATACTAAAAATAAATTACTTATAAACTTATACAATTACAAATAAAAAATATCTCTTAAATCCTTCCCCTGCCGAAAAGTGCCCAGAAGGCTGGCAGCATTGCCACGTTGTATGGCAATGCTTATTCACTACAACTGCTCTGCTTAGAGTTACTGATGATATTAGGGCTGGGATGGAAAATACGCAAGTAACAGTTATAGCCCTAGTTGATTTCAGTAATGCTTTCAACACAGTTGACATTGACATCCTGCTCGTTATCCTCTCCATTTGCAATGTTTCTCCTCCAGTGATTGAGTGGTTTTCCAGCTATCTTCGCGGTCGTCGGCAACAGGTCAGGATTCATCTGACTGGTGCGACCTAGAGGCTGGAGTTCCGCAGGGCGGTATTTTGTCTCCTATTTTATTTTCTTTATTTATAAATATCCTATCACACTACCTCACATGCTCTTATCATTTGTACGCCGATGATTTGCAGCTTTACACACAAACAAATGTCGATAATATTGATACAGCAATATCTCTTATAAACGATAACTTGACACGTATCATGGACTGGTCAAATAAGTTTGGTTTAAGCATTAATGCAAAAAAATGCCAGGTCATAGTAGTGGGGAGCACTATCCAAATTAACAAACTTGACCTAAACACTACTCAGCTGGTCATCTACAATGGTACTATGATTCCGTTTAGTCCAGTAGTTAAAGATCTTGGTCTCTATATAGATTCTAATCTCAATTGGAAGTACCATATTGTAGAAGTCAGTCGAAAAGTGTTTGCGACACTACATTATCTGCAACGCCTTAAGAATTTTCTTCCGATTAAAACTAAAATTATGTTGACCCAGGCACTTGTTCTACCTATCATTGATTATGCTGATGTGTGTTTTCTGGACATAACTGAGGAACAGCTTGACAAGCTGGATCGCCTACTCAATAACTGCATTCGATTTATTTTCTGTCTGCGTAAATACGACCATATCTCAGAATACCGTTCTCAGCTTAAATGGCTCACCATCCGTCAACGCAGAAATCTGCATTTATTATGTCAGCTTTATAATGTGCTTAATGACCCTCTTTCTCCAGATTATCTTAAGACAAGTTTCAAACTTTTAAGTTCTACTCATGAGAGAGTCCTGCGTTCTTCGAATAATTTGACATTAGAAATTCCTTCCCACCGTACTAGTTTTTTCTCTAAATCTTTCGCCGTAATGGCAGTAAGACTCTGGAACGCGCTTCCTGATACCGTGAAGACAGCCACTAGTCGTGCTAGTTTTAAAACTTCGCTGTTTAAGCATTTGCTTGCTGAGTCAAATTAATTGTAAAGTTGCTGCTTATGTAGTTTTAGTAATATCTATGTATATTATTCAAGTAGTATACAATATAATCTGGTATATACTTGTATGTATTATATGTATTGTATTTATTATTAGCTTTTGTTTGATTATATTTTTATGTACCATATTTTTATATATATTTATTTTAGTAAGTAGTATACAGTAGTTTATCTTATGTAGTAATTATTAGTAAGTATTTATCTGAATTCCTTTTGCTATCCCATTATTTTACACCCACATAAATTTCTCTAACAACCCAAAGGTTGACTGTTAGATAATGCTTTTAGCATTAAGTCCGCCTATTGTGCCATACAAATTGTAGTTTGTACAATAAAGGTTAAAATAAATAAATAAATAAATAAATAAAATAAATATTCTTTGAGCGAAGTAATTACCAGCCCCCTGGTCACCTGAAACCTCGACCAGCTTTTTACCTATAAAATTAAATAAACTATGTGCAGAAGGCCCCCACGGACCCAAAGTTTCAACCCCGAACGGCTCAAATATGTATGCCTCTCCAAGGCATGCATACTTGCGCCGTTTGAGGGATTCAGCGGTAGCTGCAGCAATGCCAGCCTTTCCACTTGTGCCATGAAGATGGGAAGGCGCAAGAGTGTCGACACATGTGGCGTCCCACACCAGCGGTCTTCCCAACCTCCAGGGCACAAGGGTCATACCATCCGGTCTCTTGCCATCATTCCGCGCCAAACCTATTGGTTCTAAAACTGCTGGCATCTGAACGGTGACAAGAGCACGATGGATGATATTGTTAAGGCTGGCATGACGGGCTATGCGGCCCGCGCTCCTGGGGCAAGATAGTCCGTGGTGGCCTAGCCGATCGACGGTATTTCCGCAGAGGCAACGATGCGAGGCGTTGGTAACGGCACCAAGGCGAAGGCATGACGCTATGAGGAAGGTATTATTATCTAATTATTTTATTTTTTTAATAGTCTTAATTATTTTATGTTTAACCCAGGAAAATAAGCAATTAATGGTACATACATACAGGACAATTACGCCGATATAACGCATTCGCTTGGATAATAATGCTGCACAAATTGTGTTTCCCAAAGGAAAGTAACTTAGCAAAATAAGGACGCGAAAGCTCTTCAAATATAAAATTGAACGCTGTTCCGACTGTTTGTCTTAATATTTCAAAGCACTGTGGCTGGTAACTGAAATATCATATTCTTCGCAATAGGTAGAATTTTCTGCGGAATTTCAACGTAATAAACCAACCTTTGTTCTTTATTGTCTCTCAGAGATCAATCGACTAAAATGTTGACCTCGTACAAATGGAGCTTAGTCTTACAAAAATTGATGTTAGACAATCCTAAGACACAACGTAACTATTGTCGATATACTCATCTTAGACCTAAAAAGTAATGAAATTGGAGACTTTAGGGCCTTGGGGTGAGGAGGCGAGTCAAATTTTTAAAGAAATCTCCACACGCCTTGTCGACGTTTCTGGGTACCTAAGAGCTAGTGCGCCGTAGCAATCTGTGGTCTATTTTTTATTTAATAAAATGTTTTATTTTTAATTAGATTATTTTAGTGTATAGTTTTATTATTTTAATTTAGGTAGTTTTGTTTAATAATTATTGTTTCCTGTTTATTTATTTTGTGCTATAAAATTTTATTCGTGGTAGATTTGTATAATAAACTCTGACGTAAAATATTTTCAAGTATAAAGGCAACGTATTTCACACAGAATATTCAGAACATACAACAGGCTCGTTGGCACCGATGTGAAATGCATCAGTTATTCAGCGTCGCAACAAGCCGAAAATCACGTTCAATAAACAGTTTGCTTGCGACGTGCGCCGGCGACAGGCGACGCGACAGCGACAGCTCACGTGTCGCATTATAACGCGACAGATTGAATTAATCCCGCATTGACGCTGGACGGGGTTTTAATCACGCACTCAACGGCGCTGAAGACAATAACTCACTGGGAAGCAGCAAGTTGGGTCGCAATTTCATGACACGCAGTATCACTGTTCGAGCAATGCTCGCACATTTAGCTGCACGCGGCTGCATAAAATGCAAGTCACGTGTCAGCTATTTTACTTTACATTTTAACTCTACTAATAGCAATCATTGAGATACTATCGAGCGGCGATCGAGAAAGGACCTATCACATCTCAGCAACATGTAACATATCAGCAATAAATCAATTTCTGTCTGACGTGCCTCCATAACAACCACCAAGCATCAACATCATGATGTCTTCAAATACATATTGAGATGCTCATATCTTTTGTCTTAAGCAATAATTCTTTAAAATAAAGACATACGGCCCTACATATCTAATATACCAAAAACATATTACCCTTAAATGCATAGTGATGTCGATCTACATCATGCTGAAATTATTTTATTTAAATTATTATTTTTATTACTTTTAATATTTTTTAAATGTTTTATGGTCAATTGTAATCTCCTTTTTGGTATATAATCAAAAAATTAACTGTTTAATGCATTTTTTTTCTTTTTTTGTCTATGCCAAGTCAACTTTCTCATGACAACGAACCATAGATCCAAAATACATATTTATTTAAAAAAAATATATTTTGTATACTTAAAATGGTCAAACTGACACAAAATAAATTTCGTAAATTAGGAAATTAAACATATTTTTATAATTCATAAATAAAAATAACAAAATAAAAAAATTATTTTATTTTATAAAAGGGGGCTTATTTCGAAAATTCAGAATTTTTGGTAAATTTAGCAATAAAACAAGGCAAATATTTTTTTTATTATTTTTCCCGTGTTTTTTGGACCATTATTAACCCATAATGTAAGTTTTATGAAAATCGGAAAATACCTGCATTTAAGGGTTAAAAGAATATCACAATTTGCTTATGTTTAAAGGGAGGGAAACGTTATCGCTTTATGTACGGAAATTTACAGCTACACAATACTCTCAAGGAAATACGTTGTTAAATACTTTCATTAATTTTGAACTACCATAATGTCATATTTGAAAATGTCAGACACAATACTGTTATTATTTAGTACAACAACTACGCCGGCGCTCGGAGGACCCCGCTGCTCCCCTAACGACCGTTTCCCGATGAACGGCATCAGTAAAATTTGCGAGCGATCCCCGAGGATTGACGAGGTATCAATGACGGCGCATCAAGTTAATTTGCGAGGGCTGCACCCCATCCCGTCTCAATTCCACCTGAAATTTATATGCATTTAATTATCTCACGTCTCGAAATAAAGTGTCTAATTTAAACGGAGTTTTTCGTCGAGTTGTTTCGTTTAATAAAGCGCTTCTCCGTGATGAATGAATTAACATAAACGCGCTAAGCGTCGGATTTAAATTCATTTATTCAGTTTTGTTTAGTGCGGGCACTTAATTATCTAAACGTTGCATGCAGTTTATCAACTTTAAGTTGAATGTTGCTCTCTTTTGTATTTAAATCGTTCTATTTTACTTAATAAGATATCAGATGGTTATCTGCTCTTTTTGTTTTTAAATTAATAAAATCAGGCATAATGATATCAAAATCAGAAATGTAAAACTGGTAGGATACATTAATTTTTCGGGTTTCGATAAAAAATGTCCCACTGCTGGGATAGACCCCCCTTTATCCTTATGTGAAATAAATTGTTTAAAATAATTTTTTTGAAGCTTTTCTTACCACATTGCTAAGATAAGCTACACATTATCACTTTAAACTGTAAACAGTTCATAAAATGGTTTGAAGGGCTAGGGCCGTTTGAGACTATCAATTTTAAAATCATATTTTTTCCTTTCACATAATTTATTTCAAGTGAAGCACTGTATCTCGAAAATTCATGTATTCTACATCCTACCAGTTTTTGTTTGACAATTATTTATAAGGGCCACTGTGAATGTCTTAATGTATGCCACACTACCTACTTTGACTAGAACTTTTATTGTAGATAGATAGATTTCGATCAAATAGAATTAACAAGAAATCAATATATAAATCGATTAATACCATTGAAAGCAAAGTTATTTATTTCTTTGAAATTTCGCCCAATATACTTATTGTAAAACCGATATTTCCCACGGTGCTTTGCAATAACAAGACGACGGCGTGCAATTTCTACATTTGCGGCGTTTTTCGCTTCACGGCTCGCTACGCCTGAATTTCCTCTGCTGAATTGAAGTTTCTCTGGGAAATACAATATATTATGCAGCGTTATTATCCGTATGAGCGCACGGACGTATCGGCGTAGTGCCGTATGCGTGCTCCCTACATGCGACAGTTGCGGAGCGTGCGACCGTGCGACAATGCCTTTGCGACGCCCGAATTGAATTTAAACCGTGTCCGGTAGCGTTGCATGAATATCGATAGTTTGACTATCGATAATTAACCTTGAAAAACAGTCACAATATTGATAGGAATATCGATAGATTCACTACTATTGATGAAAGGTAAAACTATCGATACTATTAAATTTAGATACTATCCATTGTATAGATACTGTAACTACTATTTGTATAAAATCTGGGGGCACGGGAGTGCCCCCGCCAAGATGAGCCAAGCGGAGCGCAAGGGCACTACCTACCTTTTCTCGAAACGTTTCGTCGTTTTTTTGAACTCTAACTTTGGTTTGGATGATGCTAAATAGTTAATAATTTCAAGATATATTGATACTAGTACAATCATCAAGCATACACAGTTTGAATGTCGTAGCTATTATACTTCAGATTTTATTAATGTCTAAAAACCCTCGATTTCGTCACTGATTCACTCACTGACTCAATCACTGATCATCAAAATTCTTATTCGGTAATAAGGTACTTCCTGAAGTCCTAGAACGCTGAAATTTGGTATGTAAGCTAATATTACTACAAAGACAACAAACAAATTAAAAAACTAAACCTGTGTGTGGCTTGGCCGTTTTATTTCACACACGATGAACGAATGCCTATGAAATCTTCGTAACGGTAGCAAAACGGCCAAGCATCACGTTTTGACTAAAATGTAGATAGAGTATGTGAAGTTAGGCCTGATAAATTAAGGGCGCATAGATCAAGTATCTTGGCTCTACATGAGATCTGACCACTTTTTCACAAGGTAAGCTATGTAAACTCGTCTTGGCAACATTTTACATTTAAATGTTTTTTGTGGGATACTATCGATAGCTAAATTAACTATAGATATTATAATGATATCGATATTAGGTACTACTATCGTATACTTTATACAAATAGTAACTTTACTATCGATACTATCGATAGTACTATTCGATATTGTTACTATTTTCCAAGGTCACAATAGTATCTATATTTGATACTATTGCTTGCAACACTAGTGTCCGGCGGCACGGCTGGATTGCCGGCCGGCATTCCGGCGAGACAAGTCATGTGCGAGCGCCTGTCGCCCGCTTTGCGAGCGCTCGCACTCGACAACTCGAGCGACGCGCGGAATGCCGCTGCATGCCGTTTGATTTCACGTCGAGGAATGCTCGAAAGGTAATCGGGTATTCTAAAACTTTTCAGGTAACATTTTACTATCGTATTCCATTTAAACATTTTTTCTTTTATAAAGGGACTCGAACGGTAATTAAATACTTCTTCATATAAGGAATGTAGTTTGAGTTATCGTACAAGCTGTTATACAAATTTTATCAATGACTAAAAAGATTAAGCACGTTGTTCTCGTGCTACTAATTAATTCCCAAGGAGGATGAGGGCTCAGGTGCTGTGTTGCCTCGGAGCCGAATATGTGCCAATACAAATAATGTGTGTCTACGTTGAATAATTGGTTTCATGTGGCCTACACTGGTGTCAGGTTGTTTAAGCTACCTAAAATCATTTGTCATACTTGACAACTGCCATTCAGTTATGATAGCCGGGACAAACGGCTTAAAGTAATTGTGCCTAACCAAATGCGGACCATGTTTGTGGTTGTTTAACTTGAGAAAACTCTGTAATGCGTACTTCCACCGGGTCACTGCGAAGTGGCGCTCAAGACTAACGGTATTTCATTTATTGGACACAATGACTTAAAGCAGATATGAGACCTTAGCCACGCATACAATTGAACGGGAGATAGATGTTGGCTCAAGGTTACATTGGCGTATAAAATAAGGGACTAGGTTTCATTGTACCTAATATTCTTATAGTTATACTTATTATGAGTATTTTATATTTTAAGTTTAAATTACAATCACCATTAGAAAAATTTTTATACATATATAACAGCTCCAGAGATGTATATACGTGGCATACTCATGCATTTTATGATGATTACAGCTTTTACAACATTTTGAATCGTTATATCTCAAAAACGGTGGCTCTTAGGGAAAAAAGTATTGATACATACATATTTTATTGATAATTTTATGATCTACAATTTTGTCTTAAATAATTTTATAATAAAACTTACCGTTTTGCTGAAAATCGCGAAAACTCATTTTTTTGATCTTTGACCTTGAATAAAAAAAATTGCAAATACGGGAATGATGGGGAACTTTCAAATTTTATTTATAACTACGTTTTAAACAATTATACCAACTTTCAGTTTGTTGGGACTTTATGTAACCTTGGATGTCTAAATTGACCGGACTATTATGTACTTATACAAGGTGTAAATCTGTAACATTGCCATATTCTCTGACGTACCGATACCGATTATACCAATCAACTTTCCCAAAGAGCAGAGTTATAATTAAGAAAAAAAAAAATGTTCTCCCTTACAAAACTGCTAATCAGCTGATGTTTTTTTCATATTTCGACCTATGTTCCTTGAAAAAAGTTGTTCTATAAGTACGTCTGAGAATATGGCAAGGTTACAGTTTACACTCTCTATAGTTACCTACACGTATCGTATGTAGTTACCTACAAACGTGCAAGTAACGCCCGTTTGTCTACTGTAGCTCCCGCAGGATCAGCTGGCGTGTAATGCATCCGGCTCACAAGAGGAACTATGCGACGCTCCGTCGCTTCCAGGAACATGTAAACAAGAGCGGGGTTCAGAAATAGAATAGAAGAATGTTTATTCTGGGTCAATAGTACTTATTTCATCATTAATATGTTGTTGTTGTTGAATATCTTTATTGTACACAAGCGGAAACCCGCGACTTCGTTCGCGTGGACTTTGTCTCTGAAAAATGCTCATGAGGCTGAACGTCTTTGGTAAGGCGTCATTTTTATATTGCTTATAGTTTAGCTGGATTATAGTTCTGCATCAGGTGTTCCATTTTTCGAATCCGTCCAGAATTTCCGGAGATAAGTGTGTAGAAACAGATAAACAGACACATAGTCAAACAGATAGGGATTTTTTAAATTCTTACTCTGTTACTAAGTCATCCATCACACCATTTTTTTTTTGGAAATATATTCACTGTACAGACACATTTTTACTGTTTTATTATATGTATACATAAACAGTTCACAATCATAGATACCACTTCCACGCAAGCGACTGTCGATCTCTATTAACAAGAACCTCTGAGTTAAGTAATTTAGGGATTGGGGATAAAAAGGGCTTTATAAAGTAGAGAAAAGGCATAAGTGTTTCTACGAAGTCCTATTAGAAGTCATTTAAGTTGATTGCGAAATTAAGACACGTGATAAAACTTACGCAAACCAAAATTAAATATCGTATAATACTCGTATTGAATGAATATTACAGCTCAGTAACTCAAATAGAACACGCGTCTGTGTGGAGTCACCGCATGCAATAGTTTTGTTCCTACTAATATTATAAATGTGAAAGTGAGTTTGTATACTTGTTTGTTTGTTACCACTTCACTTTTCAACCACTAAAACTATTTAGATAAAATTTGATATGGATATAATTTGATACACAAAGAACATACGATAGTTTTTACCCCGAAATTCCCACGGGGTGTGAATCCTAGTACAGCTAGTACACTATATTGCGCCTTCAAAGCTACGGAGATTGTTCTATTCAAATATGTTTGTTTATACTTCTCGTAATAAAGTTAAAATGGTTTCAGTGTAGTTCGAATTGAAATCATTTTTGACCAGTATGTAGCTACGTCGATACCTCTGTCGTTAGCCTTTTATTTGAATATTCAAACGCTGTAAAGAGAAAAGCGTTCGCATGAATCATTTTGCAGCGAACCAACTGAGAACGTAACACAAGCTGTACATATAGCTACTCGTACTGAATATAACACAAATTGTGGGCCCCAGAGGACGTGCCATAGCAGCGGTGTTTCCTCCCGGATTATATTCAGTTGTTTTTGAAAATAGCTTAAAAGTAAGCTTGTTTGAAGCTAAAAAATGTGTCTTTGTATAAATACCTTTACAGAAGAAGAATATTTTCTTATCATTATCAGGTCTTTTTGCAGGAACACGACCTTCTCTGTACTACTAAAGCTATACTTGGCCTGAGCAGCCAGAAGACTTTGGCATACAGTCTCCTCGCTGGCCAGACGGGTTGGAGAGGTCTCACTGATGTTTATAAGCTTTGTTTAGCTTGTATTTCCTAAGTCGCCTTCTACGACATCCACGGAAGGACTTTGAGTGGCCCTATTCTACTCTGCCGGAAACCATACGGCGAAACAAAAGAAGTATACTATAAATTGATATTCAAACATTACAGAAAAAGAGAGTAACCGTTCGTCCGAATTATTGTATAGCAGGAACTCACGTAACACAAAGCTGTGGCTCCCAGGGGAAGCGTCGCCGCATGCAGCGATGTCTTGTCACGGAATAAACTGTATTGCTTGAGAGATTGTGCCGCTGAAAAATGTTTGTTCTGCTTTCTTTTGCATGTTTTGAAATGCTCGATTCGATATGAAGCTATAAGGCAATGCTTACTTAATGCAGAAGGTGCAGAGCAGCCAGGCGAAGAGGATAGGGAAAGCTCAAGGCAAACGATACACGTATTTACTTAACTAGCGCGTGTTAGAAAATGAAATACCAGGGTGAGGGAGAAAAACATAATTTATTTCAATAAATAATATATTCCCTCGAAACAACTTTTCAAAGCAAAGCTAAAACTACCAGGGTTTCGTAATCGGCCACTAGTTTTCCGAGAAGATAGACCCCGAAAGAAACTCGTCAGTATAGGCCGCCTACTAGCCTGAAGGGCTTTAGTCTACATTTCATATTTTCACATTTTCACTATGTGACTAGTTCAATTACAATTAAAGTACATTAATAATATCACAAGTATCACAACTCATTCCAATCTTGAGAAACCACTATTGCATCATATTATCTAGGGCTAGAATAACTATAAGTAGTTACACCTGTACTTATCAAAGATACTGGTTATTCTATAACGGTTCTTCACAAAAGAATAATGGCAAAGCGGTTTCACAAACATATCAGGAATATCTATTTAAATACCACTTAATTATTATCACAATTATAAAGAAACATAGTAACAGGATAAAACTTACATACTCTGCGGCAGCATACTCAAAAGTAGTCCAAAACGTGAGAAACACTGAATTTATAACCTAGCCCCGCCATCTTGGCTGGCGCCCCACTAGTTGTTAGATCAATCCCTTAAAAGTCATGTAATCATCTTATATTATTACTAATCTTAAATTACTTTAAAATCACAATCATTTTATATATTTAAACCAAGCCTTATTTTTAAGAACAATCGATCTGTTTTGTAACACCAAATTATCATCTTACTATAAAACAACAATCAAATCGGAAACAAGTAATCTTTGTAAAAATACTTTTAAGTTACAGTTAATGTGCCTGTAAATAAACAATCGAATTTATGATCAATATATGTACATATACATTAGGTACATATATAAGTTTTATATAAATAGTTATCACGGCCAGACTGACTGTACTTCGCTCCCGAAGTACAAACCTTAGTAACATTTTTGAAACTTATTAATACATGAAATAATAATCGTCTATTTGTTACATAATTACTACTTATTGCTTAATTATTACAATATTATTACTACTGCCATATTTTTTTTTACAATAAATCGACAAGTCAGTATAAACACTTGTTACCGTTCTACCTCTCCTATTAGAAGAATTGGCTAACAATATTCCATCATATTAATGTTCCACTTTCACATTAGCAGGTCAATCTAACAATATCAATTGAAATATCTAGTATTATAACATACGATTAATTTTACAGTATTTCTTTTCAGGATCTTCACAGCACTACTTAATAAAAATAAAGACCAAATACATATACGTACATTTAAATGAAGTGTTTACATTAGTAAAGACTCATCAAAGATTATGTATAGATAAGCGTTTACCCAAAAATAAATAATTTTTAATAACATGTATTTCCTAATATGTACGTGTATGTACCAGTAAATTTCAACAAACGAATTATACCGATAAAGACATGTTACATCACATCGACCATAAATCTGATCAATAACCGAATCAAATTATTTTCTCAACATTAAATACAGCTTCAATCAGAAAAAATTACAAAATACGCGTTTCTCATGAGAACTTATAATTACAGTTGTATATATTATACTTTACAGTTAAATGTTACAGTTTTATTGGTTAAGTATTGTTAAGACCATATTTCACTTTTATATTGTATTTCAATATATGTTACAGTTATGTTGTTTACAGTTATGCTATAATATTTTGTTTTCAGTTTCGCCTCACACAATCAGGTTACAGCGGTGCCTTTACAGTAGGCAGTAGAGCTAAACCTCATATAAAATCATTTAATTACAGTTAGTATTGCTTCTGCCTTGCTTTACATATCAAAAGGCTTAAGCAAGTGTGTAAAACAAATATAAAACTTATTTATACATTGGTTACAATAGTTATTTTATTTAAAACAATTGTTCCATAGCACAAAATGCTTTGATAAATGGCAGACAAATGCATTATTTCCTCCCAGTCAACCAAAGTAATAGAGTAGAGAAAATATTCATAATTATAACTATGTAACATGCTATTTTACAGTGCAGCAAGTAAAGATAAATTTAATTGAATCCCACATGAATTCTATTGCAATGGGATCAATCCGGTTTTAGTTTAAGTACCAAACATTGTAAACAAATATAAAACATGTGTAATGTAATTCATACAATGTGATATTTTAGAAGGTAAAATGTTTAAAAAGAATAAATAAATTGTATTTTTTTTTTAAATTGCAAGTTACTTTAAGGTCCAGGTTCGACATGATTCAATTCTGTTATTTCGTAATAGAATGTTTGTGTCAATAATATGAATAAGAGTTATTTTCTACGCCTCGGCCAATCTGATTTTATATAGTTATGTAAAGATTTACTATTCCAAACAATATAGGGGATCCCTTTGGTAGACATAATGTATTTATTACTAAAATATTTTGGCACAACGAATTTGGCATAATATTACTTGGTCATAATTGATTATTAGCAGGATATGTACTGTTGTATAATTATATTTATACATCGTTTTAATTTGCATAATGTTTTTAGGTAATTTCGCCCAAAGAATTTCAATTGCAGTGCAGATATAGTGTATAGTCGCATAATAGTATATTATAAACAAAGAAAAGTCAGAAAAAACTTGTTATCAGAAAAGAAGGTGAGGTTAGATCTGTGTGACCACACCAGAGAACGAATCGCTAACAGAAACGAGCTTGTTTAATTAGCATCCTTATTAAATAATACATTGATCTATTTTCTTATTGTTATTATTTTATTATTGACTATATTCATTATGGTTTTATACTATGATGCCTTTATAAAGTTATGCTTGTAATTTTATTAGATATGATTATGTTGGTTTTATTTAAGATTAAGACAATTATGCAAAAATTTTTTTATGGATGAAAAAACTATGCGTAAATATCATTAGTTTAAATTACCATATACTATCATTTTATGCTTATTTTTTTTATGCAAATGGATAGTAAACCACAATATAGGCCAATGTTAATCAAATATAACGTAAAATAGTTATACATCTTTACTTCGTTATCCTCTGTATACAGATTGTATGTTAAAATTCTCAAAAATAAATGAATTATATTTTAAGTGACAATGACAAGGTATGCAATTTTTTTTTATTTCATTAGAAATTAATGTCCCTGCAAAATGTTTTGAAAAGTTTTTATTTTGTGTTTGATGAAATCAACAGCAGTCTGTTGCTCGGTTCGAAAAACAAAACTAGTACTTAAATATGATGAAAATTTCAAGTATCGTATTTTCTAAAAACTATCCAACTTTTTTTTTATTTACTTTTATTATGAACACACATGTAAAAATACAATAATAACATTTTTGAATTGTCACTAAATTCAATATTTCTTCATGAAAATTAAACGTGAAGAAACGTGATTAAATCTTCAGTTTTAAAGAAAATCTAATATCAATGATTGTGTTTATTATTTTGTACAGTTTCAATTATGATGGCCTCAAAAACATATGCCTAATTTACTTTTAGATTCGAACTTTAAATAATTAGTCGTTTTTTATATATTTTTTTTGTGTATCAGGCATTATCTTTATTTACTTTGTGGACAAAAATTACAAATAAAAGCGAATTTCATTAATTCGTTTGCTATTCTTACTTATCACCCAAAAAATAAAAGTTTTTCTCGTTAACAGTAAAAATCAATTATGACAATCACCTAATTTAATACACCATCTCAGATACACTGTCAACCAATGGTAAACATATGGTTATCTATCACAACGTATTAATAGTGGTAGCCAATCAAAAAGAAATACCTAAGTAGAGACGAATATCAAGCCTTAACATAATTCAGGTTTATATCGTAATTTTTTTTATCGATTTCTTTTTATTAACCAAAATTCTTATCTGTTTTGTCTTTTTGTAACCATAAATAAACATTTTTTTTTGTACCCAAGTAACGAACAGAAATTATATAAAGATATCTATGTTATTATATATACTTTTAGCTTGCTACTGTATAGCTAAAATTTCAATTCAAATTAGAGACAAAATCGAAAAGGGATCATTTAATTTGTACGATAGTATGGTATTTAGAGAAGAAAAAGAAAAAAACCATATGTATTTGCAAGAACGAAACATGTAGCACGAAAAAGTGGTAAAAAAAAAATTTTTTTTTTTTTCTCTTTAGCGAATATACTTTTAGTGATTGCAGCTTTTCAAGATAAAATATTATTTTAAATTCCTTAAAAAAATAAAAATTACTCAAGTCTCTTTTCCATTACTTTGACCTTTCAATAACACTTACGTTATACAGACTTATTAATAACAGAGCCTCAAAGGCTTTACCTTTTATAACTTCCGAAGCACCTTGAACATTAATCCACACGATTTTATTTTTGCGGACGCTGCATGTAGTGGCCAGCTGCTAATTTTTTTGGTTCTGGATCGGACTTGAAGAGCTGCACATCATGCTGCCACGTGGACGTTGCGTCATCTCGTACCATGTCGTCTTGGTCGTAGGCAGAGCGTTTCCATCACGATTCACATGAAAAGAAAAAAAAGTATTAGTAATTATACATGGAACCGTGGTATCCCACTTCTGATGTTAGAAAATGAAATACCAGGGTGAGGGAGAAAAACATAATTTATTTCAATAAATAATATATTCCCTCGAAACAACTTTTCAAAGCAAAGCTAAAACTACCAGGGTTTCGTAATCGGCCACTAGTTTTCCGAGAAGATAGACCCCGAAAGAAACTCGTCAGTATAGGCCGCCTACTAGCCTGAAGGGCTTTAGTCTACATTTCATATTTTCACATTTTCACTATGTGACTAGTTCAATTACAAATAAAGTACATTAATAATATCACAAGTATCACAACTCATTCCAATCTTGAGAAACCACTATTGCATCATATTATCTAGGGCTAGAATAACTATAAGTAGTTACACCTGTACTTATCAAAGATACTGGTTATTCTATAACGGTTCTTCACAAAAGAATAATGGCAAAGCGGTTTCACAAACATATCAGGAATATCTATTTAAATACCACTTAATTATTATCACAATTATAAAGAAACATAGTAACAGGATAAAACTTACATACTCTGCGGCAGCATACTCAAAAGTAGTCCAAAACGTGAGAAACACTGAATTTATAACCTAGCCCCGCCATCTTGGCTGGCGCCCCACTAGTTGTTAGATCAATCCCTTAAAAGTCATGTAATCATCTTATATTATTACTAATCTTAAATTACTTTAAAATCACAATCATTTTATATATTTAAACCAAGCCTTATTTTTAAGAACAATCGATCTGTTTTGTAACACCAAATTATCATCTTACTATAAAACAACAATCAAATCGGAAACAAGTAATCTTTGTAAAAATACTTTTAAGTTACAGTTAATGTGCCTGTAAATAAACAATCGAATTTATGATCAATATATGTACATATACATTAGGTACATATATAAGTTTTATATAAATAGTTATCACGCGCACGATCGAGGAGCAAAAATCAAACGGCATGCGTTCCGCGGCGAAAGCTATTTTTAGACAGGCGTTCGCTGTGCCTACTCGGGCGCTTGGACGTGAAGGCGAAGGGATTGAGATCACTACAGATACATATGATAACGCTAATAACGTAATAATAGATTGTGCTGATGTGCGTGTATTAAAATCCACGAGCGTAGCGAATTATTCTACGGCGGAATCCTGAGAAGCGAATGCATAAATAAATAAATATATAGGGACAAATTACACTGATTGAGCTAGCCCCAAAGTAAGTTCGAGACTTGTGTTATTGGATACTAACTCAACGATACTATATTTTATAACAAAAACACATATAGATAAACATCCAAGACCCAGTACAATTTAAAAAAGGCCATTTCCCAACTTGCCCTGACTGGGGATCGAACTCGGGACCTCTGGGTGGCGGACTAGCATGGTGACCACTACGCCACGGAGGGCGAAGGATTCATATGTATCGCCCGAAGTAAAAATATCCTTACCCGAGTCATACCCGAGTAGCATATTCTACATTTCATCTTCATCTATCTACAAGAAAAAAATCTAATACAAAACCGAATATAAAGAAAACGAGAACATAGCTAATCAGAGTTCAACACACGGTTACTAACATTTATTTGTTGTTTTTTCGTTTAATATATATAAGATAAAATTATTTCTTAGTATTCTCAGTATCGTATTCTTCTGATAATCATCGTTTTGTCGTTGGGCGTCGTCCTTTATATCTTTTACTTTCAAAACTGAACTTGATAAATAATTACAATTCTTTGCCCAAAAATGGGACACTACAAAGGCTATAAAAAATATATGTCAATACAATCAACGCAAAAATAGATTTTTTTATTTACCTACTACCTTATATACCTACTTATTTCTTTTTTCAAAGCCAAAAACAATACAATGTTTACCTACATTTATCCATGTAGAAGACGACAATGAATTCCAAATTTAAAAAATTACGACGCTTGTGCCTGTTATTAAATTGTTTTGAAACTAAATTCTTCTTCTTTTCTTTTTTGCTGGATTCCAACGTTATTTTTGTTTACATAGATTACATTCTTTTTCAGTGTTCATATTGTTTTTAATCATGATACATTTTCTTTTTCATTTTGCAGTCTCGAGAGAATCAGCAGTAACTTTAGTCCCAAATGTTTTAAAATGAAAACATCGTTTCTTGAATAGATGAGACGAAATGTAATTAATAGGCCCAACGCAGACGACAGACTTAACCGTGTCGCACTTTTTAGTATGTGAAAATAGAACTCATGGAATCACATGCAGTAACGCACACGACGCGCAAAAAGTTCGGCGCGCGTCGTGTGCGTTACTGCGTATGATTCCATAGGTTCTATTTTTACAGACTATTACAGACTAAAAAGTGCGTCACGGATAGTCTGTAGTCTGCGTTGGGCCTTAATGGGATTCATCATTTAATAACATAGTGGAAAATAGATATACAATATACATTATAAATGATACCGGCTGTTTTTCTTGCTACTTTGTACGTTCTTCGGTTATAGTCATATTTGGATAGCTCCTGACATGCATTAATCTTTGGAGAGAAAATCCAAAGATGTAATCGGGATGACAAGATACTATTACAGCTGCCATGTTAGGTACCAGTACGTTGAAAAAATTTTTTTACAGTCTATCTTATGATTTACAGATAAGGCTCAAATGCCAAAAATATGGACTCCAAAATCTAACCTATCAAATATTTTCTGATTTTTATGGATTATAATTGTATTTTCTACAAAATAATTTCTAAAATGCAATTAAATTCTGAAAAGAAACAAATTGAGCTGCCTGTGTAAACATTCTCCAACGCTCAGTGAATGCCGGGTAATTCCAAGATTTCGCTTTTTCCAATGTTCCGGAAACTTCTTTAAAAATGGCTTCTGCAGCGGGATTTCCGCCAAGGTGTGCGATGCATCGCCGAGACAACTCAATTTGCGTCCCGCACCCCACACCCCGCGCACTCCCGCCTTCTCTTGATTAATATAAATAAGTTTCATTACACACGCCGACGCAGCCAGATGCACCCCTGAGTGCGCGGTAAGTTACCGCGCACGCCGAATAAGTTTGCACATAATTGTAAGGGCTTTTACACATAAGAAGATGTTTGAACCGTGCGTTTGAAATAAATATTTAGATGTTTTTTAAGCCCGTTATATCGGTTTATCTTTTTATGTATTTATTATAAAATATTGTATCATTGAGTTAGTAGCCCGTACACAAGTCCCGAACTTACTTTAGGGCTAGCTTATTCTATGTACTTAATTTGTCGCATATATTTTTTTACTGTAAATACATGGCTTATTATAAGATTTTTTTAATTCAGAATATTTTTGACACAGACAAACACATTTCCACGTTTTTTCCTTAACGTGGTAAACAGGGCCTAAGTCCTTAAGACCCCGCTTAGCAGGCAGCTAGTACATGAAAACATGACGAAGCAATGTTTCAGTATATTTCTGACCCCCGCCGGAAAGCTCTCTGCTAAATATTCTGACATGATTTCTTCAATAAATTTATTTTAGGCATCTATTCAGAAAACATCTATGCACAGTCGGTTGGTGCAACTCGACCAGAATTGTCGAACCATTTTCTCTGTCTCCACTGTACCATAAAACTACTAGCAGAGTCATATTCAACACAACATAGTGCAAACTCTCCCTAACAAGTTTCGAGGAATACTACGTTCATTCTGAATTTTAGTACAGTCATAGATAACATGTTATTGCTTCATCTCTTGGCAACTACTTTTTTTTGTATCTATTAGTGGCCAAAACTGGCCTATTTTCAAGCTTTCAAAAGGCATCTGACATAACATGCTTTAATATTATAAACATTATGGCTGAACGAATGTTTGTTCTAAATTGTATTGAATAATCCTTCTGATCTTAGCGCATTCAAAGATACATCCCTAGCCCTGCTTCAGAGTCAGGAGTCTCCTCTCTGGTAGTTTTTCCTAAAAGATAAATGCATAGTAACACCAATGGAACCATTTACTCTGTGAAAACGTCAAAACTGTTTAAACGTAAGTGTGATATTAGCCTGACGTTGGGTTTTCTTTTTTGATTGAATAGTGAAATTAAATTTTCCGTGTGGTTTCCAGCAGAGTAGAATTAGGCCACTCAAAGTCCTCCCGTGGATGTCGTAAAAGGTGACTTAGGACATACAAGCTAAACGAAGCTTACAAATATCAATAAGACCTCTCCAACCCGTCTGGCTAGCATGAAGAGTGTAGGCCAAGTCCTCTGGCTGCTCTGGCCAAGTATGGCTCTGTTAGTACAAAGAGGGTCGTGCTCCTGCAGTGGAGACAAAAAGACTGAAGAGAAGAAATTAAACCAACTATAAAACAAAAGTAATACTATTTAAAGTATTTGCTATTTGACTACGAAAAGCTTAAAGCCACAAACAATCGTTCCAGTCCAAACGCACCGGATCTATACAAACGGCATGTGACAAACGTTCCTATATATCCTGTGGGGCTTTATTTAGCTCCATTCGTTTGTTTCCAATGCTATTACTTTCCGAAAATATCTTTAAAATACAGACACTGCGCTACAAAGATCTGTGTTATATTCAGGATTGCAAACCCAAAATAGGACGCAGTGCTTTTTCGTTTGCGATTTGTTATTTAAGCTTGAATGCAATATAAAATGTTTTAGCTATGAACTTTTCGAATGCCCTTTTATAAAAGTAAGTAATACAAGTGAGAAGATAGTAAGTAGCAAGCTAGTATCTATATAGATAAGCCTATATTCAAATAGAAAACTAGAATCAGAAATAATGACAGGTTGCTATTTGGAATTCGTCCTATTATAAGTCGCATTAAAAATAGTAGACGTTTTAATATAATGAGACAGAAAATGTTTATGCATAACTTTTTGTGAAACTTCGCAGAGAAAATGTTATAAAAATTAAGTAATAAGTACCTTTATAATAAAAACATATTAAGTTAACATTTCGTACCAAAACTTTTTTTTTATTATAGAAAAATAGGAATATGCGCAATGGTTGAATAAAAATTCTGAAAATATTTGAGTTGGATGCCGAATTAATTTTCCGCAATGGAGGCTGTCACAAACTTCCTGTGTTTCCTTTGAAACCAATTTTTATTTTATTTTTTGAATGTGATACATGGTACATATCACAAAAATATAAGATAAAAACGTGCCTATTGAAGGTATTTCAAAAACAGATAAATGTGTTACATTTTACAAAGTATAAGATAAAAACTGGTTAAAATACTTGCCTATTGAACGTATTTCAAAAACAGAGAAGTTCTGGATGAAAAATAACTTTTTTCCAAATCTTAGTAAAAATGATAATAACGCCAAATAAAACCAGCTAACCCGAGTTCAGAAAAAAAACTTTTTTTTTTATCATTAAAGTAGAACTATAATGGACCGTATCCACCCTTAAAAATAGGTTTAGTGTTTAATATATTTACTTGATTGTATTGTGTACTGAAAATGACATACGGACTTTGGTGTTTATTTATTCCCAAAAGACTAAGTGGCTCTACTGTGATATTCATATTTTTGCTCTATATGGCGAGTGGCTGTGTGGTAACCTTAGAATTATCTATTTTAGTTTCCAACATCCTAATAATTAATACAAATAACTGCATATGATCGTTAACTATATAAGTAAAAACCATTTGTCAATCATATTAACAACAATTATTATAAATTATGATAATTCTTTAGATGACAACAAGTCAAATCAGACACTTTTTTTCTAAAAGTTAAAACATTTTTTCTATAGGATATGTATGAAATGAACTATCGGTGTAGCGTTCACCGAGATTTCGTCTGTCGGCATTAAGTGGTAGACTCAAATAAAAAAAAGCGGCCAAGTGCGAGGCGGACTCGCCCATGAAGTGTTCCGTAGTAGCAAATAACATAACATAAAAGTCTTGTAGTATGTTTTTTTTAATTTTTATATTTGAGTTGATTGAATTAAAGGTAAATTGCCGTTTACGATTAATGACGGATAAAAAAAAAACTACTTACTAGATATCGTTCAAACCAATTTTTGCTGATAGTTTTTATGGTAATGAACATCATATATTTTTTTTAGTTTTATAATTCCCTTATTTTAGAAGTTACGGGAGGGGGGACACACTTTTTTCCACTTTGGAAATGTCTCCCGCGCAAAGTATTCGATTAAGAAAAAAATGATATTAGAAACCTTAATATCATTTTTGACGCGCCCCCCACGCGTATGGGTTTGATGAAAAATAAATTTTTGAGTTTCAGTTCTAAGTATGGGGAACCCCAAAATTTATTGTTTTTTTCTATTTTTGTGTCAAAACCTTAATGCGGTTCACATAATACATCTACTTACCAAGTTTCAACAGTATAGGTCCTATAGTTTCGGAAAAAAAGTGGCTGTGACATACGGACGGACAGACAGGCAGACAGACAGACATGACGAATCTATAAGGGTTCCGTTTTTGCCATTTGGCTACGGAACCCTAAAAAGCGTAACGATCTTAATATCGGTTTTTCTGCATTAAATCTAAAATTATGTAAAAAATGGATATCATCGATGAAAAGTGACACTATTTTGTAACGTTTATTTTATGAACTGTATTTATTTATTTATTAAATCTTTATTAACCATAATGGTACAAAAGGTGGACTTAATGCTAAAGCATTCTCTGACAGCCTTTAGGAAAAACAGAAATAGATTTATTAGCGAACAATTTATTTTTAACCCAGACATCTCCCCAATTCTGCCACTATCCCTTATCACTTTACACTATGTTTCAGAATTGAAGCAGGTGCTATCCCCCTTCACATGATTGCAACTCAGCACATAAGCTCGTCAGTGCTCCCCGTTTTGTTTCATCTCGAGCTAATCCCTAGCGATTACGGTCGCTGGATACGTTTCTATGAATGCAGGGCAGGGCGAGGTGACGAACGGCAGATACCGATGGCTAAGGGGACACAAATACTGTGTGTTGGAGCACACTTTCAACAACTTACATACATAATAATCACGTCTGCGTCCCTAATGGGGCAGACAGAGCTTTTAATTTATTTAAACTTTATTGCACAAGAAAAACTGTACGAACGGCAGTCAACCATTGGACCAAGTAGAGAAATAATTTAGGTGGTGCGACAGAATGTAAGAACTATATAGAAAAGTATAAATTAAACACCTACAAGAACATAATATGATCATATCATTTAAAATACATAAATATATACATGTATGTAATTTTGTATCTTGCGATTCTAAGCAGGGCTCATGAATCAGAAGCCACTTTTAGCGTAATTGTGGGCGAGAAGATGCAAAAGAAATCAATATGTAATGTATTATGAGAAATGGGTCGCTAGCTATCGCTGGTTTACTTGATTACTACATTTTCGACCAACGCTGTAGAGCGAGCAAAGTAGATGATACATTCTAAGTTTTTTCTTTTCTCCCATACCAGCATGGAAGGGAAACTTTCTAAACTTGCAACACTTGCAACTTGCAGCACACAAGAACATTTCGCTGACAAAGTTAATCAATTAGAGAATAAAAAACAAGATCATTTTCTAGCTGAGAAGTTAGTCGATTGGATAAACTTTTCAGTGGGACGAAATTTCTGTTTTGTGGTAAAGTACAATACGTTTAGTGTTAGAATACCGATGGAATTATCCGGTATTTGGCTCGCGGCGAGCGACCGCCGGCACACGCCGCAACCTGAGCCGCAGATATCTTGAAAAACACTAGCTCCATTTTCAGAACGTGGAGTTAGAAAACGAACGATTTTCGATTGCAAAAAACACTGTTTTTAGCGCCTAAACTAAAATTACGAATGGAAACAAAAAATGTGTGCTTCTACGAGTTACATTCGCTTTTCTAGTAATAAAATGGCATTTTGCCTTATTTGAAAATTAGCAATTAATGATTAGGTATATTGCACGCATCAAAACAAAAACGGTTTTTCAACTTCAAAAACAATAGGCAATAGGTTTGAATCTTTATTGGTTGGTTGAAAATTTGTTTTGAAACGGACCGGAATTCTATTGTCAACCGAGAGGGAAGGTTTTTTGATATTAGTAGCGAAAAGGGTGGTCGAAACTGTTCGTTTTGACTATCTTTCGACTAGAGCGCTTCAAAAATGGAGCATTTTCATAATGCATGACAAAGTCATTCGTTGCATGACTCCTCGTTTAAATAATAAGGCCCCACCAGCTACGCCACAGAGTGGCCCGTTTCAACTTACAATGAACTTGTTTGAAACAGTGCTCCGACGGGACAAAACCAGACGAGTTTATGTTTAAAGTCCAACTGAATTCGAGTGTTCTTTGCTGATGTTTAATCAAAAACGATTGCTGCATTTTATTACCTAGTTTCTGGTTACGTAACTTGCTTTTTACTTTTTAAGTTTTTGGAGAATAACTTCTTAGGAACAGAGATACCCAATTTAATGGGCTTACAACTATGATAGTAAGCATGACTTGTGTACAATCCGATAATGAACTGCAGTGATTTGATATCATGATACAGTGCAATAGATAAGAATACTACTATACAAGTTTCTTTGCTAGGCTAGACTTTAGGTTATGAACAGGTGAACCGATTATCAAATCAAATTTAGGTATCGAGGCGAAGAACGCATCGATGTCGATTCATCCGATCGAGTGATAATACAAACAGACACAAAGACAGATAGACGGACAAAAGCATAAAATTTTTAACACCCCTCTTTTTTGTCGGGGGTTTCAAATATACGGCGCGCCATATTCTCAACAATAAATTATTTAAATTCGACATCGCATGCAATATTCAAGGTGTGGAATAAAATTTCATTGCAGTTCGCGACGTGCCGCATACGACGCCAAATGCGAGAACGGTGGGTCCGATATGCCACACTAGTTCCTATTTACTTCAGTTTCCATTCGCTGCGACACAAATTGTTTTTGCAGAGTGTGTGCCTCATTACAAGCTTTTATTTAACTTTTAATGTATCTTGTATATATGTGTGTATGAATGTTTGTTCAGGTCAAATCTTTAAAATCAATTTTCTCTACCGATTGAGCTGTTTTGCGTACTTGTGTAAGTCTGATCTCTTTTGGTGTTATGAAGGTCGCACTTGGCTGTGGTGGTCTTTTTATACAGTATAAGTTTAGCGCTCAGTGAAATGTAGAGTACAGTACTAATTTTAGACTTCTGCGCAATTTAGGTCAGTGCTAGAGTTTTTTGCCGCTACCTATAGATAAATACAAAATCTAGGTCTATCGGTAGACTATAATACATTATAAAAATAATTTTACGTGAAGAATTCAATCTGTAACCAATAAGAATCAAACTAAAGCTGTATGTAGCCACAGCCACACGACCACTGTAGTTGTAACCAATGTAGTTGCAGGCGACCGGGTCGGCAGTCGGCAGCCGGGTCGGCAATCAGCCGGTAATCCGGCGCCGATTGAGTTCGGCCGCTGCGAATTACCGGGTATTACACCGGACAGTTTTCAGCTGTTCACGTGTAAGCTGCTTGTTCATAGCGCAGTGCAAGTTTCGAGAGTAATGGAAACATACATTTTAGTACGATACAACATTCAAAATTACAGCAAGACTCTTTGACTATGACAGATGCTTTTCTTCACGCATATTATAAAAGCCGATCGAGGGAAAGGGTGAAAATGCGAATCATGTTAAGGCCATACATACATTTTTCCGGATCCAGTGCTGCCCCGATTTTAAATAAATTATTTGGAAGAAAACAGAGACATCATTTAAAATTTTGTCTCGACCAAGCCCTAGATAACGCTTTTAACTATTTTATTAACTACTGTTTATAGTTTAAAGTGAGAACGTGAAGCTTTTCTACGCACATTTGCGAAAAACTACCACTCTGAGCTAATGTGCGTAGAAAAGCTTCACGTTCTCTAGTTCATAAAATAGTTAACATGGTTATCTAGGACTTGGTTAAGACTTTGTGGAAAGGAAGTGGAAGTGGAATTAAGTGGAAGATTTTGTGAATTGAAGTCTCCGTTTTCTTTCAAATAATTTATTAAAAATTGGGGCAGCACTGGACGCCAGAAAATTCATGTATAGCCTTAACATGCAATACGGTTGGCAACCTACTATTTTTAATCACCCAAATGAATGCTGAAAATGGCCTTTAGATCTTGCGGCCTGCTTAGAGCCACAGGATCCGAAATGCACTGTCTGCCCCATAAGGGATAAAGACGTGTTGGGTATGTGTATATTATTATAAGTTTGAAGCATGTGGATCTACGTCTGTGGAAGTATGTATCGAAACGAGATGTGTTGTCGAATTCCCGGCAAGTTGATTTAAAGTTTCTTGCTAATATTCACGGGCGGAGTCACACTTTTATGTAGGCATTTATGTATGTTTGTCTAGACTGTATATTAGTCGGATATTGTTATTTACATACATACATATTTCCACGTCTGTTTACCATGATAGACAGAGACTATGGA
This sequence comes from Acrobasis consociella, assembly GCA_963555685.1. NCBI lineage: Eukaryota > Metazoa > Arthropoda > Insecta > Lepidoptera > Pyralidae > Acrobasis > Acrobasis consociella. Next base: position 22,968,075 of record OY743108.1, on the reverse strand, counting down.
ATTACACTTTCTGCGATCCTTGCAAACCTCTTTGCTTTATCAACACTCATAACTCTGAGTACCCATGACCGTTCACCTTTCTTCACTTTACGTCACCATTCTTCAGAACATCTGCAATTTGCATTGTAACTTTACGTGCTAATTTCTTGTTAAAGTAATAAATATTACAGAATTAACGTAATTCCATCGCCAGTTCCATTATACAACTAACTGTAATCTATGGAAATATCCAGTAATATCGTTAGACGGTGCGCTTCACAGTGGATCCCCGTATTTGAAGATCATTACCCGGCTGCAGCGGAACGGTTAGTGCTGTTCTGTGAGTATAACTGCCATCCGGCTTGCTGTAATGCGGCACACCGATCTTAGAGGAACAGTCATATCTGAACAAAGCCAACTGTCGAAATGGAAATTAACGTATCGATCATTTATTCTGGCACAAACTATGCCGGAACACGGAATTAATAAAGGAAGAGATTCCTGACAGGGTTAAGTCCGCCTTAATACTATTGTGTTTCATCTGTATTTCAATTGTGGCTTTTTATGTACAATTAATTATTTACAATACAATAATATAAGCATTACATACAGAACAGAATCTTCTAAAGTCCCGCGCAATATGCGTCTGCTTTTGGGGTAGGGACGATGTATAACATACGAGTATCTCTTAAATTAATGAAATTAAAGTAACTTACTGTAAAAAGAGATTTAATGTCTAAAAGAGATTGCTCAGGAAAAAGATAAAAGTCGATGTGGTTACATACGCTATCTATTTCTCCACACGTCTCTGAACCAGACGGATCCATATTGAACTGCTGCATCTAATTCCAGCCGGAATACGGCGCTCGTTCTCACGGGCTCTACACGGGCTATAATTTTCGCGACGTCGACGCGGAATACAAAGTACGAATGGAAAGTACCTATACAAAGAAAAAGTAGTGAATCATTTTTAGTACAAGCGTAGAGTAGATTACTTAAAGAGACTAAGAATAGTTTTCGTTTGAATAATACGTAGAATTTTTATCATCTTCGTCATCTGCATTCTACAATGCCGTTGGAAATAGTCCTCTATCAATGAAACCACTAATCATAATAATATAGCGCCTAGTAGGTACCACTGGTGTTGCACGTGTGTAATCAAACGCATGGATAACTTAGGTAAATTAAAGATACAAATGTTTATTCAGTAAAAAGACCTTTACAGGCACTTTTACGTGTGTTGGCCGTATGGTTACCAGCAGATTAGAATAGAACCACTCCAAGTCTTCCCGTAGATGTCGTAGAAGGCGACTTAGGAAATACAAGCTAAAGAAAACTTATAAACATCATGAGACCTCTCCAACCTGTCTGGCCAGTGTGGAGAGTGTAGGCCAAATCCTCTGACTGCTCTGACCAATAAGGCTCTAGTAATACAGAGAGGGTCTTGCTCCTGCATAAGAGACTAAAAAGACCTGATTATGATGATGATGAAGAAATATTGCGGCTAGTAGGTACCACATTTGTTGTAAGTGTTCAATCAAACACTACCATAACTTAAGTAGGTATTTCTTCACCAACATTCAGCTCTGCTTCTGCTCATTGCTAAGCAAAGGCCTCTCTTCCTTGACGCTATTTATCTCGGATCTGTGCTGCTATTTAACATATTTAGCTGTATAAAAGAAGTAGTTACAACTACAGTACCCTCAATACTATCAAGTCCCTCTTTCTTAACCAAGCTAACCATCCATCCATGTCTACTGTGTACAGTCTGCGGCGGTTGTCGCTCGTAAAGGCACCTGCTGTCCTGAAAGAATTAATTAGAGGCGACCTCTTAATTCGGCGCGGAAAGATATAACCTCAACCTGTGGATTACGAGCCGGCGTAATTAGGCACGTGGCGGGTGAACAGCCTGTACATGAAAAAGGAACTACCTATTTTCGAAAGGACTTTAAAAATGTTTTATGCAAGTACTCGTATAAAACGAGTAATTGCAACGTTAATATTTATCTACACTTCTACACTAATATTATAAAGAGGAAAGATTTGTTTGTTTGTTTGTTTGATTGTATTGAATAGGCTCCGAAACTACTGGATCGATTTTAAAAATTCTTTCACTGTTTGATAGCTATGTTATCCCTGAGTGACATAGGCTATGTATGTACCACGGGCGAAGCCGGGATGGACTGCTAGTGTACAATAAGTTTCGTTCAAACCATTTTTCGTCCATTAGCTGCTTTTTGATTGTAATGTAATTTTGTATTAATACTTACGTAAATATGATGTCGTGTCGTCAGATCTTTCAAACTACGCAACGGAATTTAATACAGTCGGTTACATCTCAAACATTAACTACATTTATTTAAACTTGTCTAAATGTAGTACAAAATAAAAAAATATATATAAACTTAAACATAAAAAAAAGTAAGTCACCGAGTGGGATTAGAACCCGTAACAACACTCTTTCTAGCAGTCAGCATCCTTAACCGCTGAGCTAAGCGGATGGCGGCCGGCGCGACGAAATTAGCGACCATATTCTGCGTTGAAAGAAAAACGAATGAAAACTCGAAAACACGCGTTTTCCCAAACACAAGACTAATCTAGATAAACACAGATCGATTGTTGTGACCCCCAAAAACCCCCATATACCAATTTTCAGCGAAATCTTTAGAGCCGTTTTCGAGATCACAGAAATGTATAAATATATAAATAAATAAATATACAAGAATTGCTCGTTTAAATGTATAAGATATGTAGGTATATAAATGCCTGTACAAAGCTGGGTCAGTCCAATACTTATAATTTTTCATCTTGCTATCAGTAATTTTCACGCTGAAATTAATATGCTTGGAATATTTTCTTAGGTGGTTAGTGAGTTTATATCTGTTTGAGATATGGTTGCCTGGTAGCCTGTATATAATTATTTACGCTATATAGTGATATGTGTATTCAATGGATGTATAAGTGAAATCCTAACAGAACCATAACTTTCGTTTCCAATCTAACTACTTTGATTATCTTAATGTTGTAAGTTCAAAGTTTACATTAAGTTCCAGCCTCCATTAGGGCCGGTCCACACTCGGCGGTCGTGTGGCAGAGTACCTTGACAATAAAACACGCATTAACTTTCATGAGTGACCCTCACCGCGCCCCGCCCCGCTCCCTTCCCGCTCGCCGCCCCACCCGTGCTTTATTGGCCGTTTTATTGAAGGCAGAAAAACGCTCATTCTGTATTCCCGTTTAATTAGGAAAGCACCAAACACAAATTAAAAAGTCACAGATGAAACTTGTCTCTTTAATTAAAACGAATAGGGACTTTTTATCTGAAATTATGTAGAAACAATTTTAAATCTAAACTGGATATAAAATTAAACTGACGCATTAAAATTAACAAATGATAGCAGCGTGTAATATATTACACGACAAATATAGGATGACGTACAGTTTCAGGTTTTAAAGGGCTGCATTTTTTTCCATCAGGTAACGATTCCTGCAAGATCATGTCCTGACTATTAAGTATTCATTCACTAATTTATTCTAAGTAACCTAGTTTTATGTGCCACTGTATACAAAACTGAGTTAGAGTTTAAAGGACCAAATTATGTAATGTGTAACAAACGGCAATACGCTAGAACCGTTCATATTTATTACAGTAACCATGAAATTCTGAAGGTATTGTGTAACGTCTAGGAAACAGTAGAATTGTGAACTTTTCAAAATAGTCGATGCAGGCCTAAACATAATTATTTCTCTTCCTTGTCATTAGATGGCGCTTTATGGCAATAATTAAAACCACATTAAAACATTGAAATCTTTTATTCCTATTATTTAAATAAAGAAGTACTCTAATTAATTTAATATTATTTAAAAGGCAATTAATATTTTAAAAGCATATTCAACACTTCCTTTGTCTCTTTTTGCTAGTCGTGTGTGCTGCCATCTCTGTGTGCCTACCCACAACTCCAGTAATGCCTACTTAGGCGCCCTCCAATATATCCTATGGCGTTGGGTATCTGTTACGTTAGTAATTATATTATCTTTGGTCGAGGTGCATATCCGTTGTCTCTTTATTGTATGACGATGTGCGCCGTGCGAGAACTACGTAGCTCCGAGAGCCGGCTCTTCATTAGAGACAATGTTAATGCCGGCGACGTTCATGTGGTCGATACAGTACCCCGCTAAGACGCTGTAATGTTTGTCTTAGTTTGTCTTGCCAAGTACTTGTACACTTTTTTTTACGATACCCAACACTGCCAGTCTGCCACGTCTTTATCTCTAAGAGAGCAGACATAGCAGTTTGGATCTAGCGCTTTAAGTAGGCAGAGCCTAGAGCCTCAAGTTTCAAAGGCTACTTTTAGAAGCGGTGGGCGAGAAGATGGAAAAAGAAATATTGATGGGTCGCATAGTCCATTAACATGGTTTGCATTTTCGGCCGTTCCCTCGATCGGCTTTTAGAGTCGGCGCGCTAAGAGAAGCAGCTGGTACAGTCGATTCTCTTCTATCAGCATGGAAGACTCTTTGTATTTGTTAGTTTAGAGTATCGTGTGGGTGGCTCAGCGGCTTAGACACTGGCTCAGCGTATGTGAGGTTCAAGTTCAGTCCTCACTAACCTTGATTTGAACCTCTAAAAACGAATATTCTCTAAATTAAACTATTGGTTGAACGTCATGATCATCTGGGAAACAAAATTCCATAAATAGTATTTCTGAATGGCGTAGGGAACCCCTGAGTTTGTATTCACGTACTTTGTTCTCACGAATTTTTACTACCACTACGAATTCCGCCAAAGGAAAACATCGTGAGGAAATCTGAACTGGTGTGTAATGACGACTTTTGTCGTTGGACGCCATATTGAGTTACGTCAGTTGCATTTAAGCAGCTCGAAAAATCTGACACCATCACACAATCTGAAAAGAAGTTGAAATCTTCACGCACAAACGCTGGATCAATTTTGATAAAATTTGGTATGCAATAAGCTGACCCCTGTATAACACAAAAGCTACTTTAGGCGCAGGTAACTAATATGTTTAAATTTATATTTTTTTTGTTATACTCCCAACTTTGGCTCACTGATTAACGTATATGTATATCAAATTTCAACTCAATTGGTCCAGTAGTATCGTAGCAAATGGCCATGACAGATCAACAGACAGACAAAAGAGTGATTCTATAAGGGTTCCGTTTCTACCTTTTGAGGTACGGAACCATAATGAACCACACTCTAAAGTATCTATCGCTTGACTATTACAATATAACTACGATCATTTTGATGCAGTGTAAATTCGGTTGGATCGCACTGCAGACCACTAACTTCCACCCCGCTTACCTTTACAACCCCGTCGGGTCGCAATCGCTGTCTGGTCGGACCTCAATAGCTCTATAAGCCTCATTTTTCAGCTCGCAGACGATGCCCGGAGAATTCTATGGTTACGGTGGAGCAAGTACTGTATGGACAACACAAGTTGCTCAGATCTCAATGCTTCGAGCAACTTGATGGAGAAAATTATCAAACAGTACTTAAAAAGGTGAAATTATTCAAAATTTACGCCCATCAAAATAGTTACAGAATGTCTGCTTTGTGTATAAATTTATGCTGGGAATTTCAAATAAAGAATTGAAGTCAGAAAACCACTACACAAATATTCCAATTAATAGAGTAAATATCAGGGGCGTGCATAGAGATTTTTGTTTGGGTAGACTACAATACAACTTACGCGATTTTACGTCCTCCAAAATCAGTGGCCATTTGTGAATACTTATTGGGTTTGATAATAAACAATCACTATTCAGTTTGAACAAGCAATCACTTTGTTATACAACATTCACAAGTAAAACTTTGCACCATTTTAGTAAGTTTTAAATAAAACTTCCATACCTATGCATTTGTAAACAAACTCAGTAACTAAACTAGGTACTTAAATCTCCGAACGAAATATAATCCGGCAAAAAAATGTGTAACACATATCAATACAATCTTCGATGAATTACGCGTTTCTAATTTGGAAGCATAGCACGATAAGAAACCCTATTGGTTAATACTACAATTAGCCAATAGGGTTTGTTGTCGTGACCTTCGTGACATCACAGGAACCAATAAAAATATTGATACATTCTAATTGGCCACAGACTCGGTCTCAGCTCTAGCTTTATGTGTGCATTTGTTACGTGTGTGGTGTGTCCATGAAGGACGTTAATGCACACAAACGCAGGCGCAAAAGCCTATTCATACACATTAGCTACCTATGCATGTGTGTAAATTAAGCCATCTAGATATTTGTCTTCGGCGCGTACCTACTTACGTTTGGTGCGCTGCGCCGCCGCTGCGCCGGTAGCGACACAGCGATTTTGGAGTTGAACGGCCCCGGAAAGAGCGCGCAATTTAAAAGACGTGTAGCGCGTAATCATTTTTATATATTAGTTTAAAAAATGCGCATATACTAGCGATCGACCGGGTAGACAACGTCTACATGTCTCTATGGAATGCACGGCCCTGGTAAATATATGATGTATAGGGACAAGTTACACTTATTGAGCTAGCCCCAAAGTAAGTCCGAAATTTATGTTATAGAATAATAACTCAACGATACTTTATTTAGTATATTTAGTCTAGGAACTAAGGATTATGTCTAGGAACCATGCAAAATATTGCGGTTGCGCAAAGAGCCATGGAGCGAGTTATGCTCGGCATCAAACTACAAGACCGAGTCCGCAACGTGGAGATTCGCCATCGGACTAAAGTTCACGATGTACTCTCTAGAATTGCGTCTCTTAAGTGGAACTGGGCAGGACACCTGGCTAGAAGGAACGTGGTAGGTGGAGTAAGGCCGCCACCGAGTGGTATCCCAGAAATGGTAAGCGCAGTGTGGGACGTCCTGTAGCTCGATGGGTCGACGATATCAGGCAAGTCGCTGGTAAGAACTGGATGGCAGCGGCCGCGGACAGAACGGGATGGTAGAGACAAAGGGAGGCTTATGCCCAGCAGTGGGTTTTTGAAAGCTGGTGATGATGACTATATTTTATAGTAAATACGTATATAGATAAACATCCAATACCTAGGACAATTTGATAAAGGCCATTTTCCAAACTGCCTTTACCGGAGATCGAACCCGGGACCTCTGGGTGGCGGACTAGTACGGTGACTACTATGCCATGGAGGTCGTCAATATTTAAATCTCTAGCAGAATCTATCAGAAAACGAATAAAAAGTTCATGGGCAGCAATTGCTGCAAACAGTCGAATTCTGCGCAGAAAACTCTCTATTGCCAACTGCCATCAAATAATGACAGCCGGGATCGGGCATAATGGTTCGGCGTGCTTTCAAAAGCGGAAGAGCTCGAGATATTTTTATGTTACTTCTTTCATCTATTCAAAAATATCGGTGGCAGCGGTATTAAGCACTGAGAAATGTGTCTGCGAAGCGGCGCTTATTGCAAAATCGTAAAGTTGATTTAAAATGGCGGCGGTGTCCTGGGAATAGCGGTATGTGCGCGGCGTGGAGACCGCCTCATCGCAGAGCAGAAGTGCTATTTTTGAAACGCGGAGTTACCCAAACGAATGGTTTTCCATACAAAAAACCGTTCGTTTAGTGACTCCGCGTTTGAAAAATAGTACCTCAATACTGCAAGTTACGAGGGTGTCGCGCAGGTAGGAGCGGACGTATGAAAGTTTTGTTGCCCTCGGTGCTATGAATAATGATTTTTGAAGTTAAAACTTCTATAAGCGCGTTGGGCATGCACGGAAATTGTATGTACTAAATCTAGGACGGAAAGCATTTTTTGGGATGGGATAAAACCATTAAACTCGCGACACTGTTACCGAAACCTCTGATGACATCCTGACAAATGAACAATATGTCAATGTAATAGGGTTCAGATTCGCCTGTGTCAAGCGGCAAGATCGGGCCGTTTCGGGATCGATCGGAAACAGTGTTCTATTTCGCTCTTGTTTCATCTCGCTAAAACCTGGTTTATATTTTAAAATATGACAGCAGATTTTGAAAAGAGGAAAACTTGCCGAATCGGTTACAGAAAACGGGCAGTCGCGTCGTCTGTGTAACGCTTTGTGCCATCTACAGCGTCCTGTTTTCTATCTGCCCAGCATGATGGATTATGGGAAACTGCGCGAAAATCCCACCGTCCAGTAGTGGATTAATACTATGTAGGGTAGAAATCACCGGCCAAGTGCGAGTCAAAATCGGGCAAGAAGGATTAATCTATAAAAAATCACGTTTTCTTGAATAGGAGCCACTTAAATATTTATATTATTCTGCTTTTAGTATTTTTTTGAAGCGGCAACAGAAATACATCATCTGTAAAAATTTCAACTGTCTAGCTTTCACTGATCATAAGATACAGCCTGGTGACAGACAAACGGACAGACAGACGGACAGCGGAGTCTTAGTAATAGGGTCCCGTTTTTACTCTTTGGGTACATAACCCTAAAAAAGTAGACATGAGCTGATTGGGGGAAAATTCTTTCAGATTAGTGAAGTGTCATGGACTGCGAACTTGTCTTTAAGATATTTGCATATAATTAAAATCTGTCGCTGGTCTATAAGAGCGCTTAAATAGCACATCAAATAACACTTTCCGTTTTTTATTATATCCAGCTGTTCTTGCCTACAGGTCGCATTGATTAACCGATTCTTAAAAATTAAAATAAGTAAAATTTTCAGAAAAGATTCAAATATGATATACCTAATTTTTGTATGTCGATACAATTTATCGAAATTTTTCAAAATGGCGAAAGTATGGGGTTTGAAAACTTTAAAATAATCATATTTGTTTCAGCCATTTCAAATTTATTTCGGAACTGTCGTACCTAATACTTTTTTGTTATCTTTATAAAGATGCAACTTTTTTGTCTGACCCCATAATTTCTGAGATTTGTAAATATTGTTTTAGTTTACTATGAATTCTTTCCGGTGGGTTGTTAGGCGTCTGTTTTGAAATCTTTGTTCGGCCCTATCACCGTCTTTTTGTAAAAATTTTGACAGTAGTTTAAGAAAAAATCCTAAGACGAAGGGAAATGGAAATGTGTCGATTAATGCATACATGGTTATAAGGGTTCCCAAGGTCTACTGTTCTCACAGAACCTCTAGCAATACTTAGTTTGGATTAAGATATCCCGAATGTGTATCCACTCCGCTAACCTTCCTATTCAATTCATATTGGCCGCTACACGTCGATCGAACAATAGTCCGCACAAAGCGGGCTGTTTGTGTGAGCGTTATTTGCTGCCAAAACCGACGGTAAGTAACAAGAAGCGGCTTCGAATTGATATCTTTTGTTTCGTATCACAATGCCAACAAATATTTCATTTCTTACTTAATGCGACACACTGACCTTCAAACTCTCCTTATGACGGTACTAATAGAATGTATCTCTTATTTACGTGTGTCTTCCTGCGTAGATTGTAAAAGCTGATCGAGATGACAGGTGTAAATACATATCATAAAAACAGGCTATGCAACTAGCAGCCCGTTTATATTTGATTCCTTTTTTCATCTTTTCGCTCACCGTTATGATAAAAGTAGTATTTAGTTCTTAGGGCCTCAAGGCTCTGTTGGCTTAGAGTTTCAAAGACCAAAGTACTCTGTCTGCCCTGTTCGGGATACTACTAACTGACTGAATGAACGAAGCGTCTCAGTTTCATTCAATGCATTCGTCCGGCTGTTCTCGCCTACAGGTCGCATTTCTCAACCGATTCTCATGACATTTTGTGAGACCAATAGTTATATTTATCTACGATTATTTCAGGGAAGCGAAGAACCGCCCGAATGCAATGAACAGTCTGAGCCCCAAGTTCCCGTCGCTCGACATCCAACTTCCTCAAGTGCAATTGACGGGACGCCGCGCACAAACTCCACTGCATTCACTCTACGGGTTTATACGTAATAGTAAAACGCTGTGAGTATCTATTTGCAGAGATTAAACTAACTTGGCCGTGTGGTTTCCGGCAGAGTAGAATAGGGCCACTCCAAGTCTTCCCGTGGATGTCGTAGAAGGCGACTTAGGAAATACAAGATAAACAAAGCTTATAAACCCTAATGAGACCTCTCCAACCCGTTTGGCCAGCGTGGAGAGTGTAGGCCAAGTCTTCTGGCTGCTCTGGCCAAGTATTATTTTATTTTATTTATTTATTTTCGGAAGATTTACAGCATAACATAACAGAAGTAAATATAGAATACAATACTGAGTAGCCAATTACAAATCTTCACTAATATTAAGTAAGTATATTATTATAAGTAGTGCTCATTGCACCTTATTAACTTAAAAGTTATTAAGAATTACATGTTAAATGTAGGTGAAAGTTTAGTTAAGTATCTATTTAAAAGTAAGTAAGGATCTATTACATATTATAATATATAAACCTACAATACCACTGACTCACTCACTGATTGACATAGTTGTTTGCCCTGTTGCGGGGTTGGTGGGGTTTAGGTTGATGTGCGGTCGTATAGAGGGTGCTCCAGTGAGTACCAGAAAAATCTGAAATTTGAGGATCTGCGGAAACCTGATGTGGAAGGGGTACGGCCTGCGAAGACGGTTGGGGTTGGGGGCGTGATTTTTTTTCCAAAATGTAGGGGAATGTGAGCAATTTGACGAGCGTGTTTTGGTTTTTTATTTTTTTCAAAATCCAAGATGGCCGCCATACATGGACAATTTTCCTCCATACAAATTTCATACAAACGGCCACCCCAACTAACTAGGCGCAGCCAGAGGCCAAAAGCCAAAAGCAAAGGCCATCCCCGCGAGGCCGCAGGCCGAGCTGCGGGCGAGGGCGAAGCTCGAGCCACTCCCTCCTCCCCCTTGAATCCCCCCCCCCCCCCCCCCTTAAGTAATCTTCACGAGGCCGGAGGCCGAGTGACGCGAGCCCGAAGGGCGAGCTGCGGGCGAGGGCGAAGCCCGAGCCACTTCTCTACGCGCAGTCCAATTTTTTTAAGTTTTAAAATTCCAAGATGGCCGCCAAATGTCAACTGCTTGCGATTTGGCTGAAAATCGATATCTTTATGTATTTTGAGCAAGAAAATCCAAATTTAATTTTTTTTTTGGAATCCAAGATGGCGTCTGGATTTCAGACCATTTAACTTATTTCGTTCATTACGTCTTACTAGGACTTCGTAGGGGTCTGAAATTTTGTACATGGGGGTAAAGCACCCTGCGGAACTCAGAACTTGAATCAGATTTTGGATCCAAGATGGCCGCCCCACACATATTATGTTTCCTTTACTGACTGCAATTTTTACCCATTTTCTCATCTGGACATGTTATTTAGCCCACCTCAACAGCCGCACGAAAAACCGCGGGCTGCTTGCAGCCCGCGCAGCGCCCGAAAAGCTAGTTATATTATATATAGCTACACTTACCACTGACTCACTGATTGACATAATTGTTTGACCTGTTCCCGACTGACAGGTGTCACAAATGTTATACCATCGTGTACAGGGTGTTTTGAAACCAACCAGAAAAATCCGAAACCTTGAAGATCACCAGATCCTGATGTGGAAGGGGTACGGCCTGCGAAAACGGTTGGGGTTAGGGGCGTGATTTTTTTCCTAAAATGTAGGGGGTTGTAAGCAATTTGACGACTGTCATTTGTTTTTTGATTTTTTTCAAAATTCAAGATGGCCGCCATACAAGGACAATTGTTCTCCATACAAATTTCATACATACGGCCCCCCCAAAGCAACTTGACGCAGCCTGAGGCCGAAGGCCGAAGGCGGAGCCCCCTAGCGAGGCCGCAGGCCGAGCTGCGGAGCGAGGCCAAAGGCCGAGCTCCCCTCCCCCCCTTTTTGACCCCCCCCCCCCCCAAACTTTTATTTTCACGAGGCCGTAGGCCGAGTGATGCGAGCCCGAAGGGCGAGCTGCGGGCGAGGGCGAAGCCCGAGCCACTCCCACCAAGCATTGCGTTTTTTTTTTTTAATCCAAGATGGCCGCCGAAAGTCAAATGCTTGCGATTGGGCTGAAAATCAATATCTATATGTATTTTGGGCCAAAAAATCCAAATTTAAATTTTTTTTTTGGAATCCGAGATGGCGTCTGGATTTAAGAAAATTAAAATTATTTCGTCAGTATCGTCTCACTGGGACTTCATAGGGGTCTGAAATCTGCTTTACTAGAGTAAAGCACCCCGTGGAACTCGAAACTGCAATCATATTTTGGATCCAAGATGGCCGCCCACACATTTTTTCATGTTTAGATAGATAGATAGATAGATAAACTCATTTATTTGCTGCTATAACACACATACAAAAAAAATACACAAATCAGACACAAAAAATGTTTCCTCAACAGACTGCGATTCTTACCCATTTTCTCAACTGGACATGTTCTTTAGCCTTCGTCAACAGCTGCACGAAAAACCGCGTGCTGCGTGCAGCACGCGCAGCACCCGAAACACTAGTTATATTATATATAGCTACACTTACCACTGACTGACTGACTGATTGACATAGTTGTTTGACCGGTTGCCAAATAGTAGGGGTGATGGTTTATGGTGGAACGTACAGGGGTGAGGGGGTCGAGTACCAGAAAAATCTGACATTTGAGGATTTGCAGAAACCTGATGTGGAAGGGGTACGGCCTGGCTAAACGGTTGGACCTGGAGATTTGACCCCATAGACAAAATGAAAGGGGTATCTGATCAATTACCAGAGCCAGTATTTTTTTTTTAATTTTCATAAAAAAAAATTCCCCTCATACAAATTTCATACAAACGGCCCCCCCCTGTAACTTGGCGCAGCCCGAGGCCGAAGGCCGAGGGCGAAGCCGACTTGCGAGCCCGGAGGGCGAGCTCCGTGGCGAGGCTGAAGGCCGAGCCCCCCCTTCACCCCCCCTCCCCCTCCCCCAAGTAATTTCCCCCCATCACGAGGCCGCAGGCCGAGTGACGCGAGCCCGAAGGGCGAGCTGCGGGCGAGGGCGAAGCCCGAGCCACTCCCGTAAGCGTCGGGTTTTTTTTAATTTTTGGAAATCCAAGATGGCCGCCGAAAGTCAAATGCTTGCGATTTGGCTGAAAATCAATATCTATATGTTTTTTGAGCAGAAAAATCCAAATTTGAATTTTTTTTTGGAATCCAAGATGGCGTCTGGATTTTCGAAAATTAAACTTATTTTGTTCATAACGTCTCACTGGGACTTCATAGGTGTCTGAAATTTTCTTTACTGGGGTAAAGTACCCCGCAGAACTCGAAACTGCATTCAAATTTTAGATCCAAGATGGCCGCCCACACATTTTTTTAAATTTCCTCAAATGACTGTAGTTTTTTTTTCCATTTTCTCAACTGGACATGTTATTAAGCCTTGCTGTATAGCACGAAAAATCGCGTGCTGCTTGCAGCACGCGCAGCACCCGAAACACTAGTTATAATATATAAACCTACATTACCACTCACTGACTCACTGACATAGTTGTTTGCCCTGTTGCCGGGTGGGTGGGGTTTAGGTTGATGTGTGGTTGTATAGAGGTTGCTCCAGTGAGTACCAGAAAAATCTGACATTTGAGGATTTGCAGAAACCTGATGGGGAAGGGGTACAGCCTGCGAAGACGGCTGGGGTTAGGGGCGTGATTTTTTTTCCAAAATGTAGGGAGTTGTAAGCAATTTGACGAGCGTCATTTGTTTTTTGTTTTTTTTCAAAATCCAATATGGCCGCCATACAACGACAATTGTCCTCCATACAACCTTACCTTTTTTTTTAACTGAAAACATATTTTAGCCTACCTCAACAGCCTTACGATAAACCGCGGGCTGCTTGCAGCCCGCGCAGCGCCCGAAAATCTAGTATTACCTTTAAGGTTAAACAATATTTTGATGACTGAAATAATTTTGGGTTAACCTATGATTAATGGCATACACACTATTGCACAATATATAAGTATGGCTCTGATAGTACAGATAGGGTCGTGCTCTTGCAGTGGAGACAAAAAGACCTGACGATGAAACAAATTTCCAATGATAATAAGATATTTGATTAATGAAATACATGAATTTTTCATCCGTATCTCCGTTTCCTTCAAATAATTTAATATATTTCAATCGGGGGCAGCACTAAACCCCAAACAATTGAGATAGTCCCTTAACATGATTCGCATTGTCACCCCTTCCCTCATGATTAATTTAATTGTAAATAAACCTACTTTACGTCGTAATCAAGCCATTGACAATTGACGATCGTCATCAATCGGGTTTCAAGTGGCCATCAGCAGTAATGCAGTGTTCGTAATTAATCGACTGCAATCGGCCCCGATCGGCCTCCGTCGGCCGCAATCGGCGATTGGCAACGGTGATCGAGAAGAGTGTCGCAATGCGGCCCGCGGCCACAGAGCAGCCAACTACAGTAGATAACAACAGCCATGATTACTCATCGCCGTATAAACATATCTCTCTTCCTTGTTTTTAGATGGCGCTTTGTTGTCTTATATTGTATTGTAAATTCTTTATTGTACATAAAAAGTGACAATTGAAACACAGATGAAACACGGAACACAGGTTCAAAGGCGGACTTATCCCTGTCAGGGATCTCTTCCAGTCAACCCTACAAGCAAAGGAGATAATGACCAAAAGTGGGGTGAAACGATGCACAATACTTACAAGCTAAAACACTAAATGCTACTAATAAATAAAAATAATAAATTATGGTAATAATTAAAACATTAAAATCTTGTATACCTACTATTTAAATAAAGTAATACTCTAATGAATTAAATATGACATATTATGAAATGCAATGAATATTTTAAAAGCATATTTAACACTTCCTTTGACACTTTTTTGCTTGTCGTGTGTGCTGCCATCTCTGTGTACCTACCCGCAAATTAAGTATTGCCTACTTACGGGCCCTCCAATAGTTTCCATGGCGTTATTTTATAAATACAATTACTAACGTAACAGATATATGTTACGTTAGTCATTATATTTATAAATAATTTACAAATCTTTTAGATTATGATTATTTTTCCATCTTGCTGAAGATTTAGTTTACAAAATCCATTGTTCAAATCCAGTGCTTGACTAGGTACTAACATAATAAATTATTTTCTAGTAGTACCTATATATGGAAGATCCTTACATAAGTTTCAATATTATCACAATATGTTCCGAGTTGGATTTCTTAAACCTTTGACCTGATTCGAAGGCTAAATAAAATTATTTCTGATTTTAGCCTTCGAATCAGGAAATATCTTTGACATTTCTCTTTGACAAGGTATAAAAGTTTCAGCTTTTATGTAGGCTACGTTTTACACGAATTCAACAGAGCGGCTCAAAGAAAGAAGTAGATCAAAGAAATTCACTCGAGCGAGGATTGACAAACATCAACATAATTGTGTACGTAGGTACGCGTACTTCCACCTATCCATTTATCCGCTCGAGTAATTCTACAAATTAGACTTCTATCTTATCGAGTGTGTTAATAGTGTCAGATTTAGAATTCGAAAGATATTGTTCTTGTCTATGCCCAGAGTAAGAACGGAATTGTAGACTTATCCAAAAAAAATGCACTAGGATACTTCATACGTCTAATCAGTAGCTTTGTAGGATGGTAACTTCATGATTGAAAGAGAGAGCATACAATGAAAAAGTTGTGGCAACTTTTATTTATTTTTCTATTAATTTTATTTCTACATAATAAAGAATCTTAGATTTTATGACATTCGATACACATGTTATCCATTAAAATTATTAAGCTACATGTTGGTTTACCAATAGAGTGGCCTAAAGGCAACTTACATAGCTAAATGTCTGTAATTTTGTGATAACAATATTTTTTAACACACGAGTGGACTAGTAGGTTTCCTCACGATGTTGTGTTTCACCAGTAGCAAGTGATGGTATTTGAAATTATGAGTACAAACTTACAGATACAAGTCGTGCTCCATAGCACGTTGGCAAACTCCGAGTTCGGATCTCTGAGCTTTTGTCAAAGATCAAGTACACAAGATAAACAGAGCATTTTAACTAGGTCTTGCATCTCTAAGCAAAAACAGACCAGGGTCGCAATACTCAAAGGCCATTTTTAGCGTAATGGTATAAACAAAATAAATAAAAAAGCCTTTATTTTTACCATTTCCATAGTTTTCCATTGCTTATATATTATTTTTATTTATTTAACTTTATTACAAAATATGTTATAGGAGGACTTAAAGCCATGGGCTTTATCTACCAGTCAACCCACTGGTGATGCCGAGAATAAGAAATCTGTAGAAGGAGGTGCAAAATATGTAATGTTGAAAGATTATTAGTGTTAGTCTAAAATGTTAGTAGTATTTATTGAATCTTATTTTTTTCTTGTTGGCTATAAATATGTGTATTTATCTATTTCTATCTAAATATGTATTTTAATATCTATTTATCTAGGTAAGACAGTACATTTTTTTGGTTCGAATATAGTTATATCATACTATTCAGTAGACTAGAAAGGGGTCATTCGCTTCGCGCTGTTGAGTACTGTATTGTTTAGTCTGTGGCCGGTCGCGAGGTTCCTGTTTAAGGCCGCTGCAATCTATCGCCGCGGGAGCCTGCATCATTGCTGTTAAGGGTGGCCCACATTAGTGATATACGACGCAACTCTTGTACCATTAAACTGATACTGTTTCAGTGCTTTGAATATAATTAACCGAGCAGGAAATCGTCTCAGTTTATGCTTTTGTCCGGCTGTTTGTCTGTCCGGTTCTCGCTTACAGGTTGCTTATCTCAACCGATCTCGTGAATTTTTGCTATCAGTTTCGTAAATTATATTATAAAATAAATTGTAGTACCTACAGTTTTTCCAAATTTTTCAAAATGGCGAATATATGGGGTTGAAAACTTCAAAATATCATATTTTAGGTAAATAGAAAAATATCGTAAAACTTTTTTCTTAACCTTACTAAGACGCAACTTTTTTGTCTGAACAACTTTTTTATACGATGGACTTTATCGGGTCGGGGTGACTTGCGAGGTTACAGCTCACAGAGCCACTAGCTTATTTTAGCTGTTACTCGCGGCTTTGCTCGCTTGGTCCGAGGGCACCTACTACAGATTTAGTAGACACGTACCGTAATTCGTTGACAATCTTTTCGTGTTTTGATTTATATTTGTTCATCATCATCATTTCAGCCGCATAACGTCCACTGCTGGACATAGGCCTCTCCCAAAGATTTCCAAAATGACCGATCAAGAGCGGCCTGCATCCAGCGCTTTCCAGCGACCCTGGTCAGGTCATCTGACCACCTTGTAGGTGGGTGCCCTACGCTTCGCTTGCCAGTACGCGGTCGCCATTCAAGAACCTTTTTGCCCCATCGGCCATCGGTTCGTCGCGCTATGTGTCCCGCCCACTGCCACTTCAACGAGCTAATCCGCTGGGCTATGTCAGTGACTTTTGTTCTCCTACGGATTTCCTCATTTCTGATTCGATCACGTAGGGAAACACCGAGCATAACCCTCTCCATAGCGCGTTGAGCGACCTTGAGCTTTCTTATGAGACCCATAGTAAGGGACCACGTTTCAGAGCCATAAGTCATCACTTATCATCATCGTTATATTTGTTATGATTATATTATTATAAAATAAGGCCACTTAAAGCTCTCCCGTGGATGTCGAAAGCGATTTAGGAAATACAAGCTAGACAAGCTTAAAAACAACAATGAGGCCTCTCTAACCTGTCTGTCTATGCCAAAATCCTCTGGCTGCACTGGCCAAGTATGGCTCTGGTAGTACAGAGAGGGTCATGCTCCTGCAGTGGAGACTAGACGAAGATGATGATGGATTCACTGTGTAACTTCTAAAGGAACTAAATAAAAAAGTGTCCATGACTGTAAAAACACAAAGTCCACGAGCATTGTCCTGCCTTTGTCTGGCTCCCTTCAGAGGAAACTTATTAATTTTAATCCTCCGAGTCTTTGTGGTCTTACTACACAATTGAATCGCAATCGGACTGTGCCCACAAGTAAAAAAGATTTTACAAGCCCTCATTTATTTCACTCACACCGCTCACAGAATATGTTGAGCGTTTTTAGCCGCATATTTTAAAACTTTTTTCTGTTAAAATGCTGTTTGTCTGCTTGGTTTTATAAAGAAAATATTGACAAGTAGGTATATTAGGATGAAAGCCATTTCCCGCTCTTCATAGCTTACAATGTTCAGCTCAACATCCGCAGTTCTGCAGTTCTTTAGTCCTACATAGCACCTATAACATTGTCGAGCAGTAATAAATCAGTAAGTGCCTTCCTTTTCTGATTTAAGAAATCGGCTGTTGTGTACGGAGCACCTGATTCAACTCCTTTATATTTTTGAAGTCAAACATTAATTTGGTCATTTAAATTACCATAATAACAATAATATGAAAGTTTATCTTTGTATTATCAGGTCTCTTTGTCTCCACTGCAGAAGCACGACCCTCTCTGTACTACCAGAGCCATACTTGGCCAGAGCAGACAGAGGACTTTGGCCTACACTCTCCTAGCTAGCCAGACGAGTTGGAGAGGTCTCATTGATGTTTATAAGCTTTGTTTAGCTTGTATTTACTAAGTCGCCATTTACGACATCCGCAGGAGGACTTGCAGTGGCCTCATTCTTCTCTGCCGGAAACCACACGGCATATCTTTGGCATATATTTTTTTTATAATAACACCTAATCGGGAGTAAAGGTACTTGGTTGTGAAAAATTTTTGTCATGATAAAATAAAACTCACGTTTTCAAGAAAAAAAAAAACTTGAGAGGTGTCAAGGGACACCCGGATGGAACGAAGTTCCTTACGATTGATTAGGAGAGAGAGAGAGAGACAGAGAAACACGCGAACGCCGCACGGCTTACAACTATAGCAAAAAGTTGTTACAACTTTTGGTCTTAATTTTTCCCTTTCGCAACGCGCGATAAGGAACTTCGTTCCAAAAATAAGTCTGTGTTATTCGTCCTCGTTATCTGACTTTTAAGTCATTTATCAGTCGTGCGTGTGTGTCTATTCGTCCATGATCGCAGTCATCATTATCATCATCAGGTCTTTTTAGTCTTCACTGCAGGAGCACGACCCTCTGTACTACAAGACTTGGTCAGAGCATTAGGCCTACACTCTCCTCGCTGGCCTGAATGTTTATAAGCTTTGTTCGGCTTGTATTTCTTAAGTCGCCTTCCTTCTACGACATCCACGAGAAGACTTACAGTGTTCCTATTCTACTCTGCCGGAAACCACACGGCGATTTCTGCATGATCACAGTCTGTCTGTAAAAAGGCTGAGCGACCCAACAGTTGGTTGATTGAATGTTGAAGGAGTCGCTTTGCCACAATTTTTGAGTACTAAAATAGCACTTATTAAAAAAAAAATGATACTTCTAAAAACAGCATGTACAGTGTTGTCAGAATTTTGTTTTCGTGATCGCAGTATGTTTCCATAAGAAAAGTGGTTTATATTACCAGGTTGAGACGCCCCTTCAAATACATACATATGTATGTGACATCCGTACATTTACACATTTTGTATTGTGTACTCGTCCTACAGCGTAAAGCGAGTGTAAATTGTGTAGTCTAGACTTGTTTGCGAGACTACACCGATAGTCTTTCATTTTACACTTCAATAATGATATAGTATGTATCTAATTGGCATTCTGATCTATGCACTTAATTATTAACTAGTACTACTACTATCTAGCCGAATAAAATAAGAAATATACTAGCCAAAGCCCGCGACTTCGTTCGCGTGGACTTTATGTCTCCGGAAAATGCTCATCAGGCTGAACAATTTTTCTAAGGCGTAATTTTTATATTTCTTATAGTTGAGCTGAACCATTATGGTTCTGCATCAGGTGTTCTGTTTTTCAAATCAATAATGCCTCATATATTACCCACTCTTAACCGCTATATAACAAACTAGTTTCATTTGAATCCAACCAGTATTTCCGGAGATTAGCGAGTACAAACAGACAAACATTTAAAAAAAACTCTCTCTATTACTATTTTTGCATCGCATTCAACTTACAGACATTTTTTTTACGCTTTGTTAAATGTATAGATTTTATTAATATCAAAAACAGAGCAAGATAGAGTGACGAACACAGATGAAAGATTTCAAAAGTTTAAAATGTGCAGCGTTAAATGTTTATGTAAATGTTTTTTAAAAGCGCTTTAAAATGCACAAAAAGGATAAGTTTTAAAATTGTAAGCTTTGCGACTCTAAGTTTGTCCATTAAAATTTTCCGAGCGATTTGCACAATATTCAGGTTGCTTTTGAGTGTCTATTTATAGCGGTGTATTCACCTGCGGTCGATGTCTGGGTGTCTGAGTGTCTTAGAGCGGTGTCGACTCACAATGCGAGTGTCGCCGTGTCGCGCCGTCGCGTCGGCGTCACTACAAGTAATTGACGGGTTGACAAGTTGCAACAACCACATATTACATGCAATTTTGCTTAATCTAATTATATATTATATATTCCCAATAAATGTATATCAAAATACGAAAAAAAATTTTTCATTTTCCATAGTAATGATATCACGTGACTACTTCGATTTCTATGAAAATCTAAAAATTTTTTTTCGTATTTCAATGTACATTTATTGGGAAAAGTTGTTCAAAATGATGGTCTGAATAACCCCTTAAAATATTTGTACTTAATAAAAAAGGACATTGTATAGTTATGTTATTTTGCTAAAAACTATATAAACCTTTTTCTGCGTAGGTATCAAAATATATCTAAGTAGTATCGAATTTCTTGTAGATACTATGCCAAAAAAAACGTGACACCAATTGGTGTCACGTTTTTCTTGAAGAAAAAAAATTTGCCGCGCCTATTCAGCTGCGTATATTCGGCACAGTCTTAGACACTAGGAAGTAAAAGTCATGCAAGGAAATGGGCGTAAATGTAGGGATTTATTCCAGAAATACCATTTACACGCCATAGTAAGTTCGAAGATCATACATATCAACATAATCCATTTTTCCCCTATTGATCACGCCACTCATTTCGCTCTTAATGCTTTCCCTATCCAGAGAAGTTACTAAAAAAGCGGTTAGCAAGACGGACGATATAACGTATCGACATTTCGGTGTCAAGCAACATTGAGCACTAACGCACAATGATAAAGTTTAATTTGGTTTGGCATAGCAATAGGCCGTGACTATCGCATAACTAACATATTATTGTATGGAGTAACCGCCCAGGTGTGGTTCGCGACTTCAACGTCAATTCATCTCATAGCTCGACTACTTTACATTTTCCAAACAACGTCTCCTTTTGTTTGAGGGTACAACACGAGATATAACGCTGGAAATGTACCTTTTCTGTTGTAGGTCGCGTCTGTTCCCCGTCAAATATATAAAACTCGGGCGACGCAAGATGTTACAACGACCCGCTTCATAAAGGAAACTACCTCACTTTCTAAAACTCCTTTTTGCGACTAGCTTTGGTACTTTAGTGTATGACTTATTAAGAAAAATGATCTTAATCAAACTTAAGAGTATAGTATACATGATATTTTCATGCAGTGAGATTTCAGACGTTCCATTGGAAAAGAAATTTTTTGCTACTTGTCAACCCATCCAAGTTTGGTTGCTTAACTTGCGAAAACGCTGGCAAAGCGTATCTTGAGGAGCTCTATGTTTAAGTATGAGCACAATCCTTATCCTTACTAATATTATAAATAAATGCGAATTATAAATGAGTTTGTATATTTGTTTGTTTGTTACCAAGCGCTTCAACCACTGGACCTATTTATTTCAAATTTGATATGGATATAGTTTGATACTCAGAAAAGGACATATGATAGTTTTTATGCCGAAATTCCCACGGGGAGCAAATTCCACGGACACAGCTAATATAACGATAAATTTATCTCTAATCGAAGGTAAGTTTTGAAATATTAAGTGATTTTTAGTGCCAGCATAGCTTGTTTAGCCAAAATATTTTTGTCCCAACGGAGCTTAGCAACGGAGTCAAGAGTGGCACGTTATTTGTCTTGAACCTCGCGGCGCAAATGAAGTGACGTCACGGTTGAGTGATGACGAGCATTTCGCGAGAGCCGTCATAATCGGCGCTCATTGAGAGGGCGGTGTTACATGCGAGTGCTTTACCTTACTTATCCGTTGTAAATTCGTCGTCTGTTCACTGCGTTGCTGTTCAAGAAACAAATGAAGATCCTTTTAAGTAGTCAATGGGATATTTCTATTCTAGTTCTTTACAATTTTGTTAACCGTAGAGGTTTTGCTATCTTTGGGTCTGTCTGCGTTACAGCGCAATTGGGCACTTTCCTGAGTCAAAAAAAATTATACTTTATCTAGCTTTGTCCTCTAGATTAGCATAGACTACGAGTAGTAACACTATGATGTTGCCCTTTTGCACTGAAATTGAGGGTAGGTGTACTGGTCACACCGACAAATAAAAAATAAAAATGTGGGTAGTAATACTTTCCCGTTGCTTTTGGTTACTCCCGGCGGCCATCATTCTAGTTGAGCACTAGACCAATCTATCTGTAATTGACATTTTCAATTTGGGATGTTATTAATTAACCGGGAGGGTGGGATGCTAATCTATTCGGACAAATCTATTCGTATAATTATGATAGAACGTCACTTCAGGTAAGTTCGTTTAATCATTATTTATTTGGTACTACAAATCAAGACAAACTACACAGAGTTATGTCACTTGTCATGATTACGTTCATTTTCAATGTGATTTTAGATTTATTATTGTAAAATAACAGATATTAGGAACGCTATTTGACTCCAAGAAACTATGACGACGACGTAATAACATTTATTTTAAAATTTGTTTCTTTCCTAATTTAGTACTAATTTATTTTCACAAACTTATATTTATCTTTACAAAATACGCTATGCGATAGAAGTTGCTTAGCATTTATAAACATAATGTAACAAAACATGCCACCCTTATGTATTCATTCATAAAACAACCAAACAGGTCCAAATGACTGGCGATGACGTCGAGTGTGTGAAGCGCACGCGTCAGCGGCGCCTTCTTGACATATTGATTTAAATGACATCTATTGATATACCACTTCATCATCATCTCCAGCAGGAACACGACCCTTTCTGTACTACCATACTTGGCCAGAGCAGCCAAAGGATTTGGCCTACACTCTCTTTGCTGCCCAGACGGGTTAGAGAGCTCTCATTGATGTTTATAAGCTTTGTTTAGCTTGTATTTCCTAAGTCGACTTCTACGACATCCACAGGACTTGGAGTGGCCCTATGCCACTCTGCCGAAAACCACACGGCTTTGTGTATATGTCACTTATCCATCAGGAACCTTGATTTGAGTGTATAACAGTTTTAACCAAGCACTAATGTTTGTCCGTATTTTTAACCCGCGACCAAGGGTCATTAGGGGGTCCAAAGGGGTGTTATTAGTTTGACGCTTATGTTTGTCTGTCTGTTTGAATGATGTTGATGCGTTTTATTACGTGACAGCAAGTTCCCTTGCGTTGGTTCTTGCTATACTTGACGAAAATAAGTTCAGCCTTTAAAAGTTATTGGGGGTTAACGCTTGAAAGTCTTTCTTTACGCTTTCAGTAGCAAATAATATATATACGGCGGTACAGATATCGATTCGTATCAGTAAATCCGCTACTCATCACTAGATGGCGTTCTTGACAGTTATGGTTTTTTAGGGTTCCGTAGCCAAATGGCAAAAACGGAACCCTTTTAGATTCGTCATGTCTGTCTGTCTGTCCGTCCGTATGTCACAGCCACTTTTTTCCGAAACTATAAGACCTATACTGTTGAAACTTGGTAAGTAGATGTATTGTGTGAACCGCATTAGGTCTTCAGAAATGATATTGAGGTTTCTAACATCATTTTATTCTAAACCGAATACTATGCGCGAGAGACACTTCCAAAGTGGAAAAAAGTGTGTCCCCCCCCCCCGTAAATTCTAAAATAAGAGAATGATAAAAATAAAAAAAAATATATGATGTTCATTACCATGAAAACTACCAGCGAAAATTGGTTTGAACAAGATCTAGTAAGAAGTTTTTTTTTAATATGTCGTAAACTACAATTTACCTTTCATTCAATCAACTCAAATATAAAAATTAAAAAAAAATACTACTACGGAACCCTTTATGGGCGAGTCCGACTCGCACTTGGCCGCTTATTTTTAAATTTGTCTAGCAAATAAACTTGCGAATTAATACATGTTCAAATGCTTTTGCATTAAGCGAATGCACTTCGTCTCACTCGCGAGCTTCCGACCAGCTTTTACATTCGCGTACCGTGTACTGCCTGCATTACTTATGAGACGTCACGTCTCATCCCCGCGCGAGCTGTATCACTTTACACTTCTTGTATTTCTAACTGAAATCTTGTAAGACATTTTGAGAGTTTATTAAAACAAGTAGCTGTGCCCGTGGGCTTCGCTCCCCGTGGGTATTTCGGGACAAAAACTATCCTATGTCCTTTCCTGGGTATCAAACTATTTCCATATCAAATTTAATCTAAATAAGTTCAGTGGTTGAAGCGTGAAGTGGTAACAAACAAACAAACCAATATACAAACTCACTTTCGCATTTATAATATTTAGATCAGGATTTTAAGCATTACAATACTCGGATTATTATCCATCTTAAAATATGTGAGGAAGAATTTCGCCATGAGTGGGAATCGAACCCACGACCCTTACGTTAACGCTGTAAGTACACTACCTATTGTACTACCGTGACTTTGAATCACCCTGGCGAATTTTCTCACCACCATGCACTATTCTTGCCACCGCGCCGTGGTAATATGTGAGCCCTAATTGTCGTCATATGGCTTTAAAGATGATATAATGAAATAAAAACTAACCGTACATACAAAAGATCTGATAATTCGAAGTATACTTGAAAAATGTTTCCTGTAAATATTTTGTTTGTTTGTTTGTAATAACTATATTGTACCAAAAAACAAAATAAAGTACAAGAAAAATCGAAAAAGCAAATATACAAAGGCGGACTTATCCCATGTAGGGATCTCTTCCAGTCAACCTGCGATAGATTGAGAGGACATTTACTCAATTATAAGGTTGAAGTAAGTACATACTAGATACCCTAGAATGTTATACTTAAATAACTACATTACATACACATACACAAACACATATACCTTATACTCATAAACATATTTCAATATGAACCATGCAGGGTCCTTGCAATTTCAATCAAACCCCGACTAATATGGCCGGCTAATGGGCGCATACATTAAAAATATTAGTTTCTGCATCAGCCCGGCATCCATCCCGATACGAGCGGCCATCGGAATCGAACCCGCGACGTTGGCAGCGCTCCAGAACACGCGGCCTTATTAAAACTGCTTTTATGGGGAAAACGTTGGATGCAAATATTCACCGATATAGGTGTCTACTTTGCAAATATTACTTAGCCATTTATAGCCAACGTATTGATCTTACTGTATAGTACATATACCAGTATCATCATTTTAGCCGCATAACGTCTACTGCTGGACATATGCCTCTCCCAAAGATTTCCAAAATGACTGATCTAGAGCGGCTTACATCCAGCGCCTTCCAGCGACCTTGGTCAGGTCGTCAGACCACCTAGTGGTTGGGTGTCCTACGCTTCGCTTGCTTGTACGTGGACGCCATTCGAGAACCTTTTTGCCACATCGGCTATCGGTACAGATATATACTTATAAAATTATATATTAACACGTTTTTATCCCTTGTGGGAAAGATAGAGAATTTAAGGATTTGCGGCTCTAAGCAGACAAAGCCCGGAGCCGCAACACCCAAAGCCCGACGGGAAAAAGGAATCAAAGTAGTGATTAGACGTCGCATCGCTTTGATCGGCTTTTAAAATCAAAAACTAGTATTAACCGATTTAAACCAAGCACGGGCCGTGCGGTACCGTGCCTCAGACCGGTGTTTCACCTACACTTTGTGTACTCTCACAAATGCGAAGCTGAGCTTACGTCTCGAGAGCCAGAGATAGGAAATGACGTCACATAAGTAATGCACAGGCGAATATAAAAGCCTGCGGATGAGAACGCAGTGCATTTGCGGCGGGCGAGCTCGCACACGGTTTAATATAATGTGTTATGCTCTAAACAATGTGCGAATGGGAACTTGCTAAAACCGGAGCTGGGCTTCTTGCTGGCTGCTATTAATCCTTTTTAGGGTTCCGTAGTAAACAAGGAACCCTTATAGTTTCGCCATGTCTGTCTGTCTGTCTGTCTGTCTGTCCGTCCGCGGTCATACTCAGAAACTATAAGTACTAGAAAGTTGTAATTTGGCATGGATGTGTATATCAATCATGGCGACAAAGTCGTAAAATAAAATATGGATATAATTTTTTTTTAAAGGAAAACTATCAGAGCTAAGTAGGATTAACAAATTAAAAAGTTATAGGCGATCAGCTTATAAAATGTACTCGAAATGGAAAATTTCATACAAATTCAATAGATACTTAGACATTTTTAGTGGCATTATCTGAAAGTTGGCATTTACAACTGCGGAACCCTACACTGCGCGTGGCCCGACACGCACTTGGCCAATTATTAACAAATCAATTTTGATGGTAACATATTTATTTTGATAAATACATTATATTTATAGACACTACTTATAAACTAAACCCAAATATTAAACTTAGTCTAAATTATTAATTTTATATTATTTACGACGTAGCAACGTAGTTTTAGGTTTCGTAAACCTTGTAGATACGTATTATGTGTAAAATTCTTTGCCAATACTCTGTTAAGATTCAATAAGTTGAAGTTCTAATTCAAACACAAAGTAAGACAATAAAACAAAATGGCTACAAGCCAATAAATGCTGTCGGCAAATACGGGTTACCACCAAATAAAATTCATTTCACCTACTCGAAAAACGATGTATTCATTCCAAAACATTTGGAGATAAAGTTACTGCTGATTCTCTCGGGGCAGCACAGTGAAAAAGAAAATCTCTAGGGATTAAAAACAATTTGAAAACTGAACACGAATATATTTATGTAAAATCAAAAATAAAGTTAACAGTCCAGCAAAAACAAAAGAGAATTTATTTTTAAAATAACTATTTTTATGAAAAAGCGAATGTTTGTCTTTGTTTCAAAGTGATCAAAAAAGTTTTAGGTAATGTTGTATTCTATTGCTTATTGGTAGGTAATTATTGTAAATTTAAAAACTTTTTAAGATCTAATCAGAAGTTGGTGCAGGCAAATTATTTCTTAGTATTTATTGAATCAAAACGCCACCAGATAAAGGTTAGTGTCTTTTATCGAGATCTGAGATCGAACTCTAATTTATGTATAAATAAATAAATAAATGTATAGGGACAATTAATGGTATAGGTAGGTGTTCTTCTTTCTTTTATATTCTGTTTTTTATTTGCTAGTTTTTTTTATAGATAGAGATGAAAAGTTGAGTGTGCTACTCGAGTACGTAAATTTTTTAACCCTGGCGATATACATGAATCCCTCGCTTCACTCAGGATTTCAATATAGAATCATTCGTGACCCTCGATAAATAAATAAATGTATAGGGACCAATTACACTGATTAAGCTAGCCCCAAAGTAAGTTCGAGACTTGTGTTATGGGATACTAACTCAACGATAATATATTTTATAACAAATACAAATATAGATAAACATCCACGACCCAGGACAATTTTGAAAAAGGCCATTCTCCAACTTGCCCTGACCGGGAATCGAACCCGGGACCTCTGGGTTAACTATATAATGGGTTAATAATAGTATTCGATTTGACTGTACAATCCTTCGTTTCGATGTGGATTCAAAGAAGCGCCGTCGCCTGAACAATATTACCTTTACCCCTTATAGCACAATCTACTTTTCATCTCCACTCTCACGAGAATATAAAAACAAAAGAGGAAACATACCTAAGAACAATAACCAGACGAAACGATCAAAATAGAACGTAGATATAATTATCGTAAAAAAAAACAACCATGAAATCGAGACGGAGACATGAAAGCAATACAACATTCGCAATATAAATAAAAATGCTTTGTTTTGTCACAGTTGATGATGGGTCGGAGCCGATATCAAAGGAAGGCGCAAATATAATAAGTTGTCGTTGGAAACAATGCCGCTTCAAAGGTAAGAGATCGCGTAACCAATACTCCGCAGGTACAGGGGACTGTGATACACATTTGACGAGGGAGAACATTGCGATCAATATATTGTGACAACACGGATTGAATTTTCTGCGACCAGATTGCAGGATTTAAAAGTGGCCAAGTGCGAGTTGGACTCGCCCACAAATGGTTCCGTAGCAGCAAGTAACGTCGTTGGTGGAATTTTGCATGATAATGAACTTCATATTTTTTTTATTCTATCCATAGGTACCCCACACGTACGGGTTTGAATAAAAAAAATGAGTTTCAGTTGTAAGTATGGAGAACCCCCAAAACTTATTGTTATTTTTCTATTTTTGTGTGAAATCTTAATGCGGTTTACAGAATACATCTACTTACCAAATCCCAACAGTATAGTATTTATAGTTGCGGAAAAAAGTGACTGTGACATATGGACGGACAGACGGACGGACAGACAGACAGACATTACGAATCCATAAGGGTTCCGTGTTTTGCGATTTGGCTACGGAACCCTAAAAAAAAGACAAGAGTAGCAAATGTCGGCAAAAACCCAATCCATAATAATAGTAACCACTCAAGAACAACTAAGAAGATATCTATTGCATCGGTGGCCCGTAGTGTCTCGCAGTGTCGCGACACCGTCTGACACCGTGTACTTTAGATTGCATTGTTGGGTCCGGCTTATCCCTGCATGCATAATACAGCGGGTTCGCACCAAGAGTTCGCAAACTTCGCGCGCCGGCTTGCGTCAGTTTAAACGCGTTTTACTGCTTACAAACTTGTTACACTTCTCTCAAGTCTTTCATTTTACAATTTAAACACTGTTGTTTTATGATAGTTCGTATCTTTTTAATTCGGTAAGGAAACTTTATAGTTTTATCAAGCTGTCTTTGAACGTAAATTATGTGCAATTATAAAACGATAAATTAAAAATATGAGCAATTGTAAAACTATAAATTTCACGATGGACTTTCAGATTTGAATGCAAGTTAGAAGGGTAACGACCTTATCATCGATGGACCCTGAGGACTCGAAAGTTCTAATAATACAACTCCAACACGAGCTAGTCCCAATAGTCCTACCAGATAGATCAAAGCGTATTTACATCTTGAAATTAAATTTATTTGCTCCATACACTATTTATATGTTTTGAGTTAGTCGGATCAGATATAAATTTGGTGAACCCTTTATTTTTACGTGTTATCATAACTTTCTGTGCTTGTTTACAAGAATATTGCAAACATATTGTCAATTTCTTTGTCAATTAAAATTTTTCCATGCTAGTCTGGGAGAAAAGACAAAACTTAGAATGTACCAGCTGCTTCTCTTCCCGGGCAGATCGTATAAGTCGATCGAGGGAACGGGCGAGATTTGAATCATGATAATAGGCGATGCGGCTACCCATCAATGTGAAATTTATTTTGTTTATTGTATGTTGTAATAAGTAATTTGTACCAAATAAACATATTTTCTTTGTTTGTTTCTTTCTTTCTTCTTTCTTACTATTTTGATTCCTTTTCCATCTTAACGCCCACCACCACGCTAAGCGTGGCCTTTGGGTCTTACGGCCCTGGGCTCTGTCTGCCCCGTCAGGGATATAGACATATATATATATAGATATATAGTGAAAATGGATCTGTATCTGTATATTGTCAATAGTAAATTCGCGGTACCGTATGATGTAAAAATATGTTCATCATATAATTAATAAACCAACAGCAAAACTTCTGAATTATTTTGTCTTATAAGGCCTTATTTTAATACACTATTAAAAATCCACTTCTCCTGAAGCACTCGGAAAGGTGAAATTACACCATGTTCCCACTTTTTGCTTTCAAATTAGCCCACATCGAAAGTACCTCATTTTCAAAGCCTCTAACTTGGAAATGAGGATTTTGTACAGCCGCGCTTTAAAACACTGTGGACTTACAGTTTTTATTACAATCTACGCAAAGTTTATATTTTGGCAGCCGTGTCATGATTAACCTGTGGCAGTTTGTACAGAGAAAGTAAAGATTGCGTTCAGATATGGGTCACGGAAGCTCGCTGAAAAAGATCTCATTATCTGACCTTGGATAAAAGCTCGGTTTCGCTTTCACGGTGGTTATTGATAAGGTTTCCTGTGTTGTTTGAATATATGCTTTGAACGTCAGGATCTTGATTGCGAAGGACGTTTTGTTTCGTCGTACGTTACCTTATACTAAGCTTATATAACATGCAGTCGCTGTCTAGTATTGTAGCGCATTTTAACCATCAACAAAAAAGAGAGGTGTTATAATTGATGCCAATGTCTGTCTGTCTGTCTTGTGTCATCGTACCTCTGGAACAGCTGGAACGATTTCAATGTAGTTTTGTTTGCTATTTGATGGTAATCGGTTTAGAGGTTCAAAAGTTATGGGGATGAATGCTTGAAAGTCGGAGTTTTTTGGGTTTCTTAATCAAAGAATCCTTATAGTTTCTCTATATGTATATGTCATATGTATAGTTCCTTATAGTCTATCTGTCTGTCCATGGTTTTACTAAGAGACTATTAGTCCTAGAAAGCTGTAATTTGCTATGAGTAAATCAATCCCGCCAACTAAGGTAGTAAAATATAATTAGTTTAGCTACCATAGATAGTTTTTAAAAGCATTTTTTGTCAGGAATGACGATGCGATGGCAAATAGCAAAACTTTTATAACTATATACATCACTCGTTACCTAAAAATATTGCAGGGCGAATAAAATGTTCGAATATGTATGCTTTTACAGAGCTAACGGGCCTCGCTCTTTGTTTTTGTTCACGTCGCAAAAACTGCTGGCTGGATTTTGTTTTTAGATTTTTTATTTAAATTTTTTAACTATAATGGCTTGAAGTGAATTGATTAAAACACACGAAATACTTTTTTTGCATCCCATAGAAAATTTCAGTAGTCAGATTGCAACAGGGATGTGTCTAAAAGTATTATTCTTTAGTTCAGTATTATCCAAAAATATTGAACCCATATATTTTCAGTTATCAAATTAATGAAACCCACAAAAATATTTACAGGTCACATAAGTTTCAAAGTGGAGGTTTATAAAGTCACCGACTTGTACAAATCGTATGAGACCATGACGTCATACGAAATTTTAATCACATACGCTGGTCGTAGAAGTCAATCTAACTTCTATAACCTATGCGGGAAAAAACAGCTGGTGCATTTTTTCTTCTCAGACTACCAAATTTACTATTCCTAGGCAATACTAGACTATTTTCTTATTGGTAGTTGTAGTTTAGTAGGTCAAAGTCCAGTGAGACAACATTGAAATAAGTATCGCCAACGTATATCCATAGTGCGACGTCCGTACGTCCGCTGCCAACAGTTGTATAAGTTCGCTTCCAATCGGCGAGTCTACTTCAGGCTCGATACATTTGTTGAGCCATAGTAAGTGTACTACGGTAGGTAAACTCAAATACTTAATTACTTATTGTTTATTAAGGTATACACAACTGGTTGATGCTAAAATCTGAATTGTTACAGGCATTTTGGTATAGATAATTTCAATGACTGCTGAGAGTTAAAAACGAGTAGGTACTCAAAGCATTGTTAAACTTAGAACATGGAATTGCTTAAATCGGCAGCGTCATAAAAGTTACTTAACTAACTGTTAACTATTAAAAATTGATATTCTTAATTCATTTAATCATATAAACATAAAAGTTTACTGTAGTAACGGAATTAATACCACAATACATCAATTAAGTAAGTACAATTTGGAAGTTGTTTGTTCGCAGATTCACAATTGCACATAAAACAGCTGAGCAAAGTACTTTGAGTCTATCAACAAGGTGGCGGCCATCTAGTTAGAAATAGAAACAAATATAACGGTTAGTAATAGTAGCCTATTCATATGTTTTAGATTCTTGGGTAGTCCCTCTAAAAATCCGAATAAAAGACAGCTGACCATTCAAAGTTTTTCTTTTCTCTCAGACCATCATGGAAGAAATGAAGGTCTTAACCTACTGTAAGTCTGCTATGGGGCAGCTAGTTTATCGCCACATTTGTTACGGATCCAGGGCAAGACTCAGAAGCAGGCATTACTCATCTCCCCGCTACTTTGTACTCATATTGCTCACAAAAGAAATGAGATGTTGTGCCCAAATTAGGTTACCTACATACATTAGGGAGTAGAGTAAATAATTACGGACTTTCCTTAGTGATCAACTTATTATGTTCTTTGACGTTTTCTTTGCTCATAAAATGATGGATTCGTGTAAGTATATGTTTATTGCCAACAAAGCTAGATTAAAAATAACTGGCCCAATGTGAGTGGGTCTCTCGCACAAAAAATCACATTTGTTGTACCCCACTTAATTTTTTTTAAATAATGAAATAAAAAATATATACCATCTGTCATTATTTTTATTGTCTAGCTATCACGTTTCTTGAGATACAGCCTGGTGACAGACAGACGGACAGCGGAGTCTTAGTAATAGGCTCAAGTTTACCCTTTAAATTTAAGCACGAAAACCCTAAAAATAACGTTTGCTACAAAATATTACCAAAGAAAATTTTCTACTTTGTACAATAAACTGAAAGTATTGATGTGCAATTTAATTAAACGGTTTTCTCCAGTGGCTGGCCACGACCTAGTAAGTTATCGGGACGCTCCCATTCTTATCCTGATACATTGGAACTTCTAATCTTCTGGACTAAACCTTTTAATCAGTTAGTAGCGCGTTTGTATTTAAAGGCAAAATTTATGTTTAGTATTTAGCGCTTTTATAAATAATAACATTATAAATATATAGGGACAAATTACACAGATCGAGCTAGCCCCAAAGTTAGTTCGAGACTTGTGTAATGGGATACTAACTCAACGATACTATTATAACAAATACATATATAGATAAATACATATATATTTGAAGGCTACATTTATGTTTAGAATTTAGCAATGTATTTCGTGGGATAAGTGAACTAGGTGTAATTTTTTTAATTTGCACCGCGCGACTACAGGTACACTGCTATAAAAGAATATTGTAGTCATTTTTCGAAATGGCTGCAATGGAATGTAACGCAGTTTTTTCATATTTTCTCATTTTTATTCTTACTCATACCATAGCTATTATTTACTTCTTTCTTTTGTATTGCAACAAGAAATTAAAAAGGCTAAACAAGCTTGGGGCGAGCTGTTGTAAGTGAGAGAATCGGTCAGGCCCTAGCTAGGTTTCGTCGACGCGTCTTCATAGTCGGGCTATGAACGAGTATGCATTGTCTAATTGACTGTGCGGAGTCTTTAAATATCTTACAGATGAGTGAGAGAATGAGTAGTCTGTAAGGCATAGGAGAGGAGACGGAGCAATCTATAGCATGACACCAAGAGAATTTCGGTAAAAGCACAGCACACCTCTCGAAAATAGTGTGAACTCAGTGAAAATCTTTATTCATGCGATTTCTAATATACCAAAGTACAAATGTTAGAATCGTTTACCGTACTAGATACAAAGTGCTTCGAATCGTTAAGTTATCTAGAAAATCTGCTCCAAGTTGCACATCCTCTTGTAAGTGCACATAAAGGTAATGTTGCGGGGATCAACGCGGGATCGGGCCGGTCGGGATCGCGGGATCCGATTGGCTCGAAACTTTGCCTGTCGTATTGATCACTTGCAGGATTTGAATCCAACTAGCATGTGAAGTTCAGACTAATCCCGATTGATTTGGGATACAAGCTGAGACAGTTCGCTATCGAGTAGTATTAACGTATGAAACTATTTTAGAGGTAGATTCAGATGATGTTACATACGTAATAGATACATAGATACTATCACGCCTGTTTCCCACACCGGTAGTCAGAGACTATGGACCTCCACTTGCTACGATCCTGACAAACCTCTCTCGCTCTATCTATAGTCATTACTCCCTTCAATGCATGCCCACGGTTATGAACTAAATCTTACCGTAAAATATTAGATGCATAAAATAAATGTATAAAATATTAAATATTACGGGTATGAAGCAGTTTTATTCAAATCTTTACAATACAAATTAACTGATTCGATTCAAGATAATAGTTATTTATTGCGCACTACATTACCACAGACGATTAAACAAACTAAATAAAACAACTGCAACATTTTTAAACAATATCTACTAATGAGAATTTCGCCCCGTTGTCTGTAGGTCGCGCCATCCATTGCGATTATACAATAAAAATCCGATAGCCCGCCCGCCATGTTTCATGACTAATGTTTTAAGTGCGAGGGAATTTAAATATTGCTATTATCGGTATTTTGACATAGACCACTAATTAATGGACTAACTATTTAAAAACCTGCACTTTGAAACATTATTTTTATCGGTTAATTGCGTTAAGCCGTTTGGTTACCAGCCGAGTGGAATAAGAACACTCCAAGTCTTGCCGTGGATGTCGTAGAGGTTGTAAACATCAATAGGACTTCTCCAACCCGTTTAGCCAGCGAGGAGAGTGTAGGCCTTTGCCTGATTTGGCCATGATGGCTCTGGAAGTTCAGAGAGGATTGTGCTCCTGCAGTGGAGACAAAAAGACCTGATAGTGATGAAGATAATGAATTGCGTTAAGTTTGCGCTTTATAAGTTGTTAGTATATGCACTATGGGTATATTACAAAGACTACTTGCGTTTACGACAATTCGAGACTTACTCGACTGATTTAGGAGGGCAGGTTACATATTAATTTGAGAATAAAAAGATACGCCATAGACCTAGAATTTCTTTTTTCTATATATTTACCATACTGCCAACATAAGAAAAAATGTTTTTTTACCATAGTCACTAAAAAGGCGTCAATTAAAAAAAATGTTTACCATAGATACCATATAGATCAGTTGTATATTCTAAATTTGATTTACCAGACATACGTCAAACATGTTCTTATTTTTCATTGTTTGTTTTTGTATTTTATTTAGTAAATATAGTCGTAGAAAAAATATTGTATGCAACGTTGTATGAGTACGTCAAAAAATGCTCGATGGCGTCTCCTTACGATGCTCGCCAAGGCTCGCATCGTAACCTGCGCCACTCGCATTTTTTGACTGTTCTTATAGAACTGTTGCATAAAATGCTATTTTTAATTGTGTTACAATACTTGTAAAAGGTATATAATATTAACATTATATGATGGTATTTATTAAAACTTGCTCTTAAAAAGATACACTCATTTTTTTGTAAAAATAAATCTGCAAAAGTAATAAAAGTTGCTTATAGTGAAAAGAATTCATTTATGTATAAAAAGATTTCACTCAATTTTATTAAAATTTCACATTTCCCTATAAATCGTGTTACGAAGTCCATGTTATTAGAATTTAGTAAAAACTGTGTGAGGGCGGGCGAGGGGGGTGCGGGGCGAGGCGGGGGGGGGGGGGTTCAGAGGTGATTTATGCGCTAAATTACAGTGCGATCTGATACAGCGTCTTAGCGAGATTTATAGGAAGACTCGACAGGCCAGACAGTGCCTCGTCATCGGTCCTGTCTTGAGAGAGCTGAATTATTAGGTATCTGGCTAGAATACATGTGTCGTCACACGAATGCATTCATAATGAGGGCTGATGTCACACAGACCGCTTGACGGCTTTTTATTTTCCACTTCGTACAATCTTTATTATATTCTTTAGTAAAAAAAATGTCGGAAAGTTGATTCTGTGCTCCAAAGCAGTACAATTTGCTCTTGACATGTCTACAGAATTTCACCTTTGACCTTTTAGTAATTCTGTCACAGGTTCCACTTTCAGACTTTTTCTTAGGATTCCTTGTTTTGGCCTTTCGCGTTACTCTACACATCCATTTTAATTTAGTAATCTTAAAGGTACTAAATTTGGAATCACAAACTTTACAGTAGGACAATATAAAACGTTATAGGTAACAATAGCATTTAAAAAAAGTTGACTGTTAAGTAAAAGTGTTTTTAATTAGTTTTTGTTAGATTTAGTCGATAAACTTTTTGGTGATGTATAATTTATAAATCGTTATCCTATATGAAATTTTTAAGCCTGTTTGTTTCTCTAAAATAAATAAAATAAAAAATATTTTAAACCACACAACAAACAACCCAAAAGAAAATATTGTTCTGAAAACAAAAAAAAAATTGGTAATTAAATAAAGCAGCTACATTTATTTCAAATATTGGTATGGAGAAAAGTAAGAACGTCACGGGGAGCTCTAATATTTACGCGCGAAACCTAATGGCGGTGACGACATTCTATCGTATTTTTGGAAGTATTGTGAAGTTTGAATCCATTCCTTGAGACCATGGAGATAGAGACCAAATTATTGTGCCTAATTGCTTGTAGGCAAATAGACCAAAACAGAAGGAAGGAATACAAAATTAACTTAATCAATATGCACAGACCAATAATGTGATTAGACGTTATACTGCGTCCGACCGGATGGCGCCGATCCGGGCCGGATAAGGCCAATCCGGGCCGGATGTATCATCAGCACGCAAATTATCAATTACAGGATTGGGCTTTGAGCGTAATGACAGGCGACAGTAAGATTTATTTTGATTTTCCTTACTAATGTAAATACATGATGCCCTGGTAAACAAGAAATCTTAAAATGTGCTTCTCTTCCCACGCATATCAAGTCGATCGACGGAATAAGCAAAAATAGATGTTCATGAATGAGATGAACATAGAGAAACAGGCGTAATAATATGTATGTACCTATGTTTGTTGTTAATAGAGGAAGCGACTGGCAACCCATCACTACTTTGGTTCCTTTTCCACCATCACACTAAAAGTGGTGTTTGGGTCTTACGGAACTGCTGGGCTGTGGGCCCTGTTTGCTTAGAGAAACAAGACCTAAAATGCTCGGTACTCTGTATACATCATAAAATACACAATATCTATGTATTTCTGGTTATAAAATGCATGGTATTTGTTTTCCTATCAAGTGACTGATATAATACAAAAATGTTTTTTTTAAAGATGGCATTCGAATAAAATCGTCCTTTGTAGTAAGCATCGTTAATTTAAAAAACCATAAACTAACTTAGTAGTAATGTATGGTGTGGTCGGCGATACTTAAAAGGATCAGTCACTGCGTCATTTTAAACCAATTTATCTATGAAACCCACGCTATATTTTGCGAAGAATATTCCTCTTATATAAAAGTGTTCAGAAGTGCAATTTTTGAAACGCGGAGTCTCCTAACCCCACGGTTTTTCCATACAAAAAACCGTTCGTTCGTTTGAAAAATGGCACCATAAAAAACCGGGATTTAGCACAGTGTCCTTTTTTCCATTCGAAAATATGCGTAGGAAATCGCACATAATAGATAAATGGATTACCGTTAAATTTGCACAAAATATTCCAGATAAACGAACAGAAAAGTGGGCGAAGATTTGAATAAAAAATAAAGTGTATAAATTTTTCCCTCATCGGATCAGCGATAATCACACGACAAATGAGTCGCTTGAAGCGAGAGGCGGCGCGTGAGCGGGGCGGGGAGCGGGGCGGGGAGCGGCACGCGTGAGCGATGCGAGCCATAACCGAGATTAAACTGTGTGTCGCTTTTTTAAAAG
Organism: Acrobasis consociella; assembly: GCA_963555685.1. Taxonomy (NCBI): domain Eukaryota; kingdom Metazoa; phylum Arthropoda; class Insecta; order Lepidoptera; family Pyralidae; genus Acrobasis; species Acrobasis consociella. The sequence goes on along the minus strand of OY743108.1, from coordinate 22,930,538 downwards.
TACGACTGATTACAACGCGGCAGGTGTGTGCGCGATCCATCTGCCGCCGTGAAATATCGCCGTCGTTGCGGAGACGGACGGGACGGGTGCGAGAGGGGGCGAGAGGGGTAAAGAAGGGGGGTCACAGTGAGACGGGGAAACGTCTCCGCGAGAAAAAAGTTACAGCATCTATCACGGCGCGGCGTGAGCGGGCAATGACGCGAAAAAAGTGCAGGTTTTTGCGCCGCGCTGGCCTGGCGGTTCTTTATCGGGGCATGTCCTTGTGACGTAGGTGTTATCGAGGGAAACGATGACGTGCGAAATGTTTTTCATACTTTGAATTTGTAAATTAAAGTAAATTGGTTTAATGCGCTAGCTCAACCTGAGCTAGAGTTTAATTCTTCTTCCCCACTTCGCAGCTGGAAATAATATATTCACTGCTGGACCAACGTAACGATACTATACATTATAACTTACACGTCTTTATACCATGTAGGGCTTGACTTGACTGTGACTTTGACCTTGCCACAAGGCCACTTTTAGCGCAATTGGGGGCGAGAAATCGGAAAAAAGAATTTTAAAGATTTGTCATCAAAATTGTTGGTTTTTAGACCCGACAAAAAGAGGGGTGTTATAAGTTTGACGCTTATGATTGTGGCATTGCAGCGCTCGAATAGATGGATTTTTAATGCGGTTTATTAACGCAAAAGCAAGTTTTCTTGTGGTGGTTTTTAGCTATGTTTAATGACAATCGGTTTGGACGTTTCAAAGTTTGAAATTTACCGCTTAAAAATCGGGGTTTTTTTTCGTATTTTTTTTCCTTTTTTAACGTTCCTAATTAACTAAAATAATTAAGTATGCCAAAGGCTTAGCTTGGCCATTCAACGCGGAAATGCCGCCAGTCTCTTGGGCACTCTACCCTGCGAGCGCAGCGATTTAGGCTCAATTTTTTATATAAATTGATGTTTGTTTTTTATTGTTTTTATATCTAGTTTAGTTTTTATCAATAGTTAGTTATATTTAGTTTTTAGTTATTTTGTGTGTAATTAAATAAAGTATAAGTACGCTAATAATATAACAATCTAGCCTAAACTCAGGCTAATAAGTAATTTAACATTGACCTAGTTTTATACGTTATTGTCTAAGAATGTGTCCACTGGCACTTTTCTTACTGTCTCTATTAAGGGGAAGGCACTTTGTTCTTGTGTCTCTTCTTTTTTTCGTATTGATTAAATTTAAATAACTATTACCAAAAGTCATCATCATATCAGCTACAAAAAGTCCACTGCTGAATTTACCATTTATTATTACTATTAGTAAAAAACAATTACGATCTTAAACAAAATACACAATGTCTAGTTTTTTTTTGCCAGTTCTTTCTGGAAACTTAAGAAAGTTTCATTAGCAAGACTAAGAAACAGCATTACGAGCTGACGGCCAGCTTTCAGCGCACCGTGCAATACAACCTCCAAACAAGCTCCGCTGCAAGCGAATCGCGTCCGCGGCGGCAAGTTCGCAGACGCTCGTAAAACTCCTGCCCTCGACGAAACAGCTACGAATTTACCCTCGCATTCATAAAAATTACGTATTTTTGTTAAAATGTGTTTTGTCTTTATTTCTCTTTTCTACATTTGTTATTGAAAAATCGAGACAAAATATATTTTTAACTATCTTCCAAAAAAACGAGGAGGTTATCTCTTCTAAAGTATGTTCACCGATTAGTCGAAGAGGCCTGGACCGATTTAAAAATTATTTTGTTTCAAAGAGCATACTTGTAAGGTGGTCCCATATAATTTTTTATTAAAATTGGTCATGTAGAATGAGGTTGGTCGGTTTTTAGTTTTGAAAAATTACATTTTAAATGAAATAGATGCTAAAAGCAAAGTTTATGGTAAATGAATGGTAAGAATTTAAATAATTTTGTGTAATTAGCAGATTTTCAAAAAAAGTATTTATATTTTCATGAAATATAATAGTTTTGACCGATACCTATATTTTTTCTTCTGTTAGAACAGTCGGCTAAGAAAAAATAATAATACCGGGGGATCACCTTGACGTGGTGGGGGGGCTTAAGGGGAGAGGAGGACGTACTCTTTTTCAGAAGGGCCAATTGAGTTAATACCTGACCATCAAGGTACTTCCTCTCCCTTAACTAACGGTCCCAAACCCAATCTAAGGTGTGACCAACCGTGCCGAGGGATGCGTGATCAAGGGGGAGCTTGGTCGCGAACGGTGGACTCCCGATACCGGGCAACCTCGGGATGTAATGTATGCCTTGCCTTTGCATGCGGGGCTCTGCAGAGTGTGGACTCTACTTCCCTAGCTGATCGTGGGAACTATATGGAAGGTTTAAATAAAAGATATTTTTTACGATCTCGCCCAAATAGGCCTCGGGATCTATCATCGGTTAATAGTGAAAGGGGAGTGAGCATTCAGACTTCTCAATAATCACCTAAAACCGACAATCACTCACCTCCATCTTCAGATGATATAATAGCGACAAATCATCCAAGCCCATCCTCATCTACCTCATCATTATTTTCATCTCTTCCTTCTACACCACCTTCTTTCCTAAATAGTGAATCTTTACCTACTTCATCAATTAAATCTTTATCATCTGTTCAATCCAGTCTGGATGTTGTGCAGGAGGCAACTGTCGCCACTTTACCTGTACCCGCCACGACTGGTTCTCGAGTACGCAAAAAGTGGACAAAAGATATGAACATTTTCATACTGCGTACTTACTTACTAATCACTTCGTTAGAAACTACCAATACTCGAAATTATCTATCAACACTGTATGAGAAATTTATCGAACAGTACCCAGACGTAGACGTTAGCAAGCAACGAGTAGGAGACCAACGTAGGGCAATCGTGCGAAGCCGAATGTTATCAGATGAGGAAATTACTTAAATTCGTACGGAGGTTAAAAGTCAACTCCAAACCTCTATACAAAACACACAAGTCACTCAGCCATCACAAATAGTAAACCAGACAGGACGGATGAGATGGCCTGATGAGGTAAATGAGACCATTATGACTGCATACTACACAATAACAGCGCTCGAAACTAATGTAACTGCATATAGACAAACCTTACATCAAACTGTTATAAGGAAACACCCAGAGATATCTCATGTGTCGGAGCAAAGAATCGCAGATCAACGCAGAGTAATTGTTAATAATAGACTATTAAGTACAGAAAAATTACAGGAAATACGTGATAAAGTGGGTATAGAAATGGCCACACTTGCCCCATCATCGCCATCTCGTCCTTTTTCAGATACACTCTCTGAACAAACCCACACTATAAACAATAACAGAGGAGATGAAGAAGTTAACCAATTGGAAGGTACATCATCGTTAAACCAAGAAGAAGAGGAAAAAACAAATAACATACAGGAGACACAAAACACACAACATAACCGAAATACAGCGTATGAGTTATCACCAGATACAGAACTTCAAATAGAACAAGAGTTTGAAAACTTTCTACATAGTTATTCGGGCACTGACCCTACAAAAAGACCTAGTATACCAAAACAACGACCCTCCAAGAAATTTACGGCTATAGTTAGTTTGTTAAATAATCGAATATTACCAAGATTCTTATCTACTGAAACCGATTTCTTAACTTTACAAACAATTGTTTATTGCGCTGCATTAACTGCAGTAAAAGTAAATGGGTCAAAAATATTCGAAACACAAAGTAAAAGAAAAAGAACACCTTTCAAGCCAGGATGGCAGAAACGACTAGAGGAAAAACTTAAAGACTTAAGAGCTACAGCAGGGCGACTAACTGAGTATAGAAATGGCAACCGTGGTCAGGAATTACTTAAACAAATAGAAATAATAAAACAACAATACCGAACACATTCACAATATGAACCCCAAAATACAGACATATCACACTTTTTAGATACAATTAAACAAAAAATTAGTACAATAGCCAACCGGCTCCGTAGATACAAAGAAACAACAGAAAGAAAAAATCAAAATAAACTTTTTAATAGCAATGAAAAAAGTTTCTACAGAAACCTTGGCCAGCAACAAATTAGTAGTAATACTAATAACACACCTGAACCTGAAGCAATCCATAAATTCTGGTCTGATATATGGTCTAAACCAGTTACACATAAAGACAATACCTGGATTGAACAAGACAAAGCACTTATTCAAGACTTACCCAATATGCAGTTCCAAAATATCTCTATAGACATGTTAAAATCTGTAATAGGCAAAACGCACAATTGGAAAGCAACAGGTTCTGATAACATACATAATTTCTGGTACAAAAAATTCACTTGCATACATAATAATTTACTTACACACATTAATAATTTTATACAGTCACCTGAAACAGTACCACAATATCTAACACAAGGACTTACATATATGCTTCCCAAAGACAGTACTGACTTGACAAATCCAGCGAAATATCGCCCTATAACCTGTCTTCAAACTTTATACAAAATAATCACTTCTTGTCTTAATGAATCTATATATGCACACATTGTAAACCATAATATTCTTGCTGAAGAACAGAAAGGCTGTCGAAGAAATAGCAGAGGTTGCAAAGAGCAGCTCATTATAGACTCCGTAGTATCCAAACAGGCTTTTATTAGGAAAAGAAACATACACACAATGTACATCGATTATAAAAAGGCATATGATTCCATTCCACATACCTGGCTAATTTACATCTTAGAACATTATAAGGTACATCCTACTCTCATAAACTTTTTGAAAACTTTAATGCTTAGCTGGAACACTAAACTCATATTAAACAACCAAAATTCCAACGTAGAAACAGAGATCATCAATATACGCAGGGGCATATTTCAGGGAGATGCGTTGAGCCCGTTATGGTTTTGTTTGGCACTCAATCCTCTCTCTAACTTACTCAAAAACAGCGGAAAAGGTTATAAAATCAAATATGAAAATACAAACCATATTTTATCCCATTTAATGTACATGGATGACATTAAACTTTTCGGTCAATCTTTAGAAGATTTAAACACCTTAGTAGAAATAACAGAAAACTTTTCATCTGATATAAATATGAATTTTGGAATAGATAAGTGTAAGATTCAATCAGTACACAGAGGAAAAATCGAAAATAACACATATATACTACAAAATGAAGAAGAAGTAGAACCATTAGACCAAATAGTAGGATATAAATATTTAGGATACCAACAAAGCCAACAGATACACCATAAAGAAGTTAAACAAAAATTGACACAGGAATTCAAAACTAGACTACACCGTATTCTCAACACATATCTTAACTCCCGCAACTTGATTAAAGCCATAAATACTTATGCAATATCCATCCTCACTTACTCCTTTGGGATAATTAATTGGTCCCAAACCGACCTTATAAATCTCCAGCGCATCATCAATACACTTATGACTAAGTACCGGAAACACCACCCGCGATCGTGCATACAAAGACTAACGTTACCTAAACATGAAGGAGGCAGAGCATTGATCGACATTCAAAATCTGCATAACAAGCAAATAACATCACTACGGTCATTTTTCTATAATCATTCACAGCAATCACATCTTCATGCATCAATAATTCAATCAGATAATAAACATACACCTCTTAATCTAAAGGATAGAAACAAACAGAATAAAGAAGTTATAACTACTCCAGCACAGAAAATTGATACTTGGGTCCGTAAATCCCTCCATGGGAGACATCGCCTCGATTTAACCAATCCGAACGTTGACAAAGTTGCGTCAAACGCCTGGCTTAAACGAGGAGAGTTGTTTTCTGAAACTGAGGGATTCATAATGGCCATCCAGGACCAAGTTATTGACACAAAAAATTATAGAAAACATATAATCCGTGACACCCAAAATGATTCCTGCCGTCACTGTCATAGTAGTCCTGAAACGATACAGCACATCACTGGCGCCTGTAGATCTATTACGCAGACGGACTATAAACACCGACATGATCAGGTTGCTTCTATTTTACATCAATATCTAGCCATTAAATACAAACTTATTACGGAAAAAACTGCTTATTATAAATACATACCTCAAGTAATTCTGGATTCAACCGAATATAAACTGTATTGGGACAGGACTATTTTGACAGATAAAACCGTACACCACAACAGACCAGATATAACGTTATACGATAAGCAAAATAAGACAGTTTACTTGATAGACGTTGCTATTCCTAATACTCACAATCTTACCTCCACCTACACCGAAAAAATTACTAAATATACAGACTTGGCAGTAGAGCTCAAATCACAATGGCGTGTGGATACTGTTAAAACTGTTCCAGTCATTATTTCATCCACCGGCGTTGTACCAAAATCCTTACACAATAGTTTAAAAATGATAGGCATACACCCACTTACATTTATTCTTATGCAAAAAGCAGTTATATTAAATACTTGCCGCACTGTTCGAAAATTTCTCTCTTCTGACTCTTAAACATCCTTTCTAACTGCTTACGTTTGGCCACAAGCCCGCGTAAACAGAAAATACCCCAAAACCATCTCTGGGAGAAAAATAAAAACAAAAATATAAATAATAATAATAACGTTTCTGTTGCAATAACCCAGTATCAGTCCATCCCAAATTCATTCCATAACCCTTAAACCTTTTCCTTTTACATGCAATAGATTTTTCTTCTGCCAAAACCTATTCAAGGGTACACCTTTCATAGGTATATCCAGGAATAGGTTTTGGCGGGAGCGCCACATGACAACAACTTCTCCAAAGGGCCTCTACGTGTTGGATCTGTATCCCCACGCAAGCCTCTCAAAGGACCGGGGTGAAAAGACCCGTGATTCTCAAAGGAGATACATAATAATAATAATAAAATGATTTATTAGAGATACAAACACAACAAATATATGACACAAAAAATATATAACACAAAAAGAAAATTAAAAATTAACCAATTGTGTTGTACCTCAAAGAGAACCTTGCAAGTATAATTTATTTTCTACTCATTGACTCGCACACTCACGTAAGTCTACTTCGAATGAAATACGGTCAATCCCCGAGTTCTGTACAACAGAACAACCTTCGTCACAACAAACTAGCGCGGCATCGCTCGCTTCGTTAGCGAAAGAATATTCGCGGCGCAACCTGATTTAATTTCATGTCCAATAAAACGCGGGCGAGCGCGGGGGTGCGGCGCGGGGTTGCGGGGGTGCGGGAGGGGGCAGAGGCGAGCTAATCTCATTTGGTCGGTGCACGGAGCTTTAAGAGAAACTGCTTTTATTGCAGCCGAGATCGTCGTAGCGCATCCGAATAAATATAGCTCAGAACTGACACGTCATGTAATTTACATTCTTAATTTTTATTGGAACGAAGTTTTTTTTTCGGATTGTACGGGCTTGGCGGATGGAGTCTAGATGAAAAAAAGTGTAAGGCTTTCCCGATTTAGTTGCTGGAATTTTTTGCTGGAACTTCCATTTTTGTAACTTCGTTCGAAACGAGTACACCATTACACTCATTATTTTTTTAAGTTTTTTTAGAATATATTATTATATTTTACCTTTGGCACCTCACAGCTGGACATAGGCTGCACAGTACATAAGACATTTGATGTCTTATGTACTGTGCAGCAGTATATAACCAAATATATTTTTTCTTTTGCTTCAGTAGTTATAAACGGCACTGATACTAGCGCCGAAATGCTAATGGCATGGTTAGATCTACAATTGCGTGGCCTGATTTTACTATTCAGGACACGCAATTGTAGATCTAACCGAGATAACGGGTGCTTTATAGATATATCCTTTTTCGCACGGTTTTCAAATTCATTGGTCGTTGTAAGACCATTGGAATCAGTTTCATGCCCATTATCATCCTTTTAGCCACAAGTCTACTGCTGGAAGTACATAGGCTCCTCAAACGATTCCTAAAATGCGCAATTTTTAGAAACTTGGCTGAGGTGGTCCAACATTTTAGCAAATTAGTGTACGCTGAACTTGACAAGCTCTTCAAGAGCTCTGTGTACCCCGCCCACTGCCACATGTGATTCGCTTCGCTGTGTCAGTGACTGTTGTTCTTCTACGCAATTCATTCGATCACGTAGAGAAACCCGTTGGCCGGTTGGTTTCCGGCAGAGTGGAATAGGGCCACTCCAAGTGCTTTCGTGGAAGGCGACTTAGAAAATACAAGCTAAACAAAGCATATGAGACATCTTCAACCCGTCTGGCCAGCGAGGAGAGTATAGGCCTATTGATATGATATGATATGATAGATAATTTCTCTAGCTAATCTGGTTGATATGGCTCTGGTAGTACAGAGAGGGTCGTGCTCCTGCAGTGGAGATAAAAAGACCTGATGATAATGATGATAGTCCATATCTTCGCTCAGAGAAAGTAAAAGAGGGCTTAAGCCGGAAGGAGAATGGAAGATGGAGTCGGAGATTAGTGGAATGGAGACCGAGACAGGGCCACAGAAGCGTAGGAAGACCAGCGATGAGATGGGCCGACGACATTACCCACGTAATGAAAAAGACCTGGATGAGAAAAGCCCAAGACCGAAAAGAATGACATACATGTGAAGAGACTTATACTCAACAATGGGTGGAGGAAGATTGAAAGAGATGATGACGTAGAGAGACACTGAGCATATCCTTCTATGATATCGTTACTGCGTAGTATCGCTATCGGCGATTTAGCGCGCGCTGTAGCCGTGCTGCAGTGACGGCTGATTGAGACGCTTTACCTGTTGGATTTGCGGATGGAAATCACAGTTTTAATGCTTAAGCCGTTAAGGAATGCAGTGGCCCTTATTAGATAGATAGATAAAACGTTTATTTGTAGCTATATTATAATTATATGCTCCCATGCTGGTCTGGGAGAAATAAAAAAACTTAGAATGTACCAGCTGCTTCTCTTCCCACGCAGATCGTAAAAGCCGATCGAGGGAATGGGCAAAAATGCAAATCATGTTAACAGGCGATGCGGCTAGCAACCCATCACTGTATTGATTGCTTTTTCATCTTCTCGTCCGCCATGACGCTAAAAGTGGCTTTTGGGTCGGCCCTGGGCTCTGCATAGAGCCGCAAGACCCAAAATGCTCTGTCTACCCCATTAGGGATAAAGACGTGATAGTATGTATGTATGTATACTAGTAGCTCTGTGAGCTGTAGACCTTACGAGTTACCCCACCCGATGAAGTTCATCGGATAAAAAAGCTGTTTTTCATAAAATATTGCACCTTAATAACCATAACAAAAAAGATATATGACATTTGAAAAATTATATATTTTTTTTTAAATTTGAAAATTTTGCAAAATTTATTCGACAAGTAAGTTTTATATAATTTTCGAACCTTCTTACGAAACTTCACGAGAATCGGTTGAGAAATTTGACCTGTAGGCGAAACAGCCGGCCAAAAGCATTTTTGGCCAATCTCAGAACTTAGATGCTTCTCTCGCACGGTTAATAATAAACGTGAAAATATGTTGTTTGTTTGTCCTTCACTTTGAAACGAAGCAACGAGTCGATGTGAAAAAGTTAAAAATCATCATCTTTATCATAATTTTAACCGCATAAGGTCCACTACTGAACATGGGCCTCATTCAAAGATTTCCAAAAAAAATACATATACATACATACATGTTTTTAAATATCCTCTATTCCTCTAAAGTTTAAAATCAATGCTGATGGAAATTCAAGAAAAATGCTCAACACGCCAGCTGCTCAAACTTGCTATCCGTAGCACAGCTACGGCGTAGCACCTGCCTACGCCGTAGCCTTTACGCGTGGATTCGTTGTCGGTAACCGGTATCGGCAGCTTGATTGATCGCAGAGGTTCCACGAGGCAAGTGAGGAAACCCCGCACCTGGGAGCTTTGATGACGAGAACCTATCAAGTAGGATTTTTATAATTTTCTTGTTTGTTTATTGATATTTTATCATAACTAAAGAAAACTTCAATTACCTTCAGGATAAAAACGGGATCCGATTACTAAGATGCGCAGTCTTAATAATAGGTTCCCATTTGTTGTTATCCGTCTGTCTGTAACCAGGATTTATCTCATGAACCAATAACAAAGGATTTCGCTCCCAAACTACACCAATGATTATAATACATTTTCTTTGAGACTTCTTTACAAGTAAACAAAAAAAAAGACGTGTGGCACTCGGGGACTGCCGCGGTAAAGCTATTGCATTAAGAGTCCCCCGACCCTAGACTTCTCCATACAAACGTAGTCTACGTTTAATTTTGAAACCACATGTCAGATTCCGGTAAAAATTGGTAATTGTAAAGAAATTGCAATTATCTAGGGTTATAACTGGTTTCCTATCGTAAAATTATGAACTGGAAAGAAAATATAACGATTTAGTAGTTTCCCATACTAATGGTCAAAAATGATATAAACACTATATTCTATTTTAAGTTCATATTTTTACAGTCGGAAACTAGTTATAAACCTAGATAATTGCAATATCTTTGAAATTACAAAATTTTGCCCAAATCGGACATGTCGTTTTGAATAAAACGTAGACTACGTTTGTATGGAAAGTTGTATTTTGGTCTAGGGTCGGGGGACCCTTAAGGTGGTTCGATACAAGGAAGGACGGCAACGTCGCAAACGGACGACGGAGACGAAGCGGCAACCTACATGGTAGGCGGAGTGGAGAGCGTGAGGTTTTTTCGTTACGGAATTTCTGGATTCGGTCCCCGCGCTCAAGGCCCGCGATAGAAGCTATGCAATAGCTTAAAAGAATTTTTCAAATTGGTCCTGGGATCTTTGAATAATTGGTGATCGCGACGAATTGATAACCTCCTCTTTTTTCGGAAGTCGTATAAAAAACAGAATAAAATAAATATTTAAGTTTCCATACAACAACCTTGATTTTTTTATATATTATGTATGGAACCGTTAGTGCGCGGGTCTGACTCGCACTTGCTCAATTATTCTAACTTTCCGTCCTCCATCACACTAAAAGTGGCCGTAGAAATTTACACAAAAAGTCCAGTAGTAGTTTGATACATACATACATACTATCACGTCTTTATCCCTAATGGGGCAGACAGAGCATTTTGAGTCTTGCGACTTGAAGACAGATAGAACTCAGGGCTGCAAGACTCAAAGGCCACTTTTAGCTTGATGTAGGCAAAAAGGTAGATAAAGTAATCAAAATAGTGATGGGTTGCTAGCCGCATCGCCTATTAATAAGATTCGATTTTTTGCCCATTCCCTCGATCGGCTCTTACGATCTGCCCGGGCAGAGAATTTACCAGCTGCTGGTAAATTCTAAGTTTTTTCTTTTCTCCCAGACCAGCATGGAAGCAAGCATGGAAGTAGTTTGATGTAAGTTAAGAATGATAATCATCATTAGCTAAGTTTTTAAACAGCCCTTCCTAAACCAAATTCATTGTACTCATAACCGTACAAAGTAACAAGTAGAAAATGGCTCCAAAAAGTCCAGTAGTAGTTTGATGTAAGCTAAGAATAATAATCATCATTAGCTAAGTTTTTAAACAGCCTTTCCTAAACCAACTTCATTGTACTCATAACCATACAAAGTAACAAAACACGGTTGCTTTAAAACAGTGAACTAAAAATAAAATCCCACCCGCGCTAGCCCTCGCGAATGCAAACATTGTTAGAGCGCGGCGGCGAGTAATTTTATAGCTGAATCCTTGTTCCTCACTCGCTTTGAGATAGTTTTGAAGGCTGTGTTCTAGTTCGGATTATCCGAGTATGACGCTATGAATTATTTTACCTTAGGGTTGAATCCTGCGTTCAGAATTTCTACCCGCGTAACTAGGAGTGACGACAGAGTCAGAAAAGTATGATTGTAATTAGTCCGTCTTTTAGATTATCCAAAAATATCTTTCAGCTTATCAAAAAATAAATGTACACAAAGATACTGAGCATCAAAGGTCCGGAGTGGGAGCTTGCGACGTCTACGCTTTGTACCTAACCGTGACGTCTTGCGAAATTTATATGCGCTGTATCTTTGTCATTTTTAGTTTCTCAGAGAAAAGAAAAAAATACGTGTACAATATTTTTTAATAACCGATTAGCCAAAAATATTTTTACATTCGTTATGAATTCATGAAATGCAATATAGGCACGTAAAGCTGCATATAGCTCGACGCTTACTGCACTAAAGTGCATAGAGAGATCCGAATTATTTTACTTCACTTTAGAAAACCGAGAATAACATTAGTTTTCGCTGGCATCACGAGATTGATAAGATTTGATTCTTACAAGGAAATATATTGACAGTTTGTTAGTCGCATTACCTTTTAATTTAATTCATATTTTTAGCTATTTTCCTTATTGAGTTTTACGATCTACCTAAAAAAAAACAGGTCTTTTTATCTGTTCTCTCAGATCAACATGAAAGCATAATGAAATGTTTGTCGAATATTTATTTAATATTTATTGCTCATTTAATACAAATTGTACAGAGCATTGTCTACCAGTCAACCTTAGCGTTACATGGAGAATTTAATTGTTATATAGTTATAATACTTGTAGAACTTTTTACATTTATTATTGTAACATGAATTGACATGCAATTACCAATTTAATTAAAAAGAAATGGCGCATAATTGTTACAAACGACATGTCCGGTGCTGTTTCCGTAATTAAACAATCACGCCGATAATTGCATACAAATTGAATTTTAATTGCAATGAGGAAGTTTATTAGCGTAATTGTCTATTTGCTGTTATTTAGTAATATTACGGGTTGATCGGATATCGTTTAGCTGTGGTATTTAATAGGAAATTAGTGTCAACATTCTAATGAAATTGGTTTCATCATTATCATCATCATATCAGCCACAGGAAGTCCACTGCTGAACATAGGCCTCCCCCAAGGATTTCCAAAACGACCGATCGGAAGCGGCCTGCATCCAGCGCCTTCCTGCAAATTGGTTTGTTTGAATAATTTGTCAAAGAGATTCAAATAGCAAGCCTATTAACATTATCAAGTGTAGTCTAGTCAATTTCTTACATTTTATTTAGATTCCTTATTAATACACTAGAGAATATAACTATACAAATACAGTCAGTCACATTGTATACATATATAAAGTTTATGAACTTTATATCGGTATTAATTGAACGACTTTGACGAAATACAAATATATCGATTTTCTTTGAACTACACTCATATGTCAAACATGCATAAATTTATTCACGATTGCTTGTATTGCTACTCATAAGTTACTATTTCTCGCGTGGATGTCGTAGAAGGCGACTTAAGAGATACAAGCTAAACAAAGCTTATAAACATCAATGAGATCTTTCTAACCCGTTCAGCGTCTCCACGCTGTATGGTAGCTCTCATTCAGTGTAGGACAAAGTCCTCTGGCTGTTTTGGCCAAGTATGGCTCTGGTAGTACAGACTGAGAGGGTCGTGCTTCTGCATTTTTAAACAAAAATATCTGATGAAGTTGTTGTTAATAATATCAGGATAATAATAAAGTTTAGTCACAATGTGTACGTTATATGCAAGGCCAGCTAACGAGCTTGTGATATATGATAAGTCGCGCATCGATACTGGTGCTCGCATTAGGGAGTATAATAACGAACCCGATACGTCTGATTATTGAATCCCGTTTTGAATCCCAAGCCGTTCGTCGGATTTGCAGTAATTCCTACATCGCACCAGATGTTTTTACGCCAAGAGGTAATGTTATTAAAAGCAGAAACGTCAATATGTTCTGAGATAAAGAAAACCTTCTTCAATCTTTTAAATCTTCATATCTGCCGTTTACATGCATCGAATGCAATGAAAATTTTCCTGTCAAGTAATATGTTATATTACAACACAAGTCAGTCCTAAAAAAATGTAATATACATACATATTTATATACTCTTTCTTGTCTGTATTTATAAAATGGAGTGGACAGAGCATTTTGGATCTCACGGCTGTAAGTAGATAAAAACCAGGGCTGCAAGACTCAAAGAGGCGACTTTTAGCAAGATGTGGGAAAAAGAATTATGGTAATAAGATTTTTGTAAGTATTTTATGTGTATTGGTGTCTAACACTTATATCAAGATTTCTCAAAACATCAACATAGTAAAGACAATATTAAGCGACCTAGCGCGTGGTCGCAAATTGGAATGGTGACCACAAGTGGCATAAGTTAGCAAGGTTGTTACGTTGTAGGTCCTCGTTGTTTTTATTAGATGATAGCTGATACCTGTATCTGATAATCCTGATAAAAGGAGACCCTGTGTCATATTAAATCAGTTTAAATTCACTCTCTCATCCCTGCGTAGTCCCAGTTGCTTTCTCAACCGTAATGCTTTGAAGCTTGGCATCCGCTTTCCGGCTTCTTTTTCTTCACTTTACAACGCATTTTTGAGCATTCTTAAGCGACGACCGGGTCAAAAGAGTATGATAGTAAACAGTCAGTGTTTCAGATTATCCAAAAATAATGGACTCATATTCTTCAATTCACCAAAAAAAGTAAAAATTCCTAAAGATTCGGTTCGGGGACTTGCGACGTCACCGCTAAGTAAAAATTGTACCTTACCGTGTCGTCATGCGGCATTTTAAAACGCTGTATCTTTATCATTTTCTGTTTTTCAGAAGAAATAAAAAAATACGTGTGCAATTTATTTAACAATCTAACCCCATCTGTTAGACTTTTTTAAACTTATTTTGTCCTACTGCTGGGCAAAGGTCTTCCATCTGTCTCTGTTCATTGTCATTGCCGACCAACCACCCATGTCTTTTCCATCTGATAGATTATGTTATTGGCGTTTCCGTAAACTCATAATTGTACTGTGTTTCTATTTATGAAGATCTGTTATTTTCTTTTTGTTTCCTACTTTGTAACTTATATTGTACGTGTAGCTTTTGACCATCTGTATATATAAAATAAAATAAAAAATATTTTTTCTATTTGTCATGCCTTGATCCTTGATGACGTCAAGCCATCATTTGTTGTGGCTCCACAGGTCATTTTTAAATAACAGACAGTAATTCAAATCATTCATTTTCATTACTGTGACCCAGCCACGGCCGCAGGCTGCTCCCTGCTGCAAGCACACAATTATCCTCATTATACAACCGCACTCATTTATTTACCTGCAATAAGGGGCCGGCTGCAGTGCTATATATTAATACATTATTACACGGTTCGGTACGCAATCGGTAGTGTAAAATTCTGCACCAATATTAGGGTTATTTCATGCGATTGCTTTAGGTTTATAAAAATACTAGCTGTGTCCGTGGGCTGTGCTTCACGAGCGAATTTCGGGACAAAGAGTACCCTATGTCCTTCCCCCAGTCTCAAACTATATCTATACCAAATTTCACTCAAATCGGTTTAGTAGTTTAAGAGTGAAGAGGTAACAAACAAATATACAAACTCACTTTCGCATTTATAATATAGCATTTATAATATATCTTATATTTAAGAAGTAGGTTCTTGTCGGTGAAATGCTTTCCATGTCTCTCTTTCTTTCGCTATGTTCTTAACCTCCTTATATGTTTTCATGTTTTTATTTATTGACATTTTATGAAACTATTAACTATATCTCTATGTTTTTCTTAAGTACTTTAGTCGGACAGGCCGATCACAGACAGACAGACAGAGAGTGCAGCGAAGTTTTATTGTGTATATTGTAATTTTTCATAAACAGTAGGTACATGGCCCGGAATATTATTCTTATTATAGCTTGCATTTCAGAGCTAAATAAAGTTTGACATCAATGAGACCTCTCCAACCCGTCTGGCCAGCGAGGAGAGTGTAGGCCAAAATTTTGGCTGCTCTGGCCATGAATAGGTCTGGTAGTACAGAGAGGGTCGTGCTCCTGCAGTGAAGACTAAAAAACCTGATGATGATCATATGCAAGTGATTTACAGTAACGATGGCTTAGTTTTTCATGGTATGGCACGTGAGCTGGTGGTTTCGAATCCAACGAATGGCGAATTTCATTGTTAGATGTTTCCAATTTATTTTTTGATATTTTGCAACTGCAATAAGGCCTCAGTGGTCCGTCTATTTCTATCCTTATATACCTCAAATAATTATTTTATATAAATAAATTGAAAAATGGCCATTTTCAAATTGTACTTAGACTTAGATGTTTATCTAAGCATGTATTTATAAAAAAGTTATATTCTTTGGTTACTATACTTATAACACAATTTTAAAATTACTTTTGAGCTAGCTTGATCAGTGTGGTTTAAAGTCAAAAATCATTTATTTATCTTTGGATGTTTGTATCACTTAATAATGGCCAATTTTCCTTTAGGTTTTTCAATAGTTGTTGACGTCAGATCATTTACTTACAGCTCAGTTTATCGCCGCTTCCTAAGCGCAAGAACAGAAAATGCGGCACCAAACTGTACTGCAGCTTGGTCCTTATCTATTCGTTTATTATTTTATTCTTACATATGAACTAGCTTTATGTGCATTGAATGACCAAAATGTACTCTGGTACTCTGGTTTTCGTATTTGTTTTAATAACAGCAGCTTATTATTCATTTAATTACAGCACATCGCTGTTTTCCATTGCTCCCGCTGATTGTTGCAGCAATAATGGAGTAATGTTATTATGCTGCAATTATCTGCAGGCAATGCGCATCGATGTATTTATAATGTGTGTAAAATATAAAAAACAAAGTAATTAACTAAAATATAATTGATTGGAAAAATTACTAAATTTAAAAAATTTTTTTGGTTGCATATTTTCATTTTTATCTTAAAGTGAAAATATGCAAAAATATGTAAAGTGAAATTCGCATATTTTTACTTTAAGATTTGAAGGGTATTCCTTTGTATCTTATAGTAAAAATATGCGATTAAGAAAATTGTTCAAACTTTGTGATCTTTCCAATTAATTATGTTTTAATTATTTACTCTATTTATTATATTTTACATACATATACATCGATGCACATTGCCTGCAGATAATTCTATATAGTACATAATAATTCGCCTTTCAACCACGGGTCCATGAGAACCCGGTCGTTTGATGTGTTCATAGGGCCAAAGCCAAATCAAGAGGCCTTTTTATTTAAAAAGTGACTCGTTTGCATTAACGGAGGTCTATGCCTCAATGTACCATTGAGATGCACTATCAGACAGGCTTCCACGATTTCTGCTCCTTTTGTATAACACATCGTACTATATATAACATAAAAATCAACCGACTTCATTGTCTTTCAGGACTTTCTTTCATATCTTCAAATTCTTCATCATATCTTCACTAAATTAATGTGGGACTAATTGAGTACTTTATGATAAAAATTATTTTAAACCCCTTACATTATAATTTCTACTCCTCTGGTATATTTATATTCCTTAGAACACATTGTACCATAACACTAATATTTATTTTCACCCACGTCGCTCGCAAAACCCAAATTCCCTCAATTACGTTAGTACGCGCAATAACACAACTGGAGTACGGTCGCAGTCAGCACTGTTATAAACTAGCCCTAATTTACTCACTAGCACTGTGTTTATTTTTATGTTTAGGAGGTCCGTACAAGACTACATTTACACTAATACAGGAGTCTCGGGAAATTTCGTAAAAATAAATTTACCCTTTCATCGTGGATAAAATTTAGGTAAAATTGTTTTACAATGTCGTCACTGTAAAATCGGAGATAAAATGTCTATCTCCTTTTGCACTTTTTTCCATACCTTTAAAGTTCTTTGTTATTTCTCCACTAAATGAAAATGGGACCAATTTGGTACTAAAAACAAAACGAAAAAAGAAAATAAAAAACGGTTCCCAAGTGGCGAAGATATTGTTTAACATACATAAAAAAACATACGGGTTAAGTTGAAAACCTCCTTCTTTTTGGAGTAGGTCAAAAACACCAAAATTTAAGGAGTGTGAACGTTTAAAATTTACAAAAAATGAAAAACTTACCAATAACGCAATTAATTTAAAAATATATAACTCCTTTGTTTTATACATATTCTTTTGCCAACACGTGCAGTAGATAATTTTTTGTATCACTTTATCATATTTTTTATGGAAAAAAATATTTATCATTACTGAATTATAAAAAGGACTTTTTTCATACGAGTATGTATGTTTAAAGTAAACATTTAAACAGAAAAAAAATGCTGGTAGTTAAAATAACTGGTAAAGTGCCAATAAAAATCTATCAAAAAATAATATCATCAATTTCATATTAAAATTCATATTCGTGAATGCACAATTTTATTTCGCAATTTGTGCAATATTATTTTTTCTATCGCACCTGTTAACACTCTAACGAACTCTATTTTCATTTCATTCGATTCTAAAACTCGCTGCCAAATATTTCAATTCCCGGAGCCGAGTATCTACTCCAAAACAAAAAATACAATCGCACATCGAATCAACGTTCATTTGTATGGGTTCGAGCTTTTCCCGTTACCAATTTACCGTTTTGTAACAAATCCAAATCAAATTATACGGCGATGTAGGTCGCCCGGGTTTAATCCCAGGTCCAGGCCAGAGGCGAAGAGTACGAAGGGAATGGAGATAAAGCTGTATGCGTCCGCACCTCTTCTTTAAGTTTTTTTTTAGAAAGTAAATTACTTTAAATACATTTTATGCAACCCAAAAACTACGAAGGTTTGTCCGGAGGGCATGACCTAAGTTAAATCTTATATCTTAGTCATATATTACTCTTACGTTAGTACTTATTTTAATGTGCTTTTATCTCAAGTGTTATTTATCCAACTATTCTAAAACGTATTGACCTAAATCGCGCGGATAAAACCTGTAACGCACGTTGCTTTGTAACTTCCAGCGCAAGGACCACTCTATCTGGCTTGTGGATATCGCAAGCTAAGTGCAAACATCTAGTGCCACAACTGCATGGCCAAGAAAAATGCAGTTTTACAAACAGCAGGCCGGCGTGACCATTTACATGTATACTTATAATACCTATATATGCTCGAGATATCTCCTTAGCGCACTAAACACTAACGCCGCCGACCCGTCTTCACATGTCGGCAACTTTTTGTTGACAGGCTAGGTTGGCGGCTTCACTCATTACAAGTCGGAAAACTTTGTCGGTGACATGTAAGCGGCTTTCGGTGTATATGTGCTTTTCACTAGTGAAGATGTAAGTAGCTTTTATATAGCATTCGTACTCTATACCTACTCCACATATGATACAGACATTCGCAGTCACATTCACACAATAACTCCCGGTAAATCCTGTTATGTTGATAACATTATTTACTCATTAACTGAAAAAAAATAGATATAAAAAATAAACTTGAATTCTATACTCGCACTATTTCTTTCACAAGGGAAGGGAGACGTGGCGAGGGGGAAGGGGTACGACAACTAGCATTTGCCTGATGAAAGAGCCCGTACAAATAAATGATATAAGTGTGTGTGGAAGCCCCGCGCGGCGTGATTTGATCCAATCTTGCGTAATCAGAAACGCAGAGCGCGGCGCATAAGCGGGAAGCCGTACCAGCATTCTGTTTGACGTCACAATCATCTATACTTACAAATCTTATAACTATATATAAGGATATAGTATCTACTATATACTAGTGGCTCTGTGAGCAGTAGACCTCACATGTCACCCCCAATCCTTTGAAAGTAATCAGATAAAAAATTGTTCAGAGAAAAAATTTGCGCCTAGGGTAACAGAAACAGTTTTATAATATTTTTGGAAATTTTTCTAAACGGCTGAAATATGATATTTTCTTAAAAACTGACTCGATTAAATTTTTTTATATAAGTAATTAAACCTGCTCACAATATTTCACTTACATTAATCGAAGGACTTTTTAGTGTTCCGTACTAAAATGGTAAAATCTCTATTACTTAGACTCCACTGTCCGCCCGTCGTGATTTTTTATAAATATTGGTAAGGATCCCTTCGTGCATGAGACCGACTCACACTTGGCCAGTTTAAATTACGAACGCTAGTACACGGGGCACTTTAGCAATCCTATATGTTCGTATGATTTTAAAAACTCGAGATGAATTGTTCTTCTTTGTTAAAATCCATTTTTCTGAATATATCTTTAGCATCAAATGTCATTCCAATTTTAAATATCATTCCAAATTCAAATATTTAACAGTCACCTCATGTCCGATCGGCTTAAGCCAAATTGGAAAATCTCAATATGAAATTTGCAAAACTTGATAGGGTATTTGATTAACTTTGTATTTGGCCAATTTTTTTGCGAAGCAACGAAGACCCTTTTCTTAAACAACAAGAAAACATGAAGAAGTAATAGAACAATGTTATTTAAGAAACTAGTAAACCTATTAACTAAATAAAATACAGCCTCAAACTAAAACTAAGTTAACTGAAAATAATAAAAAATAAGTTATATTAAATAATCAGCAGTATCGACACACAGCTATACGTGGATCCTTTTTTTTTACTTGACCGTTTCCCTTTCCACCAGATTTGATAGACTTTCATAACTTGCTTTTATAAGTGGATTAAAAAATTATTTTTTTCAATTTCGTGATAATATTTTTTGATAAAAATACTAAAAAAAATGTGTCAAATTCAGTATTAAAGAATAATATCGACTACGCTTGTTTCACGTAGGTATGTAATACATACTTCAATAAAATTTATAAAATTTCAATTTAAGAATTTTAACGACAATTTCGCATTTCAATTATTTTCAATGTTTTTGAAATGTCAAGTTGTAGTAATCTTAATATAGGGGTAGTTTCTTCCATTTTTATATACATAATTGGGGGCAAAAATTCCAGTGAATATATTTTAATTTCACAAAAAGCTTCGAGTGCCTGAGGCTTAGATCTTATTCTAAGTAAATCAGATAAAAACGTTTTATTTATGTCTCCATTGAACCGTTCATAAAAACGGTTGGAATACAGTCCCCTAAGAATTTCCCAGAAAGTGCGCAGAGATCTTTAATTAAGTTAAAAACGGAAAAATGGAGCTGTTTTTATTTATTTCGATATTTTATGAAACGCTGCCGATATCTGCGGCGCAGCGTGCTCTTAATTGGTAATTTTGTTTTAAAATGGCGATTAAAATGGCAGGAAATATAACAGTTTAATTATCAGCTGTCAGGGACGATCGTGCGGCATTCAACGACTTTTAGTATCAATTAACGGTAATTTGAAATCAGGATAATGGAGCCATGACAGTCGGGAATCTACATAGAGATACTAAGTAGCAGTGTGTGCTGTGAGCAGAACCTGAGGCTCGCTTACAAACTTTTTCTTCTACAAGGATGGGTCGCGTGACTGAAATGAAGTTGAATATACTGCTTTCTTTATTAATACTTCTCTGGCTGCTCTGGCCAAGTAATGGCTCTACAGAGAATGTCGTGCTCCTGCAGTGGAGACAAAAAGATCTGACGTACATGACGATGATGATACTATTTAAGTAAAAAAGAAGAATAACTACATATTTTAAGACATTTAGTCTTTTGCGCATTTTTTTGTGTAATATATTATGTGTAACAGCTTTTTTGTATGTAAAATTTAGCGGGTAGTTGCATCTGCCCGCGTCTTTTGTCTCCGAAGAAACGTTGATATAGAAGGTCGTGTCTATTATTTCTCACTTAGTTTTTAGGTTTCGTACCCAAAAGGTAAAAAATAAGACTCCGGAGTTCGTCTGTCTGTCTGTCTGTCTGCCCGTCTGTCTGTCACCAGGATGCATCTCATGAACTGTGAAAGCTGGACAGTTGGAATCGTCACAATTCGTGCATGAGTCCGACTCGCAATTGGCCGGTTATTAAAATAATTGTCACAATATTTATTTTGTGCAATAAAGTGTAAAATATTTTAATAACCAAACAATACAAGGACGAAGTAAGTATCTGCGAGGACTTGCGGAATACAGCTAGCACAAACAAATGAGCGAGTCCCGCGCCGCAGATAAAGTGGTGAGCGGAGGACGCTCCGGATTGGACGATCTGTAAATGTTCTGAATTTGAAAGCAGCTTGGGCTGTGTGTGCGCTACACCATTGCCTACTAATTCGATAAGAGTACGACTAAGGCATCAGTAATATATTTATTTATTTTATGAAATGAAAAGGGATACCATCGAACAAGACAAGACAAGTTTGTCATATAAACTTTTAAACCAAACCAACTAAACTAAACTTTTTGCAAAAATACGATTATACCGGGTAAAAAATTAATAATAATCTGATAATAAAATAAACGTTTCACTATAAATAGCCTTTCCAATGAGGCATATGCTGGGATGTTATTAAGAAATTCGACACGCCGCTATTCCAAACAATCCGCTAGTTTCCAACACGTCAAATCAAAAACTTTTTCTAAACGTCAAAACGAACATTGTCTATGAGATTTGTACGATAAAGCACGCCGTGACATCATTTTCTTGGAGTCAAATAGCGCTCCTATTAAAGCTCCTAGCGGTTTTTCTGAAATAATGAATATAAAATCACGTTGAAAATGGATGTGATCACTGGCAAGTGACATTTTTTCGTGACATTTTATTCCCTCATCAGTACAAAATTTTTTTTTTGACCCTGGATACTACCCAATTGTCCGGTCCACTAAATTTACATTGTTCTTCCTAAAGTGCCATTTATTGAACCGCGGAGTCACCTAAACGAATAGTTAATCCATACAAAAAAGCGTTTGCTTAGTGAGTCTGCCTTTAAAAAATGACATCCCTGTAGGTCTTGCTTTAGCCGTTTGTTGTACAGACTCGGGCGCCAGCCACAATAGGATGAAGTAACCACGTTACTGTTTGTGCGCGAGTTCATTATCCAGGTACCTACGACTCGGTTCTAAAGACGGATTGTTGGGAGGTGCAGTGGAAATTAAGTGGTGAACCCAACGGTGGATGTTTATACAGATACAACAATATAAGACCTTCATATGTAACATTATTTGCAATATATGTTTTAAATCAAATGGCTAAACGGGTTGGGTGAAAATTGACATGCAGATAATAAGAAAGGTATTTATCTGCATTTCCATCCTAATCTGGGATGTTAGTTTCCTATGAAATTTGCAAATAAGAAAAAAATAATTTCCGTAGTGTATGTCAATATTCCCAAAGAGAAAATTTCACTGTTATTTATCGTTTTCATGATTTTAATTTATTTCAAAAAAAAAATTAACCTTTCGTTAGAGCATAGGCTTTAAAGCTTGAGTAGTTACCTAATTTTAGAAGAAAAGTATAGGTAAGTTAGATTTCCATATTCAAAACATCCAAAACTTGCAAGCTACCGGAGCGGTGTACTATCGCAAATGGTTTAACAGTCAATTGAAGGCGCCAGTTAAACTAGGCGTTATGGCGGCGATAAAATTACCGGGACGGTGTCGTAACCGTGTCGCCGGACTGTTACCGCAAGTCATAATAATTACGATAACTGTCACTACTACCATATATAAGGTCTAACAAATATACTGAAACTATTTGAATGGTGAATTCAGTCCGTGCTATCTATTATACATATAATAAAACAGTAAAAAAGTGTGTCTATACATTAAATATATTTCCAAAAAAAATATTAGGGGCGATGGAGACATAGTAATAGAGTAAGAATTAAAAAAAATGACAGTCTGTTTGTCTGTTTGTACACGCTAATCTCCGGAAATACTGGACGGATTCGAATGCAAATTTTTTTGTTATATAGCTATTAAGCCTGGGCAACATATAGGGTATAAATGATTTTGGAAAATGAAACGCCTGATGCAGAACCATAATGGTCCAGCTAAACTATAAGAGATATAAAAATGTCGCCTTACTAAAAGTTGTTCAGCCTGATGAGCATTTTCCAGACACATAAAGTGAACGCGAACAAAGTCGCGGGCTTCAGCTAGTTAGAAATATGAAAAGTACTTTTTGGCCTTCCTTACAAGTTGACCGATCAGCTGATCCGAGTTTGTATGGGAAGTCAATTTTTTATATTTGGACATAAGTTCCTTGGGGAAAGTTGTTCAGTATCATGGACTGAATTATATACGTCGCAGCCATCTGGTTAAATCAGCCATCCAGCTGGACGCATTATTACTTACGGGACTAATTGAAGTATTTGCTATAAAGATAAATCATTATATAAATTCGATTTAAAAAAAAATCTAGTAAAGTTCCTATCTCTTCGGCCAATTAGAATATTTTTTACTCCCATGATGGTCTGGGAGAAATAAAAAAACTTAGAATGTACCAGCTACTTCTCTTCCAACGCAGATCGTAAAAGCCGATCGAGGGAATGGGCAAAAATGCAAATCATGTTAACAGGCGATGCGGCTAGCAACCCATCACTGTATTGATTGCTTTTCCATCTTCTCGCCCACCATGACGCTAAAAGTGGCTTTTGGGTCTTGCAGCCCTGGGCTCTGCATAGAACCGCAAGACCCAAAATGCTCTGTCTGCCCCATTAGGGATAAAGACGTGATAGTATGTATGTATGTATTAGAATATTTTGGGGAGATAATGGTTCTAAAGTTAATTCGTGTTTTATATAGGTAATAAGACTGATACAGTGTATGTTATTCTTATAACCGTGTGTCTGGCAAGAGAGCGTATAAACCGGGTCATAGCCGCTTAAGCTCCCGTCGAATCTCTGTATTGCGCGAGTTCTCCAATTACTTAGCGATGTGCGATCCAAATCACTTTTTTATTTAAATGGCGGCAGTTTGCCGACGTAAGGGCTATTTCATATGGCGCGATGCGACACCGCACCGCAAAGGTTTTGCCGCGGCACCGCGCACCGAGAACTGAATAAACTTCAAATTTCAGACTTCAAAATTCTTTATTGTTAGCAACAAAGAATTTTGAAGTGTGAACTGTGTAAAACTAGGTTGTGAAATAATAAAAGTATTAACAGTTTACCCTTTTCGGGTAATGAATAGTTAAAATTAACGATGATAAAAAACTAATTGCTAGATAAATCTTAAGCTTATTCGATATTATAACAGCGCAGACCTATTATCTAGACTGGTATCCAGAGCCGTAAAACAATTATAGAAAAAGAACCGGGACGTCGACTTGGCAACGGCTAGGTGACGCCGTGCTTACCGCAGCTTCTTCCTTTGCATCTTTTCTTTTTGTTTCGGTAGGGAGAGACGTAAGCGCGTGAACAACGAGACGTAAGCGCAGCGACTGCCAGTTGACCGACCTGCAAATAAAATAAAAGCGGATCGACGACCTCCGTGGTGTATTGGTCACCATGCTAGTCCGCCACCCAAGCCCTCGCCCTGGGTTCGATCCCTGGTCAGGGCAAGTTGGAAAATGGTCTTTTTGAAATTGTCCTGGGTCTTAGATGTTTATCTACCTTTATATATGTATTTGTCATGAAATGTAGTATCGTTGAGTTAGTATCCAATAACACAAGTCTCGAACTTACTTTAAGGCTAGCTCAATCAATGTAATTTGTCACTATATATTTATTATTTATTGGAACGAAGTTCCTTATCGCGCGTTGCGAAAGGAGGCTAGACGGAAAAAATTAAGACCAAAAGTTGTAAAGACACTTTTTGCTATAGTTGTAAGCCGTGCGGCATGCGCTTGTTTCTATGTCTGTCTCTCTCTCTCTCTCTCCTAATAAATTGAAAGGAACTTCGTTCCATCCGGGTGTCCCTTGACACCTCTCAAGTTTTTTCTATTTATCGTGAGTTGGTCCCGAGGCGAGACGGTTACGTTACAAATCCGCATAGTGTGCGTTGTAGTAGGGAGTTTCTTAATAAAGAATACTCGAGTAAAGGTTACGTTCCGTTTACGAGTTGATAAGTCTGCTGTGACCTTAAGACAATATCTAGCCGCAGCCGCCTTCAGGTGCTGTGCCGCATGCCGCTGCGGCAACGCTCAGTGTGGCGCAGCTCTGCAAAAACGGATCCCTGTTAAAACACTGAGCCGGATTGCTGGCATGCCGAGAATTGTAAACATTGTTGCACAGTTCACAGTACTGCTCGCAGAATTTAAGGGAAATGAGATGAATTTGTGATGTAACATCATGTTAAATTTACCTCGTTTTCCGTGTATTATGTTATAACTAGCTTTACGCTTTAGTTTCGCTGTATTTTTAAACATAAATCTTCTGAATTATGTATTTCTCAACTTCTGAAACATTAGTTTTTAGTTCTATTTAGAATTACATAACAAATATCAGCACTCTACCCAACCTTTTTAAGGTATTTTTCTAACCTAACCTTACCTAACTAACTCGTCTTTACCGCTACAGGGTAGGCAGAGCCTAAAGCCCAAAGGCCACGTTTAGCACATTATAACATGTAAAGATGGAAAAAGAAATCACCATTTTTATAGGTCGTGCTAGGCGTTTCACCTTCAGAGTCTTTCCCATTTCATTGACTGGTTCTTTGGTACTATCTGCGCGGGAAAAAAAGCAGTGGAACATTCTACGTTTTTTTTTCTCCAGACCTGCATGGAAGAAACTAACCGTAGGTAGGTGTGACCGAAAATGACATAATTTAGTATGATTCTATTCTATTAAGTCTGATTCTATTCTGTTAAGTTTGATTCTATTCTATCATAATAAGTCAAACTCCTTTGACCATCATTGTGTAGACCCCTTGAACAAGCCCCCTGGCCCACAGTTCCAATATCAGTCAATCAGGCTGTCACCATTATTGGCCGCATTTATCGCCCCTCTACACAAACAGCTATCTCCGATCCTTCATTATAACTTACACATTGGCCGGCTTCCCTCTGTTAATGTTTCTCAATAATTTGTTAATGCAATTAATAGGCTATTCGAATAAGGTTGTTTTGGACAATAGGTATTTTATACGAACAACAAAAACCTTACAAGAAGTATTTTTCAAAAACAACAAGTAAATTGGTTATAAAATGAGGCAGCAATTAGCATTTCAAATATAAGAGTTGAAGCGTGTGGGGACATCTTGCTGTCTTTTTCGTACGCGCGAGACCTAATGGCAGTGACGTCACGCAGGTGTATGCATCCTTTTTCTGTTACTTGACAGTTCCCCTTCCACTGGATTTGAAAGTCTTATATATATAATTTGCTTATTTTTGAGTTTCGGTCTTGTTTTATGTTATTTTAGATATAAATAATAAAAAAATTGACACAAAGACCGAATTTTGATGTGCCGTGACCTGCATTGAACATCTCCGAGCATATTCTAGGCCAAAAGCGCACGCTTTTGATTACGATATAAAGACGTAAAGCAATATATATATCAATCATGTTCTACTATATAAATGATACGAGCTACTTTAGCTAGTAATGAAGGGGAAAGTCGTAAGAAAAAAGGTTGGGAGTATAAAGAAAACCTGGTTACAAATCATCCGAGAATGGACCGGGACAGCGAGCGCTGCTTAGCTATTATGCAGAGTTAGAGCACAGAATTAATAATAGTATTACATACAGAACGGAAACTCGCACCGTCCCCCGCAATCTGGTGTCCCCGCAACCCCTCCCCCGTTATTGTGAGGTGTAAGTGGCAGTAAAACAGGGTTATTGGTAGTTGCACGTTGACATTACGCGAGTCACTTAGGATTATTGAATTATAATGGTGAGAAACTGCGCACATTATCATTGTTTATCCACGGAAAACAATAAATAACGAAAATTTTATAGATTTTCGAGTGATAAAAACAGGTAAGCTAAGCAACAAATTCTGTGGTGGCGACCCTGATTGTTTAACTCACACATTTGACGTGTGCACGGACGGATTGTTTCGTTTGTAGTAGTACTAGGTATATATGCTGCTCCGTTTGTATGAAGTGCCATACCTGTGGTTAGAGACAAAGAAGTCGACACCAAACTAATTCAACCAAAGCAAACCAACGTTCACTGAATTGTTTATTTATAACTAGCCGAAGCCCACGACTTCGTTTGCGTGAACTTTATGACTCCGGACAATGCTCATCAGGCTGAACAACATTTGCTAAGGCGTCATTTTTATATTTTTTCTTATAGTTTAGCTGGGCCTTTTGGAAAATGGAACACCTGGTGCAGAACGCATTAGTTGTTCTATTTCCCAAAATCAATTATATCCTATAAATATATTGCCTAGGGTTAACAGCTATATTCCAAAAAAAGTTTTATTCGAATCTGTCCTGTATATCCGGAGATAAGAACACACTGACTCCCATGCTGGTCTGGGAGAAATAAAAAAACTTAGAATGTACCAGCTGCTTCTGTTCCCACGCAGATCGTAAAAGCCGATCGACGGAATGGGCAAAAATGCAAATCATGTTAACAGGCGATGCGGCTAGCAACCCATCACTGTATTGATTGCTTTTCCATCTTCTCGCCCACCATGACGCTAAAAGTGGCTTTTGGGTCTTGCGGCCCTGGGCTCTGCATAGAACCGAAAGATCCAAAATGCTCTGTCTGCCCCATTAGGGATAAAGACGTGATAGTATGTATGTATGTATGTAAGAACACACTGACAGAGATTTGTTTTTTATTCTTACTCTATTACTACGTCTGCGTTTTTTGGAAATAAGATTAAATGTACAGTCACATTTTTTTACTGTTTTATTATAGGTATAGATTCAATTTACACTGTCATCGACACGCATATCATCTTTGAATATAAAAACTCGAAAAGCGCGCCTCGGGCTTCCAAGAACCTTCGGTAATGCGCTTTGTTAAATAAATAATGTTATTTTAAAATTCAATTTCAAATTAGCAGTCTCTCGGCTCCCGTTCGTAAAAACCATTTATTAATATTGAATAAAAGTAACAAATTTAAAGAATTTAAATTTTATACTTTTTTATTAAAGTTAACAACTACATTTAGATTTTTGAGTATCTTAGCACAATGTTCAAATAATTAATGTTTTTTCTTTAAAAATTCGAGTTATTTTACAAGCGGCTTTCTATGAAATTTGAATACATTGAGAGCAACATCACTATTGCGAAGTAAATTAGTTTTGGAGATATAAATTACGCAAATCCCCGGCCAGAACATATTTCGCGTCGGGACGTGGCGGGTCTTAAAAGGTTTTATAACGAAGCCTCCGGCGAAATATTGTTTGCCATTGTTTGTCGTGTAGTAGCTGTAATTGTTTTTGTTCTTGGGATATTATTTTTCTTGTTTTCTTCACGTGTTTCGAATTCTTAGAAATTAGGTATGTAATCTTAATATTGTAGTAATTTTGTATAACAAAATAAGGCGCGAGGGAAGGGGGCCCCTCGCGCCCTCATGCGACCTGGCGTGTTGCTATGTTCCATTTTGATAGATTTACTGAGGTGAGCGCCATTACCCACTGAGCTCACATTGCTAACCTGTGACCAGATCAATGACTACATCTTTAAATTTAAAAACTGTGTTTGTATAGCAATAATCGTGGGTCGTGCTCCTGCAGTGGAGACAGAAAGACCTGATGATGATGATAGATATTATCATCATATCTTTTTTTATTAGCCTATGTAGTGAGTCTGTATGTAGGGAGTCTGTTGCCCAATGGTCTCAGCATTGGGCAATAGACTCCCAATTATCTGTATTCGTAGCAATAGTTTGCTATTTCTTATCAAATCTTGAGAGATCGTTAAATTATCACGTTCTAGGGCGACCTCTCTTTCTTCGCTAGCATGCAGTGTCCTATTCCGTGGTTATTTTGGTCCACCTATCCAGATGCATCCTGCAGATATGACTAGCCCTGCCCAGCCCCACTTAAGTTTGTCTACTTTTCTTCCCACGTCAACTATTTCAGTTTTGGAGCGATTGGTAGTAATAGTATTTCGTACATACATCTTATTTATGATAGGTAAACAGTTTGCACAAAATTGAGATTCTTCTTAACAACCAATTCAGTCTTTCGCTTCAGTACCAGTTCTGCACCAATTTTAGATTGGCAGTGTAATGACAGATGGATTCATTTTATTGCACGCATTTTGCGACGTGGTCCGGCGTAACGGTCCGGTGGTCCGCCATAAACGGTCTGCTGGTCCTCGCGAACGGTCCACACGTCCGGCGTCGCTCGTAAACTAGCTCAGCATCGGCACATGAACAGGATTCACGACGTTTTTATCGGTGCATGCTCATTCAGAAATTGGGGTTTCGCCATTATAGGACTGATGTGATAGCCAGCTGCTGAAGGTATAGGCTATTTCACCGGTCTGTTTAAAAAAAAAACTTGAGAGGTGTCAAGGGACACACGGATGGAACGAAGTTCCTTCCGATTAATTAGGAGAGAGAGAGACATACAGAGAAACACGCGCACGCCGCACGGCTTACAACTATAGCAAAAAGTGTCGTTACAACTTTTGGTCTTAATTTTTCCCGTCTAGCCTCCTTTCGCAAGGCGCGATAAGGAACTTCGTTCCAAAAAACGGTTTTGGTGTTGCAGGCGTCCATAAGCGAGTTGTACTTGCTTGGAAAGAGTGCAATGGGGACATCCCTATTGCACTCTCTCCACGCAAGTTCAAGGACTGGGTCAAAAATATATTATTTTATTTAGTCCGTCAACTAGATTATCCAAAATCAAAGCGGCCTCAAAGATGATGCCGATTTTGAGAGGGAACGGAGAGCGTTGTCAGTGAGCGAACATGCTGGCCCGCCGATTTGCTCATTGTTCGCGGAAAGTAAAAATAACTTTATTCAGAGCTTTCTGCACATCGTTCTACACTTGTAGCCTGTGGGCTAGATATACTCAAAAAGCTTACAACGCTCTCCGTGCCCAATATAATGATGCGTTTAGGATCCTTTTAGGGCTGCCCCGCTTCTATAGTGCATCAGGGATGTTTGCTGAGACGCAAATCGCAAAAGACGCGCGTCCCTGGTGCGCAGGGTGCGGGCCAGCGACAACAGCATCCTAAAGATGATTGCAAGCAGGCTGGACTGCCGGTATGTTAACCACTGCTGTGCCACATCAGGGGGAGTGGTGCAGGAGTGGCTTTTATAAAAAATAATAAAAATAAAACCTAAATGTTACTAATCCCCAGTTTTATAAGATTACTAACAAAATGAGTCATGTTCCGTGTAAAATAAATAATTCATTAATTCATTCAAAGCACCCATAACTTCAACTTTGAAGCAAACCATTGTCCAAAACCAATGATTCTAATGATCCGTATCATTAGAATCATTTGGCCACTGACAATGGTTCAGATTTCAAATTATTGCTATTGACACAATGAGAAGAATTGATGTCTACTGTTGCATTCTTCGGTATTTAAACTGCTCTTATACCGGCTTAGAAACTAATTTAAATCGTTAACATGTTATAATACCGCTGGAACAAAAAGCAATAACAATATTTTACGAAACGGTTAGATTTTAAGGGTCAAAGTTCAGGGCCGTTTAATTTTGAACGCGGTGTAAGTTTCGCCGTTAAATAAAAACAGGTGACGCCTCCTTTACGAGTTTCAGGTTTAGTACCTTGGTATCAATGAGAGGTAGCGGGTGGGGATAAAATTCTAGTTATCTTTCAATAATGCAGGAGGACCACGTAATTTTTTTATTCTACTTACAGATTATCCTTTTGTCAATTTTTTATCGTAAAATATTTAGGTATCCTCATAAGAGAGAACGAAAAATAAGAGAAAACGTGATCGACCCACAAAAACCTGGCGGCGATTGGTAGCGGCGGATGTGAAATAAAGAAAAAGATTTATTTGATACTAGCTGAAGCCCGCGACTTCGTTCGCGTGGACTTTATGTCTCTGGAAAATGCTCATCAGGCTGAACAACTTTTACTAAGGCGGCATTTTTATATCTCTTATAGTTTAGCTGGACCATTATGGTTCTGCATCAGGCGTTCCATTTTCCAAAATCATTTATACCCTATATGTTGCCCAGACTTAACAGCTATATAACAAAAAAAGTTTTATTCGAATCCGTCCAGTATTTCCGGAGATTAGCGTGTACAAACAGACAAACAGACAAACAGACAAACAGACATACAGACAAACAGACAGACATTTTTTTTAAAATTCTTACTCTATTACTACGTCTCCATCGCCCCCAATTATTTTTTTGGAAATATATTTAATGTACAGACACACTTTTTTTACTGTTTTATTATATGTATAGATTCTTACTCTATTACTACGTCTCCATCGCCCCCAATTATTTTTTTGGAAATATATTTAATGTACAGACACACTTTTTTTACTGTTTTATTATATGTATAGATTCTTACTCTATTACTACGTCTCCATCGCCCCCAATTATTTTTTTGGAAATATATTTAATGTACAGACACACTTTTTTTACTGTTTTATTATATGTATAGATTCTTACTCTATTACTACGTCTCCATCGCCCCCAATTATTTTTTTGGAAATATATTTAATGTACAGACACACTTTTTTTACTGTTTTATTATATGTATAGATATAGATATAGATGTATAGATATAGATATCACAAACACGGTTTAACAATAATATCACAGTTATCAGTAATAAAAATTAAAATATTATTGCCTATCAAAATGGCCTCCTCTCAGTATGATGTTGTGGCCTTTTGACCACAACGCTGGTCTTCCGAAGACACCAAATAAAGATGACAATCGGCATGACTTGGCTAGAAGGACAGAACTAGATGGAGAAGCACTGTAGCGGCCCTCTACCCCACCCAGGCGATATAGGCCAATAACATACTATGTGATTTGAATTACTTTGTGTGATCCACCTCCTTCTTCTCTAATAGTATAAAAGGATGGCAATACGGTGAATTTTTATCATTCGATGTTTGACCGCCGAACGATCAACAACTTGTTTGGTGCCTGAGGATGCCTTGTGAAGAGGCAAAACACGTGTCGCGTATACGACGTCCGATGTTGCTGCAGCATGGGAGGGATCATGCATTGATTGTTGGTGGCGGGTGCACACGGGCTGCTGGTGGCAGGTATGCTGGGACTAACAGTAGTGGGTGGGCGCCGGCCGGCAATAGTTTGCATGAACTAACTGGTGGCGGAATCACACAAAGTAATTGAAATCACATAGTATGTAACTTTAACTTCCGCAAAGTAACACCTGAATCTATTAACTATAGGCCAATAAGTCAAGTAAGCCACAGTGAGAATGAAAGGTAACTGAAATAATTTATGATGATAGGCCTTACTTAGAAAATGGTAATCATAAGAAGCGACAAGTTGTTAAAAGCATCACCAAGTTAACGCCCATTCCTTTAACCTAATTCTACGATTAAAAAACGATACATGAAGGTCCAATTTAACATAAATCGTTACTTTGCAACTCACACACACGATTTCGCTCGTTCATCAAACATGCATAAAGCATTCACAATTTCGTTTAATGCTCGCGAGCGCACATATTTCACATTCGGCTCCGTACAATGGAAAATAAACATCTACTTTCGTGTAAATAACACGTCCCTTTATCGGAAACAAATGGCCGGGAACTTTGTTATGTTTTTACGTGAACTTTACTTAAATGTAATACTTTACTATACAAATATCTTTTGTAACCGGATAAAGAAGAGGAGGTTATCAATTCATCGGTTTTTTTTAAATTATGTATGTTAACGTGATTAATCGAAGACGTCTGGACCGATTTGGAAAATTCTTTTTATATATGAAAAGGGTGTACATGCAAGGCAGTCCGATATAAATTTTATCAGAATCGCTGATGTAATTTCGGGGTGAAGTTGGCTATTAGTTCTAAAATTTTTTTCAAATGCAGGAACACCATTGTCGTTCTATAATTTTCAAAACTTTAAACTGACTTCACCCCCAAACTACACAATTGATTTTTATAAAATTTCTATATAATTACCTGACAAGCATATCCTTTCACACAAAAAAATAATTTTCCAAACCGGTCGTGGCATCTTCGAATAAAAAAAACAACACAAGAAAAAAGATCGCAACGAATTGATAACTTCTCCTTTTCTAGAAGTCGGTTAAAAAAGACCGATTAGTAAATTTATTTAAAAAATATAATAGGTAAAAAGTTGTGAATGCCCTTTGCACTTCGGACAAAGGCGGAAGCATTCCATTGACGGTGCGACAAAAACCTCAAATTGTGCTGCGCTTTGTGCGGCCCGCGTCAGCGGCAGGCGACGCAGGGGCGGGGCGGGGCGGGGCGGGCGTTTGCAGCGGACGGCCGGGGTAGCTCCACGCTTATATCAACAATGATAGAGAAACCATATGATGCTCTATCATTAAGTCAGGCAAAGAAAGTCCGTCATTAGTTTAATACGAAACTTACCGTCTTTTTTTTGCCAGTTTTTCGACGAGCCCTCTGCCATTATTAGAATGAGTTATAGCGTTATTCACGTATAGAGTCAGCTACTGGAGCTCATAAGTCTGCCAGCTACCATGACGGCAGAAGGGTCGTCCAAATATCTGGCAAAAAATGATATTAATCGCGGTAAGTCCCTAGTACTAATAACAATCTTGTGACCGCTAAACTTTAAAATCATAATATTCATAAAGAAAGTCCATTGCTGAATATAGGCGTGCCCAAAGAGCTCCAACTGGTTGAAAGCGGCCTACATTCAGCGTTTTACTGTGACTGTAGGTGGGTGTCCTACGCTATGTATAAGAACTCAGTAACCGGTTTACGAAACAAAAACAAAAAACTTGAAAGGTGTCAAGGGACACCCGGATGGAACGAAGTTCCTTTAGATTAATTAGGAGAGAGAGACAAACAGAGAAACACGCGCTCGCCGCAGGGCTTACAACTATAACTTAAAAAATATGGAAGATGATGAAAAGTGTACGCGATCTTTATGAACGTAGCTCCCGAGTCCAAGATCCGCATTCCAGTTTCATACGTTGTTCGATGGCCCGTTGAAAGTACTTACGTACTGCCAGCGCTTTCGCAAGTTAAGCAATTAAAGGCGTGAAATGCACTTGCATGTAGGGTTGCCAGGTCGCCAAACCTAAAAGCCGGACAGACCAGCCAGTTTGGCCGGACATTTGGGTAGAAAAGCCGGACACCCTACATTATTGAGGATTTTGTCTCAGCATTAGGTACAAAAAAAAATCTATGTAAAACCAAGCTTTTTGATCATTATCATAAATCTTGCCGCCACGCAACGCAACGTACGGCACGTGCGCTATCAATCGAGGAATGAACAATAACGACAGAGCGACAGGCGGCGGCGGGGCGCCCCTCGGCCTGCGTGAGCGACCGACGCGACATTCGACTCTCGTCGCCTGCGCTCGGCGCTTGGTCGTTCATGAAATGTAAAAAGCCTAACAAAAGTCGGACAGGCCGGACACCCTCTAATTTGCCCGGATACGCAACCAAAAAGCCTGACTGTGTCAGGCTTTATCCGGACCCCTGGCAACGCTACTTGCATGTGGTGATCTAAGTGCCAATAATCTAGCTCCTCCATGCTTCAGAAGGCACGTAATGCCGTTGGTCCCAGATATCACATACCTTTCGGCGGCTTGACACATATGACACCAATGGCCACTTACAGACACGAAAAAAAAAAGGCGTGTGGCACTCGGGGACTGCCACGGTGAAGCTATTGCATAGCATTGCACGCACACAACGCCGTGTCGAAGACTGCCGAACTGAAACGACGTTAGACGATGCACGGCCTTCAAGCCACACCTCCGTGCCCGTCGGAGTGGGGAGCGTGAGGTTTTTTCGTTACGGAATTTCTGGATTCGGTCCCCGCGCTCAAGGCCCGCGATAGAAGCTATGCAATAGCTTAAAAACATTGGATCACACAAATCGAGCAGACGAACCCCTCTGCGATATTGTGACCCCGTTCGATCGCTCTTTGTCGCCCCGTGTCAGCGTGAATGTTGCTCCGATGTGTCCTGTAATTGCGTTCAATGGAACTCCGTATAATTGTAAGTTATTAATAATATTGTTGTTTATAGTCTCCTACATGTATGCACTGCTTTATTATCTGTCCTCTTCCGGGCAGAGACTTATAAGCTAAACATAGCGTATAAAACATCAATGAGGCCTCTCCAACCCGACTGGCCATGCGAGGAGAATGTAGGCCAAGTCCTCTGACTGCTTTGGCCAAGTATGGCTATGGTAGTACAGAGAGGGTCGTGCTCCTGCAGTGGAGACAAAAATACCTGATGATGATGACGATGACTTATGAACCTCTATTTGCTACAATCCTGACCTCTCTCGTAACCCACATTCATCACTCTTATGAAAAGAGTGTTAAATGTGTGGGTTCACTCACATTAATCACTTCTTCTTCATGCATGCCCGCTAACTATATATAAGGAAAATTTACACTGATTAAGTATGTCTGCAATCTGGTTTCCATATTTAGAGTTTTCCGGTCACAATCACTAATATTATGATGGCAAAAGGGTCGTCGAAATATCTAGCAAAAAACGATATCAATCTCGGTAAGTCCCATACATACATACATACTATCACGTCTTTATCCCTAATGGGGCAGACAGAGCATTTTGGGTCTTGCGGCTCTATGCAGAGCCTAGGGCCGCAAGACTCAAAAGCCACTTTTAGCGTCATGGTGGGCGAGAAGATGGAAAAGCAATCAATACAGTGACGGGTTGCTAGCCGCATCGCCTGTTGAAATGATTCCCATTTTTGCCCATTCCCTCGATCGGCTTTTACGATCTGCGCGGGAAGAGAAGCAGCTGGTACATTCTAAGTTTTTTCGTTTCTCCCAGACCAGCATGGGAGGGTAAGTCCCATAATACTAATAATAACAATATGGTTTCTATTTTGAATAGTCTTATCTATTCCGGCTATGTCTTCTCCCCTTCGCACAGTCTTCGGTGCACTTGAGTGACCGCTGCCAAATTTATAATACTAGCTGTGCCCGTGGGCTTTGCTCCCCGTAAGAATTTCGGGATAAAAACTATCCTATGTCCTTCCCTGGGTATCAAGCTATATCCATTTCAAATTTCATCAAAATACGTTCAGTGGTTGAAGCGTGAAGTAGTAACAAACAAACAAACAAGTATACAAACTCACTTTCGCGTTTATAATTAAGTAGGATAGGATATCTCGCTTGGAGAACAAAAAACTTGAGAGGTGTCAAGAGACACCCGGATGGAACGAAGTTCCTTTCGATTAATTAGGAGAGAGAGAGACAGACAGAGTAACACGCGCACGCCGCACGGCCTACAACTATAGCAAAAAGTATCGTTACAACTTTTGGTCTTAATTTTTTCCTTCTAGCCCCCTTTCACATCGGCCGATAAGGAACTACGTTCCAAAATCTGAATAGTGCACTCCGAGATCTAAATCACAAGGTTGCAAATGGAAAAGTTGATGAAAAGGATTACCCAACTACCACAATATAACTAAAGTTTCTAAAGTATCTCAAACGTCTTCTTATACGTGGCACATTTGGTGCTGACCATCCCTTAGCGAAGAAACAAAATATATGTGTTTCACCTTTTTCCACACAAACTGTCAATACAAATAGTTCGCCAAATTGCTGGAGAAAAAATAAAATTGCCTCTACGGGACTAACTAACTATTGAGTGGTTCCAGTAACTCCAAAACACTACATTACTCTACATTAGCCAGAACATAAACTGAGTAAGAAAGAGAGAAATATATGTATGTTACGTGCGTAAAAGAGAGGGTAAATTGAGGATATTTAACGCGGGCCGAACGTCCGTGGACCTTTCTGTTTCTCTCCCGGTCCCCTTTCCTTCGCCCGTGACGTAACGCATCCCTTTGTAACATATGCAGGCCTCGATAACGAATGAGTCAATGAAATAGGATTACTCTTGATAGAGTGAGAGACGAAACGCCATTGAATGTTTGGGGGAAGTTATAAATACAGGGTGGAATGTATTCAGACAATCTTGAGAGGGCGATTCTGAGCGTCAATACGAAAGAGGTATCGAATGATCGCGAACGCAAACCGTCTATTATAAAATGCAGACTAAGTTTGTAACTAGGTTTAAACCATTATCCAACCAAATCAGGTTGACATCTAATGATATGCCACTGTCTCATATGAAAATGTCAACTTAATTTGGTCGGATAATGGTTTAAACCTAGTAACATAGTCGGTTCAAAGAACTTTATTCTCATTAAGACACAAAGCCACTTACATGAGAAATAATAATAAATATACATTATACAATGTTCGAAACACTTAACAAGGACCAGATCACTTTGTAATAAAAGAACAGTATGTAATATTAACGAGCAACTAATAAATGACAATAATAGAAAGCTACCTACTACAACTTCAAAATATGTTGGGCGAGTTTAGTTTTAAAAGCGCCAATAGTTTTTATATTTTTTATATCCGAGGGTAATTTATTATAAATCTGTGCTCCCTCAAATGTAAACATTCGCTTGCCGTAATTTGTTCGAACTTTAGGCAGTACCAGATAGCTAGCTCGTCGTGTGAATCGCTTGACAACCTGTTTTGTTTGTGTGAGTGTGATCGAAGTGTGAATGGTTTTGTTCAACACCTTACGCACGAGTATGCATGTGTGGTATCTGTACAGTTGTTGCACTGTCATTAGTTTTGTTTCGTCGTAGATTGTAGTACAAGAGCTAGTGTACGGATAGTGAAAGAGAAGTTTTATAATTTTATTTTGTGCAACTTGTAATTCGGACAGTCTAGTTTTTGGTGCATTACCCCAGATTTCAATTAGATAGGTGAGATGTGATTTAACCATTGCGTTATAAATGGACAAACGTAATTTTCGAGGGAAACAACGAACGACTCCGCGCAGTGAAGCTGATAATGCCGATAACTTCTTTTTAACGTGATCTATTTGGATTTTCCATGTTAACTGGTTATCCATTCTCAATCCCAGGTATTGTTCATTTGATTTTTCATTTAAGGGAGTATTATTAATGGTTAATAAATTGTGTGGTGCGATTTTTTTGTTTTTAGCTTTAAAAATAATGTATGAGGTTTTAGATATGTTTATCGTGAGGAGATTAATCTGTAGCCAATTAAAAAGAATGTCAAGATCTTGTTGAACTCGCGGAATTATTTCGGTTGTGGAGGAACCAAAGTAAAACAAACATGTGTCATCCGCATAGAGAGTGAGATGGCCTGTTAACCCTAAATCCTGTATATCATTAATATAGATAAGGAAGAGTAATGGACCTAATATAGATCCCTGAGGGATTCCATATGTGACCGGAAGTGGTGCACTTTCGTGTTCATTGATTTTTACTATTTGACAGCGATCATTGAGGTAGGATTCAAACATTTTTAGGGCAGTGCCAGTTATACCGATCCGCTGGAGCTTTTTAAGTAAGATTTCGTGGCTCACAGTATCAAAAGCTTTCTTTAGATCAATGAAGACACCAAGTACTATCTGTTTTTCATCTATACTTTGCCTTACTTTGGTTACTAAATCTACTGTAGCTGCTAATGTATTACTTTGAGGTCTGAAGCCAAATTGACGATCGGAGATTATTTCATGTAAGTCTAAATGTTCTGATAGACGTTTGTGAAGAACTTTTTCTAATATTTTCGATAAAACTGGGAGGACAGAAATCGGTCGGTAGTTCCCAGGATCAGCTTTGGAGCCAGATTTGTGTATTGGAGAAACTTTAGCCATCTTCATTAGTTTAGGAAAGTACCCTTCACTTAATAGACTATTAATACAAGCAGTTAGTTTATTAGCTATAAGTGGTTTAAGACATTTTAGTACTTTTGTGCTAATTCCATCGATACCAGTGCTGGTGTTTGCGTCTAAACTGTCAATAATTTTAGTTATTTCGTCAACGGTACAAGGTGCTAAGGTCGTGAGCTCGTTGATATTTAAAGATTTTGTTTGAGTCTGTATGTTCGATTGATTTTTTTGTGAGTTTGTTGAGCTGATTTCATTTGCTAGCAGTGAACCAATTGTAGAAAAGTATTCGTTAAATGTGTTACAGATTTCTATTGGATCAACAATTGTTTTATTTTCTTTTAAAAGTTTTGGGGGAGCACAGTTCTGTTTGATTTTATTTTTAGCAAGATGATTAATAAGTTCCCACGTCTTCTTTGACTTTTTTCCACATTTCATAAATTCTTCGTTGTAATAGGCGGCTTTCCTGTTTTTTATCTCGGTAGCAACAGAGTCTTTTTTTGCATTATAGGCTTCTTCCAGATTTTTATTCTTCGGATCTTTTCGTAGTTTAGCCCATAGTTTATTTCTTTCTTCAATTCCTTGTAAAATACCACTATGTATCCAGTCATCTTGAGGTGGGTTAAGAGTTTTTATTTTTGTTTCTTTATTTTGGTTGACTTTTTCCTTTATGATTGTCTCGAGTTGGACGATGTCTATATTTCCTTTATCGATATCAGTATCTTCCATGGATTTGTATAATTTATTATAGTTGATTCCTTTGTAAACAACGCGTTGTTTTGGAGGAGGTTTGTACCTTTTAAGTTCAAAGTGTATTTGTTTATGATCAGTCATTGGTGATTCTATGATGGTAAAATTGTAAGTGTTATTCTTAAGATTGGAACTGATATGATCAATAATTGATTGTTTTGTTGATGTCTCTCTTGTACAGTACTGATTATTAATTTTGTTTAGTATTTTGTATCCAGCTTCTTTGAGGATTTTCACGTATGGCTTTCGTTTCTTTTTTGTTTTGTTTTCTTTTTCTACTGTCTTCTCTTTCAACAAGTTAATATTAAAGTCCCCAAAGAGTAAACCTCTTTTTCGTGATTGTAACTGTATGTCCAGTGTATCCAGAAAATCGTTTATGTTTGTATCTCCAGGATAGTACACTAAACCAACCTCTAGTGCAAGTTTCTCTAATTTTATCCATAGATAGTTGTTTCCGCCAGTGTATAGTGATTCAATTTCACAATGCTTCAAATCCTTATGAATAAAAGCAGAGACTCCACCTCCAGTCTTATCTGTTCTAATATTGTAATGATGAATATAATTAGGGATTTGGTATCTAAGAGCATGTTCTTCATTTTTAAACCAAGTTTCAGTTAGTAGTACAACATGTACTGTGTGAGTCATTGACCGCATTGCAGTTCATCAAATCTTCCCTTGGAACTTATACTCCGTGCATTCATATAAAAGAATTTTATGCTAGACTTTGTTGTATGGATATCAGTGTACTTGTTAACAATGGAATAATGATTGGTAATGGGTATGTAAGTGGCTGAATTTAGTTTTTTGGCTCAGGTTTAGTTATTCGAGGAATACCTTTTACGTATTTTATAATCAAATCTTTTTCACCTTTTTCTTGACGCCGAATTAGTTCGTCCTTTAGATTGTGCATTAATTTTTGTTGTGTGGGAGTTTGGTCCGAATATATCTTGATGCCATCAGGTAGGTCAAGTTTACTTCGCAGAAGTTTAGCTGGCACGTCACTGTTATCGAAGCAAATCTTCATCCTACGATTTTTAGTCGGAGTGTACTTTCCTAACCGAAAAACGCCAGTGGGTTCAGGAATAGCGTATTCGGTCGTTGCATTTATAAGAATCCGCAGAACCTCGGCTGCATCTTTTGTTGATCGTTCTTTGGAGTCCTTAATTGTCTGTTCTGGAACTCCAACAATTATTATATTTTTCTGCCTATTATTACGCTCCTGGATTTCACGGAATATTTCTTCGTTTGAAATCATTTTAGATTCCTCCGATGGAAAGGAAATGGATGATAAGTTTGATTTAATTTTATCTAGATCGGCTTTCATAGCGCAAACGTCTCCTTCACCTATAGTGACTTTCTTATCGAGCTCTGTTATTTGGAGCTCAAGATGCCCTTGCTTCGAGGTAAGATTTGATAGTGTTGATTTAACATCATTCATGTGGTCTTTAAGCTCTTGGATTGAAGCCATTGTTTTTTCATGCGTTGAGTTCAATTCTGTCATTTCGTTTTTAAGGTAAGCAAACCCTTCACGTAGTACATTTGAACTTTGTTCCTGACCACTTATGAAATTTTGCAAGAGAGAGGACATATTTGATATTTCTACTCGAAGATCTGACATTTCTTTGTTGCAATCACAGTGATCATCTGGTTGCTTTCTTTTACGAAATGTAATTTTTTGGTCCATCTGATCGGGATTTATTTTGGACAGGTCTGGTTGTGATCCTCCACCAGTAGTAATTTTCTTTGGAGAACGCAGTAGGCTCATGGTCTATAATCCTATAGCGCACAAGTGTGCGTGCGCTCTTTGTTTATTATAAAAACTATTTTGCTCCTACCTCTCAGCAACTGTGCGTGTGCGTCGCGTCGACAGAGACAAAAACAGCGCAAGTTTCTTGAGGCACTTTTGCGGATATAGTGGTTATTTTGTACAAGTTAAGGTTTGGAATTGGTGGGCAAAAAGAAATATATTTTTAAATTAAACAGATTACGCGTCTGCTCCCGACCAAGTGAATCGGACGATTCAAAGTCTGCGTTTTATAATAGTCTAACTAAAGTAGAAACTCGTCTAAACGATACTCAACACCCGTGTCCTGTAAAAACGTGTCTGAACTCTGGAATTGATAAGGATGTATTTCTGTGTCTATGTTTAGTCTATTACTTATGTATCTAGGCAACCGTTGACTGTTATCTATACATCTATACATATAATAAAACAGTAAAAAAAAGTGTGTCTGTACATTAAATATATTTCCAAAAAAAAATATTAGGGGCGATGGAGACGTAGTAATAGAGTAAAAATCTATACATATAATAAAACAGTAAAAAAGTGTGTCTGTACATTAAATATATTTCCAAAAAAAATATTGGGGGCGATGGAGACGTAGTAATAGAGTAAAAATTAAAAAAAAAATGTCTGTCTGTTTGTCTGTATGTCTGTATGTCTGTATGTCTGTATGTCTGTATGTCTGTATGTCTGTATGTCTGTATGTCTGTATGTCTGTTTGTCTGTTTGTCTGTTTGTACACGCTAATCTCCGGAAATACTGAATGGATTCGAATGAAACTTTTTTCGGTATATAGCTATTAAGCCTGGGCAACATATAGGGTATAAATGATATTGGAAAATGGAACGCCTGATGCAGAACCATAATGGTCCAGCTAAACTATAAGAGATATAAAAATGCCGCCTTAGTAAAAGTTGTTCAGCCTGATCAGCAATTTCCAGAGACATAAAGTCCACGCGAACGTCGCGGGCTTCGGCTAGTTGAGAAATAAATACAAGAATACAAGAAAAGGATGGTTGTTTTATAAACTGGTTTTATTCATATTATTTAGGAATATGGAGTTTTCCCTGTGCTAATAGTTATTAGAATAATAAATAAATAAATATAAATATATAGGGACTAATCACACTGATTGAGCTAGCCCCAAAGTAAGTTCGAGACTTGTGTTATGGGATACTAACTCAACGATACTATATTTTATAACAAATACATATATAGATAAACATCCAAGACCCAGGACAATTTGAAAAAGGCCATTTTCCAACTTGCCCTGGTTGGGGATCGAACCCAGGACCTCCGGATTGGAGGTCTAGCGTGTTGACCATTACGCCACGGAGGTCGTCAAAAAAGAAAGGGATGTTTGAGTGCTTTTCTTTTATGAGTACTTACAAAGTTATTACAATCTATTGTAACTCAGCTAAGGCTCTTGAAACTTCGTCTTTTTATAAATAGTGATTCAAAACCATCGTTCGTAACATAATAAAGATGATAAATATAATATCAACTAGTTGCGCCCCGCTGTGTTACCCGCGCCTAAAGTAGCCTGTGTTAATCCAGTGTGTCAGCTTCCTGCGTACCAAATTCTATTAATATTGGTCCAGCCGATGGCGCGTAAAATAGTAATAAACATCCATCTATCCATCCATACCAACAAACTTTTGCTTTATAATATTTGTAGAATTTTTGAAGTCGGCAATACATAGCATGTTTTTTGTTACGGATGTTGAAGGTGCACAAAAGGCTTATTTTTCTTTAGAGCAAGTACCTGCTACCTGAACTCTTTGTAATTCATAACAAATAACATATAAATACCCTACTATTAATGAGTTGGTACAAATCGCGCTTGGAATGGGAATAGGCTCGCAGCGAGCGTTAAATTTCCGGACCCGGTCAGCTGATCACTATCAAAGCATCTAGATATATTATAGGCTTCATCATATCAGCCACAGGTAGTCCACTGCTGGACATAGGCCTATAGACTTCGAATAGAGTCAAACTGCTTCGTACGCTACTTGAAGTGAGTTGAATGTAAGAACCTGAAAATGACGA
This sequence comes from Acrobasis consociella, assembly GCA_963555685.1. Classification (NCBI taxonomy): domain Eukaryota; kingdom Metazoa; phylum Arthropoda; class Insecta; order Lepidoptera; family Pyralidae; genus Acrobasis; species Acrobasis consociella. The sequence goes on along the minus strand of OY743108.1, from coordinate 22,886,625 downwards.
ATAACTAAAGTGGCTGGCTTAATATAGGTCCACGCCATCTCTTCCTGTTTGTGACGTAAAAGGCGACGAAAGGCATTCCAAAAGGAGGACTTTAAGCGTCGCTAGTAAAACTATAACCAAATTGTTTATTAGTTTTGGGTTTTTCGTTTCCTTTAAGATGAAAGTCCCGGGCATCAAAATATCAAGGCAACTGAAGCAACCTAAAATACGCTTAAATGATAGAGAAAAGCATTTCATATATGACCTGTAAAGTTTGCAACAACATACTGTCGTAACTAGGTAAGAATATCGCGCATGAAATGGGAATCTTTGATTAAACCGAGAAAACGCTTGCAGTCGCGCGGCTGAATTTCCGAACCCGATCAGCTGATCGCTATCTAGACACCCTAGATATTGTAGACTTCAGAATGGTTGCGAACTGCTTTGTAGGTTACGTGAGATGTCAAATAACAGAAGTAACTTAGCGAGTTTCAGATACTTACATTACATTACTCATTCCTAGATATTGGTTTTAAACTAACGCGCTATTAACACATTAATAATTTATTATATAAACGGGGCTAAGCACGAACCTTTATTTCGTTCATTCGTAGATGTACTGTACTTTGTTGTTTTCATTATTATCTGCCAAAAAAAGTCCACTGCTGGACTTAGGCAGCTAAAAGGAGTGTGGAAGAAAGCGCAGCATAGGATACTCTACCTAATGGTGGTAGACGCATAACATGAACTTCCGTAGTATCTAAGTAAAATTGATTTTTCGTTTTTTGAGAACAGACTCCATCCTTCGGGTTATCGCTCCTAACACTCGCGCTAATGATGACTCTCTAAAATGTTTGAAATATCGAAACTAGTCAGCCTTTTACACTCTTGGAGTAAACCGTGTTAAAATAATTCGTTTCTCAGATATTGTATGACGAATTAATCTTCTACTCGTGTTAGTTTGTTAAATATTTTTCTAAACTTCCTTTACCTTACTTCTCCCCAAAACTACCCAACCGATTTAGATAAAATTTCATCAAAATCGGTTGATACTCGAACATTTTAGAAAGACGTGCGAGTGTTAGGAGCGATGGTCCTGACGAATATGCACTTAAAACAATCCAAATCGGTCCAGGTGTCTTCTAATAATCGGTTAACATACATTAAAAAAAAAGATTCTAAATAATTTAAAACCTCCTTTTTGGAATTTGTTAGAAATGAATCAATTTGAAATAAGTATTCAGCCTATAATGTAATTTCTAACATCAACTGAAGTCAAACCACTCCGCCCCACTTTCAAATCATAACCAGGTCAATTACCAACGTTAAGCCTTTATTGTTTACAATTAAAACTACATTGAAGGCCTCAAAACGCGGCGACTTTAACTACTTCGCGCCCTTAAGCAGCACTTAGCGATAAAACTCGAGTTAAGGGCGCGTGATAATCGAGCGATCATTCGTGTTGCGATGGTCGCGTCGAATAGCATTGTTTACTGCAGTTTAACTAGTTGTGGTGATGATAGTGTCCATAATTAGTTGTGTGTAGTGGGAATAGATACATTCGTGTATTGGACGTGTAGAGGTGACTACTTCACCAAAACACACTTTATTTGTTAACCACATATATTTAGCACTTAGTTTACAATGATATTTGCCGTGTGGATTCCGGCAGAGTAGAATAGGACCACTCCAAGTCCTCCCGTGGATATCGTAGAAGGCGACTTAGGAAATACAAGTTAAACAAAGCTTGTAAACATCAATGAGACCTCTGCAACCTGCCAGCGAGGAGAGTGTAGGTCAAGTCCTCTGGTTGCTCTGGCCGAGTATGGCTCTGGTGGTACAGAGAGGGTTGTGCTCCTTCAGTGGAGACTAAAAAGACCTGATAATGATGATGATGAACTAAAGTACCACAGACACATGTAGGCGACAAGGTACGCACGGACGGAAGAGAGCGAGACAGCAATATATTTTTAAATTTAATAGAATACTAAACTAGACTAGAATGTTAGGCCGTGTAGTTTGCGGCTTAGAATAAGACCACTCCATCCCTGTGGATGTTGTAAGATGCAACTAAAGGATATGTGCTGCAACTGCATTTCCTTAGAGGGTTGACGTCAAGTTGGCGGCTAGTCGTAACAAGTTTGTTTGCTAGCAAATCAAAAAACCCCGATTGTCAAGAACACCATATCTAGTAATGAGTAGCGGAACTAGCGTAGTCGTGTCGGTAGTTCCACTTCTTATCACTATATCGATTTGGAGCGCTTTCTATTATTTCCTTGAAAAAGCTCTGACTTTTAAGCGTTACATAGTTAAGAAGCACTGACTTTGAAATCGGTCCATCAGTTAAAGCGCTACGATGCCACAGACCGACAAACTTTAGCGTATTTTTTTTTGCTGTGGGTTAATACATACATACATACTATCACGTCTTTATCCCTAATGGGGCAGACAGAGCATTTTGGGTCTTGCGGCTCTATGCAGAGCCCAGGGCCGCAAGACCCAAAAGCCACTTTTAGCGTCATGGTGGGCGAAAAGATGGAAAAGCAATCAATACAGTGATGGGTTGCTAGCCGCATCGCCTGTTAACATGATTCGCATTTTTGCCCATTCCCTCGATCGGCTTTTACGATCTGCGCAGGAAGAGAAGCAGCTGGTACATTATAAGTTTTTTCATTTCTCCCAGACCAGCATGGAAGGGAGGAGTTGTGGGTTAATAACATAGTCAAATTGTGTAACCTGTTTCGGCATGCATTATATTTGGAGAAAGTGGGAGAGCGCATCCCAAGCTTCGAAGCAGCATAGTTGAGTATTCAACCGGGAATGCGCTAAGATGAAGAATCATGTCGTAATATGAAAGAAAGCAATGTGGCTCACATCGCAGTTCGTAGGTTTCATGAAATTGAATATGCTATGATGTAAGTTTTGTTAACTCAAAAATTAAGTAATAATGTCATTTCAGGCTCATTTTCATTGGTCTGGACAGATTCTTCGCCTTCATTTTACCTATAATAACAGTTTAACACTAATGGCGTACATATATGTTATTGCAAGTCACTCTTATTACCTCTTACCCATAATTTTTCTTGCATTGAACACATCAAAATAAAACCTGCTTGCTATTTTGCCTGCCAGCATTTTAAATGTACGGAATTCCAAGTAAGATTGCAAGGCGGCATGAATCCACAAAGCAGTGAAACACAAAACACTTGTAGCCTTAACTTTACGGCTTTCAAAATTGTGAACAAAGCCATTAGGCAGATAGCGAGCAACACCGCACTATCCGCTATCTGTATAGAGCTGCAAAGACGCTGTCGCCGCGATATCACGATCGTGAGTATCGTGGCGTCCTATCGCTTTTATTGCACCTGGCAGTTTCTGGCGATCCATTACGAGTAGCCATTGAAGAAATAGGACTACAAGGTTTGGTGTAAGCTTCTTTAGTAATATCACATTTTCAGATAAGATAGCACGATCGTGAGGCCTTTGTCGTATTTGTAGCATCTTGTATCGGTGTCTGCTGTAATTTATTGCGATGTTTGATGTGAAGAAGTAAGGAAAGTGCATACTTTTTTCTTGCTTATTCACATTACACGTCATGATAAATTAATTGTTGTTTGTAAGTTGTATTATATGCGTAATTTTTAGTATGTTACGCTCGTACTTGGTGTTATTACTCAACTAAAATTATATAAAGCACGATCATGACATTTTTTTATATTCATTTTACCTGGTTACGATGCGGTAAATTTTTTAATAAATACTTAACTTAGCGGTATGTAACGATTTTAGCTTTAGATATCACAATTTACTGTAATGTATGAGTTGCTCTCATTATCATCATCATCATATCAGCTTTAGAAAGTCCACGGCTAGACCTGAGACCAATTTGGTCTGAGTTCTAAACAAAGGTCTGCCCCAAGGATTTTGGAGTTTCCAATCGATCACCATTTTGTTTAACAAAACTTATTTTATTGAAAAAATATATTTAAGGTCTAACAAAATATACTGAAACTATTTTCAGAGTGAATTCAGTCAGAGATAGCGAACAACTTTCCTCAAGAAACATATGTCGAAATATGACAAATAATTTTTGGCTCTCCGTATAAACTCTGATCAGCTAACCGGTCAACTTTTATGGAAAGCAATAAATTACTTTTCATATTTCGATACGTGTTCCTTGAGAAAAGTTGTTCAGTATCACGGACTGAATTCACCCTTAAAATAGTTTCAGTATATTTTGTCAGACCTTATATAAAAGGTTTGGTTCAAAAAAAGTAAGCCTTAGAGAACCAATTTATATCCTTTGCGTTCTCTTATTACTTCTCCACGAAATACACCTTTGATGAAATTACTCTGTGACACTAAATAAACACAACACGATATTTAGTTGGAATTTCATTTGTAGTATTTTTCTACTCGAACAAATACAGAGAGCATGTTTTGGGAATAAAAGAATTATTTTCTGTATAATCTTAATTGGGTGGTGTTACGTTAACAGATTAAACAGAACGTGTATACCGAGAAATAAAATGTATAATGCCTGTTTGAGCACGGAATTCACGGACGTTAGAGATGCTTTTTAAGCATCGAGCATAGAAAATGAAATGTGGAATGGAATGAAAATTTTAAAAACGCTTTCGTTGGCACAGAACCCTAAAAAACAAATTTGAAGACATGATCCACTTTGAGCAAGATGATGGGCGGTTTACTTTCTATAGAGTTCTCGTACTTTTACTTTTTGCACAGAAAAGAAAACGCCTGAAATATTATAAGCTTTTTTCCAACCCATAGATGAGTAATTCTTTATTCTTTGAAAATCTCGTATACAATATGTTGTTTCGTACAGAAGAGCTCTGCTATTGCTAACTCGGCTTAGGAAAAAATTATCGCCCCGTCCGCGAATCCACGAGGAGTTACTTTTGTATATGTATAAAAGTTTATTTTCTTAGTAAATTAAGAAAACTCCCGACTGTCAAGAACGTAATCTAGTGTTGAGAAGCGGAACTACCGATACGACTTGATGTCTGTAGCCCCATTTGTTTTTGCTACAGAAAGCCCTGACTTTCAAACGTTAATCCCCAATAACTCTTAGTTAGTTTAGTTTAGTTAAAATCTTTATTGCACCAAAACATAATGTTCCCTACATAGTAAAAGATTCATAAAACAAATGTCGACAAAAGGCGGCCTTATCGCAACTGCAATCTCTTCCAGGCAACCGAGGTACTTGGAGATGTTTCATAAAAACAGCTGAACTGATTTTCAGTAAACATAGTTAAAGACCACTTCAAAGGACAGCTTTCACATAAAAAAACTGAATCGAATGCATGGTTCAAGGGTGTGAGAATAAATTTCCAGTCGATATCGTGACAATTTAAATATTTCATAATATTTTTTTGAAAAGACGTAAATTGAAAGCAAAGCGGCTTGTTTAGTTGCATCTCATAAATCTGTAGTGTCGATCACCCCGGTCCCGCGTCACCCCTCGTCGGCCCGTTCGCGCCCCGCTCACTCCGCAAGGCCACCACACGGTTTAATTTATACGCTTTGCGACTTCTAGCTGTAATTTACTTTGAAATAACATTTTTAATATAAAACTACATTTTTATTACAGTTTTATTTTATTGAACGTCACATATTAGGTTTTTAAATTTGCATCTGCTCATAGCAAACAAGTGTTAAAAATATAAAAAAAAAAAAAACCAGCAGCCAAAACCTTTATTACAAAACTTTGGTAAGGGAAATAAAATAACCTTGGTCCCTAGCCCCAGCCTACGCACAAATATAAATAAGGAGTCCCATTCACTATCGTAAAGATCGCTCCCTGTTCGCACCTCGGCGTGATTGAGGCGCGCCGTATCGCTTCGCCCCGCGCCCGACCGGCCCCGGCCGCTCCCGATGGGCCCCGAAAGACCCACAATGCCCCGTAATCGAACTATTCTACACGATATTTTTCACTGGCTAGCCGATAGCACGGCCTTCCTCCGTTCTTTTGATTGCCGTTTCGGGAGTACACCGCGATGACTTTCAACTTTTATCATCGGTAAAGGAAAACAGAAAAACATTTTCTTTGTTCAGGCTTATCTCGTAAATTCACGGGAAACAGGGATTTTTAATGTGAGCACGTGTAAGCGTATTGAATGGTATACAATGTGTTTCGACACATAGTAGAACCTTGTTTCTTGGGCTATTATCCGCATCGCTGAGTCGTGGTTTTCCTTTTTTTGGACTGGTAAGCAATATATGATACGTGGTAAATGAAGCTTCTAATACCTTATGTAAGTACTCACTCAGAAATTGTACGAAATAGTAAAAATGACGTGTGGATATTTTCAATTGAAAGTGTTAGAAAATTTCGTCACGTGAACTTTGTACTTAGGTATCTATTTATTTATTTCCCAATTTATGTACACGGAAAATGTATACAGAGAATTCATAAAATAAGAGTTGTACAAAGTCACTACTTAACTCAAAACAAATTTCTTTCGGTAGGCCAGAGATCTCTTCCAGTAGGCCTGTGAGAGGAGATGTCTACATATATTTTAATGTGATAGTTGGTGCAATTGCGAAGTTTGTCTATCTGTGTATCGTGTGTAAAAAAAGACTATCAGGCTCAGTGTACATCCCGTTTTACCCCGCAGGCGGCAATCTTTCCGCAAGCTCATCTCCGTTTCTCGAGATACTCGATACAAAACGAAAGAACCGACTCATTCGTTTTCATAGCCCTATACATATACACTAGTATTATAGAAAGAGAGAGCTTATTCAGAATGTAAATTTTAGTTACTAAGTGCGTGTCGGGCCACGTGCAGTATAGGGTTCCGTAGTTATGAATGCCAACTTTGAGTTCACACGACTAAAAACGTCTGAAAAACTAATTTTACTCGCAAAAGGAAAATTTTATTCAAATTTAATGTTTGTATGAAATTTTCCTTTTCCGAGTTCATTTTATAAGTTGGTCGCTTATAACTTTTTAGTTTGTTAACCTGACTTAGCTTAGATAGTTTTCCTTTAAACCTTGTTACTGCCGTGAATTTTGACACGAGTCTTTAGGTATATATAACCGTTTACCAAGTAGACGAAGGATACTTTACTATCACAAAAATTTCCTATATAGAACCAAATATTTCAGAAATGGATCTCTAAACAAAAAAATGGTGTATTGGAAAAAAAGTCTTAATTTTATATTACTTCTTCTTTGGCATGGCTAATGTACGTACATACCCATGCCAAATTACAGCTTTCTAGTACTTACAGTCTCTGAGTAGAACCGCAAGCGGACGGACAGACAGGCAGACATGGTGAACCTATTAGGATTCCTTGTTTACTACGGAATCTTAAAAAGTCGCTAAAATGTACGAAATACAACTTTTTTAAGTTGCTGTTTAGTCTGAACATTCCTCTACATATAGCGACAAAATCTCTAAAACGAAAACTCTGCAGCAAAGGGATTGTCATCATACAGGATCACAAGATAGGGGTCGCCAGTAATAAGGGTGAACTTTGACACAAGCTCTTGAGACTGTCAGTGGAACTCAGCATTCATTTAGTTGAATACTCTAAAAGTGTACACAGAGTGTAACAAAATATTATAACACTTTGGAAGTGTCTCTCGTGCAAACTATTCAGTTTAGAAAAAAATTATAAAAGAAACCTCAATATCATTTTTGAAGACCTATCCATAGATACCTCACACGAATGGGTCTGATGAAAAATATTTTTTTGAGTTTCAGTTCTAAATATGGGAAACGCCCAAATTTTTTTGTTGTTTTTTTCTATTTTGGTGTCAAAACCTTAATGCGGTTCACATAATACATCTTCTTACCAAGTTTCAACAGTATAGGTCTTATAGTTTCGGAAAAAAGTGGCTGTGACATACGGACAGACAGACAGACAGACAGACATGACGAATCTATAAGGGTTCCGTTTTTGCCATTTGGCTATGGAACCCTAAAAAACAGTGACACTACGGGAGTGCTGAAAAAGTGAAAACTCGGTGTCGGTTTCGGTCCAGTGTCGCGAGTTCAATGGCTTTAACAAAATGCAGAAAGAGCTTTAAGAATTTTTCACTTAAAAAAAATCTAAATCATTCCAGTTAGGTATAATACTGGTATACAACTATCATCACCCCCAACCTAATGGAAAATTTCACAAACTGTATTATCCACCTCTATCCTCTGTATCCCCCTCCTCGCTCAGTCCTCTCCAAACTCCGTAGTCCCGCGGGAGCCTACACGCCGGGATTAACTTATAAATTACACAGAGTTTTTATTTGCTCTGCAACTTGTTGTTTTCATTAGATTTTATTGCTGCTGTTCGATTAGCTTTCTAAATAGAGCTATAAATATATACGTCACGTCCAACCGTTATTGAGAGAAAAACTAAATACTAATTAAGCTAATTAACTATAAACTAGACCTAAAAAAAAATTGGTTGTTTGTAAAGTAGGTTTACGATCGAGATGTTTACGTGATAACGTCGTTTCACGGAATGACTGGCAGCGCTCGAGATGAGACGGGAGATCGGTCCGTCTCTCTCTCGTTATACCTGCGATCGCACTCGTGAGGTTTTGGTGTGACACAAGTTTCTGAACATGTCACCCGACTAAAACGATTTTAAAGACGTTATCACGTCAATAAAACTTGGTATAAATAACCAATTTAAAAATATTATTTAAAAAAAATACTAGCTGAGCCCGCGTGCTTCGCTCCCCGTGTGAGATGAAAAGTATCTTATGTCCTTCTCTGGGACTCAAACATTGTAAATACAAAATTTCATCTAAACCGGTTTAGTGTTACTTTTACTATATATTAAGTAAGGATTTGGATTTGGATATGTTGCCAAGAATTCTGGATGTGTTTTCTCTCTGACTAGCTAATAAATATAAATATATACGGACAAATCATACTAACTTAACGATACTATATTTTATAACAAACACATATACAGATAAACATCCAAGTCCCAGGTCAATCTGAAAAATCTGTTATTAGTATTACGGGACTTACCGCGATTAATATCTTTTTTTTTGTATTTTTCCCGAACGGACACCGTCAGTAAGGACTTATGCAACGAACGACGATGAAAGAGGGTAGACCGATATGGTTACCCTTGACAGCCGGACATCCATCGCAGTTCCTCGGTCGGCCAGCGACCATGATGTCAGAAGGGCCGTCGAAATATCTGGCAAAAAACGATATTAATCGCGGTAAGTCCCGTAATACTAATAACAGTAATTGTGACCGTGAAACTCTAAAATCATATAATCTGAAAAATCTCCGTTGTGCCAGCGCGGCATTATGAGCACTAAACCGCAGAGGTCGTCAAAAATAACTAAATGCTAATTCTTTAATCTTAGTAGCAGTGAGCCCTCGTTCTTGTCACCAGTTCCTGCGATGATCAGGCAATCTGGGTTTCACGGTCCACACGTTTCCATACTAAATACCTCATCTTGTACTCTTTATTTTTGTTCTGTGTAAGTAGTATGTTTTTTTATAGTAAGATGTCCCCCGCAGTACCTACTTTCCCATAAATTTTTTAGAGTTCCGTACCCAAAGGGTAAAACCGGGACCCTATTACTACGACTTCGCTGTCTGTCCGTCCATCTGTCTATCACCAGGCTGTATCTCAAGCACCGCGATAGATAGACGGTTGAAATTTTCCAAATTATGTATTTTTGTGGCCGCTATAACAACAAATACTAAAAACAAAATAAAAATAAATATTTAAGGGGGCTCCTATACAACAAACGCGATTTTTTATAGATAATGGTACGGAACCCTTAGTGCGCGAATCCGATTCACACTTGGCGGGTTTTTTCTTTATAGCAAAGTTGCCATGAAGAAATTGCTTAGTAATAAGGCTGCCTTTTGCACATTTCCTAGTTTTTAAGATAATTGAAAGAAAGAAAGAAAAATAATTTATTTGATATATCACAAACACGGTTTAACAATTATAATAGCAGTTCTCAGCAACTGAAACTAAAATATTTGTGCCTATATCAAAATGTATTTAATTATTTTGTGCAATAAAGGGTATTGTATTGTAAATACCCCAAATACGCAATTCTCACTGAAAGGCGCATATTTGCGTCGCTTGGAAAGGAGGCAAAATTTTATTAACATCGCTCGAAAACAGTTCAAAGAATAACAAGATCCTTGTTTGTAAGTAGAACGGAAACTGGGTCAATTGTCTAAATTAAAACTACATTCCAAGCGATGAAACTCTCGAAATTCGTTAGATGTCTAACAAATTCGCCTTCAGTAACTTAGCAAGTTTAAGTTAGCGTTAGCCTTTATACTGTTACTTAAAACAATCGAGACTTTAAAGATAGCTCATTGTGCAATCTGCTTTACTTTGCTTAAAACCAATACAGGCTAACCACGCTGAGTTTTGGCCTTTTTGCACTGCTGCAGCACATACATTTATAAATTAATAGTGCATGTAAATTAAAAACTTTTTAGGATAAATCAATAAATAAAATAAATAAATATATAGGGCCAAATTACACTGATTGAGCTAGCCCCAAAGTAAGTTCTAGACTTCTGTTATGGGATACTAACTCAACGATACTATATTTTATAACCAATACATATATAGATATACATCCAAGACCCGGTCAATTTGAAAAAGGCCATTTTTCAACTTGCCCTGACCGGGGATCGAACCCGGAACCTCTGGGTGGCGGACTAGCATGGTGACCACTACGCCACGGAGGTCGTCAAAAGTTCTATAACTTTTTAAGATTGTAATTTTATTTGTATGTGATGCAGTTTTTGTGAATAAACTATCTATGTATCTATCTATCTATACTTTGGTTTGCTTATTACCTATACATGGTATGACCGAGGAGAGAGTAGGCCAAGTACTGTCGCTGCTCTGGCCAAGTATAGCTCTGGTAGTACAGAGAGGGTCGTGCTCCTGCAGTGGAGACAAAAAGACCCAATGATAAACAAAAGGTAATAAGCAAACTTCTCGCTAAAAGTCTGCTTAGAGCCGCAAGACCCAAAATTTTCGGAAAAAGACGTGACAGTTTATTTATAAGTGCCCAACAGTGTTGTCAAATTTTTCAAGCTGCCTTTGAGCATCTGACATAAATAAAACAAAGCGAAATCAGTAACATATCTCTAAAACCCGACTTTTGTTCTTTATAAAAACTTTATTATCCATAACCTTCTTATAGAGTTACTCACGAGTCTTAGGTATGTTAAATAAATAGCTGAGCAATATATTTTACTTCGCCGGTCAGCTAAGGAAAGGGGATTGCGAATAAAACAATATTGTCTTGGAGCGTTTGACCCGCGATAAATATTATCCTCTTACGTCCTTGTCGCACACGCTTAGACTTAATATAGCCGTCTCGCTTGCACGTCATCCCCATCTAATGGAGAGAAATGCAGTGTTATGGGGTTACTTAGTGTTGACAGCCGTACAACGATTGTAGGCAACGGTATATCAAGCAGGAATGGTCAGTGAACCCGGACGAACAACTTTATTATGGGACTAACTCATGCAGATAATATGAAGTAAATTGCGTTAGTACCACCTCGATGGATAAACCCAAAAATAAGCTGTTCCATGCATTTTGCAAAGGTTAAATTTGAAATTTGAAAATCCTTTGATTTTTTCATTTCTATTCATTTCCATACAAAATTAAGTACCTACCATGCCAAAATGTATGGAGCTGCAGACTTTTTTTGCAATATCAGGGATGGTCCCACGTTGTTCACATTGATTAGTGATATGGTTTTTTTTTATTTAGCCTTTATTGTATAAAATACAATTTTTGTTGTATAAAACACAATAGGCGGACTTAATGCTATAAGCATTATCTAACCCAATGCTACTCTCACCGGGTTGATACCCCCTTTTTAGGGTTCCGTAGCCAAATGGCAAAAACGGAACCCTTATAGATTCGTCATGTCTGTCTGTCTGTATGTCCGTCCGTATGTCACAGCCACTTTTTTCCGAAACTATAAGACCTATACTGTTGAAACTTGGTAAGTAGATGTATTGTGTGAACCGCATTAAGGTTTTGACACAAAAATAGAAAAAAAAAACAGTAAATTTTGGGGGTTCCCCATACTTAGAACTAAAACTCAAAAATTTATTTTTCATCAAACCCATACGTGTGGGGTATCTACGGATAGGTCTTCAAAAATGATATTTAGGTTTCTAATAGCATTTTTTTCTAAACCGAATAAAAGTGGAAAAAAGTGTGTCCCCTCCCGTAACTTCTAAAATAAGATGATAAAACTAAAAAAAATATATGATGTTCATTACCATGAAAACTACCAGCGAAAATTGGTTTGAACGAGATCTAATAAGTAGTTTTTTTTTAATACGTCATCATTATAAACGGCAATTTACCTTTCATTCAATTAACTCAATAAAAATTAAAAAAAAAAACATACTACAAGACTTTATGTTTTTATATTATTTTTAATATTATGTTATTTGCTACTACGGAACCCTTCATGGGCAAGTCCGACTCGCACTTGGCCGCTTATTTCTGTTACACCTTGTAAAAATAGAATATAGACCGAAGCGATCACGGAAGTGGCACGATCGTAAAATCAAACTTTTCTGTTATCATGTGATATCATTTATGGAACTTGCGTCTATTCCGGACGAACTCATACAAGTTGGAGTGAGATAAGACACTCTTAGTAATGAATCTAATTTAGTTTTCATCACGTGGGGTTGTCAACGAAGTGGTTTATGAGCCCCCTGGGCGGCGCTTGATGGCCGGAGGGTTGCTCATGACGGCCAGTATTATCATGATACAGCTAATATAAAAAAATTGTTATTATTTAGTTGGTCTCCCATGCTGGTCTGGGAGAAACGAAAAAACTTAGAATGTACCAGCTGCTTCTCTTCCCGCGCAGATCGTAAAAGCCGATCGTGGGAATGGGCAAACATGCGAATCATTTTAACAGGCGATGCGGCTAGCAACCCATCACTGTATTGATTGCTTTTCCATCTTCTCGCCCACCATGACGCTAAAAGTGTCTTTTGGGTCTTGCGGCCCTGGGCTCTGCATAGAACCGCAAGACCCAAAATGCTCTGTCTGCCCCATTAGGGATAAAGACGTGATAGTATGTATTTAGTTTGTAAGGATTTGAAGATATGGAAATAAATAGTTATACACGTAAAGAAAGTTTTTTTAAATGAGCAAATAATTTGGCAAAAGTTATAAAAAACCCAACAGTGAGTTTTATGGGGTATTCCTCGAATCGTAACCATTTTGAGGCGCACCTCATTAGGTGCACCTTAACTTTTCCTCGGAGCGCACGCTTTGAGGAATAAAATTTTAATATTTTTAATTGCTATTGGAGGCGACTTAAAGGTGTGCTTCGAGGAATATCTAAAAAATATTAAAATTTCATACCTCAAAGCGCACCTACGTTTTAAAGGTGCGCTGCAAGCTGCCTCATTAGGTGCGCCTCAAAATTGTTGCGTTTCGAGGAATACCCCAGTTTCATTACTGCTTAGAAATATAAGTTTATGTAACCATTTTGATCATGCCTTTTACTTTAAATTGGTTACTGCAAAAAAATCTACACGCTTCTATTGTAAGACCTAAGTACTTACTATGTGATTTGAATTATTGTTGTGTGATTCCGCCACCAGTGGCGGAATCACACAAAATAATTCAAATCACATAGTATGTAACTTTGACTTCCGCAAAGTAACACCTGAATCTATTAACTACCTAAGTACTTGTAATATTATTATTTATGAACTGACCTTTGTGCTTTAAATCAAGACGACGACGATTCGACGAACGTGTTGTACTTTTTATTCCAAAATTCGGATTAACTACGCTAGTACGTATGTGTGAGCTCGCTGCCCCGCTGTGCAACGAACTCGCATATATTATCATAAATATGTATAGCACAAGTACCCATTTCGCTATCAATTTGCAATTACAGGCACATATGGCGACATTTGTGCTGACCGGGCGACAAAGAGGGACCGACCCGCCGGGTCGCAGTATCGGCTGTCGGCCGTCCCAACCCCCGCCCATCTGTAGCTGACGCGGGCCGCACAAAGCGCAGCACGGTTTGAGGTTTTTGTCGCACCGTGAATGGAATGCTTTACGCTTTAGTCGAAAGTGTAAAAGGCATTTAGGTCTTACACCCGTTACACTTTGAATAGGGGTGACGACAGGGTCCGAAAAGTATGATTGTAATTAAATAATTGTCCGTCTTTTAGATATCCAAAAATAATGAACCCGTATTTTTCAGTTTTCCAAAAAAGTAAAAATTCACAAAGATACGGAGCGTCAAAGTTGCGGAGTGGGGGCTTGCGACGTCACCGCTAAGTAAAAATCGTGCCCAGTTTTCGTTTATATGCGCTGTATCTTTTTCATTTTTGGTTTCACAGAGAAAAGAAAAAATACGTGTACAATATTTTTTAATAATCTAACCGATGGACCAAACATATTTTTCAATTTTTCATGCCTATTGAAACTGTTGGAAATTATTTTGCACTGGTTGTTACCCGCATTACGGACTTTATATGAGTATTACATACAGAACGGAATCTAAGCTCCCACGCAATATGCGTCCCCCGTTCCTGCACCTCTCCCCCGGTCTTGCCTTGTGGAGGGTGTTGAGTAGTCAGCTGCGAGCGCCTGGCTGCCTTGACGAGGTTCGAGACCTTAGGAGATCCCTTTCTGTATGTAATACTTACATATTTACTCTGTGCCCACATGCCCTGCGTGTGTACGAGGCGAATGTGTATTCAGCTGACATGCAGTAGTTTAGTTTGTTAAAATAACCGACCGGAATCTCACATTTTGCTGATAGGTATAAAATATCTTAAACGTTAAGCTAGAAAATAAGGTAATTCATGATACATTTCAACTGAATCCGTTTATTAAGTGATAGAACAACAACATTAAGTAGGTACGCAATCTATATTATGGTCTTAGAGTACCTAACAAAGATCCAAACATATAAAACTTTCACAATTGTATTCTGGGATTAACTTAAGTGAATTGAATTTATGATATCTGTTGCTAACCTAAACTTGAAAGTTAACAAATTGTGGTGACAAATGTCAAGTAAATGTGTGCATCCATAAAATTATAATTTCACCTATAATTACATACGAGTACTAAGTTAAGTACCTATTAAGTAAAATACGTATTGGTTTGGTATTGGTACCTATGGCGTTGTGCAATAATTGCAATATGGATTGCGTGCGCGCTGTATTATTTTTCCTTAAAAGTGTTAAAGAAAACTTTCGCAAGGAAAACTATTTAAGATTGGAACATTTTACTTTTGCAAACCCCTGAGATTATTTCCAGGTGTAAAAGAGATTTATACCGCTATTTACGTGATAGTTGTCATCGTCTCCCCGCAAAGACAGGCTAATCCCCCCCGGTGTACCCCGGTGTCCCCCGGGGTCAGCCGCCCACGACCTGCGTGTTCACACAACGCTCACATTTATTATTTAGGATCAATGCCGATAATCAGCACCATTACCCGATTCCGAACCCTCGGTCGAACGCGCCCGCAACTTTTTCTCTACGTTCGATTGTAACCTTATTTACATCACATTAGAGTTGATTATCGTTTGATTTGTTGGGAATTAGAATGGTTGTTAGTTATCAGATGATGTGCCGAAGCAGGCGCAGTCTGGGCGCAGATGTCGTAACATATCGCGTCGTTTGCGACACCCTTTCCGAGGTGGAGCGACTAAAAAATGAAACAAAGATCCCGGGCTATTTGTTTCCGATAAAAGGACGCATTATTTACCGGGAACAAAGTGGCTGCTTATTCAACGTTTCGCCGCGCAAATGTTGTTGGATACAGTAAATGAAATGAAAAGAGGAAATGCATCTGTGAAAACAACGTTTTACATACTTACTGTTATTACACTTTTCGCTCTATCAATATTTAACCCGAGAACACAGTTCTGTTACATACTTACTGTTATTACACTTTTCGCTCTATCAATATTTAACCCGAGAACACAGTTCTGAAGCTTAATACTTAAATGCCAAAATTGACACAGAATCCTAGGTACAACGTTGATACACATACACTCTTCTTTGTCGAAGCAGGGCTATACAAAGAGGAACCAAAATTAACTTAAGACTTAGGGGCTATCAAAGAGTGACACATTTTTCCTTACTGTGACTGTGACAAGTGATATTATTTTGTGACATTTTATTTCATTAAAAGTACCAAATAATTTATTGTTGGCCCAGGAAAATACCCTATTACACGGCTGACGTCAAATTCGTATTTCATAACTTTATATTATAAAGATCAGGGGGCGAGTTTCCATTCTGTACGTTAGTACCTACATATATACTTTTATCCCCAAATACAAAAAAGTTTATAGATAGTACTTCTATTACGGTAATAGTTGAGATTAAGTATAGTGTGGCGGAAGTAGTTATGTGACGTCGGTCCGGCGTGGTCCGAGAGTGATTACCCGAACTATAATGAAGGTCACGACCTTCGGGAGTGTTCTTATATATTTGGATTATTACACTATTCATTTTCTGCTGAATACTTTACTAAGTGCTGCCCAAAAGGCTAGGAAAATTAGGATGAAAAAATATTTTTGGTCTATCGGTTAGATTATTAAAAAATATTGTCCACGTATTTCTTCTTTTCTCTGAGAAACCAAAAATGACAAAGATACAGCGCATATAAATTTCTCATGACGTCACGGCTGGGTACGATTTTTACTGTGTGACGTCGCAAGCCTCCACCCCGGAACTTTGACGCTCCGTATCTTTATGAATTTTAACTTTTTTGGTAAACAGAAAAATACGGGTCCATTATTTTTGGATAATCTAAAAGACGGACTAATTACAATCATACTTTTCGGACCCTGTCGTCACCCCTAATTCCGGCTGTTCTAACTAGTGAATGGAAGTGAAATTTAATGTTATTTCCTCACGTGAAGTCACCGGACATAAACTAGAACGTCCGCGGTCGTAAACCAGGAATCTATGAATACGATTTATAGACAAATTAATTAGAAAGCTACTTTACACTCGTCTAAATTATTCAGGGTGATTTCGTATTGGCTTTTCATTACAAAGCACATTTAGTACGGTATACATAAGTAGCAACAAACTCACGTCACGAATTTGACACGGCAAGCATTTTTTTTTCTGTTGCATCGATCCATTGCTTTTTATGACGAACAAACAAAAACAGCTGTAACAAAATATACTAAAATTAATTTAAAGCTAGATTCAGTCTATGTAACTGAGGAACTTTCTCCAAGGAACAAACATGTACAGCGTATGAAAAATATTTTTTGACTTACCATACAATTTGATCGATTAGCTGAGGTACTTACTACTACTGCGGTGGCACAGAATTTATATGAATATTACATACAGAACGGAATCCTAAGGTCCCGCGTAAAAAGTTCTATATTAATTTTTGACTGTTATTTTTATTTTATTATTACTGCCTCCGTGGTGTAAAGGTTAGAGCGTTCGGCTCATACCCGGAGGTCGTGGGTTCGATTCCCGGCGGGGGCAATGACTTTGTGTTGTCTTAGTTTGGTTAGGACATTGTATGCGGATCACCTAATTGTCCGATAAGTAAGATGATCCGTGCTTCGGAGGGCACGTTAAGCCGTCGGTCTCGATCACTGTCTTTGACATTGGTCGTTACTTAAAATCATGTCAGAGGCCTTTAAGGCGGTTTAAAAACTCTGACACTAGTGTTAGTCACTGACACACGATAAGAAGAAGAAGAAGGCTGTTATTTTAATTTCATTTTACTATAGGGATCTAGTATAGCCCGTGGTTCGATTTATTATGGGTATGTCCCTTCCACGCTGTATAATAATGCCGTGTTCTTTCCAGCAGAGTAGAATAGGGCCACTCCACGTCCTCCCGTGGATGTCGTAGAAGGCAACTTAGGAAATACAAGTTAAAAAACTTATAAACATCAATGAGACCTCTCTAACCCGTCTGCCCAGCGAGGAGAGTGTAGGCAAAGTCTTCTGGCTGCACTGGCCAAGTATGGCACCGGTAGCACAGAAAAGGTCGTACTCCTCCAGTGGAGACAAAAAGATCTGATGATGATTTTGTTAGACGTTATATAAAGTCTTAAGTTCAAGACTACAAGATAGTCTTCAGTTCCTCATATTTGCTAGCAATTTACGTACTGTTTTTGCTTCCAGTATCTTCAGTAGTGAGAGTGATGAATTTCATTTTATCGTCGCACGTAAAGCCGCGCCGCGGTCCGGCGGACGATAAACGGCCGGCACGTCCGCGGTCGTAAACGGAGATCCATTCTGCTGGATGTGTGGACAAATGAACGCCGCTCCCAGCCTTTGTCAGCGGCGTATTGGCATTCTTTAGCGTGTAAACAAAATAGAATAGAATAACCGGCCAAGTGCGAATCGGAATCGGGTACTAAGGGTTCCGTACCATTATCGATAAAAAATCGCGTTTGTCGTATAGGAATTAAATATTTATTTTGTTTTTAGTATTTGTTGTTATAGCGGCAACAGAAATACATAATTTGTGAAAATTTGAACTGTCTAACTATCGCGGTTCTTGAGATACGGACTGGTGACGGACAGACAGCGAAGTCTTAGTAATAGGGTCCCGTTTTTACCCTTTGGGTACGGAACCCTAAAAATTGTTGTGAGTGTAGATGTGTGTTTATCATTTCGTATTTTTAACCCCTGACAATAAAGAGGAGTGTTGTAAGTTTGACGCTAGTGTGTGATAAACGGTCGGTACGTCCGCGGTCGTAAACGGAGATCCATTCTGCTGGATGTGTGGACAAATGAACCGGGACGCTCCTAGCTTTTGTCGGCGACGTATTGTCATTCTTTAGCGTCTAAACAAAATAGAATAGAATAACCGGCCAAGTGCGAATCGGAATCGCGTACGAAGTGTTCCGTACCATTATCGATAAAAAATCGCGTTTGTTGTATAGGAATTAAATATTTATTTTGTTTTTAGTATTTGTTGTTATAGCGGCAACAGAAATACATAATTTGTGAAAATTTGAACTGTCTAACTATCGCGGTTCTTGAGATACGGACAGACAGCGAAGTCTTAGTAATAGGGTCCCGTTTTTACTTTTTGGATACGGAATCCTAAAAATTGTAGATGTGTGTTTATCATTTCGTATATTTAACCCCCGACAAAAAAGAGGAGTATTATAATTTTGACGTTAGTGTGTGATAAACGATCGGTACGTCCGCGATCGTAAACGGAGATCCATTCTGCTGGATGTGTGGACAAATGAACCGGGACGCTCCTAGCTTTTGTCGGCGGCGAATTGGCATTATTTGGCGTGTAAACAAAATAGAATAGAAAAATTGTTGTGTGTATAGGTATAGATGTGTGTTTATCATTTCATATTTTAACCCCCGACAAAAAAGAGGATTGTAATAAGTTTGACGCTAGTGTGTGATAAACGGCCGGAACGACCGCGATCGTAAACGGAGATCCATTCTGCTGGATGTGTGGACAAATGAACGCGGCTCCCAGCCTTTGTCGACGGCATATTGTCATTCTTTAGCGACTAAATAAAATAGAATAGAATAATTTAACGACCTCCGTGGCTTAGTGGCCACCATGCTAGTCCGCCACCCAGAGGTCCCGAGTTCGATCCCCGGTCAGGGCAAGTTGGAAAATTGCCTTTTTCAAATTGTCCTGGGTCTTGGATGTTTATCTATATATGTATTTGTTATTAAATATAGTATGGTTGAGTTAGTATCCCATAACACAAGTCTCGAACTTACTTTGGGGCTAGCTCAATCTGTGTAATTTGTCCCTATGTATTTATTTATTTAATTTATTTATTATAGGCTCTGTATTCATGGTTTAAGCTATGTTTGATGAAAATCAGGGCGGCTGTCTAAAAGTAATTTAGTTATCGCTTGAAAAAAATAATGGATCGTTCCGCTACTCATCACTAGATGTCCTACTGTGAAACGACATCGTTAGGGAAGTTTTTTCATGATTATTGAACTTCAGCTACTAATATCGCTCTTCAAGGTGCAGTTGGTTTATAAATTATGAGGGGAGAACGCTTGAAAGACGGTTTTTTTTTTTATTTGCCTTGCAAGTAAACTTGTTAGAAAATAAAACAAAAGTATTGCTGCTTTGCTTTTGGTTGCATTCTGAGTTGTGCGGTGGATGCAGCCGGCAATGCGCTAAGATTTTAATACAGAAGTATTTTACCAAAGTCGTAGGAGACTAGAACAAGAATTAATTAATTCTAATTTAATATAGTATCGTTGAGTTAGTATCTTAAGACACAAGTCTCGAACTTACTTTGGGGCTAACTCAATCAGTGTAATTTGTCCCTATATATTTATTTATTTATTATTAATTTAATTTAAGATTAAATATATTGATGATGATGATAATGATGTAGGAGACTATATTGTAAACTTTACTAACGTAACTTTTACTTATTTAATACATATGCCCCATTGGTTTATAATTTCGCAAAGTATCATCCTTGTGACCTACATGTGCACTGTGCACAAAGTTTAATTAAAAATAGTTTAACAAACAGCATGTTTCCACATTGTTTCAATATCAAACATCCAAACTGAATATTTAATTTGTTTTATTCATTAATGTGATAATTCAGGAAGTTTGTCAGATTATCAAACGGCCCTCAAAATTAATAACCACGGGGCACGGAATACGTAATGCTTCGTCAATAATAGACGAACAAATTGTCCAATCGAGCTACCTCTACACTCGGTCACAGCACTCAATACTGCGTCATCAACTGACGTCATTAATTTCCACCGCCCACTTAATTCGTTTCATTAGATTGAAAGTGATTGCCAATGACAGAAGGTTTTAAGTTTTAGAATTCATTTAAACTATTGTAACAGACATAAACTTAATGAATACAATTAAAATAAAATTACCTAAGGTTCTTCGTATAAAATTTAACTAAGTATACCTATGTCTATAACAAAGTACTTACTTTGTAACTACTTATACTCCATTTGGTTAGGAATTTAAATAAATGTAACTAAACTTGATATGTCTTTTTATTGAAATATGCATTTTATAAATCAATACTTTTTTTTATTATGACTTAATAAATTTTTTTTATTAATACATGTGCAAATTACAAAGTAATTACGTAATGTAATGGTATTACTGAATATATTTTTATTCTATCTTTACTTTCAAACATTTGAAGCAAAATCTATATTTTGATCGAGTCAATCAGATTTTAATGAATAATCTATAATGAATTTTACCATTTTGTTACATGATTAATTTAACGATACAATCACTTATTTATCTCAAAATTTAGTTTTAAAAGGTTTACAGTAAGAAATCACTATCATAACATTGACGTCTTAATTTTTTAACAAAATTCTTACAAACACATTTTCAATTCATTTTCTCTGTGCGCGAAGCTAAACTTTCGCCAGTGTTTGAGTTCGCAACAGCTTATAAGCCAAAAGCTCTCTGCTCGTAATATTCAATTAAACTAACTTGTGTTTCAACAACTATCGGCCAGTGTTTACTTGCGGCATTCATAAATACGACGCCGCGGAAATAGATTTTAACGGGCAAAGTTTGGGGTCGTTTCATTTGCAACCTCCGCGGATTTACGGGCTTCGTCGTCAAATAAAAACAGGTGGTCTGCGAGTCCTTCACGAGTTCGGTTTAATATACGCATCGATAAGAGCTCTGTTATTACTTATACTTGACGTGGAGAGGGGATGGTGTCCGGAAAATTTTGAGAAATTTTTTTATATTGCAGATTAATAATGCAGATTATCTATACATATAATAAAACAGTAAAAAAAGTGTGTCTGTACATTAAATATATTTCAAAAAAAAATATTGGGGGCGATGGAGACGTAGTAACAGAGTAAGAATTTAAAAAAAAATGTCTGTCTGTTTGTCTGTTTGTCTGTTTGTCTGTTTGTCTGTATGTCTGTTTGTCTGTTTGTCTGTTTGTACACGATAATCTCCGGAAATACTGGACGGATTCGAATGAAACTTTTTTCGTTATATAGCTATTAAGCCTGGGCAACATATAGGGTATACATGATTTTGGAAAATGGAACGCCTGATGCAGAACCATAATGGTCCAGCTAAACTATAAGAGATATAAAAATGTCGCCTTAGTATAAGTTGTTCAGCCTGATGAGCATTTTCCAGAGACATAAAGTCCACGCGAACGAAGTCGCGGGTTTCATCTAGTTTTTTAATAAAATGTGCCTGATGCTTCTTCTCGTAGATAGTAAAAACCTATCGAGCAAAAGGGCGAACAAATCAATAGGCGATGCGGCTAGAAACCCATGACTATTTTCATTCCCTTTTTAGGGTTCCGTAGCCAAATGGCAAAAACGGAACCCTTATAGATTCGTCATGTCTGTCTGTCTGTCTGTCTGTCCGTCCGTATGTCACAGCCACTTTTTTCCGAAACTATAAGACCTATACTCTTGAAACTTGGTAAGTAGATGTATTCTGTGAACCGCATTAAGGTTTTGACACAAAAATAGAAAAAAAACAATAAAATTTGGGGGTCCCCCCCATACTTAGAACTGAAACTAAAAAAAATATTTTTCATCTTACCCATACGTGTGGGGTATCTATGGATAGGTCTTCAAAAATAATATTGAGGTTTCTAATATTATTTTTTTCTAAACTAAATACTTTGCGCGAGAGACACTTTCAAAGTGGAAAAAAGTGTGTCCCCCCCCCCCCCCCCCGTAACTTCTAAAATAAGAGAATGATATAACAAAAAAAAATATATGATGTTCATTACCATGAAAACTACCAGCGAAAATTGGTTTGAACGAGATCTAGTAAGTAGTTTTCTTTTAATACTTCATAAATCATAAACCGCAGTTTACCTTTCATTTAATCAAATCAAACATTTAAAAAAAACATACTGCAAGACTTTTATATTATGTTACTTGCTGCTACGGAACCCTTCATGGGCGAGTCCGACTCGCACTTGGCCGCTTTTTTATTTCAGTTTCCACGCATTGGGTCTTTAGCCCTAAACTCTGTCGGGATACCTGTTCGGGATAAAAATCTGACAGTCTTCTTCTTATCGTGTGTGTTAGTGTCTAACACTAGTGTCAGAGTTTTTAAACCGCCGTAAAGGCCTCTGACATGGTTTTAGGTAACGACCATGTCAAAGACAGTGACCGAGACCGACGGCTTAACGTGCCCTCCGAAGCACGGATCATCTTACTTATCAGACAATCAGGTGATCAGCTTACAATGTCCTAACCAAACCAGGACAACAACACAAAGTCGTTGCCCCCGGCGGGAATCGAACCCGCGACCTCCGGGTATGAGCCGAACGCTCTAACCACTACACCACGGAGGCAGTTAAGTAAATCTGACAGTGTAATTGAATCCCATATCACACTGACGTGCTTATATTAAACTGCGTAAAATTTTCGTGCTTAGTTTTTTTGTCGCCTCTTAAAACATCCAAAGATAGAGATAGAGTTGTCATATTCTAGCCCGAAAACTACGTGCCACAAAAATAAAGATATAATAGTCAGTAATCATGATTATGGCAGGTGACGTTTCTGTTGCAATATCCTTGCATCAGTCCATCCTAATTTCATTCCATAAGCCATAGATCTTTCCCTTTTTAGGGTTCCGTAGTAAGCAAGGAACCCTTATAGATTCGCTATATCTGTCTGTCTGTCTGTGCGTCCGCGGTTTTACTCAGCGGCTATAAATACTAGAGAGCTGTAATTATTTGGTATGGTATGGGTATGTATGTTACGGGCTCAAGTTGCCTGTCAAGTCTAGTCCTTAAGAATAGTGATCGGCCTGTATACATAATGCCCATGTCCCATAAGCAATTTGATTAAAATTTCATGCCTTATCACTTTTCCCGGTCAGTATGAATAAGGGCGAATACGTTTCGGACAAAATAATAAAACAAATGAAATGAAGTGTTTTTTTTTTATTAACGTTATTTAACTTCGAAATTCTTATAGAATGAAACATAAAAAACTATTTAACATAAATAGTACAAAAGAAATTAAACAATTTAATAACATATGTAAATGTTATAACATAGGTTAGTAATAGTAACATTACATACTTTTATTTTTATAAAATTTTGAGGAAAATGATAAAACACGTGAAAAGTATTTTTGTTTATCGACGAAATTCAAATAAAGGTAAAGTAAAATCATGAAAAACAATTTTTAAGGGGAGCTCTCGTACAACTTAAATGGGAAACAATTTTTTTTCCTCGTCATCATGTAGTGGGAAAAGGAAATTTCATACAAATTCAATAAAAAAATAGTTTTTAGACGTTTTTAGTGGCGTGAAATCAAAGTCGGCATTCGCAAATACGGACCCTATACTGCACGTGGTCCGACATGCACTTGGCCAATTTTCCTTGCAATATAATTATATTTCTCCTGCTGGAATCTATTAGGATACACCTTTCATAGGTACAGCCAGGAATAGGTTGTGGCGGGAGCGCCACATAACATCAACTTCTCCAAAGGGCCTCTTCGTGTTGGATCTGTATCCTTACGCAAGCCTCTTAAGGTGAAAAGACCCGTGAATCTAACAACAATATGATAAGTATGCCAATATACGCTACCAATCCCGTTAAAAACTTCATCGGCTGAATTTCAGCGACGTAATCTAAGGCGATATATCGTTGCGAGTTCGCTCAAATCTCTATATCGCTCGTCCTCCAATTACTTAGCGATGTGCGATCCGAATCGCTTTTTTATTTAAATGGCGGCCGTTCACTGTCGTACTACAGTGAGATCCTTGTTAATGGCACTGAGTCGCTCGTCTCCAGCCGCGCTCATTACGCCGAGCAATCAAATCTGAGCTGAGTGGCTTTTGTTATGGCAGGCTTTTAGGCTGTTTACTTAGAAAATACTGGGATTTGTATTGAAATATAGTAATGAATAAGTATAATCTTTGTAGGTAATAAATGAAGCATGAATTTATAGCGATTTTGCTTTGAGATATTTCTACGTATTAATCTTTGGAAATGATTGGCCCGCCGTTTGATAACAACTTTAGTTAAAGGTGTAGATTTTTTCATGTTAAGTTTAACATCCTACTAATATTATAAACGCGAAACTTTGTAAGTATGGATGGATGTTTGTTACTTTTTCACGAAAAAACTACTGAATGGATTTTAATAGACTTTACAATAATAAAGGCTATACATCGGAATAACACATAGGTTATAATTTAAAAAGATATTGTGTGATTCTGGGCAGACGAAGTCGCGGGCACCAGCTAATACATACCTAGTAACAAATTTGACCTTTGAGCCGCACGTCGGCCGTTTCTAGCCTAAAGTACTAAATTACATATAATTTCCGATGGTTGAAAGGCTCAGGATGTGTCAAAATTAAGTACATCTCTCCTAAAGATTACCATAAAAAACTCCGATGTATCTCAAAACCAAGTTCAATTTCCTGGTTAATACCCATCTTAGAGATCTTCGTTCGTCCAATAATCTCCTTCTCGATATGCCTTGTTGCCGGAGTGGGTTTCTGAAACATTCATTCACCAAACAAGCCGTCATGCTTTGGAACTCCCTTCCTGTTGGTATCCGCAAAGCCCCTAGTCGCCAAGCGTTTAAGAGTGCCGTACGCGCATATTATCTACACAAACTGTCATAGAGTATTTTAAATATTTGTGTAGTATATGTAGGGTTTATGAATTTAACCTATTTATGTATATAGTATGTAGGTTTATGTTTTTATATATATTATATATGTGTGTATGTATTTATAATATATTGTAAAGTTTCTCCTAATTTGTACTTTCGTCCAAAATTTGCTTTTGTCAGCACCACCTGTAGGTTGACTGGTAGAAAAGGCCCTGGGCCTTAAGTCCGCCTGTTACATTTTTGTAATAAAGTTTGATAAATAAATAAATAAAAAATAAAATGGAAACGAACGAAATTAAACTAGATTACTTGCTCTTAAACTTTTTACATTGAAATTGTCTTAAGAGTCCTTAGACCTCAGACCAAACTACACTTTTCCGTACAGCATAGTATACAACTTATTTCGACATGCCTGATTTCGGCCAATTTTTAAATAATTTCAAAGACAAAATATGAACTTGAAATTGAATATAGTGTGTTATATCATTTTTGACCATATAGTATGGGAAACATCTACATCCTTATATTTTCTTTCCAGTTTATAACTTTACCGTTGGAAATCAATTATAACCCTGATAATTGTAATTCTTTAAAATTACAAATTTTTGCAGAATTTTTACATGTGGTTTCAATAAAACGTAGACTACGTTTGTTTAGAAAAGTCTAGGGTAACGGATTCTTAAAAAAAGAATTAATCAAAACTATATAGCGGTTTTTCAAGCTTGATATTTTCCGGACACCATCCCCTCTTCACGTCAAGTACAAGTAATAACAGAGCTCTTATCGATGCGTACATTAAACCGAACTCGCGAAGGAGTCGCAGACCACCTGTTTTTATTTTACGACGAAGTCCGTAAATCCGCGGAGGTTGCAAATGAAACGACCCCAAACGTAGTAACTTATTAGTAATCTGTGCCCAAACTTTGCCCGTTGAAATCTATTTCCGCGGCGTCGTATTTATGAATGCCGCAAGTAAACACTGGCCGATAGTTGTTGAAACACAAGTTAGTTTAATTGAATATTACGAGCAGAGAGCTTTTGGCTTATAAGCTGTTGCGAACTCAAATATTGGCGGAAGTTTAGCTTCGCGCTGAGTAGAATAGGATTTTAGTGTATTGTAAGAATGTTGTTCCTAAAATTGAGGCAGCAATGATAATGGTAAGGATTTTTATGAAAATAAACTTAAAAGAAGATTTTTAACCGCCGAAAGATGTTATAAGTTTAACGTTAACGCCCGTCAGTCTATCTGTCTGTGGATCGTAGCGTTTGAATGGAGCAAACTAATTCGATGCGGGTTTTTTGAAAGCACGTAATTATTATTATGATATAACCAAGATTAACGTAACTAGTAGTTCGCCGCGAACTTAGACCTCGCGATTATATTTCGCAATTCAGTTTCCTAAATAACCCCTAGATGGCGGTATCCAAAGTTAGAACGCGCTATGGTTTCGTTTGCTACATAATCGCGGACATTTTTATTAATATTTCAAAAACTACTGAACCGATTTTGATGCCCAACGAACTTGAAAATTCTATTGATATTTCCTACATGCCTACCAAATTTCATCAAAATCAAACCATCGGTTCGGCTGTTATCGCGGTACAAACATACATACATACATACATACATACATACATACATACATACATACATACATACATACATACATACATACATACAATGTGTTTTCGCCCCCAACTCGATTTAGAGACCTTCGCTCGCTTCGCTCGCTCGGTCAATAATAACAAATTTTTAAATAATAATTCAAAGGAATCCCGAAACAATTTTTCAAAACTAAAAACCGACTTATCCCCTAAACTACACAACTGATTTTGATTATATGTCTTAGGGACCACCTTGCAATTATACCCTTTCAAACAAAAAAAGAATATCCTAAATCGATCTAGTCGTCTTCAAATAATCGGTGAACATACATTTAAAAAAAATTGGGGTGAATTGATACCTTCCTCCTTTTTTTGAAGTCGGTTAAAAAAAGATGAACATCCCATACTTACGACCTATTTAATATCTGAAAAAGCCAATAAAGTATATCCGAGCAGCCATAATATAAATGCGGCAATTCTCAACTCGGCCGGGTTTGGTTATTCTACTCGTAAAAGCGAGTCATTTCCGTGGCGGCGGGCGACGACGACGATGGGAATACCGCGCGAGCCTTAAAGTTTAAGATTTCTGAGTCTACAAAAAAAATATGATTTTCGCTTGCAATATCTTTTTGTGATTTTTACTGTATTTTGTTTACTTATGGAGAAGTTATATGGATCAAAACGGTTCTTACATCGCCTAATGACTGAAGCAAGAGGCAGATATTACATTTTTGAATATATTGTTTTAAAAATGTTACAAATAACATAAAGGAACGGCCTCTACAACGTTTTTGTTTTATTTAATAGTAGATTTTAACTTTATTTAATAGTAATTTTTAGTAACTTAAAAAGAAACTTATTTCCATCCACCAATCAGCGTCTAGTGACGTCACAACATATTTTTGCAAAAAATTATAGAATTTTTCGAACCAAAGAGTTGACATGGTTGTTAATTATTTGTTAAATGTTCGGTTTTCAAGTTAGAAATGATAAGGACTAAACTACTAAGTTAGGTACAGTATGTGTAAATCAAAATATGACTTCACTTTATAGTCTAATTTTAGGGTTTCGTACGCTAAGGGTAAAAACTAAGACTATGGACAAAGGCCCTGGGCTCTTTCTGCTTAGAACCATAAGACCCAAAATGCTTTCTGTCCGTCCCGTTATACATGTCTATTTGTCTCCAGTGCAGAAGCAAGACCCTCTCTCTACTACCAGAGCCATACTTGGCCAGAGCAGCCTGAGGATTGGCCTACACCTTCCACGCTGGCCAGACGTGTTAAAGAGCTCTCATTGATTTTAAAGCTAAACAAAGCTTACAAACATCAATGACACCTCAATCACAATTATAAACATCAATGACGTGATAGTGTATTCTAATATTGTTCAGCTCATTTAACAGATTATAGTACTTTTATCTTCTTTACTCCATCATATCTGTCCCCTCCTGTATGTGAGGTGACACGCCGGATACAGGCGGTTAGCACGCACTCGCCGTGTTTACGATCCCGCCGTGATAAAGTCACGTTTCACTTTCCCAAGCTTCCCTTTTTTAAAATCACTTGTATTTCAGAGATTTAAGTTTATGTTTTACACAATTTTGGTTTCTAACTGATTAGTAAGAAAGAGCATTTTAATATCGATCACTAAAATTAATTCACACCACCTTATTATTAAACGCAGACTAACTTTGTTACTACATTTAAACAATTATCCGAACAAATCAAGTTGACATCTCGTAATATGTCATTGGCTGATTTGAAAATGTCAACTTGATTTGGTCGGATAATGGTTTAAACTTAGTAACAAAGGTAATCGGCTTTTTATAATAAGACGGAAAGGGACCTATTACACTGATTGAGCTAGCCCCAAAGTAAGTTCGAGACTTGTGTTATAGATACACTCATCGATATTTGGATATTTTATAACAAACTAGCTGTGAATTTTGGGATAAAAACTACCCTATGTTCTTCTTCGGGTATTAAACGATATCCATACCTTCTTTTCCATATATATATTATACCATTCCTATCTTCTTTACTTCATCATCCATCCCTCCTGTAAGTCAGGTGACACGCCGGATACAGGCGGTTAGCACGCACTTGCCGTGTTTACGATCCCGCCGTGATAACGTCACGTTTCACTTTCCCGTGCTCTCTTTTTTAAAAATCACTTGTTGTATTTCAGAGATTTAAGTTTATGTTTAACATAATTTTGTTTTGTAACTGATTAGCATGATAGAGTATTTTGTTATCGATCACTACAAATAAATAAGATCATTAAAATATAGATAGGGACCAATTACACAAATTGAGCTAGCCCCGAAGTAAGTTCGCGAGTTGTGTTATGGGATACTCAATCATCGATACTATATTTTATAACAAATACATAAATAGATAAACATACAAGCCTCAGGATAATGAGAAAAAGGCCATTTTCCAACTTGCCCCGACCGGGAATCGAACCCGTAATCGGTGGCGGACTAGCATGGTAACCGCTACGCCACGGAGGTCGTCTGGTCATCACTAAAACAATATATAGTACTTCTTATTTTTCTTAGTCCCCCATCTGCAGTTTGCATGCGGCATTATACTAGTCGCGTCAATAAAGATTTTTCCTAAAATTGGCAATATATTGTTTCTATCCCTCCAATATCACCCCGTCACAGCAAAAGCAAAAAAAGGGCTAATCCTTCTAACTCGATGATAAAAATTATGATAGTTTTCTAGTATTTAGCTAAGGATCAGCGAGATGTCAGCTCGCGAAGCTCAAAACGCCTCAATTTGTCCCCGTCCCTTCTTCGCCATTCATTACGAAATAATTGCTTCTTGTTGTCGCCGCGGAGCTAAACAAACAGCTTTTGTGTCGAGCTCCTCTCTAATAAACAGCTTTCAGGATCTCGTTATGAGGGCTATAGAAAACTTGGCGCTAAAGTTTTATTACACAATCAAATATCAAAGTACGGACTTGTTATTGAGCAAAAAATTGGGAAAATAATATCGCAATAATTTTTCCTGTTGAGTTTGTTTGCTTTTTGTTTCAGAAACTCTTGCATTGGATAATCACGAAAAAAAAGTACTTTATATTTTAACGAATTATATAATTGACACTTTTTGTATTTTTTTGCGTATAATATACAACAAAAGGTGAAAATTTTGAACCCTATTAAGTTTATTTTCACCTTTTATTATGTGTATGTGTGATTCTATGCTGTACTTCAATCTATGATCTGGGAGCAAAAAAAAAACTTAGAGTGTACCAGATGCTTATCTTCCCGCACAGATAGTAAGAGCCGTTCGAAGGAATTGTCAAAAATGCTAATCATGATAATATGCGGCTAGCAACAAAGCCATTTTATTAAACGACACATAAATGTTACGAATTCTTAAAATGGAAAATGTACACCGTAGATACAACAGCTAATTTGACAGCAAAAATGCAATAAGCAGAAGTGAAACAAATATGGGATAGACAGCGTGTTCGCTCGATTGGCCTGTCCCGCTCCGCCGTCACGCTCACACTGGGCATTCAACGTTGCAAGTGCGAGTGACAAGTAGATATAGTTACCTTCTGTTACAACAAACAAGTGAAACAAATATGGGACAGACAACGTGTTCGCTCGATTGGCCTGTCCCGCTCCGCCGTCACGCTCACACTGGGCAATTAACGTTGCAAGTGCGAGTGAAAGGTAGATATAGTTATCTTCTTCGGCCTGTCCCGCTTAGTTGATAAGTAACTGGTTTATAGATTTTTAATTCTTCTTTGGCATGTCTTTCAATTTGTTCCAATTGCATAATTTTTAGGGTTCCGTACCCAAAGGGTAAAATTGGGACCATATTACTGAGACTCCGCTGTCCATCTGCCCGTTTGTCTGTCTGTCACCAGGTTATATCTCATTAACGATGACGTGATAGGTAGACAGCTCAAATTTTCACAGATGATACATTTTTGTCGCTATAACAAATGCTAAACAATAAATATTTAAGGGGGCTTTCATACAACAAGCGTGATTTTGCATAGATGATGGTACGAAACCCATTGTGTGCGAGTCCGACTAGCACTTGGCCGGTCATTAAATATTTCTCTAGCTCGACCAGTGTGCGCTGGCGGCTGTCGGCGGGCGATACGTAAAAAGGCTTCAATATAAATGCAGATCGGCACAATGAGCCGCAGTAAACAATTGCCGGCCGGTGAATTATTCATCCGGCCCGGATCACCGGCGGCGCCGTGTAGTGTGTAACGTGCAATATTAACCGGGTTCAGAGAGAACTCAACATACATATAGAGATGACATAGAGAACTAAATTTAAGGTAATGGCTGAACACTGTCTAAAATTCTGATGTTGTATATTTACATTACCTTAAGCTTATAAACATCAATGAGACCTCTCTAACCCGTCTGGTTAGCGAAGAGAATGTAGGCCAAGTCCTCTGGCTGCTCTGGCCAAATATGGTTCTGGTAGTACAGAGAGGGTCGTGCTCCTGCAGTGGATCACTATCTATATGCATACAAATTTAAGCTATAATATCACATAGCATACTGGTTTAATGCACAATAGTTTTTAAGCATAACGTCCTTTCGCATAATGGAGTATGCATAATAATTTTAAGCATAATGTACCTAAGCATAATCATTATTTAGTCCTAACATTTTAAAGCATAAAAGGATGTAAGCATAATGTCATCAAACCATAATTTATCAAGACATAACATTACTTTAAGCATAAAAATGATTAAGCATAACATTTTTATTCATTGTATATAAATTGTTTATTAATTGCTAATAAGTTGAATCTAACTTCCTTTCTGGTCTCACAGTTGATCCAGGTGATCATAAAAAAAAAAACTTAAACCTAACTTCCCTTTTGCCCTCACATTTGTTCTGGGTGGTCATATTTGTTTTGCATTTTAATTAAAAATAAACACTTAAATAACTTAATTTTGTTCTGTTATTTTTAAAAATATTATGCCTAAATACTATTAGTCTTATAGTTATTACGCCTAAAGAGATTATGCGAATTAACATTATGCCGTAACAAATAGCCTAAAATATAATTATGCCCAACTTACCAGTATGCCAAAAAACAACTTATGCCTAAAAACTATTATGGCAAAATATCTTATGCCGAACCCAGTATGCCAAAGCATATTAGGACAAAAAAATTATGCAAAAAAACAGGGTCCCACTAAAAAGACCTGATGATGATGACGATGATTACCTATTTTAGTCCTTCCATCCTTCCATGCTGCTTTTTCCATACTCCCGCTAATTGTAAAAGTCGATCAAGAAAATGAAAAGGAATCAAAATCATGTGTACCCCTATATTATGATGCGATGCGGTCAGAAACCTTATCACTTTTTTATACAAGCTTTTATTCAGTTTTACTTGTCCCGTTGTCTGTCTATCTGTATCAAATTTTGCAAGTTAAATTTGCTTCACTTCCCGGTTTCCGATTGAGCTGAAAATATCGCGTAACAATGCAATATTATGATGACATGGAGCTGATCTGACGATGGAGCCGGAAGGCCATAGGACCTCTAATAAAACGACGCAAACGCAATTCCATCGAGTTTGGGCTTGTCCTGAGGAGCATTTTAATCTTTTAAGTTCATTGTTTTAATAAATATTGTTTTAAAAAAAGACGTGTGGCACTCGGGGACTGCCGCGGTAAAGCTATTGCAAACAAGGAAGGACGGCAACGTCGCAAACGGACGACGGAGACGAAGCGGCAACCTACATGGTAGGCGGAGTGGGGAGAGCGTGAGGTTTTTCGTTACGGAATTTCTGGATTCGGTCCCCGCGCTCAAGGCCCGCGATAGAAGCTATGCAATAGCTTAAAATATTTTTTTAAATAAAATTATTTGTATTTATTTTCTTTACCTTCACGCCTATTACGCCCACGCTTTACGTGGGCTTTAGGATGTCTATCCCATTAGGGATGAAGACGTGATAGATTAAAGAGATTCTAATTTTTTGTTAGAAATAGATCATTACAAATCTAGGGGAAGGTATGTCCAGCCGTGGGCCTCGCGATGATTATGGCTTTTTATGACAGGCAATGTCAATTTTTTAAAATGTAAACGATCTCTATGGAATATATTATTAAATTTCTTTGATATACTCTCAATGAACCGGGTTCGATACTCACTCCGGTGAACAAAGATTGTGAGATTTTATTGTCGTGGCCGTCTCGATATCGATGAATTGAACAACTGTTTGTGTTGCTGGTGTCACATGACTTATTTGATGTGAACGTTGCTATTGTTACTCACCTTTATTTACTTTAATTTTACAAGATTTTATTTTATTTACAACCTTTATATTGGGTATTACGAGCTCGTTTTTGTCCATGTATTTCTGTGACGTTTTATGTTTGTAACGTCTTTTGAAACGATAAAATGTAAATTCAATTTATCTGTCAGACACTCATGATCGTCAACTTTGTTTTAATGAGACACATCAGCTTATTATCCATCTTTTTCGTACTAATGTTATGTCTAACTCTTTTTTTCTTCATGCTTCACGGCTCTGGAATGCTTTACCCGTTGATATCAGGAAAATTTCTACCAAATACTCTTTTATAGAAAAGTTAACGCCCACATTTTAAACTCCCTTTCTTTATAAAGTTATTATATTTAGTTCTTCTCTTAATAGCTATTTAAGTATGTAGATACATATGTGTTTCGTGTACGTAGATATTCATTCTTACATTTATATATTATATGTATTTACTGTATTTGTATATTCTAGTAATATTTAATAATGTTAGTAAGTAAGTGTATTGTTTTGCTTTTTGTGCTGCATGATATTTTTCTCCGTTTATCCCTATGGTTGACTGGGATAAAACGCTCTTAGCATTAAGTCCACCATTAGTTTAAAGCATATTTCTACTTTGGAACAATAAAGTTTAATAAAATAAAATTATCCAAAAATTTTGTTTATACATCTGAAAACGCGCTGATATGAGAAGCATTCATATACAGTAGACTTCCCTTTTGTTGACAGAAATATGAAAATACACGTGGGTGCAAAACCCACGTTAAAAGTATATTTAAAGCATGTATCAAGCCTCGCACAAAACATACAAATAATAATTCAGCTGAGCGTAATTTTTAGAAGCATCACGTGGGAGTAGAGAAATTCCAATGAGTCGAGTTATCGTTTATTTAATACACAACGTCATTTGAGGCAGGTTTATGTTGGTGAGGTTTATCGGGAATTAGACAGAGGTCTTCGTTTTTTTTTTTGTTTTAAGCTATTGCATAGCTTCTATCGCGGGCCTTGAGCGCGGGGACCGAATCCAGAAATTCCGTAACGAAAAAACCTCACGCTTCCCACTCCGCCTACTATGTAGGTTGCCGCTTCGTCTCCGTCGTCCGTTTGCGACGTTGCCGTCCTTCCTTGTAAAAATTCACCGACCGAACGGAACCACCGTAATGCAATAGCTTTACCGCGGCAGTCCCCGAGTGCCACACGTCTTTTTTCTCTTTTTTTTGCCACGACAAAAAAGAGGGGTGTTTATGTTTAATCAACATCTGTCTTTCAGCCTATATTTGTGCCTAATCATGGCATCATAGCTCTCGCATGGTTGGACCAATTTCACTAAGCTTTTGTTTACGTGAAAGTAAAGTTTCCTTGCGATGGTTCTGCGCTGATGGAATGTTTGGTGAAAATTTTTTCAGCCGTTCAGAATTTATTGGGGTTGAACGCTTGAAAGATAGGTTTTTAAGTTTATAAAAACTTTTGTACTTTAAAGTCCAATGTTCAATCAACATAAAGCGATGTTAACTCATATGAACCGCCAATCAAACGACATGAATATTTTAAGCAATTGGTTAACAAAACAAAATGGCTTATCGGTGTGGAGGAATATCATTTGTATGTTATCGCAAATCGATAGCTGTTTTATCAGCATTTGACATTGTAAAATAGAAGTGTCCTTGTTTTTATAGTTTCTTCCTTAAAAGCTAAGCTCTTTCTTGTGCTAAGTTCTGATTGTAGGCTTTCTCCATTCTTCTACAACATTGGCGGTTTCTTGCTTTTGTCACCCGGTTAGGCTTGTCTCCAAATTCCGTCCACACATTCGATGGCTGATATTACAGAAGGGTTCTCGACTGGCGGCAACGTATGAAACGTATCGGCAAGCGCAGCGTAGGACAACCACCAACTAGGTGGTTGGACGAACTTAGCAAGGTTGCAGGAAACCGCTGAATACAGGCGTTTTGGGAGAGACCTATGTCCAGCAGTGGACTTCCTGTGGCTGATCTGATGATGGTCTGTTCGGAGGCCTTCTTCAGGGTCTGGCGTGGGTACATAGTCTCCATAATAACCTTTACGTTCATGATCTTGACTACTACAGTAAATAGGGGTATCGACCGGAGCCGAAAAGTATGATTGTAATTAGTCCGTCTTTTAGATTATCAAAAATGATGGACCCGTATTGTTTAGTTTACCAAATAAGTAAAAATTCACAAAGATACAGAGACCGCTAAGTAAAAATCGTACACAGCCGTGAGGTCATCCGAAATTTAAAGCGCTGTCTGTCATTTTTGGTTTCTCAAAGAAAAGAAAAAATACGTGTACAATATTTTTCAATAATCTTACCGCTGGACCAGAAATATTTTTCCATTCGTCATTCGTATTATCTTAGAGAGTAATGTTAGTAATTCCAAGACTGCCAAGTGTCCAGTAAAGACACATGAATACAGGATGAGACAGATTCAATACGGGTGAGTAATCGTGTAACCTGGTTAGCGAGTGGTTGCGGAATAATTGATTGCCTTAGTCACGTACTGCATGGTGATTGACAACGAATGCATAAACAAATACAAGTTACATTGCCCTGTTGTAGTTGAATGTTTAGTTACAAGAAAACTTTGGGCTGAAGCACAGAATTAATAATAGTATTTAATACAGAACGAAAACTCGCGCGGTCCCCCGTAATCTGGCGTCCCCGCAGCACCTCCCCGCTTTTGGGCCTTGTTGGCCTGCCCTGTCGCCTGGTAAAACAGGGTTGTTACTATAGTCGCACGTTAACGTTACGCGAGTCACTTAGGATTATTGAATCATAATGGTGAGAAACTGCGCACATTATCATTGTTTATCCACGGAAAACAATAAAGAACAAACATTTTATAGATTTCCGAGTGATGGGAACAGGTAAACAAAGCAACCAATTCTGTGCTGGCGACCCTGATTGTTTATTATATACTAGCCGAAGCCCGCGACTTCGTTCGCGTGGATTTTATGTCTCTGGAAAATGCTCATCAGGCTGAACAACTTTTACTAAGGCGGCATTTTTTATCTCTTATAGTTTTGCTGGACCATTATGGTTCTGCATCAGGCGTTCCATTTTCCAAAATCATTTATACCCTATATGTTGCCCAGGATTAATAGCTATATAACAAAAAAAGTTTCATTCGAATCGGTCCAGTATTTCCGGAGATTAGCGTGTACAAACAGACAAACAGACAAACAGACATACAGACAAACAGACAAACAGACAGCCTTTTTTTTTAAATATCTTACTCTATTACTACGTCTCCATCGCCCCCAATATTTTTTTTGGAAATATATTTAATGTACAGACACACTTTTTTTACTGTTTTATTATATGTATATAGATATTGTTTCGTTTGTAGTAGTACTAGGTATATTTGTAACTCAGTTTCTATGAAGTGCCATACCTGTAGCTGAAGTACCAATGAATTATTATTGGATGTACGTACATACATTTACTTGGACATTGTTTGTCGAAGAATACAAGGATCTTAAAACTAAGGAGATCGATCGACGGATTCAGATGGGATGGGTGGCATTTGGCAAGCAAGCGGACGTTTTTAAAAACCTGAAAATGCCATAATGCCTAAAGACACGCCTCTTCAATCAGTGTCTTTTGCCCATAATGTCTTATATGGTGTCGAGACATGGACTCTTACAAAAAGTATTATATGACGACCTCCGTGGCGTAGTGGTCACCATGCTAGTCCGCCACCCAGAGGTCCCGGGTTCGATCCCCGGTCAGGGCAAGTTGGAAAAAGGCCTTTTTTAAATTGTCCTGGGTCTTGGATGTTTATCTATAAATGTATTTGTTATAAAATATAGTATCGTTGAGTTTGTATCCGATAACACAAGTCTCAAACTTACTTTGAGGCTAGCTCAATCAGTGTCATTTGTCCCTATATATTTATTTATTTATTTATGTGTGTTGGCTTGATGAAAATCGGTTCATTCGTATAAAGTTATTGGGTGATAACGCTTTAAATACAGAGTTTTTTTTATTTACCTAGAAAATAAACTTATTTTATTCATCTACCTCGTAAAAGATAAACGTTACAGTTCACCATATTACAAGGAAGCTTGTTAAAATTC
Organism: Acrobasis consociella; assembly: GCA_963555685.1. NCBI lineage: Eukaryota > Metazoa > Arthropoda > Insecta > Lepidoptera > Pyralidae > Acrobasis > Acrobasis consociella. Next base: position 22,849,043 of record OY743108.1, on the reverse strand, counting down.
ACATGCGGAGTAACGAGGTAAGAGATGAACAGACACCCGTCAGAAGTAATTCACTTATACATAACATTACGAGCGATCTTTTTATTTTCGGTTGTTCGCGAACGGCCGTCTATTGGGGTTAATTTACTCGACAGTTGAAAAAGAAAATAGAAATAGTATGTTGTGACCTTAATAGGAACGGCGTATCACGCTTTTAGCCCTGGATAGAATTTTCTGCAGTAGGTATTTATCCTGAATTCCAGTTGACCTAGAAAAACAGGTTAAAAATACAGATATATAAGTATATACTATCAATATTAAATGTCCAATTAGTCATATATTAGAAGAACTAATCAGTTTTACTTTAATAGTTCGTTAGTCAAACTTTTCTATTTGATTTAACAACTAAATTAAACTAAACAAATTATACAATATCTCAATTTTTAGGGTTCCGTAACGAAAGGGTAAAAACGGGACCCTATAACCAAGACTTCGCTGTCCATCCTTTCGTCCGTCTGTTTGTCTGTCATCAGGCTGCATCTTATGAACCGTGATAGCTGAAAGAAACCGACTTCATTGCAAGACAAGAGCGAGCTCGCGCGCGATCTTTTTGTCATGTTTAAACTTTTATACAATTTAGGTTATAGTAATACCTTCTTTTAAGCCCTATTTCCAATTGAAGTTAAAAAATTAATCAGGCATTTTCCCTCTATTTCTTAACTGACTCTAAGTATCAGTGCCTACTTAGTATTTTAGCTAACAAGTTGTGTTGGTATAGCTATATTGATTTTTAACATTTTCCCCTCACTAAAGTGATAAAGGAATAAAACAATTATTCATATTAATAGTACACATCCGGCAACGCAACGGTGAGACAATGTGAGGAATGGTAGTATAGTCTCTGATGTTGGAAATAACGAGAGTACAAAAGCATAGTGCCACAGAATTAATAATAGTATTACATACAGAACGGAAACTCGCACCATCCCCCGCAATCTGCCGTCCCCGCAACCCCTCCCCCGTTATTGGGCCGTGTAAGCGCCTGTAAAACAGGGATGTTGCTAGTCTCACGTTGACGTTACGCGAGTTACTCAGGATTATTGAATTATAATGGTGAGAAACTGCGCATATTATCATTGTTTATCCACGGAAACCATAAAGAGCGAAAATTTAATACATTTCCGAGTAATAAAAATAAGTAAGCCAAGCAACAAATTCTGTGGCGGCGACCCTGATTGTTTAACTCACACATTTGAGGTGTGCATAGATGTATTGTTTCGTTTGTGGTATTACTAGGTATATATGCTGCTCCGTTTTTATGAAGTGCTATACCTGTGACAGTGCCTAAAGTACCGCTTCATTTGCGAAGGTCGGTCGTCAGTTCTATAAATTTTGCTATGATAGCAAGCTAGGATATATTAAGCGATAGTGTAATAATGTTTCTTGTCACTACTTTATAATAGGCTATTTTACTAAGTGAATAAATAAATATATACGAACTAATTACGCCGATTGAGCTAGCCCCAAAGAAAGTTATGAACGAGTTACGAGACTTTGTAATGGGATACTAACTCAACGATACTATATTTTATAACGAAAATATATGTATGGACGAATATCCAAGTCCCAGGTCAATCTAATAAAAATCATTTTTAGGGTTCCGTACCTACCCAAAGGGTTCACAAAATACTCAGTTGTATTTTTATTTCAATAATAAATAAAAAAATCAAATAAAATAAATATTTAAGGGGAGCTCCCATACAAAAAACTAGATTTTTATAGATAATGGTACCGAACCCTTTGTGCGCGAATCCGACTCACACTTGGCCGGTTATTAAAAAGAAAGTTTAGTTTACAAGGCAAACTTTCATGTACCTTTGTCTGTTCTGTAATTTTCCTACTTTGTGAGGTGTGAAGAATCGTCCCGTGCTCCCTCCGGATGCGATAAGGCCGTGTCGGACAGGTGAATGAACCGAGCGGGCCCAGACTCAGCCACTGGAACTGAGAGATACACATGGAACAACTTTTATTCACCTCTCAGGGTTGACACTTCTGTAGTATAGGTACTTTTGCTGCAGATGTTTTTAACACCCGAAAAAAAAGATTGGTGCAATAAGTTTGACTCTAATGTATGTCGTCTATCTGTCTGTCTGTGGAATCGTGGCGCTCGAACGGATGGACCGATTTCGATGCGGTTAAAGTAACTTTCTGTGTTCGGATGAAAATCGGTTTAGTCTTTAAAGTTATTGGGGGTAGGCGCTTGAAAGTTAGGGCTTTCTCTAGCAAATAATGGATGACGCTACGGATATCAATTGGACTAAGTAGTTCCGCTGCTCATCACTAGACGGCGTTTTTTACAGTCGGGGTTTTTTAATTTAGCTAGCAAATAAACTTGTATTCTTCTAAACTAAATCTAAAACCTCTATTATACCAGCTTTTCGGAACAACTGTTGAGAAGAAATGCCGCAGAGTGTCGATCGCCTGCTTGCACGAATGAAGCAAGACAAACACACCTGCCTTGTTAAATCAGGTGTATGATAAGTACTAGTAGGATATAGATTTACGATCTATCAACTCTTAAAGAAACTCATAAAACTTCACAAATTGCCTCAACACTTCAAAGAAGGCCCGAAATTCCAAAATAAATATCATTGTTAGGTGATTGCAGTATCAACATCGTTTGGGCCGTCAAGTCGGAGCTGGCCGAATTTAGCCGAGTGTTCCCGAACAGAAGCCCCGCCGTCAAAGGTTTCTTTGTAGTTTTAATTCAGAGCAAACAGCGCCTGCAAACAACGCGTTTGACAGAGTTCAAGTTTCGAGGGCCTCGATAAGGAGAATCGGAGCTACCCTCATTCTTGGAATTGTTTTTAGACAATTTGTTACCCGATTTATGAAATACTAGCTGTAGGTACCCGCAGGCTTCGCTTCTCGTAGGAATTTCGGGATAAGGAGTACCCTATATCCTTCTCTGTGTCTCAAACCATATTCATACCAAATTTCGTCCAAATCGGTTCAGTAGTTTAAGCGTGAAGAGGTAACAAACAAATATACAAACTCACTTTCGCATTTATAATATTAGTAAGAAGTAGGATAAGTAGGATATTAGGATAATGTGAGTTCCACTCTGATCAATATCTTATACCTTTAAACGAGCAATTCTTGTATATTTATTTATATGCATATTTCTGTGATCTCGGAAACGGCTCTAACGATTTTGCTGAAATTTGTTATATGGGGGTTTTCGGGGTAAACAATCGATCTAGATTAGTCTTATGTTTGGGAAAACGCGTGTTTTCGAGTTTTCATGCGTTTTTCTTTCCACGCAGAATATAATATAACCGAGCAAAGCTCGGTCGCCCAGGTACTCTAGACATTATAATAGAACAGTAAAATAAATGTGTCTGAACATTGAATATATTTCCAAAAAATACTTGGGGTAATGGAGCCATAGTAATAGAGTAATAATTTAAAAAAATGTCTGTTTATTTGTTTCAAACACACTAGAGGTCCTTATCGAGGCTGACAGAGGGATCGCCTTGGCCACATACTGTTCAAAGATAATTTGAAATTAAAGCTACACTAAAACCGTTTCGACTCGATAAGAAGAAGTAGAAGAAGTCGGTTAATAAGGGGATGAGCCCAATGGGTGCTTTGAATCACAAAAATATTTTTATTTCCAGAGTAGTCACGCAAAACAAAAGAATGACAAAATGTACAACAGTAGTGAGAGAAGTTTTAAAAATAATGAAATGTGACAACGTAAGAACTATAAAACTAAGTTTGTTATTTCTCTGAATGCTCTCTGTAACATTTTCTAAAGTGCTGTGTTCAGTGCACTCGTATGCAATCTTAGTGCAGTTGCAACGCGTTCTTTTCGTATGTAATGAGCGTTAAAAACTTGCGGCACTGCCTCTGGAGGGGCGTTTGTCAACGGCGAACGGCTTGACAGTATTTGAATTGGAAATAAAGGTAAATTTTTATTTTCTATAAAAATTTCAAATCGTTGCGGCAAGAATGTTATTGTCTAGTTTCGTAGCACTTCATCATGTTTTTATATACAAACATACATACATACTGTCACGTTTATCCCTATTCGGGCAGACAAAGCACTTTCGACATAGCGGCTCTAAGCAAACAGAGCTCAGAGCGCAAGACTCACAAGCTACTTTTAGCTTATATCATGTATATATTTTTCAAATTTTAAGCTAGACCATCAAGTATAGAGCTGCGTACGGATTATTACCTAATGGATTATTACCTAGGAGACAATGGAGAACAAGACATTAATGAAAAAGATGACAAAAAAATAGGAGTACTCTCCCGTTACACTTTAGTTAATTAATAAGCTTCAATACATTTATATCCAAATTAGATCGTATTTATTTATTCTGAAAGCCATCACAATAACGCAGATTGTATTTTCAGTTGCAAACAGAATCCCTGAAATAATAAACATCAATTTTTCTTTTTGTATCGATAACAATTTTCAATTTGGCTTAGCGGATCGAACAGAATGGGCAAATGGTATAATTTCCAATGATAGATACGTCTCGGGGGGTAATCGTCTGCTACAACTATTGGGGGACATGGGGAGTGGCCTTTTGTGTCGCTACAAATAAAATGACCTACATTAGGAGTTGGGCTTTAGTTGTGGATCAGAAAATTACTACAATCTTATCATATCAAGGACAAAGAAACCTTTTCATTTAAAAGTTTGTTGTGAAAAACTAAATTACGAGCATTTCGTAGATGTAGGTCATCTAGATTTTTATAATTTTGTTTTAAAATATTTTTACCCACACTGCGTGCGTAAACCGTATAAAATATTCAAAATGAACTTGTTTTTTAAGCTTTTCCCTTTTATTTTTAATAAAACCATGATATCTACATCCAGGAAAAATACATTTTAGACTGATGTAGTTTATCAAAACTTCGAAAAATCCTTTACCTATCAGATACTATATACTAGCTATTTAAATTTCGATAAATGAGTTACTACGCTTCGTATTTCCTACAATAGCTTAAAGATTTTCTAAGGATATTTTACTACTTACTACAAAACGAGAGTTTGTTATCTCATCCATTATTTCCTTGTGCCAGATATATTTTGCTAATATGAGTAGGGTTTTACGGAGAAGACGGGTATTCATATCTTTGCATTGAAATCAAGCTGAAATAGGTTTTGGAAGAGGCCACTTTATCTAGTTATAACAAAGCCCAGTCCCGAGACGAGGCTAGTAAAATCAGTTTGATAACATGTCTACTAGTTGTGTATAATATAAAGACGTACCTTTTACATTTTCTTTTCTAACAATACCTCAAGATTAGAGCCCTCGAATGCAAGAGTCAAAATTCAGGCGAGGCAGGAAGGAAAGCACTTGCTTTGCACCTGCAGTAATACAGTATAAAACAAAAATTTCTCATAAAATAGATTATATTTTTAAATTTAGTTTAGATGAAGGAAAAGAGGTTGGTCAGGATCGTAGCAAGTGAAGGTCTATAGTCTCTGCCTACCCCTGTGGGAAACAGGCGTGATATTATATATGTATGTACATTTAAAATATAGTTGGTACAAAGGCGAGCTTATCACTAAAACTAGCATCAGAGACTTGCACAATTTTTTTAACAGGCACAGTACATTTAGGCACCAGTCTTACCTGAAGTCAGGAGAACGGCTGTATATCAAGCAAAATACATTTTTCATAGTATCCGATAGTATATTAGGGTGGCAAAGGGTAGACAAATTGTATGTGTCTACAGACACATAGAATTTGTTCCATAAATGGAATGCACAGTACTGACTAACATAGGCCGAAAATGCCTGTGGCGGCATATTTACCCGTTCGAGTCGACTTAATGAATTGGTTCAGCCTTTGCTAAGGCTTGTGCCTATTACAAATAATTCTGTGCCAAAACGACTGAAATATGAACTTTATTGAACAACATTGTCCGTACGTCGTCCACTTAGTGCGTACACTGAAAAAAAAGTGATAGCTAAACCAGTGTTGCTACTTGCAATTTGTTTATTAGATATCAAACTTTTGTTCAAATGTTTCTTGTTTTCGTGTGTGAAGTGGCCAATACTGGTGTCAGATTTTTCGGGCTGCCTAAAGGCATCTGACATAGCTTGATGAAGCCGGGACCAACGGCTTATACGTGCTTTCCGAAGCACGGAGGAGCTTGAGAAGTTTTTATGCCACATGTGGTCATCCATCCAAAAGCGGACCACGCCTGGTGTCGCTTTACTTGCGAAAGCGCTAGCAATGCGCACTCCCGCCGGGCCAATAAGCACCTTTGTTCAAATTAGCAAAAGAATGTAGTTTAATTAAAACACATTTTAACAATTAGTAGCCCTGAGTTCAGCACTCGATTTTGTTAACGTGTAGCAAAAATTTTTGCTGCTAGCTTGGCATCAAGGTGCTAGAAGGAGTGAAGCCTAGATAAAGCAAATTCCGATATATAAGCTTTCCAATTTACGTGTTGTTAGAGCATATTGTGAAGCTGCCTGTACGTGCATATTAAAGGTGAAATAGCCCAATCAATAACGAACAAGGATATTCAATTACACGCTGCACAATGCAACACCTACGAGTCTGCAGACTGTCCGCCCGGCCGGTCCGCCGGACTCGGTCCGGTCCAACGCCAGATTAAATTCCTAGTGTACCTGCTTTGTAACAATCAGTGTAAAATAAAAAAACAAAATGTTTTAATTGTTTATTTTCCGACACAAAACACGGCAGCAATTTTGTTAGTACTAAGTGAATTGTAGCATTCCTATTTAGCAAAACAAATAAAATTATAACCGGGTGAGTGCAAGGTGGACTCTCGCACGAAGGGTACCGCACCGTTTATATTTAATTTTTTTCTTCTGTTTTTAGTATTTGTTGTTATACCGTATCCGAAATACATAATTTCTGAAAATTTCAACTGTCAAGCTATCACGCTTCATGGGATACTGCTTGGTGACAGACAGACAGACAGAAACACGGATAGCGGATTCGAGTCTTATTAATAGGGACCCGTTTTACTCTCTTTACCAATATATATTTGTTATCAAATATAGTATCGTTGAGTTAGAATCCCATAACACAAGCTTTGAACTTACTTTAGGGCTAGTTGAGTCTGTGTGATTTGTCCGTATATATTTATTATGTATTTATTTACTATTTGCGGCACTGCGCGCTTCTATTTTATCAGTATTTGTTCTAAAAATATAATTGTTAATTATTATTTGAAAGGAAACAGCTCAAAACTTAAACAAAACTTAAACCGTTTTGGACGGACAGCAAGAAATAGTTCCTTAAACCGTATGTACCGTAAATTCAACAGATCTTCTTCCAAAGAATTACGTAACTGCGAGAGTGAAACGAAACGCCCTTTGGAAGACGAACATAAAGTAGATATTTTTACTGCGAGTAGTGCAAGCTGAGCGCACTTTACCAGCAAATAAAATTTGTACGTCTGCATTTCTAAGAGACGAGTAAAATGACACATGTTTACAATAAAACTCGTGAGCATGGGTCGTATTACTTATTGTACATGTTTTTTTTCTAATCTGTCGGTGTTGTTTCCCACTGTTGGGAAAAGGCCTCTCCCTTCTTCTTCCACTCGTCTCTGTCCTCTGCGATCTCTTTTCATTTAATGGTGTAAGTATCGAGGTCGTCCCGCAATCTCGTCCTCGGTCTGCCTGTACTTCGACGGCCATCTGGCAGCCAAAAAGTAGCTAGTTTCGCCCATTTGAAAGGTCGCCGCACAAAGAACGCTGCTCCCAGTCTTCTGATACCTAGCTTATTCGCCTCTTACAACAATTATTACAACCTTGGGAGACCACAAGTAATATAAAACCAGCATTTGAAATTCAGGTCAGTAACTAGTAACCTGAATTTCAGATGCGAGAATAAGAGCAAGAGATAGTCTACAAAACTGCGATTAAATGAACTAAACGAAGCAAAAGATTCCCCCTCCCCATCCCACAAGCTCCGAGCGTTCTCAACTAACAGTATTTGTGTTAACGTTATAACGTTATCGCACCATAACGATATTAGCGCGATATCGTCGTGCGGTCATTGATATATCCTCCATTGTGCGGAATAGCGTGAATTGCGACCGAATTAGGATTATGTTTCTTGTTTCCAGTGTGGAAGTTTACTGTTATTGATAATGTTGCTTTGTCTTGAGAACGGATAAATACGAGAGTTCCACTCGTATGCATAAACGTAACAAATTAACTTTATCTTTGGAATAACCAATTGCTGTCGTATGTTTTAAACTAGAAATTGGCTGCAGGGCTCTTTCAAATATTTATTGAAGTGAAAACTTCTTTAGCGGCGTTGTGCACTTTTTTTTGGAATAGGTAAAAAATGTTAAACTCGCGTCAGGACACGTGACCTGATCGAAAATTCGTAAGACGGATGGAGAGTAGACAGCTGGCGCGGCGTAGGAGAGGGAGTATCCCCCCCTCTTTCTACGGCGCGGCGAAAATGTATGCCTGCGCCTGCTGTTTCGTATATCAAAAATGCACAACGTTAATATTCAAGTTTTCACTTCTGCCGGCACTCCCAGAGTGCAACCCGTCGTTTTTTTTCTCAAGAGTTACGTGATGTAACAAATTTGGTAAGAAGGGTACTTTTAGTATGTTATTTTGGATTTTTTAAGGGGCCAAAGACGGCAGTTCTATGTTATTTCTACAGATAAAAAAAACAATGATATTGATGACGACAGTAAGAATTTCGAGACGTAGTAATGAAAGTTGTTCAGTCATTTTAGGTGTAATATTACTGAATTCGATCATTATGATAACTGTATCGGTGATAATGTATGTTTTAGATTTACCCCTAAAGTAAATATATATGTAATAATATTCTTTATTTCAGACCATGGTCCATAGAAAGTTAGTAAAAACAAAATACTTATCCTAATGTTAGTAATTTCCAAGACAAGACAAAAATATTTAATTAATTAGGTGTACACATCTATGCACGAGCAGATCTGCCCAGTGCCTTACAAAAGGCCCATCAATTTTGCCTGCTAGGGTGTTAAGGATGCTGTTAGAACTCCCACGGAGTCGCTGCAGCGCCGAGGCAGCCCGATTACGCATTATGGCATAAAAATCGTCCATTCTCGCTTCAGCGAACATACCCGATGCACTACATCGCCGCGGCAGCCCCAGCAGCATCCTCAACGCATCATTATACTGGACGCGCAGAGCATTGTAAGCCCCCCGCGTATACCTCACCCACAGGCTGCACGAGTAAAATCAACATGCCTGTAATGATGATAATGAAAGCGGATTTTGACTAGGTGTCATATAGAGGTATAATATGGGCTAAGGTGATCATTTTATAAAAAGTTTATATGCTAGGCAACTAAAACATTGCCAAGAACCAAGCCCCGATTGTCAAGAACGCCATCTATTGATAAAAAGCAAAACAACCTACTACTTGATATCCGTTACGGATACGGCGCTACTGTAGCGCCGTCTATTTTTCACTTGGGAAAGCCCTGGCTTTTAAACGGCTGAACCAACTTTCATCAAACATGCATAAACAAACGAGCCACCGTAAGGGAACTTGCTTTCAAGTCAAAAACGCATCGAAATCGGTCCATTCATTCGAGCGCTACAATGCCACAGACAGACAGATCGACTGACGTTAGCATCTTACTTTATTTTAGACGACCTCCGTGGCGTAGTGGTCACCATGCTAGTCCGCCACCCAGAGGTCCCGGGTTCCATTCCCGGTCAGGGCAAGTTAGAAAATGGCCTTTTTCAAATTGTCCTGGGTCTTGGATGTTTATCTATATATGTATTTGTTATAAAATATGGTATCGTTGAGTGAGTATCCCATAACACAAGTCTCAAACTTACTTTGGAGCTAACTCAATCAGTGTAATTTGTCCCTATATATTTATTTATTTATTTTATTTTTATAACACCCCTCTTTTTGTCGGGGGACAAAATAAACCAATCGACTAACGAACAAGGGAGCGAAGCTTGCAGTCATCGATTTGTTGGTAATTTTGTAATGGATGGCTCACGGCAGTCACGGCGCACGGCTCGCCCGACCGCGTCTGCGGATGCGATCCGATTGAGCGGTTTGATAATCGAGTGCATATGCTCTGCCATAACTGGAGCATCTGGAATACGAGCAAATTTATAACGCTCTACGCGAAAGCCTAAGAAATAAAAAATATATTGTCATTTTTTTTTTGTTAAATAGGAAAATAATTGAAATTCATTTTAGTAAATAAAACTTATTACAAATTGGACGAGTATTTCAACGATATTTTTTTTTACTGAAATTGACATTACATAATTGACCGAGCGAGCGAAGCGAGAGAGGTCTCTGGAAAATGCTCATCAGACTGAAAAAGTTTTTCTAAGGCGTCGTTTTTGTAGTTCTTATAGTTTAGCTGGACCATTATGGTTCTGCATCAGTTGTTCCATTATTCAAAATCAATTATAGCCTATATGTTGCCCAGGTTTAACGGCTATATAACAGAAAATGTTTCATTCGAATCCATTCAGTATTTCCGGAGATTAGCGTATACAAGCAGACAGACATTTTCTTTTTAATTCTTACTCTATTACTATTTCTGCAGAAAACCTATTTTTGGAACGAAGTTCCTTATCGCGCATTGCAAAAGGAGGCTAGACGGAAAAAATTAAGACCAAAAGTTGTAACGACACTTTTTGCTATAGTTGTAAGCCGTGCGGCGTGCGCGTGTTTATCTGTCTGTCTCTCTCTCTCCTAATTAATCGAAAGGAACTTCGTTCCATCCAGGTGTCCCTTGACACCTCTCAAGTTTTTTTGGAAATATATTGCATGTAAAAACACATTATTATAGATTTGGATAAGAAAGAGCGGAGACTTACCCGCTCTTTCTTATCTGGGCATAAACAGCACAGCTAAAGATGCAACCGGGAACACACTAAGATCTCTCTCATTCACTCATTTTTCCAACCCGTTAACAATTTCAGCGAGTCAGTAGAACAAAATGGACCAGTCGCGTGCCCGCATTTTCGCGTTCCGCATACATACAGTACTCGCCTGGCGCTGCCTGCATCGAATGCGCTCAATCAAGCTGCATAGCCGTGTATTCAGACGATGTGCCATTGATATGCTAGTCTTTGGATGATGTGGTTTAAAATACTTATTTTAAAGTACAACTGATAATCTATTAATGTAACTAAATAACGTAAATAGATACTAATACAGAAGTATACTACAAAGTCTTATTAAATCCAATACAATTTTTCTATATAGTTTATCGTCATCATCTTCCTCGCCTTCTCCTCATTTATTTATTTATTTGGGGTCGGCTCTGTATGTCAACTCCCTTCATAGCTTTCCATCATTTACCTACTATGTGTGTTCTAACCCCCCCCCCTCTTCTCCATGTCCCGCTTTACATATTCCCGTTACGTCGTTCTAGGTCGTCTTTTAACTCTATGACAATTACCTTTAAGCTAATGATTTTATTTTCTAGATTATCGGCATCCCGCTTCATGACTTTTAATAAGTTTTTTTGTTATTTTTGTCAAAAAGTATAAAATAGTCGGTACCCACTTATTATGTAGGATATTGGATGTACGGTGCTTCCAATCTGTCATTTTTGGAAACATTTGGGGAGGACTTTTATTTTTATTTTATTTTATTGAGATCAAGATTATATCTAAGAACATTTTCAAAAATGTCTCAAAGATTTTGCCCCTTATTAAGATAGTTGCGTCTTAATAAGGGGCAAAATCTTTTTGTCTAAGTAAATAAATAATCAGTTGAGTATCAAGAGCTGAACTTACCCAAACATTTTTGCCAGTATTTAAAAAGTCACCTTGTATGTTAAGACTCGTTTCTACGAAACTTACAAGCTCAAAGCTAGCGACGTGACGCGCGTGACAAGTTTCAATGTCGCGTGACAGAAGTGACGCGGCGTGTTCCTCCCAGCACCAGATGTGCACTTGTTTGCGTGTCGCGTGCAATTTGCATCGACGTGAACGTATCGGTATACCTTAGCTTATTAGGGCTTTTAATTGTTTTATAGACGAGTTGTTTTTGTACAGTCCCAGCTATGTATTAGCCTAGCCACTAGCCTACAGCCACTAGTGGCTCTGTGAGCTGTAGACCTCGCGACTCACCCCGATCCGTTGAAGTTTATCGGATAAAAAAGTTGTTCAGACATAATAGTTAGGTCTTAATAAGGGTAACAAACCTGACCAGGGTCGCTGGAAAGCGCTGGATGCAGGCCGCTCTTGATCGGTCATTTTGGAAATCTTTGGGAGAGGCCTATGTCCAGCAGTGGATGTTATGCGGCTGAAATGATGATGATGATAATGATGAAGGGTAACAAAAAAGTTCTGTAACATTTAAAAAAAAACTAAATAGCTAAAGTAAAATATTTTTAAAGTTTTCAACGACAAAACAATTCTGTATATGACGGAGCAGGAGATTACCTACGCCGAACTCACTAAAAGTGTGACGATAAATACAGCGCTCCGCCTCGCGCTGTATCATGGATTCCAACCATATGTGTCTGAATACCCCTGGCCCACACAGTTATTGAATCTGTGTCCACCTGGGCTTATCGTCTAGCTGAAACAACTTATCGTTGTAATAAATCGGTTTACCAAATCGTCATCTATTACAACAATCACACTTAAAGAAGTTATGGCCAAGCCCACAGCACACTACACAAAGGAGATGTTCACAGTACGGCGGTCCGCACAAGACTGAGCCGCTCGTCGCTAGGGCGACCGCTTTTATACTTGTTAAAACATTTCAAAATGTAGCAGTTATGTTTTGTAGTAAACAACTTCCTGTTTGTACATCGAAAACTATAATAAATGGGATTATCTTGAACTCGCCGACACGGCCAACCTGACATGCGTACGCCCTCGTACGCGTTCTCAATAGTAACTTAAACTAGTAAGTAGCATCAGGCCTGTCTCACTCCGCGGTAGGTATTAAAATCGCAAGTACGTACGGCGGCCACGCTAAACACTTCTAAATTGAACTTAATTGTATCGTAGCCAGAGTCTCTATTCCTTTAATTGTTTTTTCAGAGTGAATCTTCTGTACTTGTACTATTATGTATTCTATGGTAGCATGGTTAGAAATAACCATAAAATGATTCTGATCTAGCTCGGTAATAAGCGTCTCACAAAACTATAATAAAATTTCAACTCGCAAAAATTCTACTCCAGAAGAGTGCCTTGCAAAACTACTTTTCTGAACCGGTCTTTTATTTGTCCTTCAGCCAAGATCTATACAGGAATAATTATAAAGAAATCATGACCAAGGGTCATATTCAATCCAATTTTTCGCACAATGCTTACGTATTCAATCATTCGAATCAACAAAATTCATGGATCAATTCAAAGGAATCAATTTTTAACTCGCCGACACTGCCATCTTGACAGTAACACCTGCCCTCGGGTTTCATATTTAAGATCAACACAAAGCACAAACGGTACACCGTTCGGCCAAACCTGATCAAAACAAAGCTTTAGTTATTTTTTTTTTTGAAGTCTTGCTGTACGACGAGGCAATGCCGCCAGTCTCTTAGGTATATGTTTTATTTTTATATTTTTTTAGTTAGGTAGTTATATTTTAGTTCACACTTTTAATTTTTTAATTTAGGTAGGTTATTGTGTTTTTAGTTAAATTTATTATTGTGTACTGTTTATATATTTTTTTTTCGCTATAAATAACCATCTTTATTAGATGACTTACTTAATTGGATTTAACGATCTAAAATATAATAAACTCAAAACAAAAAAAATGAACATCGATAAATCTTTAAAATCGAATTGGATAGTAATAACTTCATGTCTATGTGCAGCGATCACATGTTAAGGAACGCAGCCAGCCTTCCTGCTAGTTTAAAGTTGTTATTAATCATATGTTCTCTTTACCAGTAATAAAAGTTAAATTGAATCAAAACGAATAGAACTTCTAAATTTTAACGATGTTTAAAAAAAACGGTACAGTAATTATTAATTGAGTTAGGAGAGATCACCAAGACATATCAATAACAAAATTGCCATCGTTAGCCTCCCACTAATACGCGTATTACCACCTGTGATCACCAGGTCCACTTGACCTTATGATTTCCGCCAGAAACTCGACCTTCACAAGAGCTGACCGCATACTGCCCACTCACGGACTACGGGTCAACTCTAGTACGGTCACAACAAAACAAACAATGCAATTCATCACTCTACCTATGGCAATAAAGCCTTCGGCTGTGCTATCGGTCTTCCTAATGAGCTTCTCTGGCTCCCGCATCCTTCTCAACCTATCATGGAAACACTTGTGTATTTGCTTTGAGTTTCATGCCCGGAAAGCATCTCGATTTTTCAAATAATTGAACAGGTGAAAAATCGTCATAATGATTCAAGTAGTTATACGTAAGAACAACCGGAATCATCTAGGTTTAGAATGTGGTGCGAACAGTATGATCCACCTTTCGATTACATCCAACGATCAGAGGCGCTACCGCCAGGTCATAAACTGCCATGGGCTACTTGGAGGTGCTTGAATTGCCTCCGAACTGAAGTAGGCCGATGTAAACATAATCTGGCGCGCTGGTGCTATATAGACCAAGCAGAAGCACAGGGAGATTGTGGTCATGACGATTAGATCATTAGATCACCTCTATACCCTACCAGCTATACCGTGCTTGACCTATACACTGCCGCGGAGGGAAGCGTAAAAGTGGCAACGTTCTCGAAGAACAAAATTTAAAATTCAAGCCAACGACACGATAAGAAGAAGAAGTGGAGATAAACGTCAACTGGGTAGATAATATACGCTATTTTCCAACAAGTCAAATCAGACACCTTCCTCCAAACGTCAAAACAAACAGTTTCCACTGTTTGCACTTCGACTGCACTGGGACTTCGTATGAAATACAGGCAGATGACGACACAGATCCCCGGAGCCAAACAACGCTTTCACCATCAGCCCTTCCGCAATAATAAATCCAAAATTACGTTAAAATGGATACGTTCAAAGACACTACTTTGCGACGCTTTACCCCGCCAACAGCACAAAATAATTCATTTCTGGCTCAGGAAAATACCCAACTGTCAACAAAAACAAACGTTTACAGTACTTTTGTTACACTAAAGCGTGGCTGACTTCCTAACAATAAAAATAACATTGCTTATTACTACGATATTCTTGAATTTGACTATAATATCGCAATATTTACTCGACTTTAACTACTATCTAGATTAAAATTTACTCAAGTAACGGGACTTTACTTCAGTTAACCTAAAAACGCAGTAAATAATAAATAATAAATTAATGGTAAAATATTATTACTCACATAGTAAACGGTGAAGGGTCTTTTTAAATGAAGTCATCACCATGATCATCATCATGGTAGGCTTGCCGTCCTATTAATCACCTCTTCATCATCACTACCTCTTCATCAATAATATCTTCATCGTCATCACTGTCTCTTCATTACCAATATCATCATCATCACCCTGGTCATTATCTCATTATAATCTTTATAAAAGTTATTATCATATTTAGCTATCTTAAGTCCAATATTAGGCAAAGGCTAGGAGAACTTATCTTTCCAACTTTACGAATAATGAAGTACGTTACGTACCTCATAAATATCATTTTACACCAGTATTCACACGTAAGCTTATAAGACGCTAAAAATTATAATTTAAAATACTCACACAGACGCTTGTCACACAGACGCTTGTCACACAGACGCTTGTCACACAGACGCTTGTCACACAGACGCTTGTCACACAGACGCTTGTCACACAGACGCTTGTCACACAGACGCTTGTCACACAGACGCTTGTCACACAGACGCTTGTCACACAGACGCTTGTCACACAGACGCTTGTCACACAGACGCTTGTCACACAGACGCTTGTCACACAGACGGTTGTCACACAGACGGTGGTCACACAGACGGTGGTCACACAGACCATTTGTCACACAGACCATATGCAACGCAGGATGGGTTGCGATACTAAAACCAGAGCCTGTCAATGACCCCAAAAGTTATCGACACATTGCACTGCTAAACTCCATCCACAAACTATTAAAAAGGCTAAGAGTAAAGTCACGACACCAGCTCTATAGAAATGACTGTCGAAAAACTACTTTACCATCAAAACGAATAGAATTTGAATCCACCTATGTGGATACAACCATCAACCCCACTGAAAAACTATCTCCCACGCAGAGAAGTCTGTGCCAGCTCCACAGACTGAGAACTGGATGGGGACGAACTAGATCTTTTGAATTCTGGTGCGACTGGATTGACTCCCCAGCTTGCGGATGTGGCGCGCCTGAATAGGACATGGACCACATTATTCGAGACTGCTGGAAGACTGGTTCACCCTGCAAAAAGACGCAATACAATAGATACAGAATAACGACTGTAATAATAGCCATACGATTTTTAAATAAATAGACAGGTTCCTGTTTTTCAGAATAGGCATGACGAATTGAAAAACACTTTTGGTCCATCGGTTAGACCATCAAACAACATTGTAGTTGGTATACACACTCTTTGGACCCTGTCTCTTCACCCCTATTCTCCCATGGATTCACTCAAGTGGGCAAAAGATTCAGATCCAACTTCTGATGACGGAGCAGGAGATTACCTACGCCGAACTCACTAAAAGTGTGACGATAAATACAGCGCTCCGCCTCGCGCTGTATCATGGATTCCAACCATATGTGTCTGAATACCCCTGGCCCACACAGTTATTGAATCTGTGTCCACCTGGGCTTATCGTCTAGCTGAAACAACTTATCGTTGTAATAAATCGGTTTACCAAATCCTCATCTATTACAACAATCACACTTAAAGAAGTTATGGCCAAGCCCACAGCACACTACACAAAGGAGATGTTCACAGTACGGCGGTCCGCACAAGACTGAGCCGCTCGTCGCTAGGGCGACCGCTTTTATACTTGTTAAAACATTTCAAAATGTAGCAGTTATGTTTTGTAGTAAACAACTTCCTGTTTGTACATCGAAAACTATAATAAATGGGATTATCTTGAACTCGCCGACATATACATTTTCAAACCATGTCACAAAATTTCAAGAGAATCGGTTGAGAAATTCAACCTATAGGTGAGAACAGAGAACAGACGGACATACTGACAAACTGACGGCCGGATAAAAGCATTTTTGGCCAGTCTCGAAACTTTGACGCTTCGCTCGCTTGATCAATTATTGGGTTTTGTAGAAATAAAAGTGCTAGTTGGCTTTGTGAGCTGTCGCGAGTCTACCTTCAAAGCCATTTATTTATCTTTGGATATTTGCGTCACAGCTAATTTGGATATTACACCTAAGTTTAGTGCCACAGCCTAGTGCAAAAGAAGCGGCAACCACTATACAGATGCAAGTACATCTTCACGTCTTTATCCCTGACGGAGTAGACAGAGCGTAGGTCCGTAAGACCTAAATACCACGCTTAGCGTGATGCTAAGCCTTAAGACAACAACAAAGAATACAATAACACCACTAAAACGTCGTACATTCTCATATGCCGCACACCCGCGTGACACCAGACACGTAGAGATGGGTTTACGCCCGGGCATATTGGGCACATTGCATAAATAAATAAATAAATAAAAATATTGTTTATTTCCATCCACAACAACAAAAAGTTAACTTAATAACTATAGTTAATAAACATTTGTGCAAAACATAACAGTAAAAAAAAAACAAAAACATTAGTAGATACATTACAGATGATGTACAGGGTTGTTGTGGAGGACTGGCGCCTGAACTAGGTATCCCAAGAACCTGTCTTACAGGTCACCAGGCCCTGTATAAATGCCGAATAAATGTCCGTATATGCCGGATAAATGTCAATTAACATACTTTTTATTTAATATTTCATTCAAATATCTACATTTGAGTATGAACAAGCCTTATTTAGATTACGACAAATAAATTGACATTAAAAAACTAGAAATTGATATAATGGTTGATGACTTAGTGAAAGCAGGCAAAATATCACTCTTTCGGCTCTTCAGTTGCGTCGACGCAGTGCAAGCGTAAAACTAGAATTTATTTGGAGAAAGCTAGAATTTATTGTGATTAACCGTGATTGTGATAATTATATGAACAAATTATTTTATTATAGTTATGATTTACAAAGATAAGTTCTTGCTTCTTTTCACTAAAATTTAATTATTTGTTTCTTTGGAATTTATTTGGGTGTAAACTCTTTTTTGCCCAATACCTACGCCCGTTTGTGCCCATTTATGCCCAATTTGTTTTGCCCTCGACCCATCACTAGACACGAGACACGAGTCGCCCGCGGCCGTCGCGTCGCTGTCTCGTTGTTTGCCGAGTGTTATTGACACGACGTCCGTTGTTTGTCGCCTCGCTCTAATGTAATAAATACTATGTTTGCCCGCTTCCTGAGCAAACGAAATAGTATATGTTAGCTGCATTACACACCCGCAGGGGAGTTTCTCAGAAGTTGATGAGATTAGCAGATATGTATTACATAATTGCTAACAAGAATTCGTATGGAAAATTATCATACCTTCATTACGTAATCTTCGAGACAAATATTCGTTTGTGGTGAGAAATATTTGCTGCGTATTATCATAAACTAAAGGCCTTTGATTACTAACTTGTGGGATATAACAGCTACAGGTTAATAAAAAAGAACATGGCGGTTGTTCCGAAAAGCTAGAAGTCTTCTTCTTATCGAATCAAACCTAAAAGAACCTACGTAGAATGCTTATTTCGGTATATTTTCCTTGTTTTAAGTCTAAAATTAGGGTTCAAAAGTTACCCCTTCTATTTTGTAGCTTTTTATAGTTTTCCACATGTATCGTACCTTCTGTCTAATCCAAAACATTTTTTGTTTTAGTCAAAGTATGTATTTTTCTTTTTATATATCTCTTTTGTAATGCCTACTACAGCTGTGTATAGTGAGTTTTTGACCAACGATTTTTTTAATTCAAATCGCATATAATTGAAGAGCAAGAGAAGACGAATAAACAAATTTTCAAACCTGGAATACCAAGTAAAGACTAAATCAAACGAATCACTACAATTTATATATAGAAAATCTTCGTCAACTTTCTCCACGAGATCAAACAAATCGCGGTAAAGCAAAAAGTCATTGTTCCCGACAAACACTCCTTAATTCCGGCTCAAATCCCGCAAGACCGGGATTTTTCGGGCGGCCCACCGCACCGCGTCACGCGCAAATTATTACATTAACCTCACTAAGGATTTCCACCGCTTTCCTCGCCCTCCCTCGCTGTTTTTTAGTCATTTCTACGAAGCTCTTAAAGTACATCTCAAATAATTGGGAACGCCATAGGGATTATCCCGGACAAACATTAGCTCAGCACAATTTTATTTATTTTTCTCGTTTATTTACTGGAAGGCTAAAAATATTTGGTAATGGAAAGCTAGTGATCACATATACCTGTTATTATGAAAAAAATACTAGGTATTTTAATGTAATAGATTCTAAAACATACACACTTGTGCTTGCTTCCATGTGGTCTGGTCATCATCATCATCATCAGTTTTTTTTTAGTCCCCACTGCAAGAGCACGACCCTCTCTGTACTACCAGAGCCATTGGTCAGAGCAGTCAGAGGATTTGGTCTACACTCTACTTGCTTGCCAGACGGGTTGGAGAGCTCTTATGATGTTTAAAAGCTTTGTTTAGCTTGTATTTCCTAAGTCGCCTTCTACGACATCCACGGGAAGATTTGAAGTAGTCCTATTTGACTCTGCCGGCAACCACATGGCGGCTGGTCTGGTAGTCTACTTAAAATGTGCATTTTAAACAAAATGACAATGCATTTTATACAAAATGTACTTTTGTTGAGGAAAATTATTCAGTATCATGGAAATCTGTTCTTAAAGTTCACAATCATCTTCCCTTAAGAACATTTTTTACAAATTCAACCCAGCCAACAGCAATACCGCCCATAAACATGAAACAACAAGTCTCCTAAAATTATTTTGGGCACAAACACACCGAATAAACTAGGGCATGGTTTCTGCATAAACCAGTCGGGGTCGGCCGTACATCTGCTGCTAATTACAGCCTCCAAAAAGCCTGAGATCGACCCGCGTAAATCTGAACGATCTACGACTCTAATAGTGAAATATCTCACTCGTTAGTGTTGTTATACCAAAATAGATTGCTAGAACAAGATACTCGTTAGAATTACAAAAAATGTAAGAATCGGATAAAAAAAGTTGTCCAGACAAAAAAGTTACGTCTTATTTTGACGACCTCCGTGGCGTAATGGTCACCATGCTAGTCTGCCACTCAGAGGTCCCGGGTTCGATCCCCGGCCAGGGCAAGTTAGAAAATGGCCTTTTTCAAATTGTTCTGGGTCTTAGATGTTTATTTATATATGCATTTGTTATAAAATATAGTATCGTTGAGTTAGTATCCCACATCACAAGTCTCGAGCTTACTTTGGGGCTAGCTCAATCAGTGTAATTTGTCCCTATATATATATATTTATTTATTAAGGGTAACAAAAAAGTTACGTGACATATTTGTAATTGTTTCGAAATGGCCGATGTAAAATATATAAGCCTTACCCCTATATTTCCGCCATTGACAGTAAATTTGTATATAATTTTTGAACCATCTCACAAAACTTTACGATAGTCAGTTGAGGAAATATGCGACTTATAGGCGAAAAAACAATCGGACAGGCAAATTGACGGAAATCCGGAAAAAAAACATTTCTGGTCAATCTCTAGACTGAGACGCTTCGCTCGCTCGGTCAGAAAGAAAAGACAAACTAAAAGCCTCTCCCAACAAAGGGATCATTTGCCTATAACACCACGCATAACCGACGTGTTGGTGCATTAGATGGTATAGTCTTTGCTCAGAGGACGTATCTCTACTGGTATATCTGTTCCCTATACGTCCTTTGGTTACCTCTTACTTACGACGGATAGGATTTGAGGAGACAAATGGTATCTGCCGTCAACACACAGCTAATTATACAATTAGTCATACCTATTTGCATTAATCCTAATAGTAATTAAATAATACGTATTTCCTGGGAGAGGCATAGAGTAGACATTATGCGTCTGAAATGATGATGATTATGATCATTTGCATCATTACTCTAAATTCTTATACTTGTTCTCATAAGTGCCTGTTCCCGCCATTTTGTCTCTTTCTTGCACACATAACGTAGATATATCTATATTTAGATCCCATGTAATATATCACTCGTTGCAACAGACGTGCAAAATCCCTTAAAGAAGGGCGTCAAGCATCATCTACCATTCTATATTTACCCCTTAGCAAAGAGTAGTACACATAAACGTGCATCAAAATGCTTGTAAACATATTTAATTTAAATGAGTTATGATTATGACTCATTATTCGTATATATACATAAATATGCTTATGTTTTGAAATAATATCGACATGAGTCCGCTTTGCCCTTGGCCACTTAGTTATGAACAGTACAATACGTTCTTACTTATCATACGGAGAACGGTTTCGTAAAGCGTACCTCACTTTTTTCATTGACAGTATCGATATGAGTGCGCTTTGCTCTTGGCCCCGTAGGTACGCATAGCATAGTACGCACACACTTAAAGTACGTACGTTGTAGGCGTACTTTACTCAAACAGGCAAAATTATTAGCGAACAGGTCAAAATTACGCTTTTTAAAGCTTTTTGCCAGGGTTTCTACACGGGTAGTCTGTGGGTCTGTTGTACTAAGAGATCGCTGGATGTCATCCGTATTCAATATAATAATATATTTAGAATGCTGTTGGGACTCCCTCGATTTTGCAGTGCCTCTGGAATGTTTGTGCAAGCAAGGACGGATGGTTTTCATGCCGTGCTCCGTAAAAAAGCGGTATCAATGCTGAGGAGAATCAGGGCGAGTCACAACAGCATTCTTAAAACGGTGGCGGACAGGCCGCATTCTCAATTAATGCGGCACTTGATTAGAGCAACTATGCCTGTAGCTCTGCATGGGGAAATATAAAATATTTTCGAGTCCCCATTGATTTAATTTAATCTAATCTAATCTATCTCATATAAAAGATTATACTAACATAACTTATAAGTTTCAGTTAAATTGTATACTAACAAATTTGGATCCCTGTTATCTGATAAATAAACAAAAAAAAAAAAAATTAGGCGTTTCATTGACAGTGTCGCTATGAGTCCACTTTGCCCTTGGCAACGTAGTTATGCAGAGCATAGTAAGCAAATACTTATCGACAACGGGCTCCGTAAAGCGTACCTCACTCAAACAGGCAATGTAAGCGTTTCATTGACAGTGTCAATATGAGTCCGCTTTGCCCTTGGCCCCGCAACTACGCACCGTACGCACACCCCGAGAGCGGGCCGTCGTAAAGCACACCTCACCCTTTGTTCGAGGTAGGGATAACTTCGCTCCTAAAATATTGGATTAATTATGGCTGCCGTTAAGAACAGACGGCGTGAGGTAATGTCCCACTATATTTATGAACTCTGCGTCTGAAGGAGCTTCATACTGCACAGGATTGCGAAAGCTTTTAGTATTACTATTTTACGTGAAAATTTTAAATTGTATATATTAACTTTGTACTTGGATTGTAGTGTTTGATGAAGGTACACAATTATCACTTTCAGGTCATTTAAGTTCATTTATTAATTACTAGCTGCGCCCGTGGGGTTCGCTCTCCGTGGGAATTTCGGGATAAAATCTATTCTAAGTCCTTCCCTGGGTATCAAACTATATCCATATCAAATTTCATCTAAATAGTTTCAGTAGTTGAAGTGTGAAGTGGTAACAAAGAAAAAAATATACGATCTCACTTTCGCATTTATAATATTAGTAGGAAGGATAGTAGGATTTACCTTCTCTTAACTTACTAAATTTTCATGCTGAATTTGGCCTTTGGGTCTAACCACCCTAGATCCTGTATTCATTTGTTTTTAACCCTCACAAAAAGAGGGATGTTATAAATTTGGCGCTAATGTCTGTCTGGCATCATGAGATAAATATTAATGGTATTAGTTCAACATTTTATAATAACAACCATTTTGTTTGAACGCGAATCCTTTGAAACAGATTTCTGTAGAAGTCTTTGCACTGAGTTTCTTTGGATTTAGACAGCAGCTACCTGAATAGTCGCCATTTCAATAGTTGGTGACGACACGACAAACAATGGCGGACGATCTCATTGTGGCGGGTTAATGAAGGCTGGATAATGAGCTGAGAATAAAATAAAGCTTTCTGTATGCCATTCGCTTTAGAATAGAATAGGTATTATTCTATTGCCGTGCGGTTTTCGGCGGAGTAGAATAGGGGCACTCCAAGTCCTCTCGTGGACGTCGTAGAAGGCGACTTAGGAAATACAAGCTAAACAAATAAACATCAATGCGACTTCTTCAACCCGCTTGGTCAGCGAGGAGAGCGTAGGCCGACGTCCTCTGGCTGCACTGGCCAAGTATGGGTCTGGTAGTACAGAGAGGGTCGTGCTCCTGCAGTGGAGACTAAAAGACCTTAATGATAATGATGTTGAGAATAGGGGTAACTATAGAATACTTTGTCTACGTGATCGAATCAGAAAGATTCGTATAGGAGAATGAAATGCACTGACAAAGCTCAGGAGATGAAATCATTGTTATGGCAATGAACTGATGGCTGATGGTGAAAAGGTTCTTAGATGATGGCCGATTCCCGCCTATGTATCGTTGGGACACCCACTTATTAGTTGTTCGGTCGATCTTAACAAGCCTAGGTTGCAGGATGCAAGCCGCTTCCTTCGTTTTGGTAATCATTGAGGGAGCATTTTTATATATCCAGTGGAGTTTCTGTGCTGGAACTGGAACACGGGGTTCTTTAAAAAGGGAAAGATTTGACGACCTACGTGACGTAGTGGACACAATGCAAGTCCGCCACCCAGAGGTTCTGGATTCGATCCCCGGTCAGGGCAAGTCGGAAAATGGCCATTTTCAAATTGTCCTGGGTCTTGGGTGTTTATCATTATGTATTTGTCATAAAATATAGTATCGTTAAATTAGTATCACATAACACAAGTCTCGAACTTACTTTCTTTCTTATCGTGTGTGTTAGTGACTAACACTAGTGTCAGAGTTTTTTAAACCGCCTTAAAGGCCTCTGACATGGTTTATAGGTAACGACCAATGTCAAAGACAGTGACCGGGACCGACGGCTTAACGTGCCCTCCGAAGCACGGATCATTTTACTTATTAGACAATCAGGAGATCAGCCTGCAATGTCCTAACCAAACTAGGACAACAACACAAAGTCGTTGCCCCCGCCGGGAATCGAACCCGCGACCTCCGGGTATGAGCTGAACGCTCTAACCATTACACCACGGAGGTAGTTAACTTCGTCGAACTTACTTTGGACACAGAATAAATATTAGCTTTTGGGCTAACTCAGTCCGGATAATTTGTCCCTTTATAATTATTTTATTTCCTTGCAGTCGCCAAGAGGGTGCGACTTCTCTTGTGATGTAAGCTATGTTAACTACTTACCATCAAGCCTACCTAATAGTCAGTAGTTGTCATCACTGTATGTCATGACTTATTACTTATAAATTTATATAAAAAAGTCTTGATTTTCTAAACGAGAAGAATTTTGATAATGACGTAAATAATAATTATAAAAAGAGTCTCAAATTGTACGAAAATAACTGAATAGGCAAAACAAAGGGCCATTTGAAAGGCGGCGTCTGAATGAGATCTTCGGCTAATGAGGTTCGAATCGACTGGATCGGTGATCAACGGGGATTGGCCGGATTCAGGTGATTTTATGACGATTAGAGAAAATATCTTCTGCTCCGTTAGGGATAAAGAAGTGTTAATGTATCTAGCTATGTCTCAATTGTCAATAATAAGATATTTTAGGTAAACTGTTAAGGTTAAGAGAGGGCCTCTGCTGCCGGCGCCGGCTCCTAAAAATATCACTATTGGGCACCGCCGGTTATACTGCCGGCAGCCGAGATTTAAAACACCGGCTACCGGCGCCAGCACTCAAAATTTGCCGTGAAGTGTAGGTTAGATTCGTTAGGTTTCCTGAGACAAAAACACGAGCGAGCGACTCAAGCTAAGGGGGAAAGTAACACAGACACAGATCGTGTTATACCAGCGCCGGCAGCCGATTCGGCAACCAGCGCCCGCAGCGGAGGCACTCCCTAAGGTTAATGTTTCAAATGTTTTGACAAATAAAATCTTTATAGGCCTTTACGTAAAAATAAAAATAATCAAAAAGCAAAAAGTTGTCTACAGACTACATTTCTTTTTAATCAACTTCCAAAA
Organism: Acrobasis consociella; assembly: GCA_963555685.1. NCBI lineage: Eukaryota > Metazoa > Arthropoda > Insecta > Lepidoptera > Pyralidae > Acrobasis > Acrobasis consociella. The sequence goes on along the minus strand of OY743108.1, from coordinate 22,823,763 downwards.
AAGGAGGAGATTATCAATTCGTCGCTATCTTTTTATATGTACCTTTGTTCACCAATTATTCGAAGACGCTTGGACCGATGTGAATTTTTTGTTGTTTGAGATGGTATTTGCCTAGGAGTTTCATAGAAAATTTATTAAGATCGGTTGTAGTATGGAATTCTAATTGGAGTGTTATGGAATTTCGTTGGAATGTCAATCTATCAAAAGTTAGTTACAAACAGCAAAGCCATAGGTGTGAGTTTTATTCGTATTAGTATCGTAAAAGTCGAGCTTTATGTCTTCAGCATTAGCACTATTATTTAGCAGTCCTGCAGCCATGGTGCAAATTAAAGCCAGGTGCAGAGATCGCCATCTTAACTCTTGAAGAGCAGACCTGGTTTATGAGTGTTGACGAAGCAAAAGAGGTTTGCAAGGATCGTAGTAAGTCAAAATCCGTGGTCTTTGCCTACCCCCATGAGAAACCTATGTATTTATTATTTTGAAAATATATTTTTTAAAACAAGTTTTTGTCTGAAACCCCTATCCTCTTCCATGCTGGTCTGGGAGAAAAGAATAACTTAGAATATATGAGGTGCTTCCCTTCCTACGAAGATCGTAAAAGACGATCGAGGGAATCGGCGAAAATGCGAATCATGTTATCAGGCGATTCGGCTAGCAACCCATCACTGTATTGCTTTTCCATCTTCTCGTCCACCACAACGCTAAAAATGGCTTTTGAGTCTTGCGGCCCTAGGCTCTGTAGGGACAGAGCCAATATAAGATATAAAGTTCTCTGTCTTAAACGCCGTTAGGGATAAAGACGTGATAATATGTATGTATCCTTAAAGTTACAGTTAAAGTTCAAGACGAATCAAACAAGTCCAAATTCAATGGGGTGATACTTTGATTGATACTTTCGATTGCAAAATTTCAGCTCAATTGGAAATCGGGAAATGAGTCTATTTTTACTTACACGATTTAATTACAGATAGACAGTACATAGCTTGTAACATATCAAAAAAGTCATTTATCCACTTCGGTCTTGAAAGAAAAGCAAAAATTAATAGAATAGAAATAGAATGAATAGAATGTCACAGATCGTTAAAGTCAATAGAGTAAAAGAACTTAAATCATATCAACAGACGATGCGACTGGCAATGTGTGACTTTTTTGATTTCCTTGTTCCATCTAACGCACCGATGCTGGTCTGAGAGAAATAAAAAAAACTTAGAATGTACCAGCTGCTTCTCTTCCCACGCAGATCGTAAAAGCCGATCCAGGGGATGGGCAAAAATGCAAATCATGTTAACAGGCGATGCGGCTAGCATCACTGTACTGATTGCTTTTCCATCTTCTCGCACACCATGACGTTAAAAGTGGCTTTTGGGTCTTGCGGCCCTGGGCTCTGCATAAAACCGCAAGACCCAAAATGCTCTGTCTGCCCCATTAGGGATAAAGACGTGATAGTATGTATGTATGTATCTAATGCACACAAACTTGCTAAACGCTTTTAGATTTTGCGACCCTGGGTTTTGCCTGCCCTATTGGGGCTAAAACCGTGATAGTGTGTCTGTGTATTTCATAACCCGGGGATCACCTAAGGTCTATAGCAATGAATAATTGACGGATAGTTGACCGAGCGAGCGAAGCGTCTCAGTTTCGAGTTTGGCCAAAAATGCTTTTGTCCACGTCACATTTCTCAAACCGATTTTTGTGAAATTTTGTGCGACTGTTCGAAAATTATATAGAATTTTTTTGTTGATTCAGTTTTTTACCGATAAACCTTAACGGATCAGGGTATCTCGCGGGGTCTACAGCTCACTAAACCACAAGTATTATACATTTACCACTCGCTCCAAAACCAACATAGTAGTTGCATGAAGAATATCTTTTGAATCATACGTATAGTTAGTAAAAATCTTTCTTGCAACAAAACATAAGTTACGGAGTATAAATTAAAGCAGCTCAGTTACCTTTCTCTAGAGTCACTATTTTATAACTCTGCCAGTAAAGTGGCGCTGCACAAGTTAAAAATAACCGTTTTATTCCCGTGCACTTCTAAAAATATTACCGCTTTAGAAGTTCTCTACGTAGTTACAGCATTCCAAAAGAACAGGTATAAATTGTTGAACTCATATGCGAAACTCTTATAATGTCGTCTTAAGAATAACCCGTTGAAGCTAAAGTGATAAGTGCTGTTTTGAAAACCAATAGGATTCCAAGCAAAAACTATCCCTATCTCCGTATTATATGTAAATTACTACATGACATTGGTTGTTAAACTACAGCACATTCACATTCCGCTTCTGTGGAATCTTTTTTTGACGATAACATTCATTCGACGACCTCCGTGGCGTAGTGATCACCATGCTAGTCCGCCACCCAGAGGTTCCGGGTTCGATCCCCAGTCAGGGCAAGTTGGAAAATTGCCTTTTTTCAAATTGTATTAGGTCTTAGATGTATTTGTTATAAAATATAGTATCGTTGAGTTAGTATCCCATAACACAATTCTTGCACTTACTTTTGGGCTAGCTGAATCAATACAAGTTGTCCTTATATATTTATTCGTTTATAAACAAAACATAATTTTTGTTTGTAGTGGTGTAAGATTTTCGTAAAAAGTGAACTAAGTCAAAGTCAAAATCATTTAACTATCTTTGGGTAAATTTATATCACTGGATAATTGTCACTGTTTTTCTTATGATTTCTTATAAGGTAAATGTTGACGTCAGATCATTTACTAATAGCTAAGTTTACTGCCGCTTCCTAAGCGCAAGTACAGAAGAAACGGTAACAAACTGTACTGCAGTATTTTCTCCAAAAACGTCAACTTACAATTATACTGATATGGACAGCTGATCGGACAATTAAACAAAAAAACACCCACCCACAAGGTGTTCTGACGACCTGACCAAGGTCGCTGGAAGGCGCTGGATGCAAGCCGCTCTAGATCGGTCATTTTGGAAATCTTTGGGAGAGGCCTATGTCCAGCAGTGGACGTTATGCGGCTTAAATGATGTCTGGACAATTGGGATGGGAATGTATACATACATACATACTATCACGTCTTTATCCCTAATGGGGCAGACAGAGCATTTTGGGTCTTGCGGTTCTATGCAGATTCCAGGGCCGCAAGACCCAAAAGCCACTTTTAGCGCCATGGTGGGCGAGAAGATGGAAAAGCAATCAATACAGTGATGGGTTGCTAGCCGCATCGCCTGTTTACATGATTTGCATTTTTGCCCATTCCCTCGATCGGCTTTTACGATCTGCGTGGGAAGAGAAGCAGCTGGTACATTCTAAGTTTTATTTTATTTCTCCCAGACCAGCATGGGAGCATGGGAATGTATTAATGATACCAGCATCTTTCCCATAGGAAAAGACACGACGTACATGAAAATGAATTTGCAGTCGTCAAAACAAATAAAACTTAAACAAAATCTACAAACCCTCACCTAACCGGCATTGGACCCCAAATGGGGCAAGTTCGGCAATAACCGACTACATAAAGGGCGGTGTTATTGTAAACAAGCAGCGTTCCCTTGCCGCGCGTAACGGGGCAAGTTTTATTAAAAATCCCGACAAGTGTCCCGGTCAAGTGGTTCTGGTGGATTAGTTAAAGAACAAATACTTATCTGGAACAGTATAAATAAATAAATATATAGGGACAAATTACACTGACTGAGCTAGCACCAAAGAAAGTTCGAGACTTGTGTTATGGGACACTAACTCTACGATACTATATTTTATAACAAATACATATTTAGATAAACATTCAAGACCCAGGCCAATTTGTAAAAGACCATTCTCAACTTGCTTCGACCAGGAATTGTGACCACTACGCCACGGAGGTCGTCTGAGTATAGCTTAAATAACCGGCCAAGTGCATATCGGATTCGCGCACTAAGGGTTCCGTACCATTATCTATAAAAAATCACGTTTGTTATATGGGAGCCCCCCTTATATATTTATTTTGTATTGTTTTTAGTATTTGTTGTTATAGAGGCAACAGAAATACATAATTTGTAAAAATTTCAACTGTTTAGCTATCGCGGTTCTTTAGATACAGCCTGGTGACAGACAAACGGACAGCCGGACGGACAGACGGACAGACGGACGGACAGACAGCAAAGTCTTAGTAATAGGGTCCCGTTTTTACCCTTTGGGTACGGAACCCTAAAAAGAAAGTTTTTAACATTACTTGAAATCAGTCTTATTGTACTAAAATACGAATAAGTCTCAAATGGTTTCAAACGCTCTATGTATGATCTAAATCGCAGGTTCTAAAGTGGATGGCAGCTAGCTCCCTTGGATTGTGAATCGTAGAAGCAAAAAGGGAAGGCCATTGCAAAAAAAAAGACGTGTGGCACTCGGGGACTGCCGCGGTAAAGCTATTGCATTAAGGTGGTTCGATACAAGGAAGGACGGCAACGTCGCAAACGGACGACGGAGACGAAGCGACAACCTACATGGTAGGCGGAGTGGAGAGCGTGAGGTTTTTTCGTTACGGAATTTCTGGATTCGGTCCCCGCGCTCAAGGCCCGCCATAGAAGCTATGCAATAGCTTAAAAAGTTATAATTAAGCCGAAGTGCGGTACTGTGTTATTTTTATTTATAATATAAGTAAATTACTGTGTGCCTGGTTATCGCAATGATATCAGTTGATTACTGAATTACCTATAATATGAAGTACCTATGAAATATAAATTAATAATATATTATTTCAATCGATATGTGTACCTAAATATTAGCATTATCTTGACTATTGTTTCATTTTTATCAAAACTATACCAGTGGTTTTGAGGTTCAGTCATTTAGTACAATATTTTTCATTTAAATACATGTGAATTGTTGAATACTTTTTTAAGTGAATGGATAGTGAAATATTATGTTATTTTGCTTATTTAAGAGAGTAAATAAAAATTCTTGTTTTTATTATAAAGTGTTATTTAAACAAAAGTGACGGGTGATTTAATTAATAGCTATTGAACAAAAGTTAAAATTAGGACTACAAGAGAACGTTGCCGGCTTTGGAGACTGACGTTCTTGGCTCGATCATACCCTGTGGGGAACATCAAGTTGACATTGTTTTATAAAAATATATGCGCAGGTATAACTAGAACAAGGCTGGAGCACGCTAGATAAACCAGTAACTATAGTAACCCATCTGAAGCAGACTTGTGATAATCTCCAAAAACTTACAGTTTCGCCACAAACCTAGCGAATGGAAAATAAGCGGCCAAGTGCGAGTCGGACTCGCTCATGAAGGGTTCCGTAGTAGCAAATAACATAATATAAAAGTCTTGTAGTATGTTTTTTTTAATTTTTATATTTGAGTTGATTGAATGAAAGGTACATTGCCGTTTATGCTTTATGACGTATTAAAAAAAAACTGCTTACTACATATCGTTCAAACCAATTTTCGCTGGTAGTTTTTATGGTAATGAACAACATATATTTTATTTAGTTTTATCATTCTTTTATTTTAGAAGTTATGGGGGGGACACACTTTTTTCCACTTTGGAAGTGTCTCTCGCGCAAAGTATTCGGTTTAGAAAAAAATGCTATTAGAAACCTCAATATCATTTTTGAAGACCTATCCATAGATACCCTACACGTATGGGTTTGATAAAAAATAAATTTTTGAGTTTCAGTTCTAAGTATGGGGAACCCCCAAAATTTACTATTTTTTTTTCTATTTTTGTGTCAAAACCTTAATGCGGTTCACATAGTACATCTACTTACCAAGTTTCAATAGTATAGGTCTTATAGTTTCGGAAAAAAGTGGCTGTGACATACGGACAATCAGACAGACATGACGAATTTATAAGGGTTCCGTTTTAGGGAACCCTAAAAAAGGATTTATGTTTATAATTATAACGGTATTGTGTAGCATTTAAGCCATGGATACGATTTATGGTATAGATTTTTATGTTCATTCTATAATCATTCTAATATTAACAGTGGTACAGTGCGTTGGATTTTTACTGTTAATAATAATCTGGTGTTTGAATCCAAGATGGCGGACAATCCAACACTACACCGGAATGCTGCAAATATTTTTGGGAACTCTACACTCGCTACAAGGGACGTTGCCTATCTTCGAGATAGCAGAACCGATATTGGGTATATTAGATACAGTACCTGGGCGACCGAGCTTTGCTCGGTTACATCTCAAACATAAACTATTTTTTTTTAAACTTGTCTAAAAACAATGCAAAATAAAAAAAATATATAAACTTAAACATAAAAAAAACAAAAGTAAGTCACCGAGTGGGATTCGAACCCGTAACACTCTTTCTAGCGGTTGGTATCCTTAACCACTGAGCTAAATCAAGGCGGTCGCGGAACGACGAAATTAGCAACCATATTCTGCGTGGAAAGAAAAACGCATGAAAACTCGAAAACACGCGTTTTCCTAAACATAAAACTAATCTAGATCGATTGTTTACCCCCGAAAACCCCCATATACAAATTTTCAGCGAAATCGTTAGAGCCGTTTTCGAGATCTCAGAAATTTATAAATAAATATATATATATATACAAGAATTGCTCGTTTAAAGGTATAAGATTCGATTTCATCACACTGCATGTGTGTTGCTCTCTGTGCTCCATATTAATAGCTCACGTCAAACTAGTCTTTGTACACTTGAGAAAAATCACATCTGGAAAGCTTAAAGTCACAGCTTTTATATTCGGGATGTATGCCATGATTAAATGCATCCATTTTATTACATTAGCTACTTTAAAAAGAAGTTATATGGTTCAAAACTACTCTCCAATATTGCAAGGTGTAAACATAGGCATTATGCTGATTTTGAACTTGGTAATGTTTATTAATATATCTATTTCAGTACTAACATCTTCAATGTCTCGTCCTAGTGTACAGCAAGTGTATTCCTTAGTCGGAGTAGCGATTATATGCGACTTAACTTTATTTATTAACTGGATTTTGTTTTTAATGAATTTTTATTATTGCCATTACAATAACGACTTGTGTAATATTTGGAATAACTATAGTATTTTAACATTTACAAGATTTAGAATGATACCGCTTGTATTATTCTTTTTATTTAAAAAATCTACGAGAAATGAAGTAAAGGTGTATTTTAGAAAGAAACTTAATCTTTGGAGGGCTAGGCATGCGGCTTTGAATTGAATCTTTTACGTAGGGCCATAATAAGGCCAGAAAAAAAAATATAAAAAATATATATTTAATTTTTAGTCCACATTATTTATGGAATTATTAAAATTAAAATTAAACTACAAACTAAACCTTTAAATAAAATCTAAGGAGTAACATTTATTAAAATAACTTTAATGTATGTTTGTCAATAAAAATAGAACCGAGTGTTTTTTTAATTATAATAAGAATTATTTAAAAACAAAGTTATTTTTAACTAGTGGTTAGCTAGTTTAATTTTTTTTTATTTCATTTATTTAAATAATTTTTAATTTCTTCTACTAAAACTTTACCATATAAATATTTGCACTAAGGTAATGATTTAATTTAGATATAAGTACTCCATTTTGGAAATCTTTGGGAGAGGCCTATGTCCAGCAGTGGACGTTGTGCGGCTGAAATGATGACTCCATTTTCTGCTTTATCACGTAACTTAATAACGTGGTCTAATTATTTAACGAAATATATGTATAAATTTAGTTAATTTATTGCAGTCATCCTTTAAATTTAGAGGAGATTATGCCAAAAATTGTATAAAACAACAATTGCCATGTATAATTGTTTAATATTATTAAATAGTTATGCAATAAAACGTTTAAAAACATCCTTATACATAGTTTTTTTAATTTTATTTAACCTAATTTGTCCCTATCGATAAATAAAACCAAAACTTAATTCCTCTATTTACTACAGATTTAAAACCAGCACTAAAATTTCAATTATATAAACCAAAGAGTCTTGAATGGTCTTAAACGCAAGTAGTCTATGTAGCAACTCGTCTAAAACTATATTAAAAAGATAAAAATATAAATACTTGTCTAGTTAAATTTGCCCCCCATCTATATATTTTTTCTATTACGTCCCAAAGGTGAACTGGTAGACAATGCTTAGCATTATGTTGTACTTTTTGTACTATAATCTTAAGATTTGAAGTGCAATAAATTAAATAAATAAATTATAACGTTCAATGTCTAAATCGCATGTCGCCACAATATGAAGTGGTCTAAAGATTAATCTCGTCCAACAATGAGGTAGTCTAAAGTAATATTTCGAACCCACCATTAACATAAACCATAAATTCAACCAGAACATCCAAAGATTAAACTCCTGACATCCTTGACTCCATTGACATACACCTCCAGGACTTCATTGACTGTGACGTACGAGCATCCTAACGACGCAGACATCCCAAAAATGCAGTAAATCTACTTTCTCACTGCAGTAACTGCTTGAGAGGGTGACACATTTATTTTGGGCCGGATATGGTAAAAATAACATGTTTGAATTAACTGTGACAGAGTCAAGATACGAGCGATCTGTCCATACTTCCAAGTCTTTACTTGTTTGTTAGTTTGTAATAACTTTAGTGTACCAAAAAATAAAATAAATTACATAATATTCGAAGGGGCAAAATTAAATATACTTACTAATCCCATATAAGGATCTCTTCCAGTTAAGCTGCGATAGATTGAGAGCATATTTCCTCAATTAATAGGTAGAAGTATTCATATCCATAGTTCCTTATTAATCCTACTAGTCCTACTAATGAAAGTGTGTAAGTATGGATGGATGGATAGATGTTTGTTACTGTTTCACGTAAAAACTACTGAATGGATTTTAATAAAACTTTACAATAATAAAGCTTATACATCAGAACAACACATAGGCTACAATTTATTATGATACTGCGCAGACGAAGTCGCGGGCACCAGGTAGTATACCTATATAGGTGAAGATATATGTCGTCGTCATTTCTACCAATATACCGAGTTTTGTACAGCGTTTAGTTGAAATTTACCGTGACGGGGGCATTCCAAAAATGCGGTTAATCTCGCAAGCCCCGAGTATTTGTACTGAACGAAACATTTATTTTAGACCGGATTTGGTAAGAATAGCACTCTACGTGAAGCGGAACATGAGTCAACGCTGCAATTATAAAGATGTTTTGCAGTGCTGCGAGTAAAATTCTCTATAGTTAAAAAAAAATGAGTGTCGGGAAACTGGAACATTCGGTTGGAACAGAAATTGAAGGTCCTGAAAAAAAGCGTAGAAAAGAAAAAAAATCGTGTCAGAAAAAATCTACTTTTATCGCCTTGCTTTGCGGATTCGCCAAGTTAGAACCGTCCGAAAAGGATCTTCGTTCCCATTATTATTTAATATTATTATAAAAGATTTTATATACATATAAGGTCTAACAAAATACACTGAAACTATTTTAGGGGGGAAGTAAGTCCGTTATAGTGAAAAACTTTCCCCAAAGAACACGTATCGAAATATGAAAGTAATTTTTGGCCTCCCGTACAAGTTAAACGATCAGCTGATCCGAAACAATTTTCATATTTCGACAATAATTTCTTGGGAAAAGTTGTTCAATATCACGAGCTGAGTACACCCTTCAAATAGTTTCAGTACATTTTGTAAGACCTATAGATAGAAGGTTGACTGGTAGACAATGCTTTTAGCGTAAAGGTCGCCTATTGTTCTGTACAATTTGTATTTGATGAGCAATAGAGGTTAAATAAGCGCAATTATGCAGTATAAAAATACTAAAAAAGCGTAGCTTTGCGTATTAAGCCAGAGGTAAGTATGTAATGAAAAAAAGCAGCTGGTTTCTTGTAAGTTTTTTTTTAAGACAGCAATTTAGTTTCGTAATAAATTTAAATAAAAGCAGCCAAGTGCGAGTCGGACTCGCCCATGAAGAGTTCCGTAGTAGCAAATAACATAATATAAAAGTCTTGTAGTATGTTTTTATTAATTTTCATATTTGAGTTGATTGAATGAAAGGTAAATTGCCGTTTATGATTTGTGACGTATTAAAAAAAAACTTCTCGCTAGATTTTGTTCAAACTAATCTTTTCGCTGGTAGTTTTCATGGTAATGAACATCATATATTTTTTTTAGTTTTATCATTCTCTTATTTTAGAAGTTACGGGGGGGACAAACTTTTTTCCACTTTGGAAGTGTCAAAGTATTCGGTTTAGAAAAATAAATATTAGAAACTTCAATATTATTTTTGAAGACCTTTCCATAGATACTCCACACGTATGGGTTCGATGAAAAATAAATTTTTGAGTTTCAGTTCTAAGTATGGGGAACCCCCCAAATTTACTGTTTTTTTCTATTTTTATGTCAAAACCTTAATTCGGTTCACATAATACATCTACTTACCAAGTTTCAACAGTATAGGTCTGATAGTTTCAGAAAAAAGTGACTGACATACTGACGGACAGACAGAGAGACAGACGGACAGACAGACATGACGAATCTATAAGGGTTCCGTTTTTGCCATTTGGCTAGGGAAACCTAAAATACTATAAGGGTTCATTGTTTACTACGGAACCCTAAAAATGGGGATGTGGCTGGGTAAACAATATATTTTTCTATTCAGTCTGTCAACTAGATTATTCAAAAATAAAGCACCGATACTTTTTCGTTTACCAAGGTAGTAAAAATTCATTAAGATACAGCCTTTCGAAGTTTCAGAGTGGGGGTGATTTTCGTCACCTTTGGTTAAAAACCGTACCTGATCTTGACGTCAATCTAAATTAAAATGCGCTATATTTTCGTCATTACTTGCTTATCAGAGAAAAGAAATACGTAGACCATACTTTTAAATAAAAAATGTTTGTCGACTTTTTAACGACCACTAAGATATAAATGTCAAAAATCTCTCTAAAATCGTTACAACTTTTGGTCTTAACCTTACCTGTCGTAAGGTTAAGACCAAAAGTTGTAACGACACTTTTTGCTATAGTTGTAAGCCGTGCGGTGTGCGTGTGTTTCTCTGTCTGTCCCTCTCTCTCTCCTAATTAATCGAAAGGAACTTCGTTCCATCCGGGTGTCCCTTGACACCTCTCAAGTTTTTTTGCTTTTTAATTAAATATATTGCCGAGTGGTTTCTATAGGCCACGTCCTCTGACTGCTCTGGCCAAGTATGGCTTTGGTAGTATAGAGAGGGTCGTGCTCCTGCAATGGAGACGAAAAGACTTGATGATGAATTAATTATACAAGATCTAACAAAATATAATGAAACTATTTTAAGAGTGAATTCAGTCTAAGTATCGTAATATGAAAAGTAATTATTGGTCTCCCATACAAGTTGACCGATGAGCTGCTCCGAGTTTGTATGGAAAGCCAAAATTATTTTTCATACTAGCCAAAGCCCGCGACTTCGTTCGCGTGGACTTTATGTCTCTGGAAAATGCTCATCAGGCTGAACAACTTTTACTAAGGCGGCATTTTTATATCTCTTATAGTTTAGCTGGACCATTATGGTTCTGCATCAGGCGTTCCATTTTCCAAAATAATTTATATCCTATATGTTGCCCAGGCTTAGTAGCTATATAACAAAAAAAGTTTTATTCGAATCCGTCCAGTATTTTCAGAGATTAGCGTGTACAAACAGACAAACAGACAGACATTTTTTTTTAAATTCTTACTCTATTACTAAGTATCCACCGCCCCCAATTTTTATTTTTGAAATATATTTAATGTACAGACACACTTTTTTTTACTGTTTTATTATATGTATAGATATAGATGTATAGATTTCGACATATGTTCTATGGGGAAAGTTGTTCACTATAGCGGACTGAATTAACCCTTAAAATAGTTTCAGTATATTTTGTTAGACCTTATATATCCTTGTACTCATTACTTACGCTTATAAAGATGCTGTCATACACACCAATATTGTGACTGTAGCTTTGAACTAATTCTTCGTGCCAGTGTTGTAAAATTCTCCAGTGGCGCCCCACAAACCACAGCTCTGATTGAGCTTTCGCGTGCGCCCGCCTCTATAAGGTCTAACTTGTCTTTTATAACCATACACACCGCAAACTATTAATAAATCCTTAGTACCTGGGCGACCGAGCATTGCTCGGTTACATCTCAAACAAAAACTACATTTTTTTAAACTTGTCTAAAAACAACACAAAATAAAAAATTATATATAAATTTGAACATAAAAAAAACAAAAGTAAGTCACCGAGTGGGATTCGAACCCGTAACACTCTTTCTAGCGGTCAGCATCATAAACCGCTGAGCCAAAATGGACGGCCGGCGCGACGAAATTAGCGATCATATATTCTGCGTGGAAAGAAAAACGCATGAAAACTCGAAAACACGCGTTTTCCCAAACGTAAGACTAATCTAGATCGATTGTTTATCCCTAAAAACACCCATATACCAATTTTCTGCGAAATCGTTAGAGCCGTTTTCGAGATCACAGAAATTTATAAATATATAAATAAATATACAAGAATTGCTCGTTTAAAGGTAAGATTTTATCAAAAAGCATATTTTTACTATTTTTTACTATTCAAAAAGCCATTTAATGCTCAGTATCGGAACTACATATATGACTTGATATCCTATCGCCATCAATTTTTGCTAGGTAAAGCCCTGACTATCAAGCGTTAACCCTCAATAACTTTTAAATGGCTGAATCGATATTCATCAAACAAAGCTAAGAACCACCGCGAGGGAACTTGCATTCACGTGAAAAACCCGCATCGAATCAATCCCTTTACAGATAGACAAACAGACTGACAGACGTTAGCGTCAAACTTATAACACACCTCTTTTTATGAAGGGTGGTAAAATTTATTTTTCTATTTTATGGTTTAACTTTAATTTATAGCTGTTAATAGGTAGGTATAACTACATGGACATTGGAGAAACCCCTGTATTTTTTCGAATTGGACTTTTTTGTTGATTCTGTTACATCGTATAACTAATAATACAACTGGATTCATTAAATTCAATACTGAGTCCTCTACCTCGTATATTGGCTCATGAGTCATGACCCTTCAATCAACCCACGCAAGCTTTTGTTAAGAATTTTGTGATTGTTAATATAATTAAATAAAATCAATTGTTTACACCTATCTGACGTCTATTCAGCTCAATATATATCAAAGAATTTCTTTCTCATCATAAATCATACACAATAGGCTATTGCCTATGTTATACTTTATTATACTAATTTTTTGCAGATAAAAAATATTTTGTTTTCGGTTTCGGATTATGTTAGTCATTGAAATGAAAAGTAAATAATTGAATAAAATACCGTTTTACTTAATTAGACTGTACAAACTACAAAGACCTCATTTGAAGTGAATTATTTTCTTAAAAGAAGATGAAAATCAAAATTTCCTCGCTTGCGTGAATGTTAAGATAATCATTCTAATGATTGTGCGTTCAGGCATGTGATAAGATTTAGCCAAATCTTTAGAATAATTAAATAAACAGTAACTAAAACTAAACATCTTTACTTAGAACTAAGTCCTTAACGATCTAATAAAGGATTCAGACCTGGACCTCTTTAACACCAGCGTTGCGTCGGTAAGGCGAACCTTAACTAATAAATTCTTTAGTAAATGATTATACTTGTGTACCGGATACTAAACTTACTAGTATTAGCATTGTCGTGCGATCGTTTGGTGTGGCCTGGAAATGCGGATGCTTGCTTGTTTTGGCGTAAGATCAGCGCTATTTTTGATGAGCTCTGTGTAATAGATTTTTAAGTAATCTAGTGCTATTCGTGGAAACCTTTTATTGGCTTTCCAATATCTATTCAAATTGGGTTAACAATTGTATTAGCTGTTGGATCCCTTTTAAAATAAATAAATAAAAATAAATAAGTCCATCAGCCAACTGTTACATTCAACTTATTTGTATTATATCTCCATCTCGTTGTTTACGTCTGAGCACGGATTATGATGTTTATATTTATTTGACAAAGCTTTCAGGCCATTTGTCTTTTTAACTGAAATTGTTTTTTTTACCGCAGTTTACAGTGGTAATGGATTTACACCGTTTTAAGCTCACGATAAACATGTCACGCTAAGTCTGCTTGATTTATTTCAAAAGCTGTAATGGAACGTAAATTTTAAAAGAAATATGAGTAAATACTTTTTTACCGACTTTGTAGGAGAGTTATGATCTTCGACGTATGTATCGTATATACAAAATTTACTATGATTAACTCAATAAAATACACGAGTTGTTTAAGTTAGTTATACTTTTATTGCACCAAAATAATAAAATAGAATATGTCAAACGCACTTGTAATTTCTCCCAAGCAACTGAGAGAGGTACTTGGAGATGTTTCAGAACAAAAGGTGAAATGCAAATCAAGAAAAAAGAAACAATAATTAAACTCTAGCTCATAATTAACTCTAAAACTATTTGGAGGCCGCGATCATTTTAAGAACCCTAATGCCAATGTTTAACTCATACCGTAGTACGAGTGTAGGTACTCGTACAGCCATAATCTTATTTCCAATGCAATTCGAAGTTTATCGACACAGGAAAATTGTCACAGCGAGCAAGGAAACTCATTTAGCTGCCATTCCAAGAACCCAACCCAATCCGGGAATATTTGAAAAGTTCAAGCGCCGCTTGGAACACATAAACTAGCACCGAATCAAACTGACGTCCCGTCTAAAGGAAATAACAATTATAGAATGACATAAAGGACGAGTCGCGTGACAAATCCGGCGTTTAATCCGGGGCGGGCCATTTGTTCTAAAATTACGGGAATAAATGGGAATAAAATAAAGTTCCCTTTGATCCCTCCCTCATTAGTTACAGGCTCCTTAGTGAGTGAGCTGAAATATCACGTGCGTGAAATATGGCCGTCCTCACACTATGCAGCTAAAAATGTACATCCGCTTATGTCACCTGCGGTGGTAAACGCGCCTGAATTGGCCTATGTGTTAATCCAGGGTCAGAAAATACCAATTTTATTAAAATTGGTCTAGCCGTTTGTGCGTGAAGAGGTAACAAACATACACACACACAATTAAAAAGCTCATAAACTCCATAATATTGTAGTGTCATCCGACTAACACAAGAAAGTATGCAAAATTTCATGTAAATCAGTTGAGGATAACTGCTTGAAAATTGAGTTGTAAGAGTTGACCTAAACAAACTTCATACATACATACCATACATACAAGCTTGCAAGTTAAATAAAAGCAGTAAAATTACTAATAAAAATTGAATTTAATGGCAAATAAAAACAGAATGACAAAACAAAGTTCGTAAAACTTTGATTTGCAATATATCACCAGAATTTATGTGAATAAGAAATATTTATTATGATTCTAAATAAACATTGGATTTTAATGAATCTTTTTGTAGCTCGATGCGCGACGGGCCTTACCCGCGGCATAACGCGTCACGCCGGCGGACACGCGACGTGCCGGCACCGTGACGTCACGACGTGCTTTGAAGTGCCGCCGCCAAGAAACGTATATTTTCCTTTACATTCTAAATACGGACCTGTACTTATTCAAATCGAGTTTCTCCAAAGAATGCGCTCGCTACTTTGATGTCCGTAAATATTTACGCGTATGCTTAAAAAGAACAAACGTGATAATGGTTACTCTTGTAAAGGATTGTTTGCAATTAGAGAAAGTGTCTTTGAACTTCAGTGGAGTTATTTTTAACTGACACAAAAATAAAAGACAGTTTTCAGAATGGACTTAAAGTTTTTTGAGAGCTTATTAAGTATGTTCTAAGTCATAACTTTCTATTTTTTATTTTGTTTTTACACATAAACGTGATGATAAGAGAAAATCAAGAGTGCTGTACTAAGATGGAAAAAAGTAATAAGAAATAATATATGCCGTGCGGTTTCCGGCAGAGTAGAATAGGGCCACTCCAAGTCTTTCCGTGGATGTCGTTGAAGGTGACTAAGGGAATACAAGCTTCACAAAGCTTATAAACATCAATGAGTCCGCTTCAACCCGTCTGGCCAGCGAGGATGGTGTAGGCCACGACCTCGGGCTGCTCTGGCCAAGTTTGACACAGACGGTCGTGCTCCTGTAGTGGAGGAAAAAAAGACCCGATGATGATAGGGAATCTTTGCTAGCCTAACCTGTTTTGCAGGGTTTGTTTGTTTCCTAGATTGCTTTAAACTTCTTTTTATATAATTAAAATGTTATCCAAGTATTGTTTGCTACAATCAGCAAAATTTAAGATTCATTGACAAGGCTCATAAAATAAAGAGAAATGAAACCCATTCTAAGGTAACATTAATTATCTTCTATGCTGGTTTGGGAGAAAAGAAAAAACTTCGAATGTAGCAGCTGCTTTTCTTCCCGCGCAGTTCGTAAAAGCCGATCGAGGGAATAGGCGAAAAGCTAATCATGTTAACAGGCGATGTGGCCCCGGTCTCTGCAGCATAGAGCCGCAAGACCCAAAATGCTTTAATAATAATAATAATTTTACTCCAAAGATGTGAATTTAAGAGATGGAAACTGACAGCCATTTTGACAAACGTGGAACAGCTATTATATTGTGAAATGATTACAAGACAAAGAAAACGACTAGCGGATTCAAGAAACGCACGACCAACACCGCCGCCCGTATCGTCGCCTAGCTCCTCGCCATCTTCGTCGGGCAACGAGTTTGCAACAGCGCCCGACACGAGTGAGTCGAGCGACGATGAGCGCGGGCCGTCAGCCCCGCCGCCGCGACCACCTGCGCGACGGGGACGACCACCGCTGCCGGCACGCTTGGGGCCTGCGGGGCCATCTGCTCCGCGCTCGGCTCCCGCTACCGGTGGTGTAGTGCGTCGCATGCGATGGACTCCAGAAAATAATGAGAACTGTATGCGCGCCTATTATAGGGCCACTGAGGGAGAAACTAACATGACTGCTTATCGTGTTCGGATGCTCTCTCTGTTTCAGGCGCTTGAACCGACTATCACCGTCTCTGCGCAACGACTATCGGATCAAGTGCGGGTTATTCAGAGGTGTAAACGTCTGGACGACTCCGTGCTTGATCGGTTACGCCTGGAGTCACGCCCTGCTTGCTCGGTCTCCTCTACGTCCCAGGATAGGCCTGCCAATTCGTCGGCTGTAGCACCACCATCTGCTCAGCCGACAATGTTGCGGAATGACCTTGGTGACGATGAGGATGACTTTGTGAACATAAGCGTAAGTACCCAGGCCCATGAGCAATTGAGGAGGACTTTGGAGGAGGCGATCTCACTGTATCGGTCCACATCTAACCCTAGACCGCGTTTACCTCGTTTGCCTACGAATAGACGCAATTTGGCGTTAATGGGAGCCCTGGATGACTTGCTAGTCTCGTATTTAGATACTAGCGAAGACCTGGTTGATACTCATTCAATTTTGTACTGCGGGGCCATCGCGGCATGTCGGGTGGCACGTGTCAAGTTCCCCGAAGTTGACCGTGCACCCCGAGCTGTCGGTGGTGCCCCCGCGTGGCAAATTCGGATTGAGCGACGTATCAACACATTCAGGACTCTCATTGCAAAGCTAATCTGCTTCAGAGGGGGCAATAACCGTCCCCGAGTCATGCGCTTTGTGAGTCAAGCATTTGCGGGTACTGGAATCAGCCCCCGTAATTATTTGGCTTGTGTCACGGAGCGCATTGACTTTATGAAGCAGAAAGTCTATGCGTGGGCGGGTCGTATTCGTCGTTACAAGGAGCGTGTGAATCGATTTCAGCAGAATCGCCTGTTTCAAAGTGATCAGAAAAAGGTATACCGGAAATGGGAGGGAACTGACCAACGTGTGACCGACATACAGCCGCCGGATGCCTCTGCTATGATTAATTTTTGGCGTAGCATCTGGTCGATGCCGGTCGAACACACTGAGGGTGATTGGATGAATGCTGTCTGGCGTGAGTGTGAGGATATCGAAACTATGAGGGCTGTCACTATCAGCCCTGATGACGTAAGTTGTGCAATTCGGACGGCGCATAACTGGAAAAGTCCTGGGCCGGATGGATTGCACAACTTTTGGATAAAATGGTTTCGAAGCTCACACGAACGTCTGGCGGTACAATTTCAACATGCCCTAGAGCTTGGTTCACTCCCAATGTTCCTAACAACGGGTATCACCTTCCTGCTTTATAAGTTAGGTAGTACCACGGATCCGAAGAACTATAGACCCATCACGTGCTTGCCTACATTATACAAGCTCCTTACATCTATTTTGGGAACAAAAATCAATACGCACATTGTTGCAAATAATATTTTGGCACCAACTCAAAATGGATGTAGGGTTGGGTCCCGTGGTACTAAAGAGCTTCTCCTCATTGACATGGCCATTAGCCAACAAGTCCGTCGGAATAAGGCGGCTCTCTCTACTGCCTGGATTGATTATAAGAAGGCCTATGATTCAGTGCCCCATTCATGGCTGGAGAGGATATTAGAGTTGTATAAAATTGACACAACTTTAAGATCCTTTCTGAGCACTTGTATGAGGCAATGGGTCACAGTCCTTTGTCAACCAGGTAGTGGAGATAGTCCCTCAGATCTGTCAGACTATATAAGGATTGAGCGAGGCATCTTCCAGGGTGACAGTTTGAGTCCGTTATGGTTTTGTCTTGCCCTGAATCCTCTTAGCACCTTACTAAAGGACTCAGGATTGGGCTACCGACTACGAAGAGAGGGTGAAGTTATTTCTCACTTACTGTACATGGATGATCTTAAGCTATTTACACAAAATCGAGCTGACTTGGTAAAACTACTAAAAATTACAGAAGTTTTTAGTAGTGCAATCAAGATGGAGTTTGGTGTAGATAAGTGTGCGGTTATGCATGTACAGCGGGGGAAAGTTGTAAATTCAACAAATTTGCAACTTTCTGAGACAATAACTATCAAGACTCTCTCGGAGTCGGAAACATACAAATACCTTGGTATGTCACAGTCATTGGGTATTATGGATGGAGACATCAAACAGGTGGTGAGGGAGCGATTCTTTAGCCGGCTGACAAAAGTACTTAAAAGTCTTTTGTCAGGAGGAAATAAGTCGCGCGCCTTCAACGCCTGGGTGATGCCTCTACTCATCTACTCCTTTGGCATACTAAGGTGGACTCAGACTGAACTGGACGCCTTGGACAGGAGGGTCCGCCTACTGCTCACAACGTATCGTATGCTACATCCACGCTCATCTGTTATGAGACTATACATTCCGCGGAAGCGCGGAGGTCGAGGCTTTTTAAATGCCAAAAATCTCCACAACCGCGAGGTGTGCAGACTTAGGGAATATTTCCTTAACAATGAGTGTGGATTGCATCGTGATGTTGTGACAGTAGACAAGGGCCTCACGCCGCTCTCCTTGGCAAATGAGAACTGGCGCAAACCAGCAGTGCTAAGTACCGAGGATTGCATAAACGTATGGAAGAGCAAGCAGCTCCACGGGCGGTTCTATCGAGCCTTGACAGGGTCTGATGTGGATCAGCTCGCATCGGTGAACTGGCTACGATTCGGTGACCTCTTTGGGGAAACCGAAGGTTTTGCCTGTGCAATTGCCGACGAAGTCATGATGACAAACAACTACCGGAGATATATCCTGAGGGACGGCACGGTTGATGTCTGTCGAGCATGCCGACATCCCGGCGAGTCTATCAGAGATTAAATCTCCGGTTGTTCTCATCTGGCTAACGGCGAGTATTTGCACAGACATAACCTCGTAGCTAGAATTATTCACCAGCAGCTTGCTCTTCGATACGGGCTTGTAGAATCTGAGGTACCATACTATAAGTACTCACCAGTGCCAGTTCTCGAAAATGGTCGTGCCACGCTTTATTGGGATCGATCTGTCATCACGGATAGGGCTATTGTCGCCAATAAGCCTGATATCGTGCTGACAGATCGATTGATGCGCCAGGCAGTGCTCGTTGACATCACCGTTCCGCATGACGAGAACCTCGTGAAAGCTGAGAAGGACAAGCTTAGCAAGTACCTTGATTTGGCCCACGAGGTGACCGCCATGTGGGATGTGGATTCGACAATCATTGTCCCGATAGTCGTATCGGGGAACGGTCTAATAGCGAAGAGTCTTGACCAACATCTTAAGACTCTCTCGCTAGATAGCTGGGTCAAGGGTCAGATTCAGAAGGCAGTACTCCTGGACACGACACGCATTGTCAGGAGGTTTCTCTCTCTGGGGCCTTAACCACCGGTAGCTTGGGCCTTATCCCCGCTGCCAGTGGGCAGCTATATTAGGTTTTTTATAATGTGTTTTATATTTTGTAGTGTATTTTATATATTTTACTTTTTATAGATATGTTATAAAAAAACCTAATATATGTTTAAAAATAAATAAAGAGATAATAATAATATTTCTTTATTGCAGACACAAGATCCATAATGTAAATTACATATGTATGTATATGTATAAGTGCAGTCATAGTTTAAAATAAATAACTAAATTAACATTAAACAAAAACTGCTCATATTAAAAATTAAAATTACTTTAAGTGAATTTCACTTAATGCTTACCATGAGTAAGCCTTACCCAACAATGGTATGTTGTGGTCGTCAAAAGCCTTTCTGCTAGGCTACTGATAATAGAGTTTTTTCACCTGTCAACTCTGGACATAAAGGAAGCTTTCCTCTTTCTCTGAATGGCATTAAAGGAGTCGACACGACCTTCTGTAAACATTTCTGAGGCGCTACAAAAGCGTTTTAAACCCATTAAGTGTCTAAAGATATTATTATAGGCGACCCTAATGCCATCAATAGACTTCTTTGTATAGTCCGTCCAAAGTTGACATGTGTAGAAACTCTGACAGAAAGATCTGAACAGTGTTACTTTCACGTCAAAAGAGGACTTTGAAAATTTTCGGGCTATCATATTGCCTACCACGCATAGGGCTCTTCGTTGTCTCTCGACATCTGCGTCATCTTTCAGAGTAGAAGTAACTATGTGGCCAAGGTACCTGAAACTGTCAACCACATCAATCGGTTGGCCATTGAGACAGACCTCCGGAATATCTTCCGGACCCTTGCCCGATCTGAATACCACCATTTTGGTTTTATTAGCGTTATAGATCAGATTATGATCTACAGCATATTTTTCACATATCGCTATAAGTTTCCGCAGACCTCTAATGGTAGGGCTGAGAAGCACCATATCGTCTGCATAGCTTAGGTTGTTGACGTATCTGTCATCCAACCTAAGTCCGACCGAAGTACTACTCAACTCCCGAACTCCATTTACATAGGTGTTAAACAGATCGGGCGAGGTAAGGCCCCCCTGTCTGACTCCACACGGGAGATGATAACTATCAGATAAATCAGAGCTCCATCTGACATTGTTGGTCTGATTTTGATACCAGTATCTTAACAGACCAAAAACCTCAGATGGAACATTAGTATCACTTAGCTTCAGCCACAGCAAGTCATGATTAAGAGTGTCAAAAGCACGACTTAAGTCAAGAAATATGGCGTAGACTGTAGTATTGTGCTGTCTGTAATATTTGACAACCTGTTTTAATGCAAATATTGCCATATCCGTCGATACTTGCGGTCGAAAACCAAACTGTCCATCATCACAATTAATATCATTAAAATGACCGTGTATCACCCTTTCAAATACCTTGGCCACAATTGTCGCCAATGATATTGGCCTGTAGTTTGCCATAGTTTGCTTTGTCTGCCCCATTAGGGATATAGACGTGATAGTATGTATGTATGTATTAATTATATTAACAACAAGAAAACTGCAAAAGGGGGCCTTATCGCCTAGCATTTTTTGCCAGGCAACCTCCCTTTTATATAAGTTTTGTCAACAAGAAACTAACTCTTCGTGTAAAATTGAATATAGTCGCTCGAACAGACAGTAATGTAATACGAAGGCGTCATTTCCTTTCAAGCGATCCAGAAAGCTCTGCGCCGACACGTCGTGAGTTACACTAATTCCGTGCAGGCGCTGAAAGCGCTTTAATATTTTGATGGATGCTCTGGATCTTTATGACGTCTCTGTTTGAAAGACTGCGTTGGTGAAAGACATTTTTGGTACTAAAAGATTAAAATAACTGAGACCTTTTCCTTGAGTATTTGATGCTTAATATAACTGTATTGAAATTCACATCGATTACTGTGAAATTGAGAGAATAAGGATAAAGCAAAATTACTTCCATTCTCTAAGCCGATTGCACATAAAGTGGGATAAGGGATGGTGCCGAGAGTAATTTTTCAAAACTTAAAACCGACGTCACACCCTAACTACACAACAGATTTTGATAAAATAACTATGAAACAACCTTAAAAAATATGCCCTTTCAAACAAAAAAAGTATTTTCCAAGTCGGTCCCAGCGTCTTTCAATAGGTGAACATACACAAAAAAAGATAGCGACGAATTGATGACTTCTTTTTTTGATGTCGGTTAAAAGGATATGGTATGCGCCATTTTACCTAATTATGCGTTTGAGTTTGAGTTTCCTGGTAACCCGTTGGGAGTACGTATTGCTAATGCAGCTCCGGGCGTAGTCCGCACGTGGATGGGTGACCACAAATGAAAAACAAAATCTTGAGCTCCTTTATATAGGTATTCATTATAATTACATTACACTATTACGATGATGACGATGGTGATATAACCTATTATAAAATAACTAATTTATAAGATGAGAATGTACTCTTCTTTTAAAAGAAAATTTTGTGGAAATTTATTTAATGTCAACGGGCAAAGCATTCCAGAGCCGTGAAGCTTGTAGGGTAAAAGAGTAAGCAATAAAGTTTGTGCTTTATGCTTTGAAAGGCACGTTTAGCTGTTGGTTCTCACTGTCATTTTAATAAGGCAGTCATAGAGGTCATGCAAATGTATTCAGGCAGCTTAAAAACATTTATACCAATGTGACTATATACGCAAAAGAAATACACACGAGAAAAAAAAAACTTGAGAGGTGTCAAGGGACACCCGGATGGAACGAAGTTCCTTTCGATTAATAGGGAGAGAGAGAGACAGGCAGAGAATTACGCGCAAGCCGCACGGCTTACAACTATAGCAAAAAGTGTCGTTACAACTATAGCAAAAAGTGTCGTTACAACTTTTGGTCTTAATTTTTTTCGTCTAGCCTCCTTTCGCAGCGCGCGATAAGGAACTTCGTTCCAAAAACTGCGTGAACAGAAAACGTACTTATTCGATTTTCTTAACATAATCGACTTAATACAAAAGTTATTTGGTTGTTCAGAAATTCGATCAGCTTTTGGATCGGTTGATTTGAATGGAAGAGTGTTTCTATTCCGACATCTTCCCAGGGGGCGCGGCGGCGTGTCGAAAACGCGACAAACAAATCATAGACACCCTCCACGCGATACATTATACATGTTCCTTGTATTATATTGTTTTCGATCTGTATGTAACAACATGCTACATATGTCATACTTTCGCTGTAATCTTCATCTAATAACTTTGTTAAGTTTAAGTATTATATATATATTCTTATATTATCAAATTTGAGAATCAAGTCAAGATAAATTGCATTAATTTCTGATAACACGGCTGATGACAAGTTGCCTATGAAACAGCTGTAAACTTAGCTATGTATTTTTTATTGAAGTCATTTCGTGTACATACGTTGTCATCATTTCAGCCATACAACGTCCACTGCAGGACATAGGCCTCTCCCGAGGATTTCCAATGACCGATCTGGAGATGCAAGACGGCCTCCGTGGAGTAGTGGTCACCATGCTAGTCTGCCACCCAGAAGTCCCGGGTTGGAATTCCGGTCAGGGCAAGTTGAAAAATTGCCTTTTTCAATCTATATATATATAGATAAACATTCAAGACCCAGGACAATTATAAATAAGTATATATAACAAATACATATGTATTTGTTATAAAATATAGTATCGTTGAGTTGGTATCCCATAACACAAGTCTCGAACTTACTTTGGGGCTAGCTCAATCAGTGTAATTTGTCCCTATATATTTGTTTATTTGGTTTGTTTATCTAGCGCTTTTAGACGTAATGACTAAATATTATCTAATTTTTCAAAACTAGAAACCGACTTCAACACCAAACTGCAGAACCTATTTCGATAACATTTCTAGACTACCTGACAAGTATGACCTTTGAAACAAAAATATATTGTTAAATAGATCCAAGCGTCTTCGAGTAATTGGGGTACATACAAAAAAAAGAACATATGTTCATTTCAATTATTCTGTAACTTCTACTTTTTCGAAGTCGGCTATAAATCAATTGTAAAAATACATTTAAAAAAATATCATTGTGATAAACAAGAACGCGTAAAATGTATATATTTACTTCAAAAGTGTCACTTAAAATAAAGAAAAGACTACGGTTGTGAAACACGGACAATGAACCAAACGGATCGGGAAGGACTAGAAGAAGTTGGAGACGCCTGGAATGGAAAGGATAAGCTGGACAGAGAGAAAAACCAACAAAGAAGTGCTGGATATAGTCAATGAGAATAGAACGATAATGCATAAAATAGAGATAAGACGAGGAAGGATGTTTGGCCACAAAACATAATGGAAGGGAAAGTGGAAGCCAAGAGAGGAAAAGGTAGACCAAGAAGGTCGTTCGTGGATAAAGTAAAAGAAAAGGCAATAATTGTGTCGTATAGGGAGGTCAAGCATTTAGCGGAAAATAGGGAGATATGGACCGACAAGAACCTAGTTCTTAAATAAATTAATGATGTTGATATTGATGATTATAAAAAAAGAATGAGTGGCATTGACGGTAGATTTTTGTTCCTTGATCAAATTTAAACTTTCAACAAAAACAGAATAATTGACATCCCGTGCTCAAAGGAACAGAAAGTTATTCCTTTGACAAAGTGCATTTCTTTTAGTTTTGTTGAGGATGCTCAGACACAAAAGAGTGATGCAAAATTGTGTTCAAATCGTCAAAAGTTCAGGCGGAGAATACAAAACAAAACCGATATTTTTGGTTGGAAATAATAAAAAAGGAGCACAAAGCAATTTGGCGCAAAACAATGAGAGGGATTCCGAGTGACCGCTTTGTGAAAAAAGTAAAAACGTAACAGATTAAATTCTCATTTTTCCAGCATTAAAAATACGATCACCGTCGCGAATCCCATGGGCGGAGAAATGACAGAGGAAAATTATACGCGGAAAAGGTGCCAAGAGCAAGTTAGCGCATGTTCCACGTAGGGTTCCGTAGTTATAATACTTAGCTATTTATGACTTTTGGCTTCCATGCTTATCAGGGAAGAAAAAAAACTTAGAACGTATCAACCCTTCTTTTTCTGCGCAAATCAAGGGAATCGGCGAAATGAGGCGATGCAGTTAAACAACCCGTCACTTGGCTAGATTATTAAATATCTTATGCCATAATATAGTTATTGCATAAACAAAAATATCTTATGCAATAATGTAGTTATTGCGCTTGTAAAAAAATACGCATCAAAATCTGTCCGGTTTTGATGCGTTCTTTTTACAAGAATGCTTGTTTCCTTGCTGTGGTTATTAGCTATAATTATTAGGAGTTAATCGGTTACATTTACTAGCACAACATACTAATCTAGGTACACTTCTTCATATATAATCTTTAGAGAAACAACATACTTTTTTTAAATACCTATAGAAGTTGAAAAGCGAAACATGCGTTGAATAATCCAAATACCTAAATGCAATCGGGAACACGCTCTTATCTTATATCTTCAGAATGAATAAATATCTCAAACCTGATCATATTCCTTTAATGTTTGCGTCGTTAGCTGTACTAATTTAGAGCCCCGAGTCTTAAAATGCATATTTTGTAATACACATTAATACATACATACATTATATCACGCCTGTTTCCCACAGGTAGGCAAAGACTATGGACCTCCACTTGCTACGATCCTGACAAACTTCTTTTGCTTCATCTAAACTCATTAATCTCTTCATACATGCCCTTCGGTTATAAACACAAAAATACATGAAAAAGTCCGAAAACTCTCTCGTGTATCCCTAAAATGTAACAAAAAATCGGTCGTCAGGCGGCCGGTAAAATATGCACCCTCCACAAAATGTATGGCGTTTGAAGAAGACAGCTGAGTTACGGCGTGACGGCGACACACACAATTATAAAACAGCTCAAGTGGCCGCTACAGCTCTTCAGCGTTTAACCTCTTTGGAAAATGTGGTGGAAGTTTCACTTTTTAACCAACTTTAAAAATTACGTACTGGGAATTGCAAATTGCAAAGAATAAGCTTTGCCATACAACGTGGTAATGCTGCCGTTATGTCTACCTTCTGCGCATTATTCTGCAGGGGAAGTATAGATACAAATATCAATTCAAATATCTTTATTGTGGAACTGCAGTTATGTAAAAGATGTACAGTCATAGGAGTCATAGAAGGGATATTTAAGTTTATTTTAGTTAATACTCTAATGTTATTACTCTCTTTATAAAAGGAGCTGTATGTTCGACTGTATATTATTTTTTATGTATGTTCACCAATTTCTTGGTCAATTGTGGACCGATTTTCAAAATAGATTTTTTTTATATTCTATAGAGTGCACTTCCGAAGTGGTCGAAATCGGTTGTGTAGTACGGGGTGAAGTCGGTTTTTAGAGTCCATCGGTCAATACCTATTAAGTAAAAAGCCTGTGTCGGCCAAAGCCTACTTCTTATATTTCCCTCATAGTATATGGACATTGTCGGTAAAAGACATCGTAGCAAAATGCCTACTTTTTAAAAATAGGTGCACAAAAACTAGTTTTAAAAAAATTATCGCAATTGGGTTTTTTCCTAAGTCAAAAATAAATTATTTTGTACTGATAACAAAATAAAACGTCCCAAAATAATGTCACTTGGTTTTAAACATATCCATTTCAACGTGATTTTAAATTTATTGTTGCAGAAAAACTTATAATAAGAGCGCTATTTGACTCCAAAAAAACTGTGACGTCATCTGCCTGTATTTCATACAAAATACAATACAATACAATACAAAAAGTTTTTATTTCACTCCACAAGTTATAACAGTTATTATTACAACATAGAAATACAAACTAAATTTAAAAGTTTAAACTTGTGGGAGCACTGGAGACACCAAACTAAGCCGAGGCCTGTATCTTGGGTCACCAGGTCCCCCTCACATATGTATAATTAATGTAAGTAGGTAGTTGCATGCGTAGGGAGTGTGAACTAATACACCGCACATGCACAGCAACACCACATTTCTATTCCAGATCATCACCTATGGGTACTGATGTGGAATAGCTACGCAGATTACATCACTGCACATATGGGATGTTAATAATTTACATTTTATTTAATATTTATACTATAATTTCTATACTTATTTAAATATTTAGATCATGTTTACTTATTTGTTTAAATATAGGTATTTAATTTTATAACTTATTTATGCTATTATTTCCAATAGTTTTTCCGTGCCATCATAGTCTAATTTTTGCAGCCATATAGTCAGTTTTATTTTACATTCTGTTTTTTTGCAGGTGAAGATATTTAATATTTGGTTGATCTCGTTATATAGTTTACTACTACGAAATAGGTAAAATTTCTTTGCAAAGGACGTCTCAACGAATGTGCGCACACACACTGTGTAATATCTTCTTTTTCCACTCAAGACTTTATTTTCAAACATCGAGAAATTAGCATGCCTACGCATAATGGTCGAGAGGATGTATAGTTGCCTAACGGTCAGTACACCAGCCACTTCATGCAGCCTTGTGGTTGGAAAGAGACGCGGTTTAGAATGAATGACTTTTAAGATCAGTCTTTGCGCCCTTTCCAATTCAAGGAGATCAGTTTTGGCACATCCTCCCCAGGTGGTAATGCAATACGTCAATATGGATTTGACCAATGCCTCATAAACCATATTGACAGTGGTTTTATCTGCTACATCTCGAAGTTGCCTGAAAATGTAGGACAATTTCCGCACTCTCTGTGAAACCGCATGAATGTGGTCCTTGAAATTTAAGTTAGAATCTATAAGGACTCCTAGGTATTTTATTGTCTCTGCGCGTAGTATCTTAGGACAGTCACAATCTGAATTAGGAGGGAAGGAACATTTGTGGGCAATTATAGGACGGGTTAATTCACTTAGTTCAGCCCAGTTTCGGATCGAAAAGATTATATATTTTGTTTTTTCTTCATTTAGAGTTAGACTATTTGATCTTAACCAGTAACAAACCTTGTCAAAGCCTCTTTGTGCAATACAATAAAGTTCCTCCCAGGAGTTTGCATAAAAGGTAAGTGTTGTGTCATCTGCGTAAGATGATATCCGACAGTTTTGGAGATTCATTTCGCACAATTCGTTTATGTAACAGAGGAATAACTTTGGACCGAGTATACTTCCTTGTGGCACACCATATTCAATAGGTAGGTATTCACTGACGTGGTCTCCAATTTTTACACACTAAGTTCTATTTATCAAGTAGTCAGATAGAAGTTCCAACGCAGGCCCCCTTATACCTAGATGTTCCAGTCTTTGTAATAGGCATGGTACAGAAACTGTATCAAAAGCTTTTGTAAAGTCCATGGATATTGTCAAGCATTTAACTTTTGTATCCAATTTATGTACAATAAACTCCCATAGTAACTGTTTGTTTTGACGTTTAGAAAAAAGTACCTGATTTGACTTGTTGGAAAATAGCGTATTAGTGTCATCATTGTTCGATAAAGTACTAGTGTATAAACAACATATTTTCCCACATATTCCCTCAGTTTCAGGCACCATTACTTACCTCACATTTGCGTGGTGTCGCCCGCGGGAGCACAATATCCTGCAAGAGCATATGACATGCATTAGCGCTGTGTTTGTACATAATATAATGTAGTCGATGCATTGTGCATACTAATGAGGTGGAGGCAGGGTAGCCAGAAATCTCGTTAAAGCAAATTTAATTACCCATCAGGGATGTTCGTCACCTGATCTTGTCTTGGGTCTTGGATGTCTATCGTCGTGAGTTAGTATCCCATAACACAAGTCTCGAACTTACATTGGGGCTAGCTCAATCAATGTAATTTGTCCTTATATATTTATTTATTTTGTATGTCCTTTGAGAATCACGGATTTTTTCACCCCGGTCCTTTGAGAGGCTTGCGTGGGGATACAGATCCAACACGTAGAGGCCCTTTGGAGAAGTTGTTGTCATGTGGCGCTCCCGCCAAAACCTATTCCTCGATATACCTATGAAAGGTGTACCCTTGAATAGGTTTTGGCAGAAGAAAAATATATTGCATGAAAAAGGGAAAGGTTTAATATGGAATGAATTTGGGATGGACTGATACTAGGTTATTGCAACAGAAACGTCACATTTATTTATTTATGCTTTATTATTTGATGTGGATGATAATTATTAAAATTTGCGAGTTGCTTCTCTTCCCGCGCAGATCTTATAGGATGAGGAATAGATAAAAATCCAAGGAACATGTTTATACGGATGTTAAGTAATTTTTTTTATGACTCATTAACTAGATTATTAAAACGTTTGGTGTACTTATTTCTTCTTTTCTATCATTGGCAAATAATTACGAAGATACAGCGCATTTTAATTTCATGTGACGTCACGAACGACCTTAATTTTTACCAAAGGTTACGTTAATCACCCTCATTACGAAATTTCGAAGCGCTTTATGTTTGTGAATTTTTACTACTAGCTGCGCCCCGCAATGTTACCCGCGGTTAAAGTAGTCTATCCAGGGTGTCAGCTTCCTGCATACCAAATTGTATCAAAATTGGTGTAGCCGTTTGCGTGTTGCAGAAGAACAAACATAGACACACAAACTCACTTAGCTCTTATAATATATGGGTCTTTTATTTTTGAATAATCTTGTTGACGAACTACATACGCCTGTCATTCATTGTCATCATTTCATATATTTTTTACCCCGTCCACATACCTATTAGCAATCTGGGTATGTATACGCCTCACTACTTTAATTTATCTTTATTCGAACACCTTTACCATTACGTTTGAAGAGAACTTAACTTTATATTGCTCTAGACCCTAGGGAAAAAGACGTGATAGTGTCTATATCTGTTTGATGACCTCCGTGGTGTACTAGTTGACATGCAAGTCCGTCACACAGAGGTTCTGGTTCTTGAGTGTTTATCTACGAATATATTTGTTATTAATTAAAAAATATAGTATCTTGCATGCTGGTTTGGGATATAAGAAAACGCTTACAATGTACCAACTGCTTCTCTTCCCGCGCAGATCATAGAAGCCGATTGAGGGACTGGACGAAAATGCTAATCATTATGCGACGTGACTAGCAACCTATTACTATTTTGATTCCTTTTTCCATCTTCTCGTCGACCAAAAGAGGCCTTTGAATCTTGCGGCCCTGGGCTCTATCTGCTTAGAGCCGCAAGACCCAAAGTGCTCTACCTGCCTCGTTAGGGATAAAGACGTAATAGCATGTATGTTTGTTGAGTTGGTATCGCTAGCACAATCAGTGTGATATGTTCTCATCAATTCAGTTGTTTCTAGATTTAAAAAAAATCAACTGCGTATTTACTTTTTTCTTAAACAATTTCCTCATTTAATTTGGTAAACATAATATTGGTTGTGGCTTTCCGGACGCCAATTACTTTCTAGGCTTACCAAAGTTCGCACCAAAGCTCGAATTCTGCGAAGCTGTAATTATTTGCTGAAGTATAAACACGGTTCTGGTTTCGGAGAAATTATGCTATCGGCTACAATCATTATAATGGAAGTTAATGAGAGTGGGTATTGTAATTACAAAGGCTTTCGAAACAGAAACTATTTGCTATGTCCTCTTGCTACTAACTGAACTGAGCTAGCAAAGCGAGCGAAGCGTCTCAGTTTCGAGTTTGGCCAGAAATGCTTTTGTCCGGCTGTCCGGTTGTCAGTCTGTTCTCGCCTACAGGTCGCATTTCTTAACCACTTCTTGTAAAAAATTGCGTCTTAATAAGGGTAACATTAATAAAAAAAATTGAAAAGGTTGAAACATGATTTTTATGAAGTTTTAAAACCCCATATTTTCTCCATTTTAAAAATTTTTGAAAAACTCTGTCGGTAGTAAACCAATATTATTCTCGAACCTTCCCAGAAAATATATATACTTCTAACAAAATATACTAAAACTATTTTAAGAGTAAATTCAACCCATCATACTGAACAATTTTCCCTAAAAAACACGCATCAAAATATGAAAAGTAATTTTTGGCATGCCATACAAATTGACCGATCAGCTGACTCAAGTTTGTATGGAAAGCCAAAAATATTAGTTCATATTTCGCTATTCGTTTCTTGGAGAAAGCTGTTTATTATTACGGACTGAAGTCCGCCACCCAGAGGTCCCGGGTTCGATTCCCGGTCAGGGCAAGTTGGAAAATGGCCTTTTTCAAATTGACCTGGGTCTTGGATGTCTATTTTTATGTGTATTTGTTGTAAAATATAGTATCGTTGAGTTAGTATCCCATAACACAAGTCTCGAACTTACTTTGGGGCTAGCTCAATCAGTGTAATTCGTCCCTATATATTTATTTATTAATATTTATTTATTTATTTATTTATTCTTAGAATATTTTAAACTTATTTTGTCACACCTTATACAAAAATTCACCTTATCAAATACCTGAGAATCACACGAAATACCCCCGGTAACTGATACGATTCCAATGTGCGATCTTTGATAACTTGGAGTACAATACCGTTGTCAAGGATACTATTACAGATTGGATAAGCGGAAATCAATACACATCATACAACTGTAATAAACTTTAGCCGATTATAAGACTATGATTTTATTCAAATTTATTTTTTAAAAGTGACTAAAAGTGGCCTTTGATCCCAGATTTGGTCTGTTTGGAACGCAATGGCAAACGCGTTAGTTGAAGAGGACTAAAGACGCCATTTTTTTTCCTGACTGATATATTTTGAGCTGTAATTATAGCAAGTCTCATTACTTTGATCTTACTAACTCTATAACCCTCATGAACTTTTGTTTATTTGTAATAACCAAATTGTACTAAAACAAATATGCTGAAGAGTTCAAGATGAAACCACTTTTAATATTGTTTTACTTGCGCAAACGTGGGCTTGGCCATGATTAATGTAATTGTGATTAATGTAATAGACGTGGATTGGTGATGTGATTTATTACAATGACAGTTTTTTTCAGCTGGACGATAAGTCCAGGTGGACACAGAGTATCTGTGTGGGCTAGAGGATGTAACTCATGGATTACCGCGAGGTGGGGCGCTAACTTATCGTCACATTTCTAGGGTTCGCGTAAGACACCTCTTGGTTCTCTAAATATATTTTATTTCCATATTCGCTCTCTACATAAATTACTTTGTAGTATCGTTCTCCATGCCTGCATTCTGCACACTTCAGAGAAAAAAGGTTTGACTCTTCCTCTATGGTCTCATACGGCTGTCGCTGTCATTGGTCTAGATCTTCATTCGTTTTTTTGTGCTTCGCACATTTGCACACTTTTCCCGTTATTATTTATAAATTAGTGTTTAATGGGAAATAAATAAGTATTTTTTGCTAGTGGATTAGTATATAACTGTTACAATATTTTAGCGGTTTCATATACACCAGTATCAATCAAGAAAAATCAAGATAAGATGCTGAAATCGGGACGTTTATATATGCGCTTGCAGCCATCTGAGAAGCTTCTGGGGCTCTCTCGTAAGGCTTGACACAAAGACACAATCAGGACGGTTTTTGGGACCTATCCGCTGTGAACTTGTAATTGTACCACACTGTTACTAACATTGTAAGTACTGCTGTAACTCTTCCGGACGTTTTTATTTTACATATGCACTTGCAGCCATCTGAGAAGCTTCTGGGGCTCTCTCACAAGGCTTGACATTAACATGACACAATCAGGACGGTTTTTGGGGCCGATCCGCTGTGTCATGGAAATTGCACTACGCAACGGAAGATTTTAAAATGGTACAAAGCGCTTTCATCTATCTGAACAGCTTATGGGGCTGTTTCACTAAGCTTGACAACATGCCACGCTCAAGATGGTTTTCGAGACCGACTCAATATGGTCTTGTTGTACTGAACATGCTATGCAATGGAAGATTTTAAAGATTTTATATGCTCCATAATTCTAAGATACTTTATTGCATAATGAAAGAAGCAATGTCTTATGCACTCAGTATAGTTTTTGGGACTATATCACGCATCTACTATGTACTTGACATTCACACGCCGGCGCCGTTGGCAGCATAATGGTGAGGTATGTACTTGCCTAAGAAATAAAATTATTTTTACAGAATAGCCAACCAAATAAAGTACTTAACTATTCATATTTGTACAAATATTTTACAGTTCTAAGCAATCAGGATAATTTGAGGGATTATTCCGCCGCTTGAACTGACTCGAAATTTATGTCTACTTATAAATGTACACGTTCCCGTTAAGTACATGAATGTAACCTTCAAAGGGAATTCAGACCTTCAAATACGAAGTTCTTGTTTTTTGGATTTATTTGCCTGGAAATCTGATCCTATTGCAATGTAGGCAGTTTAAAAAGTTACGGCTGAGCCGGCCTGACTAGTTTCCTTTTAGGAACATTAACATAAAGCTAGTATACTTGTGCTTAAAATGTTCAAATATTATATCTATTGTAGCATGTCTAAAGAAATTCATTTCATCTACCCGCTTGGAAGAGAGTGGTGTGGAGTATCTGCATTTTAATTTCATAGCAATGGAAATTCTATAGATTTTATTTTTTACTAAATGCATACAATGTACCCAAAAATCGTCAATTAAAATGACGCATTTCAATATTGGGTAAATGGCAAGTTACCCCACCGAAACAAGACAATGCCCGATAAATAATAAGGGACTGATAAATTTACATACTGCTTATGTAACTATTATTTATTATTTACTAGTTTCCACAGATAACTTTACATATTATCGTGTGAGTCCGGCGGTCTTCCATAATTCCATCAAAAAATGTCATTATGGGAGACCCAGCAGTCAATTGGCTGTTCCGCTGAGCAACGCGCCGCCTTCAGTCCTCGTCAACAGGAACCATATTGGTCACAATTTTGGTAATATTAATATAATATAGCACCAATCACCAAGGATGTGCTTGTCATTACTACATATTTTAGATGGAAAAGATAATGAGTGACTAAAAAGATGCTCACACCAATGGTACATAAATTTATTAAGTGAATAGGCACCACACGAAGATTTATGTCATGATATGAATTAAAGTATATTTGTGCAATTCTTAGAAATCTTAGAATGGAATTTCTGTGTTAAATACTAAATTATTTTTTTCAAAACCAGATGGCACCTGCGGCTAAAATTCACCTCATAAGAGGTAGAAAACTAATTGTTACAATTCCATATCTTGGAATAAGTAACAAATGCACTGACTAAATCCTATATTATCACGCCTGGAAAGTGTGTACGAGCGCTTATGCATTTTTGGATTTAGGACCTCTTTCGAAATCATATTTTTTCAATATTATAAAAATGATAAAATAAGCTAATAGTTCTATTACGAGCAGTTGAATATTATTGTTACTATCTGGACTCAGACTATACTAATACTTGCTTCCTTAACTAATTTAAACTAATCGTTGAATCGAATTACAGAGATTCTGAGTTTGTCATTTCATCGACAAGCACTTAGAATAGTGATAACATATGTCAACTTATTAAGTGTTGAAAAACGTGAATCATCCTTCCAAATTAAATTTCTACTATTGAACATATTAATTACTATGTGCTCTTCCGCCGAAAGTTAAATTCCTCAAAACGAATAATTATCGTTATATTTCTTTTCTAGAATAGAAAGAGGATTAAAATTTATAATTTATTTATTCCTTATCAAGTGACT
Organism: Acrobasis consociella; assembly: GCA_963555685.1. NCBI lineage: Eukaryota > Metazoa > Arthropoda > Insecta > Lepidoptera > Pyralidae > Acrobasis > Acrobasis consociella. Next base: position 22,789,026 of record OY743108.1, on the reverse strand, counting down.
AAGTATATATGTCTGTTGAACAGACTGAAACATGGATGGTGAGGGGAGGGGCGCTAACCCCAACAAAATGGATTGTTTGTATAGTGAGATGATAAAATAATTATATTATCATTATTTGCACTTATTATATTTATAATTAAATAAGAGAAAAGATTTTGGTTACGACAAAGAAAAGTTTGTATTCCTTTAGAAATTGTCGTACTGTATCTACGTCTTTAAATTCTAAGTACGTTTCAAACGTTTTACATTTTTAAGATCAGCATAAGAAAGAAACAAAACAGGAATTGATCTATAATTATCATGAAATGGATTTTTATCTCACTGAATAAATCTTTATAAAGAGATAATTTACAAGGATTTTATCACAATACAAAAAATTATTAGCAACAAGCTTTGTCAAAAGAGTACACTCAACATATTTCTTCAAATAGATTACCTTATTATGAGCCTTGTGATTGCTTAAGTTTATACAGTTATTTCTTTTGCACACCTTACGGAAAAATACTAAACTAATGATTTTTATATTAAACACTGGCTTCAATTAAAATTTAAATTACAGTTAAAGTAAAAACTGAAAAGGTACATGAATATTATAGGTCCATGCTACATATGACATATGTTCAAACTACAAATAGATTATAATTTATAGCAAGTTTTACGTGTAAGCATTACATTTTGATAAATTGCAGTAAAACACAAAACTGAATAACTTGTGCTGAATGTTAAATTTATACCAATCGGGAACATACTTAATAGCACATACTTGCTAATAAGAATGGTCAACAATTTATCCAGTGACATGATTCTCAAAATGTTTGATTCCTAAAGTGATGGAATAAAAGCGGAGAAGAATTAACAAACATAAGTAATTCCGGCTAAATAATTTTGAAGACAGACATCTTAAGTTTTCAAACAAATAGATAGAAACCAAGTTTATTAGACAATGTTTTGAAACTAAGTCTTATGTAATAACACCATGAAATAAATAAAGTAGACCACATATTTATTCAAGCAGCTCATTTATGACAAATAAGTTGGCTACCGTACAATAATTCAAAATAATTCGTACGTCCGTTTAATCATCAATAAAAATCAATGATGGTGACATAACAGTCACCATAATCCTATTGGTGACTTCTTTAACCATGCATCCTGGTTTGGTTTGTTATGTGAGAAATTATGTTTCTCCTACCTAATATTACGAGTTAAAAAGCATTATAATGAGTTACTTTATTCATGATTTACTCAAATATTGTGTTCTTAAAAATATCATATGATTATTACAAGTTTTTAATAGTCATATCGATTTACGATAAAGTTTATGCATTAATAATATTTTATAATTGAGTTACTTATTACCTCAACCTATCTTCAGTCTGTAAAAATGTAAAAAACTTAGGTTCCTACTTAGTTGTAAATATGAGCTTATCAAAAGTAACTTTGAACAAAAGCATTGTCAATTCTGAAGCAAGTTTTCTAACACATTATTTGTAATATAGATTTAAAAAAAAAAAAAAACACAGTAATATAGTACAATACTGGCAATTTGGCAAAACAGATAAAAATAATAATAAATATATAAATTATAAATTAATAAAAAAAAAATATATATATATATATGTATATATATATTGACGCGTTTTCTTTACATAATCACTAGAAAACGCCTCATTGGGTGGAAATAAAGAACAACAGGTTTTGCAAGAATTATGTTATTACTTACTACATAATGTAATGTAAAATATATATATAAATACTAATCAGAATCCACTGTCGAATTGCCGATATATTTTACTTTAGATAGAATGCACAATATTTACATGTTTGGAGTAAAATGGTCGAGGTTTTAAACAATCTTTATTTGTTAAAATTTTAAGCTTTATCACAGTAGGTATCTTTATTACGCTACATGCCTAAAACAATTTGGTTAGATTTATGTTAATATTGAAAAAAGAATAATAAAATCTTATAACATTTTGAAATTAAAAACTAATAAACAAAAACCAGTAAACAAAGTGTAAAGGAATACTTGTCTATACCGAAATCTAAAATTTAAATATGTACCTTTGTTAATTTTTAAAATGTTAATTTATAATATAATATTGTTTTAATTCAACCACTTATTAAAATTTACTATTTATTCACTTGATGATTTCAGGGACAATCGCCCTTTTTTTATTCATATTTGTTAAATATTCCATCTATGTCGATGTTTATCATAGTTTTTGATAAATTTTTCATTTTTTGTTTCATTTATATATTTTTACAAATTACTTTTAAGTATCTACAATTTAATATAGAACTTAAACTTTAATTCACATACATAAAGAAACTCTACGTTGTAGTTTCACATAAGGAGTTACTTTTTGTTAATTAAATTAATTATATACAAATTACATTGAAATATTATGATTTGCTTAAATTTGAAAGACACAAAAACAAATAACTTTATATACATGACTATAATATTGGTATACTTTGCACGTGTCAAATATTGCGACATGGCCTATATACCTAACCAAATAATGAACGAATGCACAAAGTCTTGACATTTCCTTACCTAAGCTCTCAAAGTCTACAAAGTAATTTATGTAGAGAGCGAATATGGAAATAAAATTTGTGATTAAACGAACTTACCTTAAGTGAAGTTCTATCATAATTTTATGACATATTCGCTCGAAGACATAAATTCCCACCCACCACATGGAGATATTAAGATCACTAATGCCATATCTCTTCCCAACTAAGGAAATGTCATGACTTTCGTGCTGTATGTATATTTTTTAGCTCTAAACTAAATGAAGATCTAGACCAATGACAGCGACAGCCGTATGAGACCATAGAGGAAGAGTCAAACCTTTTTTCTCTGAAGTGTGCAGAATGCAGGCATGGAGAACGATACTACAAAGTAATTTATGTCTTCGAGCGAATATGTCATAAAATTATGATAGAACTTCACTTAAGGTAAGTTCGTTTAATCACAAATTATACAAAGACAACATACGAAAGAGCAAGATATGAAAAGGCGGACTTATCCCATGTTAGTATTTTTATACTTATTACTTTCGGATAAAATAAACTGAGCCACTAAGGATGTTTCATTTGTCTCGACTGTCTCCTGTCGGGTTATACCAAAGAGAATATAACCACGATCATAAAGTTAGAGGGCAAACCACAGTCATACAAAGAAGTGATATAATAAGCGAGTGACAGCGGCCGGGTGAGGCCATAGATATCGAACTAAGTGAGTAGGATACGGGTTTGGAATATTACTACAAAAGTCAATTTATGTAGAGAGCAAAATAAGGAAATAAATACGGTTACCTTATTACGCGACTACGGCTAAGCCAAGAGGAAGGGTAATGATTTTAGCAGTCTATGTAAGTAAGTATGTATGTATGTATATATATGTAAATGAATCTTATGGTGCTTCATTTATGCATCCTCTTTGGTTTTAGTTTTGATTTAATTTTTGTCTATTAAGAGATAGACATTTTTGACAAGAGAAATTGTCAATGAAAGGTACCTAAAAGATATGGAAAATGTTATTATATTTAAAGATAATATTTGTGAAACAGAGATAATAAATAGCATTAAATGTTTCTCTAGTCTTTGGAGCAACGCATTTTTATTTCGTAAACCCATGATATATAAAACCACTTTATAAAACAACATTTTTATGGCTATTTTTTAACAACAATGGAGAAGTTACGATTTCGATTTGTGGTGAAAGCAAGTGCTCAAGAACTAAAAACGAATGTAGTCTGTATGACCTCCATAACGGATATGAACAAAAACACTTTCTTAATCCCAGAACACTTTCAACCTATGAAACTGCATGACGAGATAAAGAAAACTCAAGCTTATCAGAAAGTCAAAGATACATTACAGAGAAGACACGAAAAAAGAGATGTATGGATTAAGATGACGCCAGAATTAAGCGGAGTTTATATAGATGATGACGGAAATATGCATTTTAAAGGATATTTACTGAAAGAGACTACACCAGAATCGGATCATCAGATTTCTACGGGAATTTCAGAAGAGGTTTTGTCAAGAATTTTAGAAAGTTTTGACGAAAGAAAGAAGGACGTACCTAAACCAGATAATATAAAAAAGTTAACGGAGAAATTTGTAATTGAAAAATTCAATAGTAAAACTATAAATGCATCGCAATGGATGAATACTTTTGAAGCAGAATGTGTACGTTTAGGAATAGATGAAGATATTAAGAAGATTGAAGCTCTTAGGTTGTTTCTGGAGATAAATTGTCAGGACTGGTATAGTTCCATGCTTATTAAACACACTTTAAATTCTAATTGGATGACATGGAAAAACAGTTTTTGTGAAACTTATGCTGATAAAGGTTGGACGCCGGTCAGGTATGCAATTTTATTTAAATATAGACAGGGGTCGTTATTAGAGTATGCTTTAAAAAAGGAAAGACTTTTGTTGGAGATAAATAGATCTATGGATAAAACTACATTGATTCATTTAATTGCAACTGGGTTACCAAATTTTATAGCAGATAAAATTGACAGGGAAAATTTAAAGGAAACCGAGGATTTATTTAACAATGTCAGAGGGTTAGAACACATGGTGAATAGAAATAATTTTGGGAAAAAGGTGGTGCTTACTAACAATGTTAAAGAAAATAACATAAAAACTCCATGCAAAATTTGTGAAAAAGAAAACAAAGGTAGCCGCTATCATCCTGAATCATTATGTTGGTTTAAAAACAAAAATAGAAGTGGGTTGAAAAGAGACCAGATAAAAAATGTTAACAATTCAGAAATAGAAACTGAATTAAATGAAATAGATTCAAAAAACTAGTTATTCCGCCATTAATCAAAATTAAATTATTGATTAATGACATTTTAGAAACTGAGGGTATCTATGATTCAGGTTCTAATGTGTCCTTAATAAATTCAAAGTTACTATCACTAAAAAAGAACACAATTGGTGAAAATAAAAATAATGCTAATTTAAAAACGATTAATGGCGTTAAAAAGTCTACAGGGTTGGTTAATTTAAAGATAAAAATTTTTGAAATAGAAAAGAATATGAATGTATTTGTAATAGATGAAGAAACTTTCGATTATGACTTTTTAGTAGGATTAGATTGTATAGAACAATTTAATTTGATTCAAAATGAGAAACTGCAAATCTCACAAAAGATTCTTAAAGAAGACGACGAAAAAGAAATAAACATAAAAATAATTCCTGGCTTCACAGGTAGAAAAATAGATGAGAAAGAAAATAAGAATAAAGAAACAAATGATGTTAAGGTTAAGTTAATTAAAAGCGAAAATGATAAGGAATGCAAAGTGAACTTTAATGAGAACATAGAAGTAGAACATTTTAACATAATAGTAAATCATCTAAAACAGAAAGAACAATCATTAATAGATACGTTGATCTGCAAATATAACTCACTTTTTGCGAAAGACAAATATGACATAGGGACTGTAAAAGGGTATGAAGCACATATTGATTTATCAATAGATAAATATTGTAGTAAAAGGCCATATAGATGTACTATCGATGACATGAAAGAGATAGAACAACAAGTATCTAAATTATTACAGAATAAATTAATAGAAGAATCATATAGTCCTTTTGCAGCTCCGGTGACGTTGGCGTTTAAAAAAGAAGATGGGAAAAAAAAAAGATTATGTATAGATTTCCGTGATTTGAATAAAATTGTGATCCCTCAATCACAACCATTCCCTTTGATTGAGGATTTAATGGTTAAAACTAGAAAATGTAAATATTTTACAACTCTTGATGTGAATTCAGCTTTTTGGTCGATTCCTATGAAAATCGAAGACAGACAAAAAACAGCGTTTGTTACTCAAGAGGGTCACTTTCAATGGACGTGTTTGCCATTTGGTCTGAAAACTGCGCCTGCAATTTTTCAGAGAATACTGAGTAGTATAATAAGAAAACATAACTTATCTGAATTTACTGTAAATTATATAGATGACATTTTAGTTTTCTCACAGACATTTGAAGACCACATTGGGCATTTATCCTTGTTATTAGTAGCTATCTCAAAGGAAGGTCTAAAATTAAAATTTACAAAATGTAAATTCGCACAAGATTCTGTGAAATACTTGGGTCATATCATACAGAATGGTACAATTACGCCAATTAAAGATAATTTAATAGCTATTAAAGAATTCCCCGTTCCGAAAACACAAAAAAATGTTAGACAGTTTTTAGGAAAAATAAATTTTTATGGAAAATATGTGCCAAATATTTCGAAAATATTAGATCCATTACATAACTTGTTGAGAAAAGGACAATCATTTATTTGGACAGAAGAGTGTCAGGAATCATTTGAGAAAATTAAAAGCCTTCTTTGCAAAAAACCTATTTTAGCTATCTTTGATCCAGATTTGCCAATACATATATATACGGACGCTAGTATACAGGGTATAGGGGCAATTTTAAAACAGATACAACAAGATGGAGACGAGAAACCTTGTGCGTATTTTTCAAGAAAATTGAATGATTCTCAAAAGAGGAAAAAAGCTATATATCTCGAGTGTTTGGCCATTAAAGAATCGGTCAAATATTGGCAACACTGGCTTATAGCAAAATCTTTTACAGTTTTCTCGGATCATAAGCCTTTAGAAAAAATGAATATTAAGTCTAGAACAGATGAGGAATTGGGAGATCTCACATATTATCTGTCCCAGTTTGATTTCAATGTAAAATATGCTCCTGGAAAATACAATTTGGAAGCAGATTGTCTAAGTCGTAATCCAGTTTTGGAATCAGTTGATGACCAAGACAAATTTTTGAAAGTAGTTAACTGTATAAAACTAAAGGACATACAAGATGATCAAGGAAAGAATGAAGATATAAAACAAAATATGAGTAAATTAATATTTAAAGATAAAATATACTATAAAAAGTTTGGAAAAAGAGAAAAAATTGTACTTACAGAAGAATATAGTAAAAAAATAATAGAGAATATACATCATCTTTACTGCCACATAGGAATAAAGCAAATGGAAAATAAAATTAAACCATTTTATGTAGCAAAAAATATAACTCAAAATATAAAAAGAACTTGTGATAACTGTGAAATTTGCATAAAAAACAAGACAAGAGGAAAATATAAATTCGGACTGATGTCTCATTTAGGTCCTGCTACTTGCCCATTTGAAATAGTGTCAATAGACACCATCGGTGGATTTGGTGGCACACGTTCTACAAAAACATATTTACATCTATTAGTAGATCATTTTACGAGATATGCCTTTATTTTGACTTCTAAAACACAACATGCAGACGATTTTATAAAGCTCGTTCAAAAAGTCAGTCAGGACAATAAAATTGGTATGATTTTAACAGATCAATATCCGGGCATTAATTCAAAAGATTTCAAAAGTTTTTTAAATAAATTAAATATACCTATTATCTTTACTGCGGTAAATGCGCCATTTTCTAACGGTTTGAACGAAGATTAAATCAAACGTTAGTCAATAAAATTAGATGTAAGATAAATGAGAGAAATAATAAATTAGCCTGGACTACAATTGCCCATGAATGTACTAAAAGATATAACGAAACTGAACATACTGTGACAGGTTTTTCACCAAAATATTTATTAGAAGGAAAAAATGTTGATATGCTACCAGATGAATTAAAGCACAAAGCAACTCAAAACGATTTATTGCAAGATAGAAAAATTGCTTTAGAAAATACTATTAAATCACATAATTATAATAAGAAAATATTTGATAAACATAGGAAAGAATTTAAACTGGATGTAGGAGATTATGTTTATGTAGAAAATGGAAATAGGCTAAATAGGAAAAAATTAGATGAAATAAAAATTGGACCCTATAAAATTTTAAAAAAAATTATCAAATACTATTTACAAAATAGATACAGGACATAGAAAGACTGAATCCAACCTTTTTCACATAACAAAACTGGTCCCACATGTATATAATCCAAGGTAGGTTTTTTTTTTTTGAGAGGGGAGATGTAAATGAATCTTATGGTGCTTCATTTATGCATCCTCTTTGGTTTTAGTTTTGATTTAATTTTTGTCTATTAAGAGATAGACATTTTTGACAAGAGAAATTGTCAATGAAAGGTACCTAAAAGATATAGAAAATGTTATTATATTTAAAGATAATATTTGTTGAAACAGAGGTAATAAATAGCATTAAATGTTGTTTCTAGTCTTTGGAGCAACGCATTTTTATTTCGTAAACCCATAATATATAAAACCACTTTATATATATTTATACGTGGATATCTATTTGTGTTCCACCGTAGCATCCAAACCACTTACCTATCCAATTTTCACAAATGAGATGTCATTTGATTTGTAATTATTTTTTCGGTAATATAGGCTACAATTTGCATGCAAAAATGTATATATCAAATATCTTATCTTATCATCTTATACCTTTAAACGAGCAATTCTTGTATGTATGTATATATATATATATATTTATAAATTTCTGTGATCTCGAAAACGGCTCTAACGATTTCGCTGAAAATTTGTATATGGGGGTTTTCGGGGGTAAACAATCGATCTAGATTAGTTTTATGTTTGGGAAAACGCGTGTTTTCGAGTTTTCATGCGTTTTTCTTTCCACGCAGAATATGGTCGCTAATTTCGTCGCGCCGCGACCGCCTTGATTTAGCTCAGCGGTTAAGGATAGCGACCGCTAGAAAGAGTGTTACGGGTTCGAATCCCACTCGGTGACTTACTTTTGTTTTTTTGTATGTTTAAGTTTATATTTTTTTATTATTTTGCATTGTTTTTAGACAAGTTTAAAAAAAATTGTTAATGTTTGAGATGTAACCAAGCAAAGCTCAGTCGCCCAGGTACTATACCTTTAAACGAGCAATTCATGTATATTTATTTATATATTTCTGTGATCTCGAAAACAGCTCTAACGATTTCGCTGAAAATTGGTATATGGGGGCATATACCAATTTTCAGCGAAATCGTTAGAGAAATCGTTTCGAGATCACAGAAATATATAAATAAATATACATGAATTGCTCGTTTAAAGGTATAGTACCTGGGCGACTGAGCTTTGCTTGCTTGAGTGAGCTTTGCTTTTCTGGGGTAAACAATCGATCTAGATTAGTCTTATGTTTGGGAAAACGCGTATTTTCGATGTTTGAGATGTAACCGAGCAAAGCTCGGTCGCCCAGGTACTGATATACAAAAAAGTGCAAGTAAAAATAATAGTTAATGAAAATCAAAACATAAACCTTTTTCATAAGCAGCGGATAAAATTAAAAGCCACCAAAGACGCCTCATTTGTCCTGACTCTCGCCGAGAGACATCATAAGCATGTTAGTCGGCACTGCATTAGCGGACGAAGTAAACCACCTTACTTGCTAAACCTCTTTGTATCTCTTTAGACATAACCGGCTATATAAGTAGTATTTATGTAGTTTATGTATGGTTTATTTTTGAATTATTATTTATGTATATTTATGTGTAGGTTTATCCACGATATATATTATACGACTATATGTACTTACTTAATAATTATAAGTTTACTTCTTTCTTTTTGTCTTTTTTAGTTAGTTGCTGTTGCTTACCCCAAAAGATTACTTTCTCAGCATCACCTGTTGGTTGACTGGTAGAAAAGGCCCCTGGCCTTAAGTCCGCCATTTACATGTATATTGTAATGAAGTTAAATAAATAAAATAAATAAACCCTTCTTTCTAAGCAATGGATAAAATAAAAGCCGCTCAAGACGCCTCATTTGTCCTGTCCTGACTGACTCCCGCCGAGAGATATAATAAGCATGTTCGTCGGCACTGCATTGTGAGACGGAAATCGCCGCAGTTGCCGACCGACTGTTGACAGCTCTATCCGACTCATATGAAAGTTATTTTATTTTCTCTCTTAAAAAAGGAGGAGGTTATCAATTCTACGCTATCTTTTTTTGATGTATACCATATCCTTTTTAACCGACTTCCAAAAAGGGAAGGCGATTCGTGGTGATCTTTTTTTTATGTATGTTCACCGATTCTTCGAAGGCGCCTGGACCGATTTGGAATTTTTTGTTTCTTTGAAAGGATAAACATGCAAGGCTGTCGTATAGAAATTTTATCGTTAAGATAAAGCGGATTAACGTTAGGCATTCGACTGGTAGTAAAACTAGACATATCATTTAAACTGTTTCTGTAATTTCTTCTCCACTTCGCAAGGCACCCAATGCGTATCGGCGTTTCAGTGTCAAGCAACATTGAGCATTAACGTATGATGATAAAGTTTAAGGCTCCTACCCGCGCTAGCGACCTTGAAAATACAAAAAAAAATCTCTTTCTGTAAGTGAGATTATCAGAAACCCTCGTACAACTTTTTAGCTAGTATCCTTAAGTTACATTAGAACCTCGAAAGTCATTGAAATACTATCCGCTTTAGAAACCTTTACAAAAAGAGTCAAAAGTGGCCGTTTTTAGTATTTTTTTGCAAAGGAAACTACAGCGTATTGTATTTCAATGACTTTCGAGGTTCTAATATAACTTAAGGATACTAGCTAAAAAGTAATACGAGGGTTTCTGATAATCTCACTTACAGAAAGAGAAATTAATTTTTTTGTATTTTCAAGGTCGCTAGCGCGGGTAGGAGCCTTAATTTGGTTTGACATAGAAATAGGACGTCACTATCAAACATATCGTATTTTATAGAGTAAATCCCCATGTAGTGGAGACTAAAAAGACCTGATAATTCTGAATGATAAGCGGAAAAGCGCACCTCGAGCTCCGAAGCAATACAGCTGTGGATGCAACTAGAAACGTGCTTAGATGAAGAGGAAAGACCGAGACAAGCCTTATCTTAAATTCAAGGAAGTCTTGAGTCGGGGCTTTTGTAAATGTTTAATTGAATTATGAAACTAAGTTAAATTAAATGGACGATGTTAAATGTATTTAAGGAATTGGATCTGTCAGTTATGAATTTAAAGTGTGTTTGAAGATTATACAGGCTGTAAATCTGTAAGCATGCCATATTCTCTGACGTACCTATACCGATCATACTGAACAACTTTCCCAAACGAACTTAGGTTAACCAAAAAATTGGACTTCCCACAGTAAATCGATCAGCTGATTAGCAATTTGGAAGGGGGAAAAAAATATTTTTTCTCCACCTCTGCTCTTTGGGAACGTTGTTCAGTATAATCGGTATTGGTACGTCTGAGAATATGGCAAGTTTACAGATTTACACCTAGTATAGATTCATACATATACTCCCATGCTGGTCTGGGAGAAATAAAAAAACTTAGAATGTACCAGCTGCTTCTCTTCCCACGCAGATCGTAAAAGCCGATCGAGGGAATGGGCATAAATGCAAATCATGTTAACAGGCGATGCGGCTAGCAACCCATCACTGTATTGATGGCTTTTCCATCTTCTCGCCCACCATGACGCTAAGTGGCTTTTGGGTCTTGCGGCCCTGGGCTCTGCATAGAACCGCAAGACCCAAAAATGCTCTGTCTGCCCCATTAGGGATAAAGACGTGATAGTATGTATGTATGTATGTATGTATGTAGTCTTATAAAATGTACCCGGAAAAGGAAAAAAAATTAAAAATCTACAGAAATTTAGTTTTTATACTTTTTAGTCACGTCAATTCAAAGTTGGCATTTGCAACTATGGAACCCTAACTAAACATGGCTTTTTGTCTAGCAACCTTTAACTTTCCTACAAATAGATAATTGTAAGTGAAAGTGCGCATTGTATCAAAACATTTTACCCTCTAATCATGATTAATACAAATATATGACATATAAACATAGACAATATGTATTTACCGACGCTAGACGTGACAAAGTCAGCCTCTGTAGAGTAAATATAGCTTGTGTCTGTTAACTGACGTTATAGACACAGCAATAATGAGCCTATAATACGAATGTGCAAATAACTCCTGCCAACGTGACGCTGGCAAACCATCCCCTTTAGCAAACCGTACACTATAGAAACGCTAATCCTGTGGTATGAGAAGGCGCGGTGAGTAGCAGTAGTCAAATGTTGATTTTAAACTTTTATTCATATGTATTTTTTTATATATTTATAACTTCAAGTTCGATTAACCTAACCCTCATTTCAATAATTTCATCCGAAAATCCCTTCTTAGTGCACACTCATGTTATTAAAAGAAGGTTTGTGCAAAATTTCATGCTTCTATACCCAGCGGTTTTAGCTGTATGTTGATCGATCAGTCAATTTCCCAGTCAGTTTCGTCTTTTATTAACATAGACTTTAAATATTCATATTTTTACTGAAAAGTCCTCCATGTCTTTGACGTTATTTTACTCATAGTGCCATTAGATTTGACTGAAAGATAAATTAAAGATTTTCAACAAAAATATGTAATTAAATCAATAAGCAGAAACAAATTCCAACCCGTCTGGCCAGCGAGGAGAGTAGAGGCCAAGTCCTCTGGATGTTCTGGCCAAGTATGGCTCTGAAAGTATAGAGAGGGTAGTGCTCCTGCAGAGGAGACAAAAAGACTTGATGATGAATAAGCAGAAGAATAGTCAATATACTCATACCTAATTTTTTTATAATGATATGTTATAAGAAAGCGTTTCCATACTGAACGCTTTGCAAATGGCGCTGCCCAAACACGTTTCACGTCCGTGTTTACCGATGCGTGACGTGACGGCGGCCGCAGAGTAAACGATGACGTGTTACGTAACACTAGCGGGTGGAGCCAATATCAGTTAGTCACTATCATTCACTTAGTAAGGCTTAGTTTTAGTAGTGTTTTCTATTTTTAAAAAATCTGTTTGGTTTGCGTTACTAGGGAGGTGGAATCATAACGAGTTGTAAGATTTTCACCCACGGGATTCCTACTGTTGGATCTTTACCAAAGGTTTTCTAAATGACAAAGTTTAGGCTTAGTTTTAGTTGTATTTTATATTTCTTTTAAAGCTGTGTAGTTAGCGTTACTTGGGAGGTAGAATCATAACGAGTCGTAAGATTTTCACCCACGGGATTAATCAGTTAGACCTTCACCAAAGATTTTCTAAATGCAAAATTTAGGCTTAGTTTTAGTTGTATTTTCTATTTCTTTTAAATCTGTGTAGTTAGCGTTACTAGGGAGGTGGAATCATAACGAGGCCTAAGATTTTCACCCACGGGATTCCTACTGTTGGATCTTCACCAAAGATTTTCTAAATGCAAAGTTTAGGCTTAGTTTCAGTTGCGTTTTATATTTCTTTTAAAGCTGTGCAGTTAGCGTTACTAGGGAGGTAGAATCATAACGAGTCGTAAAATTTCACCCACGGGATTAATCAGTTAGACCTTCACCAAAGATTTTCTAAATGCAAAATTTAGGCTTAGTTTTAGTTGTATTTTCTATTTCTTTTAAATCTGTGTAGTTAGCGTTACTAGGGAGGTGGAATCATAACGAGTCGTAAGATTTTTACCCACGGGATTCTTACTGTTGGATCTTTAGCAAAGATTTTCTAAATGACAAAGTTTTAGGCTGAGTTTCAGTTGCGTTTTCTATTTCTTTTAAAGCTGTGTAGTTAGCGTTACTAGGGAGGTAGAATCATAACGAGTCGTAAGATTTTCACCCACGGGATTCCTACTGTGGGATCTTTAGCAAAGATTTTCTAAATGCAAAGTTTAGGCTTAGTTTTAGTTGTGTTTTCTATTTCTTTTAAATCTGTGTAGTGTGTAGTTAGCGTTACTAGGGAGGTTGAATCATAACGAGTCGTAAGATTTTCATCCACGGGATTTCTACTGTTGGATCTTTAGCAAAGATTTTCTAAATGCAAAGTTTAGGCTTAGTTTTAGTTGTGTTTTCTATTTCTTTTAAATCTGTTTGGTTTGCGTTACTTGCTAACCCACGGGATTCGTACTGTTGGATCTTTACCAAAGATTTTGTAAATGACAATCAATGTTTTCCTGCAACATTTCTCAAGCCCTCTCACTAATCATCATATAAATCATTTGTAAGTATTCATATGGCATTTGTGATAAAGTTATCCATACTTATATATACTCCCATGCTGGTCTGGGAGAAATAAAAAAAAGACTTAGAATGTACCAGCTGCTTCTCTTCCCACGCAGATCGTAAAAGCCGATCGAGGGAATGGGCAAAAATGCAAATTATGTTAACAGGCGATGCGGCTAGCAACCCATCACTGTATCGATTGCTTGTCCATCTTCTCGCCCACCATGACGCTAAAAGTGGCTTTTGGGTCTTGCGGCCCTGGGCTCTGCATAGAACCGCAAGACCCAAAATGCTCTGTCTGCCCCATTAGGGATAAAGACGTGATAGTATGTATGTATGTATGTATGTATACTTATATATAAAGCTGAAGAGTTTGTTTGTTTGTTTGTTTGTTTGAACGCGCTAATCTCAGAAACCACTGGTCCGATTTGAAAAATTCTTTCGGTATTAGATAGGTCGTTTATCGAGGAAGGCTATAGGCTATATTGCATCACGCCCGCGACTTCACTCGCGTGGTTAACGCGGGCGAAGCCGCGCGCTGCCTCTAGTTAGTAATAAAATTGACAAAAAAGACGGTGCACCAATAAGCAAACACAAACAATTATTTAATCATAACAATTTTTTTATACTAAAAATCTACTTCACCCCCAAACTACACAATCGATTCTGATAAAAATTCTATGTCACTACCTGACAAGTATGCCTTTCAAAAACAATTTTCCAAATCGGTCCAGTCATCTTCAAGTAATCGGTGAACATACTAAAAAAAATGACGGGTTGCACTCTGGGAGTGCCGGCAGAAGTGAAAACTTGAATATTAACGTTGTGCATTTTTGATATACGAAACAGCAGGCGCAGGCATACATTTTCGCCGCGCCGTAGAAAGAGAGGGGGATACTCCCTCTCCTACGCCGCGCCAGCTGTCTACTCTCTATCCGTCTTATGAATTTTCGATCAGGTCACGTGTCCTGACGCGAGCGTGTCCTGACGCGAGTTTAACATTTTTTACCCATTCCAAAAAAAGTGCACAACGCCGCTAAATAAGTTTTCACTTCAAAAAGAAAAATTGCTTCGAATTGATAACCTCCTCCTTTTTCAAAGCGGTTAAGAAATAACACAACTTGTACGTTCATACGCTACGTAACAGAGTCACGCCCCGAATTCGATACGATTGACTGATGGCAATGTAAGACATCGTACTGCACACTCCGACATTTATCCGCCCTGTTTTGGTGTCAACGCGTGCTACACGGAAATGTGAGTAATATTGTTGCGTGATCTAGTAAATAAGGATAAAGTTTCGGTGAAGATAATATCGCAAAAACTTGATTTGTATACGGGTACACTTTTTACATACTACTTACATTGCCGTGTGGTTTCCGGCAGAGTAGAATAGGACCACTCCAAGTCCTCCTGAGGATGTCGTAGAAGGCGACTATGGCAATACTAGATAAACAAAGCTTAAGACATCAATGAGATCTCTCCAACCCGTTTGGCCAGCGAGGAGAGTGTAGGCCAAGTCCTCTAGCTGCTCGGGCCAAGTATGGCTCTGTTAGTACAGAGAGGATCGTGCTCCTGCAGTGGAGACAAAAAGACCTGATAATGATGATGATGATACTTTTACATTTGTTGTTTTTCGTGTGTGTAAGTGGCCAACACGGTGTCAGATTTTTCAAGCTGCCTAAAGGCATCGGACATAGCTTGACGACTGCTATGTAATGATGACAGCCAGGACCAATGGCTTATACGTGAAGCGCCGACGAGCTCGAGAATTTTTTATGCCAATTGTGTGATCACCCATCCAAGTGCGGACCACGCTCTACATTACTTTACTTGCAAAAGTGCTAGCAATGATAGGTTAGAAATAGGTTTTCATAATTTTTACATGTTAAAATTATATACTATCTCGTACTTAATGTTTTACATAGAAAAAGGGAATAACTGTCCAATAACTTAATTTTCTATTATTATCTTTTATATGAGACATAAAGCATTTTAAGCAAGTGCGTACGACAATTTATTTCTATATTCATGCCGTTAGTCATTTTTTTTGCGAGTTTACGCACTGGTCGCCGATAAATTATTATTATGATAAGATTCACTACGCATGAAGTATGGGCAAAAACTCTCGCAGGGAACTTTATTCGGGCCGCTGTATTCCCTATGCAGCCGTTTGCTGGGCCCATTACGATGAAATCGTCGTGTGGTTCCCGGCAGAGTAGAATAGGGCCACTCTAAGTCCTCCCGTGGATGTCGTAGGAGGCGACTTAGGTAATATAAGCTAAACAAAGCATTTAAAAATCAAGACCTCTCCAACCCGTCTAGCCAGCGAGGAGAGTGTAGGAAAATTCCTCTAGCTGTTCTTGTCAAGTATGGCTCTGGTAGTACAGAGAGGGTCGTGCTCCTGCAGTGGAGGCAAAAAGACCTGATGATTATACGATAAGAAAAGAAAAATAATGGGTCAAACTGGTTATTGCTGTTAGCCTGGACATTGGATGCAGGCCGCTTCCGATCGGTCGTTTTGGGAAATCTTTGAGGCCTATGTCTAGCAGTGGACTTACTTCGACTGATATGGTGATGAAGCTGGTTTTTATTTTAAGACGCGGACGTTTAGGAACCTAGCACTTATTTAGATTAATGTATTGATTAACCTTGGGTTTTCAAGACTCTCTGTAATTTATGATTTAAAAATAATTTGCCAAGTGCGTGTCGGGCCACGCTCAGTGTAGGGTTCCGTAGTTGTAAATGCCAACTTTGAGTTCTTGCTTACTAAAACCGTCTAAAACGTCTAAGTATCTATTGAATTTGTATGAAATTTTCCTTTCAGTACTTACAATTTATAAGTTGATCGCCTATAACTTTTTAATTTGTTAACCCTAGGTACTTAGCTCTGATAGTTTTCCTATATACTACATTATATATACTATAGCTGTGATTTTTTTCAAGTGTCCATACATAACCGTTTAGCAGATAGATGGGGGGGACATGTGACTTTAACAAAAAAATTCACTTTAAACCCAAATATTTCAGACATGGATCCCTAAATCGAAAAATTGTGTTCCCAAGCTCACAATATTTTTGAAATATCTATACAACGCTACCCCACAATGTGTTTGTAAAGAAAAAAAATATTGACTTATTTCCATATTTTATTTTACGACTTTTTCACCATGATTGATATACATATCCATGCGAAATTACAGCTTTCTAGTACTTACAGTTTCTGAGTAGGACCGCGGACGGACAGACAGACAGACAGACAGACAGACATGGCGAAACTATAAGGGTTCCTTGTTTACTACGGAACCCTAAAAAAGAATTAGATAATAAGAAATCACATTTAGACGGAAATTAAAGAGCTAAATTGCGATTCATGTTAATGGGATACATAAATTTTCGGGGTCCAGAGTTGCCCCATTTGAAATTATTTTTTTATTTATTAATTTTGTTTTCAGTGTTCCCTAGATAACCTATTTTATGAACTACGGTTTACAGTTTAAAGTGAGAACGTAAAGCTTTTTTGAGCACGTGTGCAAGAAACTCACACTTTTGGCAAATATGCAAAGAAAAGCTTCACGTTCTCCCTTAAATCATTTTCAATATATTTTGTTACATTCTCTATATCTAGATTATCTCCTAGAATATGCAGCTGGTAAGCTCTAAGCTATTTTACTGTTTTTTTAAACCAACAAAGTTTAAGATCCAATGGGAAAGCACTCCTCGCTACCTAAATAACTTAAAAAAAACATCAAATAAACTATTTTGTTGTAAGGTCAACGCGTCTAGTCGAGTGAAACGGTCAAGCAAAGTTAAAATAAACATTAAGTACTTCGTAAAATACTCATGATGTACGTCCTTTGTTTATTTCAATACTAGCCGAAGCCCGCGACTTCGTTCGCGTGGACTTTATGTCTCTGGAAAATGCTCATCAGGCTGAGCAACTTTCACTAAGGCGGCATTTTTATATCTCTTATAGTTTAGCTAGACCATTATGGTTCTGCATCAGGCGTTCTATTTTCCAAAATCATTTATACCCTATATGTTGCCCAGGCTTAATAGCTATATAACAAAAAAAGTTTCATTCGAATCCGTCCAGTATTTCCGGAGATTAGCGTGTACAAACAGACAAACAGACAAACAGACAAACAGACAAACAGACATACAGACAAACAGACAAACAGACACACATTTTTTTTTAAATTCTTACTCTATTACTATGTCTCCATCGCCCCCAATATTTTTTTTGGAAATATATTTAATGTACAGACACACTTTTTTTACTGTTTTATTATATGTATAGATATAGATAATAACCTTTAAAAATACTTTCGAGATAAAAATACACGTTACGTCTTTACCTTTCACGAGATAGATCGAGCCAAGAAGTTACAAGATATAGTTTCAAAAAATCTAAAACCCATCGTTTACAAAACGAGAGAGTTGGAGTGCTGGAGGGCGGTCCTTTGCCCTGTAGTGGGACAGTATAGGCACAGGTATGGCACTGCATGGAAACGGAGTAACAAATATACTAGTACTACTACAAACGAAACAATGTATCTGTGTACGTACACGTCAAATGTGTGAGTTAAACAATCAGGGTCGCCACCACAGAATTTGTTGCTTTGCTTATTTGTTTTCATCACTCGGAAATCTATAAAATGTTCGTTTTGTATTGTTTTCCGTGGATAATACGCGCAGATTGCGCAGTTTTTCACCATTATGATTCAAAAATCCTAAGTGACTCGCGTAACTTCAACGTACGACTAGCAACATCCCTGTTTTACAGGCGCTTACAAGGCCAAAAAGCGGGGTAGGGGTTGCGGGGACGCCAGTTTGCGGGGGACGGTGCAAGTTTCCGTTCTGTATGTAAAACTATTATTTATTCTGTGGTATAGGCTAAAAATAGAAATAGAAAACCTTTTCTTGACTTTTCACAAAATATAAACATGTTAAGCCATGACAGCTTGCTCATAATTTGACCTTCGGTAACTTCAGCCACGAATGAGGTTTGACCTTTTCATATCTTTACAGCAACTCCCAGAGGAAACGCGGGTTTGGAAGGTTAACTGTTCTGTGATGCTATTTCATATTTATGAACGCTGTGTGAATATTTTATGAGTATATTTTATTTTTATTTCGGAAATACTCGATACTCGATACTCTTAATCAAAAATCCATTATCATCATCATCGTCAGATCTTTATTTTAAGTCTCCACTGCTGGAGGATGTTCTTCTCTGTACTACCAAAGCCATATTTAGTTACAGAGCAGCCAGAGGATTTGGCATACACTCTCCACGCTGCTGGCCAGAATGTTCGAAGAGATCTCTTTGATGTTTAAAAGCTTTGTTTAGCTTCTCCTTCCAAAATAAGTCGTGTTCTACGACATTCACGGGAAGACTTGAAATGGCCCTATTCTACTCTTCTAGTCTCTTTTAATCAAATTTATATTTAACTTTTTACAAGAATATAAAATAAAAATTATAACAACTAAAATAAATGTATCTTATATGTCAGATTGATCGTCATCAGTAAATCTAATAAAGACATGTACGTCCATCGTTATAATAAAAGAATAATATCAGCCATAGTCACGATGCGTTCTTTAAAACAATAATGGAAGGAAAAATAGAAGGAAAAAGAGGAGTAGGAAAACCCAGAAGAAAATATATCGACCAAATAATCGAAAAAGGAAACGTGAAAAGATATAAGGAGGTTAAGAACTTAGTGGAAGAAAGAGAGACATGAAAAGCACTCCACTAACAAGAGCCAAGCTATTAAATATAAGAAGAAGACTGCCATAGATTTAGCTTCATTTTATTAGACGACGGAAAAAAAAATAAACACTATGCGATAGCTTTCAACACATGGAAAAACAAAATCTAAACAATGTAATCTCATTCAGACATCCCATTTGGTGTGGCACACAATCGGCTATCGGTCAGCTGCCGACATCAAAGCAGCCGTTTGTCCCGGTAATGTCTTCCTTCGGTCGCAAAGTCGGCCTTTGTAGCGATATTTACGACCCCTGTGCCGAGTGGGGGCTGCTGTGCCTTTGCTATTACGTGCATTAGTGGAGGAAACACAATTCGACTGGATACTTACCCAAAGTTTTGTAACTTTATGTAGAACTGCGCCCTGCGGTGTTACCCGCGCTTAAAGTAGCTTATGTGTTAATCCAAGGTGTCAGCTTCCTTCATACCAAATTTTATCAAAATTGGTTTAGCCGTTTGCGCGTGAAGAAGTAACAAACATCCATCCATACTTACAAACTTTCGCGTTTATAATATTAGTAGGATATGCTGTGTGGCTTACGGCAGAGTAGAATAGGACCACTCTAAGTCCTCCCGTGGATGTCGTAGAAGGCGACTTAGGAAATACAAGCTGAACAAAGCTTATAAATATCAATGAGACCTCTCCTCGCCAGCGAGGAGAGTGTGGGACAAATTCCTCTGGCTGCTCTGGCCAAGTATGGCTCTGGAAGTACAAAGAGGGTCGTACTCCTGCAGTGGAGATAAAAAGACATATTGATGATGGTGATGATGATGTAGAATCTACTAGATCATAAATTGCTTTGCCAGTTTTAAGTATTTCGACATAGTTTGATACTTATCATCTAAGTATGTTGAAACTGAATTATTATCTAGCGAAACTATGTTGGAAGAAACTATGTTGGAATTGAAATAGTTTATCTTTCATCTATTTATAAGCTTCAATGATCTATCTGCTTATGTGGTACGTGGTGTAGACGTTAATAAAAATATCCTTTTATTAATTGGCAGTTTGAGGAGCCCGGTAGCTTAGCGGGATTGCGCATTGCTAGCGCTTTAGCAAGTAAAGCGGCACAGGGCGTCTTCCGCACTTCGATGGGTGACCATAAGTGGCATAAATCCAGCTCCTCCTTGCTTCAGAAGACACGTATAAGCTCGGTCCCGGCTGTCATTATTGCATGGCAGACGTCAAGTTATGTCAGACCCATGGAATTGTATGTACTTCGTACAACAGACCTAAGCAGATAGCCTGAACAATCCGACACCAGTGTTCTTCACCAGCGCTCTGACACACACATACGAAAATCAAACACTTGCTAGCATAAGTTAATTAAAAAAATATATAATTGCCAAATCTAAAGACGCAACAAAAAGTTATAATGTTGACTAAAGTTGCAGAGCTGATTCTCAGCTACGTACCTATGCGATTTACGCTTTGTGTGACTAAATAGGTCATGAATAGAAATTAGATTTCGTTCTGCACATTTTTCCCCGATTCTGCGCAAAATCATATAAATTTAAGCTTTGGAGACAGTTCGTAACAAGATTCCACACTATCCGCGCTCACGTAGCTTCCAATTCCACAAAACTAAAATGTGACGCCAATTTTAAGCCAATAACACATGAGCGTAATCAGAAGCGAAATCCCGCCATTACCGACGTAAACGTCGCAAATGTTTTGAAGAAGCCGTGGCGTAAACATCGCTCGAACCAATAAATAGAACTTAACGAACTCGGGGCGTGATCTTGTCCACGCGACATTGCTCCAAAACAACTTTAAATTGTACCCCGCAAATAGTGTTAAATAAACTAAAACCAATCTTAGCAACTACGGAATAAGATTCAGTTGAAGTTTTGCAAGAGTTTCGGGAAGAAACGATTGTTGTTTTGAGTCCATCCCTTACGTCCCTCGAGGCGTAAATTGGGTTGGAGCGAGTTGCCGCTTATAAAATAATAACGTGCCATAGCTGTAACTGCGGGACAGACATTCCGATTTCCGGGAGGGTGGGAAGACATAATTCATTGGAGATTAGAGACGCGACATTGTTATTTACACAATTTATTGGGAGGCAAATTTAGTGCACATATTTTTTATTTATTTTAAATATAAAATGAAAAAATGCGTCCGTAATAGGCACCAATATTTTAGATATTTGAAAATAATGTATTTAGCGTATTTAAATATATTGTCTCTTTATTCGTAAAATTATTGTAAAACCTCATTTAGTTACATTTTATTGTCCTTAGCTCTCCTTAAACCGAATTCCAAATAATTGGCCAAGTGCGTGTCGGGCCACGCGCAGTGTAGGGTTCCGTAGTTCCGAATGCCAACTTTGAGTTCATGCCACTAAAAACGTTTAAAAACTAACTAGCTGTTGAATTTGTATGAAATATCTTTTTCCGAGTACATTTTATAAGTTGATCGCCTATAACTTTTTTATTTGTATACCCTACTTAGCTCTGATAGTTTTCCTTTAAACTACATTATATATACTATAGCTGTGAATTTTTTCACGTGGCCATATATAACCGTTTAGCTGATAGAGGGGGGGAAACTTGCCTCCAACAAAAAGTTTCACTTTAAACCCAAATATTTCAGAAACGGATCCCTAAATCCAAAAATGGTGTTAACAAGCTCACAACGTTTTTGAAAGACCTATTCAACGACACCCCACACAATGTGTTTGTCGAGAAAAAAAATATTGACTACCTCTTTACCTGTATGGCAGCTAACCTAAAAAAAAAAAATCCAGATTTTATTTTACGACTTTTTCGCCATGATTAATATACATATCCATGCCAAATTACAGCTTTCTAGTACTTGTAGTTTCTGAGTAGGACCGCGGACAGACAGACAGACAGACAGACAGACATAGCGAAACTATAAGGGTTCCTTGTTTACTACGGAACCCTAAAAAGGAGGAAGGTATCAATACGAAGCGATTTTTTTTATGTGTATTCACCGATTATTCGGAGACACCTGTTTTTTTATTTTGCTATCATCTTGTTTACATTTAATATTTTAGTCGAATATAATATATCTGGCCCGTATTCAAACCGGACGGTGTGTGTCCGACATCGGGCGCCGCTGATAACTGCTGGGCCGGCTAACTTTAGCGGCGTTCGCAAGTCGTTGATAATAGTGGCTCTGGTCGCTCTACTTTAAGCTCATTTACGTTACGTCGGGGAATACTTGCCGCAGTATCTCTATTTAAAATGGTATCGATGTTGGTAAAATATTTAGCCAATTTGCCCACATCTTTTATAATATGCCATGCTGGTCTGGGAAAAACGAAAAATCTTAGAATGTACCAGCTGCTTCTCTTCCCGCGCAGATCGTAAAAGCCGATCGAATCTGCGAGGCAAAAATGCGAATCATTTTAACAGGCGATGCGGCTAGCAACCCGTCACTGTATTGATTGTTTTTCCATCTTCTCGCCCACCATGACGCTAAAAGCGGCTTTTGAGTCTTGCGGCCCTAGGCTCTGCATAGAGCCGCAAGACCCAAAATGCTCTGTCTGCCCCATTAGGGATAAATACGTGATAGTATGTATGTATGTTTTATAATATATATTAATAGACAGTCTTCTTTACCCAAAGGTTGGTTGGAAGAAATCCTTTATTGATAAGTCCGCCTTTGAGTATTGTGATACTTCATCATCATCATCATCAATAAATTTAAGAACTAGGTTCTTGTCGGTGGAGTATTTTCCATGTCTCCCTATTTTCTGCTAAATGCTTGACCTCCTTATACGTCACAACTTTTGCCTTTTCTTTTACTTCATCCATGAACGTCCTTCTTGGTCTTCCTTTTCCATTCTTGGCTTCCACTTTCCCTTCCATTATGTTTTTTATGAAGTTGTCATGCCGCATAAGGTGGCCAAACATTCTTCCTCGTCTTATCTCTATTGTATGCATAATCGTTCTGTTCTCATTGACCATTTCCAGCACTTCTTTGTTGGTTTTTCTCTCTGTCCAGCTTATCCTTTCCAGGCGTCTCCAACACCACATCTCAAAGGCTTCTAGTCGTTCCCGATCCTTTTGGTTCATTGTCCAAGTTTCACAACCGTACAATGCAATGCTCCAAACGTATGTTTTAATGAGTCTTTTCTTTATTTTACGTGACACTTTTGAATTAAATATATACATTTTGTCATTGTACGTTTTTTTTGCCATCGATATCCTTGCAACTATGTCTGCTTTACTCCTAGAGTCGTTTCTAATTATACTGCCTAAATACCTGAATCTATCTACTTTTTCTATTGGACTATTGTAGAGTGTGATTGGTGATGTGGAGGGTGTATTCCTAGTTACATGTAGAAACTTTGTTTTTGTGACATTAATTTTTAATCCTATTTCTTGAAAAGCTTTGTCCATTATTTCCATCATCTTTTCTAATTGATCTGTATTTTCAGCTACAGCTGCTATGTCATCAGCGTATCGGATAAAGTAAACAGTTTCTCCGTTAAATTTCACTCCACCTATATTGCTTTCCCTAATTTTAGTAATGGCTTTTTCTATAAACATGTTAAATATCATGGGTGATAGAGGACAACCTTGTCTAACTCCTTTTTTAATATTTGCAGTATCAGTTACATTTCCTACTTGAATAATAGTTTTTTGGTTTTTATATAATTGATAAATGATTCTTCTGTCTCTATAATCTACGCCGTTACTCTTTAAAGTATCCATCATCTCTTTCCAGTTGACTTTATCAAAAGCTTTCTCTAGGTCTATAAAACCTATAAACGTATCGAGTCCTAAATCAATTCTTCTAGAGGTTATTAGCCTTAGCGCAAGAATGGCTTCCCGCGTCCCCTTGCCCTCTCTGAATCCATATTGGTCAGCACTTAAGCACTGTTCCGATATTGGTCTGATTCTATTTTGTAATATTTGGATAAGGATTTTTGACATGTGAGATATTAGGCTCAGCGTTCTATGCTCATCGCATTTAAAGGTGTTCAATTTTTTCGGCAATGTGACTGTTTTGGTGGTTTGAAAATCTATTGGTATTTTGCCTGTTATATACATGTATTGTATGAGCGAGAAAACTTCATCTAGTAGTGGGTCACAGACTGCATATTTCAAGAGTTCTATTTGTAAATTATCGTGCCCTGCGGTTGTGATACTTAGTTGGTGCAAAAAGAAATTTTATCTTATCTTTAAAGTTTTGTTCTGAGACCCCGCCGCGTACTATCAGAATTTGGATGTGAATACGAGGTTAGAAAAAAACATCTTGTAAAGGTTGTTATTTTGTATTGTACACGCCAATTACCTCTTTCTTCCCGTTTCCTCTCGCGGGTCTATTGAAAGAAATTTCTTTAGAAATAAGTAGCACCTATGTACGATGTTTACTTTTATAAGGTTTTAATTGTATATTCATGTTTACATGAACAAATAAATATTTAGGCAGAGTGCCTTCTATACTTACTAGAGCGTTTTCATAACATAGGAGCTCGGCAGCCCGGCGGGAGTGCGCATTACAAGAGCTTTCACAAGTAAAGCGACATCGGGCATGGTCCGCACCTGAATGGGTAACAAGAAGTTGCATAAAAATTTCTCCAGCTCCTCCTTGCTTCGAAAGGCACGCATGAGTCATTGGTCCTGGCTGTCATCATTGTGTGGCAGTTGTCAACCTATGTCAGAAGCCTCTAGGCAGCCTGAAAAATCCGAAACCAGTGTTGGCCACTTAAACACACGAAAAACAAAAAAGCGTTTTCATAATAGCGACTGAAAAATTAGACAGTATGACGGTATGTGTCGGCGTTATGTTTAAATTGCCTTGCAGAGCATATTAAAAATGTTACTTTGCAATAGTTTGTCTCTCCTCGACACTATCTAGCGTTAACCTTCCTTTACAAAATAAGGTTATAGTCTATTTGGCCACTTTCGCATAAAACCTACAATGTTTATAAAATGTAATTAAAAAGTTTAGGGTTGACATTCCCAAATACCTGAACCAATTGGAAGTGGTCTTTAGCTGGATTTCAGGCGTGGGTATCACCGTTCCAGCTTTAAACTCGCCCACACATTGTGATCAATCTTATCCACTAAGCCGATTTGACAAGGGGAAAGGACAAAGACACAAAAAGTCAAAGGTTATTTTTAATTTAATCGCCGCATAAAATATGTAAATACTATCGCCCGAAAATTGACTGAACTCACGCTTGACCAGGGCTGGTCTTTATCTGGCTCAAAAGATAAGCATTGCCATACAAAGTGGCAATGCTGCCATCCTTTTGGGCAGGCTACCAGTGGGCAGCGATTTGCCAGGGCTTTTATCTATTTAAATTACATACTTAAGTTATTTGTTTAGTTTTAGTTAATTTTCTTGTTTAGTTTTAGTTAATTTTCTTGTTTATTTTATTAATTTTATCATTTAAATAAAACAAAGTAATTTAATACAAATGTTTAAAGCAGTTAAACCAAGTATGGTATTGGTAGACCTAATGATAATGATTTAGGAGTACAGATCAGTTACGTATTACTGGCACCTTGACTATTATTTTGACTTACGTTATGGACCACTATTTCTCATTTTAGTG
Organism: Acrobasis consociella; assembly: GCA_963555685.1. NCBI lineage: Eukaryota > Metazoa > Arthropoda > Insecta > Lepidoptera > Pyralidae > Acrobasis > Acrobasis consociella. The sequence goes on along the minus strand of OY743108.1, from coordinate 22,762,748 downwards.
AATTTACGATGTTATAATCGTAATCGATTTAGTAATCAAAGTCAACAAGTCAAGATGACTTTCGTGGCGCAGTGGTCATCATGCTAGTCCGCTATCGAGAGATACCGGGATCGATCCCCGGTCAGATCAAGTCAAAGCCGAAGTCAAAAATCATTTATTTATCCGATTACTTGATAATTAGCAATTTTTCTTTCGATTTCGTAATCAGTAGTTGTTGACGTCAGATTATTTACTTACAGCTAAGTTGGAAAAGGATATTTTTCTGATAAAATAATCTAGACCAATACTAAAAACTTATATTGTACCTATATCAAAATATGATCGCTATCTGTTTTGTGTGCTAAATAAAGTCAGTGATGCTCATGGAAGTAGGCGTTGGCTTGACCATTGTATCGTTTCGAATTCCGCGTGGCAAACAATCCTGAATGTAGATATTTTAGACGACGTTTATGTATCTGATCATAGGCCCCTAAGTATTACCTGTGATATGAGGGTGGTTAGGACAAAAATTCAGGCGTGTAGCTTTCCTCGGAACTCGGTGATTTGGGGTGAGAGAAAAGAGTGTCAGATAGATAAGTACCATGAGCTGTGTCATTCAAGATTACGAAATGTACATATGCCTACTAATTTTGAGGAATGTAGCCGAGGTAGATGTAGTAAAATCGAACATAGGCATGTTTTAGATGAAATGTACGGTGAAATTATAGACATATTATGTACTGCAGCCAAGGAAACTGGTGGAGATCGTACAGCTAAGCCCAAAAAAGGCAGGTCCTTATGCGGTTGGAACCAGTATGTTCGGGATGCCCATAGGGAGGCCAGACGGAGTTTCGAAACTTGGGTCTTGTGTAACAAACCAACCGAGGGTATTATATATGAGCAAATGTGCCAATCACGAAAAACTTTCAAAAGTCGCTTGAAGTGGTGTCAGAAAAGTCAAGATAAATTTAAAATGGACATTTTAGCTAAACACAGATCTTCAAATGATTTTAGTAAGTTTTGGAAGACCACAGGGAAGAGTGGGGCTAAGTCTGGTCTCTCGGCATGTGTTGATGGTAAAAACGAGCCTACGACTATTGCTAATATGTTTAAGGATCATTTTGGCGTGCAGTCTCCACTTGGTTCTTCTGTCTCATCATCAGACGATATGTCTGAATGTGTGGATGAGATACAATCTCTTACTTGTTTCAATGGGAAACAGGTGAGAGAGGTTCTCAAAAAAATGAAGGGAGGTAAATCGCCTGGTCTCGACGGACTTAGTGTCGAGCATTTGAGACATGCTGGGGTGCACTTGCCGAGGGTACTTGCGGTGTTCTTCACAATGTGTATTAGTCACTCTTATTTACCCCATGATTTGATGAAAACAGTCGTTGTACCCATTGTGAAAAACAGAACCGGGGATATTTCTGATAAGATAAATTATCGGCCTATCTCTTTGGCGACGATTATGGCCAAGGTGCTGGATGGTTTGCTTGATACGTGTTTACAAAAATACCTTAACCTGCATGATGCTCAATTTGGTTTTCAGCCTGGGCTGTCCACTGAAAGTGCAATTTTAAGTCTCAAGCATACCGTTCAGTACTATACTGACCGTAGGACGCCGGTGTACGTTTGTTTCCTCGATCTATCCAGGGCGTTCGATCTTGTGTCCTATGATGCGTTGTGGACGAAACTGAGGGACAGAGGGGTACCAACAGAGGTTCGGAATATTTTTAAATATTGGTACAATGGTCAAACCAACTACGTGAGGTGGGCCAACTGTTTGTCGGATCCATATGTGTTGGAATGTGGGGTGAGGCAGGGCGGGTTGACCTCGCCCAAGCTTTTCAACATATATGTAGACGACCTTATCGCTGAGCTGAGCAGCACCCGTGTGGGCTGTAGTATAGGAGGCGTGAGTATAAATAACATAAGCTACGCGGATGACATGGTGTTGCTGAGCCCAACGGTGGGGGGTCTTAGACAATTGTTGTCTATATGTGAGAGGTATGCTATCAAACATGGTTTGGCATATAATGTAAATAAATGTGAATACATGGTTTTTAAGGCCGCCGGTAAATGCCCAGAAGCTATACCCGAAATAAAATTAAATGGGGTATGCATAAAGCGTGTACATGAGTTTAAATATCTAGGCCATTTCCTTACCGACGACCTTAGAGATGATGTGGACATTGAAAGAGAACGCAGAGCTCTATCAGTGAGAGGTAATATGCTAGCCCGTAGATTTTCCGTGTGTACAGATCAAGTGAAAGTGACATTATTTAAAGCTTACTGTCAGACTTTTTACACGGGGAATCTATGGGTTGCACATACCAAAAGAACATTAGATATCCTGCGAGTTCTTTACAATAATGTATTCAGGATGCTGTTGGGGCTGCCTCGCTTTTGTAGCGCATCGGGGATGTTTGCGCACTACCGCACTGATAGCTTTCATGCTATAATACGCAAAAAAACAGCATCCCTGATCAACAGAGTTAGGGGTAGTCAGAACAGCATCCTGAAGACAGTGGTTGATAGTATGACCTCTCCACTATGGAAGTGTCTGGTGAGAAGAACTATATAGGCAATTTTAATATGATAACTTCTAACATGATAACTTGTATTAAATTAAATTTAAATCAATTAATGCATGAATTTATAAATTAAATTGAATTTTTGTTGTAATTTTGAATTTTGTTATATAATTAATTAATAACCTCAATTAGACATAAGTTTGTAAATATGGATTTTAATTATCTGAAATAAAAAAAAAAATTAAAAAAAAAAATAAAAAAAAAAAAATAAAGAATGAAATGAGATGCAAATGAATTGGCTTTGGTCTTGGATGTTTTTGTATTTGTTATAAAATATAGTATCGTTGAGTTAGTATCCCACAAGTCTCGAACTTACTTTGGGGCTACCTCATATAAAAGTCCACGATGCAAGTCTGCAAGGACGATATGCATGTCAGTACATGAATATCTTCCTTGCAGATAAAAAAGCCGGACCGGTAACTATTGGGTCACCCAAGGATGCCGAAGATGTCCAATCGTTGGAGATTTGTTGGCTGTCGATCTACAAGTGGCCGTCTGTGTGACATCATCCCTTCTAGATTGCATGTATGGGTAATAGTGATGGTAGATAAGGCAGATAATCTTACGTTATGTATTTCGCACTTCTTTTCTTTATGGATTTTTAGACTGCTTCAGCGGTAATGCCGCCTCTTGTTCCTCATTTTATGTAGTTCTTACTTTATATTTCAAAATTGTAAATGTAATTTGGTACAGTAAAGTATATTTATATTGTATGCTAAATACAGATCCTAAAGAAAATAACCGGCCAAGTGCGTTTTTAGTGTTTGTTGTTATAGCAGCAACAGAAATACATAATTTGTGAAAATTTCATCTGCCTGGCTATCGCGGTTCTTGAGATATAGCCTGGTGACACAGACGGAAGACGGACAGACGGACAGACAGCGAAGTCTTAGTAATAGGGTCCTGCTTTTACCCTTTGGGTACGGAACCCTAAAAATGAGCCTGGTGTAAGACGGACAGATTCCGTTTTTAAAAGAATCAGAAATAATTTGTCTAAACATCCAACATTATTTCATCCAAGGTTACAAATCCAGCTGTAGAGGCATAGATATCAATCTTGCGTTAATCCTAAGCAGCGACCATGACAGACATCCGACTTAGCAGGCGTCTGGGCTGGATTTGGCACAGACGTGACGAGTCAGGCTACGGATAGCTGTAGACTCAGACAATACGTATAATACATCTTTTCTCTCTACGTCGGCCTCTATGTTTCCAAACACTTCTGTTGTTTATTTTTCTTTCCCAATGTCTATCAAACAGTCTTAGCTCATCCGACCTTTTTCTTGGTCTGCCCCTTTTCCTTCTTCCGTCTGTTGGAGTCCAGATAGTGGCAAGGTGAGCCCACCTTTAGAGTGGCATTCGACATTCGACAAACGTGACCAGCCCAATCTCATTTTAACATCTAGGCACTTTTGTTATAGAACGTATAGTACATATCACGACTTTATCCCTTATGGGGCAGACGGGACATTTTGAGTCTTGCGGCTGTAAGCATACCAAACCTAGGGCCGTAAGACTCAAAAGCCACTTTGTTGTGATAGTGAGCAAGAATGTGGGAAAAGGAATCAAAATGGTGCAACTAAGAACGCTCTAAGATATAAGTAGTTTTCAAAACTAAAAACCTACTTCACCCCCTAACTACATAACCTATTTAAATGAAATTTCTGTCGAAACGCCTAACAAACATGCCATTCCAAACAAAAAATTCTAAATCGATCCAGGCGTCTTCGGTGAACATACCTAAAAACAGATAGCGACGAATCGATAATCTCCTCCTTTATGGAATTAAAAAAGAACATTGAAGTTTGCAAAAAATTAACTTCAGAAACGGCTATCCGAATCATACCCATATCATACCTTTCTTTTTTCATATTCTTGACACATTTACATCACGTCAAACTTATATCTATAGTCTAGACATGCGAGTCGAAGTCCAGGAAAACGCGGTGCGTGCATTAGCAATGTAAACTAGGTAAATTGGAGGCCCACTTTCAAGATGAACGAACAAACATAAATCAATTAATAACACAAAAAAGGTGGTCTACTTAAACCCGCGGTTATGAAGTGGGTCAACCACGGAACTCCTTGGAATCGGAACTCCATTACGGTAATGTCAGTGAGAGCCAAAAATGGCAACGTCGCCTCTTGGCCGCGCCACAACACGACGCCGCGCCGGCCTGTGCTGCCACAGTACAGTTGGAAGAAGGACAACTAAGGGTGTCTGAAGGAGGAAGTCCTACAACATAGTCAGAAGAACTGACTAAGGTAAGGTGAATGTCCCTTGAGCTCACCGGACATGGTCGTTTCATTCATTGTCATTCATCATCAACATCATCATCGTCCTTTGTAGTCTCTACTGAAGGAGCACGACCCTCTGTTTACTATCAGAGCTTTACTTGGTCAGGGCAACCAGAGAATTTGGATCAGTCTCATTGATGTTAATAAGCTTTGTTTAGCTTGTAATTATTGTAAGTCGCCTTCTTCAACATCTAAGGGAAAACTTAGAGTGATTCTACTTACTCTACAGGTTACCACACGGCTGTATACTATATAAAGCATATTTACTTTTCAAAGCATGGAAGAATTCGAGATATTTCTGCCACTTTTAGTTACGAATACACGTGTATTCTACGAGCTAACAACAACAGTCCGAAATAACCTTGGCCGAATAACTGTTTAACACAAAACTATTTTTCTGATGATGAATTACGGTAGGCCGAGAGCACCGTTTTTCTTAACGGCCATATAAATTTTTCTTCACTGTGTTAGACAGAAACACCGTTGATTTCTTAACGGTTGAATAAGATATACCTGGAGTGCGTTCATAATTGCTAGCGCAATCTCCTAACCTACTGCCCTAACTTTGCTAGGGCCCCGGCCGCCAAGATTAATGGCATGTCCCCCTCCAGCCCTCGCCCGCTCTTTGCATCAATCACTTAGCCCTTTGATGTATTATTTACTTGGGAAAGTTATTTCTGTGTCTCCTGTGTTTTTGAAGGGAGCGCAAATATTTTTCAAGCCGGTCTGTCATAACGAGGCGCTTTCTCGATCGCTCCTATCATGTTTACCACTTTATCATTCCAAGTAAATGTTTCTGTTTTTGTTGTGTGAATAATACTTTATAAATGTGCATTCTTATCTATTATAACACCATCGATAGCAATTTACACGAAATTATGTCATTGTCAATCATCATTATCATCGCACCTTTCAATTTTTTCGTCTAGGCCTCTTACAAAACATGTCACTTGTCCCCGTCCTGCGCTTCTCTCATACTCTCACCCATGTTCAACCCCCGATCTTATCAACCCTCTTTGTTCACCCCACTCGACGCCTCTCAAAAATTTCTGATGAAATATGATGCACTGTCATCGACATCCCCTTTGCATTGTTTTACCCCTGCACTTTGAAAATATTTTACTTTCCAAAGCCTGATTTATTGTAATCCTTATCTGAGTTTGTCTGTCCCCATACTTTGTACCAACTTAAAAGATTTCTTGAAAAATGATATAACATCGACTACATCTTACATTCCTGAACAAGGTCGCTTCGCTGGGTTCCTGATTTATGTTAAGTTTCTGTATGAATTTATTCACGACGAATATATCATAAATATTGTTGTTTGTGCTATTACAAGATCGAGTTTCCAATACAACGACCTGACAAAGAAAGTTCGAGATGTTGGAAAATGAATAATGGAACGTAAATTGAGCAGGCTACCTAGATACCTAGCTACCCGCGGTGATAATATTATTTTGTGCCAAAATATCGTATTTACTGAATATTGTTCAAAGTTCTTATTAATTTATTATTAAGACGTCGGTCGACCTTGTTATCTACTACCTACTTTTCCTAAAGATTGACAGAGGGAATATGCCTTGGCTTTAAGTCTACCTATTGTAGCTTTAGGTTGAATCGTTTTTGTACGACTTCCAAAAAAAGGGGAGGATATCGATTCGTTGCCTTTTTAGGGTTCCGTAGCCAAATGGCAAAAACGGAACCCTTATGGATTCGCCATGTCTGGCTGTCTGTCTGTCTGTCCGTCCGTATATCACAGCCACTTTTTTCCGAAACTATAAAACCTATACTGTTGAAACTTGGTAAATAGATGTATAATGTGAACCGCATTAAGGTTTTGACACAAAAATATAAAAAAAACAATAAATTTTGGATATATTTATGGGTTAAAGGATAAAACTCGAAAATTTATTTTTCATCAAACCAATACGTATGGTGTATCTATGGAAAGGTCTTCAAAAATAATATTGAGGTTTCTAATATTTTTTTTTTCTAAACCGAATACTTTGCGCGAGAGACACTTCCAAAGTGGAAAAATGTGTTTGTCCCAAAGTTATTGGGTGATACGCTTCAAATTCGGGGTTTTACCTGACTAAAAATAGATGGCGCTGCGAATATTATGTATAGATAGGTCGTCGGGGTTTTTTTTTAATTTCTTATAGCGAATAAACTTGTTATCAACAACATTTAAGCAAGACGTGGAAACTGATAGTGCCGTTCGTTTTTAGAGTTCCGTACCCAAAGGGTAAAAACGGGACCCTATTACTAAGACTTCGCTGTCGGTCCGTCTGTCTGTCACCAGGCTGTATCTCAAGAACCGCGATAGCTAGACAGTTGAAATTTTCACAAATTATGTATTTCTGTTGCCACTATAACAACAAATACTAAAAACAAAATAAAATAAATATTTAAGGGTCCCATAAAACAAATGCGATTTTTCATAGATATTGGTACGGAACCCTTAGTGCGCGAATCCGATTTGCACTTGGCCGGTATAGTATTATCCGGACTTCAATAAATAATCCTTTAACATTGCAATTCGCTACTATTTATCTACAAACCATTTAAATTCCACAAAAATAGTTCAAAAACTTTTGCTTTGTAAAAATTATATCTAGAATATTCATGAATCTATTGGTATTCATAACCTTTACAGCCCTTTGAGTGCAAAATATAAAATATCGAAGGTGACTGGTGTCGTTTTAAATTCCAATGTAAATTTATTTATATTTTATTTTTCAATAAACTTAAAGTCTTAGCGTTACAGTTGACCGAATAGTCTGACCTTCTCGTCTCAAGTTTTGAATTTTATATGAAGCTAATCAAATTTTCTAGCGTATTGAAGTGAAAACTTCTTTAGCGGCGTTGTGCACTTTTTTTGGAATGGGTAAAAAATGTTAAACTCGCGTCAGGACACGTGACCTGATCGAAAATTCGTAAGACGATGGAGAGTAGACAGCTGGCGCGGCGTAGGAGAGGGAGTATCCCCCTCTCTTTCTACGGCGCGGCGAAAATGTATGCCTGCGCCTGCTGTTTCGTTTAGGCGGCGCAGGGCGCTTCCGCGAATGTTCGTGTGTTTTTATGTTACAGCATGCTACGCGCATCCATGGATGGTGACAGCTGATGGCTCGACCGTCTGTGTAGTGGCCATACTGCTGTGTTTTCACTTCTGTCGGCACTCCCAGAGTGCAACCCGTCGTTTTTTTTTTATTTAGTACTTATAAAAAATACTTAATAATAATCGGATTAGCTCTTTGAAATGGCAGTGGGCGGGACACATAGCGCGATGAACCGATGGCCGATGGGGCAAAAAGGTTCTCGAATGGCGACCACGTACAGGCAAGCGAAGCGTAGGACACTCACCCACAAGGTGGTCTGACTACCTAACCAAGGTCGCTGGAAGGCGCTGGATGCAAGCCGCTCTAGATCGGTCATTTTGGAAATCTTTGGGAGAGGCCTATGTCCAACAGTGGACGTTGTGCGGCTGAAATGATGATGATGATGAAAAAATACTTAGAGATATGTCAAAAATATCACACTAAAAGAGGATTAAATTTATTTTAAACAGTTGCGCCCTGCGGTGTTACTTGCGCTTAAGAGTCCCCCGAACCTAGACTTCTCCATACAAACGTAGTCTACGTTTAATTTTGAAACCACATGTTAGATTCCGCAAAAAATTAGTAATTGTAAAGAATTTGCAATTATCTAGGTTTATTACTGGTTTCCCACGGTAAAATTATGAACTGGAAAGAAAATATAACGATTTAGAAGTTTCCCATACTGATGGTCAAAAATGATAAATTACACTATATTCTATTTCAAGTTCATATTTTTACCGTTGGAAACCAGTTATAAACCTAGATAATTGCAATATCTTTAAAATTACAAAATTTTGTCGAAATCGGACATGTCGTTTTGAAATAAAACGTAGACTACGTTTGTATGGAAAGTTGTATTTTGGTGTAGGGTCGGGGGACCCTTAGTGTAGCTTATGTGTTAATCCAGGGTGTCAGCTTCCCGCATACCAAATTTCATCAAAATTGGTCTAGCCATTTGTGCGTGAGAAGTAACAAACACACACACACACACACTTTCGCCTTTATGATTTAAGGCTTGGCTCTACGCTTTTATTTTTCAAAATCTGTCAAAATTGATTCAAAAGTTGTCCGTTCTTTTCCGCTAGGTTTGTAGTAATGTCTAAACGCAATGCAGATAGAGTTAAAAATATATAGAGGTTACAGTATGGAAGACATTACGTAATGAAATAAATCTTATATGTTTACATTTTTGTAACATATTATGTTTTTGTAAAGAATTGAATAAGGTCATGTCCGTACAAGGACTTAATGCTGATGCTTTGTCTACCGGTCAGCCTTTAGAAAAAACAAAAATATTTTATTTAAATTTTAAAATATACCTACACAGTGATTTTTAATTGTTTTTGAAGCTAAGGGCCACTTAATAAGGGTTCGTTAGTAAAACTAATTAGCTAGTCGAAATAAAAATTCAAAAACAAAGTAAAATCGTGAGATCAATTAGTAGTACCACCAGGCACCGCCTCCGTCCGGCCGGCCGGAGTTCATCGAGGTCATGCGGTAGTTTTTGATCGGGCGTAACTACGTGGTCTCGATTTTTTTATCTTATGTCATACACAAATTTGAATTAAGTATATGGATAGAGGAATTTATTTACAATAGATTTTTTTCCAAAACCAATGAAAAGTCAGCATGTATGTACTAAATTACTAAGGGGTAAATAAGTAACTATATAAAAAGAACTGCATTATTCAATTATTTATATTAAAGTAAGTAATATTTTTAAAATTGCAAAATAGTTGTACGTTATGATATAAGTTTTGTGTGTGATGATTTTCCAGCCCGAGCCTAAAGCGAGGGCGTAATAGAGCTGAAAGTGTTTTAACTAATATACACACGTATATCGCACGACGTTTTTCAATACACTTATATCTAAACTGATTTTTATTTCAAGGCTGCTACCAGCGCTAGCGACCTTGAAAATACAGAAAAAATAATTTATCTTTCTGTAAGTGAGATTATCAGAAATCCTCGCACAACTTTTAAGCTAGTATCCTTAAGTTTCATTAGAACCTCGAAAGTCATTAAAATACTATCAGCTTTAGAAACCTTTACAAAAAGTGTCAAAAGTGGCCGTTTTTAGTAATTTTTAATATGTTTATAACGCAAGCGTGTTTTATAACCTACTTTATATATCTAAAACCGATGAAATTAGAGCCACTTTACGAGCAAGTGTGTTGAAAAAATAATTAGATAATATACAGCATGGAAGGGACATACCCGTAATAAATCGAACCACATGCTATACTAGATCACTTTATTATAATTATAAAATAACAGTAAAAAAGAACCGAATTTAACATTCTAATACAATTTTTCCAGGCGGCTGCACACTTTTGTATGGAAATGCCAATTTTTTTTAGTTTTTGGTTGTGATTTTTATTTGATTATAATAGTGGTCTAGTGTAGCCCGTGGTTAGATTTATTACGGGTATATTCCTTCCACGTTGTATATTGGCACTACTGTGGGCACTACATTTATTTTATACTGACGTCGAATTTGCGGATGTCTATGTAGTGTAAATGCTAGGAGAACAATCTTATGTATTCAGATTTGTCTATAGTCTGTATAGTCTACAGTCCTTTATTTTTACCCAATTTTTTTAAGTTAAAGTAGATCTATAGATACCCTACACGATGGGTTAGTCGAAAAAAAAACTTTCATGGGAGCTACAATATCATAGTACCTGGGTGACCGAGCTTTGCTCGGTCGGTTTCATCTCAAACATTAACTATATTTTTTAAAACTTGTCTAAAAACAGTACGAAATAAAAAAAAATATAAACTTAAACATAAAAAAAAACCAAAGTAAGTCACCGTGTGGTATTCGAACCCGTAACACTCTTTCTAGCAGTCAGTATCCTTAACCGCTGAGCTAAGCGGATGGCGGCCGGCGCGACGAAATTAGCGACCATATTCTGCGTAGAAAGAAACTCGAAAACACGCGTTTTCCCAAACATGAGACGAATCTAGATCGATTGTTTACCCCCAAAAACCCCCATATACCAATTTTCAACGAAATCGTTAGAGCCGTTTTCGAGATCATAGAAATTTATAAATTAAGAAAACAAGAAAAATGTGTGGGCGGTCATTTTGGATCCAAAATCTGAATCCAGTTTCCAGTTCCCCAGGGTGCCTCATGCAAAAATCAGACTCCTACAAAGTCCCAGTGAGACGTTACTAACGATAAAAGTTTAATTTTCTTAAGCCCAGACGCCATCCTGGATTCCAAAAAAATGTTTTCGGCGTCCATCTTGGTTTGCAAAAAAAAGAACGACGAAGCACGTGGTGCTTGGTTGCTTGTTTAGAGGGATAAACAGAAAGCCCCCCCAATCAGTCAGCCAATCAGTCAGTGGTACAGTCTGTACGTGTATATTTCTCGAAATCTAAAAGTAAATAAATCCGAAGAGTATCTATAGATAAGTTTCTTTGGCTATTATAAAATTAATTTACTGCCACAAAACTGGTAATTAAATATAACTTAAATATTATAAATCGATATTGTATATGTACGGTACTTGTATGAAAAAAAATCTATGCCGACCATGTCTGTCAGGTAATCAATCTATGCCACGCTATACTTTGACACTTCCTTTGACATTATGACAAGTGACACAGTGTAAGAAAGTTACTCGCACGTTTGTTTACAGACTGTTCGACCCATATGTATTCGTGATATTATTTTACACTGTGACAATAATTTTACGAAATCAAATGTCATTTTTTTTGTGAAGAGCGACGCGTCCTTGCTCCGCGAGGCCCATCGGCCATCTGACAATTTGATGTATAACTGTCAAAAATCTGTGCAACAAGAACAGTTTATTTAAATACACTCGCGAAAAAGCAAGACGGCAATTACAATAATTTTCAGGAAGGTAAAAGGGCTTATATGACTGAAATCTAAAGCCACGCAAAACTGATCAATTATAGAAAAATAGCTCTAAAATTAAAACTAAAGCAACAAAAAAAAATTTGAACCACAATTTTGAAGATTACATAATTACTGATCTGCATAAAAAGTTTCAAAGCTGAAGTCCCTCTCGTTTGTGAGAAATTAGACCATATATGTTTTGGTAGAGGTGTTTTTGACGAGCAAGTTTGTGTTACAAAAATTAACTAATCATGTATCCACAACCACAATTATGCTAGAAAAGCGTTCTAGTATGCTATTAGCAAGTATCAGTTCTAAATTTCTGATATTTGCTGAGAAATAAGAAATAGAAAATGCCCATTTTCACGGTGCGTCCCCTTAAGTGTGATTAATGACGTAGGTTAAGAAAAAAGAAATAACAACAAAAAAACTTAACTAAACTATACTAAATTAAACTAAGCTATAAAATAAACTTATACTAAATTATGCTAAATTAAAAAAATCTCATCTTGTCCATGCGGCGTGGTTGCAAGAAAGCTGGTTGCGTTTCCTCGCTGGATAGCAATGCTGATCCGTTGAGCAAAAAAACAGCCAGCCCTATTTTGAAATGACGTTGGTAAATAAGATAGGAATATTTGGATGTTTAGGTTTGCTTCTTTTCAATATTATAAGCCGTTGCTAACAAATGATAAATAGTTTAGAAAATCACCTGATATACTTGTAATAATTGTGTTTTAAAAATATACACGCTAATTTTTTATTGGTTTTGGAAAAAGAAATGATGTATAGTAAATAAATTCCTCTATCCATGTACGTAATCCAAATTTGTGTATGACTTATAATAAAAAAGTTGCGAAAATGATTTTCGATCGAGACCACATAGTTATGCCCGTCAAAACAGCCGCGTGCGGGCGATCACCCCGGCCGTCCGGCCGGCGACGCTTAGCGACGGCACTACTAATTGACCTCACGATTCTACTTTCGAGTTTTAGTTAACATTTTTTGTTACTGAATTTTTATTTTGACTAGCAAATTAGGTCTTACTAACGATCCTTATGAAGCGGCCTTCTGCTCCAAAACCAATAAAAAATCACCGTGTATTTTACTAGCTGTACCCGCGGGCTTCGCTCCTCGTGGGAATTTCGCGATAAAGAGTACCCTATGGCCTTCCCCGAGTCTCAAACTATATTTATGCCAAATTCCATCCAAATCGGTTCAGTAGTTTAAGCGTGAAGAGGTAACAAACAAACAAATATACAAACTCTCGCATTTTTATTATTAGTAGGATAAAGAGTACTCTATGTCCTTCCCCGAGTCTCAAACTATATTTATGCCAAATTTCATCCAAATCGGTTCAGTAGTTTAAGCGTGAAGTGAAGAGGTAACAAACAAACAAATATACAAACTTTCGCATTTGCATTTATAATATTAGTAGGATTAGTAGGATATTCAAAGCATTTTCGGGCTGAACACTCAGGCTGAACACTGATATGTTCACCACAAACTAAATTCACTGCATTTATTTATTCACGATGTACTCGTATACTGTGGAATACAATAACGATACTCTCGCTCTGTGGTTAATTACACACCGCACAATATATATGAGTAAAGTATATTTAGTAAAGGCTAAATAAACATCGAACGAAATATACCAAAATGTACATAGAAAGTCCTCAAGAGACGTTGCTCAGTTTCATAAACTAAAACTGCTATTAAGGGTTTACAGTAAAAGCTTGTGGCGCTCTCATGTGAAATAAAAATTATTTGTGAAAATAAAAAGCGAAAGACTAAATTTATATTTTTAAACACTTACTATTTATTATGTTTTATCTTATAGATCCTCAAGAGTACTTATATGGAAAGAAGACTATACGACATCGTATGAGAAAAGACCTCGTTCTCCCTCTTACACGAGTCTCAGTCTTACGCTATGGTACAGTCTCTATCTATATCTTGAATTTTCTTTTAAACTGAAAAAATATTATCATAAAAATGTGTTTTCAGAGAGATTTTAATGAAGTCTTTGTGTAATTTTCATGTTAATATTATTTTCAGTTGAGAAAATTCAAGATATAGATAGAGGGGTCAGGTATCTCTGATGCTGACTATACGTCATGTTTGGTTTTTATGAATTTTCGGTCGTCCGGTGCTGCCTCCATTCGAAATAAATTATTTAAAAGGAAACGGAGATTATTAAAATGTTTGCTCTAATCATGCACTAGATAACTCCTTCAAACTATATAATGAATTATCGTTTACAGTTTAAAGTGAAAACGTGAAGCTTTTCTACGCACATTTGCGAAAAACGGCCACTTTTGGCAAATGTGCGAAGAAAAGCTTTGCGTTATTACTTCAATTTGGCCAGCCCTGGATTCGAAAGATATAGTTTATAAACTATATCTTGTTTCAAAATGTGTGGCTCTCATTTTTTTTAGTAACTTTTGTCGGAAAATACAAATTAAAACTAGACTACTGTACGTAACTCTGTAAGAAAATAATTTAATTCAAAAATATACAAAAAAGCTCAAATTATGGTTTTCATCAAGTAAATATTTTATTCAAAGCAGAGCTCCGCTGGTATTCTTGTAGCTCCTTAACAAGTTTCGTCTAAAATTAACTCCACAGCATATTTTATTTTGTCTAACACACCACACTTACAGGGTCATATAGATGATATGCTTATTTGGCGAAAAACAAAGTAATTTTATTTTTAATCAAGCCGGGCCCGCATTTCTTTGTGCGGGCGCGGGCTGAGGGCAAAGCTCCCCTGGGCAAGATTCCCTCCTTTGCGGGTATTCTTATAAGGGATGAAGTCAGGGATGAGGCCAATACTCGTGTTTGGGTGTTATGTTCGCCGGGGGATACACAAATTGTGAAGTACAATTTTTATTTACATTTTATGTCTGTTGTTGAAATTGTTGTTTTTACGGTGGACTGATTCAATGGCGCTTTACAAAGGGAGAGGTAATTCGCTTCGCGCTGGAAGGAACATTATCGAGTAATTTGTTGCTCGAAAATTGATACACGGAAATTGGGTGGAGTTAATGAATTGGCTTTTAAGTAGTTGCTTTATGAGTTTACGTTATATCAGAAAATATTTATATTAAGTTAGGTGAGTGAATTAAGGTTTAATAGTACTTTGATACAAATTCTCAACATTACACCTACACGTCTTTACCCCTGACGATGTAAACAGAGCCTAGGACATCGAGACTCAAAGGCCACTCTGGAGTTAATTGAATTGGCTTATAAGTAGTAGCTTCATGAGTCTACAATAGATCAGAAATTATTAATGGTAGGTTAGTAAATTAGGGATTAATAGTACTTTGATACAAATTCTCAACATTACACCTACACGTCTTTACCCCTGATGAGATAAACAGAGCCTAGGGCCACAAAAACCAAAGGCCTCACTTAGAATGAAGGTGAGTGTAAAAGAAGAATGGAATCGAAATAGTGATGGGTTGCTAGCTTCACCTATAACATGATTTAGATTATCGCTCTCATTCCTTCGATCCGCTTTTGTGATTTGAAAAAGAAGATAAACAAGTACATTCTGCGTTGTTTCTTTTGTACCAGACCAGCCATGAAGAGTTCAAATTCTCAAATGCGTCAAAAACAAAAACAAATATAGAGACAGTAAGTAAGACATTAAGTCCAGAAAAATGCTTGCCATTTTAACGTTGAGAGTAATACACAAACTCATTCGCTCCGCCTTTGAGGAGTGCTTTAAATACTAATAAAAATATTCACTTTGCCTCGTGAAAATGGCTAGAATGTAATAAAGTCTAACAAAATATACTGAAATTATTTCAAGGGTGAATTCACGCCATGATACTGAACAACTTTCCCTAAAGAACACGAATCAAGTGAATGCAAAATGAAAAGTAATTTTTGGCCTCCCATACAAGTTGACCGTTCCGAGTTTCTATGGAAAGCCAAAAATTCTTTTTCATATTCCGACTTACGTTTCTTGGGGAAAGTTGTTCACTATCACGGACTGAATTCACCCATAAAATAGTTTCAGTATATTTTGTTAGACCTTATATTTGTAACAAGTCTCGTCAATTTCTGTGGCCGAATTGGTAATCGACGTGAATTTAAATATTTTTTATGTAAATGCCACTTTTTATCGCTTAACTCTGTTATCAATAACGGCTTAATCAATTTACTGCCTAGTTAAACGCTAATTATTATTAAAACACAGATTGGTAGTTTATGTTAACTAGCTAAATTAAATTTAACTATCTTTGCATACGTTGGTATGAAATCGTATCGGATAACTGATTTGATGGTATTACACGCTGCGTCTTGGCATATTAGCATTTTGAACCGACCGAGCCAACGTTGGGCGTTTTGTACCCAACTAGCCCCTTTAAGAAACCGTTCACCATGGAACCGCTTATCAATTATTGGTTTACTAATTATCTACTTTACACGTCACGTTTTAATTCGTTTAGATATGTGTTATTTTGATGATAATCTGGGTCGGTATTGAGTTTTTAAAGGCTGAAACCAAAAACAAATGAAAATAGTTTGATAATTAAAGGGATCAGCTAGTTTTTGAAGTAAAATAATTTTATGAGATGGGAAAAAATCATTGAACTCGCTACACCATTACCAACACACCAAGTTTTCACTCCTGTCGGCGCTCCCGGAGTATTTTTCATTCCTGGCACTGTATTTTTCATGCCTCTATCGTAATTAAAAGTCAAAATTTGTGATAAAATGTGTATAGATAAATTAATGGTTAATACACAGATGAAACATTGTATTTCAAAAAGTGCAAAACAGTTTTTGCCATCAAATTCCCTAATCGATAATTTTTTGTCAAGCTTTGTAAGTGTTTTAAATTAGCACGGTTCACTGAAGGAACAGTGCCAATGTCGGGGCAGTGTCAAATAGTCTTGGAATCAGATTAATTTGTGTCGGAATTGCGGAGTGCAGACTTTGCGGACTCGGCTTTGCCGGACTAATGGCGGAGGAGACTCTAGATTATATAGCTTAAGCTAGAGAGGTTCTCATTGCTATGTGCTACATTCAGAAGGTTTGACAAATTGTGGTGGAAGTAGATTGCTATGCGATAAGTCAGCTTTTGTATATTACTTCTTTTATTTTTCCTGTTTTTTTTTCTTGGAACGTAAATGGAGGAACTAAATCCACGATTTGCGTGCGTTGCCTTAACGCACATGAATTGACATTTCGTGGAATGATGATTGAAAATACAGAACAAAGTGAAAGGTAATTTCGCCTCGATGACCAACTAAGCGTTGGTTCAGTTTATTTAGGGATAGACAGTGAACCCAAAAGCTCCAGGTTCGAATCTCGGCAAGTGGGTTAAATATTTATTGTAAATTGTGTGCAGGTTCATCGCCATCATCATTTCAGCCGCATAACGTCCACTGCTGGACATAGGTCTCTCCCAAAGATTTCCAAAATGACCGATCATGAGAGACCGGCATCCAGCGCTTTCCAGCGACCTTGGTCAGGTCGTCTGATAACCTTGTGAGTGTCCCACGCTTCACTTGCCAGTACGCGGTCGCCATTCGATAACCTTTTTGCCCCATCGGCCATCGGTACGTCGTGCTAAGTGTCCCGCCCAATACCACTAAACTTGCTTATCCACTGGGCTAAGTCAGTGTCTTTTGTTCTCCAACAGATTTCCTTATTACTGATTCGATCACGAAAAGAAACACCGAGCATATAACCCTCTCCACAGCGCTTTAAACAACCTTGACCCTTCATATGAAACCTTTAGAAAGAGAACACGTTTTAGAGCCATAATTCATCAATCCGAATCATAATCGGTCAATCTGACATGAATCTTTAATCCAATATCAATACAAGTGCCCATAGTGTGACTGCGGAACGATTAGCCGTCGTAAAAACAAAGAAGGGAAATGGGGTATTGATACAAATCGCAAGTAGAACCTCGCGGTGAGTATTTGGAGCAATGCGAAGAAAACAATGCTTAACGAGTGGAAGTCACGCGATCGGTACATTTTTGGAAAAAGTGAAATCGTAAAGTGACCATTTAGAAGTCATACAGATTGCTTAAGGAGAATATTTACCTACTTTGTTTAAAAAGAAGAAGGAGGATTTTAGACCATTCGACACGATGATTTCATACAAAATCCGTTATTGAAGGAAAGATAGAAGGGAAAAGAGGACCAAGAAGAGCAAAGCGAATAAGAAAAATCATACCCTACTGACAAGAAAATTACCTAATACATAAGTACATGTAAGTGCCAAATTACATAAGTACTTGTAAGTGAAAAAAGCGTTATGTTTTTTATCTAACGTAGGTAAATTATATTATTTCAATACTGAGCAAAGGTCTTCCCTCTGAGGGAAGTATAGCGCGCACTCGTCCACACGAAAAGAAAAAATATATATTTGCAAATTTTGAAACCTTCTAAACCAAAAAAGGTTTATTATTGTGTCATCAACATACAAAAAAATCATACATTTAGGAGTGAAATAAAGTTTTCTCTATCTACTTTCTTAATAAAGACAGAGCACAAGCTGTATTATGTAAATTTATTAAGCTATAAAAACAATAACCAAACCATCATATTCTCATTAAAGTTTTATGCATTTTAACTTTTAACTTTACTACTTTGAAAGAAAAAGCTTTTACAAGAAACGGAGCCTTAACTCCGAAGAGAATCATACCGCCATTAGTAACTCGTTAGAGAATAAAGTTATTTTTGATAATAACTGTATTCTAAACTGTAAGAGCCACTGAACTTGAGGACTTGAGTCGAGTAGAGCTTGGAAGGCTGCCAAGTGGATGTAGATTCAATTCCCAGGGACAACTAGGACACGCACGCCAATTTTCTGTGACAGTTTAGAATAAATTCAATGCAAACATAATGAAAAGGACACCTGAGACAGGCATGGCACTTCATGGAAGCGGAGTATTATTTTTGCCTATTACAAACGAATCTATACATCCGTGCACATAGCAATGTGTGTGTGTTCTCTTGCTCAAGGAGACAAGGCGAGAAGGGGGTGAGGTGCGGGGACGGGGAACGTGGACGCGTATCGCGCGGGACCGTAGGAGATACCGTTCTGTATGTTATATTAATAAATAAATATATAGGGACAAATTACACAGATTGAGCTAGCCCCAAAGTAAGTTCGAGACTTGTGTTATGCGATACTAACTCAACGATACTATATTTTATAACAAAAACATACATCCAAGACCCAGGACAATTTGAAAAAGGCCATTTTTCAACTTGCCCTGGCTGGGGATCGAACCCAAGACCTCCAGATTGGCGGTCTAGCGTGTTGACCATTACGCCACGGAGGTTGTCATTTTGATTAATTCTTTGCCCAAGTGAAAATATTGCTATTTAATGAATTATTTCCATTACTTACCGTTTTAGTAATACACTTACCTTATTTTATCTAAGTTGATTAATAAATTAAGTATAATAACCAGTGATCGGATAATCGAGCGCTAATATACCTAAACTTAATTCTTATGCCTAGGAAAGAATAATACGGACATGCCTTTTAGAATCCCGGATGCCGGAATCGTTTGAAATTCCTGATTGATAAAAATGTTACCTGCATACAAAATATAGTTAGAACTCGTTAGTAAAACAATATATTTTCTTTGATTAATGCCTACATACACTCTCGTTTAAAGAATTGAATTTTTTACGGTGGTTTCGGACAATTAGGGTATTCTATGTCACTCGGGATGACCGAAGGATTCTAACAACACCACACACTTTTAAATCTGTTCAGGCATTTGGAAGTTATAGTAAAATAAACAAGGGTTCACTTATTAATTCAGTAAGGATTATCCATATTATTCTTTCAAGAAAAGAAGTTTAGGTATATAAGCGCCCGACTATCCGATCACTGATAATAACTCTCTAGCAAAGTGCTTAAATTTTGATTCCAGCTACCTACTCTTTTATTCATTTTTTATCAGCAAAACGAGGCTATTTTCGTCTAACAAATGGCTAATTTAGCCGCGAACGAGTTCCTAATATTCCTGTAATTGTAGCTCGACTTACAAATGTTGGTTTGGCCCGCCTTCGAGCCAGATAAGCGGGTTATTGGCCCAAATGAACAACTTTATGCTAAACAGCTGATAAGTCTTTTAGACTTACACGTTTATACATTGGGTTATTGACACTGTAGGCCTATGAAAACTATCACATGTTACTAACGAAACATTAATAGCTATCTTTAATTTAAGGGTCACATCTGTCTCACGACTTCTATAGGTTACCATTGTCACAAAATTCATTTAAGTATTAAATAGGTTTAAATAGTAGGCGATGCGGCTAGCAACCCATCACTGTATTGATTGCTTTTCCATCTTCTCGCCCACCATGACGCTAAAAGTGGCTTTTGGGTCTTGCGGCTCTGGGCTCTGCATAGAGCCGCAAGACCCAAAATGCTCTGTCTGCCCCATTAGGGATAAAGACGTGATAGTACGTATGTATTATTTAAAAAAAAAAAATATTACTTATTTGAGAACACGGGTTACATACTAGTACATAGTTTTAGCCTGTCGTTCGCAATTGACACAGTACACACTTAACACATTCACTCACATTTTGTCTGTTCACATCACAAATTCGCAGTGTTTTAGAGATGAATCCTAGGTCATTAATAATGTTCGATAGTATGCTGCGCAAGTTTTGCTTTGAATGCGTTAAATGGGTTAACATTTTTTATGTCTGCGGATAGTTGGTTAAAAAAGCGGCCAAGTGCGAGTCGGACTCGCCCATGAAGGGTTCCGTAGCAGCAAGTAACATAATATAAAAGTCTTGCAGTATGTTTTTTTTAAATGTTTGATTTGATTAAATGAAAGGTAAATTGCGGTTTATGATTTATGAAGTATTAAAAAAAACTACTTACTAGATCTCGTTCAAATCAATTTTCGCTGGTAGTGTCTCTCGCGCAAAGTATTTAGTTTAGAAAAAAATGATATTAGAAACCTCAATATTATTTTTGAAGACCTATCCATAGATATACCACACGTATGGGTTAGATGAAAAATAATTTGTTTTAGTTTCAGTTCTAAGTACGGGGACCCCCAAAAAATTTTTTTTTTTCTATTTTTGTGTCAAAACCTTAATGCGGTTTACAGAATACATCTACTTACCAAGTTTCAACAGTATAGGTCTTATAGTTTCGGAAAAAAGTGGCTGCGACATACGGACGGATAGACAGACAGACTTGACGAATCTATAAGGGTTCCGTTTTTTGCCATTTGGCTACGGAATCCTAAAAAGTTGTGCGCCTTCGGAATCTCCTAAGGTAGCGCAATAAGCGCCCCGTCCCCTGTCCCTCACCTCTCCCCCGTTCTCGCCGTGTGAAGGGTGTAGAGCAATTCCATTATGTATGACTAGCTGAAGCCCGCGACTTCGTTCGCGTGCACTTTATGTCTCTGGAAAATGCTCATCAGGCTGAACAACTTTTACTAAGGCGACATTTTTATATCTCTTATAGTTTAGCGAAACCATTATGGTTCTGCATCAGGCGTTTCATTTTCCAAAATCATTTATACCCTATATGTTGCCCAGGCTTAATAGCTATATAACAAAAAAAGTTGCATTCGAATCCGTCCAGTATTTCCGGAGATTAGCGTGTACAAACAGACAAACAGACATACAGACAAACAGACAGACATTTTTTTTTAAATTCTTACTCTATTACTATGTCTCCATCGCCCCCAATATTTTTTTTGGAAATATATTTAATGTACATATATTTATGTATGCTTATATGTAAGTTTATCTTAGTTGTATTTGTGTAGTTTACATTTATATATTATTTGTACAGTACCATTCTGTTTTATATTGTACCACTTCTACCCCAAACGCTTAATAAGTAAACATTCCTCTCAATTACTGGCCGGTTGACTGGAAGAGATCCCTACACGGGATAAGTCCGCCGTTGTATGTTTACTTTTCTGGTTTGTATGTGTTCTTTCTTTTGTACAATAAAGCTTTATAAACACAAACAAACAAACAAACAAACAAACAATGAAAATACCAGACAACTGATCTAAAATTTTAGTTTTATTATGTTTATTACATATTTATATAATTCTAATCGAGGATTCATACAGATTCGGAGAATATGGCTCGCATCGCTCGCTCGTTTTATTTCGAATGATCCTGACTGAGTGACTCTTAGCTGTTCAATTGAGCAAATCATACAGCAAATGCGGAAGTAAATGGAAATATTGCATAAAGGCGCGCGGCGGTATTTTTCTCCACAAACCTTCGAGGTACGGAATTATTTTCAAAGGCTTTTTATTTGCGAAGAAACGCATGGAAGCGCGCCGAATGAATACGGGCGCTTCCGGTGGGAGAGCATTGTCTCGACATCAATATGCGTCGGTGGAAACTTGAATAGATTTTTTTATACCTGCTTACATCTATACATATAATAAAACAGTAAAAAAGTGTGTCTGTACATTAAATATATTTTCAAAAAAAAGTGGGGGCGATTGAGACATAGTAATACAGTAAGAATTAAAAACAAATCTCTGTCTGTTTGTCTGTTTGTACACGCTAATCTCCGGTAATACTGGACGGATTCGCATAAAACTTTTTTTGTTATATAGCTGCTAAGCCTGGGCAACATACTGGGTATAAATGATTTTAGAAAATGGAACACCTGATGCTAAACCATAACGGTCCAACTAAAAAGCGGCCAAATGCGAGTTGGACTCGCCTATGAAGGGTTTCGTAGCAGCAAGTAACATAATATAAGTACACTTACTTGTAGATTTTTGAGTTTCAGTACTAAGTTGTTTTTTTTCCTATTTTTGTGTCAAAACGGTTCACAGAATACATCTACTTACCAAGTTTCAATACTACTGGCTGTGACATACGGACGGACAGGCAGACAGACAGACAGACAGACATGACGAATCTATAAGGGTTCCGTTTTTGCCATTTGGCTACGAAACCCTAAAAATTACGCCTTTGCAAAAGTTGATCAGCCTGATAAGCATTTTCCGGAGACACAAAGTCCACGCGAACGAAGTCGCGGGCTTCGGCTAGTATTACATACATATTATATACATGCATTCCATCCTTTTAGTTTCGCCGTAGTCCGGTAAAAATACTCAGATATCGTAAACGCGTAATTCTTGAGCACAGTATTTCCAAAATGACGTCACATTTCCTTTTACGAGAATTCCAGAAAAATAAACAGGATACCGATAATATCGATATTCCAGAACCGGGTCGGCGTTCCCGGAAAATGTCCGGTCAAGCAGGCGCTTCGACTGCTTGCTCGGAGTTTGGGATCAGCTCGGATGGTCGACTACTTTATGGAATTCTGAGAGCTAATTCTGTGTGACGTCACTTTTATTTACTTTTGTGAGATTAACTTAAAGTACCAAGGCGATTGAGGTTGGTATGATAAAATACCGAGACAATGAGGTTCTCTAACAAGACCTAAAATTTATCAAAAATTGTTAAAACTGGATCCCAGATCCTCATTTATACCTGCATATCTATTTACAAGAATCGCTTATCCTACTTTCTACTAATATTAAAAATGCGAAAGTGGTTTGTATCTTTGTTTGTTTGTTACCACTTCACGCTTCAACCACTGAACCTATTAAGATGAATTGCTACGGAGCGGAAATTTGATATAGATATAAACTGATACCCAGGGAAGGATAGTTTTTATCCCGAAATTCCCATGGGGAGCGAAGCCCACGGGCACAGGTAGTTTAATATAAGTATTTCTTAAAAGGCCTACTTTCTTGTCTTCTAACTTGTCTAGGAGAAAAATAAACTTATACAATTTTTTTTTTTTTTTGTTGATAATTCATTTATTAAACAAATAAACAATACTAAATTGAAAATAAATAGGTTATAAAAAAAATATTTCTTCCAACGCACCACATTGAGGCAATGTACCCAAAATACTGGCAACATTTCCCCGCTGAATGGATATACTTATACGCTGAGCAAAATAGCTGCCAGCTCTATGGTCACCAGTTGCCTCAATAAGGCGCGTCGTGATGTCCTTAAGAAATAATTTAGCTTCAGGACCCCATGGGCCCATTGTCTCTACTGCAAAGGGTAAAAATATATAATTATCGCTCAGACCCACGTATTTTCGTTTTTTGCTTGCCTCAGCCGAACATGCCGCTGCCGCACCCCGTGTCGAAGTTGAAGGCAAATGTGAAGCTGCGAAAGTGTCCACACAAGTCGCATCCCAGACAAGACATTTGCCCTGTCTCCATGGAACCAGCGTCAGACCGTCAGGGCGCTTGCCATCGGAACGAAAGATCCTTTGTGGTTCCAAAACTGATGGAATTCCAACAGAGGCCAAAACTCTACGAATTAAATCATTAAGAGAGGCATGTCTAGGGATTCGACCTGCACTCCTCGCACAAGCCAGACCATGCAGACCCAACCCGTCCACACCTGTGCCACAATGGCATGTATGGGGCTGGTTGATATTAGCACCCAAGCGCAGGCCCATGGCGAACTTAAAGGTACAGTTGTCAAGAAGAGTGCCAACATGTGAAGATGGTAGTGCCTGCAACCAATAGCCTGATTCTCTTTCAGCCAGAGCCAAAAATCGGGACCGGTATACAAAATGCCTCGCAGATCGTAAAATCCGACTAGCTAATGAGGCTAGTTACCCTTTATTATTTTGATTCTTTTTCCCACCTAGATGCCCGCAAAAACGGTTCAAGTACCCTTTGGCTTTGCCTACTTCAATAGCAAAAAAGACATATACTATATTTTTTTTTTATATTCTCTGTATACAATAGCACAGAATTAATCTTCTTTCTTATCGTGTGTGTTAGTGACTAACACTAGTGTCCGAGTTTTTTAAACCGCCTAAAAGGCCTCTGACATGGTTTTTAGGTAACGACCAATGTCAAAGACAGTGACCGGGACCGACGGCTTAACGTGCCCTCCGAAGCACGGATCAGCCTGCAATGTCCTAACCAAACTAGGACAACATCACAAAGTCGTTGCTCCCGCCGGGAATCGAACCCGCGACCTCCGGGTATGAGCCGAACGCTCTAACCACTACACCACGGAGGCAGAATTAATATAAGTATATCTATACATATAATAAAACAGTAAAAAAAGTGTGTCTGTACATTAAATATATTTCCAAAAAAAATATTGGGGGCGATGGAGACATAGTAATAGAGTAAGAATTTAAAAAAAAATGTCTGTCTGTTTGTTTGTTTGTCTGTATGTCTGTTTGTCTGTTTGTCTGTTTGTACACGCTAATCTCCGGAAATACTGGACGGATTCGAATGCAACTTTTTTTGTTATATAGCTATTAAGCCTGGGCAACATATAGGGTATAAATGATTTTGGAAAATGAAACGCCTGATGCAGAACCATAATGGTTTCGCTAAACTATAAGAGATATAAAAATGTCGCCTTAGTAAAAGTTGTTCAGCCTGATGAGCATTTTCCAGAGACATAAAGTGCACGCAAACGAAGTCGCGGGCTTCAGCTAGTCATACATAATGGAATTGCTCTACACCCTTCACAAGGCGAGAACGGGGGAGAGGTGAGGGACGGGGGACGGGGCGCTTATTGCGCTACCTTAGGAGATTCCGAAGGCGCACAACTTTTTAGGGTTCCGTAGCCAAATGGCAAAAAACGGAACCCTTATAGATTCGTCAAGTCTGTCTGTCTATCCGTCCGTAAATCACCTAAATCATTTATACCCAGTATGTTGCCCAGGCTTAGCAGCTATATAACAAAAAAAGTTTTATTCGAATCCGTCCAGTATTACCGGAGATTAGCGTGTACAAACAGACAAACAGACAGAGATTTGTTTTTAATTCTTACTGTATTACTATGTCTCAATCGCCCCCACTTTTTTTTGAAAATATATTTAATGTACAGACACACTTTTTTACTGTTTTATTATATGTATAGATGTAAGCAGGTATAAAAAAAATCTATTCAAGTTTCCACCGACGCATATTGATGTCGAGACAATGCTCTCCCACCGGAAGCGCCCGTATTCATTCGGCGCGCTTCCATGCGTTTCTTCGCAAATAAAAAGCCTTTGAAAATAATTCCGTACCTCGAAGGTTTGTGAAGAAAAATACCGCCGCGCGCCTTTATGCAATATTTCCATTTACTTCCGCATTTGCTGTATGATTTGCTCAATTGAACTGGTAAGAGTCACTCAGTCAGGATCATTCGAAATAAAACGAGCGAGCGATGCGAGCCATAATCTCCGAATCTGTATGAATCCTCGATTAGAATTATATAAATATGTAATAAACATAATAAAACTGAAAATTTTAGATCAGTTGTCTGGAATTTTCATTGTTTGTTTGTTTGTTTGTTGGTTTATAAAGCTTTATTGTACAAAAGAAAGAACACATACAAACCAGAAAAGTAAACATACAACGGCGGACTTATCCCGTGTAGGGATCTCTTCCAGTCAACCGGCCAGTAATTGAGAGGAATGTTTACTTATTAAGCGTTTGGGGTAGAAGTGGTACAATATAAAACAGAATGGTACTGTACAAATAATATATAAATGTAATCTACACAAATACAACTAAGATAAACTTACATATAAGCATACATAAATATATGTACAAAATATGCCTAAAATTTATATTTATATACCTAATATATAATATAAACTATATAAAAAAACATTAAAGTAATTAGGTAGTTCAAAGTAACTTAGGATTGCGAAATGAAATTCAAAGTTTTGTTTTTAAAGGAACCCAAGGACGATGCCATTTCAGTATCTAAAGGAAGTGAATTCCAAAGGTGTGCTGCCATGCCAGGTTTTTATCTTGGTCTGAGATAAGATAATGGACTAAGAATGTACCGATTGCTTCTCTTCCCATCTCGATTGTAAAAGACGATCAGAATAGGCGATGCGGCTGGCTACCTACCTATCACTATTTTAATTGTCCTATTATATTAAATACCTTTTTACACCTTTTCTCACTAAACTGAAAGTGGCCTTCGGGTCTTGCTTGCTATACAACGCGGAAAGGATATCTGCGTTATAAATCGAACCACGGGCTTTACTAGACTACTGCCGTCTTATTATAAAACACAGACTAACTTTGTTACTAGGTTTAAACCATTATTCGACCAAATCAAGTTGACATTTTCAGATGACACAAGGCATATTACTAGATGTCAATTTGATTTGGTCGGATAATGGTTTAAACCTAGTAACAAAGTTAGTCTGCATTTTATAATAAGACTGCTATAGTTTAACGAAATTAAAATAACAGTCAAAAACTAAAAAAAATCGGCATTTCCATACAAAAGTGGGCAGCTGCCGGTAATTAGTATGGGAATTCCGATTTTGTTTTTGTTCTTTATTGGTATTTTATTATCATTATATTATAGTGATCTAGTAGAGCCTCGGTTTAATTTATTACGGGTGTGTCCCTTCCACGTTGTCTTCTTCTTATCGTGTGTGTTAGTGACTAACACTAGTGTCAGAGTTTTTAAACCGCCTTAAAGGCCTCTGACATGGTTTTAGGTAACGACCAATGTCAAAGACAGTGACCGGGACTGACGGCTTAACGTGCCCTCCGAAGCACGGATCATCTTACTTATCAGACAATCAGGTGATCAGCCTACTGTCCTAACCAAACTAGGACAACAACACAAAGTCGTTGCCCCCGCCGGGAATCGAACCCCCGACCTCCGGGTATGAGTCGAACGCTCTAACCACTACACCACGGAGGCAGTTGTACAATGAACTTACATATACGTACACAATAATCTTTATTACGATAAAAATTGAGTAATATACAGTAGAAGTTACAAATTAATATATACTAAATTAAACTATATTATACTATTCAATACACGTAAGACTAAACTATAATAATTATATATAAATTAAAACCAAATAATGTCTAATTACTTGAATTAAATCTTAAAAATTACTAATCAAATCATTAGTAACAGATCAAAAGACTACACTACAAGTTCTTGACTACAAGTGTAGTCGCGTGTCGCCATTAGCCGACACGTGTTGTGCTCGAGCACTATTCACATCGCCGACACTCACTACACCGAATTCAGTACCTCTAGACATCTATTCAACAACGTAGGTATAATGATCGGGGTCGGACTGTGATTAGCCTTGTCAAATGAGTTTACTATACAGGCTTTGGCGTGTCTATAGCAGTAGTCGTTATTTAATAGCTAAGTAAGTTGTAGTTATTGCATTAAAAATATGTACCTATCATTAAAAGTAACGTCTAAGTCAAAGTCAAATTTTTTAATTCAATGTAAGATAAATTTATCTCTTATTTAAGTTATTTTTTTAAAATATTAATTTCAGTGCAAAAGCTAAAAACTAGATACTATCGTTTCGGAACAACCACTGCTGGAAAGATTACGCCGAAAGAAACAAAAAACAAGTTTATCGTTGCAATTCTATTGATGCAAAATAATCAATGCTATGTAATAAAATTTTTAAAATTGTGACAAATGTCTGTTTCATTACAATATTTTATTTAACTTGTTTGTATGTTTGTTTAGCTCAAATCTTGAAATTTATCCAATTAAGATGAAATTTCGCTTGAAATAAAACCTTCAACAATTTTTTTTTTCAAAAACCCTATCTTCGTTATAGCATAATTATTTAATCAGATTATCTGTGCTTTCGTCATATATAGTTATAAAGCTATGTCTGATACCATTAGGCAGCTGGAAAATCTATGTGTAAGCCCTTGTACATCCGAAAATAAACAAATAATAAATAAATATCATCATCATCATCGGCAGCCTTCCATATCACACTGCTGGGAATAGTAATCTCTATATAGGGACAAATTACACTAATTGAGCTGTAGCCCCAAAGTAAATTCGAGGAACCTGGAACCTCTGGGTGGCGGGCTAGCATCAGACCATGGAGGTCGTCAATAAAAAAAACAAACAACGTACGAGTAGCAAGATCTCATATTGACCGAGCGAGCGAAGCGTCTCAGTTTCGAGATTAGCCAAAAATTATTTTGTCTGTCTGTCTGTCTGTCTGTCTGTCTGTCCGTCTGTCTGTCTGTTCTCGCCTACAGGTCGCATTTCTTAACCGATTCTCATGAAATTTGGTAAGCAGGTTCAGCAGCTACACAGATTTTTTTTGTCGAGCCATTTTTTCGAAATTTTTCAATATGGCGGAAATATGCGGGTTTAAAATTTTAAAACTGCCATATATCCGCCATTTCAAAATATTTTCAAAAATGTCGCTAGACTTTTTTGTTGCCATTATAAAAGCGCTTTTTTTTATTTGAACAACTTTTTTGTCTGAACAACTTTTTTATACGTTATACTTGTACGGTGACTATATAATTTAAGGGTGACTTCAGTCCGGGTTACTAAACAACTTTCTGAAAAATGCATGTCTCCCGTGGGAATTAATCCCACGACTTCTGAGTTACAAGGTCAATGTCTTGACTATTATTTTTAAGAAAAAACTTTTTAAAAAATATATTCGTCTTCAAATCGAAATGCACTAAAAAGCGATATATAAATAAAAATCGCGAGGTCTAAGTTCGTAGCAAACTACTAGTTATAGATCGAAATGAATCACCACATATTTCATAGCGGATTAGCTCGTTGAAATGGCAGTGGGCGGGACACATAGCGCGACGAACCGATGGGGCAAAAAGGTTCTCGAATGGCGACTCAGAGCGAAGCGTAGGACACCCACCAACCAAGGTCGCTGGAAGGCGCTGGATGCAAGCCGCTCTAGATCGGTCATTTTGGAAATCTTTGGGAGAGGCCTATGTCCAGCAGTGGACTTTGTGCGGCTGAAATGATGATGATGACCACATCTTCTATTCATCGATTCCATCATTTTTGCCCATGCCCTCGATTGACTTTTAATATGTAGGAGCAAGCAGAAACAGCTGGGAAATTAAATATTTCTTCATATTGCCAGACTGGCACACATACTGAGCTATTGAAAAAAACTCATAACTTTAATATAAATAGTCTAGACTTTAGATTAAACCCAATTTGGCAAGTGGTCGATTGTCCAATCGAAAAATAGTTGGAGTTCACGCGACCCGATTTTATAATAACCATTTCAGTTTAGAACTTTATGATTGAGGCTGCGATGTTGTGAAACGTGGATGCCAAATATAATTTCAATTTCTTCGATTTCATTTATATACCTTTACTTCATTGCTTTACACTTAGCAATTCACCAAATTCAGCCAAAAAAGAACAATAATAATCTATACATATAATAAAACAGTAAAAAAAAGTGTGTCTGTACATTAAATATAATTCCAAAAAAAATATTGGGGCGATGGAGACAAAGTAATAGAGTAAGAATTTTAAAAAAATGTCTGTCTGTTTGTCTGTATGTCTGTTTGCTGTTTGTACACGCTAATCTCCGGAAATACTAGATGGATTCGAATGAAACTTTTTTTGTTATATAGCTATTAACCCATTCGCATCACATTCACAATGGAAAGACAATGAACGTGGGCATTTAAAAATGCCGTCCGGGTCTTAACGGGTTAAACCTGGGCAACATTTAGGGTATAAATGACTATGGAAAATGGAACACCTGATGCAGAACCATAATAGTCCAGCTAAACTATAAGAGATATAAAAATGTCGCCTTAGTAAAATTTGTTCAGCCTGATGAGCATTTCCCAGAGACATAAAGCCCACGCAAAAGAAGTCGCGGGCTTCGGCTAGTATATAATACAGGTATACTTTTATTCAACGGGAATACAGAGAGCAGTAATGCACAGTCATCATCTTCATCAGGTCTTTTTATCTCCATTGCAGGAGCACGACCCTCTCTGTACTGACAGAGTCATACTTGGCCAGAGCAGTCAAAGGACTTGGCCTACACTCTCATCGCTAGCCAGACGGGTTGGAGAGGTCTCATTGATGTTTATAAGCTTTGTTTAGCTTGTATTCTTAAGTCACCTTCTACGACATCCACGGGAGGACTTGGAGTGGCCCTATTCTACTCTGCCAGAAACCACACGGCGTAATGCACAGTAATTTGTTTTAACACCCGACAAAAAAAAGGTGTTATAAGTTTGACGTTAACGTCAGTCAGTCAGTCTGTCAGTCTCCTGTTTTTGAAAGTCTGTTAAAAATAAATATACAATCCATCAGATAGCTTAGTTACTCTAGTCCCAAGAGCCTCATCTAAATGATTAATCATAAAAACTTTCACCTCTCAGCCCACGATTCATTTGATATGGTAATAAAGTATAATTAACTATTATTTTCATTAGCACTAAAGCACGAATTAATCTCTTTGTTAACAGCCGTTAAAATTGCGAACACAAAGAGTGAGTTATAAGGGTATTAAAAGAGTATAATGAAGCTCTTAGGATTATATCGAAGTGAGTGAAGTAATTATTTATAGGTGAATAAAAATCATTTGCACAAAGATTGCATAAAATGAAGCTCGATTAAGTTTTATAATATAATTTCCAGGGAAAATTCCTTATTTCATTCTTGTTCTAGTTTGAACACGCAGTTTTATAAATAAGCTTTCTAATAGTCCGTGATATTTTGCCTGGTACGTAAGAGTTTTTGTAAATCTCATTTCTATTTTTTTTTTTGGAAAATAAATACCTTGTATTCTTTCGAACGTTCATTATGCTGCTGATTTAAAATAATATATGGCAGTTTTTTAATCAAAACGAATACTCTAACGATATTGATAAATCTCAGTATTACAGTAGTCCTACTGGTAGGACAAACTAAAAGCAGGTCTAGGACTATTTCGGGTGTGTCAGGGCTGAAAAATCTATCAACTAGGTTTCATTTTTATAGAACCTCATTATCTTGGTGGTTTTATCGAGTGTAGTCACACAAAAACTTAATAATGAAATATGAAAGCAGAATTATGAAACACGCATGACCCTAGAGCTACGTCTTAA
Source organism: Acrobasis consociella (assembly GCA_963555685.1). Classification (NCBI taxonomy): domain Eukaryota; kingdom Metazoa; phylum Arthropoda; class Insecta; order Lepidoptera; family Pyralidae; genus Acrobasis; species Acrobasis consociella. The sequence goes on along the minus strand of OY743108.1, from coordinate 22,731,005 downwards.
GGCCAAGGTCAAGGTCACGGTATTGGAAGGTCGAACTTCGCTAATTTTCAATCGCCGGAACATTAAAGATTTACAAACCATCTTTGAACGATATTTAAATAAATAAATAAATAAAACTTATTTACTCAGGTGTTTGCCTGAATATACGAATTAAAAAGCAATGATATGTATAGATATGATATGAAGCAAAATTGATTTTGCTTTTATATACCAATGATTAAAGGTTAGAATCTTAAGTCCCAAAGGCCACATCGTAATGGCAGTAAAAGGGAATCAATAAAGTAATACTAGCCCGTACGAGTATTCCCTCAATGGGCTTTTACGATCCGCGCAAGAAGAGCAACAGCTCGTAAATTCTATGTTTTTTCTTTTTTCCGTGAAACTCCTTGACGACCTCCGTGGCGTAATAGTCAACACGCTCCACCTCTATCTGGAGGTCCTGGGTTCGATCCCCAGCCAGGACATGTTTTAAAATGACCTTTTTCAAATTGTCCTGGGTCTTGGGTGTTTATTTAAATAAAGTATCATTGAATTAGTATCCCATAAAACAAGTTTAAACTAACTTGCTGTAGCTTGTGGGCTAGCTCAATCAGAGCGATTTGTCAAAAAAAAAATGAAAAAAGACACAGCCAAAAATCCGCCATTCGTATGCGTCGTATCAATATATCAGGAAAAATAAACGCATGGATATGGATCATAAAAAGTTTACGTCCCCGTTAACACCTTGTTATGATGCGCGGCTCGATGCTGATAACTGTTTGCTATGCGATGAATATATTTACACATTATCCGTGATCAGTTTTATTCAGGAAGATATTTATTTGGCATATAATCTGCAACACGCTTCGTCAATGGATCATCTGCAACATGCTTCGTCAACGTCACAGATAAGAACCCGCAACATGCTTCGTTGACGGGTCACAAATAAGAATCTGCAACATGCTTCATCATCATTATCCTCGTCTATCCCTATTTGGGGTCGGCTCTGTATGTCAACTCCCTCCATAGTTTTATATCATTTACTATATTTGTACTAACCGCTCTTCTCCATGTCATGCTTCGTCAATCGATAAAAGATAAGAATCAGTAACATGCTTCGTCAACGGGTCACAGATAAGGATTCTGCAACATGCTTCATCACCGGGTGAAAGATAAGAATCTGCAAAATCCTTTGTCAATAGGTCTCAGATAAGAATCCTGCAACATGCTTCATTATTGGGTGAAAGATAAGAATCCATAAAATTCTTAGTCAATGGATAACTGTTAAGAATCCGCAACATGGTTCGTCAATGGCAGAGATCGGAATCCGGGTGCTATTGCTATCAAAAGTATGGACATGACTAAATTTCCCAGGCTTTCTCGAGAATCACTACCTTAGTAACTGATGTGAATACGTTACTAAGATTTCGAATAAAGATTATTCTACTGTTTGTAGTATACACAATCTTTCTCTTTTAATGAATAATGTTATGAACTTTTAGTCATATCCATACTTTTGATAGCAATAGCACCCGGATTCCGATCTCTGTCAATGAGTCACAGTTAAGAATCCGCAACATCCTTCGTCAATGGGTAACAGATAATAATTCGCGGCTTTGTTAAAATTATTGATCTAAGAGTGTCTAGTACATCCCTTGGTTTGGTTTATTACGGTTATGTAACTTCCACGTGGTAAACATAAACATATAATGGAGTGGTTTGCCATTATATTTTCCATTTCACACACTGGTAAACTTAATGATATAGTTTCCTTTCTGTACTTCATCCAGTCTATTGTAAACCGCATTTGTATGACTGAATTAATAGGTACGCCTAGTGATTTAGATTAGCTCCGAACGGAATCCAAACAAAATATTTCAGGTACAAAGGTCGTGGACCCGAAGGTTCGCGTGTCGGCTTCAATTAATGTAGCGTGGAGGTTTGTCGCTGCCTGATCACAATAATAGAATATTGATAAATCGTCGCAGATACGAACAATGGCTGGCCGACAAAAGCGAGCTTCAAAGGTGGACATTTCTGTACAAATTAAATGGTTGTATTGCGAGTGTTGCGGTTGTACTGTATTGTATAGACGATGAAGTTTATCAAAATATATATTTAATTTTTTATCATCATCATTAGGTATTTTTGTCTCTACTGCAGGAGCAAGACCCTCTCTGTACTACCCGAGCTAAACTTGGCTCTCCACGCTAGCCAGATGGGTTGGAGAGGTCTCATTGATGTAAATAAGCTTTGTTTAGCTTGAATTCCCTAAGTCGACCTAACCTTCTACGACATCCACGGTAGGTCTTGGAGTGGCCCTATTCTACTCTGCCGGAATCGACACGGCAATTTATTTTCTTATACTAAATAATAAATACATTCTGCATGCTATATGATTAGCAACTGCCTCTGTGGTGTACTGGTTAGAGCGTTTGGCTCAAACCCGGAGGTCGCGGGTTCAACTCCCGGCGGGAGCAACGACTTTGTGTTGTTGTCCTAGTTTGGTTAGGACATTGTAGGCTGATCACCTGACTGTCTGATAAGTAAGATGATCCGTGCTTCGGAGGGCACGTTAAGCCGTCGGTCCCGGTCACTGTCTTTGACATTGGTCGTTACCTAAAAACATGTCAGAGGCCTTTAAGGCGGTTTTAAAACTCTGACACTAGTGTAAGTCACTAACACACAAGATAAGAAGAAGCTAAATAGGTTTTAATAAAAACCTGTTTACTGCAAGTAAATGAATTGAATTGAATAGATTCAAATAGTCAATAGGTAAATTTTTGCCATTAGTAAAAATATTGCTAAACCTATTTATGATATAATAAGTTTGTATCGTTCTTACTAATACATATGTCAAATATTGAAAAGAGAAATGAACTAATAAAATAGGTTTGTCTAACGTTTGATATTTCTTATGGATAAGAGGTAGTAATAGTATATATACTTATTTTTTTCTTGGGAATTATGTGATTTTATAAATTAATTTATAAATTAGTTATTTTCTAATAGGTTATATCACCATCGTCATCATCGTAATAGTGTAATGTATTTATAATTTATGTATATATGTGTGTACAAATTGTATGTATAATATATGTGTATGTTTATGTCATATTATAATCTAAGGTACATAATATAAGGTATGTTATGTAATATATAATAATATTCATATTTTTTTTTCGCCGCAACAATTTGTCTGTTTATCCCTATGGTTGACTGGGAGAGAACGCTCTTAGCGTTAAGTCCGCCAATTGTAAACAATTTTAATTGTGGATCAATAAAGTTTTAATAAATAAATAAAATATAGAAAACATTAGTTCTATAAGCTCGCGAGGTTTACAGCTCATAGAGCCACTAGTTATTAGAAATGTGTGTACTAGAAAGAAATATATTAACCTAATTGAATATAATCAAACATTTCTTCCATATAGGGTTAACTTACATACATACATACATACATAATATCACTCCTGTTTCCCACAGCAGTAGGCAGAGACATAGACGTCCACTTGCTACGATCCTGACAAACCTCTTTTGCTTCATCTACACTCATCAATCTCTTCAATGTATGAAGAGATTGATGAGTGTAGATGAAGCAAGAAGCTCTTCTGTTACGGGTACTTTTTACCTCTCCTTAGGTTAACTTTGTTGTTTATAATCACTTAATGAAAGCAGTCTCCACTTCAAAACTTCCGCAAGTGAATGCACCCACGCATACCTAAACCCTTCCGATTATTCAGAGCGACGAGACGCCGTGATCAGTATGCACATAACTAATTGTTTTGTTCGTCTATTACACGCAACCCCTCAATCTCAGTTCGCATACTCATTATAATAATCTGCGGAGATTTGCGAAGGGATTTCATATTTACCTGTGACTTGCATAGAAATTGTATTATCAACTTTGCTCTAAGACTTGGATTACACTCTCCTCGCTGGCTAGACTGGTAGGAAAAGTCTCATTGATGTTTTTAAGCTTGTTTAGCCTGTGTTCCCTAAGTTGCCTTCTACGACATCCACGGGAAGACTTAGAATGGTCCTATTCTTTGTCTCCACTGCAGGAGCACGATCCTCTCTGTACTACCATAGCCATACTTGGCCAGAGCAGAAAGAAGACATGGCCTACACTTTCCTCGCTGGCCAGACGGGTTAGAAAGGTCTCATTGATGTTGATAAGCTGTTTTTTTTTTGCTTGTATTTCCTAAACGCCTTCTACGACATCCACGAGAAGGCTTGCAGTGGTCCTATTCTACTCTGAAGAATAGCGACTTTAGAGGCACTAGAAGGCGACTTAAGAAATACAAGCTAAACCAATCTGGCCAGCGTGGAGAGTGTAGGCCAAATCCTCTGGCTGCTCTGGCCAAATATGGCTTTACAAATCTGTACTACACAGAGAGGATTATCCTTTTGCTGTGAAGACTAAAAAAGACCCGACGATGATGACACGAATCTGTCTTATTATTTATAGGAGGTAAAGAAGCGAATTTTAAAGCGATGAATATGTAACGCCACGTTTGTACCCACTTACACAAAAGGGGAGGAATGCGATTGGTTGTCACGTACGCAAAACATCGCTTCAAGCTTCAAGGGCGTGATATTTACACCGATGAGAAAACGATACTGGTCGGGACTTTAAAATGATCAATAATGCAGCAAAAACTTGGCTGATGGTTGAAGAGAAACTATATTTGCGACTGGCTCCGTGGTCCAGTAGTCAATTAGTCATGTGATCCGGAAGTCATGGGTTCGAATCCCACTAGGAAGCATACTTTGTGAAAAGTTGTTGCCAGTCTAGTTAGGATATTGCAGACTTGAATCACCTGATTGTCCGAAAAGAAAGATGATTCCGTATTTCGGAAGGCACGTATAACCTGTGGGTTCCGAACGCGGTCTAGCGTTTGGTCAAAACTATCCGAGGATTGGTTCTGGTCTACCCTTCGGGTTGCAGTAGTCAGGCGGCAGTCAACGGTTAGGTAGCGGACCCCGGGCTCTGAAGCGTTACCGTTGAGGATACAACTGTCGATACTCTCGGATGATGATGAGCGGGTGGAACTGGACAATCCCCAGCCGTACAAAAGCCGGATGATATTAGAGTGATCTTAAATTTTGATTGATTTGATCATTCGAAAACAGCTTGATGCACGTATATATTTCTAAGATCAACCACGTGAACTAGGACTTAGCGATATACATACACGTAGTAAAAACCTGGTAGCCGTAAACTGGCTAAAAATACCATTAAGTATTTAGAATTCATGCAGTGCTTGACATGATGATCCACCGATTTTCAAATCCCGCAAAACAAAAAAACCCCGCATCGAAATTGATCCATCCGTTCGAGCGCTACGATGACACAGACAGACAGACATTAGCGTCAAACTTATGAAAAACTTATGAAACCCCTCTTTTGTCGGGGGTTAAAAAATAAACCAAATGCAGCTACTCGCAGTTCAAGTTACGAGTGTAGTACCGCATTTTATTTGCCAACTAGCTGTGCCCGCGGGCTTTGCTCCCCGTGGGAATTTCGGGATAAATAGTACCCTATGTCCTTCCCGGAGTCTCAAACTATATCCATACCAAATTTCATCAAAATCGGTTTGGTAGTTGAAGCGTGCAGAGGTAACAAACAAACAAACAAAAATACAAACCCACTTTCGCAATTATGAGATTCGAAGTAGGGGTGATGGTTGGTTAAAAATCGTAGCCAATAGTAAAGTCACGTGAAATTTAAAGCGCTGTATCTTTTTCATTATTTGCTAATGAGAGAAAAGAAAAATATTTATACTATACAAAGTCAAAGTCAAAGTCAACATTTTTTATTCAATGTAGGATAAATTTATCTCTTATTGAAGGTCATTTTTTAAAAATATTATTTTAGTGCAAAAGCTAAAAACTACTTTTCAATAATCTACTTTACGAGCAAAAAAAAATTACGTACTCATCCCTATTACGACAACCTCAGTACATAATTCACGCCGACCCTCATCAGAGACCTCCTTTAGACATGTGTCGGTGTGACTACACTTCATGAGGAAATAAGTACATTATTTTATTGAATAAATCATGGACTTCATTTTTTAGGGTTCCGTAGCCAAATGGCAAAAACGGAACCCTTATGGATTCGTCATGTCTGTCTGTCTGTCTGTCAGTCCGTATATCACAGCCACTTTTTTCCAAAACTATAAGACCTATACTGTTGAAACTTGGTAAGTAGATGTATTATGTAAACCGCATTAAGGTTTAGACACAAAAATAGAAAAAAAAAAACAATAAATTTTGGGGGTTCCCCATACTTAGAACTGAAACTCAAAAATTTATTTTTTATCAAACCCATGCGTGTGAGGTATCTATTGATAGGTCTTCAAAAATGGTATTGAGGTTTTTAACATCGTTTTTTTCTAAACCGACTACTTTGTGCGAGAGACACTTCCAAAGTGGAAAAAGTGTGCCCCCCCCCCCCCCTCGTAACTTCTAAAATAAGAGAATGATAAAACTAAAAAAAAATATATGATGTTCATTACCATGAAAACTACCAGCGAAAATTGGTTTGAACGAGATCTAGTAAGTAGTTTTTCTTAATACGTCATAAAACATAAACGGCAATTTACCTTTCATTCAATCAACTCAAACATAAAAATTAAAAAAAAACATACTACAAGAATTTTATATTATGTTATTTGCTACAACGGAACCCTTCATGGGCGAGTCCGACTCGCACTTGGCCGATTTTTTCTGTATTAATTCAAGTTTAAATATTAATAATCTTTATTACTTCAATAAAATTAAAATAACAGTTTTATCTTCTTAATTAACAACTAAATTAAAAACTAAATTAAAAACTAAATTAAAATCTAAATTATACTCTAAATTAAACTAAACAAATAATAATAATAAAAAAGAAAAACCTTGCAAATAGAAAACGTCTTCCAGTTTAAATATTTATTTACTATCATAGGATATTTTATCATAATACTTAATATCTCTTCATCTTTATTCTCATTCTTAGGTCTTTTAAGTCTCCACTGCAGGAGCACGACCCTCTCTGTAGTACTAGAGCCATACTTGGCCAGAGCAGCCAGAGGACTTGGCCCACACTCTCCTCGCTGGCCACACGGGTTGGAGAGGTCTCATGATGTTTATAAGCTTTGTTTAGTTTCTAAGTTGCCTTCTACGACATCCACGAAAAGACTTAGAGTGGTCCTGTTCTACTCTGCCGGAAACCACACGGCATAAGATTAGTAGAATTTTAAATAAAATAAATATATAGGAACAAATTACACTGATTGAGCTAGCCCCAAAGTAAGTTCGAGACTTGACTTCTAAATAAAAATAAATACAAAATAGTTGATAAAGTGAAGCCGTTGGCATCATATAATTTTGATAATCTAACTCAATATGGGTTCACCATAAATAGCATGTCACACAAAAGTCGAAAGAGTCGTAACCGCAACCCCCAACTGCCCGAATAGTTTAGTGTTCGTGAGTTTCGTGACTAAACGCAACTAGTCAATAGTTAACAGGTTTGTTGTTATTCAAACTCGACCTTGAACCGAGTTCTTAGAATTCAAATTATACGCGTGCTGACAAGTTTAATAATACTTGAATTATAACTAGTGTGTTCATTTATTTCGGGGCCAATAGAGCCCTCTGGCCGCAGCCAATACCCAAAAGCTTATTATATTTTTGAATTGGAAATGTCTTTTCGTTTGCTCCAGTGTAGGCTCCGATTTCATGAAAAAGTATGTTATCCTTAAATCTCAGACAGTTGTGAAGATATGATATTAAAAAAAACTTAAAAGACGCATATTAACAATAGCTATAATGTGCAAAAATAATTAATCGAGGAAATCAAAAACGAAAAAGTTATGAACGAAATAGTAAAAAAAATATTTTTTTTCCGATATATAGATTTTGGTGCTTCATTTTTGGAAAGGAAGAATAATATTAAAAATTTACTCCTCTAGACAATGTAGTGAGCCTGAAACAAAAACCATCGGATATAGGGTTTGCCCCGTAGCCTAACATTTATTTAACGTTGTAGTTTTATTCTCTAACCTTTTCCTTATCCAGACTTTCTCGTCGCTCAGCGACAATATTTATTCGAATTCCGTAAATTCATTTCCAATGCGCTCGATAGTCGTGTAGGTAAGGTAAGTTTATTAGTAATAGGTGGACTTATCGCCTTAGGATTTATCTACCAGTCAACCCTTTGGTGATGCCGAGAATAGAAATCTTTAGAACGAGGTGCACGTAATTTAATAGATGTATATTCCTAATCTTAACTATCCCAACTAATAATAAATGCGAAAGTGAATTTTTGTATTTGTTTTTTGTTTGTTTGTTCACTCTTCAACCACTGAACCGATTTAGATAAAACTTGATTTGATTTGACTTTTGATAGTTTTATCCCAACATTTCCATGGGAAGAAAAGCCCGCAGGCACAGCTAGTAATAATATAAGATAACTCCCATATATCCGCAATTTCAAAAATTTTGGAAAACTGATTGGGAGGTAACATTCTATATCATTTTTGAACCTTCTTACAAAATTTCACAAGAATTGGTTGAGAAATGCGACCTGTAGGCGAGAACAGCCGGACAGACAGACAGATAGCCAGACAAATGCATTTTTGGCCAATGTCGACGCTTCGCATAAAAATATAAACAAAAAGCACAATGTTTTCTTGGAATTCTTTAAAAAAAAATTAAAACCTAACACATTTAATAAACAAAACTAATAATGTTTAAGAAGTTAGCATCATAGTTGTAAAAAGAATATTATCGACCTTAACCTAACAAATTGAGCTATCAGCTTATCGTTTTATGTAACAAAATTATATTAGACTAAAATGCTTAAATTAATGATCACAGACATTTTCATATAAATGAAGTTACTTTTTTAGTAAAAATCAAAAGGGTAAAGAAAAATATAGGGTTTTTTGCTAACTAGACCTTTTGATATGAACCGAGTCACCATTTACACAAAGTCCATAGAATATAAATAGAGCGCTCAATCGACCTTCGACTTGCTCACACAAAACGTCTTTGAACCGGCGGGCGGCTATAGACCGACTACTCTATAGACACAAATTAGAGAGCGCAATGGAAGTGTAACCCGAGTCGAGTAATAATAGTATAGGAACAAATTACACTGATTGAGCTAGCCATAAAGTAAGTTCTAGACTTGTGTTATGGGATACTAACTCAACGATACTATATTTTATAAAAAGACGTGTGGCACTCGGGGACTGCCGCGGTAAAGCTATTGCATTAAGGTGGTTCCGTTCGGTCGGTGAATTTTTACAAGGAAGGACGGCAACGTCGCAAACGGACGACGGAGACGAAGCGGCAACCTACATGGTAGGCGGAGTGGGAAGCGTGAGGTTTTTTCGTTACGGAATTTCTGGATTCGGTCCCCGCGCTCAAGGCCCGCGATAGAAGCTATGCAATAGCTTAACAAATACATACATAGATAAACATCCAAGACCCAAGTCAATATGAAAAAGGCAATTTTCCACTTGCCCTCAATCGATCGAACCCAGCACCTCTGGGTGGCAAACTAGGATGATGATTACTACGCCACTGAGGTCCCCAATTAAATATTCAACTTATCTTAGTTAGAATTTCATAGGAAAGATAAAGTAGGTGAAAGTAACCAAAACTGGAAAGCATGAATAAAAATAGAATAATGAATCTTGTTGAATCCGTGTTTATGAGTCTGTTCCCGTTGAAATTTATTCGACTGTCCGCTGGTTAAAAGCCATATGACATCACAGTTAATTAAATATTACTAAAAATAAATTGATCATACCGTGTAGGGTTATCATTCTCTGTTATGTTGCATCCACAGCTGTAATGCTGCGAAGCCCGGGGTCCGCTTTCCGACTTTTTCCTCGACTAAAAGGGCATAGTTAGAATGTAAAATATACCTATAGATTATTAGTCATTTCTTCCTGCTGTGCTTGCAATAAATACATTTTTAAACCAATATCTTCTACACACAGAAAGTGGCTTTTTCCCAGTGATACGTAAATATATTGAAACTGGCTATAGTTCGCATGTATACTCTCTTTAAAGTGTAACTACAGTCACCCCCGCTGTATAGAGGCGCCGCTATTGAGAGCTAGGCTTCGAGTTAATTATGTATGTCAGTGAATATGAACAGCGATCGATTGGCACAACTATTTGTTGAACGAATATTCACAGCTTAATCAGTTTCATACTAGCCAAAGCTTGCGACTTCGTTCGCGTGGACTTTATGTCTCTGAAATCTCATCAGGCTGAACAACTTTTGCTAACGCGTCATTTTTAGGGTTTTGTAGTAAACAAGGAACCCTGTTAGTTTCGCCATGTCAGTCTATCTGTCTGTCTGTCTGTCCGTCCACGAACTTACTTTACTATAAATACTAGAAAGCTGTAATTTGGCATGGATATGTATAATAATCATGGGAAAAAAGTCGTAAAATACAAACTGAAACCTACACTGCGCGGAACCCGATGCGCACTTGGCCAATTTTATTAAACTTCTTATAGTTTAGCTGGACCACTATAGTACTGCATCAGGTGTTCCATTTTTCAAAATGATTTATACCCTATATTGCCCAACCGTTGGCTGATGGGGCAAAAAGTTTCACGAATGGCGAACACGTACTGGCAAGTGAAGAGTAGGACACCCACAAGGTGGTCTGACGACTTGACCAAGGAAGGCATTGGATGCAGGCCGCACTAGATCGATCATTTTGGACATCCTTAAGAGGCCTATTTCCAGCTGTGGACGTTATGCGGCTGAAAGGATGACTTAGTGTTTACGAAATACGTTCAATCCAATATTATATAATTTAGAACCTCTAGTACCTAATAAAGGCCCTTGTTTTGTTAAAATGTAACACTAATAACAATTTGTACGTTAACTACTTGCTAGAAATTACCAACCCAAAACTTCTAGATCGGCTGTTTCGTAACAAGAACTATTTTAATTACGTGACTCGAAGATTTTAAATTTAACCCAATTAAAAACTACAAATGCTATTCGTCTATTAAACTAAGAGCGGATAAGTAATGCGTCAATGCAACATTGTAACAACGTAGACGCAATGATTGCATACCTCTCGCTTTGTCAATCGTGTCACAGAATACATAATAGGTAGTACAAGTACAGAAGATTCACTCCGAAAATCAATTAAAGGAATAGCGTCTCTCGCAACGACACAATTAAGTTCAATTCAGATCGTACAACGCTAATAACCTACAGTTATATTCACCTAGACGTTCCATCTCTTTCCGTTTCTTTATGTCGCGTAACGCTTACCTTTTCTGCCGCACTGATTAGCCACGCTGGCGTGGCCGCCGTACGTACTTTTTTTGTTCTCGCGTTTTTAATACCTACCGCGGAGTGAGACAGGCCTGATCGTGTATACAATATGTGTAAACGAACACACCGTGTGGGCGCTCTAAGATACTGAAGGGTCGTAGAATCCAATTACTTTTGTAACGGATTTCATTAACAAAATAAAAGTATTGTTTAAACAGTGGTGATTAAAACAAGCAAGTCTACATCAAACTCAATCTAAACCCAATCAGAATTGAGTTTACAATGGCTGCCGCGATTGGACATAAATTATTTATAATCCGGCGAATGACGGGCGCACGCAAAGTTTCAATTTAAACCATCATTTTTCACCGCCTGTATCAATGCATGACTAATGACACGACTATTCGAATACAGGTAACTACGTTACTGAGATATGTATGTAAGTAGGTTTATAGAGGAACACTATACAGTGGTTTAATTAATGACGCTTTCCGATGTTTCGATTTGAAGGCAAAGTACATAAGACCAATAGAAATGGGTACTTTTATTAAAGGCAAAACTTCTTTAGACGCATTGGGCATGCATGTAAAGGATTTTTGAGATGGAGAACAACTATTGAATTTGCGACACTGTCACCGACACAAAGTTTTCTTTTCTGTCGGCAGTGTCGGCACTACTGCTGCTGCTGAGTGCCACTGTTTATTTTTTATTGAAGTGAAAAATTGTGCTGGGCATGCACAGAAAGCTTTTTTTAAACTGGGAAAAACCATTGAGCTCGTGACACGGTTACCCCATTAAGGAAATAGACGTGACTAGTATATGTAGGTACAATTGATTGCGAAAAGTTTTAAGTTTCCATTGGGATTGTCAAAGAACAAAATGGCTTTCACGAACGCCATAAATAACAGCTAAAGTAAAATAATTTTGCTCTTAGAATGAAACACAAAATACCTCGTTTATAAATAACTAACCGCTCATGTTTCCGCTCACATTTCACGCTCAATTGCTCGTCTTCATAAAGCAATCTTATAGGGTCGTGACACACCAAGCCGACTGGAAGACGAACATGGCGTCATGAGGGTACTGACACATCAAGCAGAGTGAATGCGACATCATAGTGTGGCGTCATGTATAATCTTATTATTGAGATAGTATTTTTTGATTAAAGCTAACTTGAGACATTGACTGGTTCAATTCAATTCAATTCATTTATTGCATTCATATCATACATCAGTTCTTAGTCTTACTAATATTACCACTGTTCTTTAGTACAACATGAACCCTGTTGGGTATAGCAAAAATAAAATGGAACGGCAAGTGGGTGTTCTAGTCCAAGAAAAAATATATTACATGAAATTAAAAATTACTATTTATTATTAATTTTTATTTGCATCATAAACAGAGGCTTTTTATATCATATTGTTATTATTTTACTCCATGCAATTTTATTTACCATGCACTTTTTGTTATTAATTTGATTTTAGTAAGTTAATGTCAAGATTCTGTCTACAGATAATTTATTTTTATAATTATGTTTGTATTTAGTTATGTTTAGAGGTTTTGTATTGTCAGTTGGGTATTTCTTTATTGTTTAAAAACTCGTCTACCGTATAATAGGTCTTTTCTGGTTACTCACGTATAGAGCAGTGGATGACTCTATACGTGAGTAACCCGTTAACTCATTTTAATAATTAAGATTGCGATTTATGTGATTTTGTAAAGGGAAAAGATACGGGCGTAGAAGTGGCGTAGTTAAATACTTCTCGACTGTGTATAGTGAAGCCTCCGTGCCTCCGTGGTGTAGTGGTTAGTAGAGAGGTCGCGGGTTCGATTCCCGGCGGGGGCAACGACTTTGTGTTGATGTCCTAGTTTGGTAAGGACATTGCAGGCTGATCACCTGATTGTCTGATAAGTAAGATGATCCGTGCTTCGGAGGGCACGTTAAGCCGTCGGTCCCGGTCACTGTCTTAGACATTGGTTTTTACCTAAAAACCATGTCAGAGGCCTTTAAGGCCATACCCAAATTTTCCGGGGTCCAGTGGCTCCCCCATTTGAAATAAATCATTTGAAAGGAAACGGAGATATCATTTAAAATTGTGTCTTGATCAAGCCCTGGATAACCCTTAAAACTATTTTATGAACTACTGTTTATAGTTTAAAATTAGATCGTGAAACTTTTCTACGCACATTAGCCAAAAGTGGCCGTTTTTCGCAAATGTGCGTAGAAAAGCTTCACGTTCTCACTTTAAACTACAAAAAGTAGTTTAAAAAATACTTTGAATGAGTATCTAGAACTTGACCAAGACACAATTTTAAATGATATCTCCGTTTCCTTTCAAATGATTTATTTCAAATGGCGGCGCCACTGGACCCCGGAAAATTTGGGTATGGCCTTAAGGCGGTTTAAAAACTCTGACACTAGTGTTAGTCACTAACACACACGATAAGAAGAAGGTGAAGCCAAAAGGAGGATTATGTGTCTTGCCGCTATGTTTGCATTCGTCTGCTTCTCGTATCTTCAATGCTGTCCATGGTAGGTACTTTGACAAATGTGGCTTCGTTTGAAGCGTCTATAAGTTATAGGCTATGTGACGTCATAGTGAAATCAATATGTCACCCTATGTTTGGATAGGAATCCAAATAGTGATCTTTATCTCTGATGGGGTAGACAGAGCTTAAGGTCGCAAGACCGAAAGGCCATGTTCAGCAGTATGTACTTCAATGCTGGTCTTGGAGAAAAGAAAAAACTTATAATGTACCAGCTGCTTCTCTTTTAGCGCAGATCATAAAAGCCAATCGAGGGTTAGGGCAAGATTAGAATTGCGGCTAGCAAAGCTATCACTATATTGATTCCTTTCTTTCCATTTTAACGCCAATAAATATAGATTCCGATTTTGATCAAATTTTGGTCATGACAACACTACGTAGCCAATGTTTGCGCTGATTTCTAGATATGCAAATGAGTAATGTTCCATTAAGATTGTCGTCGGCCGCCGGTAATAAATTGTCCCTTGTCGTCAAACTATATTGAACGCTTCGATAACCCGGCCGCAACCTTACTTCTAATTTAACACAGTCAAATATGAATTAACAGTCAAATGGATTTCAATTTCATTGTGTAAGTTGAATGACGACGTAGCCGCTGTTTAAAATTGTTCAACCTAAATAAATAAATAAAGCCTACTAATATTATTAACGCGAAAGTTTGTAAGTATGGATGGATGTTTGTTACCCTTTCACGTAAAAACTAATAAATGGATTTATTTATTTATTTGTCATCATCATCATTTCAGCCGCACAGCGTCCACTGCTGGACATAGGCCTCTCCCAAAGATTTCCAAAATGACCGATCAAGAGCGACTTGCATCCAGCGCCTTCCAGCGACCTTGGTTAGGTCGTCAGACCACCTTGTGGGTGGGTGTCCTACGCTTCGCTTGCCAGTACGTGGTCGCCATTCGAGAACCTATTTATTTGTAAAATAACTTAAATCTATCGTTAGAGTTTTCACCAATGTGATAGACAAGCAATAATATATTTAATCATAACACAAAGCACATAATGCAACTCGTGTGAATTCGTTCAGAGAACAGGTAAAAATATCAATTTTTTCTGCCAGTTGGTTAAGCGTGCGCCGCGTCCGCGTTTAAATAAAACTGTACAATTATATAGCTTATACATCAGAATAACACAGCTACAATTTATAAAGATATTGTGTGATCCTGCGCAGACGAAGTCGCGGGCACTAGTATAAAGCTAGTAATAAATATATAGGGACAAATTACACTGATTAAGTAAGCCCTAAAGTGAGTTCGAGACTTGTGTTATGGGATACTTACTCAACGATACTATATATCCAAGACTCTGGACTAGCATGGTGACCAATACGCTACGGAGGTCGTCAAAGTAGATATATAAATCGTCTGTTCCGTTCCATTTCGCAAGTTCTTTATATTTTAAAGGTTTTAATAACATAGATATTATATATTTCTAACATTAAACAGAACACCCTTGAAACTTAAGCGCGTTCTGCGTACGTGACAGCCGTTTGCATTCCTCTCTGCTTCGTAAGGGGGTACAAACGTGTTACATATTCATCGTTTAAAATTCCTATCAGATGTTCCTTGAATGCTGTAAATATGAGAACACTTGACGTTCTCTTATGTCTCGCAAACGTGAGGGTTTTTTTATATAGAGAGAGAAATGACACTGAATGAGCTAGCCCCAAAGTTCGAGACTGGTTTTATGGGATACTAAGTCAACGATATTATACTTACAACAAATACGTATATAGATAAGCATCCTAGACTCAGGACAATTTGAAAAAGGCCATTTTCCAACTTGCCCTGACTGAGGATCGAATCCGGAACCTTTGGGTGGCGGACTAGCATTGTGACCACTAAGCTACGGGGGTCGTCATTTGTAACTGACTAGCTGATGCTAGCAGTGTTGCCGTGGTCAATATTTTCACAATCCCACGACAACATTAAATTTTTTCAAAGTAAAAAGTCTAAGTGTCAATATAGGAAATACAATTTAGTTTTGCATAATTTGTATTTGACGAACAATAAAGATTTGCCCGTTTGCTAAATTGCTATTTTAAATAAAATGATTTTTAAAACAGGTTTTGATGTTTTGTCCCTTTCTTCATTTCAATGTTTACCTTTAACAACCTATTATTTACCTAGAATGAGTCAAAACATATTTCAACGGAAATAGGTTTAGCCATATTCATGAAAACTTACAACCGTTTAGTTGTTAATTTTCATGAATATGGGTGTAAATCAATAAAAAGTAAGTTCTAAAAGGTGATTTACATTTTCAGGGTTGCGGAAAAAGTTAGTGTGCAAGTTGAAGCCTAAAATTAGCTAGTTAACATACAATATACCGCCATTATTCAGCAGGCAACTGTGCAATAAATTTTACATTAGCTATATAGCTACGAATTAAAGAGAATACAGAAAAGGTACGTCATATGAAACAGATTTTTAAATAAGTAAACAGTTAACTAGCATCTTGTCTTTAAGTTTTGCGGCCACAAGGAATCTACCCAGGTAGAAATTTAAACATATACAAATCGATAGGTGGAAATAAAAATTAATTCGCCTAAATAAATTGGAAACATAGTGAGTGTTGTAAATAAGTCTTAATTCATTTGACTAAATATGTATTCATTAAGGTATAGGGTCCCGCTAAGTCTACGGACATGACCATTTAACCTTCCAAAAAGGAGCAGTACCCAATATGTAATATTTGCTTTTATGGTTTTTATTTACTAAGTTTGACCTAAGGAACCAGCCGGAGATAAATAGCTAACTCAAATAAAAGCTTTTCCTGTATCCTTGACATCAAGAACAAAAGCAAAATAATAATAAATAAAATAAATAATAAATAAATAAAGTAGCTAAGTAAAATCAAGGTCATTTTGCTACAGAGTAAAACTAACGAATAAAATTAATTGCTCTGTAATATTTCTTTAATAATTACAGTAAACTACTATGTAAATATAATTTCTTTGCTTTCCCTTCCTTCGAATCATAATATGTTAGTAGGAAACTTGGAAACAAGGATGTCGTGATTTTTCAAGCTATCCAAAAGCATATCACACAGCTGAATGACGTTCAAACGATTTCATAAAGTCTTACTTTTTCAATTCGAATGTTTATATATTTTTTTGATAAATAAAAGTATTAAAAAACCAATTACAATATTACCTACATTAAATTAAATATCGAAAAAATATTCCAACTCTTCACATCGAGGCAACGTGCCCAGAATACTGTCAAGTGCTACTTGAAATGACTAAGAGGAAAGTGCTCCTCAAGTGTCACAAAAATGAAGAATGAAGACACTTGATTTTATTGTTAGACAAGTAATTCAAATGATAAGTCAAATCTGGCTTAATAACCAGTCTACAAAACCTCCCCATTCGACCAAATAAGCAATTTGTTGTTTTCGCACTTACACTTCTGTACTTTTGTTAATTTGCAGGGCTCATAATAATCGGCTGATTAGTAACACGCCGCCACGCCGCCATTCGAGTTACGCCAGTAAATGTATTCCTCGTAAATAAGTAACAAATACTGGACCAGGAATTATGTACATTCAGCGATTCGTATCAGCTTTGAAACTTTATGTGTGTGATGTTATAAAATTGTTCCTTTAGTTGTATCTTCTATTCATATTAGCATGTTCCCGGAGATTCCCGGTTACATTGTCAGAGTACGTATAGAGTCCATTATAGGGCAGATATAGCCTTGCGGCATTAAAAAGTAACAACTGATCCAACGATTTAAGAACCCCTTACCCTAGACCAAAATACAACTTTCCATACAAACGTAGTCTACGTTTTATTTTAAAACGACATGTCCGATTTCGGCAAATTTTGTAATTTCAAAGATATTGCAATTATCTAGGGTAATAACTGGTTTCCGGCGGTAAACATATGAACTTGAAAAATAATTATAGTGTTTTATAACACTTTTGACCATCAGTATGGGAAACTTCTAAATCGTTATATTTTCTTTCCAGTTCATAATTTTACCGTAGGAAACCAGTTATTACCCTAGATAGTTGCAATTTCTTTACAATTATCAATTTTTAGCGAAATCTGACATGTGGTTTCAAAATTAAACGTAGACTACGTTTGTATGGAGAAGTCTAGGGTAAGGGGACTCTTAAGGCCAGTGTGATGCGTGTTGCGATTTTACCGTGCTGGTAGCATGAGATTGAAAGTATAGTATTATAAGTATAGTAGATTATGATGTATACTTTTATGCTAGATGGTCAGCTATGCAAGGTTGCTGGAAGGTGCTGGATGCAGGCCGCTTTCGATCGGTTGTTTTAGAAATCCTTGGAGGAGGCCTATGTCCAGCGGTGGACTTCCTGTGGCTGGTATGATGATGATGATTACGTCAGTACGTCAGTTCGAAAGCACACTGTCACTAGTAAGGGCTGAGAGCGCTCTAGATCGAGTTCTGGGACTAAGGGCCTTATCACACTAGCTAGTTGCGAGCGAGTGCGGAGCTCGCTGCGCTCCCGCGGCGTCTTTGCCGCGCACACGTTGCCAACTCGCGGCGAACTCGCTGCGCACTCGCCCCGCTTTCAACTCGCTCGCAACTTGCTAGTGTGATAAGGCCCTAACCAGATTAGAATAGGTGACATAAATTTACAGCTTCAGTGACCTGATTACTGAGACTCTTTGATTATGCAAACCTATTTTTAGGTCTGCCAACATCGAGGTTTACGACTTGTTAAAAGCTGCTTATGTATGCGTTTTCTATGTAGGACAATAGATGGTACAGATTTTGATGTAAAATGTACGTTTGGTTATGTAATACTTTTATGAATTAAAAATGTGGTCTTCCAAAAGAAAAAACTTAGAATGTACCAGCTGCTTCAGATCGTAAGAGCCGATCGAGGGAATGGGCGAGATTTGAATCATAGTAATAGGCGATGCGGTTAGCAACGCATCACGATTTTGATTTCTTTTCCATCTTAACGCCCACCACCACGCTAAGCGTGGCCTTTGGGCCTAAAGGCCCTGGGCTCTGTCTACCCCGTCAGTTATATAGACATGAAAATGTATCTGTATCTGAATTAAGTGGTTTGGTAAGTAAGTATAAACGGACAAATCACCCAGATTGAGCTAGCTACATAGTAAGTTCGAGACTTGTGTTATGGGATACTAACTCAACAACACTATATTTTATAACAAATACATATATAGATAAACATCCAAGGCACGGGGCAATTTTAAAAGGCCGTTTTCCAACTTGTCCTGGCCCGCAATCGAACCCGGAACCTCTGGGTGGCGAATTAGCATGGTGACCATCACTACTTGGTCTTAACCCATTATAGTACTTGGTTTAAACCAGTGTCCGCCCAAAACACGATGACCTTCCGCAATATGTCACCTTCTCCTGTATCACTGTCAACTTAATGAGGGTGAATAATAGTTTGAACCAAGTTGTTAAGTTACTTTTAAGAACTATTTCATGAAGTTTTGTTTACAGTTTAGCCAAAAGTGGCCGTTTTTTGCAATTGTGCGGAAAAGCTTCACGTTTTCACTTTAAACTGTCAACAGTCCTTCAAAGTATAGTTTAAAGAGTTATCTAGGGCATGATGATGACAAAATTTTATGTGATATCTCCGTTTCCTTTCAAATAATTTATTTCAAATGGGGGCTGCATTGGACCCCGAATACTTAATTTATTTTTATTTTATTTTATTAAACTTTATTGTTTTAAAGTACAAATTATATACTTTTAACAAATGGCGGACTTAATGCTAAAAGCATTTTCTCCCAGTCAACAATAGAGATAAACAGAGAAAATTGTGCGGCACAAAAAAGTAATACAATATACCTACATTATAAAATATTAATATATAATATAAAATTACATTATTTAAGAACCTATTATATATATATGTTAAGCTTTATCCGTTAATCCATTACCGTATACTTTAATCCGTTTTTAATGCATTATAGTGCAGTTTTAATGTCGCTATACAACAACATCGCACAAGTCTTTCCAGTGATATATCGTACGTCCGAGCGACAATCGCTACAGGATAAAGAAATAAAAACTGAATTGATTCGTTTATATACGAAGCAAATAGACGATAAGCTGACAATCTTCTAAATTAGTTTACTTACCTAGGGCAGAGGTTATTTCACATATTGCTGCTTTACTATAGCTGATCTTATAAATAAATAAATAATAATAAATATATAGGGACAAATTACACTGATTGAGCTAGCCCAAAAGTAAGTTCGAGACTTGTGTTATGGGATACTAACTCAACGATGCTATATTTTATAACAAATACATGTATAGATAAACATCCAAGACCCAGGACAACTTGAAAAAGGCCATTTTCCAACTAGCCCGGAGATCGAACCCAGTACCTCTGGGTGGCAGACTACTATAGTGACCACTGAGCCACCGAGGTCGTCTAACATAACCGTCTAACGTAAACATAAATACATTCAAGTAAAACTATTTAAGGTCGCCCGCAACCTCCTGTGACGCAGCTCTCCGTTACGTCACCACAGTCCAAACTCTGAACAAAAACTATAACAAATAATGGCGCAATTAATTAGCCCCCTCCCCCCGCAGGCCTGCCCCACTCCCCGCAACCCCATAAAATACCGCCAGTGGCTCCAAGTCCGCAACTTGTAAATTCCTGTGTTTCGGAATTTTCCACTGAAATTAAAAACTTAACAGATGTGACACTTTATAGTTACTATCATCATCTGTTTAGTCTCCACTATGCAGAAGTACAAGAGCTATACTTGGCCAGAGTATAGGTACAGAAGATTTGGCCAACACTCTCCACATATGACTTTAGAGGTTCGCGGTCACAATTACTGTTCTTACGGGACTTAAAAACGATACACTCTCCAGTCTGGCCAGATGGGTTGGAGAGATCTTATTTATGTTTCTAAGCTTTGTTTAGCTTGTATTCACTAAGTCGTTAGTCATCCTTCTACGATATCCACGTGAAGGACTTGAAGTGGTCCCATTCTACTCTGCCAGAAACCACAATATAGGAAATAGGTGTTTTAATTTTCATTTATTGCTTGCATGTCAAAATGGCTTGTTCTCTATTAACTATACAATGACCTTTTTTATTAAGTACAAATATTTTAAGGGGTGAATCAGACCATCATTTTGAACAACTTTTCCCAATAAATGTATATCGAAATAGGAAAAAAAATTTTTTTAGGTTTTCATAGAAATCGAAGTAGTCACGTGATATCATTACTATGGAAAATGAAAATTATTTTTTCGTTTTTCGATAAAAATTTACTGGGAAAAGTTGTTCAAAATTATGGACTGAATCACCCCTTAAAATATTTGTACTTAATAAAAAAGGACATTGTATATACCACTTCTTTTTTTCAATTTGCCTAAAAGAATCTGACATACCTTGACGACTTATTTGATAACAGACAGTCGTCAAGCCATGCCAGATGCCTTAAGGCAGGTTGGACAATCTCACAGCAATACACACACGAAATACAAACAGCGAACGCGCTAAGGTGACCACTTCTGTAGCACTCTATACCTCGTGCAGGCAGCCACCGGAACGGGCCAACTTAAAATTAACAATCTTACATCTGCATAACGAGGCGATGTTTAAGATCCACTCTGGAAGTCTTTCCCTGCTGCATCATTTGGTTGCAACAATTTTAGTAGACATTTGCATGTTTGCATATCACATGGAACTGTTATCTATACATATATCTATATCTATACATATAATAAAACAGTAAAAAAAGTGTGTCTGTACATTAAATATATTTCCAAAAAAAATATTGGGGGCGATGGAGACGTAGTAATAGAGTAAGAATTTTAAAAAAAAATGTCTGTCTGTTTGTCTGTTTGTCTGTTTGTCTGTATGTCTGTTTGTCTGTTTGTACACGCTAATCTCCGGAAATACTGGACGGATTCGAATGAAACTTTTTTTGTTATACAGCTATTAAGCCTGGGCAACATATAGGGTATAAATGATTTTGGAAAATGGAACGCCTGATGCAGAACCATAATGGTCCAGCTAAACTATAAGAGATATAAAAATGCCGCCTTAGTAAAAGTTGTTTAGCCTAATGAGCATTTTCCACAGACATAAAGTCCACGCGAACGAAGTCGCGGGCTTCAGCTAGTAATAAGTAAACTTTATATTGGAACGAAGTTCTTTATCGCGCGTTGCGAAAGGAGGCTAGACGGAAAAAATGAAGACCAAAAGTTGTAAGGACACTTTTTGCTATAGTTGTAAGCCGTGCTATGTGCGCGTGTTTCTCTGTCTGTCTCCCTCTCTCCTAATTAATCGAAAGGAACTTCGTTCCATCCGGGTGTCCTTTGACACCCCTCAAGTTTTTTTATTTTAGGAACAAGGTAAAAAAGAAAATGTATCAGCTGCTTCTCTTTCCGTAAAAATAGTTAAAGCTGATCGAGAGAATGGGTGAGAAACTAAACATATAAATAGGCTACGCAGCTAGCCACCTAACTTTACTTTAATTTCATTTTTCCATCTTTTGTCATGCAAAATTTTCTATCTCTTTGCCTAACCTCTTCTAAACTTTCTATTTATCAATTACTATCTCTACAATAACAATTCAGGCCATATTTTATGCCTACCCCGTAAATAGGTAGGTAGAAAGATTAATAAGTAGTTAGTTCAATACTTATTCCTACACAGGAGTATTTTCATGGTTTAACCTTTTACATTAAAACAAACATCGTACATCGCCTAACTTTTTAGTTTAATACGCTATTATCCTAAAACCAATTCAAAACAAGTACCGAAACCTTCAAAATAGTCTTGTATAAGTCCATAAAAGTGAAGCACCTATGCAGGTAGGACTCGTAATGAGGCCGTTCGCATGCCGCGCGCATCGGGGAATAGCCTGGGTTACAATATAGGGGGTTTTCTCCAATTTAGGGGAAAAGTGAATTAGTTTCTGGGAAATTAATATCCTCGACTCCATCTCTTGTCTCTGCTTCATTTCTCTAAAGACTGAAATATAATAATTATAAAATTTAACCGTTTATTTAAGTTTCGAGAAAAAGATTTTGTACTGGTTACTAACTGTTATTTATTCTTACTGCAGCTTGAAAAATCTGGCACCAGTGTTGATCACTTACACACACGAAAATCAAAAAGAATAAATGATGTTTTTGAAACAGTACGATGTATAACATAATGTTAATGAAATTTCCATTTTAAATCAATAAGTAACATTTGAGAAACGATTTTCTCTTTAAGAAAACTTGCCAAAATATTACGTTTTTTTGAAAAATAGATTTTAGAAAATTTAAAAAAAAATTGGTGGAAAATTTGTAATTTAGAACTGGCAACACTCTGAATGAACGTTCGCAACGGTGTAATAGCGGCCACGACGGATGGGCCCGCCGCCCGAATTTGTTGCTAATGGCAGTTCAGCAATTCGTTTGTTACAAACTTTGCAGTGAAAAATGTTATGTCTGTGTGAATTGGAACTATGCACTAGACGAATTCATTTTGTGAATAGGTGCAAATGGACATGAAATAGTGCCTGGAATGTGTTACAATTTTTATGTGACCTTTTAATGGGTAGAATAAAAGCTTTTATTAATTATTTGTTTTCAATGTACGTTAATTTTTTTATGGCACATTTTCATATTAATGCCTACATTTTACAGGTTTATACCTAGTTTTATTTTATTGGCAGCCGAGTGAGGGAACCTTCGATAGCTAAATAACATGAATAGATATAACATTGTAACAATCATGAAAATAATAGTGTTTTCATGATTGTTACAATGTTACAAGCAAAAAATAGTTGTTTGTCCACGGTCAAACTTTATGAAAAAAGGTAGATAGGCATAGTAGCGTTTTCGAAACTAAAAATCTGCTTGAGACATATAATAATGCTCGCTCATCTATGGCGAATATTTATCATAGGTTTAGTTGGTTGTAGATTTATCTACTACATTATACTTATGATAATATAGGTCAAAAGTAAAAAATAAATCAAAAATTTTTTTTTTTAATTTATTTAACTTTATTACATGAAATGTAATCGGCGGACTTAAGGCCGTAGGCTTTTTCTACCAGTCAACCTACAGGTGGTGTTGACATGCGAACTTTTCGGAAATATGTGCAAAACCTTAAAATCAAATTTTAAATTTAAACTCAAAACACTTACTTACAAATTATAACACAATACAAACCTACGTACATACCTATGATAATACACGAACATACAATGTCCTTTTTTAATTTATCTTTTTTAAAACAATTTTTTTTTTAATAAGAGGATTATAAAATAAAATGTCCTTTTATTTATTGCGTAGCTTGAAGGGCAAATAAAAGTAATATCGTTGCAAACCACATGACATCGCGGTTGTCAGTGGCAGTCTGAACTAGCAGCTCACAATAGAAGTGGAGACAGAATGTAAGCTTTATACATTTAAAAGGGGCACGTTACCACGGGGGCGATTTGCCTTCTGGGCACGTTACCACGGGGCAGCGATTTGCCAGGGCTTTTCTATTTATAAGTAGTTTAAGTTATTAGTTTAGTTTTCGTTAATTTCCTTGTTTTTATTATTGTTTCAAATACTAAAAATAATTATATTTAATATAAAATCAAATGCATTTCAAGTAATACATAATTAATTTATTAATTACACTGATATCTATTATAAAGACGAAAGTTTGTAAGTGTGCGAGTGTGTATGTTTGTTACTTCACGCGCAAACGACTGGACTAATTTGCTAAAATTTAGTATGCAAGAAATTGACACCCTTTTTTTTTTTTTTTTTTCACGCGGAGAAAATCCCTTCGGATACCTTACCGGTTACGGGACACCGGTAAGGTTATGTGGTGTTACCACTAAAAACTCCGCGGTGTCACCTCTCAGCCGCTATCGGCCGGGACCATGTGCTTCTTCATGCTCCACAGCCCCGGCGCGGCCGGCCGCTACTTAAGCGGCCCCGGCTCGCCAACGGCCTCACGGCACCCTCTGCTGAATCAGAGGGGCCGGAGCAACTGCCGCCTTGGCCTCTTGGCCCAAGGACAGGCGCGCTGACACGTACACGCGCCTGCCTTCCACTCCGGAGGGCTGTCCGTTGGACGATGGAATCCCGTTTCCACCGTCCAACCAGCCCTCATAATTTGGGGCCTGCGAAAGCAGGCCCTGCCCCACTCAACCTGACGGCGACCGGGGCCCACACAGCCGGCCGCAGGGGATAGGGAGAGCGGCAACGTAACACCGACACTCCTCTTCCCCTGCGGCCCCACCGATGCCGTGCCAAGCGCCACGGCCGCGCTTGGTCGCGGAGGATAGGGCGAGCGGCAACGACACACCGACACACCTCTTCCCCCGCGACCCCTACTACGGCTGTGATGGAAGGGGGGTCGTAGTCACCCCCTTCCCTCACAGCCAGGCCATTTCAGCCAGGAATGGCCACCGCCGGGCCTGGGGAGGCCTAAGCCTCAACCCGGGCAATGGGTTCCTCTTAGCTTCCCTGCGGCCGAGGCAACCGCAGGTACTGAGCCCCCTCATCGCGACAAGATGGGAACCACATCGGGGGGGAAGAAATTGACACCCTGGATTAACACATAAGCTACTTTAACCGCGGGTTACACGGGGTACAGCTAGTACTAGTAGTATTAGTAGGGGTTGTAGTAGTAGTTAATATAGTTTACTCTTCTTGGCATATCTGTAGGACGTTTTGCCTGCTAAATCGTAGAGAAATAAGGCTTAAAGTATAAGCCTGACAAACGTCCAACAGAAATTTACCCAGACGTTGTTTTTCTAAATAGTTTTATCTTGATATTAGTTTAATTTTAGTTGATTGGTTGCTAGCCACATTTCCAGGCAGCTACACACTATTTAATAAAAGAAAAATGCAATACGAGATAAAACTTAAACAATCGTAAAGTACGTATTAACGTGATTATATATTTCACCCATTGGCTTTAACAATCTTTCAAGTCAAGGTATTTTTTCTCCTAAAACCGCATGGAAAGCGCCCTATTTCTATTACTGACTGCCTATGAACTAATTTTGAAACGAAGTTCCTTATCGCACGTTGCGAAAGGGGGCTAGACGGAAAACATTAAGACCAAAAGTTGTAACGACACTTGCTATAGTTGTAAGCCGTGCGGCATGCGCGTGTTTCTCTGTCTCTCTCTCTCTCTCTCGAACTTCGTTCCATACATGGTATAATAAAACAAGGTATTCTCTTCCCGTGACAGCTGATGACGTAGGTGGAACTTGACTACGTCATCAGTTTGATGTGTTGCCACTGTGTGAAATTGAATTACCCGAGCGTAATGCATTTTTGAAATTTATAAAGCAATTTAGAATTAATAATCCATTATATCAATTTATAAAATATTGAATTGATGAATCATGCGAAATACTAAATAGCTAAGTTACTTAATATTTTACTTAATATTCATGAACTAATTGAGAAAGTCCTTAAATTTAGTGAAAAGAACAATCAGTGGCAACACATCGTGACGTAGTCAAGTTCCATCTCGGTTCCAGTTCGGGAAGAGAATACCTTGTTTTATTATACCATGGTTCCATACGGGTGTCCCTTGACACCTCTCAAGATTGTTTTTGCGGCGGGAGAAGATTACCTTCTGCCAAGCACACTTGCAGTGCTGTCTGCGGAATGAAGTCACGTTCGCTCGTTTGCTGCTCGTCGCTTTTTGTATCGCAAGTAAATGTCTCCATTTCAATTGGAGTCTGAACGACGCGTGTGATCGCCGTGCTATATTCAATTATCTTTTATGATCATCTTCATTCATAAATGTAAAGAAAACATTATAGATGCGGTACACTTTCTAAAAAGCACAGTTGCAGAATGGCGTTATAGCTTTTTTGCTGACTGTACAAAATGCTCCAGGTTGGGCCCAGGCAACCCTGTACATTAAGACATATATATATTTTTCTTTTTAATACGCAACACCCTACATATGTCACATTTTGCTACTCGATGAGGTAGGGTTGCATACGGCCCTTCTTAGTCTATTAGTTTTATTTTAAACTAGCTGTACCCGCGGGTTTCACTCCCCGTGGGAATTTCGGGATGAAGAGTAAGTACCCTATGTCCTTCCCTGAGTCTCAAACTATATTCATACCAAATTTCATCCATATCGGTTCAGTAGTTTAAGCGTGAAGAGATAATAAACAAACAAAAATACA
The DNA here is from genome assembly GCA_963555685.1 of Acrobasis consociella. Lineage (NCBI taxonomy): Eukaryota > Metazoa > Arthropoda > Insecta > Lepidoptera > Pyralidae > Acrobasis > Acrobasis consociella. Next base: position 22,704,006 of record OY743108.1, on the reverse strand, counting down.
AACTCACTTTCACATTTATAATATTAGTAGGATAATATAAGCCAGTCGGCTACACACTATTTATTAAATTAAAAAAATATAATAAAAGATAAAACTTAAGTGAGCGTTAATTATAAGTATTAAAGTGATTCTAACTTTTACCCATATATTACTATTTGAACTTCATATTTTGTTTTTTACAATCTGAGCGGGAAAAGATACAGCTGGTATATTTTTATTTTTTTTACTAAAACCGCATGGAAAGCGCCCTATTTCTGTTACTGACTGACTAATTAACTCTTTTTTTTGCGGCGGGAGATGTTTACCTTCTGCCAAGCACACGTGCAGTGCTGTCTGCAGAATGAAGTCACGTTCGCTTGTTCGGTGCTCGTCTCTTTTTGTATCGCAAGTAAATGTCTCCATTTCAATTGGAGTCTGAACGACGCGTGCGATCGCCGTGCTATATTCAATAATCTTTTATGATCATCTTCATTCATAAATGTAAAGAAAACATTATAAATGCGGTACACTTTCTAAAAAGCACAGTTGCACAATGGCGTTATAGCTTTTTTGCTGACTGTACAAAATGCTCCAGGTTAGGCCCAGACAACCCTGTACATTAAGACATATCTTTTTTTTCTTTTTAATATGCAACACCCTACATATGTCACATTTTGCTACTCGATGAGGTAGGGTTGCATACGGCCCCCTCTTAGTCTATTAGTTATATCTTAAATAATATAAGCCAGGCAGCTACACACTATTTATTAAATTAAAAAAATATTATAAAAGATAAAACTTAAGTGAGCGTTAATTATAAGTATTAACGTGATTCTAACTTTTACCCATCGGCTTTTACAATCTGAGCGGGGAAATAAATAGCTGGTACATTCTAAGTTTCTTTTCTCCTAAAACCGCATGGAAAGCGCCCTATTTCTGTTACTGACTTACTAATCAACTCTTTTTTTTTGCGGCGGGAGAAGATTACCTTCTGCCAAGCACACTAGCAGTGTTGTCTGCGGAATGAAGTCACGTTCGCTCGTTGGCTGCTCGTCGCTTTTTGTATCGCAAGTAAATGTCTCCATTTCAATTGGAGTCTGAACGACGCGTGCGATCGCCGTGCTATATTCAATAATCTTTTATGATTATCTTGCAAATATAAGTGGGCAAAAATGCGAATCATGTTAACAGGCGATGCGGCTAGCAACCCGTCACTGTATTGATTGCTTTTCCATCTTCTCGCCCACCATGACGCTAAAAGTGGCTTTTGAGTCTTGCAGCCCTAGGCTCTGCATAGAGCCGCAAGACCCAAAATGCTCTGTTTGCCCCATTAGGGATAAAGACGTGATAGTATGTATGTATGTATGTAAAATATCAAATTCTTCGGGCAATGAAAAATTTATTCGAATTAAATAGAAGATTAATTTTAGACTTATGGGTCCCTGCGTGTGGCCCAACAAGCACTTAGCCGGTTATTATAAGTACATTTCTTGTCAAATGTAATCATCTTAGGCTAAACTTTCTGTGTTTCTATTTTTCTTAAATAACCGGCTAAGACTCGCGCACGAAATTTTCTGTACCATGATGAAAAAATCACGTTTTTTGTATGGAAGCTCCACATAAATATTTATTTTATACTGTTTTAGTATTTCTGTTATAGCGGCAGCAGAAATACATCATCTTTGAAAATTACTGTCTAGCTATCACGTTTCATAAAATACAGCCTGGTGACAGACAAACGGACAGCATAGTCTTAGGATAGGATCCTATTAATAGACCTCTAAAATATGTATGTAAAGCCGATTGAAAGGTTATCAAAATCTTTCAAAATGGCTGGAATATGGAGGATTAAACTTTCGAAAATCATATTTTAGCCATTCCGAAAAATTTACAAAGACTTAATAAAACTTTTTTATCCTTATTTTATTGTTTTAATTCTTTTATATGATAAACCTAAATGGCTTGGGGGTGACTCATGAATTGAGCTCACATAGCATTGTATGTATTATAGTGTTTCAATAAACCTAGATAAAAATTTAAATTTATTTGTTACTCGTTAATGAATTTGTTCATTGTCTGGTTACAAAGATTAAATATGGGTTAATATTTATTACATTATTATAGTTTCCGGGAATGTTAATTTATTAAAACACTGTCATAATAAAATGCCATCCGATATTGAAATCGTTAGCTCTTGATTGTAACGGGGATGTTTCAAAATTAAGCATATATAACAAAAGAGTAGTGTAGCTTATGTTGTAATTTTACACACTTTAAGTTTATCTTTAAAGATAAAATCTGTACGACGCATCGCTAGGAATAACGTCTACACTATGCACCTCTTTAGGAATTAAATCTATACGACACACATCGCTAGGAATAACAACTACACTACGCACATTGCTAAGAATTACATCTATACTACGCATCGCTAGAAATAACAACTAGACTACGCACAAGTCGCACAACGCAAAGAATAACACTATACTACGCATCTCCAGGAATGACATCTGCACTACGCATATTGCTTGGAATAGGCAAGACGAATGGAAAAATATTTTTGGTCCATCGGTTAGATTAATAAAAAATATTGTACACGTATTTTTTCTTTTCTCTGAGAAACCAAAAATAACAAAGATACAACGCATTGAAATTTCGCGTAACGTCACACATAAGCACGATTTTTACTTAAGTGTGACGTTGCAAGCCCCCACTCCGGAACGTTGACGCTCCGTATCTTTGTGAATTTTTACTTTTTTGGTAAACTGAAAAATACGGGTCCATTATTTTTGGATAATCTAAAAGACGGACTAATTACAATCATACTTTTCGGACCCTGTCGTCACCCCTATTACATCTACACTACGCACATCGCTAGAAATACATCAATACGACGCGCATCGCTTCGAATAATATCTATACCACCCGCATCGCTAGGAATCACATCTATACGACGCGTATCGCTAGGACTCCCGCAGAGTTAGGAATCACATCTATACGACGCACATCGCTAGGAATAACATCGATACGACACGCAGCGCTAGGAATAACATCTATACCACCCGCATGGCTAAGAATCACATCTATACCACCCGCATCGCTAGGAATAACATCTATACGACGCGCAGCGCTAGGAATAACATCTATACCACCCGCATCGTTAGGAATAACATCTATACGACGCGCAGCGCTAGAAATAACATCTAAACCACCCGCATCGCTAGGAATAACATCTATACGACGCGCAGCGCTAGAAATAACATCTAAACCACCCGCATCGCTAGGAATAACATCTATACGACGCGCAGCGCTAGGAATAACATCTATACGACGCGCAGCGCTAGGAATAACATCTATACCACCCGCATTGCTAGGAATAACATCTATATGACGCGCAGCGCTAGGAATCACATCTATACACATGAATGTCGATCCAAAGCCTTACTTACAATGTCTTTAAATAATTTGCTTTTCTTTTTGTGTACTAATATAGGTTAAGTTTACAAACACTATATGGATTTTTCAATTATCTGAAATAAAAATATATTATTATTATTATACGACGCGCATCGCTAGGAATAACATCGATACGAATCAAATTGCTAGGAGTCAAAAGTTACGACCGAATACTGTCAAATTTTAATATTATTTGATTTGACAAGTACTGGATTAGAGAAAGAAGTTAAGGCCCAACGCAGACGACAGACTATCCGTGCCGCACTTTTTAGTCTGTGAAAATAGAACCTATGGAATTAGATGCAGTAACGCACACGACGAGCGCCGGACTTTTTGCGCGTCACAGACTATCACGGACTAAAAAGTGTGTCACGGATAGTCTGTCGTCTGCGTTGGGCCTAAGAGTTACAGCAAAATTAAATAAAAGTGGAACAATTTTTTATCAAATATATTTTTATACCAGCAAATAATATGTCAATTCAAAATTATGGCGTCACTTTGGAATTTTAGTTGCTTTTAGATCGACTCTGACTCGGAATTGCAGGCGATATTGCTGTTCCATGTTTTATGACCGCCAGAGCTTGACAAATGGAATCGTAAAGTTAAATGGTACGTCGATCAGTACATTAGGTTTGAAGAACTCGATGGACCAGAAGTTGAACGCAAAAGCGTTGACGGGGTAGCAGCGATAGTCTATTGAAATGTTTTTTTAGTAGTTGGAATCACTTTATTGAGAAAGAAAAAAAAAGACGGGTTGCACTCTGGGAGTGCCGGCAGAAGTGAAAACTTGAATATTAACTTTGTGCATTTTTGATATTTTGGAATGGTTAGGGAATAATTTTGCACGAATTGCTTTAATTATCAGTATAAAATATTTCAAATCTTTTCTGAACCACAGTCTGTCACAAATGTCACAAGCATGACCAAATTCATTTTCAACAAAATCATTTTCAAATACACAGCAGTATGGCCACTACACAGACGGTCGAGCCATCAGCTGTCACCATCCATGGATGCGCGTAGCACGCTGTAACATAAACACACACGATCATTCGCGCAAGCGCCCTGCGCCGTCTTACGAATTTTCGATCAGGTCACGTGTCCTGACGCGAGTTTATCATTTTTTACCCATTCCAAAAAAAGTGCACAACGCCGCTAAAGAAGTTTTCACTTCAAAAAAACAAAGATAAAGATAAATAAATTAAACTCAACCAAGCCGCAAAATAAACTTATAAGTACTAAATTATGCTCAATTTGTATTAGTTTGACTTTTACACGTCAATAAGTATCATTTACATTAGTACAGTTTATTTTAAAATTACATACATACATACTATCACGTCTTTATCCCTAATGGGGCAGACAAAGCATTTTGGGTCTTGCGGCTCTATGCAGAGCCTAGGGCCGCAAGACTCAAAAGCCACTTTTAGCGTCATGGTGGGCGAGAAGATGGAAAAGCAATCAATACAGTGACGGGTTGCTAGCCGCATCGCCTGTTAAAATGATTAGCAATTTTGCCCTATTTTAAAATTATCTTTTTTAAGAAAAGCTACCGATTCCAGCACTTCGCTATGCCCACTTTCTATTATGATATGTAACATAATACAACATTTGTGAATTCTAACGTTTCTAACTTTGTTTGGTTCGTAAGGAATTATGACTTTATTCAATGTTTTTGTCTAACAAAATTACAGACTAACTTCTTAGCATATTTATATCATTTCGAAAAACTCAAGTGCTCACTCCCATGCTGGTCTGGGAGAAATAAAAAAACTTAGAATGTACCAGCTGCTTCTCTTCCCACGCAGATCGTAAAAGCCGACCGAGGGAATGGGCAAACATGCAAATCATGTTAACAGGCGATGCGGCTAGCAACTCATCACTGTATTGATTGCTTTTCCATCTTCTCGCCCACCATAACGCTAAAAGTGGCTTTTGGGTCTTGCGGCCTTGGGCTCTGCATAGAACCGCAAAACCCAAAATGCTCTGTCTGCCCCATTAGGGATAAAGACGTGATAGTATGTATGTATGTATGTATGAAAAACTCAAGATAAATTAATTATTATAAAAGTTACCTAGCTTGCCTCAGAACTTCAAAAGTATGAAAACGTATGCTACGAAGGTCGTTATAAAAATCTTTACATGGCATCAACTAATCATAACTTTTTTACACAAGTTGTTAACATTTGTTTTTGACACCAATTTTATTTAAAGCAAACATATACAAGTATCATTATCATCAGGTCTTTTTAGTCTCCACTGCAGGAGCACGACTCTCTGTACTACCAGAGCCAGTGTATACTTAGCCAGAGCAGCAAAAGGACTTGGCCTACACTCTCCTCGCTGGCTAGACGGGTTGGAGAGGTCTCATTGATGTGTAAAAGCTTTGTTTAGCTTGTTTTTCCTGAGTCGCCTTTTACGACATCCACGGGAGGACTTGGAGTGGTCCTATTCTACTTTGCCGAAAACCACGTGGCTTAGATACAAGTATAAATACAATTTTATTTCATTTCTTGTGAATCGGACTATAATAACAAGTAAATAAACATGAGGAAAATAAATTGGGTAGCTATATTTATTTTGCTGCCAAATGTATCCAATAAAACAGTTTTTAAAGACGTCAATCGAACCAACGATAATGTTTTCTCATTTTAGTTAATCAAAGGAACATCTCATTAGGATACACGCCTTGTTCGACTTTGTTTACTAAACAAATAATAAATTTACTAAAACATACTGACATTAGGCGTTAATTAGGTTACAGATATGAGTTGCGATCGTTAGCGCAAAATATATCATTATTTTAATTTATTAAGAGTAGATAATAGCGTTGCAAGCAATAGTATAAAGTATCGATACTATCGTGACCTTGGAAAACAGTAACAATATCGATAGGATAGTATCAATACTATCGATAGTATCGATAGTTTTTAATTAATACTATCGATAGTAAAGCTACTATTTGTATAAAGAACGATCGGTAGTATTGTTTAATATCGATACTATTGTAATATCGATAGCAATTCTAACTATCGATAGTTTTTCATGCAAATAGTGTAACGTAAATACACGTTATGTTGTATTAAATAAATATTTATTTATATAAAACTTAAAATGTAATAATAATTAACCAACTTAAATAACCTTAATAATATGTATAAAGAATATTTACAACTTAAACTAATTAAATAAAAAAAACTTACAACTAAAAACAATAAAATATTAAACTCAATGGAATTATTCTATTGACTTATATTCCTGACTGTACCGGGCCAACTGGTTCTATTGTTTGCGTCGCCGAGCCTGCGCCGGCGACATTGAATGACCGCTGGCCGGCGCGGCCATCTCAGTCTGCGCAAAAGTCACTTAGCGGCTGCACGTACTGCTCCGCGCCTTATACTAACCACGTCCGCACGTCATTGTGGATCGTTCGAGAAATTTTCATTAGAGCTAGACTAAATAAATCTGCCTGCTTTCTTCAGTGACGGATAATAATACTATACATATAATCCAAATTGGAATTTTAACCCCGGATTGGGTAAGTGTTGAACTTAATTTTTAATACTTTTAGGAAACGCTGATTATTGTAGTTAATAATGTACATGTCATCAACTTCTACATTATTTGCAGCACACAAATCATGTGTTTTTATTATGCTATGATGATTTTGCATCCCGTAGTGGATAGTTAAGAATCAATGCTATTTTTATAGTCATTCACCACCATTTTGTTTTGCCTGGAATAATGTACACCGCTTTCCATAACCCGCTCTGATTGCCACACTGCACTGCACCTTCTACATGACAATTTCCCAAGCGCTTAACGCAAGACATCATCATCATCATCACCATCTGACATCATCCTCATCAGTGTCGCTTATCGGAGCTATATTTAGAGCTTCGCTTGACCGGTACCATTGTTCTAGGGTCCAAGATTTGGGTTTAGAACCTGCACTACTACGCGGTCCAGCCCCCCGGCCTTACATCACCCGCTCCACGGACGACCTTCCACGCAGCCGACCAGCTGAGCTGCTATCGTCTCACCGCGCCCGGGAAGTACCGCTGCCAAAGCAAATTTGACGGGCCCTACTACGCCCACGACCTTCATTCGTCCTTTTCGTTTCATTTTTAAATAAATTTGTAAGTGGACTCCGCTGGTTTCATTTTAAAACCCGAGCACGCTACAATAGTAGATACAGTATCGATACTAACGATAGTATCTAAATCCAATACTATCGATACTATCTATATTTTTAACTTTCATCAATAGTATTACAAACTATTAACAATCGATAGTATCGTGTATTGTGACTGTTTTTCAAGGTCAACTATCGATGGTCAAACTATCGATAGTTATGCAACGCTAGTAGATAATTCTCTTACTGGGAGAGGCCTGAATTTCAGAAACAAATGTCTGTCTGTTTGTTTGTACACGCTAATCTCTGGAAATACTGGACGGATTTGAACGAAACTTTTTTTGTTATATAGCTGTTAAGTCTGGGCAACATAAAAGGTATTATATTTTGGAACACCTGATTCAGTACTATAGTGGTCCAGCTAAACTATAAGAAATATAAAAATGACGTCTTAGCAAAAGTTGTTCAGCCTGATGAGCATTTTCAAGAGACATGAAGTCCACGCGAACGAAGTCGCGGGCTAGTTATAATCAGGACAATAGATATTAAATAATGGAAGACAACAAGTAGGTCCCTGATCACATTTTTGAGCCTAAACAACCCGCGAGTTGGCAAGACAAACAGTGCGGGCCCGAGATACGACTGTTTGTTCGTTTGTTCGTGTCTACACCTACAACTTCATCCTCGTTCGCTTTTTGTTTGGTTTGCTGTTGTTTTTGTTTATGTTAGTTTAGTTACAGGGTTCCATTTGCGTAGGAGTTTATAATTTATTATTCTAATGATAATAATGATTCGACTCGTGAACTCCATATCTCTGAAACTTCTAGACCGATTTAGCTCATTTCTGAACTTAAAAATTATATTGACTATTTCTACACGCCTACTTAAATTCATGAAGCTCCGATTAAAACTACTTGAGTAATCGTCAAACAAACACACATACGAACGTTGGATTTCAAGAAGGCTCGAAGGACTTTATTCGCTACGCTCGCTCGCTTAACTATAAAGATATATACAAGATGATATATAATTTACACATCCTACTAATATTATAAATGCGAAAGTGAGTTTGTATATTTGTTTGTTTGTCTATTACCACTTCACGCGTAAACTACTGAACCGATTCGGTTGAAATTTGGTATGGATATAATTTGTGACTCGAGGAAAGATAGGGTACAATTTATCCTAAAATTCCCACGGGGAGCGAAGCCCGCGGGTAATGCTAGTACTTTATATATGATATGTAATTCAAACCCATGAATCAAAACAATTTGCATATAAACAAACTCATTTATGTTAAAACTTTTTTCGCTGCTAAATATCTAAATATCTTCAATACCTATCCCCCTAGATAAAAACATAACCTTCCTTCTGGATAAGATGGGTTAAAAAGATTATCAACATCTTTAATAAAAAATAATAACACTGATGTGGTTTTTAGACGGGGTAATAATGGTAATCAAACCTTTTTAATAAAAAAAAACGACGGGTTGCACTCTGGGAGTGCCGGCAGAAGTGAAAACACAGCAGTATGGCCACTACACAGACGGTCGAGCCATCAGCTGTCACCATCCATGGATGTGCGTAGCACGCTGTAACATAAACACACACGAACATTCGCGCAAGCGCCCTGCGCCGTCTTACGAATTTTCGATCAGGTCACGTGTCCTGACGCGAGTTTAACATTTTTTACCTATTCCAAAAAAAGTGCACAACGCCGCTAAAGAAGTTTTCACTTCAAAACTAACACTGATGTAGTTTTTGGTCGTCTCGTGAGATAATCGCGAAATTATGAAAGTTACATGGAAAAACGTGTAGGCGTCTACGGAACAGGCTCTTTATTATTTATACTATACCGAGAAATGTATTTGGTCCTTTGTTTTAATGCTCTATAAATAAAACTCGGTTTTCTCAAAGAAGTAAGTATCGGTATTTGGTTACCATCGTTTAAACAAGCGCTTGGTCACACAAAATGCGGAATCCGTCTTATCAAAAAACCGGCCAAGTGCGAGTCGGACTCGCGCACCGAGGGTTCCGTACAAACGAGAATTTGGTATGAATTTCAATTTAATACCTCTACGCGTTTATGAGGAAATGGGTAGTAAGTTTAAAATTATTAAAAAAATATATATTATGTGATGTAACTAAAAATTTATGGTTTTCGTAATTTTTCCTTTATCTATGCTATAAGACGTTGCTTCGTACCAAATTTCAAGATTCTGAGTTCACGGGAAGCACCCTGTAGGTTTTGATTCCCTTGCAAGTGTCGAAAATTTGCGGCATAAACGGCTGTATCTTTTGATTGCGTTGGCTTAGAAGTTTGATTTTTTCACAGCTTCAAGGGACAGTAGACCTGAGTAATTGATATAAATTTCAGCTTCATACCTCCACGCGTTCCTGAGAAAAAGGGTCTTGACAGACGGACGGACGGACGGACAGACGGACAACAAAGTGATCCTATAAGGGTTCCGTTTTTTCCTTTTGAGGTACGGAACCCTAAAATTACCAAAAAAATGCGAGTCAAATTGTGACTGAAGATGATGACAAACAAAGTGATATGATGGTCAAAGATCTCCATTGTTTTAAACCTTAAGTTAGAATCAGATTTCTTTTTGAGAAACTTATATTCTAACTGTAAACTACATATAATAAAACTGCAAAAATAATGTGTCTGTACATTGACCATATTTTCGGAAAACTAGATATAGTGTATAGTAATAAAGTATTAATTTTAAAAAAATGTCTGTGTGTTTGTCTGAAATACTGGAAGGATTCAAATTATTTTTTTTGTTATATAGCTATGAAGCCTTGGCAACATATAGGTTAATGGAACACCTGATGAAGAACCATAAGGTTTAGCTAAACTATAATAAATATAAAAATGTCGCCTTGGCAAAGGTTGTTCAGCCCGATGAGCATTTTCCAGATTAATAAAGTCCACGCGAACGAAGTTGCGGGATTCGGCTAGTATTCTATAAACGAAAAATAAATAGAAGTTAAGATTGTTATACAATTAAGGTGGCACTCTCTACATCCAAGCTAGTCAGAGAGCAATAAAAAAACGACGGGTTGCACTCTGGGAGTGCCGGCAGAAGTGAAAACTTGAATATTAACGTTGTGCATTTTTGATATTTTGGAATGGTTAGGGAATAATTTTGCACGAATTGCTTTAATTATCAGTATAAAATATTTCAAATCTTTTCTGAACCACAGTCTGTCACAAATGTCACAAGCATGACCAAATTCATTTTCAAATACACAGCAGTATGGCCACTACACAGACGGTCGAGCCATCAGCTGTTACCATCCATGGATGCGCGTAGCACGCTGTAACATAAACACACACGAATATTCGCGCAAGCGCCCTGCGCCGTCTTACGAATTTTCGATCAGGCCACGTGTCCTGACGCGAGTTTAAAATTTTTTACCCATTCCGAAAAAAGTGCACAACGCCGCTAAAGAAGTTTTCACTTCAAAAAAACGTAGAATATTCCAGCATTTGTCGACTTATTTTTAATTTCCCGACGCTTGACAGGAAAAGGGCAAAGTTAATGTTTTGCTTGCTCACACATCGCCTTCATAATTTATTCACGAAATGGCAACAAACATTACCGTACGTCGGACCATCGCCGCAGAGGCGATTGGATTTAGTTGAAATCTACGGTGGAAGTTACCTTCATCTATTTTATCTATTTACAGTCAAATATTTGTGAAATAAATTATATTATTACAATATATAACCCTAAAAGACATACATGTCATAATAATAATCATATAAACTTAATTTTTTGATGCAATAACATCCGTACAAAAGATTTTGTTCATAGTTTTAGTGTTACACTTAAACATAATGTTAATAGTATAAGTTTATTTGCTATAGGCAAATTATAAAACCCCCGACTATACCATCTAGTGATAAGTGGCGGTACTACATAATATATTGATATCGTAGCGCCATCTATTATTTGTCAGGTAAATTGCTAAGCCCAAATTTAAAGCGTTATCGTCCAATAATTTTTAAACCACTACGGATTTTCATCAAACATGCTTTCAATTTAAAAAAAGGCATCGACATTGGTCCATCCATTTAAGCACTACAATGTCACAGACAGATACACAAGCAGACAGATAGACACTAGCGCCAAACTTAAAACACCGCTTTTCTTTACTGGGGGTTAAAAATGAGAAACACGAGAAAGATAATATAGGCGCCAGGCGCGTCTATCTTAGGCATTAGGTATATTGTAAATTCGGTACAGATATTATATATTTCTGCTGCTTTGTTCATTCGTAGCCTTCATAAATCACAGAGAGTCTGCAGAATAACAATGTCTGTGATTGAGACGCGTCTGTAAGCGATGCCTTGATACGCATGTGAATGAAAAATGACGTGATGGATTGAAAGAATGGTATCGTTGTAAAACTTCGGCTTTTAGATATACTTCTTTTTGATATCAAATGAAGGTCGTTCTTTGTATGAGAATTATTTTGAGGTCAACAGAACACTAAACCAACTTATTTGCCTGGTAACTTAATAAACCCTGACTTATCTATACCTATATCTATACATATAATAAGTAAAAGTCCATCTTAACAATAAGAAATAAAAAATGACGCCTAAGCAAAAGTTGTTCAGGCTGATAAGCATTTGCCGGAGTCATAAAGTCTGAGGTTGCGGGCATCGGCTGATCCGACATTTTTCAAACATATATAAGAACCTAGATGAAACATAGAAAGAAAGAAAAAATGTATATTTGTTACACATAAATTAAAAGAAAAATAAAACATATATAATCACGCAATAAGAACTTGCTTCCACGTAAAAAATCGCATCAAAATCAGTTCATCCGTTTGAGAGCCACAATGCAACAGTCAGACAGACAGACAGATATAAACGTCAAATTTATAACTACCCTCTTTTTTAATTAAAAAATAATACATAATGACACTTTTTCCCCAAAGGTCCGCAAGTTTAAGAAACGATAGACTGTCAAAATGTCCTAGCCCGAACAGAAGGACGTTATTTATCATGTTGATGTTGTTTACAGTACAAAGTTGTTCGTATCTCTCGGCCGGTGACGCAATTAATCATTTTCGCGTTAATTTGACGCCGAACATGTTTGCCGGGCGCAAAAAGGCGCATTACGCCCGCCTAAATTTATTGCCTCAATGTTGACTTACAGTCTGCGAGTTCAAGGCCTCAGTAATTATGGAATAGTTGCCGTCCCTACGTATTTTGTGGATAAAATCTTCTTTCTAACTTCAACTAAACTAAATGTTAAGGTGGTTTGGACATGTTGAGAGGATGGATGAAAGAGGATTAACTAAAAAGATTCATCGTGCTGATGTGGATGGAAGAACCGAACCGGGTCGACAGCGACGAACATTCTGCGACCAAATAGGAGATGTTCTGAAGAGGGGTGATGTGAGGAGTACCCATAACCGGAGAGCATGCATGAAAACAATTATGAGTGTTGACGAAGCAAAAGAGGTTTGCAAGGATCGTAGTAAGTGGAAATCCATAGTCTCTGCCTACCCCCATGGGAAACAGGCGTGAAAATATGTATCTTATACCTTTAAACGAGCAATTCTTGTATGTATATATATTTATTTATAAATTTCTGTGATCTCGAAAACGGCTCTAACGATTTCGCTGAAAATTTGTATATGGGGGTTTTCGGGGGTAAACTATCGATCTAGATTAGTTTTATGTTTGGGAAAACGCGTGTTTTAGAGTTTTCATGCGTTTTTCTTTCCACGCAGAATATGGTCGCTAATTTCGGCGCGCCGGCCGCCATCTGCTTAGCTCAGTGGTTAAGGATGCTGACCGCTAGAAAGAGTGTTACGGGTTCGAATCCCACTCGGTGACTTACTTTTGTTTTTTTATGTTCAAGTTTATATATAATTTTTTATTTTGTACTGTTTTTAGACAAGAAAAATTAGTTAATGTTTGAGATGTAACCGACCGAGCAAAGCTCGGTCACCCAGGTACTGTATGTATGTATGTTCTAACTTCAAAGTTAGGATTTTTTACTCTATCGTTATCATCATCAGGACTTTTTATTTCCACTGCAGGAGCACGACCCGCTCTGTACTACCAGAGCCATACTTAGCCAGAGCAGCTGGCCAGACGGGTTGGAGAGGTCTCATCGATGTTTATTCGCTTGGTTTAGCTTGTATTTTCTAAGTCGCTTTCAACGACATCCACGGGCTTGATGTGGCCCTGTTCTATTCACGCAGCAATTTTCACTCTATGATTTTTTACAATCAGTAAAAGCTAATTGAAATAGTTTTTTTTTAGAAACAAAAATGAAAATCAGAATAGGTCTATGTTTAGTTAAATATTAAAAACAAGTCAAGATAATGCATTATACACGCTGACTTTTCATTGGTATTGGAAAAAAAAATGTCGTATAGTAAATAAATTCCTCTACCCATATAAGTAATCCAAATTTCTGTATGTCATAAGATAAAAAAGTTTCATAAATGATTTTCGATCGAGACCACGTAGTTATGTCGGCCAAAACAGCTGCGTGGATGTCGATGACCTCCTCCGGCCGGCGGGCGGTATATGGCGAAGGTACTACTAATCGATCTCACAATTTTGCTTTCGAGTTTTAGTCAACATTTTTTGTTTCAGAATTTTTATTTTGACTAGCTAATTAGGTCTTACTAACGATGCCTATGAAGTGGCTTTCATAAAAAATCACCGTGTATAAGAAATAAAATCTTTAAGTATGTACAACGATACTTATACAACGTGAAAGGGACATAAGTAGCTGTAGTAAATCGAACCACGGGCTATACTAGATCACTATAGTATAATGAAATCAAACAACAGACAAAAACTAAAAACAAATCGTCAATTCCCGGGCATTTTGTATGGAAATAATGATTTGTTTTTTTGCTTTTTGACTGTTATTTTATTATCATTTCAATAGTGTGGTGTAGTAGCCTTTAGTTATATTTATCACTTGTATGTAACTTTCACATTGTATACGAAAACTCAGTTATTTTAATTAAAACAAAATTAATTCTCTAACAGATAGTGCATTGCATCATGGCAATTTCATTAAGGGGAGGTAATTAGTAATTTATTGGATTACATTTATCTAATTCCCCCCTTAATGCGCCGCGCCGGGTGCTTCGCGAAATGCCCTATTTATTTATTTTAAGGCCGTTTATAATGTCAGGGGAAGGGGTTCAGATATAATAGAAATATAGCTTTCGGACAGTCTGACAACGTGATTTATTGTGTGACAAAAACATTTAGGACCTTAATTGCACGTCAGAAATGTTTACATTTAAAAAGCACCAACACAATTGTATAAATAAAGAACTTAGCTCAGAAGGTTTCTCTTCCGACTGGTAAGAAATTTTTGGAACGTAGTTCCTTATCGTGCGTTGCGAAAGGAGGCTAGACGGAAAAAATTAAGACCAAAAGTTGTAACGACACTTTTTGTAAGCCGTGCGGCGAGCGCGTGTTCCTCTGCCTGTCTCTCTCTCTCTCTCTCTCTCTCTCTCTATCTCATAGAAAGCAAGCCAGTTATTTTCGTTTTGTCTTTCTATTTCGCATTGAACAGTGTGGTGTCGCGACGATTATTTTTGTTGAGTGTATTCATGTCTTTGTACATAATAAAAAAAAATCCTTTACTAATTAATCGAAAGGAACTTCGTTCCGTCCGGGTGTCCCTTGACACCTCTCAAGTTTTTTTATAGTTAGTATTACTCATCATTATCATCCCAGCCTTTCTTCCGCCCACTGCTGAGCATAGGTCTCTCTTCGTCGACGCCACCCATCTCCGTCCTGTGCTGCTCTCATCCAGGTGTGAGTTGTGACCCGCGACTTTGATTATGTCGTCTGCCATCACATCATTAGTTAGCATTAATATTTAAGTATTAATATTTGTAATAGGTAATTTAGTTGTCAATTGAAACGATATGAGAGCATAAAATTATTTCTTAAACGTCGACAACGCACATGTGGGACGTGTGGTTACTGTAGTGCTACGTGTACCTACTACTTACTTAGAATTGTATGAAATTTTCCTTTTCCGAGTACATTTTGTTGTACACCTAAAACCCTTCTTAGCTCTCATAGTTTTCGTGTTTACCGCCGTGAATTTCTTTATGTTTTGTTTTCAAGCGATAATAATTAATTACTTTAAACGGCCGAACCGGGTTTCAAAAAACATAGCTAAAAAACGCCAAGGAAACTTGCTTTGTGAAAAAAAATCGTATCGAAATTGGTCCATCCGTTCAACTGCGACACTGCCACAGACAGACAGGCAGACATAAGCATTAAACTTATAACACCCCTCTTTTGTCTGCGGTTAAAAACACTCATTTGACATAATTATTTTTCCGTATAAAATACCATCAGTATTGAAAAGTGCTCCAAAACCCAAGTGCTACAAAACGGTTGTAAGCTACGAGAATCGTAGACGCGCTACAACTAGTGCTACGAACGTAACACGTGATAATTGAAAGCTCGACCCTCGCTAATAAGCCATGTAGCAGTAAATTAACCCGGCAATGGATTACCTTGATTACCGAGCTGGTAATCGCATTGATTGCTAATTACGACTCTATTCAATAGGTTACTGCATGGTATTGAGATGGGTTTATAATGATATTACTAGTTAATGCATACATAAAGGCATTTAAAGTCACTGACATTGCCCAGCGAAAGTCACTGACGTAGCTTAGTAGGTTAGACTAAAGTGGTCGTTCCGAAACGCTAGTGGTTTTTTAGCTTTTATACCAAAATAATATTTGAAAAAGAATGACCTTCCATAAGTGATAAAAATACAAGAAAATAAGAAATAAATTTATCCTATATTGAATAAAAATGTTGACTTAGACTTTGTCAGTGTGCGGGACATATAGCGCGACGAACCGATCGCCGATGGGGCTAAAAGGTTTTCGAAATGCGACGTAGGCGTAGGACACCCACGCAAAAGGTGGTCTGACGACCTTACTACGGACGCTGGAAAGCGGTGGATGCAAGCCGCTCTAGATCGCTCATTTTATAAATCCTTGGAAGAGGCATATGTCCAGCAGTGGACGTTATGCGGCTGAATGATGAGGCACTTTTACACGTCATTAAGTAAAATTTACATAACGTGTGGTGTATATTAAAATATTATTTATTGAAGTGAAAACTTCTTTAGCGGCGTTGTGCACTTTTTTTGGAATGGGTAAAAAATGTTAAACTCGCGTCAGGACACGTGACCTGATCGAAAATTCGTAAGACGGCGCAGGGCGCTTGCGCGAATATTCGTGTGTGTTTATGTTACAGCGTGCTACGCGCATCCATGGATGGTGACAGCTGATCGCTCGATCGTCTGCCATACTGCTGTGTATTTGAAAATGATTTTGTTGAAAATGAATTTGGTCATGCTTGTGACATTTGTGACAGACTGTGGTTCAGAAAAGATTTGAAATATTTTATACTGATAATTAAAGCAATTCGTGCAAAATTATTCCCTAACCATTCCAAAATATCAAAAATGCACAACGTTAATATTCAAGTTTTCACTTCTGCCGGCACTCCCAGAGTGCAACCCGTCGTTTTTTTTTTGAAGCAAAGCTACCGATTCCAGCCCTCGCTACGACCTCTGCTGAGAAGGAACGTGATAGCGGCGGCTACTGAGTCACAGCCCTATGTATATCATAATGTAAACAAATAGTGTAGAGAAAATAAGATTAAACAGTATTGTTTTGACCGGTCCAAAGCACTGACGTTTTATTTGACTCCACCCCTTCTATTATCAGAAGTGGGATCGTAGTTCGCGTAAATTATTCGCGTAAATTTAAGAACCTACATCTACATGAAAATGAGTAATAAAATAGTTAAAAATAAAAATAAAAGTGGACAATTAAACAAAAAAAACAATGAATTGATATTAAGTGAAAACGAGAGTGAGTTGAATAGTGAAATAATAACTTACACGAGCACCAGTAAGGCGATAGCGTTGCCAACTTTTAACCCGAGTGTTGGATCGATTGAAGCTAAGGAATGGAGTGCAGAAGTAGATGCCCTGGTCTTGAAGCACAAATGGGACGACGTGGAAACAATTGCTCGATGTGTACCATTTTTAGCCGGACCAGCACGTGACTTGTACAAAGAATGGACACAGTAAAGAGAACCTGGCCTGCTCTGAAAGAAGATCTTCAAATAACATTTCCAAAGTGTCGAGATCTTTGTCGTGATTTCAAAAAGGCGGCAAATATGACAAGTGAACAGTACTCTACTGTTTCTATTTATGCGGCAAAGAAACATAGGATATTAAAGCAATTACGATTACAATTTCGTGAAACTGAAATATTGGAATTAATAACTGGAGGTATTACAGATCCGCATGCAAAATCAATTGCTAGTAGCGCAAAAACTGTAAGTGGGCTATTTGAAAAATTATCCCGATATATACCAATCTCACCAAATAACATTAAACGTTCTGCATTTGCTGATAATATAGATACTGACAGAGAATTGTTACCAACTACATCCAAGAAATACAGACCGAATACCGAATATAAGCGTTGTCACCGCTGTAATCGAATGGGTCATTTGCAACGTGATTGTCGTACTAGTGTACACAAATTACCCCAAAATATACCAGCTGTTACAGAAATTGATACACAAGTAAACAGGAAGAAGCAAAACAAATGTACATTTTGTTTCAAGACTGGACATCTGACCGAGGATTGTTGGACAAAGCAAAGAGTTGACAAAGGACAAAAACGGTCTGCTGGCAAAGATGTAAACAGCAATGGCAAGGTATGTACAACACCTGTTATAATTAATGGTATACTTGTTCATGTATTAATTGACAGCGGAGCGTCGTGTTCATTAATAAGGGATACTGTGGCACGATCTGTAAAGGCCCATTGTCAACCATTTATGATTCACATTTCTGGACTTTCTGATACAATTCTGATTTCAAATGCGAAAATAGATGTCATCTTGCAGTTGGAAAATATTAGTTTAGAGGCAACTTTTCATATAGTTCAAGACAAAGAAATATGCTATGAGGCTATTCTTGGTAGAGACGCTATAACCACAAATGATATCATGTTCATAACAACATTGAGCGGCACAATAGTTAAAAGGCGGGATATAGTTCAAAGTACTGAAAGTGTTTATAACATTGAGGACTTCATATCCAATTCGTTAAATAAAGTCCCAAGTTACATACAAGTCGAGCTTCGGAAATTGTTAAATAAACATTCGAGTCTTATCGCTTTAAACAATAACATACGAGAAATAAAGACTGCCGTCATGACTATACGGACGACAACAAACGAACCCATTGTTTACCACCCATATCGAATGTCTTTCTCTGAGCAAGAAAAAGTAAGAGCGATCGTGACCGAACTTTTGAATAATAACATCATTCAAGAATCCACTTCACCGTATGCGTCACCAGTTATACTTGTGAGAAAAAAAGATGCAAGTGACAGATTGTGTGTAGATTATCGCGCTTTGAATAAGATAACTATAAAAGACAGATATCCGTTGCCATTAATTGATGATCAGTTGGATAGATTGGGAAAAGCTCGTTATTTTAGCACACTTGATATGGCATTTGGTTTCCACGGAATTCCAATTGAAAAAGAGACAAAATCCGTGGAAAAAACTGCTTTCGTCACGTCTGAAGGTCACTATGAATGGCTGAGAGTACCCTTTGGATTGTGCAATGGACCGAGTACTTTTCAAAGAGCTGTAAATAATGCTTTAGGACCTTTGAAAAACTCTATAGCCCTTGTTTATATTGATGTCGTCATCATCCCATCGATAAATCCAGAAGAAGGTTTGGAAAGACTTCGTGTAGTGTTAAAAGCATTAGATGATGCAGGATTTACACTAAACCTGAAGAAGTGTAAATTTTTGCAAACTGAAATTGAATATTTAGGAAGAATAGTTTCTGAAGCAGGTATCCGACCGGGAGAAACTAAAATTCAGGCTCTGAAAAGTGCTCCAATTCCTCAAAATCTTAAACAAGTCAGACAGTAAATGGGGCTGGCAGGTTATTTTCGTAAATACGTACCGGAATTTGCTACAAAAACAGCATGTATAACAAACTTATTGCGAAAGGACACAACCTTTAATTGGACACAGGAATGTGAAGGAGCCCGACAATATTTAATTGAAAAGCTGTCTTCACGTCCTCTGTTAGTTGTTTATGATCCAGAGCGAGAAACTGAATTACATACTGACGCTAGTAGCTTGGGATATGGTGCAATATTACTTCAAAGGCATAACAAAGATCTTCGTGTTGTGTCTTATTATAGCAAACGAGCTTCATTGGAAGAGTCTAAGTATCATAGCTATGAGTTAGAGACGTTGGCAATAGTGAATGCTCTAAAACACTTTCGTGTGTATTTATTGGGAATAGAGTTCAAATTGATTACAGACTGTAACGCTGTGAAGTTAACTTCAACTAAACGCCATTTGTTACCACGTGTTGCCAGATGGTGGTTATATATTCAAGATTTCAATTTTAAAATTGAATATAGAAAAGGAAGTTGTATAAAACACGTAGATTTTTTTAGCAGAAATCCATCACAAAACCATACCGAAGAAGTATTAGTGAATGATCAAGTTACATGGTTGGAAGCAACTCAAAAGCAAGACCGAGAAGTAATTGAGATAAAAAGAAGAATTGAAGAAAATCCCGATAGTTTAAAGGAGTACATAATGCAAAATGGTATACTAATGAGAATATTTCAGGAAAACCAAGAAAGAACACTGAAATATTATGTGCCTTCAGCAGCACGATTTAATTTGACAAAAACGTTTCATGATGAACAATGCCATATAGGAGTAGATAAGACTCTTGAATCAATGCGAACAAAATACTGGTTTCCTGGAATGACACAATTCGTAAAAAAATACGTCGGTCACTGTATCATTTGTTTATCAGCTAAGCGACCCAGTGGGCCTAAACAAGGATTTTTGCATCCTATTGAAAAACTACCAATACCTTTTCATACTGTACATGCAGATTGTACGGGGCCATTTGGAACAGTCGGAGATCGCTATAGGTACCTGTTATTGTTGGTGGATGCCTACACTAAATTTATAATATTAGTACCTTTGGAAAATCTAACCGGAACAGAGCTAGTGAGAGCCCTAGAACCACAACTCAGTTTGTTTGGTACTACTAAACGAATTATAACAGATAAAGGAACAAACTTTTCTAGTCGACAAACAAAAGAACTCTTAAAACGAATGGACATTGAAATCCATTTCATTGCCACCGGAGCAAGCAGAGCGATATGTGGCTACCGTATTAAATTTACTTGCTTGCGAAGTGAGTCGCGGAGCAGGATGGACGAGCACTGTTAGCAAAATACAACTCACTTTGAATACTACAGTTCAGAAGAGTATTGGTTGTACTCCTATAGAACTACTCACTGGAGTACGTACGGAAGTACCGGCTATACGACAATTAAATAGTGGACTTCCAGAAATCGAATCAAATATAGATATTCAAGAACTGAGAAAAACTGCAGAAGAACGGTTGAGGAATTATGCTTTAAAAACTAAACAAAGATTTGACAGAACGAGACGTAATAATTTACAATTGAGAGAAGGTGATGTTGTTTATGTACAACGTCAGCGAACACGTCTGGGAAAATTAGACCCGAGATATAATGGACCATATACAATTGAAAAATGTTTACCTAACGATAGGTATAAAGTTAAAAATACGACAAAAAAAAACTTTCCAAATTGTGCCTAAAGACAGAATCAGACTTTGGAATCGAGAAATTGCAGAAAATGCCACTGCGATTGTTAATTCCAAATGATTATAAATACAACAAAAGTGAAACATGGCGTAAGCGGCTTTAAAAAAAAAAAGTGCGCATGGATCGCTATAAATAATAAGTCAGCCGAGCTACTTACTCGATAAGTAAGCAAGGATTGGACAAAGAGTAAAAACAAAAAAAAAGAGGCCGTGATAGGCTATCAAATAAATAAAATGTTGTGGGCATATGCAACTTAATTAATAATAAGTGTGCCAGGATTGCCAAACTTACAAAATACAAAATGTCTTCGGCGTAGCAACTTATCTGTAAGTGTGCTGGGACCGCCAAAATAATGTTAACTGGCGTAAGCTATTTACTATAGTGTAAAGTTAGTAGTTCCTACTTTGCGCTACTGTAAATGAGCTGGGATCGCCGAATAAAGATAAAATACACAAACAAAATATTCTTTTCACAAAAACATAAGTACCGCTTCACAGTTGAAAAAAAGAAAACAATACCAAACACAGCTGGTGAACAATATAAAAAAGAACACTTAGAAGGGCTTTGACTTTTCGAGTGGGCAAAAGTAAAAAAAAGGGGTTCGATTCCCCAATCGAAATACTGATAACTATTTTTTGTTTTCTACAAAATCTTTCTGTTTACAGGTACAATAAGATAGAACGTGACAAAATCAATGTCTATCTACTTATGTTATACCTACGTAGTTTTAAAAATTAGTTTTTATTAGTGTTAAGGTAGATATGAAATGCTTGTTTGATGTGATCTGATCATAATATAAAATAGATATTTGAACTTTATAGAATAAGATAACAAAAGTGGAAGTACTTCCTACTAAAAAAAGCGCTATAAAAAAATGTTTTATTATAATGTGTGTGTTTATTTTTTTAAATTGTAAATACTATAATATAGTGATAGTTTTAAGATTTTAAAAGAAGAGATCAATTTGATTACTCTCAATTGTTAATTATGTTTCACTATTATCGATATTATTTTTGTGACTTTTTTATTGTGTTTAGTAGATAGCCTTGTGCCTGAGTAATATAGACATTGGATTAGATTTAGATATTAGAGTTGTAGTAGTGTCTGAGTTATAATTATGTTATAATTATGTAACGCTTCGAGAGCGAAGCATTTCGCAGGAAGGCCGTGATAGCGGCGGCTACTGAGTCACAGCCCTATGTATATCATAATGTAAACAAATAGTGTAGAGAAAATAAGATTAAACAGTATTGTTTTGACCGGTCCAAAGCACTGACGTTTTATTTAACTCCACCCCTTCTATTAAACGCGTAAAGAAACTCATTTTCACAGTATTGGTCGCCTATTCGCCAGAAATGCTTTGCCATATTAGTATAATTTCTCTTTTATTTAATAAATACTTATAATATAATAATAAAGAGCCGAGATGGAGGCCTTTGCCCAACAATGGGATCTAGCTGGCTCTAAATAAATAATAAAATATAATATAATACACTGTTGATACATTTAGAGTTTGAGACGATCTCCGTGGCGTAGTGGTCACCATGCTAGTCCGTCTCCCAGAGGTCCCGGGTTCGATCCCCGGTCAGGGCAAGTTGGAAAATTGCCTTTTTCAAATTGTCCTGGGTCTTGGATGTTTATCTATAAGTATATGTATTTGTTATAAAATATAGTATCGTTGAGTTAGTATCCCATAACACAAGTCTCGAACTTACTTTGGGACTAGCTCAATCAGTGTAATTTGTCCGTATATATTTATAACATGTAATGCTTGCGAGCGAGAGATAACAAACATAAATAACGTAATAAGAAATACTAAGTAGTCAAAAAAGCAAAGCCGAGCTGACCCTCCCGACAGCACCCGTTCAGTTTCCCATTTCAGCAAAACTCCCAAAGTACAACAGATAAGGCATTAAGTCTAAGTACAGTTCCTCGCGAGCATTAATTAAAATAGTAATTCATTCGGCGCGATCGCAAGTGGGTCAGCTGGCGCTAATTGCGTCGGCGCTTGGCGCTTGGCGCTTTTTAGCGTGTAGTGAGCCCAGAGATAGCGGCGTGCTGCGAAATATTATGAAATATGCAACTTTAGAACTTTGTCTTGCGACTTCGGTTGCTGCCTCAAGTTCTTACTGTTATTATGGCTGTTAAAATAGTCTTGGACGTGGAACATGCCAACTGCTTCTCTCAGTCTGCGTTAAGATTTCGATGTAAATGTTGTTAAGAGAAGTTACAACTTCTCATACCTTAACTATTAGGTATCTCCTTTAGATTCAACGGTCTTTTCACCCCGGTCCTTTGTGAGGCTTGCGTGGGGATACAGATCCAAAAATTAGAGGCCTTTTGGAGAAGTTGATGGTATGTTATTATACTATTGTATACATATGTTACGATCTCTTGTTAGCCTGGGTATCACTTACTTCCTAATTAGGGTAGTTCTAAATAAAACCAGGGAGCTCTTTAAATCCTTAACCACTGAACCTATTTAGATGAAATTTGATGTGGACATAGTTTGATACCCAGGAAAAGACATAGGATAGTTTTTATACCGAAATTTCACGGGGGGCGAAGCTTACGGGCACAACTAGTTACTGAATATGCCAAAAAATTATAAAATACTGCATGCCTTAAAACAATCCCGTTGCTCTAGAGATCGTAACACAACTAATTTTGAGTTCTAGTCAAGTTGAACCGCAAGTTAGAGAGTTACCGATTAGCCGTCTTACTGCCAACTAGTTTCAAAGTGTTCATTTGCGGTTCGCTAATTTGTTTGCTGCTAATGTGTGTTTGTGGCCAACATTATTATTTATTAAAATGTTATTTCTATCTGCCGTCACTGGGCGGAAACCCCTCGTAAAAAAATAATCCTGTTATTGAATAACTTCCTTTATTATATTTATTCAAAGCTGGAATGGGAGAAAAGAAAATACCAGCTGCTCCGATTCCCATGCAGATCGTAAAATCCGATCGAGGGAATGGATGAGAATCTGAAACATGACAACAGGCAATGTTAACAACTTTTTATCAGTATTTAAATACACTTTTTCTGCCATCGAGCTAAACATGGCCTTTGGTTCCTACGGCCCTAGCACACTCTGTCTACCACATTTAGAATAAAAACCTTATACCTGTAAAAAAAACAAAACAATTAGTTCTTGAAAATACATTTAACACTTTCCTATTAACGTTATCTAAATATTTGTTCCATGAACAAGAACATTAATTAAATTATAATTTAATTATTACAAACGATAAATTTTAACTAAACGACTAGTTCACATTAAATTAATAATTCCGCCATTGGTACAGCTTTCATAAACATTACACAACATTCAATTGAAAGCATTTCTAAACGGTACTGAGAAACTAAAGCCTTTGATTCAATATAATTACAAAATGATTTGCTACATATTTAATGAAATATTAAATTAATACTATTTTATTTTTAAAAACATATTTTCTGACACTGCTAGAAAATTACAATGTCAACAAAAAATCTGAAGCTTTAATACCAAAGTAGTGTAGGGGACGCGACCCTAATGATGCTAAGATAAAGTCCGAGAGATTTTATGATGCACATTTATTGCCTTTGAACTTATGTCTAATGATAGATGATAATGAGATGCGCTCGTCCCGACGATCGGGGAGGCACTGAGGACCGTATGCATCACCGCGCGGTACGCCACGGCAAATAGCGGGCTCAGCATACGATCCCAGTGTGAGATGCAGTTGCATCGAACATGTAGGTAAGGACTTCGAACAGGATCGATGATACTAAAATATGCAAAAATTACATAAGAAAGAAGTGTTTTTGCACTTATTTTTTGTAAAGGTTATTAATATAAAGTCAATTAACTGAACGTATGAGAGTAATGTTTAAATTAGTAAGACAACCAGACAATTTTTTCTTGACTAAGACACGGAATAAGTTTTTTTAGGCGAAAAGAAGTCTTACTAAGCGAAGGAATTCAAAGAAATATCTACTCAATGTCGTTAGCGATATGGTTTAATTTAGCTCGCGTCAGAACTCGGCACCTTTTCGTTTAGATACCTAGATGTGCATTGCAAGCCAATTTCTTTCTCATTACTCAAGACATACGAATAATGTCACTGAATTTACCAAGCCAGAGTTAAAATATAGGTATATTTTCGATATTTAAACGGGGAGTGACACAGGCCTGACCAAGATAAGACTTGTATCTTGCATTAGATACATACATATTAGATACATAGAGGGCTATGCTCGGTGTTTCCCTACGTGATCGAATCAGAAATGAGGAAATCCGTAGGAGAACAAAAGTCACTGACATAGCCAAGCGGATTAGCTCGTTGAAGTGGCAGTGGGCGGGACACATAGCGCGACAAACCGATGGCCGATGGGGCAAAAAGGTTCTTGAATGGCGACCGCGTACTGGCAAGCGAAGCGTAGGGCATCCACCTACAAGGTGGTCAGATGACCTGACCAGGGTTGCTGGAAAGCGCTGGATGCAGGCCGCTCTTGATCGGTCATTTTGGAAATCTTTGGGAGAGGCCATGTCCAGCAGTGGACGTTATGCGGCTGAAATGATGATGATGATGATGATATTAGATACATATCTACTTGAAATCCTCCATGGAAAATGCCTTGAACGAAGGCGCGCGAAAAATGTAGTAAAAAACAACGATAAAAAGAGCCTGAGGTGATTACATCATGTCGCTCCGTACAATCTGGGATCAAAGCACCTGATTTACCTCCTTGGCACATCAAAAAGGCTTGATGGGCTGTATTAGGGATAAATGAGTGCCGCGCTTGCCTAGCGGACACGGCCCCCCCCCCGCACCTCGCGTGGCACCCGTATCCGCCTTCAAAAATGTATACTTACAACAAGAATACATTTTGTTTAACAGGAATACTCCTTAATAGCTAAATGTGGTATTTGGGGCTAGATTCTGAGCCCTGACTGCAAAGTAGGACGAAAGTACGTATGGATACATACATAAGTTTGTAAGTGGGAGTTTGGACTGATTTAAATAATTACCCACTAATATAGTAATTTCTTGACTGATATACAGCTTGCAGGTCTATATCAGTAGGTTAAAATATAATGATAAAATTGGGGTTTGACTCCCAGTTTTAAACGTGCCTTTCGAAACACAAAATCATCTTTTTTCGGTTAATCAAGTGATTCAACCCTGCAATATCCTAACCAGACTGAAAACAAATTTTCTTAAAGCATGCTTCCCAATAGGATTCAAACCCAAGACCTCAGAACGATATGATGTTAAGATGTGTGTAAATAAACATTTTATCTGAATACTGTCTCCACTTATTTTGACTGAAAAAGCAGTGATGCTTCTTCTATCGATTTAAAGTTATCGCTTTCATGTTAATAGATATGTTAAATCTGACCTTCATCACAAAATGAGCAAATTTTCAAAAGCTCAGAGGAAGCTCATTAGTAGCTTTGAGCTGTAAGCGCCGCTTCAGTAATATAAATCGTTTAGCTAGTAGCACAGGTATGGCACTTCATACAAACGGAGCAGCATATTTACCTAGTACTACTACAAGCGAAACAATACATCCGTGCACACGTCAAATGTGTGAGTTAAACAATTAGGGTCACCACGACAGAATTTGTTGCTTTGCTTACCTGTTTTCATCACTCGGAAATCTATAAAATGTTCGTTCTTTTTTATTTTCCGTGGATGGACAATAATAATATGCGCAGTTTCTCACCATTATGATTCAACAATCCTAAGTAACTCGCGTAACGCCAATGTGCGACTAGCAAAAACCCTGTTTTACAGGCTCTTACACCTCACAATAACGGGGGAGGAGTTGCGGGGAAGCCAGATTGCGGGGGAGGGTGCGAGTTTCCGTTCTGTATGTAATACTATTATTAATTCTGTGCTAGTAGAGTGTCCACCCGCGCAGAAAATCTCGGTCCCAGAAATAGTGCTGTTATTGTCACACTACAACGAGAAAGACCCTTGCACGTAGGTTTCGGATAAAGTAGACGAGTCACTTTTTAATCTCATTTTTAGGGTTCAGTAGTAAACAAGGAACCCTTATAGACTCGCCATGTCAGTCTGTCCGTCCGCGGTTTTATTCAGAGATTATAAGAACAAGAAAGTTGGTATTTGGCATGGGTTTGTATATTGTATATTAATTACGACAAAAAAGTGGTAAAATTAAATCTTGTAAACAATTTTTTGAGGTTGAAAAGGAAAATTTGATAAAAAATACAATAAAAAATTATTGGTTTTTAGACATATTCAGTTGCGTGATCTCAAAGTCGGCGTTAGCAACAACGAAACCCTTTACACTGCGCGCGGCCCGACACGCACTTGGCCAATTTTATTTAATAATCTTGACTCCAACATTGTCACTAAATCGTGGCTCGCTCGCGAATCACTTTTTAAGCAAAAATAGTTACCTATATAAATTATCAAAATTGGTCTATCCGTTGCAAACCACGATGCAATAGATAGGAACACAAATTCACACTCAGATACTCTCACACTACACACGTCATGAAAAACCAATAACGCCTAACCTTTATATGTTTCCCTATATGTTCTTGGTGAAACTTTTTCAGTATCGTGAACTTAATTCACGCCAAAATTAGTTTTGTTACATTTTATTACTTGCTTATCCTATCACGTCTTTGCTTTATGGCAAATTGAACAGAGTTTTTTGGGTCGTCCGAATCAATCAAGTCAAGGCATATTTTCGATCCCTACATTATTACGCTCGTGGTGACTACTCCGGAGTGATAAATTCAGAGATAGAATCGTATGTCTAGAATAATAAGAATGAAATTGGTATGCACTTTTAGGTATCTAAACGAAAAGTTGCCGAGTTCTGACGCGAGCTAAATTTAACCATATCGCTAATGACATTAAGTAGATACTTCTTTGAATTCCTTTACTGAGTAAGACTTCTGTGACGTCGACTGTCACGTGAGTGCTAGTGATTATTCTGAGGCCAAGGGTCGCAATACCCAAAGTCCACCTTGGGCGTAGTGATGGATTTGAAGATGGAAGAGTAATCTAAATAATGATAGATTGATAGCCACATTGTCTAATAACATCGCATTTTCGCTCACCGATTCCCTCCATTGGCTTATATGTCGAAGAAACTGGTACATTATCCATCTTAATATAAAACCCAGCCTAAATTTGTTACTAGTCTTAAACGATTTTTCGACCAAACCAAGTTGACATCTAGTAATATGCCATTGTCTCATCTGAAAATGTAAACCTAGTTTAGTCGTATAATTAACTACCTCCGTGGTGTAGTGGTTAGAGCGTTCGGCTCATACACGGAGGTCGCGGGTTCGGTTCCCGGCGGGGGCAACGACTTTGTGTTGTTGTCCTAGCTTGGTTAGGACATTGCAGGCTGATCACCTGATTGTCTGATAAGTAAGATGATCCGTGCTTCGGAGGGCACGTTAAGCCGTTGGTCCCGGTCATTGTCTTTGACATTGGTCGTTACCTAAAACCATGTCAGAGGCCTTTTAAGGCGGTTTAAAAAGTCTGACACCAGTGTTAGTCACTAACACACACGATAAAAAGAAGAAGAAGTCGTATAATGGTCAGCGTTTATCAAACAAATAACAAATTTATATTTTAAAATAAGATGGTATAAGTTTTTTCTTTTCTCTCCGACTAGCAAGGAAAAGAGACTAGACTTGACACAAGACAATTTGTAACTCGTCTACCTATTTTCGCAGTCTTTGTGCAAACCCAGTTCTCGTACAAGTGGACTCCAATTTGCTGCAAATTTACGTGCCCTGTGCAGGTAGCCAACGTCATAGCTTTAGCGCTGTCAATTTATGTTACTACGGAGCAATTTATGATTACAGTAGAATGCACAGTTTTTTGGCCGGTTTTCTTTAGCAGTCTTTCGTGTAGTAAGTTGGCTATCTTATTTTAAGCCGACTACGATGAAACCAAAAACAGGGTTATGTGTTTTTTTAATATATATTTTATTTTATATGTATGTTTATCTGTTCTCTCGCATCTTCCATGGTAAAGTAAGTAAGTAAGTAATACTTTATTGCAGCAGAAAAACATAGTTATCAAAAATAAATACAGTATAGGTATACACAAAGGGTATACAATGATATTTGGTTTCTTGACTGTTATTTTGATTTTGTTATGCTAAAGTGATCTAGTATAGCACGTGGTTCGATTAATTACGGGTATCTCCCTTCCTCGTTGTATAGGCTATGTGACGTCACATAAAATTTAATATGACCCCCTCTATAATAAGCCAAAAGGTGATGAGTAGCGGAACTACATATCATCATCATCAGGTTCTTTTTAGACTCCACTACAGGAGTAGGTCTCTGTACTACTTGATATCCGTTAGCACTATCTATTATTCGCTAAAGAAAACCCTAACTTTCAAGCATTAACACCCAATAACTTTTAAATGGCAGAACCGATTTTCATCAAACATACCTACATACCTGAGAATAGGGTTGCCATCCGTCCGGGTTTCCCCGGATTTGTCCTAGTTTAGAGGGCATCCGGGGAGCTTGCCGTCTTGCCCAACCGCGCTCACCTCCTCCACGCCCGGCAACCCTACCTGAGAACCACCGGAAATGGCTTTTAAGTAAAAAATACATACTTATTTTAATCAGTCCATCCGTTCAAGCGCAACAGACAGATGGACAGACAGACAGACGGGTTAATGAAATAAATACAATCATACCGTTTTTGATATCAAATGCAAGCAATACAGATGACACAAAAGATCATTTTTTTATCACTAAGTTTGTACACAAAAACATTTTGCGAAAAAATACGAAGTTAGTTCCCCTTTCCCCTCTCGGCTCGTAATCGTGTTACGTCACTCCCTTCTGCCGCACATGTCATTCTCACCATCCATCGATCTCGCCACTTTTTGAGTGAATTTGTTGCCAGTGTATGCCGAAAAAGTCTTCGCACCCTTGATTTACTTCTAGTTTATTATGTGGTGATGTTTTCTACACATTTCTGTAAGAATTAGATTTGAAAAGGCCAGATTAACGTATGATATTTAAAGTTAGCAATTATTTTCTTATACCTCATCTGTTTTGGTTTAAGTACCCAAAGCGTAAAAACGGGCCCCTATATTCGGCTGTCCGTCCGTCTTTTTGTTCGTATGTCTGTCACCAGGCTGTATCTTATTAACAGTGACAGCTAGACAGTTGAAATTTTCACAGATAATATATTTCTGTTGCTGCTATAACAACAAATAAATGTAAAAAAATAATAAAAAAAATATTTAAATGGGGCTCCCAAACGTGATTTTTTAAAGATAATGGTACGGAACCCTTCCTGCGCGAGTCCGACTTGCACTTGGTCGGTTATTTTACCAACATGGTCAAACTTGTTTGTACAACGTAAGATTCGAGTTATTGGGTGTTTAAGATTAATTAATAAATATTTACAATATTGATAAGTAATACGTTAGCTTTGCCTAATTTTCCGTGTGAAAACATATATTATCACCTTCAAAACTCTTTAAAGTCTAATACAGGTTCCTTTATCTTAATTTTCGAATATTTTCCGTTATGAAAAACGTTGTTATATTTAATAACTAAATTGTAAAGTGTAAATAAAAACCAATTTCAGGGATAAATCTTTCAGTTTTACTACATTCAGTTTCGTAAAATCCATTCATTTTCAAAGTAACTTCACTTAGCTCCGTTTCACACAAACCAGGTTGGAATTTCGAGGAAAAAGAGTTAGAGTTGAACACAGATTGCAGCGCTCAATCCATTTCAAGCGAGTTCCCGCTCCGCCGTATATTTCTTGCTGATCCCGACTAGTTCTGCAACTTTCGCGCGAAACTCCTAAACCGTAGAACTAATATCAAATAGACAAGGAAACATCATTTATTTTTGCATAACAAATCCTACATACATACCTACATAATATCACGTTTGTTTCCTACAGTGGGAGACAGAGACTATGGACCTCACTTGCTACGATCCTGACAAACCTCTTTTGCTTCATCTAAACTCATCAATCTCTTCATACATGCCCATCGGTTACGGGTACTTTTTGGATCGGAGTTCCTTATCGCGCGTTGCGAAAGGGGGCTAGACGGAAAAAATTAAGACGAAAAGTTGTAACGACACTTTTTGCTATAGTTGTAAGCCGTGCGGCGTGCGCGTGTTTCTCTGTCTGTCTCTCTCTCTCTCGAACTTCGTTCCATCCTGGTGTCCTTTGATACCTCTCAAGTTTTACCCATAACGGATATTTTTTACAATTCCTACTTCCTACTAATATATATCCTACTAATATTCTGTACTGCCAGTGAAAAGGGATATAAGTCAAAAAATGTGGTTTTGAGAAAATCGAGTTCAAAGTTTCAAAAAATTCCTGCACGTTCTATACATCAGCTAGAAAATTTTTGATTAGTGATATTGATAGATAATTCAAAATAAAAGAAGTCTCTATGACTAAAACAATTTAAAATAAATTGATATCAGAGATAATCGAAAAAAATTACAAGTTATATCACTTGACACGAAAAAATATTCGTGTAAAATGCTATAAAATGACATGCAACTATTTACACATTTTGTATTTCGTTGGTGTCAAATGATACATCATCTTTATTTTTATAGTGTTTTGAAGTGTATAAGAAGATAACCAGGAAGTCCCAAAACAAAATTTACTTGTTTCATGATCAGCTATTTTTACGTCTATTTTATTTTGAACAAAAGTCATAAAAATATTACTTACATCAGTTTACACATTTTAGTATACCTTAATATTTTTGTGTATTGTGATATATATCAGATATTTAAGCGATCTAACTATGAAATGTTAAGGTGTAAAATGATATAAGTATAAACATATTATTATGTAAAAGTAATGTCTGTGATACAGGGTCCAACCGACGTCTACCTTAAGGTATTCGAATCCCAAGCAAACCTTACCTATATCTCTGGTGCATCCTGATAAGCAAAATGGACGTGGTTGTGGTGATATCAACTCGCGCGCGGAGGGATCTGGTCGAAGTCTTTCCACTCTTGATTACTAAATTAGTTGAAAACAATTGGCCAAGTACGTGTCTGGCTACGCGCAGTGTAGTGTTCCGTAGTTACGAATGACATTCACGCGACTAAAATGTCTAAAAAACTAACTATCTATTGAATTTGTATACAATGTTCTTTTTTGAGTACATTTATAAGTTGGTAACCTATAGCTTTTTGATTTGTAAACCCTACTAAGCTTTCATTGAAAAAACACTTTACAAGCTTACTAGTCCTTGTAGTCTCTGAGTAGAACCGCGGATTAGCAGACAGAATTTGTTTACTATGGAAGCCTAAAAAGTCCCTAAGTGTCCCTCCAGAATAGAGAAGGGACCAAGACGACCAGAGGTCAGAAGAGCTCAGAATTCCCGAGCAAAACTGTTTAATCGTCAATTGTCTACACCAGATACCAATCTGCTAAATATATGAATTCATGACATTTTAATGTGCATATGCTAAGAATAGAAAAAAGATTTTGCAGAGATAGAAGATTTTTTGCGTTTAGCAGAAGTAAGCAAGACAGGGGAATAGACTGAGGGAAAAGAAGATAGAATATTTATTTTACAACAAGGAGAATACGGGAAAGACCCCGTGTGACTCCGGGTTAGAACAGGATCACTCCACCTCTTCCTGTGGATGTTGTACAAGGCATCGTAATTCGTAATAGAACTAAAGAAAAAATAGCAATAAAAGCACGACCTTTGTAACACGAATTACAATAGCATTCTCAAGGAGTTGACGTTTGGCAAGCAGCTGGTTGTAAAATAAAGCAAAATCCATAAAAAATTAAAACAGACTCCACAGCATTAGAGCTGATGATGCAACTAGTTATGCTGAGATGAAATGGAGTGAGAGGGAAAAAGGAAAATATGAGGTAGAATTTATCGTCGCTAATAAAAATTATTAAAAATATAACACAATTGAATTTATAGACTCGAAAAAGAATTGCAGTGTGTTGGTAAATAATTACCAGACATAATAGTGATATAGGTAACCAACAACAACTAACCATCTTATTAACAAAGCTAACTTACGATGATCATCAAAATACATGGATATCTATGAATGAAACATTCATTCATAGACTAATTTTAAACAAATTTAAAGGATTAAAGATATTAGGTACACGAAAATAAAATAAGTATAAAAATTCCATATCGCGTGTTGCTTGTAACTTATTATAATCATGTTTTATACAAATAGCCTAGGTGATGATGATAAATGTTAGTTTTTTTCAATTTGTAAATATAGACACACCAGTTACACTGACAACTGGAACAAATTCACACTGTGTTTATGGATTTGTATTGGTAGATATATATAATGCATTATATTTTAAACATATTTTTTAAAATACCTAATTGGAATATATACTTATTATCTGTTTTTTTAATGTTCAAATAATGTCTTTATTTACTAACGTTACAATCATCAGCATTTTTTACTTCGCTGTCCGTAAATAGAGAATAATAATAATACCATATATTTGTTCATATAGTTATGACTGATGGAACATTTAGGTTGTTAAAATCAATTTATATATAGGTATTACATTTCGAGCATTTTGAAGTTTATACATATAATAAGACAGTAAAAAAAGTATGTCTGTACATTAAAAATATTTCCAAAAAAAATATTGGGGGCGATGGAGACATATAAATAGGTATATTATTACTCTGTGGTAATAGAGAAAGAATTTTAAAAAAATGTCTGTCTGTTTGTCCGTGTGTCTGTTGGTACACGCTAATCTCCGGAAATACTGGACAGATTCGAATGTAACCCTTTTTTTGTTATATAGCTGTTAAGCCTGAGCAACATATAGGGTATAAATGATTTAAAAAATGGAACACCTGATGTAGAACTATAATGGTCCAGCTAAACTATAAGAAATATATATAATAGACTGATGAGCATTTTCCAGAGATATAAAGTCCACGCGAACGAAATCGCGGACTTTGGCTAGTCAATATTAAAGATTTTGTTTGCATTATTTTCGTAAAATTATTTGTTTTGGTAAGAAATTAGATATATAGTACCTAGGTGACTGAGCTTTGCTCGGTTATTACTATTTCTTGTAGTATTTCAGATAAATATACTCGTAAGTAGATAGATACTTATTTTATAACTAAACTGATGGTAAAACACTTACATATTTTCGCTAACTTATATCATTATACACCATCTAGCAAATTTAGTAACTCTTGAACTTGTAATATGTATTTGATTCAATTTCCACTATAATAAAAGCTGTAATTATGACTAGTGTCAATTGATTTATATAAAGTTGTATCACTAAACACATATTTTGTCTTACTTATGTCGCAAGTTAAGTGTTTCTACTACAGATGAAGCGTTTTTCACCAAGGAATCCTACAAACATTTTACGTGTTTATAGAAATAAGCAAACTTAAATCAATATGTACGAATATCGACGTTTTAATTTTCCGTTGTGTAAAGTGTGATAACTAAAGTTAAATTAATTTACACTTTTAAAACTGAAAAAATACTTCGGTTCATTTTGTGGTAAACGCATTTGTATTATAATACACAAAAATAAATTAACGAAACCCTGAAAAACGCCTACTTAGATTACTGTGCACCAACGCTAACTTTGGCATTTTAAGCCCTAGGACTATGGGAATAAGACAGAAAAATAGCTAATTTTTTTCTGATTCAGAATATGCAAAGATCTCAAAAGCGATCTAACTCGACTTAGATCCCTTTTCACTGGCAGTACAGTATTATAAATGCGAAAGTGAGTTTGTATATTTGTTGGTTTGTTTGTTTGTTAACTCTTCACACTTCAACTACTGAACCTATTTTGAAGAAATTTGATATGTATATGGTTTGATACTCAGGGAAGGACATAGGATAGTTCTTATCCCGAAATTCCCACGGGGAGTGAAGCCCACGAGCACAGCTTGTAGTATATATAGTTAAAATCAGTTTAAAGATAGGTATAGAAAAGAATAAAAAAATACTGTCGTGACTGCAGCTTCGTTGTATTTTTTCTTGTTCTGGAACTTTCACGTGGAATTCTGTAATCATATACCTAACTACTACTGATATTGAAAAAAAAACACTATAATTTTTTTTCTTTCTCTACATGTAGTGATATAGAAATCTTTCTATATCACTACATATAGAGAAAGAATTTGTATCTACAAAATATGATACCTATACACCAGTGGCGTTGGATGAGAATTTGGGCTAGTACAGCTATAAAAATATGAAACGAATACCTACCTAATAAGTTTATATAAAAGTTAATAAGCCGTTCCATGTCCAGCTTATTTTTGTTAACTTAGTGTGAGTAATATGTATCTGAGCATGTTAATACATTTATCATTGTAAGTGTATTTCAATAAACAGGAAGAACTTTCGTATTTTGAATATGGGGCGCACTATAAGTTTCCGGAATGAATATGAAAAAATACTATTAAAGGTACAAAATTAATTTATTGTTTTTCAAAATAACTTTAAACTTTTTCATTCGATGAAACCAGTTTTGAAAACTTTTGTGCCACTCCTCTGTGGTGACCTCTGAAACGTGTTTTTCATACTCCTCGACAGCCTCTTCTGGTGATGAAAATCGTTGACCGCGTAATTGGTTCTTAATTTTTGGGAACAGAAAAAAGTCACAAGGTGCCAGGTCGAGACTGTATGCAGGATGACTTATGAGTTCTACATTTTTCGCCTTCAAAAAGTCGTTTTATGTCTGGCCGTGTGAGAACTAGCATTGTCGTGGTGCAGGATGATACGGCGTTTACGGTTATTTTTACGGAGTTCGTCAATAACTTCCGGCAAACAAATGGTCGTGTACCAGTCACTATTCACTGTACGACGATTCTCTAAAGCAACAGTAGCCACGTGTCCAGTTTTATTAAAAAAAGAAGCAATCATCCGCTTAGATGCACTTTTCACGCGCGCCACTTTGGTTGGTTTCGGCTCATCTTGAAAGACCCATACGCTCGATTGCTGCTTTGTTTTGGGATCGTAGCAATAAATCCATGTTTCGTCACCTGTTACTATGTCCCACACCAAATTTGACGCACCTTCGTTGAATCTGGTAAGCATGGCACTGCACCAAGTGACGCGGTCCGTTTTTTGAGCCTCGGTCAAGTCGTGTGGGATCCACCGCGAGCACAGCTTTTTCACACCCAAATGTTTGTGTAGGATTAATTGTATTTGACTCATGCCTATTTCTAAGGATGCGCGAATTTCATGGTAGATCACATGCCTGTCTGTTTCAATCATACGGCGCACAGCATCGATGTTTTTGTTGGTCACAGCGGTGGACGGCCGACCATCGCGAGATTCGTCACTGAGATTGATACGACCACGCTTGAATTCTGCAATCCAGCTATAAACAGTTGTCTTACATGGTGCTTCATTGCCAAAAGCTGTTTCAAGCCGAGCGATGCTCTGTTGAGCTGTCAAATTACACTTAAAATCGTAGAAAATCATACTACGAAAAATTTCCCGAGTTAAATCTATGTTGATGCAGACACACAATTTTTTAAATGGCGCCACAAGGTAAAAACAAAAGACAGTCAGATGAAACAAACTGCATTCTACAGCCAAAGAGTTCTATTTTCAAATGTTGCAATAAATTTTTAAATATTGTTTATGTAAGTGGCCAGTTCCGGAAACTTACAGTGCGCCCTATGTATATGGCTGTGTGCAATCCAGTCATGCTGCTAGTTCACGGCTTATGAAAATAGTAAGTGCACCGATATACGTAGGTTATAATTGTTGTTAGTAATAAATTTTAATAAGTAATAAGTAATAAATACATATAAATTAGAAGCCCCTAAGGGAACTCGATGGGAATCGGCTTCTAAAGAGGCTCCGCCACTGCTATACACATAGTGTACAGTAGTTTATGTTATGTAGTAATTTTTAATATTTATTTGAACTATACCTAAACACTTTTCCTTTTTTACACCCACTTAAACTTCTCTGACAACCCAAAATTTGGCTGTTAGTTAATGCTTTAGCATTAAATTCGCCTATGATGCTATACGAATTGTATTTTGTACAATGACCGTTAAATATATAAAAATAAATGCTATAATTAAAAGCAAAGAGGAAAGTAAAACACTAAACTACATCTTGATCTTTGAAAGCCGTGTGGTTCCCGGCAGAGTAGAATAGGACCACTCCAAGTCCTCCCGTGGATGTCGTAGGTACAAGGCGACTTAGGACTTAGGAAATACAAGCACCGCCCAGCGAGGAGAATGTAGGCCTCTGGCTGCTCCGGTCAAGTATGGCTCTGTTAGTACAGAGAGGGTCGTGCTCCTGCAAAGGAGACGAAAAATACCTGATGATGAAACTACATCTTTGATACCTCTATTACTATCACGTCAATAGGGAAACTTGAGTGATTCGTACGTCACACAATTTAGCTAATCAGCCACAGTTTCCAAGTCGGGGTTGCGAGTTAGCGGCAACCCCCGTAATTATACCGATGTTCACCGGAAAAAGGTTGGCTTGCTTTGCGGTAATTGTGAGGAAGGTGCGATTGTTCATCACTTATGAGGAAGGAAATACGTTGACGAAAGTCGGCGAGTGAAAAGAAACGCACTGTGATATTTTTGGCAGAGATAGTTAAGTGATTTGCCATTGTTTTCTCTATCATGCTGAAAGTAGCATACATACATACTATCACGTCTTTATCCCTAATGGGGCAGACAGAGCATTTTGGGTCTTGCGGCTCTATGTAGAGCCCAGGGCCGCAAGGCCCAAAAGCCACTTTTAGCGTCATGGTGGGCGAGAAGATGGAAAAGCAATCAATACAGTGATGGGTTGCTAGCCGCATTTTTGCCCATTCCCTTGATCGGCTTTTACGATCTGCGCGGGAAGAGAAGCAGCTGGTACATTCTAAGTTTTTTCGTTTCTCCCAGACCAGCATGGAAGCATGAAAGTAGCATACAAATACCTCTGCCGGAAACCACACGGCTAATATAAATATAAGTTGCTATTAAGCAACAACGAAAAGTTGAGTGAGTCGAAACATTTGTAGGTTTAGGCAGCTTAAGGGCTAATAATACGGCCGGTCAAACAAGATTTCTAAGATACTGATAAGTTACTCACGTCAGAGTGCCTCGGTCTTAGGTCGCGATGGAACTAAGAACTCGTTTGCCGTAAAACTAAATATGAAGACTTCATCTAAAGAGATTTTAATCAAAAACGCCCTAAGCACATTTTTTCAGAACCAATGGAATTTACGACGCTCCTTTACACTCAAAATGAGGCGATAGAAAATAATGTCGAGATACTACCAATATTAAATTCCACAATCTGAGAACTGCACTCATAAAAAGTTATTTAAGTAATATTGGAATTTTCGCTAAACGAGTTTTAAGTAAATATCGAAGATTTAAAATGGTAATAAGATGAAAATGCTATGGATGTAAAATGTATTGATGAAAATAGGGTTAGGTAGACTTTCAAGCCAAGCGTCACAGACGCAGCGTCAGTGACACTTTGGTGACTTTGGATACCCACGACAGACGCACAGTCGCATCACTTTCGCCGCTTAAAAATCTCAACAGATGCCATTTTTTTAAAAAGTAACCTCAAAATACAGCGACACTGCAAGCGCGGCCGAGCGACTGTCACGGGCGTCTAACAACGCGGTCACAGCGGCAGTGACGCCGCGTCAGTGTCGCTGCGCTCGAATGATGTTCCCATAAACATACCTTTGCACAGAATATCTATCTGTCGCTCTGTCGCGGAGTCACAGACGCGGCGCCACTGAAGCCATAGACGCTCGCTTCGAAAGTCTACCTTTAAGGCTGATATTTTGAGCAGACGTTTTCTATAAAACTAACACCAGCTACATTAGTGCGTGGTGGTGTGAGGCGTATACTGACATAATATTGTGTTACTATGGCAATGCGGTTACAAAAAAATCACTTTTTTGAACCAGATCATGTGACTGCTGATAGGGATATGGCCGGGTTACAAATAAATTATTTCATAAGTTTTTATTTAACTTGCAATGTTTGTTTTGGTCACATCTTGCAACTCAATTTTCAACCAGTTATCCTCAACCGATTTAGCCGAAGTTTGTATACTTATGTAAATCGATGAGAATACAATATTATGAGTCAATGAGCTGTTCTGATGATGGAGTCGGGAGATACAATACAATACAAAAATCTTTATTGCACCAAAAGACATTTATAATTTCTTAACACTCATGAAATAACAACATGTAATGAGGTACAAGAGGCGGCCTTATCGCCGAAGCAATCTCTTACAGGCAACCAAAAATAGAAGAAATTCGAAATATATTGTGATGCGGCGCGCCGAGCCGACGTTACCGCACACATATACGCGCTTCTAGAACATTCCATGAACCATCCGTAACACTCACACAGCGATAAGCGATATCCGCGCACGCGCAGTTACAATGATACCTTCGTCCCCCGAACCGCGACCGCCGCCCGCCGCCGCCGGCCGCGGCTATATAAGCGAGATCAGGCCTCATACAGGTGGTCAGTCTTTCCCAGGCTGCCCACCTAACCACGTCGCTGGCTTGGTCAGATACCCCAGAGATCTGGTTTAGGTACCTTCTCCTCCTCCCGCTGCGTCGCTGGCTTGGTCAGATACCCCAGAGACGTAGTATCCTCCCCACCACCAACCCTTTTGGGCCATCGCGGCACCCCCTCGCAACCGCTTGCGAAGGGACGTCGCGACGCCACGTGCTCCTGCACGTCCCGTAAATCCCGGCGCACCCTTGTGCGACCGGCCCGATCCGCGACCTCCCCCCTTACCCCGTGAGGTGGGACGTCGCAATACCGACGCGTTCCGCGTAACCGTTGGTTGGTTGTGCACTCCCGCACAACCCCCGCCCGCGCCCTCCGCGCGTCCCGTTTGCAGGGTGTACTCCCGTACTCCCCCCGCTCCCCCTCGCATCTTTGATCGCTGGGCTAGCGTCCCGACGCCGACGCCCGCGTGCGTCTCGCGTATCCGTTTGTTGGTTGTGCACTCCCGCACAACCCCCGCTCGCGCCCTCTGCGCGTCCTGTTTGCAGGGTGTACTCCCGTACTCTCCCCCGCTCCCCCCCGCGTCTTCGATCGCAGGGCTAGCGTCCCGACGCCGACGCCCGTGTGCGTCACGCGTACCCGCTTGTAGGGTGTGCACTCCTGCGCCACCCTCCCGCTCGCGCCCCCGCGCGTCCCGTTCCGCACCCCCTCAGGGTGCTGTCACTGACGTGACCCGTTGCGTGTAAGGTTTAGTTAGGCCACCCGGTCAGTTTGTCTCGCTCCTAGCTTACCTGTCCGGTGCCCGCGCGCACCCCGTTTATCCCAGGGTCCTCACCCTGGGTCCGTTATTCCGTATCGCTTGCCGCTGTGCTCGCGTCCGTAAATATTTACCGTCGAGAGAAAACTCCTCACTCTCTCAAAATATAAGTGCCGTATAGATATAAGTACCGTTGTAATTAAATAGAGTGAACCTAGTGCTATAAGTTAAAGTTAAGTCTAGGCTAAGCATAAATAATGCAGAACTTGTAAATATACTTTTTTTACTGTTGGTATACTTGGTTTCCATTCCCCACTCCCTTGTAGGACTCCTCATAGATACCTGAACCCTTGTCACACTAAGTAGGTAACAAGGGCCTTTCTCAGATTAGGCAGATGACAGCGCCACCCAGGTTCGATTCCTGGGAGACACCTCATCCTCGTTCCTAATTTGTGTTGTTGCTAGCGTCCAGAGGTTCGAGTCCTGGAAGACGCTACATCACAATATAATAAGATAACAGGTGGCCAGAGCAGCCAGAGGACTTAGCCCACACTCTCCACGCTGACCAGATGGGTTGGAGAGGTCTCATTGATATTTATAAGCTTTGTTTAGCTTGTAATCCTAATCCTCCTACGACATCCACGGTAGGACTTGGTGTACCCCTATTCTACTCTGCCGGAAACTACACGGCGCTTTGATTACAATATTGTTTGACGACCTCCGTGGCGTAATGGTCAACACGCTAGACCGCCAATCCGGAGGTCCTGGGTTCGATCCCCAGCCAGGGCAAGTTGGAAAATGGCCTTTTTCAAATTGTCCTGGGTCTTGGATGTTTTTCTATATATGTATTTGTTATAAAATATAGTGTCGTTGAGTTAGTATCCCATAACACAAGTCTCGAACTTACTTTGGGGCTAGCTCAATCTGTGTAATTTGTTCCTATATATTTATTTAATACTTTGAACATAAACTAACTAACATTTTCAACATGACCGAGTTAAAATTGTACATAATCGGATCAGTGCCGCTGACTGTCGCCGGCGATGACGCACGACATCGCACTGGCGGTGACAGGCGTCAACTGAAATGACGTAGCCAGACAAGGCAGTGTATATTTTTTATTTTAAAACCTTCTTTTTTAGGGTTTCTTAGCCAAATGGCACAAAACAGAACCCTTATGGATTTGTCATGTCTATCTGTCTGTCCGTATGCCACAGCCACTTTTTTCCAAAACTATAAGAACTATGCTGGTCTGCTCCCATGCTGGTCTGGGAGAAATAAAATAAAAAAACTTAGAATTTACCAGCTGCTTCTTTTCCCACGCAGATCGTAAAAGCCGATCGAGGGAATGGGCAAAACTGCAAATCATGTTAACAGGCGATGCGGCTAGCAACCCATCACTGTATTGTTTGCTTTTCCATCTTCTCGCCCACCATGACGCTAAAAGTGGCTTTTGGGTCTTGCGGCCCTGGGCTCTGCATAGAACCGCAAGACCCAAAATGCTCTGTCTGCCCCATTAGGGATAAAGACGTGATAGTATGTATGTATGTATGTATAAGAACTATACTGTTGAAACTTGGTAAGTAGATGTATTCTGTGAACCGCATTAAGATTTTCACACAAAAATAGAAAAAAACAATAAGTTAGGGGTTTCCCATACTAAGAAATGAAATTCAATTTATTTTTCTCAAACACTTTCGTGTGTGATATCTAATAGGTCTTC
This sequence comes from Acrobasis consociella, assembly GCA_963555685.1. Lineage (NCBI taxonomy): Eukaryota > Metazoa > Arthropoda > Insecta > Lepidoptera > Pyralidae > Acrobasis > Acrobasis consociella. Next base: position 22,661,687 of record OY743108.1, on the reverse strand, counting down.
AAAAATGATATCAAAGTTTTATATATTTTTTTTGTAAGCTGAATAGTTTGCGCGAGAGACACTTCTAAAGTGGTAAAATGGGTATCCCCCCTTGTACCTTCTAAAATAAGAGAATGATAAAACTAAAACAAATATATGATGTACATTACCATGCAATCTTGCATCGAAATTTGAACGGGATCTTGCAAGTAGTTTTTTTTTAATACGTCAAAATCGTAAGCCGCAATTTACCTTATAACTATGGCAACAAATAATAAGGAGGTACGGAACCCTTCATGTACGAGTCCGATTCGCACTTAACCGGTTTATTAAAAAAAAGGAAGTAATATGTATCAGCTGCTACCGCATTGTTTGTAAAAGACAATTGACAGGATGAAAAAAAAATTTAATGATAAAACAAGTAATTATTTAAAAAAAACAAGCTTTTGTCTCTTTATATTAAAGCTTGTTTTTCTTTTAAATGCATCAAACGAGTCCATACTCGATGGGGTTGCATTGTTTCATTACAGAGTTTCTATTGTCTTCCGGCTCCATCATCAGATCTTCCGGCTCCATCATCGGATCAGCTCCATTTCATCATAATGCATTGTCACGTGACATATGTATGCGTGCAAAATTTTAACTTTATCATAAATCGGGAAGTTAAATTAAACTTGCAACTTTGATTACCTGACGGACAAACCGACATACAACGGGACAGTCTTCTTCTTATCGTGTGTGTTAGTGACTAACACTAGTGTCAGAGTTTTTAAACCGCCTTAAAGGCCTCTGACATGGTTTTAGGTAACGACCAATGTCTAAGACAGTGACCGGGACCGACGGCTTAACGTGCCCTCCGAATCACGGATCATCACACTTATCAGACAATCAGGTGATCAGCCTGCAATGTCCTAACCAAACTTGGAGAACGACACAAAATCGTTGCCCCCGCCGGGAATCGAACCCGCGACCTCTCGGTACGGTCAGAACCGTAAACGGGACAGGTGAAACTAAATAAAAGCTTTGTAATAACTCCATACTCACGCCGCATCAGCAAAACAAAGCTCTTTTTTTTGTTTTATATTCTTACTATTTAAAATGAGGAATTAAGTTTACTGAAAAAAAAGAAATAGAAACAAGAAGAAAAAAAATCCGCATTTAAAATTAACGTGCAGGCAGTTCTTCTCAACTTGACATCTCCAAATCGAATCATCTAAAAGCCTTTACATCTCGTTACTTCAGTATTTCGCGCTTTCTCGAGTGAAACACATTCGGAGTGTGAAATCGATTTGATTGAACAAAGACTTTATTTAAGCGATAAACGCTTTACGACTCTAAATAGTGAGCGTTATCAGAGAATGTTTTCGGGACGTCTCAGCCGAGGGATCGCTGCTGGGTTTCTGTTGGCTCTACAACTTTAGCACCTACGAAACGAGTGAATCTCATTAGGCTACCTGAATACTCTGAGGCCCAGTGTTGACTTTGAAATAAATCTCTTGGAAGGGAGAAGGAAGGAACGGTTAAAAGTAAAAAAAAAAAACGCCCACTTTCGGCGACTTTTCTTTGGCGGCTGTTCTGAACCCCGAAAAATTCATGTATGGTCATTAAGGTAAGGGATGAATCATAGGGAAATGAAGAACTGGGGAAGCGGAAATTGCGGAATGAAAGCAGAATGTTGCATTATATAGTTTTTATTTGTGTAAATATTACATAATTAATTAAAGAGCTTTATAATTCCCGTGGATGTCGTAGAAGGCGACTTAGGAAATACTTACAAGCTAAACAAAGCTTATGAACATCAATAAGACCTCTCTAACCCGTCTGGCCAGCGTGAAGAGTGTAGGTCTCTGGCCAAAATTAAATATGACCCTAGTAGTACAAAGAGGGTCATGCTCCTGCAGTGAAGACCAAAAAGACCTGATGATGATTATGAGTAATAATTCTCACATAAAAATATGTGCAAAATCAGAATCTTTACTACCTACTAACTAAATTCGTTTTAGCTTTCAGTTATCTTATTTTCAGCGTTTATTTTGATCGACAAAAGAACAACCCATTGCGCGTAATCCATTAGGACCTTGTTTAGATAATCTTTGGATATCATGATCATCGTCCCTGCCCATCTTTCGCTCACTGCTGAGCAGAGGCCTCTCTTCGTCGACGCCACCCATCTCGGTCCTTTGCTTCTCTTATCCAGGTGTGACCCGCGACTTTGATTATGTCGATTTATTCTCCCATGCTGGTCTGGGAGAAATAAAAAAAAAAACTTAGAATGTACCAGCTGCTTCTCTTCCCACGCAGATCGTAAAAGCTGATCGAGGGAATGGGCAAAAATGCAAATCATGTTAACAGGCGATGCGGCTAGCAACCCATCACTGTATTGATTGCTTTTTCATCTTCTTGCCCACATGACGCTAAAAGTGGCTTTTGGGTCTTGCGGCCCTGGGCTCTGCATAGAACTGCAAGACCCAAAATGCTCTGTCTGCCCCATTAGGGATAAAGACGTAATAGTATGTATGTATTCTCCTTTTCTCTATGAATGGGTAGCAGCAAGAACATACCTCAGAAGGGTAGCATTACCCGGGTAACGCGATAGTTGGGTTAAATTTATGAATAGCGGCTAAAACTTTCTAATGGAGTGGGCCATTTGATTTTGGATCAAAAACGGATGACTGTGTTTGAGATAGCGTATTTTGTTATAACTTACAACTGAACTGTAAGGGTTACCTACCCAGAACAAAATGCTTAAGGCCATACCTAAATTTTCCGGGGTCCAGTGGCGCCGCCATTTAAAATAAATCACTTAAAGGAAACGGAGATATCATTTAAAATTGTGTCTAGGTCAAGTTCTAGATACCCATTCAAAGTATTTTTTAAACCACTTTTTGTAGTTTAAAGTGAGAACATGAAGCTTTTCGACGCACATTTGCGAAAAAACGGCCACTTTTGGCTAACGTGCGTAGAAAAGCTTCACGTTCTCACTTTAAACTATAAACAGTAGTTCATAAAATAGTTTTAAGGGTTATCTAGGGCTTGACCAAGACACAATTTTAAATGATACCTTCGTTTCCTTTTAAATGATTTATTTTAAACGGCGGCGCCACTGGACCCCGGTAAATTTGGGTATGGCCTTAACTGAACTAAAAACCTAGTTCAAACCTAATATAAATAGAAAACACCTAAGTTTAACCACCTGCGATCAGCTGCACGTAGTTTTAGGCGGAATGATAAAGGCTTAACCTAGTTCTAGCCGAAGATAAGTAGGATACAACTAAGTGTAGCCATCTGAGACCGGCTGCACCTAGGTCTAGCCGGCTAAACCTAGGCGTAGCCGCATTTCGGGTTTTAGCCGTAACATTTTATACAATGTGGAAGGGACATAGCCGTAATATACTCAACAGTATATAAAAAAATTGGCATCTCCATTCTGAAGTTTGCAGCCGCCCGGGCAATTTGTATGAGAACATAGATTTTTTGTGGTTTTTTACTGTTAGTTTAGAACTTGGACATACAATAAAAAACAATATTTATGGAAAAAATTAACCAAAGTCAAAGCTATAAAAAGCGCTTTTTACTGTTACATTATGATTTATTACTTCACATAATTTTCACACAATAATTGAAAGTACAAATAAGAACTAAACTGTTTTGACGAAAAAGGTCATTAGAATTATAAGAAAAATTAAAAGCTTACACATTAGAAAACCTAAGAAACTAATTACGTCACGGCAATCTATAATAGACGCCAAATCTAAATATCTTAGCCTTATTCATATTTAAAACAAAAAACAAATTTAAAAAAATATGTTCATATTTCTACTAGACATACTTTTATTTATACACAATAGTAGTTTTCAATTATTTTTTAAATTTTCTCTATTTTTAATATAAATAATTGGCCAAGTGCGTGTCGGGCCACGCGCAGTGTAGGGTTCCGTAGTTCCGAATGCCAACTTTGAGTTAATGCCCCTAAAAACGTTTAAAAACTAATTATCTATTGAATTTGTATGAAATTTCTTTTTCCGAGTACATTTTATAAGTTGATCGCCTATAACTTTTTAATTTGTATACCCTACTTAGCTCTGATAGTTTTCCTTTAAACTACATTATATATACTATAGCTGTGAATTTTTTCACGTGGCCATATATAACCGTTTAGCAGATAGAGGGGGGGGACTTGCCTCCAACAAAAATTTTCACTTTAAACCCAAATATTTCAGAAACGGATCCCTAAATCCAAAAATGGTGTTAACAAGCTTATAATGTTTTTGAAAGACCTATTTAACGACACCCCACACAATGTGTTTGTCGAGAAAAAAAATATTGACTACCTCTTTACTTGTATGGCAGCTAACCTAAAAAAAAATATTTCTCCAGATTTTATTTTACGACTTTTTCGCTATGATTAATATACATATCCGTGCCAAATTACAGCTTTCTAGTACTTGTAGTTTCTGAGTAGGACCGCGGACAGACAGACAGACAGACAGACATGGCGAAACTATAAGGGTTCCTTGTTTACTACGGAACCCTAAAAAGCAAGGATCGGCGTGTGATATCAATGTAACTTACATTTGACCAGAAGTTGAAAAACATTTTAGTTGTTTACTGTACTTTGATCTAATAAACTTTTTTTTCGAGTTAATAGGAGCTCATTAGCGTTATCATATAATGAAATGAATAATTGGCAGTTATTCTCGTAGTTACCACATACGAGTGCATTTCAGTGGATTTGTAAATTTTACACTAACTGGTTACCACACATTATTCTACCGAGAATTGTTTATTTTATTTTATTTTTGTAAGAATATTGCCAAGATTTGCCATGAGTATAGCCATAAAACAGACAAATCTTAAAAACTGATTTAACTGTAAGTATTTGAAAACTTTTTTTTCAATCTTTAACTTGCAATCTTATTATATCTTATATCTTATACCTTTAAACGAGCAATTCTTGTATGTATATATATTTATTTATTTATAAATTTCTGTGATCTCGAAAACGGCTCTAACGATTTCGCTGAAAATTTGTATGTGGGGGTTTTCGGGGGTAAACAATCGATCTAAATTAGTTTAATGTTTGGGAAAACGCGTGTTTTCGAGTTTTCATGCGTTTTTCTTTCCACGCAGAATATGATCGCTAATTTCGTCGGCCGCGACCGCCTTGATTTAGCTCAGTGGTTAAGGATAGCTACCGCTAGAAAAAGTGTTACGGGTTCGAATCCCACTCGGTGACTTACTTTTGTTTTTTTTTATGTTTAAGTTTATATATTTTTTTTTATTTTGCATTTTTTTTAGACAAGTTTAAAAAAAATTGTTAATGTTTGAGATGTAACCGAGCAAAGCTCGGTCGCCCAGGTACTATACCTTTAAACGAGCAATTCTTGTATATTTATATATTTATATGTATATAAATTTCTGTGATCTCAGAAACGGCTCTAACGATTTTGCTGAAATTTGGTATAAGCGGGTTTTCGGGGGTAAACAATCGATCTAGATAAGTCTTATGTTCGGGAAAACGCGTGTTTTCGAGTTCTCATGTGTTTTTCTTTCCACGCAGAATATGGTCGTTAATTTCGTCCTACCGGCCCACTATCCGTCTGACCCAGCGGTTTAAAACGCGGACGGCATGAAAGAGTGTTGCGGGTTCGAATCCCACTCGGTGACTTACTTTTGTTTTTTTATGTTCAAGTTTATATATAATTTTTTAATTTTCATTGTTTTTAGACAAGTTTAAAAAAATGTAGTAAATGTTTGAGATATAACCGAGCAAAGCTCGGTCGCCCAGATACTGTATATTGTTTGTATGTCTGAACTAGCTATACCCGCGGGCGAATTTCGGGAAAAAGAGTACTTTATGTCCTTTCTCAAGTCTCAATTATATCCATACCAAATTTCATCCAAATCTGTTCAGTAGTTTAAGCGTGAAGAGGTAACAAACAAACAAACAAATAGACAAACTCACTTTCGCATTTATAATATTATAGTAGGATAGGATAATTGTTTGGGTCAAATCTTGCAATTCAAATTTCAACCAGTTCTTCTTCTTATCGTGTGTGTTTGTGACTAACACTAGTGTCAGAGTTTTTAAACCGCCTTAAAGGCCTCTGACATGGTTTTAGGTAACGACCAATGTCAAAGACAGTGACCGGGACCGACGGCTTAACGTGCCCTCCGAAGCACGGATCATCTTACTTATCAGACAATCAGGTGATCAGCCTACAATGTCCTAACCAAACTAGGACAACAACACAAAGTCGTTGCCCCCGCCGGGAATCGAACCCGCGACCTCCGGGTATGAGTCGAACGCTCTAACTAATACACCACGGAGGCAGTGAATAATTGTTTAGGTCAAATCTTGCAATTTAATTTTCAACCAGTTATCTTCAACCGATTGAGCTGAAGTTTTGCATACTTGTAAGTCGGATGACAATACAATATTATGAAGTCAATGAGCTGTTCTGATGATGGAGCCGCGAGATATTCGACGGCACTCTGTTATAAAAAAACATAACCTCATTGAGTTGATTTGTCGAGACACGTTTGATTTGTCTTGACGAGCACTTTATGGTAGACGATGCCTAGGGTCTGATCACGGAAATAGAAGGTGGTCAATGGAACTCAGAAATAAAACGACGCAACTCCATCGAGTTTGGGCTCATTTCATTTGTTTTGATAACTTTGGCCTCACAATAAATATAATAAATACAAAAACCATACCTATTTAAAAAAAAGACGTATGGCACTCGGGGACTGCCGCGGTAAAGCTATTGCATTAAGGTGGTCGGTGAATTTTTACAAGGAAGGACGGCAACGTCGCAAACGGACGACGGAGACGAAGCGGCAACCTACATGGTAGGCGGAGTGGGGAGCGTGAGGTTTTTTCGTTACGGAATTTCTGGATTCGGTCCCCGCGCTCAAGGCCCGCGATAGAAGCTATGCAATAGCTTAAAAATATTTTTCTGTAGAATCTATCTGGTGTCCCATTGTCAAACAAATGTCTTTTGGTCCTCCACTGTCTTATCCCTTTCCATTGTGAATCTTTACCTTCATCCTTAAAATACGTCTAGATTATTTTGCCAACACTGTTATACTTACAATTTTATTGTGTTTTTAAAGTCGCACTTTTTGCTTTTTCAGTTTCAACGGCGTCTGGGCTGATTTGTGAAAAAAACTGCAAAAGTACATACGCTTCAAAAAACGGTTCAAAAAATCTAAACATGTGTATTAAAAAAAAAATATATGAAGATACCGAAGAAAAATTAAAAAGTAAAATATAAAACATCAGAAGAAAATATTTAAAATCTAAATAAGTGCCTGAAAAACTTAAGTTTTAGTTTATTTTGTGATCTTCACATTCTATTATGAGCATCGTAGAAGATGAATTTATAAATGACACTGTCAGATCCATATTTACTGTTATACAATGTTTGGGATTCTTTATGTTGTTGTTAATTTATATTTTGAATCCAAAATGGCGGACCATTCAACACTTTGTAGGATTATGCCAGATATTTTTGAGTACAGTGCATGTAATCCATGGTTCCTTGAACATTAGTTTAGAAAATAGTGCTGATGTATACTTTAATGAATACTTCGCATTGCATGTTTGTTGTTCTTTTTGCTCCATAATAATCGCATATATGAGGCTTTCATTTGTATATATAAAAATTACACATGAAAAATGGAAAGCCGCCATGTTTATAAGTGGGATGTACTTAGTGCACAAAATCATTAATTGGCTTACTTGTACAGTTATCTCAACTTTTTTCTATAGGGTCGGACACGATATTGTTATTAAGATAATTTCCGAATCTTTTATACTTGGCATCATATTAATACTTAATTTTATTTTGTATATGAATATATCAATTTCTGTGATGTTTTCTTCATTGAGACGCCCCAATTTTAAGCAAATTTTCCCCTTGATTGGAGTTGCCTTGGTATGTGACCTTACTTTAATTTTAAACTGGGGTTTAGTTGTATATAGTTTTCTTAGTATGTGTTTCCAGTGGAGTTTCAAATGTTTGGCATATACATCGTTTTTTACAAAATATAGAATGATCCCTTTGATATTTTTCTTTCTATATAAGAAGTCGACTATAGTTATTGTTAGAAGGTATTTAAGGAAGAAGTTAAATATCTGGCGAGCCAGACATGCTTCTTTAAATTAAAAAAGATTCTTCTTTTTTTGTTGTATAATAATACTTTTTCTACTCCTGTACTGTTAACTGTCTTTAAAATGGTTCTGAACACTAATATAAGAACATTGATAATATGATTGTAGAAAAAAGTCTATACTCTATGCCTCATAATAGCACATGTGTCGTTATTTCACTAAAACGATACGCCTAGCCATAGACCTAGAACTTTTTTTCTATAGATTTACCATACTGCCAACATAAGAAAAAATGTTTTTTTAACATAGTCACTAAAAAGACGGCAATTAAAAAAAAAGTTTACCATAGATACCATATAGATCAGTAGTTGTATAGGTATTCTAAATCTGATTTACCAAACATACGTCACACATTTTCATGTTTTCTTTGTTTGTTTTTATATTTAATTTAGTAAATATAGTCGTAGAAAAAGTATTGTATGCAACGTTGTATAAGTACGTCAAAAAATGCTCGATGGCGTCTAATTACGATGCTCGCCAAGGCTCGCATCGTAACCTGCGCCACTCTCATTTTTTGACCGTTCTTATACAACTGTTGCATAAAATACTATATGCTTTCCATTTCTCTCTTTTCACGAAGTTCTTAACCTCCTTATATGATTTTACGTTTAATTTTTAAGTTAGTTTTAATAAACAGAAATAATAAAATAAGTAAATACTAAAAAAGTAAGTGTATTCAGAATGTTGTTATTTAATATTTGCATGCTTCCTTACTTAATTAATCAAATTCATAGTGTCTTTGGTATTCTGGTGTTTGTATTCAAGATTAGGTGACCTTGGCTTGGGTCTAATCCACGGGTGTCGCAGGCTAAACCTATACTGGTAGTGGCTTGCGATATCAGTTGAATTAAAAAATGCCAAAATGGGGACAAATAATAACTGGAAATGAAAAATGCGTAAAGAAAAATCAATATTGTAAAATTATTAACATATAAGGGTGATGTAAAAGTCTAGAAGAATTTTTGAATTTTACGACTTTGAACAGCATGGAATGGAATGTAACATTTTGACACCGGAGTTTTTTAGACTAATTCGACCCTGCTGAGTTCGATTTTGCCCGGTGTTAGACCAATTCCCCCCCCCCCCCCCCTTCCCCCCTTTTCATTGAAAATATGTCCCTCGCCACGGTTTTCTCCGTTTTGTACAAAAACTGTTAGATTAAGAAAAAAACTGTCAATGACAAAATTAATCTACATTAAATTACCTACTACACGGTATATTTTTTTTTTTTATAGGTATTATAGTTTTTGAGTTTTTTAAATTTTATCTGTATTTTCGCTATTTTATAGGGAAACCGCTGAATTTGGAACAAAGTGATGTATGCACTAATCAATCTTGATGTATTAACCTACAAAACAAGACCCCATTAACAGTCGTACGAGCTTTTGTGTACTTTGGACAACTTACAGCGCCGAACTTGCGAACATTGAACAACAAATAACCCTCATAAAAACTACCTACTTTATTTATATTTCGCAGCAAATCTTTTACATGGTGCTAATCAATGATATATATGTACTAAGTAACGCACGTGCTAGTTCCCTAAAGTAGTTTGAAAAAGTTGTTCAGTAAATATGGTCTCAAGGAAATAAAAATATTAAGTATTGCTGCAGGTATAGGGATCTGTTAAGAAAATAGGCCTCAATTTAGACAAAAGTGTATTTTTTAATCGTCATAGATTGTGTTTATCGTTTGATTATAATAAAATTTCTGACTTAATATTATTATTACACATTTGTTGTAACATTATTATGGCATACTCCCCGACAAAAACAGCTAGATGTGTAAGGTTGCTTCACGTCTCTGCGGCAAATGCAAGCTGCCGTTTTACACCCTGCCTTAAAGCCGCATGTAAGGAGGTCATTGCAGGCTTTGGGAATAGCCTCAAAGGTTACCAGAAAGGGCTTATTTGGAGAAACGCTTATCTTGGAGAAGTTAAACTGCTTTCTCCAACGAATTACAGCTGACAGCAACAGGGATAAGCTCAAGCCCATTCTCGTAACCTTAGAGGCTATTCCCAAAGCCTGCAATGACCTCCTTACATGCGGCTTTAAGGCAGGGTGAATTATGTATTGATTATTGGTAATTAAACATATAAATAAAATCAGTCGAATAGCACACACCAGACAATCAAATCCTTTTATTGAATAAAAAAACAACTAAAACTCAAATACATTTCAAAACTTAAAAAAACTTGAGAGGTGTCAAGGCACACTTGGATGGAACGAAGTTCCTTTCGATTAATTAGGAGAGAGACAGACAGAGAAACACGCGCACGCCGCACGGCTTACAACTATAGCAAAAAGTGTCGTTACAACTTTTGGTCTTAATTTTTTCCGTCTAGCCCCCTTTCACAACGCGCGATATGGAACTTCGTTCCAAAAAGCTACATGTTTACAAAAGAGTTTGCAACAGTGCTCATATAACTTTAGTATACGCAAAGAGGTTACATTTTGTCTTCGGATTCATTCATATTGAAATAATAGTGGCTGCAGCGCACTTTCTCTATCTAACCATATTTCCCTTGATTCGTATCAACAAAATTCATAATATTATAGCTCAAGACCATGCGAAGGGAAAATTCATGAATTTTCCGAGATCCAGTGGCGCCTCAATTTGAAATACATCGTTTGAAAGGGAACGGAGATAATATCATTTAAATTGTCTTGAACATAGCCCTTTAAACTATTTTATGAACTTCTGTTTATATTGGTCTAACAAAATATACTGAAACTATTTTAAGGGTGCATTCAGCCTGTGATACTGACCAACTTTTCCCAAGGAACAAATATCGAGTTAAGGTTAAAAAAATTGCCTCTGCATCGGTCAACTTGTATGAGAGGCAAAAATACTTTTTATATTTCGATACATGTTCCATGGGGAAAGTTGTTCTGTGTCATGGACTGAATTTACGCTTAAAATAGTTTCAGTATATTTTGTTAAGACTTTATATACGTATCAGATGCTCTTTTCCCGCGTGTATCGTTAAAGCGGCGGCAAGAGAAGCCACACGCAAAATTAAGTGATCTTCTATTTATTTCATTCTAGCCGAAGACCGCGACTCCGTTCGCGTGGCCTTTATGTCTGTGGAAAATGCTCATCAGGCTGAACAACTTTTGCTAAGGCGTCATTTGTGTATTTCTTACAGTTTAGTTGGACCATTTCGGTTCTGCATCAGATGTTCCCTTTTTTCAAAATCATTTATACCATATATGTTGCCCAGGCTTAACAGCTGTGTACATACGACAAAAAAAGTTTCATTCGAATCCATTCAGTATTTCCGAAGATTTGCCTGTAGAAAAAGATAAACAGAAACACAGACAAACATCAAGAAATTTAAAAAAAAATCTTACTATGTCTCCATTGCCCCAAATGTGTTTTTTGGTAATATATTCAATGTACAGACACACTTTTTTACTGTTTAAATGTAAATATATATATAAGGTCTAACAAAATATACTGAAACTATCTTAAAGGTGAATTCAGTACGTTATACTGAACAACTTCTGAGTTTTTATGGAAAGCCAAAAATATTTTTCATGTTTCGACATATGTTCCTCGGGAAAAGTTGTTCAGTTGTACTGAATTCACCATTAAAATAGTTTCAGCTATTTGGTTAGACTTTATATATAAAGATAATATTAAGATAACGATAATGTACAATGCTTAACGGTCAGCTTTCTAGAACTCGTAGCTTTCTGAGTTTACTTTACTGTGACGTCACGGGCGTGCGGGGTGCGGGGTGCGGGGGCGGGGCGTGAGGGCAGGCGTCAGCTGTGCCTGTCAATTGCCATGTTCTTCGATGAGCGCACTAGCGCCACCCATCCGTAAACTCTGGACCTGGCATTAAAAGCACATTATTTACTTATTTTATTAAATATTTACTGACCACATTTGTACAAAAGGTAGTGTTTAGTTAGTAGAAGGGAAATCATCATTATTATCATCAGGCCTTTTTGTCTCCACTGCAGGAGCACGACCCTCTCTGTACCACCAGAGCCATACTTGGCCAGAGCAGCCAGGGGACTTGGCCTACACTCTCCTCGCTGGCCAGACGGGTTGGAGATACCTCACTAATGTTTATAAGCTTTGTTTAGCCCGTATTTCCTAAATGCCTTCTACGACATCCTCGGGAGGACTTGGAGTGGCCCTATTCTACTCTGCGGCTATATAGAAGGGAAATATTGAAGACATAATATCCTCCATTCAATCAACATACATAGATAAAAAATAAACATTTGCAAGTTACTCTCATTCCAGTAAAACGCGGAAAATATAAAAAACAATTTAATAAACTATTCCGGTGTATTGTAAAATATTTGCGAAAACTGAATGTGAAAGGTTTATGAGCTAATCGAATTAGTTTTGTTTGGAGTGCCAATAGTCGAGTTAACTTTGTTATTTTTGTGCCAATAAATACTGTTTTTGTAACCCCCGGCAAAATAGAGGGGTGTTATAAGTTTGATGCTAATGTTTGTCTGTCTATCTGTGTGTCTCTCGAATGGATGGATCGATTTCGATGCGGTTTTTTTCGTGAATGCAAGTTATCTAGCGGTAATTCTTATCTATGTTCGATGAAAATTTTCGGTTCAGACGTTTATGAATTATCGTTTTGATTTTATTTATGAAATAAGAAGAAAATTGACCTAGTTTCGGATATAGAAGGATAGGGGCTGTGTTATATCCGAAACTTTAAAAAAATTGAGAAAAATACAAAAAATAGTTCATTGTTTGTAGATTATAGGAAAACCTATAAGAATTCTATCAATTAAAAATAAAGTATTAAAATCAATACAATACGTCCACTTAAAGAAAATAGTTTACTAAAACACCACTAGAAAACGCTAGTAGTTAGTTAACTTGCATCTTACTGTGAGGATTTCAAATGTGATTGACTTTGGCATTGTACGGAACCCTCTCCACGCGAGTTCCGGTTTATCCACTCATCATCTATATCATATATCTTCATAATTAGGACGCGTATCAAAATGAGGAGATCCAAAGCTGATAATTATCTGATAACGCAGAGTTACCGTCAAGCGACGTCTCGGGACGTAGCGCATACGTTACGGAAGCGACGGTGACGTACAGCGCGTCATGACGTCAGACAAGCGTGACAAAGGCACAGAATTAATAGTGTCAGACTACAAGCTATTGGAGTCTAGACATTCTGCAATTCTTCATGGTTTGGGAAAGGGATAACAATTTAACATCCAAGAGTTTTAAAACATTTATTCATTTAGGCTATTGCTATAGCTCTAATCTGAATATATTGTGAAAGATTCTACCACCGCGTCGGAAGGGCTGTATCATCACAGAGAAGAGGCGGTCAGAAACTCTGTGGTAGCTCTTTTAAAATATTCAACAATTATTCCATTACTCGCATAAAAACAGTATCTTAGAAATAAGTAGTTCATCAATCATTAAAATAACAAGAATATTAATAATGCAGTACTCACAGTTCCTTGAAATGAACACCTCGACGGTTGGCAACGTAATGCCCGACGTTTGTTTGCGTGTCGCATTTTATAGACAAAGTTAGGGCGTGTTACCCGCTGCTAGGTTGGGTAAAACGCATTTCCTTTGCAAAAATAAACGTATTAAAGTATTACCTTCTATTTTTAGATGTTTTAATTATTTTAATTAATTATATAAGAATAAATTAGAATTAAATAATATCTTACATTATGTGAGATCTGCTCAAAACTATCACGTGTGTTTTTACGTAAACAAGTGACTCATAATAATACAACGGATAATATTGACAAACAAGGGTATATATATAAGTATGGATAGATTATTATGCTAACAATAGTATTACATACAGAACGGAATCTCTTAAGGTCACCCATTCTCGCAATAACGAGTGTGTTGGGTTAGGACACATACAGATTGACGTGTGCACGGATGTACAGTTTCGGAGTGACATTTGTACCTATAAATGACACTCCGCTCCTATTAAGTCATCATCATCTTCATCATTTCAGCCGCATAACGTCCACTGCTGGACATAGGCCTCTCCCAAAGATTTCCAAAATGATCGATCAAGAGCGGCCTGCATCCAGCGCTTTACAGCGACCCTGGTGGGGTCATCTGACCACCTTGTAGGTGGGTGCCCTCCGCTTCGCTTGCCAGTACGCGGTCGCCATTCGAGAACCTTTTTGCCCCATCGGCCATCGGTTCGTCGCGCTAGACTACTTGCAACTTAGACGAGTTGCTTATTAAGCGAATTCCGCTCGAGTTGCATTTTAGACGAGTTTCTACATAGACTATTTGCATTTAAGACCATTCGCGACTAACTCTGTGTCCCGCCCACTGCCACTTCAACGAGCTAATCCGCTGGGCTGTCAGTGACTTTTGCTCTCCTACGGATTTCCTCATTTCTGATCTTTGATTATATAATAGTTATATACACATACAGTACATATATAAAAGTTTCTGATTCGATTACGTAGGGAAACACCGAGCATAGCCCTCTCCATAGCGCGTTGAGCGACCTTGAGGTCCTATTAAGTGCTTTTATGAAATACCTGTGACAGAGGGGAGGCTGATGAAAACTGAAGGATCACCTAGACCATGGAAGTAATAAATACATACCAACATGGACATACTCCAAGACTTCCCGTGGACGTCGTAGAAGGCGACTTAGTAAATTCAAGCTAAGCATCATAAACATAATTGAGACCTCTCCAACTCGAATGGCCAGCGTGGAGAGTGTAGGCCAAATCATCTGGCTGCTCTGGCTAAGTATGGCTCTGGTAGTACAGAGAGGATAGTGCTCCTACAATGAACATAAAAAGGATCTGATAATGATACATACATTCCATCACGTCCTATGTGGGTTTTAGAAGTCGAACAAGGGAAGGGAGTTTTTTGCTCTTTGCCCGTTAGTGCAAATGAATGGATAGTCACGAAGAGTGAGTATTGTTCAAGCATATTTAGACTTGATTTACACTGGATTTCGGTATTTCTACCGTGCCTCGAATTCGTAGTCCGCTCGCTTTGCACCAGAAATGCAAACAGTGCCAGGATATTATTAATGTATATATAAACAGGGCTTAGCACGAACCTTCTGGATGCCAGGGTTAATGCGTTAATTGTATAATATGTATAAAACATAAACTGTACTCTTTCTTAAAAATAATATTTATTTTAATATACCATGTATTTCCTTACCAAATTTCTTTAAAAAAAATAATGTTACCGGTCTTTTCACAAAACTTACCAGCGATTTTCAATATCACCCGAAGTTTATCTAACTTTGGAATAATTCCAAAGACAAAGTTGAACTAAAAAGAAAAAATAACGAAACAATCAATTAAGTCGGCACCCGGATGCCGGATACGGTCCGTCCGGCGAAAAGTCGGCACTTTTCAATGAACCGGCACTAGAAATAATGAAGATGCAGAAGGTCACCTCGCGCTCTAAAAAATAGAAACAAGTAATGTGCTCATTTGATGTAGTCGAGGATGATATGGAAGTAGTATCTGCTAGGAAAAATATGATAAGTCCTTTTTAGGGTTCCGTAACGAAAGAGTAAAAACTGAACTCTATTACTAAGACTCCACTGTCACCGTCTGTCTGTCTTTAGGCTGTATCTCATTAACCGTGATTCACAGGTAACAGATGATGTATTTCTGTTGCAAAAACAAATACAAAAAAAAGAAAAAAAACGTGATTTTTTATAGATAATTGAACGAAACCCTTCATTCGCACATGGCCGGTTATTTTAAACAATTAAGTTGCAATAATAAAATTTCTAAACTAAGAATTATGCTGAGAAACGTATGAACGTTTTATGTCTATGAAGGATATGAGGTTTGTCAAAATAGGTTTCATTTTATCTTATATTGTGTCTGGCTGAGTTTCCTGTAATGTGTTAACTAAATTGTATTGGAAGTAGTATATTTACCAAAAATTTCTTGGTCTATGTAAGTACAGCTGCTCTAGCCAAGTATGGCTCTAGTAGTACTGAAAGGATAATGTTTTTGCAATGAAAGATCTCCTATCCGCTAATGTAAGAATTTTCAAAGATCTAAAAAGACCTGATGATGATGATAATGGTTAGCACTGGCACGTAATTCAGTTCAGTTTTAGTAAAACTTTTGAATGAAGCGTCAACTGGAAGTGTGGCAGTTGAATTACGAGTATCTTGTACTTTTTTTACTATTAAACATAATAATAGTGTAGATGAAGCAAAAGCGGTTTGTCAGGATCGTAGCGAGTGTAGGTCTATAATCTCTGCCGTGATAATATTGACCGAGCGAGCGAAGCGTCTCAGTTTCGATGGCCAAAAATGCTTTTCCGGCCTGTCAGACAAACTGACAGCCGGACTGTCAGTTTGTCTGACCGGCTGTTCTCGCCTACAGGTCTTTTTTCTCAACCGATTATCTTGAAATTTTGTGAGACGATTCGTAAATTATAAAATTTTATTGACGATTCAGTTTTTAATTTTTCAAAATGGCGGCTGAAAACTTTCACATTGTTAAATTTAAGCTATTTTGTTACAAAAATGTCACAAACCTTTTTTGTCACGTTACCTTTTTGTCTGTACAAATTTTTGAAGTGAAAACTTCTTTAGCGGCTTTGTGCACTTTTTTTGGAATGGGTAAAAAATTTTAAACTCGCGTCAGGACACGTGACCTGATCGAAAATTCGTAAGACGGCGCAGGGCGCTTGCGCGAATGTTCGTGTGTGTTTATGTTACAGCTTGCTACGCGCATCCATGGATGGTGACAGCTGATGGCTCGACCGTCTGTGTAGTGGCCATACTGCTGTGTATTTGAAAATGATTTTGTTGAAAATGAATTTGGTCATGCTTGTGACATTTGTGACAGACTGTGGTTCAGAAAAGATTTGAAATATTTTATACTGATAATTAAATCAATTCGTGCAAAATTATTCCCTAACCATTCCAAAATATCAAAAATGCACAACGTTAATATTCAAGTTTTCACTTCTGCCGGCACTCCCAGAGTGCAACCCGTCGTTTTTTTATCCGATAAACTTCAACGAAGGGTTGACTCGCGAGGTCCACAGCTCATAGAGCATAGTGTAGGTACATGTAGCTTTTGTCCCTTCTATATCGCAGCGGCCGGCCCGTGTCAGCATCAGTATTCAAGGGTTGTCACTAGCTGACGACGTGATTAATGGCCCAGGCCAGCGGCAGACCTAATATTTTGCTCTACTTTTCTTCATACAAATAAGGCCTGTTTTGCTTGAGGAAAATCTACGAGGAAATAAATGTTGACTGGCCTAGTAGGTAGGTAATCGATCTTTATAGGCTGCCTTATGTTCACCAGAGAAATTTAAAAGTTTATCATCATCTGTTTACTAACTCATTTCCAAAAAAGAAGGAGGTTATCAATTCGTCCTGATCTTTTTTTTAATGAATGTTCACCAATATGGACGTAAGTACGCGTTTTTACAAGTTTATTGGCTAAAGGCAAATTAAAAAATCCCCGACGACACCATCTAGGATTAGTGGCGGAACTAGGTACGTAATAAGTTAATATCGTAGCGCCATCTATTATTTGTCATGTAGAATTACGATGCCACAGACAAATACACAGACCGACAGACACTAGCGTCAAACTTATAACACCCCTCGTTTTTGTTGGGGTTTAAAACGGAATGCATGCACAGATAAAAACTTATGAATTTTATAAAATTATATAATGATTCGCCGTGTGGTTTACGGCAGAGTTAAAAAGAACCACCCCAAACCTACCCGTGGATGTCGTAGAAGGTGACTTAGGAAATACAAGCTAAACAAAGCTTATAAACATCCACGATACCTCTGTAACCCGTCTGGCAAGCAAGGAGAGTTTAGGTCCAATTCTCTGGCTGCTCATGCCCAGTATATCTCTAGTAGTACAGAGAGGGTCGTACTCCTGCAGCGGAGACTAAAAACCTGATGATGATGAACTCAATAATTTATATTAAATTCTTAAAGTAACTTTTATCTCTGCTTTTCTAATTTCTTTAAGTCTAATTGTCCTCCCAGCGATGTACTTAATTGTTCGTTTTTGCAGAAAAAGCCACGCACTTCAGTTTAACAGTTTAATCACTCACACAGCATATACAGTACATACAATGGAAGGAGAAGATGAGATAGCACAGAATGAAAGTAGAAAGAAAGTGAGAGAACACAGATAAATAGCAGTGGGTACTAGCGACCGTAAGCATTAGCAAACAAAGGCATCGAGAGCGCGAGCGACGTGCGGGTCGGCGTCTGAGTAGAGTAAGTCTCGACTAGCGGTGAGCCGGCAGCGATGCGCCCGCGCAACCGTGTGACGTAAACGGGTACCGAGTGCGCGTTTACATTCGCCTCGTACGAACAAATACGCAACGCACGGTAAGTGATATTTATTATGTTATATTAATTAGTTATGTAAGTATGTAAGATGTATGAAGGTGTATATATAAATAAGTGTGTAAGTAAGTGTGAGGTATTTGTATAGATATTTTTAATAATAGTATATAGTATAATAATAAATATAATTATATTTTTAAATAAAATAAATATTTTAAATAAAGTAAATAGTGGGAGTCACCCACACATACTTATTTTTGTACTGTAAAAAATAACATTAAAGGAAAATACAAGACATCATCATATCCCCCTGCTGGGAATAGGCCTCTCTCAATGTATGCCAACCACGTCGGTCCTGCGCCTTACGAAACCAGTTTCAACTCACGACTCTTCGTGTGTCATCAACCCATCTATCTCTATGTACAGGACATCAAATAACAAGCCTTAATAAATTTTAAAGTACTAATGGCCTTAAGCCTTTTAAGAAAAATCTAAAAATATATCTATTGGAAAAAGTCTTCTACTCCATTGACGAATATTTCAAGTGAATCTCTAAAATTGTAATTTTTGTTTGAGTTGACATATGTAAATGGTTTGTTTAATAGCGTTAGATAGGATAATAGGTAGACATTATAGGATGTTAGTTTTAAGTAATTACGACACAATGAAAATTTGTAAATGGAATTAATAAATTAAATGAAACGATCTTAACGCGCACTAAAACGTGGCATTTGAGTTTAACAGCCCTAGGCTCTGTTTGCCCCATTAGAGATAAAGACATAACAGTATCTGTATCTATACAGCAGATCAAAGACAAGAATGGTTGCCTTCAATCCGGCTACAAACCATCCGCACATTTCTCAGCCCTGCTTACGGCTCTCGGAAATTCAACCTTGATAAATATAGCACCTCCGATCACTGAGCTCCCGTAGACTTCTAAACACTGTAGACCGGTTAAAGTTTAATGGGATAAAATGGATGTTTATCTATATATGTATTTGTTATAAAATATAGTATCGTTGAGTTAGTATCCCATAACACAAGTCTCGAACTTACTTTGGGGCTAGCTCAATCTGTGTAATTTGTCCCTATATATTTATTTATTTTATCTATCATAAAATTC
Organism: Acrobasis consociella; assembly: GCA_963555685.1. NCBI lineage: Eukaryota > Metazoa > Arthropoda > Insecta > Lepidoptera > Pyralidae > Acrobasis > Acrobasis consociella. The sequence continues at coordinate 22,642,091 of OY743108.1, read as the reverse complement.
ATAACCTTAGAGGTGACAGTGGTTATTATCATGGTTTCTAAGATTTTGTGCTTTTTTTATTTATTTATTTACCAATTTACGCACACGGAAAATGTATACAGAGAATTCATAAAATAAAAGTTGTACAAAGGCACTACTTATCTCAAAATAGATCTCTTCCAGTAGGCCTCTAATAGGAGATGTTTATGTAAGAGAGGCATACTGGCGTTTTCATACATAGGACTGAGAAAGAAGAAAATTAAAATTACATAAAAATACACAAACTGCAATAAACATACACCTATAAATAAATAAATATTTTCTACCTAGAAATAAATAAATTATATACTTTAATATTAAAAATATAGGTTACAATTAAGGTCATTCCAATAAACAATGATCTTTTACTCGTCTTCTAAACACAGAAATCGTTTTAAATTCGCTTATAGCAGGTGATAATGAGTTCCATAGTCTAACTACATGTACCTTGCTTTGTACACTTTATTCAAGTAAGTGTATTAAAGAGACATAGCATGAACCTTTTGGTTGGATCTAACATTACTAAGAATTAATTCACAACTGTTCTTCGAATTATCCTTATCCGATGAACCAAGATATTTATGTAACTAAATTCAAATTATAAACAACAATATAAAATCTAAATTGAATTGAGTTATTTGACATAAAGACTCTTTTGTTTTTTTATTGATAAAACTTTTTTACATTGCACAAAATTGTAAACCAGAAAGCATTAATTTTACTTTTGTAACGCTGTGCTGCCGATCTGAATGTAAACTGAGTATAATATGATTAAGAAAAATTGAGCCTGGCCATATTTTTTTATGAAAGTTCTACCTACAGTGCACAGGTGTCATATGTACTTCAGATCTAAATTTTACATAGGTTCCTACTCGATGGTCCGCTGAAACATCAAGTTCCACATCTACTGTCTAGTAAGTACACCCGTCACAGGTCTACGCGCCCTGTTCTGACAGAAGCATAAATTCTGTTCCAAATGCCGTAATGGAATTTTTGATATGGAAATTTCTCAACTGACACATCCTTAATCACGATTGATTGATGCGTACTTGATTGAATTGTTTTTTTAATCAATCAAGCTTATCCTGATAACCGTGGGCGTCTATTTTCGATCCCCGTAAATTGATATTTGAAAGTTTGCATTTGTTAAATTGTTTCTTTGTTACACCTGGGCCTTTTTTTCTTTATTTGGTTCGCAAACTGGTTGTTCTAGGAGCGAACACAGCATGCGCACGAAATTAATATATTGGCTCTCAGTAGCAATTTTTAGACACCTATTTAAAAAAAAACTCATTTAACATACTAACAATCTTAAAGAAAGGTTATACAAAAAAGAATCTTTTTATTGTGTTGGGATGAAGATAAAAAAATAGTGATAAATATCAGTCAGTAATTTCTTGGACTTTTTGCGTATAATCGGAGTGGTGTGAGTCCTGAGTTATGCGTGAGTCATACACAAGTTCGATTCTCACTAGTCGTGACTTTTACCTGTGAGTTTGTACTCATGTACGGTAATTTTTAGCTACTCCCACTTTCTTCCGGAATGAGGAAAATTGCACACTAGTTCACTACATACATCATCATGATGATCTTTTTGTCTCTACTGCAGGAGCACGACCCACTCTGTACTACCAGAGTCATATTTGGACAGAGCAGCCAGAGACTTGGCCTACACTCTCCTTGCTGGCCAGACGGGATGGAGAGGTCTTACAAATGTTTATAAGCTTAGCTTTTAGTTTTTAAGTCGCCTTCTACGACATCCAGGAGGACTTGGCGTGGCCCTATTCTACATTGCCGAAAGCCACACGGCTTAGTGTACACTACATACATACATTTTATTACGCCTGTTTCCCACAACGGTAGGCAGAGACTACGGACCTCAACTTGCTACGATCCTGACAGAACTTTTTCGCTTTATCTACACTCTCTTCGTATATGCCCGAGTACTCCTGACCTTTCCTTTTTTAAGAATGTGTGCGTGGTCTCGGTACTTTCGTCAAGGACGACCTTGACTCACTTTTCCACTCACATTCGCTTTGTAGATGTTTTTAGTAAATCTCCTTTCATGCATCCTTTGTACATGCTCGAACCATCTTCACTCATCGACGACCTTCGTGGCGTAGAGGTCGCCATGATAGTCCGCCAATCAGAGGTTTCGTGTTCGATCCCCGGTCAGGGCTGGAAAATGGCCTTTTTCAAATTGTTCTGGGTCTTGGATGATTATCTATATAGGTAATTTTTATAAAATGTAATATCGTTGAGTTAGTATCCCATAACACAAGTCTCGAACTTACTTAGGGTCTTAATCACTAGATGATTTTCACTGAGCTACGTCCGATGCCTATAGTCATCTAAAAAAATGTGACACAAATGCTAGCTATTGACACACTGGATAAGAAGGTGTTTAATCTTACTTCCACGCTGGTATATAAGAAAAGAAAAACCGTAGCATGCAATATCCGCTTCTTTTCCCATGGAGATCGTAAAAGCTGATCCAGGGAAAGGCCGAATGCGAATCATGTGAATAAAAAAGGTGATGCCGGTGAAGTTGCTAGAACATAACACTGTTTTAATTTTTTTTCCAGACTTCACGCTAAAAGTGGCCTTTGGGTCTTGCGGCCCTGTACTCAGTGTGCTTAAGGCCACATCTTAAAATGCCCTGTCTGCCCTATTAAGGATAAAGACGTGATTATGTCATCTACTAAACAATCTCATTTCCACGAATATTAATTTGAAATATCAGAATCAGCTTTCGACACATAAATGTTTTCTGCGAAAACCTTGCCATACTAGTCCAGTCATTATAGTAAGTTCACCTCGGAATTCGAGATACCCAGCTGTAAGTCTGTAAATACTTGTATATTGACACCCTAAAAGTTGTCTCAAAACCTACATATGGTAGGGTGTACGCAACTATTAAATTTCAAGGTCAAAGGTCACAAAAATCGTTTTTTTTGCGCTTTTTTTGTAAATATCTCATTTCCTATGGGTTTTTTGCTATTTGTATTTATTATCAATATTGTAGAATACAAAATTCTCTACAAATTTTGTTTGAAAAAATTTTTCATACGGTGAACCGTTTTCGAGATAGAGGGCGGAGAGCGCGCGGTCACAGCATCACTTCAGGTCAACCGGTGCCTCCGGTCAAAAACGCGCCATATATAGTTGATGAACTATCGATAAATCAATGATTATAAATATTTCGGCCCAGAGATTATTAGAGAGTGGAACTCAAACCTTATTGGCAGTCTATAATGCTCCGAAATCTGTGAAAAGTCTCGATCATCTTCGTTATATGCATTACGTCAAGTCTACAAAACTTAATAAACCTGTGCAGCTTTCAAATATTCCACCAACAAGTACAGCTGCCCATCAACATTTCGAACGTGTATATTATCATTATTAATATCAAAACACGGGTAACTCACGTATAGAGTCAGCTACTGCCGACATGTTTCGACCTCATCCGGAGGTCTTCATCAGGGCGAATGTGCCGAGAGGCCCGTACACCGCACCGGCTCGCGACACACTGATGTTAGTCGCGGGAGGAGCGGGGCGCGCGGGCAGCGCGGGCCATCGCCCTCTGCGCCCGCAGCGACAATTCGGTAGATGGTGGTTGTTGCTGGATAGTTGCGTCAAGGACTCCCGTGGATGTACTGGGAGCCGTTATTTCCTCTTCATCATCTTCTGCGGCTGGTGATAGCGCCAGTGCGTGAAAAAAGCTCACTGTATCAGAGACTGTCGGCTGTACATGGCATCTATTATGCGTCTCTTGAAGCACCGGTTTCCAGGCGGCGGGTAAGCTCCAACCAACATCACGATTAAAATTAGGACGTCGCCCAATTTCTATTGCTTCTCGTATTTTACGAGGGACAAAACCTTTCTCTCTAGCTAAGACTTTGGCCCTGTCGAAGCGTATGTAATGCGTGACGTCCGTCTCTATCGCGTGTTCGGCGATGGCTGACCCGTTGCTGTCCAGTTTCTTTAGACTTCTTATATGCTCCTGCAACCTAGTAGACACATTCCGACACGTCTCCCCCACGTAGCTCCTTCCACAATCACAAGGGACTTCATAAACACCGGGAACGTTTAGTGGCTCGCTATCTTTTGGGGAACGCACAAGCTGTCTGATTTTTGTGAGAGGCCGGAATATCGTTTTAATATCAAATTTGCGACGCAACTTTTGACCGATTTTGTCCGTCACTCCCTTCACAAATGGTAGGTACAATATTGCTCTATCTACCGATGATAATTGTATATTATCAAGTTCAAACTTGGTTAGGGCATGATTTGGAACCCCAGGTATGGGGTTGGGCAATGCCAAACGATTTTCTGGAGCCTATCATGACAATTTTACCACCTGCTCCAGAACATTTGCTAAATACAATTTTCTGCAACTGCAAGAGTTGTTGTGGTTCGCGATGCGGATGCAGGAAAGCGGGCTTGCAATGCTCTTTACCTTGTGGCCAATGTAATGGGCAAGCTTGTCTCAATGCTCTACCATATCAGAGCGACATTAACGAAGATGGAACTTTTGACCCCGAAATCATGGAAGAACTTAAGACAAATGTCGTTGAAGACGATAATGAAGACCAGTTTGAAATTTACCAGCAGCCGAAAGACGACGATGAAGAGGAAGAAGATGATTAAAATTATAAATTGTAGTTTTTGTACCCTTTATTCCATTTTTTTACTTTTAATAAAAATAAATGTATTGAATGATATTTTTTAATAAAAAGATAAATTCATAATTTATTTGTTTTTTTTTTTATCATGTAAGAAGTTATTAATATTAATACGGTTTAAATTCAAATATAATTCCTATATTTTCATTAACAATTCTGCAATTACATGGGCAGGTAAGTGTTGTTAAATAAATTAATACTGAATAAAAAGTGGATAGGTTAGGAAAAAATGATAAAATATAATATAATAGTTAATAAAAATTGACAAATATTTATAATCATTGATTTATCGATAGTTCATCAACTATATATGGCGCGTTTTTGACCGGAGGCACCGGTTGACCTGAAGTGATGCTGTGACCGCGCGCTCTCCGCCCTCTATCTCGAAAACGGTTCACCGTATGAAAAATTTTTTCAAACAAAATTTGTAGAGAATTTTGTATTCTACAATATTGATAATAAATACAAATAGCAAAAAACCCATAGGAAATGAGATATTTACAAAAAAAGCGCAAAAAAACGATTTTTGTGACCTTTGACCTTGAAATTTAATAGTTGCGTACACCCTAACATATGTAGGTTTTGAGACAACTTTTAGGGTGTTAATATACAAGTATTTACAGACTTACAGCTGGGTATCTCGAATTCCGAGATTCTTACCTAATTTAAGCTTAAATGACTGGACTATACACCTTCATGTTAACACATTATAATGTCATTTATTAAAATAATTCGTGGTATTACTGGAATTGGGATTTTATGAACAGTTATTTGAAAAATCCTGATATCCCAATTCCTGATTCAGCTTATTAAATTTAATGCGGCTTCAGAGTTAAATTAACTTGTTAATGAATATACTTATTCAGTTTATTTGGCGTATGCGTTTAATTCACATGATTATAACGTTTTAATTACTTAATTAGCGAATTGTTTAATTTTTCAATTGTAGCTACTAAATTGTTTAACAATAACGATCAATAAGATGAATAGTTGTAATTATAGTGTACTGTTTGCCTTCCGGCCTAACCTTACACCATTCCTTTTTTGGATGAAAGTGACTAGAGATCGACTGTTTTAGAGATTCGCATTTTCGCTTAGTCCCTCTATCAGCTATTACGATCTGAGCGAAAAGAGAAGCAGCTGGTACATTCTAAGTTCTTTTCTTTTTTCCCAAACTATCTGTTATACCAAAGTGGGGAGTGTTTTTGGGATAGTGTTAGATTGTGCTCTCGTTAACAAAAAAATACAAAAGTTTTAGTATTATTTTGTGGAATCATTGCCGTGTTTTTTTCCGGCAGAGTTGAATAGGGCTACTCCATGTCCTCCCCGTAAATGTCGTAGACGGCGACTTAGGAAATTCAAGCTAAACAAAGCTTATAAACATCAATAAGACCTCTCCAACTCGTCTGGTCAGTGAGGAGGGTGTAGGCCAAGTCTCTGGCTGCTCTGTCCAAATATGACTCTGGTAGTACAGAAAGGGTCGTGCTCCTGCAGTAGAGACAAAAAGACCTAATAATGATGATGATGAGGCATAAAGTAATTTATTTTACTTTAATCTTGGAAGAACAAAAACTGAGTTGGTTAGTTTGTTCTTCATACAAGTTACACTTACCTACATCGATTTCCTTATAACTTTACCTAATTCTATTCTCGTAAAACAAAAAATATAAAAGTTATACAATGATGACTTGTAGCCAAATCGAAAACACTCTCTAGACGTGAAACGAGGTGATTTTTGAATAACAAGAATTTAACGAAATTTTCCCTCATTACTGAGGGCTGGTGGGCTCTTGAGAGGGAAAAACGAGTGATTAGAATTTCCGGGAGACGACGTCGAGTTACGCTGGAAGACTTCACGCAAGCTATTACATTTTAATGAGTGTACATTATTTATCACCGGCATCAAAGTACACATATATGTTCATCTTCTTCTTATCGTGTTTTATTGACTAACACTAGTGTCACAGTTTTTAAACCGCCTTAAAGGCCTCTCTCTCTCTCCCATGCTGGTCTGGGAGAAGTAAAAAAAACTTAGAATGTACCAGCTGCTTCTCTTCCCATGCAGATCGTAAAAGCCGATCGAGGGAATGGGCAAAAATGCAAATCATGTTAACAGGCGATGCGGCTAGCAATCCATCACTGTATTGATTGCTTTTCCATCTTCTCGCCCTCCATGACGCTAAAAGTGGCTTTTGGGTCTTGCGGCCCTGGGCTCTGCATAGAATCGCAAGACCCAAAATGCTCTGTCTGCCCCATTAGGGATAAAGACGTGATAGTATGTACCTATGTATGTTAAAGGCCTCTGGTATAGATATAGGTCAATAGTCTCTGCCTACCCCTGTGGGAATTAGGCGTGATATTATGCATGTATGTATGTATGTATACAGGTATCACTCTTTTTTCTTGGACGTATTCTTACGTCCGAGGGATGTGACCATCGGAATAGTAAATAATATAATAGGACCCCGTTAAATATTTATTTTATTCTGTTTTTAGTATCTGTTGTTATAGCGGCAACAGAAATACATCATCTGTGAAAATTTTATCTTGTCTTTCTATCACGATTCATGAGATACTGCCTAGTAACGGACATGCGGACGGATGGACAAACAGAGAACAATGGAGTCTTAGTAATTGGGTCCCGTTTTTAGGATTCCGTAGTAAACAAGGAACCCTTATAGTTTCGCCATGTCTGTCTGTCTGTCTGTCCGCGGTCCTACTCAGAAACTACAAGTACTAGCAAGCTGTAATTTGGCATGGATATGTATATTAATCATGGCGAAAAAGTAGTAAAATAAAATCTGGAAAAATATTTTTTTTTAGGTTAGCTGCCATACAAGTAAAGAGGTAGTCAATATTTTTTTTCTCGACAAACACATTGTGTGGGGTGTCGTTGAATAGGTCTTTCAAAAACATTGTGAGCTTGTTAACACCATTTTTGGATTTAGGGATCCGTTTCTGAAATATTTGGATTTAAATTGAAAATTTTTGTTGGAGGCAAGTGTCCCCCCCCCCCCTCTTTATCTGCTAAACGGTTATATATGGCCACGTGAAAAAATTCACAGCTATAGTATATATAATGTAGTTTAAAGAAAAACTATCAGAGCTAAGTAGGGTATACAAATTAAAAAGTTATAGGCGATCAACTTATAAAATGTACTCGGAAAAAGAAATTTCATACAAATTCAATAAATAATTAGTTTTTAAACGTTTTTAGTGGCATAAACTCCTAACTTTGAGTTTATGCCACTAAAAACGTTCGGAACTACGGAACCCTACACTGCGCGTGGCCCGACACTCACTTGGCCTTTTATTTTGAGTACGAAACCTAAATATAGTCATGTAAGTACAAACTGAAGGTCAAAAATTAACAGATTGTCAATAACTATCACGATTCATGATATACAGCTTGGTGACAGACAAACAGACAGACAGACGGACAGACAGAGAAGTCTTAGTAACAAGATCACATTTTACCCTTTGGGTACTCTATAAATGCAAGACGGTGAAAGGAAAACATATTTTTTCTAAAAGACATGAAGGATGAATGTTGTTTCTGTATCCGTATCTCAATTCAAACATTTTTCCTCAAAATAATAATTAAGCGTCAACACATGTGAATTTTCGTTTCCATGAAATCACATTCGTGTCATTTGTGTATTTCTGTGACGAGTCGTGACGAGGACGTGACGGGAGCGATGTCGGATGTGACGTCATTAAATTATATGCCGCGGGGTCTGCGGTTATTTTTACGTCTGCGAATTTTATTCAAGGATGTCAGACGCAAAAACAACGTATTAGAATCGAGTACCTGGGTCACCGAGCTTTGCTAGGTTACATCTTAAACTAAATTTTTTTAAACTTGTCTAAAAACAATACAAAATAAAAAATTATATATAAACTTGAACATAAAAAAGAACAAAAGTAAGTCACCGAATGGGATTCGAACGTTCGATACGAAACGATAACGATTCGTAACACTCTTTCTAGCGGTCCGCATCCTTAACCGCTGAGCCGAAATAATAGCGGCCGGTGCGACGAAATTAGCGACTATATTCTGCGTGGTAAGAAAAACGCATGAAACCTCGAAAACACGCGTTTTCCCAAACATAAGTTTAATCTAGATCGATTGTTTACACCCGAAAACCCCTATATACCAATTTTCAGCGAAATCGTTAGAGCCGTTTTCGAGATCACAGAAATTTATAAATTTACAAGAATTGGTCGTTTAAAGGTATAAGATAAGTTTTACAGTAGGCTATTTGACTGTGTATGTCTTTGGTTAGTATTTTATTTAAAACAACTGAAAAGAAATATTTTTTTGATATCATTTTAGCCGCATAACGTCCACTGCTGGACATAGGCCTCTCCTAAAGATTTCCAAAATGACCGATCAAGAGCGGCCTGCATCCAGCGCTTTCCAGCGACCCTGGTCAGGTCATCTGACCACCTTGTAGGTAGGTGCCCTACGCTTCGTTTGCCAGTACGCGGTCGCCATTCAAGAACCTTTTTGCCCCATCGGCCATCGGTTCGTCGCGCTATGTGTCCCGCCCACTGCCACTTCAACGAGCTAATCCGCTGGGCTTTGTCTATTTTTTTGTAACCAGCAAGAAAATTGGTTAATTAATCAAGTAGTGATAAGCATTTCAAACATAAAAGTGGGAGCGTGGTAGGAAGGTCTCACTAGGTATCTCTTTCGTACGTGCGAGAGCTTAAAGCGTGACGTCAAGAATGCTGTACGTCCATTTTTTTTCTATTACTGGACAGTTTCCCCTTCCATCAGATTTAAAAGGCTTAAAACTTACTTATTTTTGGACAGATTTAAAAAACTTGTTTTTGGTTTTGGATTATGTTTCTTATTAATATGAATAATATGAATAACTGAGTAAAATACTGTATTATTTGGATCTTCATTCCTCAAGGAGTAGACAGAGCCTGGGGTCATGTTTAGCGAAGATGGGTATGTAGATAGGTAAAGGTTTAAACAAGGTTATTTGCTAGGCAAATTAAATAAACCCCGACTGTCAAGAATGCCATCTAGTGATAAGAAGCGGAACTACCAATACAACTAAGGTAGTGATAGACTTTTTTCTATTATTTGCTAGATAAAGGCCTGTCTTTCATGCGTTAGTCCCCAATATTTTTTAAACGGATTAAACAATTTTCATCAAACATAGCTAGAACTACCGCAAGATAATTGGCTTGCACGTATCTCATCTTTTAGAGAATAGCGTTCGAGCGCTACGACGTACAGACAGACATTCAATCATACACACCCCTCTTTTTGTCGGGGGTTTAAATATTAGTCAATATTTTTAACCCGCGATTAAAGAGGGGCAGTAAAGTATTGCACCGCGTATTGCCATGATAAATTTTTGCGTAAATTGGCTTTTACAATCTTTATAAAAATATCACTGGTCAAGAGGGCGACGTTAAATATAAATATATATTAAATTAAAATCAGGAATTTCCAGCTCGTCGAACCCGCTGCCTTTATAGAATCGTCACAAAGCGCGTTATGATACAACTTTACGATTCGGGCGAAATTTAATTTCGATGGTTTTATTCACTGAAAGGACAAACTGGGGTTGGATTAAAAGCGGCAGTGTAACCAAATCAATTTACAACGGGCGCTGTCGAGCCGAGAAAGGCATTAAATATCTGCTTTAAGCACAGAATGCGGAAAACGAAATTTTACAGAGATATCAATGGAAGGGTAAAGTTTATGATGAACAATTTTCTATTGTAGCTTATATAGCTCTTTTCAACTGGCTGGAGATAGATATACACGGTGATTTTATATTGGTTTTGAAGCCGAAGGCCACTTAATTAGCATCGTTAGTAAGACCTAATTAGCTAGTCAAAATAAAAATTCAGAAACAAAAAATGTTGTCTAAAACTCGAAAGTAAAATTGTGAGATCAATTAGTAGTAGCGCCGCCATACACCGCCCGCTGGCCGGCCGGGGTCATCGACATTACGCAGCCGGCGGCCGGCGTATAACGACGTGGTCTCGATCGAAAATCATTGACGCAACTTTTTTATCTTATGACGTACAGAAATTTTGATTTATGGATAGAGGAATTTATTTAATATACGACATTTTTTTTCCTAAACCAATAAAAAGTCAGCGTGTATGATTTTAGAGTTTTGCGGTTACTAGCTGTAATTAGTATTTAACAAAAAACTATATTACACCGCGGTAGGTCCCAAAATACTAATAACAGTGGCTGGAGATAAAAGCTATGCTTGCTTAACTCAAATACCAGTCACTCCCAATCTTCTGGTAATCATGTGCCTACGTCTATGTAATCATTATGTTATGTAATGTAAGATTGTGGAGAAAAGTAAAAAACCTTAAAATTCATCTTATCATCTTCTCATCTTCACGTCTTTTTAGTCTCCACTGCAGGAGCATAACCCTCTCTGTGGTACTAGATCCATACTTGGTCAGAGCAGCGACAAGATTTTGCCTTCACTCACCTCGCTGGCCAGACGGGTTCGAGAGGTCTCATGATGTTTATAAGCTTTTTTCAGCTTTTATTTTCAGTCGCCTAATATCGTAATTTATAGGTATGTGTGTGGTGTAAGTATCTGTATGTATGTACACATATTGTTGCAGGTTCTATTTTGTATTCTATTTACAGTTAATCTGACAAACTGCACCGCCTATTTCTTAAATATTTACATCTCACTCTACCCAAAGGTTGACTGGAAGAGATAACAGAAAAAAATGAATAAGACAGCTTATAATTTTTTTTTTGTTTTTTGTATTTCTTTTTGTTTATGGTGCAAAAAAAGAGTATTTGTATTGTATTGTATTGTCGCCTTCTACGGCATCCACGGGAAGACTTAGTGGTTCTATTCTACTCTGCAGGAAACCGTGTGGCAGAGTAGAATAGGACCACTAAGGCTTAAATTTTGATTTATCATAAGGTTATTTGTCAAAAGTACGGACAAAGTCAACGGAGGTGCACTTACAAATTACTGACATGTAATCCAGAGTCGGCGAATGCAATTAGGAAACTGGAGGAGAAGCTCAATGAATGAGGTATCCACTCCTTGGCTGATTGCATTCCGGACTAAGTTTAGTCCTCTGTTTAAACCACTATCCATTTAGAAGAAGTAAGTTGACTGATAAGAAAGTGATGTGATTGGTAGACGTTATTTTGTTTAGGATAGATATTAGTTAAAATCTAAATTTACTATGACAGCACTTTTATAATGAGGAGTGGTCTTTACCGTTTTTGACCAACGCCAAAAAACGAGGGGGGGTGTCCTAACTTTGGTAAACTGAAAAATATGGGTCCAGTACTTTAAAAGACGGACTAATAACAAATATACTTTCCTGACGCTGTCTTCACCATAGGTAAATACACCATAGACAAATATTAAATTGTTTAAACTTTTTTTTGATACTCATAAAACTAAATTAAAAATTAAATAGAAGTGAAGTTGTTCTGCTATATACAGCAATTAAACCGTCCCAGAACTCTCGTTTCATTTAAAAGCCAGACGTTCGGACGACGTCTTCTACTTCAAAACTTCTAACTACTTTGAATGGTGCTTTTTTACTAGTTAAATCTTGTACAGGACTTGGTCGCCTGCGGCTTTGGACGTTTTCTTTATAAAAAAAGGTTTCAAAATATATACTTACTATTACGCTAACATTTAATAACATCGTAGCTAAAGGGAATTAAGAATTAACGAAAGTCGCGCTTATGAAAATAAAGAGAGATAATTTTTTGTTTATTCTTTTATTATATATATATAAACACATCATTATTTTTCATATGCAACACTAAATTATACAAACTAAATTTTAAATTAATAAAAGAAAAACTTTTTATTGCACCAATACTGAAAATCTATATTACAAGCTTTTATTTAACTTGCAATGAATCTTTATGTATGTGTAAATGTTTGTTTAGGTCAAATTTTGCAACTCAATTATCAACCAGTTATTCTAACCGATTTAGCTGCAGTTTTGTATACTTATATATACAATACAATATTATGAAGTCAATGAGCTATTCTGACATAATGGAGACGGGGGATACTCGGCGGAACTCAGTTATAAAACAACATAACCTCATTGAGTAGATAAGTTACGCTATTCCATCGAGTTTGGGCTTATTTCATTTGTCTCAAAAAATACTTTGGTCTCACATAAAAAATTTGTACAAAAATGTAATTGTTTCTAAAAACAAAGGTATATAGAAGAAACTGAATTATTGACTGACATATCAACGCACAACCCAAACTGTTGCACTAAGAAAGGATTTTTCAGGATTTACCCCCTAAGAGTATGGATTTCAATAATGAAAATAAAATATGAAATATTTAGGCAAAATACCACGAAAGCGTACTAAAATCGGCGCATCAGATCTTAATACGATTATAGAAATGAATGAAACAAAATAGCCATTTATTCTACTACCAGTTAATATTTCACATGTTGTTAAAAAATTATTCACACACAATAAATTAAATCAGAGTATGCGATGAAACACGTAGTGATTTCTATATTTTCTTATGATGGAACATCAACACCGCAACTTTATAACTAGGCATGTCAATTTGTTAGTAATATTACTTAAATAATTTATTCAATTGTCAATTAATGTAAAACAAATAATCGGATACTACATACATACATACATACTATCACGTCTTTATCCCTAATGGGGCAGACAGAGCATTTTGGGTCTTGCGGCTCTATGCAGAGCCCAGGACCAAAAAGCCACTTTTAGCGTCATGGTGGGCGAGAAGATGGAAAAGCAATCAATACAGTGATGGGTTGCTAGCCGCATCGCCTGTTAACATGATTCGCATTTTTGCCCATTCCCTCGATCGGCTTTTACGATCTGCGCGGGAAGAGAAGCAGCTGGTACATTCTAAGTTTTTTCGTTTCTCCCAGACCAGCATGGGAGTACATAATACTATTAAAAGGTAGTAAAACTTAAAAATCATCTTAAGTCTTTAAAACATTTTTTCGTTTTAATACTCCTTTTACAGCTGACTTCCTTAACGAGTTAGTCTGTAGCTTAATTACCGCACAATCTCGAACATCCTCCAGTATTTACAGTCAGCACAGTATTTAGTATTTACAATCGGACTTCCAATTAACGCTAACGAATTGGGAGTCTTAGGAAAAGTAATACCTTTTGAACGACAATTAAGGAGAAAAGGAGAAATAATTGAACGAACTCTTTCATCTAAGTACGTTTCTGGTTACTTTTTTATCTGTGCTCCTTCAGGTCCCGAAGTGCGCTGACACAGGTATGGTACTTCATAGAAACGGAGTAACATGTATACCTAGTACCTACTACTACAAACGAAACAATATATCTGTGCACATGTCAAATGTGTGAGTTAAACAATCAGGGTCGCCACCACAGAATTTGTTGTTTTCCTTACCTGATTTCATCACTTGGAAATCTATTTTCGTTCGTTATTGTTTTTCGTGAATAAACTATGATAATATGCGCTGTTTCTCACCATTGTGATTCAAATATCCGAAGTGACTAGCGTAACGTCAACGTGGGACTAGCAACAACCCTATTTTTCAGGAGCTTACAAGGCCCAAAAGCGGGGGAGGGGTTGCGACGACTCCAGATTGCGGGGGACGGTGTGAGTTTCCGTTCTGTACGTAATACTATTAATTCTGTGGCGCTGATTAACATTTAAATGTCACGACACTGCTCCGTCGCGCGCTTGTATTGGCCTGTGTCATTCCCCGTTTAGGTATCGAAAATATAAGTACATTTTTACTATGGCGTCGGCTTCGGAGTGGGAAATTTAGTGACATGAATCGTATGTCTAGATTTATAAGAATGAAATTGGCTTGCAATGAACTTCTAAGTATCTTGACGAAAAGGACGAGTCCTGACTCGAGCTAAATTTAACCATGTCGCTAACGTCATTGAGTAGATATTTCTTTGAATTCCTTTGCTGGGTAAGACTTCTGTACGCGAGTACTAGGACATCTGCGATATTGGTTACCATTTGACACTTCGCTGCGAAGCCAACAGCTTTTTCCTCACCGTGTGTTAAGCCTATATACACGCTTGTTAGTCGCACAAATGCGTGCTAGTTACGGGTAAGAACGAGCTAGGCATGTGTATCTAGCTTTTGCCAGCACAAAGCATGCCAGTACAAAGCATGCCATGAGATAGCAGCCAGTTAGATTTTTTAGGGGCATAATACACTATCATTTATCTTGGATCATAGATCATATCATTGACTCATATTCAATGATATTGGATAACGTAATATAGACATATGATTCATTTTCTCCTTGATATTATATTGGATCAGATATATGAGCATTTAAATGATCAGAGATATTTGACAATGTAATATCCCCTTACTTAAAGTGTGTTTTGTCTCGTTCTTGCTTTGTCAAATATTGAAAAGAGGGAAAGGGACAAAATAAGTTTTAACTAAAACAGGTTTAGCTAACGCTTGTTAAATTTTGAATATGAAGGTAAGTCTTTTAGTCATTTGCAGGGAAAATGGGAATAGTCGTAATAGTTTTGAAACTCTCATACAAAGAATTCAACGAAAAAGTCAAAGTAACAAATAACATCATCATGTTTTATATGACATGCTATTCGCTTGTTCACAAAGGAATACAATTGGAATATAAAACAATAAAAGCGACACGAGATCCGAATCCGCGCTAAGGCGACAACATCACAAAGCGTTGACACCTTCACAAAGGGGAAAATAGTGACGGTACATAAGGATAACATATGCTACGCACTATTACGGATATATACGGGACACATAGCGCGATGAACCGATGGCCGATGGGGCAAAAAGGTTCTCATCCACGTACAGGCAAGCGAAGATCGTAGGACACCCACCCACAAAATAGTCTGACGACCTGACCAAGGTCACTAGAAGGCGCTGGATGCAAGCCACTCTAGATCAGTACTTTTGGAAATCTTTGGGAGAGGCCTTTGTCCAGCAGTGGACGTTGTGCGGCTGAAATGGATGCTACGCACTATTACATACATACATACTATCACGTCTTTATCCCTAATGGGGCAGACAGAGCATTTTGGGTCTTGCGGCTCTATGCAGAGCCTAGGGCCGCAAGACTCAAAAGCCACTTTTAGCCTCATGGTGGGCGACAAGATGGAAAAGCAATCAATACAGTGACGGGTTGCTAGCCGCATCGCCTGTTAAAATGATTCGCACTATTAGCTAAATGATTATATCTCACTTTCTATTATGTCATGATTTAAATAAAGTACTAGATGACAGCTATGTCAGATGCCTTTAGGAAGTTTGGAAAATTTGACACTACTGTTACATGATACCACCGGTACGTGACACACTCCTAAAGAAATCATCATTAGGTCTTTTTGTCTTCACTACAGGAGCACGAACCCTCTCTGTACTACCAGAGCCAAACTTGGCCAGAGCAGTCAGAGGACTTGGCCTACACTCTCCTCGCTGACAGGCGGGTTGGAGAGGTCTCATTGACGTTTATAAGCTTTGTTTAGCTTGTGTTTCCTAAGTCGCCTTCTATGATATCCAAGGGAGGACTAGGAGTGGCCTTATTCTACTTTGCCAGAAACCACACGGCCTTCCAAAAGAAAGAAAGTTCGAGATTCGTTTCCAAGTGTATTCTTCAAAGATAATGAAATAAAAAAAGCCTTGAACTATTAAAATAAAATGAGAGTTTCAGTCAATCACGGAAAAGAAAAATAATTGGCCAAGTGCGTGACGGGCCACGCGCAGTGTAGGGTTTCGTAGTTGCGAATGCCAACTTTGAGTTCTTGCCACTAAAAACGTCTAAAAACGAATATCTATTGAATTTGTATGAAAATCTCGTTTTTCAAGTACATTTTATAAGTTGATCGCCTATAACTTTTTAATTTGTATACTCTACTTGGCTCTGATAGTGTTCCTTAAAACTACATTATATATACTATAGCTGTGATTTTTTTCACGTGGCCATATATAACCGTTTAGCAGATAGAGGGGGGGGACACTTGACTCAAACAAAAATTTGAACTTTAAACCCAAATATTTCAGGAATGGATCCCTAAATCGAAAAATGGTGTTCACAAGCTAACAATATTTTTGAAAGACCTATTCAACAATACCCCACATAATGTGTTTGTCGAGAAAAAAAATATTGACTACGTCTTTACTTCTATGGCAGCTACACTGAAAAAATTTTTTTTTCCATTTTTTATTTTTCGACTGTTTCGCCATAATTAATATACATATCCACGCCAAATTACAGCTTTCTAATACTTATAGTTTCTCTGTAGGACCGTGGACAGACAGACAGACAGACATGTCGAAACTATAAGGGTTCCTTGTTTACTACGGAACCCTAAAAAAGTGGAAGTGCCAAACGGGCGTAGCGTGCGTGTCATAACTCATAATAATCTCAACTGCACTTAATCCCGACAATATATTTTGACGCAAATTAAGACCTTATGTTAATCATCGTGAAGTTTATTATTGCTTCTTTGGAATACTACGCCATCTATGATAAAGTTAAATCGTATCGCAAACGAAATTGAGTAGATATTTCTTAGAATTCCCTTGTAAGTAAGATTTCCGTACGCGAATACATATAATTTTTATTAATAAGACATATACTATTTAAGATATTTTTGAATTTTACTCCCTCTTTTGAGATGATTTGTGCATTAAAGTCTTTCAATTCTGTCTTATATTTATTTTAGTTGAAAGGCGGAAAAAATCGCTTTTTGCCTGTCACCACGTAACAGGTGGGCCGCTGGTAAATTTTAATATTCCGGTAACGGTTACAGCACTGACTACAAACAAATAGATACTACTAAATCAAAATTTAATTGCATCAAATACGCTTTTTGCCGTTTCCCATTTCTGTCCCGGTTTTGGGCAATCTTTATATATAAAAATTACGTGTAACTTTGTTTGTCTAAGATGGACTCCTAAACTACTGAAACGATTTTAAATTTGATTTGCACTTGTGCAATTTGATCCATGAATGAATTAAAATAAAATGAATTAAAATACTGACTTTGTTATACAAACTGACATTACCTACTCGTATCAAAAAACTACCAAACAAAACAATCTTTATTTATACAGTAATAATAATAATTACTAACTAATTTTATATTAGATAAATACTAACGAAAAATAAAACCGCATGCCGTTCCATTTTTTTTTTTCTTTTGCTATGCCCTATCAGGGCTCATGTTGTACCTACTAATTTAAGAAGTGACTATGTAGTAAAGTGTTATATATGTACAATATGAAACGCAATAAATGAATTGAATGAATGAATGGATCTAACTTGAAATATAGGATAGCACGCGAATGAAGTCGCAGGCATCAGTATATGAATAAATAAATTTAAGAAGTTCTTACTTATCAGGCAGCAAAGAAAAATCATAGAATCTAGAAGATTCCTCCAAGTTAAGGTAATCTTTTTAAATAGATGACGGGCTGACACTGCATTATTGTGCAAGATCGGTATTCATTCAACTATCCCTTGTGGCTTACTTGCCTTTCTTTTAATGAGAACTCGGTAACCTTACGTTTTTGCAAGTGGCACTATGAGTGGTCCTCACAGTGCCACACACACACACACACACTAAATGACCATAAGTGGAATGTTTTTTTTAAGCTTGACACGTAAGACCGTTGATCCCGGCAGCCATCATTTACCTTTGCAAGTCCTTGACTATGGTGTAGTATCTATTTAAGTGTTGGTCTGTAGGTAGCCTTTGTTGCAAACTCGAGCCTGAGGTGCTTGAATTTGTAAATAGTTTGAGACTAAAATATTACTGATGCTGGGCAGCTTTCAGCAGATTTCATTTTTGGGGTTTGGTCGGCCAACGAGGACTCTGGCGCTTTTGGGTCCTATGCAATATTCGCACCTTTTTGGATGATGAATTGAATTTTTTCCTTCGTGTATATCGTCATCATTATCAGGTATTTTGGTCTCCACTGCAGGAGCACGACCCTTTTTGTACTACCAGAGCCATACTTAGCTAGAGCAGCCAGAGGGCTTGGCTCTATACTCTCCACGCTGGCCAGACGGGTTCGTGTATATCACGCTCCATAAACATTATAAGCCGCGCTTTTGAAATTAAAATGTTTAGTTTAAACATAGTGCTAACATTTCTCCCATGCTGGTCTGGGAGGAATAAAAAAAAAACTTAGAATGTACCAGCTGCTTTTCTTCCCACGCAGATCGTAAAAGCCGATCGAGGGAATGGGCAAAAATGCAAATCATGTTAACAGGCGATGCGGCTAGCAACCCATCACTGTATTTATTGCTTTTTCATCTTCTCGCCCACCATGGCGCTAAAAGTGGCTTTTGGATCTTGCGGCCCTGGGCTCTGTATAGATCCGCAAGACCCAAAATGCTCTGTCTACCCCATTAGGGATAAAGACGTGATAGTATGTATGTATGTATGTATGCTAACATTTCTCCATATTATTAAACATTTTAATTGAATTAAACATTCAAACGATAAACTAAGTTAACAATTATAAAATAGTTTATTGCAAAATGGTTTGTATGTAGTATCTTCGAACATAAATGTTATTGTTTGGGATTTTGAGCACAAACTCGATGCTTTAATCCTAGCGAGGTGTCTGATTGAGTTTCTTATTTAATCTCAGTATTTGATGTCTCTCTGAGAACAAATAGGAGAAAGTACATAAGACCACTACTCAAATGTAATATTTGAAGTCTACATTTTATCTATGGATATATTTATCTTTGGATAGTTTAATTACCACGATCCCAGCTCTTCTTCCACCCACTGCTGAACACAGGGTACTTTTCGTCAACGCCACCTATCTCGGTCCTGTGCTGCCCTCATCCACTGTTATTTATAATTAGGTATTTTGTCTTCACTGCTGAAGCACGACCCTCTCTGTACTACCAGAGCCATACTTGACCTGAGCAGCCAGAGGACTTGATCTACACTCTCCAAGCTGGCCAGACGGGTTGGAGAGGCCTCATTGATGTTTATAAGCTTTGTTTACACATACATACACACACACTATCACGTCTTTATCCCTAATGGGGCAGACAGAGCATTTTGGGTCTTGCGGCTCTATGCAGAGCCCAGGGCCGCAAGACTCAAAAGCCACTTTTAGCGTCATGGTGGGCGAGAAGATGGAAAAGCAATCAATACAGTGACGGGTTGCTAGCCGCATCGCCTGTTAAAATGATTCGCATTTTTGCCCATTCCCTCGATCGGCTTTTACGATCTGCGCGGGAAGAGAAGCAGCTGGTACATTCTAAAGTTTTTTCGTTTCTCCCAGACCAGCATGGGAGCTTTGTTTAGTTTTTATATTCTAAGTCACCTCCACTTGGATTGGCCCTATTCTACTCTGCCGGAAACCACACAGAAAATCCACTATTATGAATACGACCGAACTACTTTTAAGGGTTGGAACACATCTGTATTTTTCTGAACTTTTGTATGCTGCTATTCTGTTATTTGGAATCGTCATTTGTTTGCGAGAGAGAGCGATGATGAATCAGCAGAGTTCCTTTCCTTTCCGCCGCCCTTTCTCGCTTTAGCAAATGGTGATTCTGAGCGATAAAAAAGAAAGTGCAGTTCAATAGATGTAGCACCCTAATAGCCCAAAAACTAGTCACAAACGAACTTGTTGGCCAACAGCACATCTGTTATTACTTTATTTTGTGCGCTACGCTTGTTCAGCTCTCAATTGTTAAGGCGGAGTCAATATTCTAGACGACACGTCTCGGTCCTATTAATAATTTAATATCTTGTTGACATTTTCATGCTGAAACTGACAAATAAATTACTTTAGTAAATACGATATGATGTTGCTGCACTGTTTTTAAATGTTATTTATTTAAGTTTGCTATTGAAGACTTCAAGGCGGAGAGTATGTTGCTGGCAACTCTGACGTACCAGCGACAATTGATGGCACCCCTCGCACGATCGTCAGAGCGGTGTACTTCTGTATTTTATTGTCGGATGACACCAATTGTACATTTTCCTGTCAATATTTAAGGTTAAAACTTAGTTTTAATCAACGCCGCGATAGGGTTCCTCAGTAGCTACAGTTTACGGGCCCGTTTCGCAAGACCTGCCCCCTAGCATACCGTTCATAACTCAAAATGAAGGTTATACCACGCGATGGACTAGTGCTATCAAACTCTTTCTTTTAGCTGGATATTGATAGAAGATAGCGCGATAAACGCAGTCGCCAGTGCCATGCTGCGGGGGCTGGTCGAAAATCTAAAAGAATTATGACAATAAACGATGCGGCTATCTGTGCCTTTCTGACTTATACCTATTAAAAAAGGTCCTCTTAGTTATTGGCCGCGGGGTCTATTACGCTGAGATAGATAACCTAGGCGAAATTACTTTAGCAACCAGCCTGTATTCGCTTAACTTCATTCGCGTTCACAGCGTGTCAATCCAAAGGCATGTAAATGTAATCAAGTGAAAGTGCGAAAACATAAACCCTTCCGCTCGTAAATCGTGTTAGTGTTGTAGTTTTAGATGGATGAGCTGATCACTGGCCCCGGGGAAATGGATAGCTTTTGCACTATCTGGAAAAACATTTGTTTCGTGTAATGTCTTAACGTTAATAAATTACATAGTATGTGATTTGAATTACTGAGATTCCGACACCAGTTAGTTCATGCAAACTATTGCCGGCCGGCGCCCACCCACTGTCAGGCCCAGCATACCTGCCACCTGCAGCCCGTGTGCACCCGCCACCAACAGCCGATGCATGATCCCTCCCATATAAGTTATAAAGTTTATCAACATCATCATTTCAGCCGCAACGTCCACATACAACTTCCACAAAAATACTTGTTCTTCCACAAAAACCACATAGAAACTACGAAAATCGATGACACAACTTCAGCGATGTCAAGTTCTGAACGACAGAACAACTGCCTGTGTGGTGAAGTGGTTAGAGCGTTCGGCTCAAACCCGGAGGTCGCGGGTTCGATTCCCAGCGGGGGCAACGGCTTTGTGTTGTTGTCCTAGTTTGGTTAGGACATTGCAGGCTGATCACCTGACTTTCTGATAAGTAAGATGATCCGTGCTTCGGAGGGTACCTTAAGCCGTCGGTCCCGGTCACTGTCTTTGCCATTGGTCGTTACCTAAAACCGTGTCAGAGGCCTTTAAGGTGGTTTAAAAACTCTGACACTAGTGTTAGTCACTAACACACACGATAAGAAGAAGCGATATCAATCCCAGTGCTTCTTACCCTGAGTGCTCATTCGAAACATCTGTAACTCGTTAACAGCCGTTAAAACTTTAAATGAATACCGAAAGTGTTGTAAAAATATTTAATGACAGTCCCGAACTCTGTAACAGCTTCGGCCTGACCGAGCCTTGCCAAGATTGCGAGTTGTTCAAGTTGTACTGCGGAATAAGTTGGGCTGTTACGGTTTTGATGTAATGTAATTTTGTAATATTAAATTTTGTTTTTCCGTGCCGGTTTTCGGCAGAGTGGAATAGTGCCACGCCAAGTCCTCCCGTGGATGTCGTAGAAGGCGACTTAGGAAATACAAGCTAAACAAAGTTTATAAAAATGAATGAGACCTCTCCAACCCGTCCGACCAGAGTGGATAGTATAGGCCAAGTCGTCTGGCTGCTCTGGCCAAGTATGGCTCTGGTAGTACACAAGGTCGTGCTCCTGCAGTGGAGATCAAAAGACCTGATGATGATGATAATGATGATTAAATTTTACTAGTTTTACAGGCACAAAGAGATGATGATTGGTGAATAGTAATGACAGTGTGGTAACGTGAGATGGCAAGTGTAGCGTGGGTTGTCCGAGAACTAGACGGGTTGATATCATAGACCTACATTTTTTACTGCCCTAGCCGAGTGCGATAGATAATACGACAACTGTCATCTTAACAAACGACAACTGTCATCTTAACAAGACCAAAAGAGATAGTGATCAAGTTTTCATAAAAAACATATACGAGTATAAGCCATTGTAAACTGTGTTAATTTGTAAGTTATCTTACCTTGTAAAGATGGTATCATACTACTTTACCGATAGTTCGTGTATTAGGTACAACAAATACAACCGTTTTAAAGTTACACAAAAATATTTCGTTACTGGTCACATTTTTGTACTTTTTAAATCCTAATGTTGATATCTCGGTTCGGAAGGGTAGTTTCGTTTGAAAGTGGTTTCTTTCCACGTATAAGGATGGGGTGCGTATTGCTTAATATAATTACATTTTATATATTTACATTTCAATAACGTTCATAAGATATAATGTTAATTTGACATAATCATTAAGGTATATATTTTTAATAGCTATAATATTCATTACATTTTCATTTTAAAAAGCATAAAATCATTTATATAACGTTTATGTACACTACACATCACCTGTTATACAACTTGTGCGGTATACAGGACAAAAAGTATATCATTCAAAAAGTATATTGTTGAAAAGAGATATCATTCAAAACATATAACTATCAAAATCATATTGTTTAGAAGATATATGACTTAAAAACCATACCATCTAAAAAGTATAGACAGACGAAAATAATTCAAATTTGGGAAATCTCATAAACTTTAATTTTCCTATAAGAAAAACTCAAGGTATAGGATAGGTTTATAAAGGTGCAAAGTTTAAACAAAGAAGTAGGCAATGTCCATTAAAATATTTTATTACATAAAAGAAACTGTGAATAAGATACCCAAAAGTGGGGGCTAACATAAAAATAAAATATCTAAATTTGTCAGTAAACGATTAGATTAGTAAAAAAATCTGACTAGAAAATAGTAAAAAAAGAAGTCATATCATAAAGGCTACAAAAACTAACCAATTTTTTTATTAAAAAAAAATCTTGCCAATAGCCAAGCTATGAAAACAAATTTTTCACCCAAGCCTCAAGGTATAAAAATTTGGTTACACATACAAAATGCGCGCGCATTTTGTATGTGTAACCAAAATTTTCCGCCTAAGCCCCAAGGTATGAAAAATTTGGTTACACGTACAAAATGCGCGCGCATTTTGTACTTGTAACCAAATTTTCCGCCCAAGCCCCAAGGTATGAAAAATTTGGTTACACATACAAAATGCGCGCGCATTTTGAATGTGTAACCAAATTTTTCGCCCCAGGCCCAAGGTATGAAAGAAATAAAAAAATAACTAACTTATTTTTTACGAACCGAAGCCCGCGACTTCGCTCGCGTGGACTTTATGTCTCTTGAAAATGCTCATCAGGCTGAACAACTTTTACTAAGGCACCATTTTTATATCTCTTATAGTTTAGCTAGACCAGTATAGTTCTGCATCAGGTGTTCTTCCAAAATTATTTATACCCTGTATGTTGCCCAGGCTTACAGCTATATAACTAAAAAAGTTTAATTTGAATCCGTCCATCATTTCCGGAGATTAGCGTGTAATAACAGACAAACAGACAGACTTTTTTTAAATTCTTACTCCATTACTATATCTCCTTCGACCTAATATTTTTTTTGAAATATATCTAATGTACAGACACTTTTTTACTGTTTTATTATATGTATGATATAGATTTAATTTCACTTATTATTGTTTAGTCTATTTTCATTGTAAGAGTAACCATTCACAAGTAACACTATTTCGTAGTTTTAAACGTTTCGCACTTATGTTTTATTTATGGCTAACAAACTAAAATTTGAGGAAGGAAATTATCTATTAATGTTAATACGTAATCAGTAATTACATTATGTGATTGCGACATATTAATATATTGTTTTCAACCCTCCTGCATTG
Source organism: Acrobasis consociella (assembly GCA_963555685.1). Classification (NCBI taxonomy): domain Eukaryota; kingdom Metazoa; phylum Arthropoda; class Insecta; order Lepidoptera; family Pyralidae; genus Acrobasis; species Acrobasis consociella. The sequence goes on along the minus strand of OY743108.1, from coordinate 22,617,621 downwards.
GCTTGTCTTAATAAAATTATCCGCAACATACTGCCAGGCGCTATATCAAAAGTTTGTTATATCTAATGATGATTATATACAAAGAATCTTCTACTAATCGATTCATATACGCAATGATTATTATGCTTAATAATATATCTACAGAAAGTTTATTATACGTAACGTAAATAGATTTCGAGAATTTTATACGACTTTAAATGTATACGAAAGGTTTGTTAGGTTAAATAATTATTATTTAAACGATTTTATGGGTTAGAAAAGTATGATTTATGATTTTTATCTTTATTGATAATTATACCGACCAAAATTATACATTTCGTTGGTATTTATTCAAAATAATATATATATTGTTGTTCTGTCTTATACTACTTACCCATAAGGATGTTTTTACGATTTCCGCGAGTTGTACAAGTTGCGAAATAAGGTTGGGTTTTGTGCTTTTAATTTTGAATACTTTGTAATATTCTACGCTAGTCTGGGAGTTAAAATAAATTAGACCAGCCACCTATTTACTTTTTTTCCACGCAAACTGATTGAGAAAATGTGTGAAAATCATACCAATAGCACAGAATTAATAATAGTATTACATACAGAACGGAAACTCGCACCGTCCCCCGCAATCTGGCGTCCCCGCAACCCTTCCCCCGTTATTGGGACGTGTAAGCGCCTGTAAAACAGGGTTATTGGTTTTCGCACGTTGACATTACGCGAGTCACTTACGATTATTGAATTATAATTGTGAGAAATTACGCACATTATCATTGTTTATCCACGGAAAACAATAAATAACGAAAATTTTATAGATTTCCGAGTGATGAAAACAGGTAAGCAAAGCAACAAATTCTGTGGTGGCGACCCTGATTGTTTAACTCACACATTTGACGTGTGCACGGACGGATTGTTTCGTTTGTAGTAGTACTAGGTATATATGCTGCTCCGTTTGTATGAAGTGCCATACCTGTGCCAATAAGCAAAGCGTCAAGCCATGTTACTATGTCTGAATGTCTTTTTCATCTTCACGCCCACTAAGGTGCAAAATGTGGCCTTATAGTCTTGCGGCCCTGGGTTGTGTATGCTTAAAAGTGATTCACATTACTCTATCTGCCCTATTAGAAAATGAGACGTGACTGTGTGTAAGTGAATACTTTGTAATCGACATTAATGATGGTATTGATACTATCGATAGTATCGGAAATCAGCAGCTCCATACAAAATTAAATACCGACCGTTCCAATATGTATATTACGTATAGCTGTAGATTTTTTTGCCATTTCAGGAATGGGAGAAACCGATAAATGGAACCTACACAAGCTACTCAACATTACCTTAAGGGTCCCCCGACCCTAGACCAAAATAAAACTTTCCATACAAACGTAGTCTACGTTTTATTTCAAAACGACATGTCCGATTTGGGCAAAATTTTGTAATTTCAAAGATATTGCAATTATCTAGGTTTATAACTAGTTTCCGACACTAAAAATATGAACTTGAAATAGAATATAGTGTTTTATATCATTTTTGACCATTAGTATGGGAAACTTCTAAATCGTTATATTTTCTTTCCAGTATCTTTCATAACTTTAGTATAGGAAATCAGTTATAACCCTAGATAATTGCAATTTCTTTACAATTACCAATTTTTACCGGAATCTGACATGTGGTTTCAAAATTGAACGTAGACTACGTTTGTATGAAGGGTCGGGGGACTTTTAACGGATCGGACAGGGTTTTCTTTACATATTGTACAAAACACCGATAGTCTATCGACAAATTTTCAGCAGTTGGTTGTCTTGAAGAGATCGCTCTAAGCGATAAAACCGCCCATTGTATATTTAGATTAGGAGGTCACGACAAATTTGGTAACGATAAGGGATATGGCTGACTCTGGTTTTATAGAATAAAGAGCACCTCTCTGATGCAAAATATGTTGGTCTGCCTGCGTGAAGTGGTTGCGTTACTTAGATATGGCGCCTGAAAAGTTGATTATCGTGACCAACAAAAAAATGATAAGGGATATGGCTGAATCTTGTTTCACAGGATGAAGAGCACCTCTCTGATGCTAAATATGTTGGTCTGCCTGCGTGAAATGGTTGCGTTACTTAGATATGGCGCCTGAAAAGTTGGTTATCGTGACCAAAAAAAAATGATAAGGGATATGGCTGACTCTTGTTTTACAGGATGAAGAGCACCTCTCTGATGCTAAATATGTTGGTCTGCCTGCGTGAAGTGGTTGCGTTACTTAGATATGGCGCCTGAAAAGTTGGTTAGCGTGACCAATAAATGATAAGATAAATGGCTGATTCTGGTTTTACAGGATGAAGAGCACGTCTCTGATGCTAAATATGTTGGTCTGCCTGCGTGAAGTGGTTGCATTACTAAGATATGTCGCTTGAAAGTTGGTTATCGTAAACAAAAGAAAAAAATAATAACGTAAATAGCTGACTCCAGTGTCACAGAACAAAGAGTACCTCTCTGATACAAATTTTGTCGGTCTGCCAGCGTGAAATGGTTGTGTTGTGAAACTTAGATATGATGCCTAAAAAGTTGGGTCTCGTGATGAAAAAATAATGATAAGGTAAATGGCTGACTCTAGTTTCACAGGGTGAAGAGTACTTCTCTGATGCTAAATATGTCAGTCTGACTGTGTGAAGTAGTTGCGTTACTTAGATACAGTAGCGTGCGTTCATACAAACACATAAATTTGTCTACCCTGTGTCACCCTAATATTGATGCCGTAATTCGCAAATGTACTACCTACAAAATTTTCGGATTTTACTTTTTTATATCTAAGTAACGCAACCACTTCACGCAGGCAGACCAACATATTTAGCATCAGAGAGGTGCTCTTCATCCTGTGAAACCAGAATCAGCCATTTACCTTATAATTTTCTTTTTTTGTCCAGGTAACTAACTTTTCAGGCGCCCTATCTAAGTAACGCAACCACTTCACGTAGGCAGATTGACATATATTTAGCATCAGAGCGGTGCTCTGCATTCTGTAAAACCGGAGTCAGCCATTTGCATTACCATTTTTTTGCTCACAATAACCAATATTTCAGGCATCATATCTAAGTTACGTAACCATTTCACGTGGGCAGACTGACATATTTAGCATCACAGAGGTGCTTTTCATCCTATGTAACTAGAGATAATCAATTACGGTATAATTTTTTTTTTGGTCGCGATAGCCAACTTTTCAGGCACCATATCTAAGTAACGCAACCACTTCACGCAGGCAGACCGACATATTTGGCATCAGAGAGATGCTCTCAATCCTGTGAAACCAGAGTCAGCCATTTACCTTATAATTTTCTGTTTTTGTCTAGGTAACTAACTTTTCAGGCGCCCTATCTATGTAACGCAACCACTTCATGCAGGCTGATCGACATATTTAGCATCAGAGAGGTGCTCTTCATTATGTGAAACCAGAATCAACCATTTACTTTATCATTTATTGGTCACGCTAACCAACTTTTCAGGCGCCATATCTAAGTAACGCAACCACTTCACGCAGGCAGACCAACATATTTAGCATCAGAGAGGTGCTCTTCATCCTGTGAAACAAGAGTCAGCCATATCCCTTATCATTTTTTTTTGGTCACGATAACCAACTTTTCAGGCGCCATATCTAAGTAACGCAACCACTTCACGCAGGCATACTAACATATTTAGCATCAGAGAGGTGCTCTTCATCCTGTGAAACAAGATTCAGCCATATCCCTTATCATTTTTTTTGGTCACGATAACTAACTTTTCAGGCGCCATATCTAAGTAACGCAACCATTCCACGCAGGCAGACCAACATATTTAGCATCAGAGAGGTGCTCTTTATTCTATAAAACCAGAGTCAGCCATATCCCTTATCGTTACCAAATTTGTCGTGACCTCCCGTTCTAATTGGTGTAATAAAGAGTTTTTCACTCATTACTTCAGCCGCATAACATCCACTGCTAAACATAGGCCTTTTCTAAGGATTCCCAAAATTACCGATCTAAAGCGGACTGCATCCATTAAGGCTCCTACCCGCGCTAGCGACCTTGAAAACACAAAAAAATAATTTCTCTCTCTGTAAGTGAGATTATCAGAAACCCTCGTACAACTTTTTAGCTAGTATCCTTAAGTTTCATTAGAACCTCGAAAGTCATTGAAATACTATCCGCTTTAGAAACCTTTACAAAAAGAGTCAAAAGTGGCCGTTTTTAGTATTTTTTTCAAAGGAAACTACAGCGTATTGTATTTCAATGACTTTCGAGGTTCTAATGAAACTTAAGGATACCAGCTAAAAAGTTGTACGAGGTTTTCTGATAATCTCACTTACAGAAAGAGAAATTAATTTTTTTGTGTTTTCAAGGTCGCTAGCGCGGGTAGGACCCTTAATACTTTTACATTAATATTTCATTTCAATAGAGCAGTATTAGGTATAAATATAATTGAAATTTGCGCCATCAATCATCTCGAGTTCTACCTTAGAAAGGCACGAAGAGTTGAACAGTTCGTTACACGATGTCAAGCTATGCCAGTGTCAAATACTGTTAGGTTCTTTGAAACCCAGTAGTACAGAGTTTATGGGTACAGACAGAGAGTTATTAGTATTACGGGACTTGCCGCGATTAATATCGTTTTTTGCCACATATTAAGACGACTCTTCTGCGCTTCTGCGCTTCTTCGCTGGCAGACTGTTGGAAACATAAATTATGTATTTTTTTATTATGGCAACATTTGCCCTTCTTCTTTATGATATTGTACAAGTATAAAGTGCTCGTGGAAATAAATCCCGTAAAAAGTAAAAACAGTTTCATTTCAAATAAATTTCATACAGTGACATTTACAAATTGGTGCCGAAACTATTCAGTTTATAATTTCCGCAAATCAAGAGCTATTTAAAGTGATACAGTGAATATTAGATAGTTCATTTCATCGGTCGGTGTGCGCCATTTTGTTTTCATATCACGGCGGAGTCAGCGTCTGCGGCGGGAAATTGGTCTGTTCTCGCTGCACACTTTGTGATCAGCCTTCTGAGGTCGCTAAGTTGACGGATACCGGATACGCAAATCGAGAAGTCGACGCCAACGAGAACACACTGACACTCGACTTGTCAAAGTTGTCAATCAAAGTGACAGCAGCGTCACTAACCAAACTTATCATCGCTTCACATTTATTTTCATATATTTTTTCATAAAAAAAAGGCATAACTTTTATCGAATTTCGCTGCAACTGTACAGCATTACGATGTCTGAAGCAGAGATCAAAAGGCTTGTTGCCGCAAGAGGCCAGTGCAAGGCATCATTGAGGAACTGAGATGGAGGTTTGGCTGTCAAGGGTAACCATATCGGTCTACCCTCTTTCTTCGACGTTTGTTGCATAAGTCCTTACGCACAACACTGACATCCAACGCAGTTCCTCAGTCTGCCAGCGACCATGACGGCAGAAGGGTCGTCAACACTCTGGCAAGAAACGATATATATCACAGTGAGTCCTGTAATACTAATAACAGTTATTGTGTCCGCGGAACTATAAAATGTATATATTGTGTTTTTTAGTGAATAAAGATTTTATCTATCTATCTATCTAAAATCATTTCCAGACAGAATATTTACAGCAAGCAAGGGATTTCTGAGTCGTGAGAGGGTTATGAGTTCCCACTACGGGATAAATTCCTAGTTTACAAGAGCTTACTCTCAAAAGTTGGTAGCGGTACTAATCATATAAATCAGAATAATAATCCCTCAACGACCGGGGCAAAATGCACATGAATATGGATATAGCTGAGACGTTCCTCTAATCGGCGTGTAAGGCAGAGTTGACGAGTTGGGAACTAGGTATCTTGGGAGTGTGCTCTTATTATACCCTTTGCAAAGATAAAATGATTACTAACGTAACAGATACCCAATGCCATAGAAACTATTGGAGGTAAGTAGGCAATTCTGGAGTTGCGGGTAGGCACACAAAGATGGCAGCACACACCACTTTTATGTTAAGTATATATTAAATTAATGCAAAATTAAAATGACACGTACCTATGCTGAAACTATCCAGATCAACTTGGCATACATTTAAATCTGAATTCTTTTAACACTGAACTTGGCTTCCATTTTCATATTTTATATTTTTGTTAGAATAGTATTGCCTAGAATAACATGTAGTATATATTTGTACCTGAAGAAGTGGGATACCCTTGGGATTCTACCAAATCAGCCCCTAGTCCCTTTGCCTTCTGCCTTCATTTGCAGTGGGTGACGGTTTGCCATGAAATAAAAAAATAATGCTCAAAATGACGCAGTGACAAAGCAGAGTTCTTCTTAAAAACCTCATTAAGGGAGCTAATTAAACGCCACAAAGGGAACACACTGAGTCTCGAGTTAAATCTCTTTAGGAATATATTCCGCCGCATGCCGCTAATGAAATAATTCGGTCCTACGTAAAGGACCAAGTTTCTTAGACTATCCCATTCGGGTGCGACATCTGTAATTTGGCAGAATTATAATCCGCTCTAAGTACCTTGTTTCATTTGATATTCATTTGACTTTTTAAACTTTATCCAGCTTTTGCTTAGCGTTTCGCATTTTAATATTAAGGATTATCTTCTTTTCGGATTATATATTACCGCAATCATTTATAAAAGATATGGTTTGTTACTTTATAATCGAACAATTCAAGTCACGTTCTGTATACAGTGGGCAGTTCATGAAATAGTAGGCTTATTTATATGGGGCCGTATGCGACAAAATTGGAAATGATATCTCCGTTTCTTTTAAGTAATTTATTTCAAAGTAAGATTAATTATCATTATTATCTTATCATTCTACTAAAAAACTCCACCTAATTGACATAAAATAAACATTTGTATTTTTTATCTAAATGGTTTATTTTTAAAATCAACACAAACAAAATCGTTGATCAATTTAATAAAATATCAAATAACAATAAATTACCAGATTGCAATTAAAGTGATAAGTCCCCCGATAATAAAATAGTGAATTCGAAACAGTATGTAAATATTAATTGCCCGATAACATTGATTAGCAAAGTCGTTCAACTTTCAAACGGTCGACATTGACATAAATCTGTGTACACCGAGAGCTAATGACCGATTTATTTAGCAAAGTTTCAAATTCAAATTCAAATATATCTATATTATCACTTAATAATCGTCATTGTTTGACGTCAAATGGTTACTTACAGCTAAGTTTACTACCGCTTGGTCTGAGACTACCGCCTCAGTTGGTCTGAGACTACCGCTTCCAAAACGCTAATGCAGAAGAAGCGGTAACAAACTGTCTTTCTTTCATCTACAGGTGTCCCCGGTTTAATCCACGGCAGTGGTTTTAAACAGCAAAAGGTCACATTATAGCCATCCTTTCCACTTGGCAATATTAATTGCCCAATAACATTGATTAGCAAAGTCGTTCAACTTTTAAACGGTCGACATTGACACTTATCTGAGTGGGTACACCGAGAATTAATGACCGATTTATTTAGCAGTCTTTCTATCATCTACAGTGGAATCAACGGTAGTTATTTTAAACAGCACAAGGTCACTTTAAAGCCATCCTTTCCACTTGGAAATATTAAAAACACAATATTACTAATAAGCAGAGTCGTTCAACTTTCAAACGGTCGACATTGATACTCATCTGAATGGGTACACCGAGAATTAATTAACGATTTATTTAGCAGTCTTTCTATCATCTACAGTGGAATCAACGGTATTTATTTTAAACAGCACAGGGTCACTTTATAGCCATATTTTCCACTTGGCAATATTAATTACTCAATGTTACTGATTAGCAGAGTCGTTCAACTTTCAAAAGGTCGACATTGACACGCGTCTTTACGGTTACACTGAGAGCTAATGACCGATTTATTTAGCAAAGTCTCTCTGTCTATATGTATCCCTGGTTTAATTCACAGTTGTGGTTTTTAAGAGTACAAAGTCTACTTTCTGACTTTTTCCTTTGAACTTGGCAATATTAATTGTCCAATAACATTGATTAGAAGTGTCGACAATCTCTCAAATGGTGAAGGGATCTACGCCGGGAGCTAACGATTGGTTAGTTATGTTTATAAAAAACTAGCTACGCCCCGCGGTGTTACCTGCACTTAAAGTAGTCTATGTTCATCCAGCATCCTGCATACCAAATTTTATCAAAATTGGTCCAGCCGTTTGCGCGTGAAGAAGAAACAAACATATACACATACATTTACCAACTTTCTTCTTTATTATTATTGTGATATTTATACAGTACTTATATAGTTTATATGTATAGCTTGATATTTTGTTCTTGTATTGTACTCACTGACGTACTCAGTTGTAGTCAGTGAGGAGCCCGGCAGCCCGGCGGGAGTGCGCATTACTAGCGCTTTCACAAGTAAAGCGAAGCGACACCGGGTGTGGTCCGCACTTGGATGGGTGACCACAAGTGCCACGAAAATTTCTCAAGCTTCTCCGTGCTTCGGAAGGCACGTATAAGCCGTTGAGCCCGGCCGTCATTATGACAGTCGCCAAGCTACGTCAGATGCCTTTAGGCAGCCTGAAAAATCTGACACCAGTGTTGGCCACTTACACACACGGAAAACAAAGAAACTAACGTACTAGCTAGTAAAAAAATTAAGTTTTATTCTCGTCGCTAAGCGCTGGATGCAGGCCGCTCTAGATCGGTCAAATAAAAAATCCATGAGAGTCCTATGTTCAGCAGTGGACATTATGCGGCTGAAATGATGATAATGATGATTATAATGATTCTGGTCGTGTCTTTTTCAACAAAATACATTTGTATCCCAGTCTACACAGGCAAAACTCTGAATGTCATTAGTAATGGACGTTAGTATTCCAGAACATTCCCTTAATTGCAGAAGGCTCACACAATGGGTATGTTTGACTTAGAAGTTTGTATAACGAAGACGTGGAGGTGTATGAAGGGAATGATAATTACTTATGTGTGTGTACATACATACAAATAAGCTAGAATGAAATTTCATCAGCGAAAAACGTTTTTGATTTTTTTGAAATCTCGTCTTCCATTGTTTTACTATTGTGTCTGGTATTGGCGGATTTTGAAGGATTCATAGTTATTGGTTGCTAGACACATTACCTTTACATGATTCGTGTAATTCCCATTCCCTCAATCGACTTTTACAATTTGTGCGGAACGAGAAGCAGCAGGTACATAAGTTTTATTCTCAGTCCATCACGGAAAAGCATTTAATAAATCCAATACACTGCGTAACTAATAATGAACATTATTTTTCAAAATTAAAAACCGATTTCATCCCCAAACTATACGACTGATTTTGATAAAATTTCTATGAGTCTACCTCACAAGCCTAGATGTATGCAATTCCGTTTGAAATTACAAAATTTTACCGGAATCTGACGCTTAATTTCAAAATAAAAGCTAGACTACGTTTGTATTTGTATGACAATGTCTATGGTAAGGGGACTCTTAACGTCTTTCCCTTATTTTCAGCAAGGCGAACGCTAAGCAAGTACGGCCGACTTTAGCGGACTAATAAAAAGTAACTAGATCCCACGCCGTAAACCCTCTGTCACGTGATCAAGCACTTCACTTCGATCTCGCACCTCGCTTTGTACTGTTTATGACTATCATTGACCAACTATTACAATAGAAAACAAATCCTATATGTTTGTTTTTCGTAAGTAAAAGTGGCCAATACTAGTGTCAGATTTATGTGGCTGCTTTATGGCGTCTGTCGTAGCTTTACAACTGCTATACAATGATGACAGCTGGGACCAAGGTCTTATACAATACGTGCCTTCGAGGGCACGAAGGAGCTCGAGTTGTTGTTTACTTAAATACGTACTTCAACAGTTTATATAATTACTAACGTAGCAGATACCTAACGTCATTGAAACTATTGGAGGTAGGTAAAACTGAAGTTCGTGGTAGCCTCATAGAGATGGCAGCGCACACGACTGTCATATTTTATTCATTAGAGTACTACTTTATTTAAAAAATAGTAATAAGTAGACATAACACTACTTCAAATGCGTCACCGACTGCTTAGAGTACTACGTTTCAGACATTGAACGAATGAACCCTAGTTTCCAAAGCAGACAGCTCAAGATGTAACTAATACCGCATTGAAGAGTGTCAGAGAAAATTCACTTAGAACAAATTCACATTTAATCAGAAGTGGAATTCTTAATGCTATCCATAACAATTTTATTTGCGATTTAATTATTACCTTATAGCGCCATCTAGTGACAGGAAGATAAATAATAATGTTTATAAGGCGATGGGTAGGCATGACACTACTTAAAATGCGACACTGACTACTTACTTCGTTTAAGACATTGCACAAACGAACCTCAGTTTCCAAAACAGATAGCTCAGGATGTAATTACCGCACTTTGAAGAGTGTCAGAGAAAAAAGCCGCCCAAGTGTAATTTTAGAAATCTTTAGACAATTTGTTTAAATAAAAGGAAAATTCGTGATGATATTAATTTAAAAAAAAAACTTTTTGTGAATTTACCCTGTTATTTTTGTGTAAAGTTTTATTTCGTTTGTAACAGTGCAATAACGCAATATAATAATATTTTATTCATTTCTTTTTATTTTGCGTATATACATTAGTAACTCTGTTTTTATTATCCAAATGGGCAGACTTGTAATCTATATCAATATTTGTCTGTGCTCAAAGGCTTCTACTAAAGAAGTACTAGATATTACTTATGTATTCACGTATCGATTTATTTGCTACTACGCAATCTCGATCCTGTTCGAGTCTGTCGCGTCAAATAAGTGTATTCCCTCCTCGTTTCCGTTTTTATCTCAAATGTTTTAACATAAAACGTACCTATTTATAACGTTTCATTTCCCATTTGTAACAGATACTTTTGAAGTCGATACGAGGTTTCTCAGGAATTTGTTAAATCCAACTTAGCTTTAATTCTGCTGAGATATTCCAAAGCAGTCACACTGATGTCTTAGAAGGCTTTACTACGAAATTAGTTTATTGTACGAGCGAGCGAAGCGAGTGAAGTTCTCCAAATCTACTTGAACAATCCGGCGTTTGTACGTATGTATGTGTGTTTGACGATAACTCGAATAGTTTTGATTTATGAAATTTAGGCGTGTATAAGTTTTAAGTTTGACCATGAGCCGTTACGTTTGAGGAATTGCCGATACATGGGTTTGCAAGTTTACACTTCGGGCGAACTACTGGAATAAACTATAATAAAGATTATCAAAACGTCAGAAGAAATACTTTATTTCAGTTGTATTTTTTTAAAGTCATAAAATTCTTCAATTTCGGGGGAAAAATTATTGTACTTACAACTAATTTGCTCATCAAAAATCACTCCTTAACAAATTTATTTGCCTGGCATATTAAAAAATCCCTGACACCATCTAGTGATGAGTGGCGTAACTACATATTCTAATTGATATCCGTAGTAGCGCCATCTATTATTTGCAGGTAAATTAAAAAACCCTAAATTTCAAGAGTTAATCCCCAATAAGTTTTAAACGGCTAATTTCATCAAAGATAGCTACGAACCGAACGGTACGGTACGAACTTGCTTCCACTTAAAGAAAATCGCATCAAAATCGGTCCACGATGCCACAGACAGATACACAAACAGAGAGACATTAGCATCCAACTCCACCCTCTTTTTTGTCAAAGGTTAAAATTTCACTAAACCACCTTTTGTATAAAATAATACAATTGATTTCCAAAAACAATAAACAGGGAAAATAATAACACATTTTTGCAAAGGGCTTTGTGAATCGCGTTTTGTTTGCTGACCCTATTCGCCCTTGATTACCTGTCCCCGCCACAATTCACCGAATCAATTTAACTCGAAATCAAATTTAGGAGAAACAAACACAAAGCTTATAAAATGAAGCATGAATAACAGATAGCCGATGTGGAATTAAAAATAACATTAAGGTGGATCGATGGCTATATCGAGTGGAGCCACCGAGTGCTTTACGGGTGATTCGGTTTTGTTTTTGGCTTGATCAATAAAAGGTTTACGGTTACTGCGTTTTCATTTAATTTTCCCATCAGCATTGAAAAATAAGTTATTTACTTTTAAAATTTCAAATTCTTAATTTCAGTCTCAAAAGAAGGCAGGTACATTACATATGTCTTCTCATCATCGTACGAAAGTTGTCAAGCTATCTCAGAAGTCTTTAGATTGAAAAAAAGGACATTAGTGTTGGTCACACCACAAAAAAAAACAAAACAGAACTCAGTTTTATTTTTTTCGACAAAAACACCCGGGCGCTGGAACTGGCAGGCTATTATCACACGAGTAGAATGTTCTGGAATCAATTTCTTTGTTCTTCTTTGTAATTTTACAACAATATTGAACATATTGAGAGGAATGGGCCACTACTAGTTAACGTTCGATAAAAAACACCCAGTCGCTGCAAATGGCGCGCTATTATCACATAGATTGTTCTGGAATCAACTTCTTTGTTCTTTTTCGTAATTTGAAACCTATATTGAGTAATTATATTGACAGGAATGGGCCACTATACACACGAAAAACAAAAAAAGACAGTGCAAGGTCAAATAATTAACATTCGACAAAAAACACCCGGCCGCTGCGAATGGCGCTTTTATCACATAGATTGTTCTGGAATCAACTCCTTTGTTCTTTTACGTAATTTTAAACCTATATTGAGTAAGTATATTGACAGGAATGGGCCACTATACACACGAAAAAACAAAAAAGACAGTGCAAGGTCAAATAATTAACTTTCGACAAAAAACACCCGGCCGCTGCGAATGGCGCTATTATCACATAGATTGTTCTGGAATCATCTCCTTTGTTCGTCTCCATCGCTGCTCCACATTAACTTAATTATAGCATTGTGTGATGTTAGGGTGAGGTGAATTAGTTGCTATTATATCGAGGGTTGCGTTGGGTCCGATGTCTTAGCCCATTGTTTCCGCTTGATTAAATTTATTTGCTTATGTAGCCTATGTAGACACTACCCGCTTATAACATCTACAGCAGAAGATGGAGGGTTCGGAAATCTGATGGCTGATGTTGGTGCTCGTATATGTAACGTAATAATTTTAAAATAATATTAATAATAATTTTAATATTATAGTAAAAGCGCTAGCTTTAAGACACGGGTGTTTAAACACTTCTTGGCCGATCTATAACAGTTGAGTTAAAAATTTTATGCACTTATTTAATTATTTATTTATATATGTGTATGTGTATAGCTAATGTATTTATGTATGTATTTATATATTATTTAAATATGTACGTGTGTATATATGTATATGGAAAATATATATAATTATATGTATCGTTTACTTCTTTATTTTTATGTACTATTTTTATCTTGCAAAGCTTACCCACATTTTGACTATCTGCATAACCCAAAGGTTGACTGGTAGACAACGCTTCTAGCGTTAAGTTCGCCTATTGTTCTGTACAATTTGTATTTGATGAACAATAAAGATTAAATAAATAAAAAATAAATAAAATTTTCAAAATTAAAAAACCGACTTCACCCTAAAACTATACAACTGATTTAATAATATTTCTGAGAGACCACCTGACAAGTATGTGCCCTTTACATAAAAAAAGTACCTGGGTGACCGAGCTTTGCTCGGTTACATCTCAAACATTAACTACATTTTTTAAACTTGTCTACAAACAAAACAAAATAAAAAAATATATGAACTTGAACATAAAAAAACAAAAGAAAGTCACCGAGTGGGATTCGAACCCGTAACACTCTTTCTAGCGGTCCGCATCCTTAACCGCTGAGCCAAACGAATGGTGACCGGTGCGATGAAATAAGCGGCCATATTCTGCGTGGAAAGAATAATAACCGGCCAAGTGCGAGTCGTACTCGCGCACGAAGGGTTCCGTACCATTATATATAAAAATCAAGTGTTTTGTATGGGAGCCCCCCTTAAATATTTATTTTATTTTGTTTTTAGTAGTAGTTGTTGTAGCGGCAACAGAAATACATAATTTATGAAAATTTCAACTGTCTAGCTATCGCGGTTCTTGAGATACAGCCTGGTGACAGACAGACGGACAGACGGACAGAAAGCGAAGTCTTAGTAATAGGGTCCCGTTTTTACCCTTTGGGTACGGAACCCTAAAAACATTCGAAATTAATAAAATGTTAGCTGTCAATACCCTTTGACGGTCACAAGGTGGGTGTTCCAATTTAGATGGCCTAGATTCGATTTCATATCGGATCAGCGTCGGATTTAAAATATCTCGAAAATGGATTAGGTAATACATACAGGTATTGGTATAACTAACTTCCGTTTACCAGAAAATTCGGATAAATTTAAGTTAAGAATTGCTTTAAAACAATAAACTACAACTACAAGAAACTTTAATTTAATATTAGTTTCAGTTGTAGTTTAAATCCCTTCTTCTTCTTCTTCTTATCGTGTGTGTTAGTGACTAACACTAGTGTCAGAATTTTCAAACCGCCTTAAAGGCCTCTGACATGGTTTTAGGTAACGACCAATGTCAAAGACAGTGACCGGGACCGGGCTTAACGTGCCCTCCGAAGAACGGATTATCTTACTTATCAGACAATCAGGCGATCAGCCTACAATGTCCTAACCAAACTAGGGCAACAACACAAAGTCGTTGCCCCCGCCGGGAATCGAAACCGCGACCTCCGGGTATGAGCCGAACGCTCTAACCACTGCACCACGGAGGCAGTCAGTTTAAATCCCTAATGTTATATTTGTCAAGTTGTTAACACCATCTTGTTGATACCATCTCATCAACAGTGGCAGAATTACATATTTCAACTGATGTTAACCGATGGAATTGATATACGTAGCGCCATCTATTATTTGCCAGGTAAATTAAAAAATCCCGACGTATAAGCGTTTACCTCCAATAACTTAAAAACGGCAGAACTGATTGTCATAACCACCGCTAGGGAACTTGCTTTCAAGTGAAAAAACCGCAGCGAAATCGGTCCATCAGAGCTACGAGTACTATGCCACATACAGACATTGGCGTCAAACATTACTTTAAATAAATAACTTATTACATATATTACTATTATTACATATCATTTATTTAAATAATTCATAAAGCTGTGTTTGCATTGTCTTTAAACAATTAAATGAAGCGCCAACCTAGTAGGCTTGTTTTCTTATTTATTTATTTTTATGTTGTTTTGTACGGTATCCTCGGAAGACCAGCGTTGTGGCCCTGTCACGAGACCATGCTGAGAGGAGGCCTTTTTGATGTAGCCACAAATGCCCTGCCACGACACCATGCTGAGAGGAGACCTTTTTGATGTAGCCACAAATGCCCTGCCACGACACCATGCTGAGAGGAGACCTTTTTAATGTAGCCACAAATGCCCTGCCACGACACCATGCTGAGAGGAGACCTTTTTGATGTAGCCACAAATGCCCTGCCACGACACCATGCTGAGAGGAGACCTTTTTGATGTAGCCACAAATGCCCTGCCACGACACCATGCTGAGAGGA
Organism: Acrobasis consociella; assembly: GCA_963555685.1. Taxonomy (NCBI): domain Eukaryota; kingdom Metazoa; phylum Arthropoda; class Insecta; order Lepidoptera; family Pyralidae; genus Acrobasis; species Acrobasis consociella. The sequence goes on along the minus strand of OY743108.1, from coordinate 22,602,148 downwards.
GACCTTTTTAATGTAGCCACAAATGCCCTGCCACGACACCATGCTGAGAGGAGACCTTTTTGATGTAGCCACAAATGCCCTGCCACGACACCATGCTGAGAGGAGACCTTTTTGATGTAGCCACAAATGCCCTGCCACGACACCATGCTGAGAGGAGACCTTTTTGATGTAGCCACAAATGCCCTGCCACGACACCATGCTGAGAGGAGACCTTTTTGATGTAGCCACAAATTGTATGTGTATTTGTAACAACTGTGTAATTTTATTACCATCAATGTGATATATATCAAATAAACTATTTTTCTTTCTTTTAAACTTATAATAAATAAATATATAGGGACAAATTACACAGATTGAGCTAGCCCCAAAGTAAGTTCGAGACTTGTGTTATGGGATACTAACTCAACGAAACTAAATATATTTTTTTTTATAACAAATACATATATAGATAAACATCCAAGACCCAGGACAATTTGAAAAAGGCCATTTTCCAACTTGCCCTGACCGGGAATCGAACCCGGGACCTCTGGGTGGCGGACTAGCATGGTGACCACTACGCCACGGAGGTCGTCAAATATAATATATATATTATAACACCCCTCTTTTAGTTAGGGCTTAAAAAAGGCAATTTTAGAACTTGGCTGCAAACGTGAATAACTTACGTATCGGAGGTCATCGTAGGAACGACCTAATAAATGCATCACTTAATAAATATTATATGAAGAGTTTTCCTCTAAAACTGTATGAAGTAAATATAAAAGGAGTTCCATACTGATAGAGGCACAAAAAGCTGGTATTAATTTTACTGCAGACTGTAGATGGCAAAAACAATTCAATGAGTTTGACGCCTGAGTAAATACAGTTATGAGATGATTTTAATTAGAAAATATGTATTTCATCATTTCAGCCGCACAGCGTCCACTGCTGGACATAGGCCTCTCCCAAAGATTTCCAAAATGACCGATCCAGAGCGGCCTGCATCCAGCGCCTTCCAGCGACCTTGGTTAGGTCGTCTGACCACCTTGTGGGTGGGTGTCCTACGCTTCCCTTGCCAGTACGTGGTCGCCATTCGAGAATTCGAGAACCATATAAATGTATTTATATAAAATATATTTTTTTATTTTATCTTTCAATTGATCTTTTTACAAAGTGGAAGGGACTTACCCATTATAAAACATACCACGGGATATACTAGACCAATTAATATAATAAAAATAAAATAACATTAAAAAATTACAAAAAAAAACTGGCTTTTTCATATAAAAGTATGTAGCCACCCGGGCAATTTGTATGGGAATGTCGAAGCTCTTTTTGTTTTTTGACTGTTATTTTATTATTATTATAATTTAGTGATGAAGTATATAGTTATCTAGATTTATTACGGTTATGTCCCTTCCACGTTGAATACATCGCGTTAGTGCAATCTAACGCGACTATGTATGCTCAATTAGGGATAAGGACGTGATTATATATGTGAGAATCCATAAAACGGGATGAATTTAAAATAACAAGTGTTTTCACAAACATATTTATTATCAACTAGCTGAAGCCCGCGACTTCGTTCGCGTGGACTTTATGTCTCTGGAAAATGCTCATCAGGCTGAACAACTTTTACTAAGGCGGCATTTTTGTATCTCTTATAGTTTAGCTGGACCATTATGGTTCTGCATCAGGCGTTCCATTTTCCAAAATCATTTATACCCTATATGTTGCCCAGGCTTAATAGCTATATAACAAAAAAAGTTTCATTCGAATCCGTCCAGTATTTCCGGAGATTAGCGTGTACAAACAGACAAACAGACATACAGACAAACAGACAAACAGACAAACAGACAGACATTTTTTTTAAATTCTTACTCTATTACTACGTCTCCATCGCCCCCAATATTTTTTTTGGAAATATATTTAATGAAAAAGACACACTTTTTTTACTGTTTTATCATATGTATAGATAGATTAGCTGTGATGATGAGATGTTTCAATGTCAACACCAATTGCTAGCGCGTAAGCTTTCAGACAGCCATTTAAAATAATTATAAGAAGTCACTTACATTTTAACACATTAAGTATAAAAACAATTATTTTTAAAAGGTCAAATGCACATCTTAATTTATTTGGGACAATTATTTCTGGTGACAATGAAATAATAATAAACTCATATTATGTTATTATTAAAAATAAACATAAACAATTTAAAATAAACTTTATCTAGGTATTTCATATTTAGTTTATTTTTATTTTATTTGGTTTTAGGTTTTAATTTAAATTTAATTAATTTAAGTATTTAAGTTTTTTTGTTTATAATATTTATTTCAATTAATTTTAAAATATTTAATATTGTTATTGATACAAGACTCCACCTACACAAAGTATTTACTCAGCTCACTCCCCGAACGATGGCGTGTTTTCGATTGGACTATGAACACGCTCCGGAGGGCCATACTGCATGGAAATTAGGGAATTTCACCACGAACATGTGTAGTTTCAAGCGCTGCTGTCAATGGGAAGGCTTTGAATATTTTTGCGCAAAATCACTTTGTTTTACGGGTAGAGGAAAAACGTAAAATGTTATAAAGTATTTTTCTGGGTAAGGCAAATCTAATGACTCCTCTCCGACTAACCATCAGTTTAAATCAAAGAGCATGCCAAATAAAATTAACATCATATGACTATGACGTATTTCGCACATATTATCATCAGCATCATCAGGTATTTTTAGTCTTCACTGCAGGAGCACAACTCTCTCTGTACTACTAGAACCATACTTGGCAAGAGCAGCCAGAGGATTTGGCCTAGACTCTCCTCGCTGGCCAGATGGGTTGGAAAGGTCTCATTGATGTTTATAAGCTTTGTTTAACTTATATTTCCTAAGTCACCTTCTACGACATCCACGGGAGGACTTGGAGTGGTCCTATTCTGCCCGAAACCACACGGCAATAAAAATAAAAAATTAAAAAATTGACTTGCATACATTCGAAATCATAACCCTAATTCTAGTGTAGTCGGGAAAGATGAATAAATTAAACATAACAATAAAATCTGAGACGTAAAGTTTCGTCGCCAAAATACATTTAACTTTACCGCAGTGTTGCGTAACAGTACCAATAACACGAAATTAGATTAGTTTACGCAGAATTTGAGATCTTATTTTTGCTTTAATAACAAGAGTCGTAAACACCAAGTTCGGAACTCGCAAACAGCCCGCCATCAAAATTTTGTAAGTTTCAAAGGGCAAAAGCGCAAAACGGCTAAAATGTGAAATGTCTTGCCGAAAAGTTGTTGTTTTTCGCAGAAAGTACGGCCCCAAAAATATTATTGAAATAATATTTGCCTCTTTTTCTCAGACTTAATGTCTTTAATGTTCAGTTATGTGTTTTAATCCATATCCATACTTATATATAAAGCTGAAGAGTTTGTTTGTTTGTTTGAACGCGCCAATCTCAGAAACCACTGGTCCGATTTGAAAAGTTCTTTTTGTATTAGATAGGTCGTTTATCGAGGAAGGCTATAGGCTATATTGCATTACGCCCGCGACTTCACTCGCGTGGTTGACGCGGGCGAAGCCGCGCGCTGCCTCTAGTTTGTAATAAAGAAATTATTGTACAAGTTTACTACAGCAGCACGTAGAGATTTTTCTTTTGGTTTGTGTAAATACTTTTACGAATACGTATGTCTATTTGCATTTTAGACAGATAACTATAAGAAAAATAAGTGCTTAATAGTGGATCTCTTTATAATGTAGACTTTTTGCGCATCGCACATTCTGCGCGATAACTTTCCTCTACGGAAAGAGGGGGGAGCCCTTTGTACGAGCGTCAGTTGTAGGTAGCTGCGTAAGTGGCGTCTGAGTGACCCAAAACTTTCGATCGAGCTCCTTTATCAATATCATCTACAGTGGAATGCCGGCAAAATGAAAGAATCTGGTCTATTCACAAAAAAGGTCGCCAAATGGGAAACGAAATTTCACGAAGGCGACCTTTCTTTTGTCAGATGTTTATCTTCGCTGCCTTAAAAGGACCCTGCCTTCACTACTTCACTCCTTGAGCAACTTCATTGCCGTTCTTTTCCCTCTTATTGTATCCATCGCTCCTTTAACTGCAATGCACAACAAAGACTATTATGTGCGACAGGAAGTGTATAGAATCGTATCTGACCATAGAATGTGGTTTTAAATCTATTGAGAGTAAAGAATACAGCTTAAAGATGAATAAGATAAATCTATTGACGAAAATAGCCTCAAATTTGGTCTCAGAAATAATAAATACGTTTTAAATTAATGTGCGAGTAAATGCTTTGAGCGGTATTACTGTTTAGGTATTTTGTTTTGCGGCAAATAAGTGGGTTTTAGGACTAAAAAAGAGCTTTAAGTGGAAGCCAGGCTTACTGTAATGTTTTTTCGCCTATATTTATAAATCATTTCGTTATAATCTCGAACGGAAATTTATGTGCAACAAGAAATTTTATCAAAATAGGAGGTGTAGTTTGGAGATGAAGTTGGTTATTAGGTTTGAAAAATCATTTATATTCTATAGTATTGTTACAATAAGTATAGGTATCTAGTTAAAAAGTAGATGTAGGAACACGATACAAAGATTTTTATCACAAAAAAAGAGCAAAAAAATAAGGGACATTAGCATGCTAATAACATGCAATAAAAACCGATTTTAACTCCGAACTAGTCAGTGGATTTTGATAATTTTTTTATGTATTTTTCATATTAGTCGGCGTCTTCGAGTACGAATATAAATAACGTACATAAAACATGAAAAAGATTTCCACAAATTCATAACATTCAGATGTTCACATAAACTACCTCGATTTACTACACAAAGAAACATCAATGATAAAAAGAATTTCTATTTTAAATGATATTTATGATCTTTAGAATATATAACTGAGATTTACGAAACTATCTACCTAAATAAATCTTAATAATAGACAGCTAAAATACTCGTCAATGAACTGGCCATAGGTATAATTTGAACGAACTTGTTTATTTATTTTATTTTATTTTATTTAAAACCTTTATTGAACCATAAGCTACAAAAGGTGGACTAAATGCATTCGCTCCCTGTTAACCTTTAGGAAAAGAAAACAGATAAAAAAGTTGGCGTCCAAATTGTAGTTTTGTAATTTGTTAAATAAAAAATTACAACATAGCTGCCATCTTCAAGATAGATCAATGATTCGTTTGTTTGTTTGTTACTCATGTGTGTAAGTGGCCAACACTGGTGTCAGATTTTTCAGGCTGCCTAAAAGCATCTGACATATCTTGACGACTGCCATACAATGATGACAGCCGGGACCAACGGCTTTCCGAAGCACGGAGGAGCTCAAAAAAAAATATTTATACCACTTGTGGTCACCCATCCCATGCTGGTCTGGGAGAAATAAAAAAAAACTTAGAATGTACCAGCTGCTTCTCTTCCCACGCAGATCGTAAAAGCCGATCGAGGGAATGGGCAAAAATGCAAATCATGTTAACAGGCGATGCGGCTAGCAACCCATCACTGTATTGATTGCTTTTCCATCTTCTCGCCCACCATGACGCTAAAAGTGGCTTTTGGGTCTTGCGGCCCTAGGCTCTGCATAGAACAGCAAGACCCAAAATGCTCTGTCTGCCCCATTAGGGATAAAGACGTGATAGTATGTATGTATGTATGTATGTGGTCACCCATCCAAGTGCGAACCACGCCTGGGGTCGCTTTACTTGCGAAAGCGCTAGCAATGCGTACTCCCGCCGGGCCATCGAGCTCCCCAATAATTGAATGATTCGCTAAAACAGTGATCTCATAGCACAGGTATGGCACTTCATACTAACAGAGCAGCATATATACCTAGTACTACTACAAACGAAACAATACATCCGTGCATACTTCAAATGTGTGAGTTAAACAATCAGGGTCGCCACCACAGAATTTGTTGCTTTGCTTACCTGTTTTCATCACTCGGAAATTTATAAATTTTTGTTTTTTATTGTTCTCCGTGGATAAACAATGATAATATGCGCAGTTTCTCACCATTGTGATTCAATAATCGTAATTAACGTCAACGTGCGACTAGCAAGAACCCTGTTTTACAGGCGCTTACACGGCCCAATAACGGGGGAGGGGTAGTGGGGACGCCAGATTGCGGGGGACGGTGCGAGTTTCCGTTTTGTATGTAATACTATTATTAATTCTGTGCTCATAGTCTCATAATGTTATGGAATAATCTCATAATTTTGGCATACTCGCTGGTTATGTAATAAACCAGTGGGTGAGTATTCCAAAATTGTGTAGTAATAAACTCATAAATGGAGAATTTTATGTGACAGGTCCGGATATTATTTACATGTATCTCCCCCGCTATCGCCTTGTCGGCGGATGAACACACACATATTGACGTGTGCATGGATGAACAGTTTCGTTTGTAGTAGTAGGCATAAACGATACTCCGCTTCTACAAATTGCCATTCCTGTGATCAAGTACTTAAATATTTAAAAAATTACTTATTCTATATTGAATAATTTTTACCAATAAATAATTTCAAAATTTATTAATTTAGATTTATTTTTTGAATACTGAAGTTAGTCACGCGTTTTATCAAAAGACGGTCAAAAACCAGGTACCTCCATTTACCTCACTCACAATTTCCCGATCGCTTAAAAAAACGCCCGTGCCTCTGACGGTTCTACACCCTTCATCTCAGGGATGTTAACTGAACCTTAAAATAAGCCTTTCAGAAAATCTTCATAATCTTTTCTCTTTAGTTGCTCACTACGAGCTTGATTCCGGCCCGTTTCGTATTGAGGCCGTTTGCTTTTCTCTTCTTCAAGGCTTGCGCAGATTTAAGTCTGTGCGTGGGGTACTTTTTAATTTCGTGTAATTAAAATTAAAGTTTTTTTTTTAAATAATTAAGAAAAGCAAACAGCCTCGACAAAGCGATTAACGCTTTGTCGAGGCCGTTTGCTTTTCTTTTCTTCAAGGCTTGAGCAGATTTAAGTCTGTGCGTGGGGTACGTTTTGGTGTAAAAAAGTATCTTATTCAATTTCTAAGTGTGTCCGGTTGCATCCTCAGCTGAGCGGCTTTGGAGCCTGTGGTGCGCTTACCTGCATTTTCTTTAAAATATACATTTCACCCAAGGATCACGTAATGAGGCTGAATACCATGCTAAATCGGCAAGAATTAGCCGGACCATTTTAAACGATTTGGCTATAGTAAAAATTTACTTTTGATCCCGCAACATAGATCTTTTATAAACTGTTTCGAATAATGCAGACGAAAATAAAAAGTACCCGAGAGTCCCCAAACAAAAGTCCTCGTAAAAAATATTGTGATAAAAGCCCGCCTTATGTATGTCCCCGGAAGCATTTTTTTATATGATTCTAGGGACAAATGTCCACACGCCCCGTACGCGTCAAGTCCTCCACGGACATATTTTGACGACTCAGGGATCTTTGTCCTTCGCAAACAAGAGTCCCTTGTTTGCGCACGCCCTAAACGTCTTAATTAATCTTCAAAGAAATATTAAAAGTACCCGCCTCTATTAATTTCCAAGTCGAGGGGATATTTAAGAAAGTACTTTGTTACACACGCTGTTTTTCTTTGGAAGATTAATTGTGATTTAATAATCGAAATGCTTTTTCTTAATTTTCGGCGCAGTTTGTAACAAAATTAAATCTGACATTATTTGTGCTGGAATATTTTGTGTAAGTACAATTTAATAATGTGAAATTATCGACAAAGACTTCTGCGGCTCAGTGGTCATCATGTCAGGCTGTTATACTGGAGGTTTTGGGTTCGATCAGATTAAGATGGAATGTTATTTTTTAGATTGACCTGGGTCTTAGGTGTTTTTCTAGATATGTATTTGTTATAAAATATAGTATCGTTGAGTGAGTATCCCAAAACATAAGTCTCGAACTTACTTTAGGGCTAGCTCAATCTGTGTTATTTGTCCGTATGTGTTTATTTATTTATAATCCTGTCACTAACAAAACAGCTTTTTTTGTTTACCTCGAGAACAAAGTGTAGGGGTTACCTAATTTTTCCGGTGTTTAGTGCTGCCCCAATTCAAAATAAATCACTAAAAAAGAAACGGAGATATCACTTAAAATTTTGGCTTGATCAAGCCCTAGATTCAAACTGTTTTATAAAAAACTGTTTACAGTTTAAAGTGAGAACGTGAAGCTTTTCTACGCACATTTGCGAAAAACGGCCAATTTTAGCAAATGTGTGAAGAAAAGCTTCACTAGGGCTTGATCAGGAAAAATTTCAAATCTCAAAAGATTTATAGGTATAATTTACTTGGCATAAAGTGCAGCAGGCTGTAAGTGCAGTATTGTAAAATTATCAAACTATTGGTGATCTATTTTTTATACTTTATAGCTTTAATAAGCTCAAAATAGCCGATAAATTACATAATACCCTAAAAGAGCAAACAAAAGCATTTTGGGTCAAGACCCAAAACGCTTATTAGAGTCGCAAGCGACTCTTGTAAGCAGGTTTGCAAATACCAGACCATGTTCGCAAATAGTGACATTACGTATTTACAAATAACTTTCATGCACATACTGACTTGTAACAGCATTTAAAGTCTCCGCTGTATCGCACAGCGATAAGACTTTGACTGTCTTATTCTAAAACGCAGACAAACTTTGTTACTAGGTTTAAACCATTATCCGACCAAATTAAGTTGACATTTTCAGATGAGACAATGGCATGTTACTAAAAGCCTACCTGATTTGGTCAGATAATGGTTTAAACCCAGTAACAAAGTTAGTCGGCGTTTTATAATAACCGGCCAAGTGCGAGTCGGACTCGCGCACGAAGGGTTCCGTACCATCTATAAAAATCAAGTTTTCTTTATGGGAGCCCCCCTTAAATGTTTATTTTATTTTGTTTTTAGTATTTGTTGTTATAGCGGAAACAGAAATACATAATTTGTAAAACATTTAACTGTCTATCTATCGCGGTTCTTGAGATACAGCCTGGTGACAGACAGACGGACAGACGGACAGACGGACAGACGGACAGACGGACAGACGGACAGACGGACAGACGGACAGACGGACAGACGGACAGACGGACAGACGGACAGACGGACAGACGGACAGACGGACAGACGGACAGACGGACAGACGGACAGACGGACAGACGGACAGACGGACAGACGGACAGACGGACAGACGGACAGACGGACAGACGGACAGACGGACAGACGGACAGACAGGGAAGTCTTAATAATAGGGTCCCGTTTTTACCCTTCGGGTACGGAACCCTAATATGACGGTAAAGGTTTAAAGGTTGTTACATACGTACCAGTACCCATACATTACACCGTCGGACCCGGTCGCAACGAATCCGGACCCTCGGTTTCAATTTCCGCCCCGACCAGACGCGTTCATTTTATTCTGTTTGTTCGTAAACTACATTACATTTCTTCTCAATGTATCGCAAGAAATATGTTTTGTAATTACGCGGTTTGAAAACTTGTTTAGTGGGCTAGTTGAGAATAGAGGTGATTAAGGGAATTGTAATTAGTCCGTCTTTTAGATTATCGAGCAATCTTCTTCTTCTTATATTTAAGAGCTGGACTCTTGTCGGTGGAGTGCTTTCCATGTCTCTCTTCCTTCCGCTAAGTTCTTAACCTCTTTATATCGAGCAATAATGGACCTATATTTTTCAGTTTACCAAAAAATAAATAATAACAAATATACGGAGCCTTAAAGTTCCGAAGTGGGGGCTTGCGACGTTACCGCTAACTAATAATGTTTCCTAGCCCTGACTTCATGCGAAATAAATATAATATTACTAGCTGTGCCCGTGGGTTTTGCTCCCCGAAGGAATTTTGAAATAAAAACTATCCAATATCCTTCCCTGGGTATCAAACTATATCCATATCAAATTTCATTTAAATAGGTTCAGTGGTTGAAGCGTGAAGTGGTAACAAACAAACAAATATACAAACTCACTTTCGCATTTATAATATTAGTAGAAAGTAGGCAGTAGGACAGGATATTCGCACTCATACTTGGCTAGAGCAGCAAGAGGAGTTTGGCCTACATTCCACGCTGGCCAGACGGGTTGAAGAGGTCTCATTGATGTTTATAAGCTTTGTTTAGCTTCTTTTTCTAAACTTTATAAATTGGTTAAAAATGGCAGCAGCTTATTAATTTTTATGAAAAAGATAAAAATGATTTATATTTTCAGATAGTAATTGACCTTTGGAAATAGGTTTCTGTTGTTCCGCTATTGGACCCGCACGGATGCTGCTAATGGCCTCTCCAGACTCCCGTTTATTAAACTGAACCGAATTACGAGTTACTTATTGTCTATTGAAGACGTCATTTATAACACGCTGTCTTATATATTATATAACATTTTAGTACTGATTAAAACTGTATGATGTAAACCTTCTCTTATAATTATTAAAGAGCTAAGCTCTTGTCTCTGGAGCAACCAATGCCTTACATCTCTCTCTGTCCAAAGTCAACTCCTTAACAGCCTTGTAGGTTGAAACATTAATTTGATCCTTTAGTTGCTTTATAAAACTATCTCTAGGTCTTCTCTTGCCTCTTCTTCCTTCTATTTAAACCACAAATGAATATTTTTTAAGAACACAAAGTTATTGTGACGTCAAAAGCGCTGTACGTACATAATTTTTCTGTAACTTCACAGTTTCGCATTCCATCAGATTTTAAACATGATATTAGAGGGTAAATTTGAAAAGCTTATAACTTACTTTTTTATCATCATTTATAAAACATCACCTTTGCTGTAAGAAAGCCCCACTTTATTATTTATTTTATTCTGTTTTTTGTATTTGTTGTTTAAGCGGCAACAGAAATACATCATCTGTGAAAATTTCAACTTTCTAGCTATCAAGATTTAAGAGATACAGACTGGTGACTGTCAGACAAACGGACTGTGGAGTCTAAGTAATATTATCCCATTTTTACTATTTGGTACGGTACCCTAAAAAAGACGTGATATGTTTTTTACAATTTATGATAGCAAGTAACATTCTTCAGAAAAGGTTTGTTTAAACTTGAACTGAACGATGTACTCGTTAGAGTGGACTTTAAATTTCAAATCTTTTTAGGCACGGAAAATAATGCTAGCTTTCAAACCCGCCCGACAAATTATTTCGAAGTAACCGCGCCGTTTTCTAAAATGTTTATTGTTCTTTCCGAACATTTTTAAAATAAAATATTGTTGTAGGTACAATGCTGTGTGGTTTCTGGCAGAGTAGAATAGGAACTAAGTCCTAAGTCGCCTTCTACGACATCCACGGGAGGACTTGGAGTGGTCCTAGTCCTCCCGTGGATGTCGTAGAAGGCGACTTAGGAAACACAAGCTGAACAAAACCCATAAACATCAATGAGACCTCTCCAACCCGCCTGGCCAGCGAAGAGAGTGTAGCCTAAATCCTTTGGCTGCTCTCGCCAAGTATGACCCAGGTAGTACAGAGAGGGTCCTGCTCCTGATGATGATATGAGTAGTTCATGTATAATGTTAGTTGTTTATCAGTTATGTTACACTATCACTTAATCCCAATGTGATGAGCAGACCCTAGAGCTGATCCCTTCCCGTAATTGTGGATGTGAAGGTAGAAAAAAAGAATCACAAGTTTATTTGCTAGACAAATTAAAAACCCTGACAAGACGCCATCCAGTGATGAGTAGCAGAACTATATCCATAGTACCATCTATTGATACTAGAAATGGCAGCAGGCTAGCTTTGGACATTATACCAAGAAGCGAAAAGTTACATAGGAATTGTAATATTGAGTGTAGGCTAATTTACAATAAGATACCAGACTCCATCAAAAATGCGACATTTAAAAATTTTGGCTTGATCAAGCCCTAGATTCAAACTGTTTTATAAAAAACTGTTTACAGTTTAAAGTGAGAACGTGAAGCTTTTCTACGCACATTTGCGAAAAACGGCCAATTTTAGCAAATGTGTGAAGAAAAGCTTCACTAGGGCTTGATCAGGAAAAATTTCAAATCTCAAAAGATTTATAGGTATAATTTACTTGGCATAAAGTGCAGCAGGCTGTAAGTGCAGTATTGTAAAATTATCAAACTATTGGTGATCTATTTTTTATACTTTATAGCTTTAATAAGCTCAAAATAGCCGATAAATTACATAATACCCTAAAAGAGCAAACAAAAGCATTTTGGGTCAAGACCCAAAACGCTTATTAGAGTCGCAAGCGACTCTTGTAAGCAGGTTTGCAAATACCAGACCATGTTCGCAAATAGTGACATTACGTATTTACAAATAACTTTCATGCACATACTGACTTGTAACAGCATTTAAAGTCTCCGCTGTATCGCACAGCGATAAGACTTTGACTGTCTTATTCTAAAACGCAGACAAACTTTGTTACTAGGTTTAAACCATTATCCGACCAAATTAAGTTGACATTTTCAGATGAGACAATGGCATGTTACTAAAAGCCTACCTGATTTGGTCGGATAATGGTTTAAACCCAGTAACAAAGTTAGTCGGCGTTTTATAATAACCGGCCAAGTGCGAGTCGGACTCGCGCACGAAGGGTTCCGTACCATCTATAAAAATCAAGTTTTCTTTATGGGAGCCCCCCTTAAATGTTTATTTTATTTTGTTTTTAGTATTTGTTGTTATAGCGGAAACAGAAATACATAATTTGTAAAAAATTTAACTGTCTATCTATCGCGGTTCTTGAGATACAGCCTGGTGACAGACAGACGGACAGACGGACAGACGGACAGACGGACAGACGGACAGACGGACAGACGGACAGACGGACAGACGGACAGACGGACAGACGGACAGACGGACAGACGGACAGACGGACAGACGGACAGACGGACAGACGGACAGACGGACAGACGGACAGACGGACAGACGGACAGACGGACAGACGGACAGACGGACAGACGGACAGACGGACAGACAGGGAAGTCTTAATAATAGGGTCCCGTTTTTACCCTTCGGGTACGGAACCCTAATATGACGGTAAAGGTTTAAAGGTTGTTACATACGTACCAGTACCCATACATTACACCGTCGGACCCGGTCGCAACGAATCCGGACCCTCGGTTTCAATTTCCGCCCCGACCAGACGCGTTCATTTTATTCTGTTTGTTCGTAAACTACATTACATTTCTTCTCAATGTATCGCAAGAAATATGTTTTGTAATTACGCGGTTTGAAAACTTGTTTAGTGGGCTAGTTGAGAATAGAGGTGATTAAGGGAATTGTAATTAGTCCGTCTTTTAGATTATCGAGCAATCTTCTTCTTCTTATATTTAAGAGCTGGACTCTTGTCGGTGGAGTGCTTTCCATGTCTCTCTTCCTTCCGCTAAGTTCTTAACCTCTTTATATCGAGCAATAATGGACCTATATTTTTCAGTTTACCAAAAAATAAATAATAACAAATATACGGAGCCTTAAAGTTCCGAAGTGGGGGCTTGCGACGTTACCGCTAACTAATAATGTTTCCTAGCCCTGACTTCATGCGAAATAAATATAATATTACTAGCTGTGCCCGTGGGTTTTGCTCCCCGAAGGAATTTTGAAATAAAAACTATCCAATATCCTTCCCTGGGTATCAAACTATATCCATATCAAATTTCATTTAAATAGGTTCAGTGGTTGAAGCGTGAAGTGGTAACAAACAAACAAATATACAAACTCACTTTCGCATTTATAATATTAGTAGAAAGTAGGCAGTAGGACAGGATATTCGCACTCATACTTGGCTAGAGCAGCAAGAGGAGTTTGGCCTACATTCCACGCTGGCCAGACGGGTTGAAGAGGTCTCATTGATGTTTATAAGCTTTGTTTAGCTTCTTTTTCTAAACTTTATAAATTGGTTAAAAATGGCAGCAGCTTATTAATTTTTATGAAAAAGATAAAAATGATTTATATTTTCAGATAGTAATTGACCTTTGGAAATAGGTTTCTGTTGTTCCGCTATTGGACCCGCACGGATGCTGCTAATGGCCTCTCCAGACTCCCGTTTATTAAACTGAACCGAATTACGAGTTACTTATTGTCTATTGAAGACGTCATTTATAACACGCTGTCTTATATATTATATAACATTTTAGTACTGATTAAAACTGTATGATGTAAACCTTCTCTTATAATTATTAAAGAGCTAAGCTCTTGTCTCTGGAGCAACCAATGCCTTACATCTCTCTCTGTCCAAAGTCAACTCCTTAACAGCCTTGTAGGTTGAAACATTAATTTGATCCTTTAGTTGCTTTATAAAACTATCTCTAGGTCTTCTCTTGCCTCTTCTTCCTTCTATTTAAACCACAAATGAATATTTTTTAAGAACACAAAGTTATTGTGACGTCAAAAGCGCTGTACGTACATAATTTTTCTGTAACTTCACAGTTTCGCATTCCATCAGATTTTAAACATGATATTAGAGGGTAAATTTGAAAAGCTTATAACTTACTTTTTTATCATCATTTATAAAACATCACCTTTGCTGTAAGAAAGCCCCACTTTATTATTTATTTTATTCTGTTTTTTGTATTTGTTGTTTAAGCGGCAACAGAAATACATCATCTGTGAAAATTTCAACTTTCTAGCTATCAAGATTTAAGAGATACAGACTGGTGACTGTCAGACAAACGGACTGTGGAGTCTAAGTAATATTATCCCATTTTTACTATTTGGTACGGTACCCTAAAAAAGACGTGATATGTTTTTTACAATTTATGATAGCAAGTAACATTCTTCAGAAAAGGTTTGTTTAAACTTGAACTGAACGATGTACTCGTTAGAGTGGACTTTAAATTTCAAATCTTTTTAGGCACGGAAAATAATGCTAGCTTTCAAACCCGCCCGACAAATTATTTCGAAGTAACCGCGCCGTTTTCTAAAATGTTTATTGTTCTTTCCGAACATTTTTAAAATAAAATATTGTTGTAGGTACAATGCTGTGTGGTTTCTGGCAGAGTAGAATAGGAACTAAGTCCTAAGTCGCCTTCTACGACATCCACGGGAGGACTTGGAGTGGTCCTAGTCCTCCCGTGGATGTCGTAGAAGGCGACTTAGGAAACACAAGCTGAACAAAACCCATAAACATCAATGAGACCTCTCCAACCCGCCTGGCCAGCGAAGAGAGTGTAGCCTAAATCCTTTGGCTGCTCTCGCCAAGTATGACCCAGGTAGTACAGAGAGGGTCCTGCTCCTGATGATGATATGAGTAGTTCATGTATAATGTTAGTTGTTTATCAGTTATGTTACACTATCACTTAATCCCAATGTGATGAGCAGACCCTAGAGCTGATCCCTTCCCGTAATTGTGGATGTGAAGGTAGAAAAAAAGAATCACAAGTTTATTTGCTAGACAAATTAAAAACCCTGACAAGACGCCATCCAGTGATGAGTAGCAGAACTATATCCATAGTACCATCTATTGATACTAGAAATGGCAGCAGGCTAGCTTTGGACATTATACCAAGAAGCGAAAAGTTACATAGGAATTGTAATATTGAGTGTAGGCTAATTTACAATAAGATACCAGACTCCATCAAAAATGCGACATTTAAGTCTTGTGATGAAGTCCTCGGGTGCTTCCCTCCTCACCCCGCTCTCCACCCCGCGCGCCCATATAAATACGGAGGCGCGAGGACTCTCGTCCTCTTTCGACCTCGACTGGACGCCGGGCTGCTTCAAAGCTGAGTACTTTTGGAAATCTCTTCTGGAACAACGAATCTCGTGGCTGTGAACCTACGACCCTTACCTGTGACTTCTTTCTCATTGTATAATTGTTAAAAATTAATTAAAGAGTTTGGTCTTTTCAAATATTGTTTCTTTCAAAATAATCACTACGTCACAGTGGCGCCACAACAGAGGAGTTACCACGAGATTCGTTGTTCTTCTAAATTTTATAACTGTGTTTTGAGTGCTTTATTTCGTTCAAAAGGGTATGTACTAGTGTTTGTTATTTTTTTTGGTGTTTTCATTCCGTACTCAGTGCAGTGCAGTGCATAATTATATAACATATCTAATTCCTTTGTTCACGCGGTGCTATCGTCCGTCCACGTGCTTTTGCGTGCGCGCAGCGTGGCATATCATATCCCACTTTAAACTTAATTAATCTCACGCAATAATACCCTTGCTGTTAAACCCTTTTGGACGGAATCAAATTGATTTTTTTTTTACTTTTCGCTCCACATAATTTTTCTGGTTTCGTAGCTGCTCCACACATTTTTTTTTTTCGGTCACTATGGCTTATACCATAAAATTTACTTTATTAAATAAATCGGAACTCGAATATGAGGTAGAAATAAGAGGTGGTGACTCCTCAAAGTGTACTGTGGAGGAGTTACGTAAATTAATTACCAAACTTTCATCTAGTTCTCCTTCAGAGGACATTTTAGAATCATGTTTTACGGTCGAAGAGGATATTTCCGCGGTAAATAATTCCTTAATACGAGTGAAAAACAACGCGAAAGCCTTGCAATCTAAATTTGATAAAAATCTTTACTCTAGAACTGAATCTATTCTCAGCCACGTTTTTCATAGGTTATCACGCATTGACGTCACCTCAATTAGTGATACACAAAAATTTAATTCGGTCTGGAACGAGTTTTATTCCATTTCCGAAATTCTCTCGTCCTTAACTTCTTCTAAACCTGTAGTATCGAGCGGAGTCGAGTCACAGAACTCTGATGAAAAATTCTTTGATGCATTAACCTACGATCGTAAATTATTTTCTGAACTCGGTAAATTTAAATATAACGGCAAATCGTGTGTGCGCGCCTTTATCCAAAAAGTTAACGAATTTATGTCTTGTAGAAACATTCCAGATAGCAAAATCTTTTCTTTCGCTTTTGAGATATTTTCAGACGATGCACTCCATTGGTATCGTTCTATCAAAGACAGCGTTGATACTTGGGACGATCTTTGTAAATTACTTAAGCGTGATTTTAGTCCGCATAATTACGACGATAAACTAATGGCGGAAATAAGACTTCGTTCTCAGGGCGAGAAAGAGAACATAACCTTATATATAGCAAAAATGCAAGGATTATTTTCCCGTTTGGATGAGCCTGTCAGCGAGTCTGTCAAATTGAACATCTTGTTAAATAACATTAGGCCTTGTTACACTAATTGCCTTCTGACTGGGGTTGTTTCAGATATTTCTTCGTTGGTTAGCATTTGCAGAAAGTTCGAACAATATCAAAGTCGTAGTAATGATTTTTCTGAACCACCTAAGGTTACTTCTAGTACTTTGGCGCCTGAACTGGCTTACGTTGATTCCGATTCCGCCATCGTAAATAAAACTTATAATAATAAAAACTTTTTCCGAAATCGAAATTATTTTAAAAATCCCAGTCCGGCTTCTTCTAACAATTTTTCTAAGGATCGTCAAATTAATGCCGTTGCTAATACTACTAATAATAAACAATTCTGCCTTAGATGTAGAAATGACTCGCACAATTTATCATCTTGCACTCAGCCTCGTTTTCTTATTTGCTTTAAATGTGGTTTGAAAGGTTTTAAAGTCTCTAATTGTACAAACTGTAATAAAAACAATGAACCTTCAAAAAACTTGTAAGTTCCGATTGGGGAAAGTCTAAAATAAAAAGTCGAACTAGTAAAACTGAGTGGCACAATTGGCTACATCACGTATCCAATTTCTTTAATTGCTATAAACTTTCTTCAATCGTAAATACAAACACACAACCTCCCTATATTCCTGTAGTAGTAAATAAAAAAAACACCATTGGCTTACTCGATTCTGGGTCTTGCGCAACTATACTTGGTAATAATTCTCATCTTCTTTTCTTGAAAAATTTGGAATTAAGTGGTTCTAAGCCCTTGGTTTTTACCACCGCTGGTGGCGAGCAATATTCTTCACTCGGCTCAGTGGTAATTCCATTCCAATTTCAAAATAAAACTGTTTCTCTTGTTACCCATATCGTTCCTGGCATCAAAAATCCCTTGATTCTGGGTATGGATTTTTGGAGAAGTTTTGGTCTGTTCCCGGCTAATTTGGAAACCATCTCACCTCAAAATAATCACGAATCTGGAACCTCGGTAGTACAGAAGGACACCGTTAGTAAATTAATTTCATTTGATAATTTAACTGACGATCAAAGAACTATCGCCAAAAACATTATTTCTCAATTTATCGATATTTCTTATCAGAAACGCGGTCTCGGCCGTACCTCTCTCATTACTCATTCGATAGATACAGGTGATCACCCACCGATTCGGCAGCGTTACTATCGCATGTCACCAGAGAAACAGCGCATTTTGGTAAAACATGTCGACCAAATGCTTAAAGAGGACGTGATTGAACCTTCCGAGAGCCCTTGGTCTAATCCAGTGATCTTGACCCCTAAAAAAAATGGCGAACTGCGTTTTTGTCTGGATAGTCGGAAATTAAATTCTATAACAAAAAAAGATGCTTATAGTTTACCCTATATTGCTGAGATTTTGGATAACTTAAGAGATGCTAAATACATATCTAGTTTAGACATTTCAAAATGTTTTTGGCAAACCTTGATAAAAAATGAGGATCGTTGCAAAACGTCATTTTATATTCCTACGCGTGGTAAATTTCATTTTAAATCTATGGCTTTTGGATTAACTAACGCTCCAGCCACCCAGCAGCGTCTTGCAGATATTTTGTTTTACGGTCCAGAATTTGAAAACAGGGTTTTTTGTTATATCGACGACGTGATTTGTGTCTCAGATTCGTTTGATAGCCATATCACACTATTGTCAAAAATACTAGAAAAATTAAAATATGCGAACCTCACTATAAATCTCGACAAATGTAACTTTTTCAGTACTAAATTAAAATACCTGGGTTATGTGGTGGATTCGGAAGGCCTTCATGCCGATCCCGAAAAGGTAGAATCGATAAAAAACTACCCCACTCCTACTAACAAAAAGGAGGTCCGTCGCTTCCTAGGCGCTGCGTCGTGGTATAGAAGGTTTATACCTAACTTCAGTGCGCTGGCATCTCCCTTGAATAAACTAACCTCTAACGGTAAAAACTCTCCTGCGTTCAATTGGTCGCGAGAGGCTGACGCAGCTTTCAATAAATTAAAGGATTGTTTGTCTTCTTCGCTGGTACTATCTTGTCCAGATTACACACAACCATTTGAAATTCACGCGGATAGTAGTGACTTTGGTATCGGAGCTGTTCTTTGTCAGGTCTTGGAGGGGAAAGAAAGAGTTATAGCCTTCTACAGCAAATCCCTTACGGACCAAGAAAGAAATTATAGTGCTACAGAGCGCGAGGCGCTTGCTGTTCTGTCAGCTATTGAACACTGGCGTTGCTATGTAGAAAATGGCCAAAAATTTATTGTGTACACTGATCACGCTGCTCTCAAGTGGTTTATCAAACTCAACAATCCTACGGGTCGACTGGCTAGATGGGGAGTCCGTCTTTCTTCCTATAATTTCGAAATAAAGCATCGTCGAGGAACCGATAACGTTGTGCCAGACTTCCTTTCTCGTTCTCCTAATGTCATGCCTATGCAATGCAACACAATAGATGGGAATGTCATTTCTACTAATGATTCATGGTATCTTAATATCTATAAAGGTTGTTCACAGTCTCCTGCCTCTTTTATAGACTATCAGGTCCTTAATAATAAATTATATCGTTTTAAAAAAAGTCTTAACCCTCTTACTAGAGAGTTTCAATGGAAGGAGGTTGTTCCATCCGAAGAGAGATCGGAGTTAATAAGGCAAAACCATTCGTTGCCCACAGCCGGGCACATGGGCATCTCTAAAACATACAAGCGCTTGGCCCTTAACTACTATTGGCCAGGTATGTATGCGGACGTGGTTAAGGCCGTCAATTCTTGCGATGATTGTATCGCTCATAAACATCAAACTCACTCCACTTTCGGTCATATGGGCGGACCAAAGTCATGTCTTAGGCCGTTTCAAACGATAAGTATCGATCTAATCGGACCCCTTCCGCCTACAAGAAAACAAAATAACTATATTTTCATTGTCTGTTGTTGTTTCTCCAAGTATTGTTTGCTTTTCCCTATAAAGCGGGCCACAGCAGAAGTAATAACAAAAATACTCGAAGATAATGTTTTCTTGGTTCACGGCATTCCTTCTACGGTCATAGTAGATAACGGTAAACAATTCGTTAGTGCCCAATTTAAAAACTTATTATCTAAATATAAAGTTCCGAACACACACTATACCCCATTTTATACGCCTCACGTTAATACGGTTGAACGTTATAACAAAACTATAACTACAGCTATCTCCGCATTCATTGAGAACGACCACAGAGTGTGGGATACGCTAGTACCTAAAATCCAATTCGCTATCAATTGTGCTGTAAGCGAAGTCACAAACTACACGCCCTCTTTTCTTGTTTTCGGTCGCGAATTGATAACCTGCGGTTCACACTATCTAGATTCTGATCCGAACTTAATTCACGAACCACGTGACTGTTATGCGGAGTCCCTTGGTCATTTGTCTTCTATCTTCGACAAAGTACATGCATCCTTGTTATCGGCCCACGAGCGTAACTGCCAGTCTTATAATCTTCGCCGTAAGTCGGCCGAATTCAAAGTTGGCGATATTGTTTGGAAGCGAACATTTTATTTAAGTGATAAAGACAAATATTTTTCAAAAAAATTGGCCCCTAAATTTATAAAATGCAAAATAGTATCAAAAAAATCTCCTTTGGTGTATAAACTTTCAGACATGTCTGGTAAGCCACTGGGCGAATGGCATATTAAAGATATAAAACAAATAAATTATAAAGAATAATTATCAAAATATAATCAAAATTTAAACAAATTAAATACTATCTTCTATAACCAATGTATAACATTTTTTTTTTTTTCTTGTACCCTATGGTTTAGTGGTAAAAAAGTCTCTCGCTTGAATCAAGTATACAGGTTCGAATTGTCTTTATAACATTGTGTGTTCACCTATTCGCTATCGAACGCATTGACACTTGCAAGCTACGACCGGTTCTTGACCTTGGCTTACCGGTTGTGCATACCACAGCTGTTCACGCACACTTGTTAATAGATAACTATAATGATCGCTTCACATTGTTATTTCATATCGCATCGCATCTAACGTTTCGCGCTATATTTTAATCATTGTTTCTGGTGCTAAAAATAAAATAAAAAATAAAATAAAATTGCTCTGTGAGGTGACTCGGCTCGGCTCGTATAATGTATTTCTAACTTTTCAGGTAACCTAACTGCGATACCTAGAATGTTACTCATTCCTTTTTCTATAAATTTCAGCTGTCCTGCTCCTCCTGTGTCTCCAGAGTCCGCAGCCCCGTCGTATCCTGCCAGCTTCAGCCAGCGAGCAGACGAAGCCGAATTTTCCGGCAGGAAAATTCTGTCCCAACGAGGGGGGTGTGTGATGAAGTCCTCGGGTGCTTCCCTCCTCACCCCGCTCTCCACCCCGCGCGCCCATATAAATACGGAGGCGCGAGGACTCTCGTCCTCTTTCGACCTCGACTGGACGCCGGGCTGCTTCAAAGCTGAGTACTTTTGGAAATCTCTTCTGGAACAACGAATCTCGTGGCTGTGAACCTACGACCCTTACCTGTGACTTCTTTCTCATTGTATAATTGTTAAAAATTAATTAAAGAGTTTGGTCTTTTCAAATATTGTTTCTTTCAAAATAATCACTACGTCACGTTGGGCGCCACTGTGACGTAGTGATTATTTTGAAAGAAACAATATTTGAAAAGACCAAACTCTTTAATTAATTTTTAACAATTATACAATGAGAAAGAAGTCACAGGTAAGGGTCGTAGGTTCACAGCCACGAGATTTTTAAAATAAAACTATTTGACTGGCTTAGTAAGCGAGGCTTCTACACAGTGCAAGAGCCCAATTTCAAGACATAACTAGAAATACAAATTTTTCATGCTTAATATTAACATAAATAAAATATTATCGGAGGTCAAAACTCACTTTGGGTTGCTGCACCATCCTAGTAAGTAAGTAATCTATACATATAATAAAACAGTAAAAAAAGTGTGTCTGTACATTAAATATATTTCCAAAAAAAATATTGGGGGCGATGGAGACGTAGTAATAGAGTAAGAATTAAAAAAAAATGTCTGTCTGTTTGTCTGTTGGTCTGTTTGTCTGTTTGTCTGTTTGTCTGTTTGTCTGTTTGTCTGTTTGTCTGTATGTCTGTATGTCTGTATGTCTGTTTGTCTGTTTGTACACGCTAATCTCCGGAAATACTGGATGGATTCGAATGAAACTTTTTTTGTTATATAGCTATTAAGCCTGGGCAACATATAGGGTATAAATGATTTTGGAAAATGGAAAGCCTGATGCAGAACCATAATGGTCCAGCTAAACTATAAGAGATATAAAAATGCCGCTTTAGTAAAAGTTGTTCAGCCTGATGAGCATTTTCCAGAGACATAAAGTCCACGCGAACGAAGTCGCGGGCTTCGGATAGTATTAATATATTGTTGAAGTATCTATAATACTATGACATGATCCATTTATGATTTTATTTGTGACATAGACTGTTAGCTAATTTGAAAACTGTTTATTAAATATTTGCATGCTATAGTTAAAGGTGTTACTTTGTGGGTACTATTTAGACTTAAGTATGTAACCTTTGCTAGGAAAAACCCTGAATTTCAAGCATTAATCTCTTTGAAACGGCTAAACTGATTTTCATTTAACAAAGCTCAGCAAGGGAACTTGCTTTCACGTAAAACAAGGCATCGAAATCGATCCATCAGTTCGAGCACATGATGCCACAGGCAGATACTATCGTCAATCTTATAACACCCCTCTTTTTAGCCACGGTTAAAAAGATTCATGGTTCATACTTACCTCAACTTGTTTACTGCGAGATAAATCTCGAAATCCTCGCTAAAGCAAGAAAAATAATGCTCGCTCTCAACCGCCGGCAAATTATTTAGAAGCAGCCGTTTAGAAAAATGTCCGCCTTTATTGTTCCGAGCTGTTTCAAGACAATATGAATGTGTTTACTAAATGTTACCCGTCACTCAGTCTTGTTTCTGTGAGATATTAAAATATTGCCTGCTAAATAAAGTTGTTTTACTAACGAGGAGATAATTTGACAGGTATCTAAAGCTTAGGTTTGTTAACTTTCAGATTCAGGTCGTTTGAATACTATCTTACTTCTTACTAATATTATAAATGCAAAAGTGAGTTTTAATATTTGTTGGTTAATAGAAATTTTATCAAAATCGGTTGAGTAGTTTGGGAGTGAAGTCATTTTTAATTAATTTTAGTTTTGAAACATTATTCAGTTACTTGACAGTTTCCTTTTTCATAATATTTAAAACTTACTTATTTTTTAAGCTTATAAAGTAAATCATTTTGTTTTTATTTCGGATTATGTTACTTATTGATATGAATAATAAAAATAACTGATTAAAACACCCTATCACGTAAACGTTCAAGAGTTTAATAAAGACATTAACAAACAAATAAATAATATTTATTCGGATCTTCGTGTATGCAAATAGATAGGTATAAATTAATTATACCGGATAATCTGGCGCCTAAAGGGACCCTCGGCCAGGGATGAATTAGTTTGTCCTTGACGGCCGGTGGTGACATTTACGATAAGCGGGGACAGGCCGAAGGCTTGCTTCCAATGATAGCGAGGCGAAAGACAATAATAGTAAATAAATAAATATATAGGGACAAATTACACTGATTGAGCTAGCCCCAAAGTAAGTTCGAGACTTGTGTTATGGGATACTAACTCAACGATACTATGATTTATAACAAATACATATATAGATATACATCCAAGACCCAGGAAAATTTGAAAAAGGCCATTTTCCAACTTGCCCTGATCGGGGATCGAACCCGGGACCTCTGGGTGGCGGACTAGCATGGTGACCACTACGCCACGGAGGTCATCAATGTAGACAAGTTAAAAAGCCATCGACTCACGTGGTATAACCACGCCATGAGGGATGCTGAATATTTGGCTAAGAGGATGGTCCATTTGGAGGAGGGCTGCAGAGGGATAGGAAGACCGAGGAAGACGTGGATAGAATGTGTAAGGAAATATATGAAGGAACGAGGGTAGTGCTAATATGGTGAATGACAGAAAGAAAAGGAAACAGTTGACATACAGAGCCGACCCCAAGTAGGGAAATGGCGAGGAGAATGGTGATGATGATGATGAAGCTAAGTGATGCGATGTTGTTCAAATTCTGTAACTTTTGAATTCGTTTTTAAGGGGTGGTCTCTTAGATTAATTAATTTGACGAAGCATGTTACGGATTACTGTGAAAATGTTGACAAAGCGTGTTGCAGATTACTAACTGTGAAAATGTTGACGAAGCATGTTGCAGATTACTAATTGTGAAAATTTTGATGAAGCATGTTGCAGATTACTAACTGTGAAAATGTTGACGAAGCATGTTGCAGATTTCTTACTGTGAAATGTGAAAATGTTGTCGAAGCATGTTGCGGATTACTAACTGAGAATATTTTAACGAAGCGTGTTGCGGATACTAGCAATTTGTTCCTGTTTTATTATTATTTTTGTTATAATAAATTATTTATTAGTTGAGTTGTCCTAAAAAAACAAATTGTAAGTCATTTTCACAAATTTTTTTCGCATAAAATGACGTCTTTGTAACTCGGGAGATTTAAGTTAAATACATAAAACTTCCAACTTTTCAAGATTTGTTTGCTTGCTTGTTTGTTGTATCACTTTGTTGTACCTAAACAAATACATAAAGATATAAAAACAACATACGAAAGAGGGAATCTCTTTCAGTCAACTTGCCAGACAAAGATTTCATTTTAAATGGGTTAAATATAAAGTTTAAGAGTAGGAAAGAGACACAAAAGCTAAGAAGCAAATCATCTCTGATTCACTTAGAAAGATCTACACAGTTCCATAACTTTTAGTGGATGCCAGCCTAAGCGGATAAAATCCAAAGGCTTATTAAACCCTGATTATTACAGAATAGTTCTGAATATCTGATTTCGGTATTCAAAGGTCGCTTTCACAACGTAAATTTTACATAATGGTTAATAATATTTCCTGAGAGTAATCTTATTTATTTAATCAATTTATTTAATTAGGAGAGGCCTCATGTAAGTTATTTAACGTTTGCTTTTTGAATAGTTAAAAAGGTTTCGAAGTGTGGTAATGATAATAGCCTTTCTTTATCTAAATCCGTGCGGCTTGACATCAGTCAAAAACACTGGCACGATTCAGCATAGCTATTCAGAAAGGAAACGCTCCTTTTTGAATAGCTATGCTGAATCGTTGAGCACTTGTATGTAACTAGGCAATTGAAAAAGATTTTTTTTAAGAGTATCAATAAATGGGTTAAGATAGTTATTATTTAAAACGGAGTTTTCCTATTGTATTTAATAAATTGCTTGTCAATTCCTCATAATATTATCTAAAGAAAATCTATTGTTTTATTATTATCTCTTTATTTATTTTCAAACATATATTAGGTTTTTTTATAACATATCTATAAAAAGTAAAATATATAAAATACACTACAAAATATAAACACATTATAAAAAACCTAATATAGCCCACTGGCAGCGGGGGTAAGGCCCAAGCTACCGGTGGTTAGGGCCCCAGAGAGAGAAACCTATTATTATTATTATTTTTAATTTTCAGGCAAATAAAATTACTGACCTAAAAACTAGATTCTACAACCTATTCTACGTATCTACCTAAATGGTACCTAGCAACCATTACAAGGTAACGAAAGAACGATTACCTACCGCAAAAAACAAAATGGCGACCTCATTTCAATTAAACTGCGAACCGTAATCTCGCGGCACGTAGGAAAAAAGATTAACCCGTCGTAGCCGGCCGCTAACTATGACAGCGATCACAGATAACAATGAGGAAAAAGACAAAAAGGGTAGTTGCGAAGTTGAGCGATATTTCAGCGGCGCGCGGCGGGCGAGCGCGGCGCGAGGGGAGTTTAAAATAAACTTGTGCTGCGGACGTGCGAGGGGGGAGGGGCGAGGCGCAACGAGCGGGGGGCAATTACCGCGCAGACAATGTTTTTATTTCACGTTCGCTGACTTTGTACGAACACGGGGAAGCGATTGGCAATGAAATCTTTACGAGTCAAAATGTGTTCCGTACGTTCGATTCAAAGGCTCTTTTAAAGCGAAACAGCAGTAGAAGTGGCGCCCCTTTTTTGAAATAAGTTTCAAAGTAAATATGATGGCAATATAAAATTTAACTTATAACAATTTGTCGAAAGATCTTTAAATTATTTTATGAATAACCTTTGAAAGTAATTACGTTAGTCCATCTAGTTTTATAACAGGTTTTCGCCAAAAGCGGCCACTTTTCTCGAAAACTCGTTTTGAAACTAGACGGGTTATCAATAATACTTAAAGGCTATTAATAAAAAAAATTAAAGGTCTTTCTACAAATTGTTGGAAATAAAAATTTTAATTATCATCATATTTACTTTTGAACAATTTATTTCAAATGAGCCACTTCTGCTACCAGTTCGCCTTAATGACTTCATTGACTTTTATATAGGAAAGAATTTAATAAAAAATATTCATCTTTTATTTATTGTTATGTTGTTCTGAGAGCATAGAATATACATAGAATGTACCAACTGCTTCTTCTTTTGAGTAGATTGTTTAAATCGATCGTAGACTAACTGTTGTTATTTCACAAAAGTTTACGATTTCCATTTTACTGAGGCCCCGTCTTTCGAAGTATGGTATTGTGATGTAAAGTTGTATCTATATTGTACAATAAAGACGTAGTTATTTTCAAAAGTGTGTAAAATTGGCATAATATGCAGTTTTATTCATTAATTGATAGATTGGCTACATACACACATGAAAAACAAAACAATTATTGATTACAAACATACGATAATAAACAATTTGATAAATATTTCCGCATCAGCTACAAACATTAATATTTACATTCAACAAGCAGATAATCGTGTTGATATAAAATGAAAATACCACACATTCTAACTAATGGTTTTTAATCATTTATTAACAATTTACATTGATAATATTCGTACAAGTTATAATTAAATAATAATTTGTACGCGTAATTATAAACTATTAATTATAAGGTATACATTTACAAATTTGATGTAGAATTTCATTTGTTTTAATGTAGCATAATTGGATAACGACTATGATAAAAGTCATTATGTAAGATAGATATGTAATATATATAGTTTAATATAGTTTAGTTTAGTATATATTAATTTGTAAAATTGTCTAAATGGATACTTATTTACTTAAAAAAAAAAATATACGAATCGCATGTTACGAGATAGATATGTACTACAAGCTTTTTGTGATGTAATAATATTGTTTAGATTTTTTTTTGTTTGTTTGTAATAACTTTACAATAAAGTTATTACAAACAGAATAAAGTACAAAATTCGAAGGAGCAAATATACAAAGGCGGACTTATCCCATGTAGGGATCTCTTCCAGTCAAACTGCAATAGATTGAGAGGATATTTACTAAATTAAAAGGTAGAAGTAAGTACGAACTAGATACCTTAAAAGTTAATACATATATAACTACATTACATACACATACGCAAACACATGTACTTTATACTCATAAAGTATAAGTACCTGGGCGACCGTGGTTACATCTCAAACATCGAAAATACGCGTTTTCCCAAACATAAGACTAATCTAGATCGATTGTTTACCCCCGAAAACCCCCCGTATACCAATTTTCAGCGAAATCGTTAGAGCCGTTTTCGAGATCACAGAAATATATAAATAAATATACAAGAATTGGTCGCTTAAAGGTATAAGATTATGTTAAAGTATTTGTCAATGTCAACTTGTGTGTAGAGTTTAATTGTTTTAAGCGAGTAAGGATAGCTCATTTTGTTATAAAATGAACATATTTTAAACAAGTCTTTATTCATGAAAGACATTTTATCACAGACTGGATTAACAAAGATGTAGATACTCAGGCAAAAATTGTTTGAATTTTCTTGAACAACTTCACAAGCACCTGGAATACAAGTCGGGCCGGAGTTTGTGAGAAAAGGCAGATTAAAGAAAGGGATTCAAACAGCTCTTGACGCTGTTGAGGACCTCTTAATTGGCGAGGTGTCGAAGCGTGGACTATCGTGTTTCGAGAACAGTCCTAGATTGTGTTCTAGGGAGAATTTATTGCAAGAGTATTTTAAAATAGATACGAAGGTTTTTATTTTATTATTTGTTTCGATCCAGGATAGAGGGCTCTGCTGAACTATTCCGTCGAGCTAAGAACATAGAAGACTACACGAAGATGACCGCCAACCTTCACTAATTTGATAGACAGCTTAAGAAGTAAGAAATTTGATGATTCACAAATTTTGACGACCTCCGTGGCATATTGGTTAATCATACTATCATGATATAGTCCGCCAATTTTAAATCCTTGGCCAGAACACGTTGGAAAATGGTCTTTTAAAATTGTCCTGGGTCTTATGAGTCATATAGAAATAACAGACAGCAGCTAGTTTAACTATAAATTACTTTCTTTTTGTAAAAGAAAACACGCGAGGAAACTTGAATACTAGTACTAGTGCTTAATAATGAATTTTGTCACTATTATTTGAAAAAAAAAATCGATAGTTTAGACTATCGAGTGGCATCACTAGTCACTATTATCAAAGCACCAAGCATTAATTGTATAGTTAGGGTTAGGGTTTAGAAAAAAAAAGTGAAAAATTAAGACGGGATCTAAAGGACTTGTAGGTATCTAGAGCCAGAATATAATAATAAAAAAACATTAGAGGTGTCAAGGGACACCCGGATGGAACGAAGTTCCTTTCGATTAATTAGGAGAGAGAGAGACAGACAGAGAAACACGCGCACGCCGCACGGCTTACAACTATAGCAAAAACTGTCGTTACAACTTTTGGTCTTAATTTTTTCTAGCCTCCTTTCGCAATGCGCGATAAGAAACTTCGTTCCAAAAAACAGTGGCCCTCTAGGAGTGCCAACAGAAGTGAAAACTTAGTGTCGGTAACGATGTCGCAAGTGCAATGGTTTTTTCCTATCTCAAAAAAATGCTTTCCGTACAAGCGCAACGCGCTTAAAGAAGTTTTCACTTTAAAAAATATTGTTGTTACTATAAAATATGACAGTCATTTAGTTACTTTAGATTCTTTTAGGCAGCTCAGAAACTCTTGTTACAAGAATAAGCTATTACACACTGGATAAGTTAGAAAAAGTGAGGATTTCCTACCTTCAACTTACAATTATATTTATAAATTTTATTATGATAGAGAAAATATTATTTTCTCATTCGTGTTATTGGGAACAATATAGATTTGAACACCAAATGTTCCGGTCATTGGCTTTAAGCGTTTGTCGATGCAAATTAGAGCAGTCGGCAGCTTTAGTTTTCCGGAAACCGAAACTCCGAGGTCTACAATTGTCGGAATTGCTGCTAGAACGTAAGGATTATATGGCTAGCTGTTGAAATAGTATCCTTTTGTATATTACACTGCTGTATGTTATAAATTGGTGAATTAAATATAGGTATGGATAAATTAATCAGAGGGGCATCTCCCTCCGTGCTTTGGAAGGCACACTTAGCTGTTGGTCCCGGATGCATCGTAGCTTACTTAAAAAAAATCCTAATATAAAAAAAAAATGATAAAAATATTGCCTTACTTTTCTTTTATCTCTTAACCAACTTTATTTTTATTGCGATATCTCCAAAACTATTTTCACAAGATTGTATCGACTTATCTTTGAGAATATCACACCCGATCCCTTTGGTTGTTAGATTAAAGGGTTCCAAATCCGATTCTGTTTATTTTTATTTCTGTTTAAGTTTTTACATTTATCATACTTATTCAATATTCTTTTTCTATATAAAATGCGGTTGGTTATTTTTAGGGCTTTTCGTAGAACTATTTTTACTTGCCCCAGTGGAAGATAGATTAACTTAAAATATGATTATAATCACGCGAAACCCCACAAAATTAAATAATGGAATTACTATCGCATGACTCATCGTCAAATTTTGGCCGATGTCCTCATAACAAAAGACATACAGTAGCCGCTAATTGGTCCAGCAATTAGCGTGAAGTAACTACAGTAATAGTAAAGGAAGTAAACGAAATGTAGTTTCTGAGTAACCTAGTATTCTTGAATGTACTTTTACTGTATCTTAATCTTGATTATGTATCCTTAAAATTACAGTTCAAGTATGCACAAAATAGGAACGTGGGGAAAGAACAACGAAAGGCCTTTACCCAGCAGTGGGACACAACAACAGGCTCAAACAAACACAAAAACAAAACTGTGTTTTAAAACGTGTCGTTACAACTTTTGGTCTTAATTTTTTCTAGCCTCCTTTCGCAATGCGCGATAAGGAACTTCGTTCCAAAAAACAGTGGCCCTCTAGGAGTGCCAACAGAAGTGAAAACTTAGTATCGGTAACGGTGTCGCAAGTGAAATGGTTTTTTCCTATCTCAAAAAAATGCTTTCCGTACAAGCGCAACGCGCTTAAAGAAGTTTTCACTTTAAAAAATATTGTTGTTACTATAAAATATGACAGTCATTTAGTTACTTTAGATTCTTTTAGGCAGCTCAGAAACTCTTGTTACAAGAATAAGCTATTACACACTGGATAAGTTAGAAAAAGTGAGGATTTCCTACCTTCAACTTACAATTATATTTATAAATTTTATTATGATAGAGAAAATATTATTTTCTCATTCGTGTTATTGGGAACAATATAGATTTGAACACCAAATGTTCCGGTCATTGGCTTCAAGCGTTTGTCGATGCAAATTAGAGCAGTCGGCAGCTTTAGTTTTCCGGAAACCGAAACTCCGAGGTCTACAATTGTCGGAATTGCTGCTAGAACGTAAGGATTATATGGCTAGCTGTTGTAATGGTTTCCCTCTGTATATTATGCTGCTTTATGCTATAAATTTGAATATAACTTATCCTTCTTATCGTGTGTGTTAGTGACTAACACTGGTGTCAGAGTTTTTAAACGGCCTTAAAGGCCTCTGACATGGTTTTAGGTAACGACCAATGTCAAAGACAGTGACCGGGACCGACGGCTTAACGTGCCCTCCGAAGCACGGATCATCTTACTTATCAGACAATTAGGTGATCAGCCTGCAATGTCCTAACCAAACTAGGACAACAACACAAAGTTGTATAACTTATTTAAATGTAGGTATGGATGGATAAATTAATTAGCGGGGCATCTCCCTCCGTGCTTTGGAAGACACGCTCAGCTGTTGGACCCGGATGCATCGTTATATGGCAATTGTTTCAGTAGCTTACTTAAAAAATACCTAATATTAAAAAGTTTTGATAAAAATATTGCCACATACTTTTCTTTTATCTCATAACCAACTTTATTTTTATTGCGATATCTCCAAAAACTATTTTCACAAGATGTATCGACTTATCTTTGCGAATATCACACCCGATCCCTTTGGTTTTTAGATTAAAGGGTTCCAAATCCGATTCTGTTTATTTTTATTTCTGTTTAAGTTTTTACATTTATCATACTTATTCAATATTCTTTTTCTATGTAAAATGCGGTTTGTTATTTTTAGGGCTTTTCGTAGAACTGTTTTTATTTGCTTCAGTGGAAGATAGATTAACTTAAAACATGATTATAATCACGCGAAACCCCACAAAATTAAATAATGGAATTACTATCGCATGACTCATCGTCAAATTTTGGCCGATGTCCTCATAACAAAAGACATACAGTAGCCGCTAATTGGTCCAGCAATTAGCGTGAAGTAACTACAGTAATAGTAAAGGCAGTAAACGATATGAAGTTTCTTAGTAGCCTAGTATTCTTGAATGTACTTTTACTATAGTAATTTATTGATCTTGATTAAGTTTCCATAGAATTACAGTTCAAGTATGCACAAAATAGGATCGTGGGGAAAGAACAACGGAAGGCCTTTACCCAGCAGTGGGACACAACAACAGATTCAAACAAACACAAAAACAAAAAGCCGAACTGTGTTTTAAAACCTAATTTGTAAACGAAGATATTACATTGAAAGTGGGCTTGGCAGGCCAGCGTTTAAAATTAGACGGGTAGAATAGAAAATTTTTACGATCCTGAGTCTGATCTGAAGCGGATTTAGCGTTCAGCGTGGAGATTACGTTTCTCCACGCTGGACAAGCCGGTTGTTGGTTGGTATGGGAACGACCGCAGTGTGGTAAGATTAGGTACATTTGTTGTTTTTTCATGTACCTGTTTTACACTAGGGGAGGCAGAGTATGGATCTCTTCTCTCTCTCCAATTTTACTCTGCTTTTACCACACCAGATTTAAAGTGTAGATAAAACGAAACAGATTTATCAGAATAGAAGTAAGCGGAGATCAATAGTCTGAAAAGGAAGAAAGAAAGAAAAAAAAGATGATTATTTGGTAGTTATATAAATAACAAAACTTATCAGACATTACGAGGTCATCATATTCCACCAAAATGGTCTACGATCAGGTCAAAGAAGCGTGATGATATTTACCACGCTGCAATCTTTCCAATTAATTCAATCGAATCAGAAATGAGGAAATTCTCAGAAGAACTAAAGTCTCAGGAAAACAGCCCAGCGGACCAGCTCGTTCAAATGGCAGTGGGCGGGACACATAGCCCGACGAACCGATGGCCGATGGGGCAAAAAGGTTCTCGAATGGCGACATGGAAGCGAAGCGTAGGATACCCACCCACAAGGTGGTCTGACGACCTGACCAAGGTCTCTGGAAGGCGCTGGATGCAAGCCGCTCTAGATCGGTCATTTTGGAAATCTTTGGGAGAGGCCTATGTCCAGCAGTAGACGTTATGCGGCTGAAATGAATGAATGAATAAATGAAATCTTTTTCACTCAGTTATTGCAATTTTATCAAACAATGAAGCATAATAACCGATAATAACGAAATCAATAACCATTCATATAGATCGGCTGTTCATTAGTAGCTATTAATATTTTTATCGTCACAGTCAAGTGACTACAAATTGTTTCCTGGTTCGTTAACAAATTGATACGATTATGTGTCATCAGGGTAATTGTATTATCGATATCATGTTTTATTGGTATCAGATTAGGTATACAATATTGGAAATATCGATACAACTTGATATGAACAACAAGATAATATATATACCTTGTGTTTTGGTACTAAAGGCAGTGTTAGAAAATACTTAGAATTTACCAGCTGCTTCTCTTCCTGCGCATATCTTAAAAGCCGATTAAGGGAATGGGCGACAATGCCAATCATGATAATACACAATGCGGCTAATAATATTTTATTTTATATATTATACTTTTTATACACATATAACAAAACCTAATCTATGTTTATAAATATATCATCATCATCATCATTTCAGCCGCATAACGTCCACTGCTGGACATAGGCCTTTCCCAATGATTTTCAAAATGACCGATCTAGAGCGGCCTGCATCCAGCGCTTTCCAGCGACCCTGGTCAGATCATCTGACCACCTTGTAGGTGGGTTACCTACGCTTCGCTTGCCAGTACGCGGTCGCCATTCAAGAACCTTTTTGCCCCATCGGCCATCGGTTCGTCGCGCTATGTGTCCCACCCATTATTATAAATATATAATAATAATAAATATGGTAACGGGTTTTGCGAATGTGGTATTTCACTATGTTGTCTTTTGAGAATATGATATCCAGTTTACCTATAATATTGTATGTGTACCATAACAGTTGTGGTATAGGACTATCTTGAGCCTATTTATATATGAAAAACTTTTAACAAAACAGTCCTGTAATTCTAACTTACGATTATATTAAGGGCGTCCGTGTATTAGAATTCTTCTGTCCAAAAATTTTTGCCCGCCGCTGCTACCAAATCGGACACCTATTAGAAATTTCGATCCAGAGAATTCAATTTTAGAAGGCAGCTGTCCTATTACAATAAATCATGTTGACACTGCAAGTGTACAGGCCAGTCTCCAATCTCTAGCCATATTAATTTCCAAGATAACACTCTAGTAAACTATCGTAACTCGGGCCAGCAAACAACTCACGCAAATCCCCAATTCATTTGCAGATAAAACGCTCAAATGGCTCGTGAACCAATAAATAAGACCAACGTCCGTGTATTAAATATCACTCAGGAATGCTTTACTGGCACTCCCATCGATAATATTGAATCAGTTGACTCTATTAACAATGCAAATAGTGTAGCGAACTGCAGCCAGCTTCGTAAATGCACCCAGATGTCCAACAACTCTAAATTTACTTGCCATCACGCAGAATTCAACTCTATTTTTATCGGAATATGGATTGTTGAAGTGTAAGATGCAGCTGGCACGTTTATCCGGTATTGTTTGCAAATCCAAACTTATGCAGGAGCTGGAGTGTTTACAGGGATCGTTTGTTACTACTTAATGCTTGTAGTTTAAATTGTCTGCAGGTTTTATTTGTCCCCTAGTTTGTAAGGTCCGATTGAATCGCCTAATATTTATTCGGGATTCAAAGAATTTAACGAAGTAAACTTTAAAGATCATAGATGGTTGGATCAATTTTGTTAAACCATTCTTTTACATATTTAGGTTAATAGACATGATCATCTCCATCTTAGTTCGTACCCAGTTGTATTTGTTGCTGTGTTCACTTTTATCATTTTATCTCCAAGGATAAAATATATATTTATACGAAGAAAAGATAAATGAAGAAGAAAATCTGGAATTTTCAAAACTAATGATATCAAACCTTCTTTAGAATTATCGTCACGTTTTTTTAGTCTCTACTGCACTGCGGATTTGAAATTCTCTTTGTGCCTACACTCTTTAGGCTGGCGTGACGAGTCAGAAAGATTATAATTCTAGGTCTATGGGAGAGATGAATTGATTAGCATAAGCTTTCTACGACATTTACGGTAAGTCATCTCGATTAGCGAGGTCCTCAATCTGCCAAAAACCACGCAGCTCAAATATTAAGAATTCATTTGTACAAAAAAATTTAGACAAGCGGCCGTTAACTTTCTTCGGCATTTAGCCATCAAACTAAATGTTTATCTATTACATCATACATGATTAGAAACTGAGTGATATATTTTTTACAAAAACACAGTATTATAACAAAACACAGTGCATGAATATAAAACAAGACTAACGTAGAATAACTCTAAACCAGATTCATGTTGATAGGCAAATAAATTCTGAGAGAGATAATGTGGGTTTCCAAGCCATTAAGTGTTTACAGCTTGCGGCCCTGCCCGCGAGCCCGAAGGTGATTTAAGGTGCAAGACTGAGAATATTGCTGCCACCGTTGTATGCATTAGTAAATCTGCATTTTTTTTAAATACCAACAAATACATAATTTTAAGGTTGGAAATAGACTTTCTGTTTGGCTGAGCTTTCCCTGATCGGGTTATTGGATGAGATTATCGGAAACGCCGTGCTACCGTGTTTGGCACAGAAGACTGATTTGGTTACGGGAACAGACGTTAAAATTATGTCCTTACAATATTTGTTATCTGTATTTGATTGTCTGAACAGACAACTGGAGAAAACTGGGAGTGTATTATCAGTTTGACACAGGATTGTTCCAAACAAAAACGCAAAAACGCGATATTACTTATCTGCAACTTGTATATTTTTTATTTGTTCCAAGTTAGCCGAATTTGTAAAAAAAATATTTTTTAAAGATCCCAGTATTCCCAAAAAAAGTTGATCATTTTGACGGACTAATTGAACGCATAATAAAATCAAAACCCGACCAGGTTTCGATAGGTTTAGAAGATCAATATATCAGGGCAACTGTTACGAGTGGCGACCGCTATTACCTTCTAAGCACTGATATTCTACATAATATTACGTGAGGTTTCAATAAAATAAGAAATAAAATCCCTTCAGTAGTGTCGATCATACATTTACACCCATAAGGAAAGCCACAAAATGTACACCTATAAGGGTTGTACGTATGTTTATTCTGGGTTATTTCATAACGCTCGCACCCGGTAATTTCACGGAACATAAACATTCGATTCCGGCAGACACGCCACTTTGTATGCAATTCGTAATTTTTGTATTTTTGTTCCGCGGCCCAACCAACTAATTTAAAGAGATTTATGGCCCACAGAATGGACCGACTTCCGTGGTAATATCTGATACAATGTATTTTTTGTAGCACAATTTTTCTTCTACTTTGTAGGAATATTAGATTCTCTAAAATCGTACATAACATAAACTTAATAACATTTGTAACAAAGTCAAAGTCAAAGTCAAAGTCAAAAATTTTTATTCAATGTAGGATATTATTGAAGGTCATTTTTTTTAAATATTATTTTAGTGCAAAAGCTAAAAACTACTAGCGTTTCGGAACGACCACTGCTGGGAAGATTACGCCGAAAGAAACCCAGTTCAGTATTGGTCCCTACCCAGCCTGATGGGCTATGTTACAATTACAATACAGATTTACACTTAAGCTATACCTTTAAATTATACAATTACAATTTGCAGACAACTATTTCCAAGAATTTTTCTCAGATGATGATAAGTAGTCATTTACATGATAATACGCATTTTACAGAATGCAAAGTCTTGATAGCACTTAAGCAGAATTAGTTTTAATAGTACTCGGCTACATACATACATACTACAGCCGAATTGCCTATTTAACATTATTCTTTTTTCTCATACCCTCGATTGGATTTTACAATCTGCATTGGGAGAGAAGCAACTAGTAATTTTTTTAGTTCTCTATGTCCCACTACTGGGCAAAACCTTCGCTCTGTGCTTCCAAACACTTCTGATTCGTTTACTTTTATTTTCACATCCATATCAAAGAGCCTCAACTCATCCGACCATTAGGGTAGGCAGAGACTATGGCCCACTTGCTACGATTCTGACAGATCTCTTTCATTTCATCTACACTCATCAGCATTACTCTCTTCATGCATGA
Organism: Acrobasis consociella; assembly: GCA_963555685.1. Lineage (NCBI taxonomy): Eukaryota > Metazoa > Arthropoda > Insecta > Lepidoptera > Pyralidae > Acrobasis > Acrobasis consociella. Next base: position 22,565,252 of record OY743108.1, on the reverse strand, counting down.
CCGTCCGTTACGGGTTCTTTTTACCTCTCCTTTTTAAGAACGTCTGCTATTTGCCTTTGTCGAGGACGACTCATCCACACACATTCGCTTCGTATACCCTTTTAGTAAATCCCCTTCTACATGCCCGAACCATCTCAACATTGCTTTCTCAATTTACATTACTATATCTTCCACACATCTACACTTTAGTCAATATCTACTATTGTTATGTAATCTACTACTTTTGTCATGTAATCTAGAATGGTATTTGTGATACGATCTGGTTTTTTAATACCTAGCGTGCTACGCTCCATAGCTCGATGACAAACCTGTAGTTTGAACCTTTCTGACCTGTTTAGGGACCAAGTGTGGACACCATAGGTTAGGATAGACAGAATACACAACCCCAAGTGTTTCCCTTTTAGACAAGTTGGTAATTTGCCGTCAAATAGTTCCATCATTTGGCCAGAAACTTTTCCACGCATTACCAGTTCTACGTTGAACTTTCTTGTCTAATCTATTGATGAAGAAGACTATTTGTATATTATTAATTCAATTATAGGTAGCATAAAAGAGTGGATCACCTAAATAAAAACATTTATTTAATCAATATAGAGGTAAGTACTTAACATTTTAATTATAATCGCCCAGTAATTAATAGCACTTTCAAATTATTTAATTGATTAATTCATTAAATACACATGAAGTACAAATTAATTGTGTGATCAAAACCCATTTGGTTAAATTTATGATTTGACATCAACAGAATTACTCGTTTTCGCATGAAATAATTTGTTTTATACGCATATTTACGTAACAGTTTAAGTATTTAGTGCGCACATCAAATTATTAATTTCTGACGTTATGATGACAGAATAATTATAATTATACAAATTTATAATGCTTGTATGAAAATCAGAATAACCGGCCAAATAATTATATTGTAATAACCTGTTACACTCGATGGGTTAGTCGAGAAAATGAAAACTGACTAACACTTTACTTGTACAAGAGCTACGTAAAAAAAAATGTTCAAGATTTTATTTTACCACTTTTTTGGCATGAATAATATACATAGCCAAAGTACATAAAACTTAAATTCTCTAAGTAAAACCGCTGACGGACACAAAGTCAGACATATTTCAGAACAGCCAGAGGACTTTGCCTACACTCTCCATGCTGATCAGACGGGTTGGAGAGATCTCATTGATGTATAAGTTTTCTTCTGCTTGTATTTTCTACGACATCCACGGGAGGACTTAAAGCGGTCCTATTCTACTCTGCCGGAAACCACACGGCATTGTACCTACAACCTATTTTCTTTTAAAGATGTACGGAAAGAACAATAAACGTGTTAGAAAACTGCGCGGTTGCTTCGAAATAATTTGTCGAGCGTGTTTGAAAGAGCGCATTATTTTTCTTGTCCAAAAAGGTTTTTAAATTTATCTTTAAGTTCATCTTAACTATACTCCATTTTGATAGGTATTTAAATAAATTTAAACAATCTTGACATGTCTTTTTATTGAAATAGACACTTCATAAATCAATAATTTTTTAAATTACAAAGTAATTATGTTATAAATTATAAATTACAGAATTACTTTGTGATTTGTAAAGGTATTGATTAATAAAGTGTATATTTCAATAAAAAGACATGTCAAGATTGTTTACATTTATTTAAATACCTAACCAAATGGAGTAGTACATTGTTTAGTTCAAGTTAAAAAAATATATTTGTATTTATTAATTTGTTTTCAAGGGGATCCAACAGCTAATACAATAATCAAGATAAATAAAATTAATATCGGAAAATTATAAAAGGTTCTCATGGACAGCCTAGATTACACAAAACTATTACACTGAGCACATACCAAAAACCTCACTGATTTTACGCTAAAACAAGCATCCGACTTTTTAGGCCACACTAAACGATTGCACGGAAATGCTAATATTACTAACAAGCTATAATGTAAGATGCCTTTAGCTTGCATAATATTACGACGTAGTTTCATCTACGTCCAGGAATACAAAAAATAGGTTATACTATGTATATTAAATAACGAATTAATGAAGTAATAGTTTATCGTCATCATCATCATCAAGTCTTTTTGTCTCCACTGCAGGAACACGACCCTCTCTGCACTACCAGAGCCATAGTTGGCCAGAGTAGCCAGAGAACTTTGGGCTACACTCTCCTCGCTGGCCAGTCGGGTTGGAGAGATCTCATTGATGTTTATATGCTTTGTTTAGCTTGTATTTCCTTCTACGATATCCACGGGAGAAACCGCACGGCAAGTTTATCGTCTCTCAATATTTCATGAGCATAAATCAATTTTTCATTTCCTCAATCATCTCCAAGTTCCAAGAGCCATTCAACACGTGAAGCACATTTTGACTCGTAAAGATTTCATTGCGAATCGCTTCTCCGTGTTCGTACAAAGTCAGCGAACGTGAAATAAAAACATTGTCTGCACGGTAATTGCCCCCCGCTCGTCGCGCCCCTCCCCCCTCGCACGTCCGCAGCACAAGTTTATTTTAAACTCCCCCCGCGCCCCGCTCGCCCGCCGCGCGCCGCTGAAATATCGCTCAACTTCGCAACTACCCTTTTTGTCTTTTTCCTCATTGTTATCTGTGATCGCTGTCATAGTTAGCGGCCGGCTACGACGGGTTAATCTTTTTTCCTGCGTGCCGCGAGACTGCGGCTCGCAGTTTAATTGAAATGAGGTCGCCATTTTGTTTTGCGTCATCTGTGATAAAGTTTTTGTTTATTTTTACTTTATAGCTCTCGTTACAAAAGTTTTTAGCTTTTTTAATTTTAATGAAGCCTATTACAAGATATATAACGTATTTTTTAAAGTAAGATTATAGGAATTGCTAATAGCTAACCATTGCATACTTCTTCGCGCAGGAAAATCTATGAATTTCAAAGTTTTCAACCCCACATTTCCGCCTTCATCATCATCATCATCAAGTCTTTTTTATCTCCACTGCAAGAGCATGACCCTCTCTGAACTACCATAGCCATACTTGGCCAGAGCAGCCAGAGGATTTGGCCTACACTCTCCACACGTCAGTTTTTCGAAACTATTCAGCCATTTTTAAAAATTTCGACAAACTGAATCGACAAAGTAAGTTTTATCAATAAAGAAATATCGTCATATAATTAAGCCTTGTGATATTCCTAAGTTGTTCAAATAACAAAGTAACAATTCATACCAAGAAATCTGTAGGTACTACATACAAAAACATAAATCAAACATTTTATTAAATCGACATAAATAAATACTTTAGTATACAATAAATAATAATAAATAATAATAATAAATAAATAAATATATAGGGACAAATTACACTGATTGAGCTAGCCCCAAAGTAAGTTCGAGACTTGTGTTATGGGATACTAACTCAACGATAGTATATTTTATAACAAATACATATATAGATAAACATCCAAGACCCAGGACAATTTAAAAAAAGGCCATTTTCCAACTTGCCCTGACCGGGAATCGAACCCGGGACCTCTGGGTGGCGGACTAGCATGGTGACCACTACGCCACGGAGGTCGTCGAATACAATACCGTTTCATAATTAGGTTTCCCAATACTTTGGCTGGTGTTTTGTAGACGCCGGCGGCGGTCAAGGGCGAGCGTCTGTCGCAACGCCGCAGGCGCCGGATTATCCCCCTTAATTAATTTACAACACTTTGTAGGCAAATAGAAAGATACGCTGACTGAATATCATTTACTTTGCTGCTAGTAACTTATTTTAATACTTCGAAAGTCCCAACCCATACCTTTTCAACCATTACCCGTCATTTAACAAAAACGAATAATGATTTGAAACATAACATTATAGAAAGTCATTATATAACAAACTAGAGGCAGCGCGCGGCTTCGCCCTGTTAACCACGCGAGTGAAGTCGCGGGCGTGATGCAATATAGCCTATAGCCTTCCTCGATAAACGACCTATCTAATACCGAAAGAATTATTCAAATCGGACCAGTGGTTTCTGAGATTAGCGCGTTCAGAAAAACAAACAAACAATCAAACAAACAAACTCTTCAGCTTTATATATAAGTATGGATATCTCAAATATTCCGCAAATATGTTGACAAATAAAGGCATTTCAAATGTTAAACCATAATTTAAAATATTAATTTGACCAAGTACCGGGGATAGGGGTGGCACAAAAAGTGTTTATGCAGAGTCATGTAGACCACCCAGGTCATGTAGTATCAGGTTGTGGTTTGGCGGGGGTGGCCCTTGTAACACCTGCTAGCCGCCAGCAATGTTCATTTAGAATTATGTAAACCACCCAGGTCATGTAGTATACATAGGTTGTGGTGCGGCGAGGGTGGTCTTTGTTGCGAGTGTTCATGCAGCGTCATTTTGAGAAATCGCAAATTTGATAAATGCAGTACTTACATAATTGGTTAAATTAATATTTTTTTAAAAAGATAATTTATCATTTGAAATATTTGCAAAGGAAAACACATTAGCGAAATCTGTACTTTCTCAAATGATTACTTTTATAGAAATATTTTTGCGAAATGAGAAGATTACATAATGTTTTTCTTAAAATCATAGATATAGTTTTTTTTGTTGTTTAATATGATCATTTTTCAATTGATTGTGCCAAACATTAGTAAACCTTTTCAACTAGAATCTAGTACACAAGTTTACATAAAAGGTCCCAATATAATTAAGTTACAGTTTCTGTAAGCATTGAACAGAAGAGGCACGGGTGTGGCTAACGATACTTGGAGATACTGAACTGAGGGACCAAGATATTAAACTGAGATGAGTTAAGACTTTATTTGCTTTGTTCCACTTGACTTTCCTTTCCAATGCAACTAAATTTAATAACTTTGAAAGTTATTTAAAGTTCTAAAGGATTAAGCTACCAAAATGATGTCATTTGTAAATAAGCGGCTAAGTGCGAGTCGGACTCGCCCATGAAGGGTTCCGTAGTAGCAAATAACATAATAAAAGTCTTGTAGTATGTTTTTTAATTTTTATATTTGAGTTGATTGAATGAAAGGTAAATTGCCGTTTACGATTTATGACGTATTAAAAAAAAAACTACTTACTAGATCTCGTTCAAACCAATTTTCGCTGGTAGTTTTCATGGTAATGAACAACATATATTTTATTTAGTTTTATCATTCTCTTATTTTAGAAGTTACGGGGGGGGGACACACTTTTTTCCACTTTGGAAGTGTCTCTCGCGCAAAGTATTCGGTTTAGAAAAAAATGCTATTAAAAACCTCAATATCATTTTTGAAGACCTATCCATAGATACCCCACACGTATGGGTTTGATGAAAAATACATTTTTGAATTTCAGTTCTAAGTATGGGGAACCCCCAAAATTTACTGTTTTTTTTATATTTTTGTGTCAAAACCTTAATGAGGTTCACATAATACATCTACTTACCAAGTTTCAACAGTATAGGTATTATAGTTTCGGAAAAAAGTGACTGTGACATACGGACGGACAGACAGACAGACATGACGAATCTATAAGGGTTCCGTTTTTGCCATTTGGCTACGAAACCCTAAAAATTGCAGCTGTTTAGCTGTCACGGTTCATGAGATTACAGCCTGGTAACCGGACAGACAAGGGAATGGACAGACAGACAAACGGACAGACAGAAGGATAGACGGAATCTAGGGAATAGGGTCCCGTTTATACCCTTTAAGTATGGAACCAAAGTCAAAGTCCAAATAATTTATTTATCTTTGGATATTTGTATCACTTGATAATTGTCACTTTTTTATTTTTCTTACGATTTCTTATAAGGTAAATGTTGACGTCAGATCATTTACTTATAGCTGAGTTTACTGCCGCGTCTTAAGCGCAAGTACAGAAGGAGCGGTAACAAACTGTACTGCAGCATTTTCTCCAATCTAAAAAGATCACAACGAATTGAAATCCTTCTTCTTTTTATAATTAGTTTAAAAATAGTATTAGTCAGCGTACCTTTCATAATTCATTTGAACATATTTTAAAACAAATTACATTTTAAACACAAATATCCGAGTACACAATACAGCGCCCGAGGCCACGAAACACAAACTTAATTTCAGCGAAATGGTTATTAGCGAATTCGCGAACCCTTCGCAACTCTTGGAGATGATTTCTGAATACTTTATAGTATTAAGCCGTCATTGCCGGCTTAAGTAAGTTTCCTTGTTAATAATAACAGCAAGCTGATCAAGCTAGTTGCGGTGGCAGCAGCGGTTGCAGGCGCAAGTCACGGAAGGTAGCGAGTTTAGTTATACAATACTATTTGGTCTGAATTACTTTGTGTTCTTTCACCATCGATAAGTATCCTATCCTATCCTACTAAAATTATAAATGCGAAAGTGAGTTTGAATATTTGTTTTTTTGTTTGTTGCCACTTGACGCTTCAACTACTAAACCGAATTGGATGAAATTTAGTATGGATATAGTAAGACTCAGGGAAGGACATAGGGTACTCTTTATCCTCTGTATCGGTACAGCTAGTATTATATACGAGCAAATTGCCGTGTAGTTTCCGGCAGAGTAGAATAATTACACGCCAAGTCCTCCCGTGGATGGCGTAGAAGGCGACTTAGAAATACAAGCAAAGCTTATTTATAAATATAAATGAGACCTTTTCAACCAGTTTGGCCTGCGGTTAGAGTGCAGGCCGAAATCCTCTGGCTGCTGTGGCCAAGTATGGCTCTGGTTGTACAGACAGGGTCGTGTTCCTGCAGTGGAGACTAAAAGACCAGATGATGACGATTATCATGCGTAGTCTTGAACGTACCACGGCTGGGAAAGAGTCTCTCAATGGATGCCATTTCGATCTTGATATACTCTCGTCCGCGAAAGCCTATGACTTGAACCCCTTAGAACTTAGCAAGATATCTGCGAGATGGTTTCGCGGTGTATTTTTTAAAATCACTTTGCCCGGTCTAAGTGCATTCCTGGGTATAAATCGCTTCTTAAATTTTTCTCAGAGGGATAACTTGAAATTGAGGCGAAATGGCTTCGAAGCGAGTGATTTTGGAGAATATAAATATTGAGGATCATTACTTTAATGATCGCTCCGGGTCGTGGGGTGGTTCTCCCTGAAGTATGAAGATATTTCGCTGAAATTTTTATTAGTTGAAGGCTTTTTGTAGGTCCTTGTCGGAGCTTTTAGGTTAGATGAAATAGGATTTATTTTTAGGGAAGACTGACTCGTGACGTGACCGTGTATATTAGGAAATTGTTTTTATCTTACGAGAAAAAATATTTTATGATTAAATGTAGCGTGAGACACTAACCTTACTTATTAATTTACTAGCTGAAGCCCGCGACTTCGTTCGCGTGCACTTTATCTCTCTGAAAATGCTCATCAGCCTGAACAACTTTTACTAAGGCGACATTTTTATATCTCTTATAGTTTAGCTGGACAATTATGGTTCTGAAACAAATCATTTATACCCTATATGTTGCCCAGGATTAATAGCTATATAACAAAAAAAGTTGCGCAAAGTTGTTCCGGAGATTAGCGTGTACAAACAGACAAACAGACATACAAACATACAGACAAACAGACAAATAGACAGACATTTTTTTTTAAATTCTTACTCTCTTACTATGTCTTCATCGCCCCCAATATTTTTTTGGAAATATATTTAATGTACAGTCACTTTTTTTACTGTTTTATTATATGTATAGATTATATAAACGGAGCGTAGCACGATCCTTTATTTGGTTTCGTCTAACGTTTCGAATAGGAGTTACATCTTAGCCACCACTCGGTTACTGCTTTGGTCCATCAGTTGTCTTCTCTTCTAGCCCAGTATCCCGCCCATTCCCACTTCAAATACACGATCCGTCTACCTGCGTCTTCGACCTTAGTTGTCATCTCTTCCAGTCAACCTTTGCGTATAGAGAAGTGAATATTTAAGAGATTAGTGGTGCAGTATGTCATTTTCTGCAGTACTTTTGTCATCTGTCAACTTTTTTTTGTGTAAGTCTGTACAGTTTTTTTACTTTTTTTTACACACAAATACATATCTCGCCCAAACATTCGTCGCGCCAAATTAATGTCGAGCAATAGTAGTGCCGATCAAAAGCTATGTCAGTCAAACGTTGGTCGAACAAATTTTATGTCGAGCAATAGTAGTGTGAATCAAATGTTACGTCAGTCAAACATTGGTCGAACAAAATTGATGTCGAGCAATAGTAGTGCTAATCAAATGTTATGTCAGTCAAACATTGGTCGAACAAAATTGATGTCGAGCAATAGTAGTGCTAATCAAATGTTATGTCAGTCAAACATTGGTCTAACAAAATTGATGTCGAGCAATAGTAGTGTGAATCAAATGTTATGTCAGTCAAACATTGGTCGAACAAAATTGATGTCGAGCAATAGTAGTGTGAATCAAATGCTATGTCAGTCAAACATTGGTCGAACAAATTTTATGTCGAGCTATAGTAGTGTGAATCAAATGCTATGTCAGTCAAACATTGGTCGAACAAATTTTATGTCGAGCTATAGTAGTGTGAATCAAATGCTATGTCAGTCAAACATCGGTCGAACAAATTTTATGTCGAGCAATAGTAGTGTGAATCAAATGTTATGTCAGTCAAACATTGGTCGAACAAATTTTATGTCGAGCAATAGTAGTGTGAATCAAATGTTATGTCAGTCAAACATTGGTCGAACAAATTTTATGTCGAGCTATAGTAGTGTGAATCAAATGCTATGTCAGTCAAACATTGGTCGAACAAATTTTATGTCGAGCTATAGTAGTGTGAATCAAATGCTATGTCAGTCAAACATCGGTCGAACAAATTTTATGTCGAGCAATAGTAGTGTGAATCAAATGTTATGTCAGTCAAACATTGGTCGAACAAATTTTATGTCGAGCTATAGTAGTGTGAATCAAATGCTATGTCAGTCAAACATCGGTCGAACAAATTTTATGTCGAGCAATAGTAGTGTGAATCAAATGTTATGTCAGTCAAACATCGGTCGAACAAATTTTATGTCGAGCAATAGTAGTGTGAATCAAATGTTATGTCAGTCAAACATTGGTCGAACAAATTTTATGTCGAGCTATAGTAGTGTGAATCAAATGCTATGTCAGTCAAACATCGGTCGAACAAATTTTATGTCGAGCAATAGTAGTGTGAATCAAATGTTATGTCAGTCAAACATCGGTCGAACAAAATTGATGTCGAGCAATAGTAGTGCCAATCAAATGTTATGTCAGTCAAACATTGGTCTAATGTTATGTCGGTTATAAGTCAACGGTTTGTCGCACAACTGTGGTACTTTTATGTAATTTAAACTGTTTATCCTGTGTAAGTATATTACTTAGCTATTTAAAATACCCTGTATATAAATTATTAAATTATTTCAACCAAACCAAAGCCAAAATTTAATTAAACTATCGAAGACAGATGTAAATTGCAAGTCCGCGGCAGCTCTCGTATTTACATAATATTCATTGTGTTAACAGTTACGGAATTAATCTCTCGGGAATTAAACTACAGTTAGTTTAACCGTGTAATAGTTACTGGTTTGACTGAAGTATGTTAATGTAGGTCGGTACATATCTAAATGAGCGACTTAGTTGGTCAATGTCCAACGACATCTGTGGCGTAGTGGTCACCATGCTAGTCCGCCACCCAGAGATTTCGAGTTGCCCGGCCAGGGCAAGTATGAAAATGGTCTTTTTAAAATTTTCCTTGGTCTTGGTTGTTTATTTATCTATATATGTTTAGTCATAGCATTGCTATCCAGTGAGGAAACTCAGTCAGCGTTCTTGCCACCATACCGCATTTTTTTAATTTAGCATAATTTAGTATAAGTTAATTCTATAGCTTAGTTTTATATATCTATATTCTTGTTCTTATTTATTTTTTCCCAGAATATATTGGTAAATGTTATTAAATGTGAACAAATTTATAAAAGCAAAAATATTGTGCGAAATAATTTTAAGCGAAAATTTTGGATTTTTTTTCGCTTAAAAGTGTCCATGTTCAATCGAGTGAACGGAAAGTTGTCAATTTTTACAACATTGAACACAAGTTAAATTTGTTATTGGTTTTGACGGACTGAGTGACCTTGCAAGGAGTTTTACGGTTTTCTGAAAAAAGCAGCCAAGTGCGAGTCGGGACTCGCGTACATAATTTCCGTACCATTAACTATAATAATTGACCACGTGCAGTGTAGGGTTCCGTAGTTGCGAATGCCAACTTTGTGTTCATAGCACTAAAAACATTAAAAACAGTTTTTTACGATTAATGTTTTCAGAGAAGCAGTTTTTTTCTTTTATCCCAGAGCAGCATGAAAGGGTATTAAAAATCAATTTAAATTTTCATTTGTACATGACAACGATTTACTTCAAACATTGACGACCTATGGTTATCATGCCACGCTGTCACACCGGAGGTCAGGGTTCGATTCCCGGTCAGAACAAGATGGACAATGATCTTTTTAGATTGACCTGGGTCGCGACTGTTAATCTATATATGTATTTGTTATAAAATGCGACTGTTTATCTATATAAGTATTTGTTATAAAATATAATATCGTTGAGTTAGTATCCCATAACACAAGTCTCAAACTTACTTTGGGGCTAGCTCAATCAGTGTAATTTGTCCGTAAGTACATTATACAATATGTAAAAAAAACCCTGACCGATCCGTTAAGGTAATGTTAGCTGTGTAGGTCCCATTTATATGTATCTCCCATTCCTGAAATCGCAAAATAAATCTAAAACTTCATACATTTTGGAACGGTAGGTACTGTATGGTAATTTCGTACGCAGTTCTTTTTTTTGCGTTTTCATGGAGGAGGGAATCCGGTAAATATAATTTACACAAGCTACCCAACATTACCGTATAGGATCCGACAGGGTTTTCTTTACATACTGTATTTATTTATTTATTATGGAATTCTTAGTACTTGTACGGACAGACAGTATATTTATTTACTGAACAAAGGGCTCCAATACATAGCTGTGAGGATTCGGTATGTGGCAATTTACATTTCAATTAGTTAGTCCGTCCTGTCTGTGCGATATAGCGTTAGGTATGTGGGCGAAGGGCGACGGGGTTAATTATTTCTAAAGATAGAACAATGCCTCGAAAAGTTTCCTGCGGTGCTACCCGCGGTTTATCTGATACAGTAACATGTGTAATACTTATCTTAGATTTATATTTTTGCTTATTTTGACGACCTCCGTGGCACAGTGGTTACCATGCTAGTCCGCCGCCCAGAGGTTCCGGGTTCGATCCCCGGTTAGTGCAGGTTGGAAAATGATCTTTTTCAAATTGTCCTGGGTCTTGGTTGTTTATCTATACATGTATTTTTTATAAAATATAGTATCGTTGAATTAGTATCCCTTAACACAAATCTCGAACTTACTTTAGGGCTAGCTAAATCTGTGTAATTTGTCCCTATATTTTATTTCTTTATATTTATATTTATGATCAAGTGAATAATTATTGACTCTTAGTCTCTTAGCCTCTAAAATGTGAATATTTCACTCACCTTTTAGTGTATCTGATAAACCACCAAACTCAGATGCAGCTTGAAAAATCTGACATCAGTTGGCCACTTGCACAAACGAAAAAAAAAGGTTAATCTGTGTGATTCGTCCACATATTATTTCATCATCATCATCATCATCACTACTTAGTACTTGGCCAGAGCAGCCAGAGAATTTAGCCTACACTCTCCTCGCTGGCCAGACGGGTAAGAGAGGCGTCATTGATGTTTATAAGCTTTGTTTCGCTTGTAAGACGCCTTCTAAGATATCCACGGAAAGACTTGGAGGTCCTAATTTACTCTGCCTTATATCTTAATAATCACGTTGCGGCAGGGTCAAAGTGCATGCTTAGTCCATATATTGAAAACGTAACACAAGAAAGAAATTGAAAAATATTTGAACTTATGCATTTGGATCGCCATCCAGCGTAGGACACCCACCTGCTAAGTGGTCAAACGACTTGTAGAAGGTTGCAGGAAGGCGCTGGATGCAGGCCGCTTCCGATCGGTCGTTTTGGAAATTCTTGGGCGAGGCCTATGTCCAGCCGTGGACGTCCTGTGGCTAATATGATGAATTACTTACTTATGGCCCCTATATCTGGGGCAGAGGGTATATACAAAGACTCCATCTCGATCTGTCTCGGGTAAAGAATCGGTCCGGTTTGTTTTTGTTTCAGGAATCGAGTATTTCAGGCAAGCGATTAATTAGCCTACTGTGCCCTAATCCATTAGAGAGCTGTCACTTTAGAGCTTACGAACACGCTCAGTTTGTTTATTTATTTAAACTTTATTGCACAATAAAAAAACGTACAAGTGGCGGACCTAATGCCATATGGATTCTCTCCCGATCAACTATTGGACCAAGCGGAAAATATGTGTGGCTGGCGTGATAGAATACGTGGAAAGTAAACTAAATAGTTTGTTGACGCCCTATTGCAGAATTCTGTCTTGAAGCACAGAATAGTCACCTTTTTCCTGTCTTCTCAGCTCAGATGTGCTATTTTTCAAAGACGGAGTGTCTAAACGAACGGTTTTTTGTATGGAAGAACCATTCGTTTAAGTGACTCCGCGTTTCAAAAATAGCACTTCAGCCGTTTCTCGGGGTAGTGGTCGCGCGGTTGCACGGTCACAGCAGGTCCCAGGGTGGACGGTAGAGACAATACAATGAAACGTGGAGAGCTTGGACTGGCCAACGCTTTGCTGTAAGTATGGTGTTCCACTACGAACTCAGCAAATGGTATTCAATGGCTTTTTCCGGGAAATGCTGGCTGCACCAATACCATACCCTGACTTCCCACCCCATGATAATGAATTGGATCACCCGATTTATTATAATTTGCCAGTCAGTATCATCAGCAGGTCTTTTGGTCTCCACTGCAGGAGCACGACCCTCCCTGTACTATCAGAGCCATACTTGGCCAGAGCAGCCAGAGGATTTGGCCTACACTCTCCACCCTGGCCAGACGGGTTGGAGAGGTCTAATTGATGTTAATAGGCTTTGTGTAGCTTGTATTTCCTAAGTCGCCTTCTACGAAATCCACGGGAGGACTTGGAGTGGCCCTATTCTACTCTGCCGGAAACCAAACGGCATCCGAAAACCACACGGCATGCTACAAAATGTGTCAGTTATTATGTAATAGCAATATAAGCGACGGCGGATTTTGCCGTTGCGGCGTAATTTGTAAACTTTCGTAAATTTCACTCAGTCCACTTTCATCAATCTACTTTAGTGTCATTGTGAGTTTCCTGGAATAAAGAAGGAGAAAGTGCTTCATTGTGCACAACCAACCAGTCCACCGTGCAACCAGCTGAGCAAGGAACTACGAGATAATACCGTACTGGTTTCCGTCGGTAACACAGCCCAAGGTACCTGTTATTCATAAAAATATGAACGATTGCTAAAACTGGTTTAGATAAAATATTTATTGTCTTATTTTTGCAATGTCAAATATTGAAAGGAGTGAAAGAGACAAAACTAATTGTAACTAAACTAAGTTTAGAAAACATTTGTACTTTCTAATGAATGAAATGTTCTTTCCTGATTCCCTTTAAATCTTACGATTTTCTGTAAATGTCTGTCCCCAAACTGAGCGTCTTCAAATAATTGATGAGGATAACATAATTAAGCAATAAGTCCACATTTTCAGCTCATTAAATCAAAACAGTAATTTACAGCCCGCGTGGAAGAATTTCCCCGAATGCGCCGGATAATTAGCGCTGCTCCCAATGAAGGTTCATAAATTTTAAAACACGGAATATCTGGGCCTAGAAAGAAAAACTTGAGAGGTGTCAAGGGACATCCGGATGGAACGAAGTTTGAGAGAGAGAGAGAGACAGACAGAGAAACACGCGCACGCCGCATGGCTTACAACTATAGCAAAAAGTGTCCTTACAACTTTTGGTGTTAATTTACATTACAGACATTTCCAAGTGCAGCTTTGGACTTCTAGTAGCTGATATGATGATGATTGTACGGGTTATGTACATATAAGAAGAAGTTAATGGTAGATATGTCTGGGAAATGGGTAAATATAAAAGATTTTATAGGAATAACAGAAAGGAAGTTTATTGCGTAAAATACATATAAACAACAAATTTAAGAAAAATTGTAAATAGATGATGAATGGGAATGTTGGTGAAAGATGGTAAAAAGAGGGTTAAATGTTATGAGCACACGCGACGAGTATTTTTGTTATGGTTTACAAGAACTCGCGAATGGTAAGAAAGTTGGTGGCGTACTGACTAGGAAATAAATTAAAATTAATAAAATCGGGCGCGGCGACAATCTGCTGACCGGGCATCCGCGCGCGGTCAATGTACGTAAACCGTACAATGATGAAGACAGCTTTATGAAAGCCGAAACCAACGGCTTTAGGGTGAATCTTCAGATTCGGCATATTTAGTTGATTCCCCTGGCGGAATTTATTTAAACAGTTTTTTTATAAGTAATAATAAAAAATAAAATTTTACTTAATTATAAACACATATAACGAACAGGCATCACTTTTAGCTGAGCGGTTCCAAAATTATAGCAATTTAAATTTTTCTTGCCAGGGGAATCAATACATGATGTCAAGGGAATCAAAATTTAGTCATGATATAAGTAAATCAAGTTTTATTATTAATTTACAGTAAGTAAATATAACTAATCAGCCTTTTGGTAGCATCTGTAAGAATTAATCAGCCTTTTGATTGAAGAAATTGGCACTTTTATCCATAGTGACTCATGAATTATAGAAAAATGTACTGAAAACAACTAAATGGAAAACTATTCAGTTTTAAAATCAACTATCAGATTATCCTTATACAAATATTTCGGTAAGTACTTACTTAAATAAAAACATCAGTATTGCGATCCAACGCGGAAATGCGGCCAGCGTTCTTGGCACTGTGCCACGTGGGCACGACTTTTCAGACTAAATTAATAGTTAACTTTTTTCTGTGTGTATATTTGTAAATATGTAATTTTTTTATTTTTTCTTTCTTATTTCAATAAAATATATATATTTAAAAATTATATAAAATCAACAACTAATATTTTTGGTAACGTCATTATCAATAATTTGTCAATTTCCACATAAAAAAAATATCTCAGATCAATCAACTTACATTCAGAAAAAATAAGTATTAATTAATATTAGTTTATGATACAATACAGACACACAGACACATAGACAGACCCACAGAGAAACAGATATTGATGTCAAACTTATAACACCCTTTTTTTGCATCGTGTGTTACTAAATGATTTTTAGTCGAAAGGATAGATTAAAAATAAACATATTTGTAATAAATAAGATAAAAACCTTTCTTTTTTCACGGAAAATCAGGAAAAATTTGATTTATCATCATGAATTTTGAGTACCCTGGCGCAAATACCAAGGGAATCGACTCCAGTGGAATCAAAAAGTAGAATGTTTTTATCGATTGTGATAAAACCAATAGGTTTTAAACAATAAAAATATAATAAATACATAATAATTATTTCCGATGTTCCGTTAACATCGGAAAACAATTCCTAAAAAATCTAATAATATTTATAAACGTGATCAGTGTAATCAACGACCTAGTGAAACAAAACCAGGGGAATCAAATATTCGCCTTTGTAATTTCGTCCTGGAGCAACGAATGGCGCAATCTTCCTCAACGATGTTCGAAGTGCTACTAGTAGTGCCCATGCGACGACTCGGATGCACTCCTTTAGAATATTCCACTAGGGATTTACGTATTTTAGTGGCGCGCCACGGGAATCACTGTTTAGTCTCGGACAAACTTTATATTATATTTCTAAATAAATCTATCATTAATACACATACTGTATATATTTTTTAATATATCAACAACAACCCTGCTAGCGATTTAACCTCACTGTTTATTTTATTTCCGTTTATAACTTAGTGTTTTGTGGGTAAGTTGTTCGGGAAATGTGAAGCGGACGCGCCAGGGTTATCAATATTTTGACCTTTCAGATTTTTTTTTCGACCATTTGCATTAAAATAAACACAATAACTATCGTGCCTCAGTTAGATCATACATTATAGTAGCATAAAAAAAATATTTTGTTTTCAAATTTAAATACTACGGGTACTTTATTTTTCCAGACAGCGCAAATTGAGCCTCTCAAGATTCACCCTTTACTCAAATTGCCTTGAAGTATGTAGGTTTTAACTCCCGACAAAAAAGAATGGTGTTATAAATTTGACCCTAGTATCCGTCTGTCTGTATGTTTAAGATTCCGGCGACCCTAGACTTCTCCATACAAACGTAGTCTACGTTTAATTTTGAAACCACATGTCAGATTCCGGTAAAAATTGGTAATTGTAAAGAAATTGCAATTATCTAGGGTTATAACTGGTTTCCTATGGTAAAATTATGAACTGGAAAGAAAATATAACGATTTAGAAGTTTCCCATACTAATGGTCAAAAATGATATAAAACACTATATTCTATTTCAAGTTCATATTTTTACCGTCGGAAACTAGTTATAAACCTAGATAATTGCAATATCTTTAAAATTACAAAATTTTGCTCAAATCGGACATGTCGTTTTGAAATAAAACGTAGACTACGTTTGTATGGAAAGTTGTATTTTGGTCTAGGGTCGGGGGACCCTTAAGGCATCGTATCGCTCAAACGGATGGACCAATAGCAATGCGTTTTTTTTGATGAGAAAGAAAGTTTACTTGCGGTGTTTCTTATCTATGTTTGATAAAAATCAGTTCGGCCGTTTAAAATTAAATATAAAAAATTTGCTTAAAATTCGGTTTTTAGTAGTTTGCATGTCAAATAACAGATGGAGCTACAGATATTAATTCTACCATTTAGTTTGTCTTCCCATCACAATATGGCGCGTTTACATATGAAACTTTTGAAAGTCAGGATTTTTTAAATTTGCCTGGCACTAATATAAACTTGTCAGATCAAAATTTTTAGTTAATTCGGTTTTTTCATCAGCCGGTTTCTATATCCCATACAGAGCAAATAAATATACCTCTTTTCTTAACAATATGTAAAAATATAAAATAATCTTAGACTGTAACTTTAAATCTGGATACTCCGTGCTTAAATTCAAGAGCAGAGCTCTTGAATTTTGACAAATCGTTTCTACCACGATTTGACAGATCCCAACATAAATTCTGCATCTTTCTGCATCCGTGAGTGCACGTAGGACCCACAAAACACTGGAAATGAAGCACGTACCTACCTCATAACTCTCGTGCAACGGACACCTGCCTTATCAAGAATGAGTAATGTCTTCTACATCACCTTATTTTTTCGCCAGGTTACGTCTGCCAAAACATCAGCGTCAAAAAATAGCAAGTCGAACTCGCTTACGAAAAGTTCCGTACCATTATGTATGAAAAAACACGTTTCTTCTAAGGGAAACCATTTAATATTTATTTATTCTATTTTCAGTATTAGCGGCAACAGAAATATATAATCTGTAAAAAATTGTACTGTCTAGCTATCATAGTTCATGAGATAAAGCCAGGTGATAGAGAGACGGGTAGACGGACTGACAGACGGACAGCTTCGTTAAATAAAACTGTTTCACAGATAGAGTGGGGACACTTGTCTCACAAAAATTTGCCCTAAATCGAAAAATAATGTTCACAATGAAATGAAATGAAATAAATTTATTTGCAAGCAAACACGGTAAGAAATATGATTTTACAGGTCATTCATACCTAATGTACCTAATTCTATTGTACAGACGTGTTGCACCAACAATCGGCATGCAAGCACAATATTCTTCAAAGTCCTATGCAATGTTACCCCAATATTTTTTTTCAAGATGTTATTTTACCACTTTTTTGTAATTTACATACTCATACCAAATGACAGCTTTCTAATACTTATAGTCTCTGAGTAAAAGCGCGGACAGAAAGACAGTCAGACAGACAGACAAAGGTGAAACTTTAAAGGTTCCTTGTTTACTAAGGAACCCTAAGAAGCAGGAAATAATATGATTTTTTACATTAGGATCATTTCATGTCCAAATAGGTCAGAAAAGGAATATCTTGAAATACAGGATACCTAGTAATAAATGGAATTGTATTTGTGGAATGTTTTTGAGAAAAATATTGTTTTCCATCGGAAACAATTTCACGACAAAAACCTTCCGTAATCTTCTAACATTACGGCGAGAAAATTCAATAGAAATTCCGAAGAAAAATATATTATTACAAGCGAGTAAATTTCTCTGAGTCTACTTGAACAATCCGGCGTTTGTATGTATGTATGTTTGTTCGAAGATGAATGACAATGTGAAGTAACGTTTCCACGCGCAAGACAGTGCAGTGACGTTTCCGTGCGCGTGACAGTGCAGTGACATTTCCGCGTACGTACCAGTGCAGTGATACGCGTGGGAAGAGGACTAGTACGCTGTTAATTGTGAGTACCCACTTAAATTGTAAATAAAGACACCATTCCATAGGATTGTCGTTTTCTTTCCTATCCCCAACCCACTCTCGTGACTGATACTGGTGTAGTTTCGATCGATGCTTTGTGATATTAGCAGGCGTGTAGAAGTAGCTAATAAAAAATAAGCTCGAACGTGAGTCAAATTGGACAAGAGTATATCCGTCGTATGGTATCCGGCAGAGTAGAATAGGACCACTCCAAGTCTTCCCGTGGATGTCGACTTAGGAAATACAAGCTAAACAAAGCTTATAAACATCGTAAGGCCTCTCCAACCCGGCTGCACAAAGAGTCGTGCTCCTGCAGTGGATATTTTAAAAAAAAGACCTGATGATGATGATGACAATATAACCTTTTGCTTCATAAACTAGTTGTTCGCCCCGAACTGCGATCTCGTGAACCCTATATCCAAACATACATACATACGTATCTACATATGTATGACGACCTCCGTGGCGTAGTGGTCACCATGCTAGTCCGCCACCCAGATGTTCCGGGCTCGATCGGTCTTGCCCGGTTGGAAAATGGCCTTTTTCGAACTGTCTCTGGTATGGGATGTTTATATGCATATGTATTTGTAATAAAATATAGTACCGATGAGCTAGTACTCCACAACACAAGTCTCGAACTAATTTTGGGGCTAGCTCAATTATTTTATTTCTATTTACGTACATATATACATACAAACGCCGTATTGTTCAAGCAGACTTGGAAAATTTCACTCACTTGTTCAAATACAGAGAGGTTACTCCATATAATAAAACGTAAGTCGTCCGCTAGTAACGTCCTATTTCTATGCCAAAACAAATTAGACTTTACTATCATACGTTAATGCTCAATGATTCTTGACACTGAAACGTGGATACGCAGTAACGTCCGCTTTTGGAAAAACCCTAAATCGTGCGTATGAAATACCTACTTTGTATATCTGTGACATTTTATGAATTTTAATAAAAATTAATTCTTACATACATACATACATACTATCACGTCTTTATTGGTTATAATGGGCCAGACAGAGCATTTTGGGTCTTGCGGTTCTATGCAGAGCCCAGGGCCGCAAGACCCAAAAGCCACTTTTAGCGTCATGGTGGGCGAGAAGATGAAAAAGCAACCAATACGGTGATGGGTTGCTAGCCGCATCGCCTGTTAACATGATTTGCATTTTTGCCCATTCCCTCGATCGGCTTTTACGATCTGCGTGGGAAGAGAAGCAGCTGATACATTCTAAGTTTTTTTATTTCTCCCAGACCAGCATGGGAGTTCTCAATTCTTACTATTTGTATATATTCTAGTAAAAGATTACGACGCCTGGCTGGTTCTTGCTAAACACGCGGATGAAGTCACGGTCAAAGGGATTATATTTAAATACATTAATCTCCAACTCATGCGAGATAATTACGTTGAAACCAAACCTGAATATTTAATGACCGACAAAAACAAACAGATAAAGCCTTTATATTCATTCATAAAGGATTATTATAAAATCACTGATGTGAATTCTGATTTAGAGGAAATTAACCGATAGTTAATTTGGTAAGTAGATATCATCATCATCATCATTTCAGCCACATAACGTCCACTGCTGGACATAGGCCTCTCCCAAAGATTTCCAAAATGACCGATTATAGTAGATATATTCTTTGCTATTAAGCAAAGTCTAGAAAATAAAATGCTATCGACGGCAATTGTTTCTGATAATGATTTATATACAATATCAGGGATCCCCTTGATTATCCTAATTTTTTTATTCAAATTTATTGTTTGTCATATTTTTTTTTGTTATAACCATTGTTTATGTTTTCCTCGGCCTTCCCCTACGCCGGCGTCCTTCTGGAACCCATGACGTAAGAAGGGAAGGCCTTTACCCAACAATGGGATGCTATATAGGCTATGGATAACAGTGTGCTCTGTATGTGTAATCAATGAATCCTAAACCATTAGCATGCTGATGAACAGATTAGTCCGCAATTCATTCAGCAATTGAATTTTAGTCGTTAATTGCCGACTAATTTCCCCAACTAATCCGCAGAAATGTTTTCATTGAATCTGACGGGTTTCCGCTTTGTGCCGACATGGCGGAAAAACCGCGAATCTTCCATGTTATTGTGGAAATACAGCTGTTATTCGGTGTTATGGTTTTCATTTTGTTCATGTTCTTTAGTTTTTTGGTCAATGGACCACCTTCTGTCGTGTCTGAGCTGCCCTACGAATACCATGGAGGACGTTAACGAGGGTAATGACAGAGTTATCACCGTGGCCACATACTGGTCAAAGATAATTTGAAATTGGAGCTACACTGAAACCATTTCGACTTCATAAGAAGAAGTTTTTTGCACAATTAGAATTATTAGAATGAGACAGGTTACTCACGTATAGAGTCAGCTACTGGCAACATGTTTCGACCTCATCCGGAAGTCTTCATCAGAGCGAATGTGACTCAAGACCCATACACCACACCGGCTCGCGACACAATGATGCCAGAATGTCGAAACATGTCGGCAGTAGTTGTCTATATGTGAGTAAGCCGTTAACTTATTCTTATGTCTGCGTCTCACGTTAGTTTTATATCAAAATAAAAAATGGTTGTTTGTAAAGTAGGTTTACGATCGAGATGTTTACGTGATAACGTCGTTTCACGGAATGACTGGCAGCGCTCGAGATGAGACGGGAGATCGGTCCGTCTCTCTCTCGTTATACCTGCGATCGCGCTCGTGAGGTTTTGGTGTGACACAAGTTTCTGAACATGTCACCCGACTAAAACGATTTTAAAGACGTTATCACGTCAAAAATTTGAATTGTTCTAAATTTTCAATGTTTTGGTATTTGTTTTGTGTGTGACATCGCTTGACAATTGCCAACTAAATCCATGTATATAATAACATAATCAAACCAGGCACGTATCAAATGTAACAGCTGCTTCTCTTGAGAGTTGATAACATGGCCCAAAGACCAATAGCGATAGAGAAAGACTGTTGAAGACCTCTGCCTCACCTGGGGGCCTTAGGACTTCAAGTAAGTTAAGCTTTTCTTGATTCAATTGAGTGAATCAGTTGGGGTTTCTTTTCAGAAATACACACTATCCACGCAATAACGCCTATTTTCCAACAAGTTTTATATAAAAGTATTCTAAAATAGCTAAACTATAATAAAATATGAATATAACTGTAAATGATTTCCGTCCGAATGGGCGCGCAACTCGGCGGCAACTCAATATGTGCATATTTAGTTCTTACTGCTTTGAATATGCAATTTGTTCAAATACAATGCTGCATAATGTTCTTTACTCGACCGACAAAACTGGACTGCTATATTCCTAGAATATGTTAGTAGATGAATCTTTTTGGTGCATAAAATACATAGTTACTTTTTTAATTTAAGGTTTAATTTGTAAATTTATCAAGTGTACATACATACTATCACGTCTTTATCCCTAATGGGGCAGACAGGGCAATTTGGGTCTTGCGGTTCTATGCATAGCCCAGGGCCGCAAGACCCAAAAGCCACTTTTAGCGTCATGGTGGGCGAGAAGACGGAAAAGCGATCAATAAAGTGATGGGTTGCTAGCCGCATCGCCTGTTAACATGATTTGCATTTTTGCCCATTCCCTCGATCGGCTTTTACGATCTGCGTGGGAAGAGAAGCAGCTGGTACATTCTAAGTTTTTTTTATTTCTCCCAGACCAGCATGGGAGTAATAAAATAAATAAATATTTAAATAAATAGTTTAAACACACACAATAACATATATTAAGGCAGACTTATCCCTGTCAGGGATCTCTTCCAGTCAACCAACGTACAATAATGACATGCTAAATACACATGATGCTTATAGTAATTTCACAAATACTGACAAAACAATATTTTCCTACTTAACGTGCATACATTTAAGAATGAGCAAATCCTTTCTAATAAGATTAATACAAGGGAAAACAAAAGATGAACACGATGACACAAACATAATAATTACATCATTGAAAAATAAAATAATAATCATTTGCATAAGTTACGGCCACAAGTAGGTACTAAATACATGTATTTGTGTTTAGGCAAAATATTTCTTCTTATAATAATTTTGATATATTATTATAGAGTAGTGTTTTATTTTTATTAAAATAAATAGTATATATATTCTTGTTTCCCATGCTGGTCTGGGAGAAATAAAAAAACTTAGAATGTACCAGCTGCTTCTCTTCCCACGCAGATCGTAAAATCCGATCGAGGGAATGGGCAAAAATGCAAATCATGTTAACAGGCGATGCGGCTAGCAACCCATCACTGTATTGATTGCTTTTCCATCTTCTCCCCCACCATGACGCTAAAAGTGGCTTTTGGGTCTTGCGGCCCTGGGCTCTGCATAGAACCGCAAGACCCAAAATGCTCTGTCTGCCCCATTAGGGATAAAGACGTGATAGTATGTATGTATGTATATATTCTTGTTAAAGTAATACTAATTCCTAGTTTTAGTATGTAACATGGAAGTGCTCGTTGAACCGTCGTGATAATCCCCTTTACTCATCTTCCACTAAAATTCACTTACCTTCCAATGCAGGGTTGCTTTGCGTGTAGGGTCTACCTGCTCGTCCGGGTACGTATGTATTATATATACTTCAAAAGCATAAAACATTTAAAGACATATCGTTACCGTTATTGTCAACTTCCCACATCTTACTGCTAGTAGACCTTTGTCAATTTATGCCAATTGTTAAGTGCCTTATATAAATAGGTCTAATTTCTAATTTTCGGATTAAAACTAACGTGAGATACAATCATTTTTATATTAAGTGAACAGGTTACGGGTTGCCGAAACTTCGACCTCATCCGGAGGTCTTTATCAGGGCGAATGTGACTACAGGCCCGTACACCGCACCGGCTCGCGAGACACTCGTGAGTAACCCGTTTACTAAATATAATTACTTCTAATTTTCTAATATCGTTGACACATCTTACTCTCAGTTGACTAACTCTGAGCCTGACTATTATGTGCTATTATTTCATCAATACTCTCCACTTGTCGTAACTTCGTCTTGATAGATGTCTTGTTTATAATATGCTTTACATTATCATGAACATGATTTTTAATTGAATTTCAAAAAAGAGGGAGGCTACAATCAATACATCGCTATCTTTTTTTTAATGTATGTTCACCGATTATTCAAAAACGCCTTGACCGATTTGGAAAATTCTTTTTTGTTAAAAAGTGCATACTGTAAGTTCCATAGAATTTTTATAAAAATCGGTTGTGAAGTTAAGGAGTAAAGTCGGTTTATACTTTAAAAAAATTATTTATTTACTCCTAGACTAACATGTAAGATTAGGTATAACAAACTTCGGTATTTTGAACCGCACCCACATGTCTCGCCGTCTCTTGGCTTATAATATCCGACATAAATTATGTACTGAGTAATTACCAAGCTTTGCCGGGAATTGGATTATAATATGAAAATTACTTAGAGCCGCGCAAGTTCTGAAGTTTAGCGAAACAGAAACGTTATTCATGATTTCCATTGACGGAGCACGGTGAATGGTTTATATATCTTATTCACCAAACCCGTCTGTGTATTACACAACTAGCAACTTATTTAAAACTAGCTTTAACCGGCGACTTCGTCCGCGTCTGAACACATAGTTACTCATAAACCGCTAGTAATACTTCTGCGAAGTTTCAAATAAAAAGGTCTTACTAATCTTGTTTCTTCATAAAAATTTGGACTAAATTTCATCCTCTAGGCGATGTGTTTTGAAAAATCCTTTCTCAGTGCATTATTACACCTTAAAAGAAACCTATGTGCCTTTGGAATCTCTAGACCCAGCGGTTTGGATTGTGCGTTGAAACATCAATCACTTTTGCCTTTTATATGAATAGAAGATAAAGAGCACAGAAAACTATTTCTACCAAAACATAATAATCATGTATTTATTAAATTAATTAGGTCCCGCACAGTCCCACGCCACAGTGGAGACTTATAAGATTGGCTTTGAAATCAATCGGATCTGCTCGATCTTTTGCTTTCACTTAAAAAAACCGTATTGAATTCGGTCAATCCTTTGAGCGCTACAATGCTACAGACAGATTGACAGACATTATTTGACAGATTTTTTTTATTTTATTTTTATTAGCGTCAAACCACACCCCTCTTTTTATCGGGGGTTAAAAATCAGCCGACAAGCGACCTACATACGCGTGCAGCCAAAATGAGCAAGCTTTGCTTAAACAAGCTTATTTCCTGTAAATCTTTACCTTAGCTCCAGAGTTATTTATTCTAGAACAAACGTGCGCTTTATCCCATAACTTTACGTTTAATAATTATGTAGTAAATTGTAATTAGCGGGATCTCCCACACGTGTCGTGGATGCAGTGGAAAGGAAACACGGGTCGGAATAGTGTCAGCGTCAGCAGCTGCTAAGTAATTTCAGAGTTTTTTTTTTTACTATTATACATACATATATAAATTTTATGTAGTCTGTGTTAAGTATTTGAATTGATGCAATATGTGTGTACTCTAAATCTCCTTTTGGGAAAGAAAAAGGAACGAGTAAAATCAATTTCGGATCTTTCAGAAATTACAGTCCTAATCACTGTATTTGAGTCAAGCTTTCACCTTTGAGACAATTCTGTTTACGCATTAGACTCCCTTTTCAACCAATGTATCAGCAACGCCGCATCATGACGCTGATTAAGTATAAAATACCCTCTAGGGCTATACGCATACAAGTCATGTAAAGTAAGCTAGAAATGTAAGGCTGGTTTACAACTGTTAGGGAGATCCGGTACGGTTCGGTCGTAATACGGGTGTCCCGTACATAAAATGCTCCGTCCCGCAATGCTCTAAAACAAGAGTTTCGTACCATTAAGCGGGTGGTGTTGTACGGGCTCTACCCGAAACGTGTTCCGAACTAAATGATCTGCATCACTGTGAAACGATGTTCTAGCACCTCGCGCGTTTATTTCCGATCCATGAGCCCGTACGGGTCACCCGTAACGGCTCATGGAGCTGAAACATACGATCTCACTCATAGCTGTGAAACCAGCATAAAAACTACGCTCGCGGCCGCACAAGAAACTCCCCCGTGCGTACACAAGCTGAGCCACTGCAAGCTTTGCACTTCATTATCATTACCGCCGGCGCTCAAACTGAGATACACTGCATCCTAGAACATTACCTACACGTGGCCCTGACAAGTTTAGTTTTAATATGGGTTAGTGAAACTAACACTTCTTAGAGAACTTATTACAGCGAGGTTTAGAGAGTGTAAGGATGTCATTGGATTGTATACGGTCGAAAGGTCTAGTGTTTCGTCGTCTATCAGTATGTTTGTCTCTTACAGTATTCTTATTTGCATGTATTTCTCAAATCTGCAATCTTTGATCATATTCTAAGTCTACTGAGTAACATTTTTTTGTTCACAAATTATTAACGATATTCTTCCGAGCATTCTTCAACCCCAAATAGGGAAATGGGAAGAAGAACAATAATGATTCTTCAGAGCATTTTAAGGTTATTTCAATCAAAACTAAACCGTGTGTTTCCGGCAGAGCAGCAGTGCAATTCTGGTATTTTACATTTTAACTGTCAAATTCACGATACAAAGTACGCTTCGAACACGCCTCGATTCGAACCAAAACCAGTTAAACTTTCTTCTGACATTTCAAATCGAAGGTGAGCGGAGTAGGGATTGAAAAACTACGATTTTTATCGGTTTTGTAGTAATTCTAGCTTTGTCTGTGGATGTAGACATGCAAATTGAAGATATCGATAAAAGGAATAGATCTTTATAAACAGGCCATGGGTTTACCTGTGATTATTTCCGTCATATATGCAACGCAAAGTTTAGCTTTGAAACGTTTACAATTTTTAATATGTTGAGCGCCAATATGATAATCAAAATAAAGATTCATAAAAGAAACCCCAACCTCCTAAGTCACAATAACTATGAAACGCGAGGTAGGTCGTGCTCCGGAAATTGTTGGCACTGCCATACTCCAGAAATAATGCATTTTTCATTTGACGACCGCCGTAGCGTAGTGGTCACCATGCTAGTCCGCCACCCAGAGGTCCCGGGTTCGATTCCCGGTCAGGGCAAGTTGGAAAATGGCCTTTTACAAATTGTCCTGGGTCTTAGATGTTTATCTATAAATGTATTTGTACTAAAATATAGTAAGTATCGTTGAGTTAGTATCCCATACACAAGTCTCAAACTTACTTTGGGGCTAGCTCAATCAGAGTAGTTTACATACATACATACATACTATCACGTCTTTATCCTGGGGCAGACAGAGCATTTTGGGTCTTGCGGTTCTATGCAGAGCCCAGGGCCGCAAGACCCAAAAGCCACTTTTAGTGTCATGGTGGGCGAGAAGATGGAAAAGCAATCAATATAGTGATGGGTTGCTAGCCGCATCGCCTGATAACATGATTTGCATTTTTGCCCATTCCCTCGATCGGCTTTTACGATCTGAAATGGGAAGATCTTCGAACAATCCTACATTTGCTTTGCTCGTTCAACTTAAATATCGATTCGATAAATCTTTTCTTCTAGCAGTTTGCACATCCCTATTATAATCAAGTAAGTATTACATTTATTTCATTTATTTAAACCAAATAACTTACAAATCTGTCAAGAATAGTAAAACTTCATAGACACACAAATGTCAAAAACTGTTTACCAGATTGAAAATATGTATAGTCCAAAATCTCTGTTATATATTTATGTAATAGCTTTACTACTATACCATCTACAGTGATCGTCCTGTCCGTTCCGTTTGCCCATCGTAATGGATTATGCAGGGAAGAGGCAATTCGTCCAGCAGTGGAATTTTATAAAAAATAAATAAATAGACAAGAATGTGAGAATAATATACGATATATATACACAAGCAATATTTATTTTTCTTATAATAAAACATTTCAAGATATAAATATCTTGAAATAATCAATAATTTCCAGTATTCCAGTAGTTGTCCTTGAGCTTTAGTCAATAATTTTAATCCAATCTGTTTTTTCGAAACTCCTTTGAATCCTCTAACACTTAACACTTGTATTGTATATTATGGCACAAAGAGTTCCATTCATAACATCCAAAATAGTGTGTTTTGTGAAAATAATGTATATTTAATTCATAATATGAGTCCTGTAAAAATCAACATTATTAAAAATTTACAATATGTCATTTCAGAGCACTATACATGAGTTGACATGCTCCAGAATGATTAGAAAAACATATTGGTTTTGAAAAGAGTATATTCTACAGATTCATACTCTCTTATATGAAATCTTCTAGTTTCTTCGCTGGATAGCAAAAGATAGCAAAAATAATCATTTCTCTTATCACCAGGGGCGGCTTTCAATCGCGGAGCAATGTCGTTAAAAAGTCTAAGTCTAAGTCTGTACAAGCCGCACGCATGCGCGGCTTGTACAAAGACAGTGCCGCCCCGCCTGACGTGCGGCGGCTGGTTTTGGTAACGTTTGTTGTCAGTTGGTTTTTGTTTCTTTTCAAATCGATATGTACGGATTGTGAAAATTATTGTAAATAATTCTGCGTGTCGCTAAAACATTTCTTTCTAAACTTGTGTGTTCTCCTTCTGTATATATATAGTGATCTAGTGTAAATAAATTGTAAATAAACTTCAACTTCTTTTATATCCACATCACTTCATTGGTGACCCCCATAGAACACTGAGTATGGAAAATAGTGTAGCGACAGCAGCAGGGGCGATGGAAGCATGTCGAGTTGGCGTCAAGGTACCTCCCTTCTATCCGGAGAAGCCGGCGCTATGGTTTGCGCAACTAGAAGGGCAATTTCAGCTCGCAAATATCTCCGTGGACTCCACGAAATTTTTTTACGCTATCGCCCAGCTGGACTCTCAGTATGCCGCGGAGGTTGAGGATATTATTACCTCGCCACCAGCGGCCGACATGTATGAAAAATTGAAGGCGGAATTGATTAAAAGGTTGTCTGCGTCCAAGGAACGGAAGGTAAAACAGCTACTTGTCCACGCGGAGTTAGGTGACCGCAAGCCGTCTCAGTTTCTGCGTCATCTACAAAATCTGGCCGGACCAGGAGTTCCAGACGACTTCCTTCGTACCATATGGACAAGCAGATTGCCTACAGGTACTCAAACCATAGTTGCATCACAGTCAAAAGCTACGCTGGAAGAACTGTCAGAACTAGCGGACCGTGTACACGATATCGTTTCTCCAACATCCCAGGTGGCCTCTACGTCAGCCGCGACTTCGTCAAGTAGTGGGTGCGGTGATCCTGTCAATATGCAAATCGCGGAATTGACAAGACAGGTAGCAGCCCTCACAACGAAGATTAATCAGTTGCCAGGAAGAGACGGCCGTCGTCGACCAGTCAACCGCAATCATAGCCGTTCCCGGTCACGAGCGAGATCCCAGTCCAACTACAGGAAGTACCCAAATTGTTGGTATCATGCCAAGTTTGGTGATAAGGCGGATAAATGCGTCAAGCCGTGCGACTATGGTTCGGGAAACGCAACGGGCAATCGGTAATGGCGGCCGACGATTGCGTAAATAGTGGTCGCTTGTTTGTGACGGACAAAAAGACTAAAATGCAATTTTTGGTAGACACGGGTAGTGATCTATGTGTATTTCCACGTATTTATTTTAAAGAACGCCGGGCTCGTACCGACTACGATTTGTGCGCGGCTAACGGAACGCCCATAGCAACATACGGGCATGTCAACTTGGTGTTGAACTTGGGCTTGCGCCGCGACTTTGCTTGGCAATTTATGGTTGCTGACGTAACAAAGGCGATAATAGGTGTGGATTTTTTATCATTTTTTAATTTGATTGTTGATTGCAGAAACCAACGTTTGATCGATAACAGCACTAGCTTGTCGACCGTGGCTTCGCTAGCACGACCGTCGGATATCATTTCTTCGGTAAAATGCGTAACTGGTGAGTCTGATTATCACGACATACTACGCGAATACCCCGACATCACACGTCCACATGGTACCCACACCACACCTAAACACAACACGGTACACTATATACGAACTACACCCGGTCCACCTATTTATTGTACGCCCCGCAGATTGGCTCCGGACAAGTTAAAAATTGCCAAGGAGGAGTTTTCTTCTATGCTGCAGAGTGGCATAGCCAGACCCTCCGAATCTTCCTGGGCCTCTCCCCTACACCTTGTCCCTAAAAAGGATAATGGTTGGCGTCCCTGCGGGGACTACCGAATGCTCAATGCGAGGACTGTTCCGGACAGGTATCCCATTCGCCACATCCAGGACTTCTCTCACAGCCTTTCAGGATGCAAGGTCTTCTCTGCAATCGATTTGACGAAGGCGTATCATCAGATTCCAGTTAATGCAGCTGACATCCACAAAACAGCTATTACAACGCCGTTTGGATTGTACGAATTTCCGTACATGACGTTTGGTTTACGTAACGCCGGTCAAACTTTTCAGCGTTTTGTGGATGAGATGGTGCGGGACCTGGATTTCTGTTTTCCCTATCTGGATGATTTCCTGGTCTTCTCCAGGACTCCAGAAGAGCACAAGGAACACCTTCGCACTCTGTTTTCCAGGCTGCAGGAGAACGGCATCGTAATTAACTCCTCGAAGTGCGTTTTTGGTGCTTCGGAGGTGGTTTTCTTAGGACACCTTATCTCAGCCGAAGGTACAAAGCCACTCCCAGCAAAAGTTGATGCCATTGAAAACTTTCCTGCGCCGAAAACAGTACGTGAGCTTCGTAGGTTCCTAGGAATGATCAATTTCTACCGCAGATTCATTCCAGGTGCAGCTGTTCAACAAGCTCCCCTAAATGCACTTTTAGAAGGTTCTGTCAAAGGCTCGCACCTTGTGCATTTTTCATCCATAGAGAGCGAGGCCTTTGAAAACTGTAAGAAAGGTCTATGCCAGGCAGCTCTTCTCGCACACCCAGATTGCAACTCCAAACTTGCAGTTGTGACAGACGCGTCCGATGTTGCTATTGGAGCGGTACTGCAGCAATTCAAGGAGGACAAAGGATGGCAGCCTCTTGCTTTCTTCTCTAGGAAGCTGAGTCCAGCGCAGAAGAAGTATTCTCCCTATGATCGCGAGTTACTAGCAATTTATGAAGCAATCAAATACTTTCGGCATATGGTCGAGGCTAGAGACTTCATAATATACACCGATCACAAGCCCTTATCTTTCGCGTTTCATTCTCGTAAGGAGAACTGCTCACCTCGTCAGTTTCGACATTTGGATTTTATATCCCAATTTACAACTGACATTCGGCACATAGCAGGTAAGGACAACCTCGTAGCCGATACCCTTTCTAGGATTGAAGAGATTGTACAGCCTGTTGATCTGAACCAATTAGCAGACGCTCAAACTTCAGACTCTGAACTGCTACTTCTCCTGGAAAATACGACGTCGTTGCGCCTGAAGAAGATGAAGCTGCCAGGTGTTCGGGTCGATTTATATTGTGAAGAGAGGGACGGCAACGTAAGACCCTACGTTCCGAAGATATATCGTCGACAAGTATTTGACTGCCTTCATTCCCTTAGTCATCCAGGTGCAAATGCTTCAGTTAAATTGGTAACGGACAGATTTGTGTGGCCCGGAATTAAGAAAGACTGTCGAGAGTGGACCAAAAGCTGCCTTGCTTGTCAGCGATCAAAGGTCACTCGACACGTCTCCTCTCCATTAGGCTCTTTCTATCTTCCGACTTTCAGGTTTGCACATATACACATAGATCTGATTGGCCCACTTTCTTTGTGCCAAGGTTTCAGGTACTGCCTCACAGCAATCGATAGGTTTACACGATGACCTGAAGTAGTACCAATCCAAGATATAGCTGCTGAGACGGTAGCCAAGGCATTACTCAATGGTTGGATCTCTAGGTTTGGCTGTCCTCTTAGTATAGTTACTGACAGAGGAAGTCAGTTCGAGTCAGCTTTATTTAAGCACTTGTCTAAACTAGTAGGTTTTCAGCATAAAAAAACCACAGCCTACCATCCATCTTGTAACGGCCTAGTTGAGAGGTTTCATCGGCAGTTAAAGGCCGCAATTGTCTGCCATGTCAACTCCAATTGGGTCGACTCACTCCCTCTTGTTTTATTAGGGATTCGAAGTTGTTTTAAGGAAGATCTATCATCTTCTTCTGCCGAACTTACCTATGGTGAACCACTAAGGCTTCCTGGTGATTTTTTTCATCCCAGCATTAATGATACCATTGACGTGACTGACTATTTGTCACGACTCAAGTCATTTATAGGTAATATTAAACCAACACCAGCATCTCGACACGGCAAGCAGTCAATCTTCGTGTTTAAAGACCTTGCTACTGCTTCTCACATTTTTCTTCGAGATGATACTATTCGTGGGGCCCTTACCCCAGTATATTCCGGACCTCACGAAGTGTTAGAGAGAGGAGATAAGACCTTTAAAATAGTTTTTCGTGGTAAGCCAGTCACGGTATCGATAGACCGCATTAAGCCGGCCTACATACTGCATGACACAGACACCACACACAACACTTCACTACACACTAACACTAATTCTAACACAAATACACAGGTAAGGCCACCAGAACATAATACACTTCCTGAACCCCGAAGAAATAATATCCAACGGACACGTTCAGGCCGTGTTGTGCATTTCCCCCAACGTCTATTATCGCCCTGACGGTCTCTGGAGGGGGGTGATGTGGCCTATACTGCCACTCCTTTGCAGAGTTTCTATATATATATTTGATGTAATTATTTTTATAGTTTTAAGTATTGTACATATTAATTTAACACACAGACAGACTAACATTGTTTTTATATGTATATAAATATTGTCAGCCAAGACAGGGCGCCGCACGCATGCGCGGCTTGTACAAAGACAGTGCCGCCCCGCCTGACGTGCGGCGGCTGGTTTTGGTAACGTTTGTTGTCAGTTGGTTTTTGTTTCTTTTCAAATCGATATGTACGGATTGTGAAAATTATTGTAAATAATTCTGCGTGTCGCTAAAACATTTCTTTCTAAACTTGTGTGTTCTCCTTCTGTATATATATAGTGATCTAGTGTAAATAAATTGTAAATAAACTTCAACTTCTTTTATATCCACATCACTTCAAGTCTTCTCACGCCAGGGTCCTACGGTCGAGAGAGACGAGCCGCTTTGCAGAGTAGCAACCTACTCGATTCATCTATCAAGTCTGTCGAGCGCGCTCGTTTTCTTGCTAACGCCTAGAATGAGAGTCTTGTTTGTAGTAACATCCACCATACCATCTTTTAATTTACTTTTATGGAGCCGAGAACTCAGTTATAAAACAACATAATCCCATTGCGTTGAACTGTCAGACTCGTTTGATTAGTCTTAGTCTTGACAAGCACTGGTAGACAACATTAAACATTTTTTTTGGTCTTTGGATAGGTTGCCAGGTCAGGTTTTGACTGTACCCGAGGTTTGTTTTCATTTTACTCTAGATAGAATATTTTTAATCGACTTAAAAAAAAGGAGGATGTTATTAATTCGACTGTACCTGTTTTTTTTGTATGTATGATTCTTTCATTACCCACGTAGGTATGTAGGTATATTTATTGGAACGCTGTCTAGCTGGAGGCCAGTCTTACTGGATTTTAACTTGTATCTAGTTTCGACGACCTCTGCTGTCTTGGGTTCGTCATACTAGGTTGTCACAGCAGAGGTCCCGGGTTCGATCTCCAGTCAGGTCAAGATGGAAAATGACCTTTTTCATATTGACGTGGGTTTGGATTTTTATCTATATATTTATTTGTTATAAAATATAGTATCTACACAAGTCGTGAACTTACTTCGGGGCTAGCTCAATCTGTGGGATTTGTCTATACACATTTATTTATTTTGAAAAATCTAGTAATGTGAGGGTGACCGCTCGTGCTTTCACAAGTTAAGGAACCAGCCGAGGTCGAAACCTGGATTGGTGAGTGAGCGTCGCTTGGTAGACGTTGGCTCATATTGGTTCGTTGCGACCAATATGTGAGCGATGTGCTCACATATTGGTCGCCACGAACGATGCGGGCGCTGTGACGGCGGCACTTGGTAGACTATTTACCGTGGCTACAGCTCGACAGGCCTTACTCATTGGGATGAGTCCAGGGTCCACACATTTCCCCGGGTTAAAAAGTACCTTTGCTAGTTAGGCATAAATCTTGATAATAAGTTAGGTACCTGTATTCTTTTTTAGGGTTCCGTATCCAAAGGGTAAAAACGGGACCCTATTACTAAGACTTCGCTGTCTGTCCCTCTGTCCGTGTGTCTGTCTGTCACCAGGCTGTATCTCAAGAACCACCATAGTATATATATATATATATGTATAGTATATATAGTTGAAATTTTCACAAATTATGTATTTCTGTTGCTACTATAACTATAAATACTTAAAACAAAATAAAATAAATATCTAAGGGGGCTGCCATACAACAAACGCGATTTTTTATAGATAATGGTACGGAACCCTTAGTGCGCGAATCCGATTCGTACTTGGCCGGTTAGAGCTAGTACATACTGGGCGCTCGGCGTCGCGTTGGTCGCGTACACACACCGCTCTTAGGACGGCGTTCTACGCGCGATAGTAAGGTGCGAAAAAAGATGGAAAAGAAACGAATCGTGAAACGAAAGCGCGCGATCAAATGTTCAACAAAATGGCCGCTCATATATCTCAAAGCGCGCAGATGACGCCCGAGCAACGCTCGTTCAAACGAGAAAATGTAAACGCGCGCTTGACACGCGCTTGACCAGCAGCGCGCGCTTGCATGTGTACATTTCTATTGAATTAGGGGTTCTCAAAAAGCGCGTTTTAAAACGCGCAATGTGTACCAATGTGCTCTTATTATATATATAAAAAAAATATAGAATCGTTGAGTAGATCCCATAAGACAAGTCGCGAACTTACTTTGGGATTAGCTCAAACTGTGTGATTTGTCCGTATATATTTGTTTATCAAAACAAATTGTATTTATTTTATAAATTATAAGACCTAAACCGGCAATTTTCCGAAGACGAAAGCGCGAATATTCGTAGCATAGCATAAGCAAACGCACACGCACACGCATACGCGCACGCGTGCGCTCTAGCTCGTGCACATGCCTGTATTAGTGACTGCCCAGGTGAGTAAAATTTGAATCGGTAAGTTTCCTGGCCCCAAACTTGCTCACTCGGCTTCGATCGAACTTTGTAAATTACCGGAATACCAATCTAATGACATCTTACTTTCTATCGGGTTTGTTTCGAAGCGGGGCGAGGTCGGCTTTGTATGGGTTTTGGTTCGTACTTTCTTTCGAGTTGCTATCGTGTGCACAATAGGGATATTGACTAAAAATATTTTTTGGCTCAGAGTAGGTAGATTATTATTTTTTCTATTACTAACAAATAATGACAAAGATAATACGCATTTAAATTTCACATGACCCCAAGATCACCTACGATTTTTAACTAAAGGTGTCTTAAATCATCCCCACTTCGACACTTGGAAGCGTATCTGTATCTTTGTAAATTTATATTACTTTGCTAACCGAAAAAATATGGGTCCTTTATTTTTGGATAATCTAGTTGACGGACCAAATAATATAATATCTTTTTATCCAGTCCACATCCCTTTTCAGAAATACAAATTCCTTTATGAGCTTTTAAATAATTTATAACTTGAACTTTGTAATTATTTTCTACGGATTATGAATTTTGTTAATGAATATTCAGTAATCATTGATTCTAGCCGCATCGCCTATGAACATAATTTAGATCTCACCATTACGCTAAGCCTGTCCTTTCGGTCTTACAGCCCTGGGCTCTGTGTACACCGTAAGGAATGAAAATGTGATAATGTATCTATTACGTGATATGCAAGCCGTTAGTCTTGGAAATAACCACGGTATGGCTGTCGTCAAGCGATGTCAGGTCTATAGACCAGTACCAGTGTTGGCCAGTTACAGAAACGAAAAACAAATACATATGTTAAAACCGAGATCTTATCAGTACTGCAGGTGAAGACAATACACACGTAGGGGTTCCTGTCACCTTACCAGTTTTCCGCCAGCCCAACCAAAGAAGGCAAGACGGAGGTTAGGTTAATTCTAAAGTTCATTTTACGCGTATAAAGGCCTGGACTTCAGATAGTTTACTATAAAAGCAGTGCATTTAGGCCTTTTAGCTCCACTGCTTAACTTAATTACATTAGATTATTTGTTTGTCAGGATCGTAGCAAGTGGAGGTCCATAGTCTCTGCCTACCCCTGTGGGAAACAGGCGTGATGTTATGTATGTATGTATTACATTATTTGTATCTTCTCGCCACAAACGTGTGTGTAAGTGGCCAACACTGGTTGCTTAACGACAGCCATACAATGATGACAGCCGGGGCCAACGGCTTTACGTGCCTTCCAAAGCTCGGAGTAGCTCGGGAAAATTTTATGCCACTTGTGGTCCCACCCAAATGCGGACCACGCCTGGTGTTGCTTAACTTGCTAGATTCCTATTTTAACATGTCTTTTTTAAGATGGTGACCCCTTGCCGTACTCCTCTGTCGATAGATATGGGATTGATGTTGTCCTACCCCTAGAAAGTACTTTGTTAGACTTCGACATATATTTTTACATCTTCAGTTTGGAATTTGGTATATGTTTAAAACATTTCTACAACATAAATTTATGTAAAACGGTAAAATAAAAATATTTGTCCCAGTCCGCTCATATCACGAAAGAAAACACGCGTTCGAGGTTCGTTCGTAGTTTTGACAGCGGTTTCGATACAAAATCAGCGCTCAAACTATCCAAAGTACGATCATTGTAATTGCCGGAATACCAATTGCCTTCTGACAGCGTCAAAAACACAAAAGATGTCGAATCGTAGAATACCGATTCGGGGTTGACAGTTCAAATCGTAAGCAAACCCGCGGAAAACTGCTAACATGTTGTCATATATGACAGTAAGTCAAGTCGATTCAAGTTAATTCAACCAGATTCAAGTCGTTTAGTGTGACCAAAAAACGTCTCAGAATACCAATTCGAAACTGACAAGATGCTTTTGTGTCAAAGTTTATAAAACTAATAGCTCAGAATCGCACTGCTGAATAGGGCCACTCCAAGTCCTCCC
The DNA here is from genome assembly GCA_963555685.1 of Acrobasis consociella. NCBI lineage: Eukaryota > Metazoa > Arthropoda > Insecta > Lepidoptera > Pyralidae > Acrobasis > Acrobasis consociella. Next base: position 22,528,752 of record OY743108.1, on the reverse strand, counting down.
GTGAATGTCGTAGAAGGCGACTTAGAAAATACAAGCTAAACAAAGCTTATAAACATCAATGAGACCTCTCCAACCCGTCTGGCCAGCAATTCAAAGTCTTCTGGCTGCTCTTGCCAAGTATGTTTCTGGTCGTACAGAAAGGGTCGTGCAGTGTAGACAAAATAACCTGATGATGATGAAATCTAAATTAAAACCCAAGACCGCATTCAGACTTGGCTTAGTTTACTTTCAACTCTTAAGAGTCCCCTTACCCTAGAGTTCTCCATACAAACGTAGTCTACGTTTAATTTTGAAACCACATGTCTGATTCCGGTAAAAAATGGTAATTGTAAAGAAATTGCAATTATCTAGGGTAATAATTGGTTTGCTACGGTAAAATTATGAACTGGAAAGAAAATATAACGATTTAGAAGTTTCCCATACTGATGGTCGAAAATGATATAAAACACTATATTCTATTTCAAGTTCATATTTTTACCGTCGGAAACCAGTTATTACCCAAGATAATTGCAATATCCTCGAAATTACAAAATTTTGCCGAAATCGGACATGTCGTTTCGAATTAAACGTAGACTACGTTTGTATGGAAAGTTGTATTTTGGTTTAGGGTAAGGGAACTCTTAAACCGCATACATAAAAATATATTTTAAATTACCGCTCGTTAACCAGAAGATTAAAGTTGTACGATTGCTGATGCATTTAAAAGTGTTGGAAGTAAATTGCTTTTACCGACTGAAAGCATAATAAATATAAGGAACTTTTAAGGTTTAAATTTGTGTCACAGAATAAGTCTGTTGTGTATTTTAACTTGGCAGTGAGTGTTAAAGATTTTCTCGCCTTACCGAGCTACAATCGTAAGATGTATTAAACAAATAAACAATTGAATTTTTAACAAAATGGACAACTGATTTCAATTTCTTTCAGGAGTTTCTTCTATATCTCCAAAGTTCTTCATCACGAAATTAATATGGGACCAACTTGGGAGTAAAGGCTTTCAAATAAAAAAAGAATTATTAAAATTGATCGACGGTTGACGAAAATATCGCGTAAAATACGTACAAAAACGTACAGTCGAACATATAATTTCCTCATTTCTTGAAGTCAGTTAAAAATGATTGTTACCTTAAGCAATAATTTAGATTTTTTTTTTCGATAATAATACAAATGCATAATAGTAATACTTAGTTGTGTAGATTAAACACGCCGCTAACGAATTTTAATAACAAATTGTTACAAAAAGCATGAAGCACTGTGATAGCTAATTATATTACAAAGTTGCAGTTTACGTTGCGAGTAATTCCCTTGATGAAATCACAAATTAAAAATAATGTAGATTTGATTCCTAAGTAATAATAATAATTTATGCTTAGAGAGACATGCATGTAATTAAAAAAATACATGAAACTTATTAATTAGAATAAAAAGAAAAAGGTACCTTTTTAATAATATGAGTGAGAGAACGGTAATTTTGTATTACATATACGTTTACAAAATGGAAGGGACATACCCGTAAGAAATCGAACCACGGGCTATACTAGATCACTATATATTATCACTCATACTAAAGTGTGCAGCCACCTGGGCAATTTTTAAAGGAATGTCGATTTTTTTTTGTTCCTTAACTTTATTAAAATTGTATTACTTGATAGTGATCTAGTAAAACCAGTTCGATTTATTACGGGTATGTTCCTTCCACGTTGTATATCTCAAATATTCACACCACAGTCTGTATGTAGCAAATACGGGAACCCATCACTTTATCGAAATTAACTTCAACGATTTTCATTCCCCATAAAACTATTCGCAAATCTTTTAATACAATATTTAACAAATCCTAAAATCTCTTGACATCGAAATTTCATTTACTCGATTATTCGATATTTACAAACTTAGTCTATCGTTATTTATTTTCATATTTTATGTATTTTATCGAAATAATGTAACATCAGAGTTTTGTTACCCATAATTTTGTTTCAAAGTAAGTTTCAGTTTGCAAAATAGTTGAAACATTTAAAACGAGTGCTAGGAAACTTGTACCTATTTTCCTAGGTTAGGACAAACCTATATGTTAGGTTATGTTAGAACTGCGACCAACACACTAAAAAATTTCTATACATTTTCCTAGGTTTCTGGGAAATGAAATTCGATGTCAAAAAATCTGTATTCTAATAGACACCCAGCAAATACACATTTACCGAATCGAAGCTGCAAGTTTAAAGAATTTAGTATAATATAAGCTATATTATTCTAGCTAAGCAGCCGCTGTTAAGAAATATACGTATAAAAGTAATTCTTCTGTTACTCACTTTATTTTATGTCGGACATAATGCACTTCCAGCCATACAGAGAATATTTGATTTTGCAGACGTATTTTCAAATCTAGTATTGTACTATAGTAATTACAGATATAGATAGACAGAAGAGAGAGAGACAAAGCTATACTGTAAAGTTCATTTTTAATCCTTAACGCTATATTTTTCAAAACCAACTTCGGCTACAAACTACAGTAGCGATTTTGATAAAATTACTTTGGGACCACGTGACAAGAATTTTATGGTTTGTGAATGTTCCTATGTATGTAAACTGTTTATGTACAATAAAATCTTAAACAAAATCAACAAGTTTGACCTTTAAAAAAAATCAAAAGGTTTCAGGCGTCTTCGAGTAATTGGGCAACATACAAAAAATCACAAATTCGAATTGACCACCTCCTTCTTTTTCGATGTGGTTAAAAGAGAGGTTTTAAAAGTTTAAACGAAACGTCAGTCATACAAGTATATTTATGGCTTCAATAAAATGTTAAGCAACAGGCAAGGAACTTGCTCCGTCTAAATGGGACTTAAAAACAGCACATTTTTGATTCAATGATTTGTCGATAAAACAAGAAACTAATCACTTATTTTACAATCTTCTTATAAAGTACTGTCCTCAGTTGATTATATGACGATGCCAAAAAGTGTACACTTTCTCATTGTTACAACATCTTTGTTGACGTCCTTGGAGAAAATACTGCAGTGCAGTTTCTTGCTGCTTTTTCTGCACAAGAAATGCAATAAACTTAGCTGTAATTAACAATTTGACGAAAATAGTTGTGTAAAATCAAAAGAAAGTGAATATTAGGGTCAATCAAAAGCTATGTCAGTCAAACATTGGTCGCACAAAATTGATGCCGAGCAATAGTAGTACCGATCAAATGTTATGTCGGTCATAGGCAACGGTTTGTCGCACAACTGTGGTACTTTTAGAAAGTGACTTTATTCATATAAATTATAAATGTAATACGATATTAAATATATATTTGACTTTAAATTAAATTTTTTACACGTAAATTTTACAAGAACATGTTTTATACAAAAGAGCGTAAAATAATTCTCCAGCTGTAACCGCGGCGCAAGCTAAAATCCTTTTTAATTTGAAGCTAAAACTCCCTTTTACTCCGAGCAGCGCGAGCGCTTGTAAATAAACTAACATGAAATAATGCTAATATGCTTCGCGAGCAACATGGACATAATGAACCTCCGTTGAGATTTCTAGAATATTTTTGTTTAAATATGCTTCGCCTAAAACTTTCTAAACATTTTGTACAATACATATTATATTTATACATTATACACGATTACTTTTCATTTCAGTTTGGGGAAAAAATGTCGTATAGTAAAATAAATATATACGTATAGTATAATAAATAGGGCATCCACCAGCAAGGTGGTCAGATGACCTGACCACGGTCGCTGGAATGCGCTGGATTCAGGCCGCTCTTGATCGGTCATTTTGAAAATCTTTGGGTGAGGCCTATGTCCAGCAGTGGACGTTATGCGGCTGGAATGATGATATAATGAAATGATAATGATGATAATGATAGTAAATAAATTCTTCCATCCATATACATAATTCAAATTTGTGTATGACTTAAGATAAAAAAGTTGCGAAAATTATTTTCGATCGAGACTATGTAGTTACGCCCATCCAAAACTGCCGCGTCAGCCACGTGACCCCATGAACTCCGGCCGTCCGGGTATTCTCACGATTTTACTTTCGTCTTTTAGTCAACACGTTTTGTTTCGGAATGTTATGCGGAAACTGGTAGTTTAGGAGTTACTCTTAGCCGACTGTTTCTGCTATGCCTGTATAGCTGGATAAATATACTTTACAGTAAGATTTTTTTAGTTTTAGGCAGGTTTTCGTTTTTCAAATATATCTTGTATGTAAAATATGATTTAAAACGCTTCCCTACCGTAGGAATGTGTGTGTTTTCAACTATTTATGCACATGTTAGTGCCACGGGTCGAGAATGTTAATTGTGTGCCCTAGGGAAGTGTAAGCGCATCAAACGTGAGTGGATATAAATGCCAGTGGAAACTACTTTATTCGTTCGTTTCCGCTCGCTGATCAAAAGCAACTAGGTACTTTATTTAATTATGTGGATTATATGCGGACAACAAAGAGGAAGAAGGTATGTTTTATTCAAATGGGTAAGCACATATTCACGCTTCTTTTTTATCAGTTTTGGTAATTAATGTCAAATTGAGTTTACCACTTTATTTCAATTATAGGTTAATATTATAGGTTTTTCTGCTACCTACAAATAATTAATTATACTTTGTATTTTTTTCAAAACTTATTTTCGGCTCAATAGTTTTGGAGATTAGAGGGGAGAGGGATTGGTCGAGTTTTATCTTCTTACAGGAATAATATGAAAAATATTTATTTACTTTGCACATCTGTTTTCGGGTAATAGTGATTACACCATAATACTAAATTTCACCTAATTTCCAGTAGATACCGAACTTCTTCTTATCGTGTGTGTTAGTGACTAACACTAGTGTCAGAATTTTTAAACCGCCTTAAAGGCCTCTGACATGGTTTTAGGTAACGACCAATGTCAAAGACAGTGACCGGGACCGACGGCTTAACGTGCTCTCCGAAGCACGGATCATCTTACTTATCGGACAATCAGGTGAGCAGCCTACAATGTCCTAACCAAACTAGGACAACAACACAAAGTCGTTGCCCCCGCCGGGAATCGAACCCGCAACCTCCGGGTATGAGCCGAACGTTCTAATCACTAAACCACCGAGGCAGTTCCGAACAATTGGCTGGTACAGACGGACAGTCAGACGCACGAGTGATCTTAGAAGTGATCCGTTTTTTTATGTTATGTATGGATCCCTAAAATAATAATATAGTTGTTTTCTACCCATCAAATACTTTATTTACTTATGAAGGTTACGACTCACATGAGTAAATACGTTTAAATGTAAAAGACAAGCAAAAAATACTACGCAATCCTGTGAAACCCATTCAGTAACAAATCAATTGCGCAACATCAATCATTCATCAGAGTTTCTTTGAATAATAAAACACCATCCTTCCCAATCAACTGCATATTTAAACGCTCCAGTTTGATCGCCGACCTATTGACCGCGCTTTAAATTAAACATTGACAAGTGAACGAGTGAACGAATGATCGGCGTGGGAATGAATGAACGAACGCAAGCCCTAATTGAAACACGACGGCTCAATCCGGTCACATTAAATTTGACGTTCAGAAAACATGAACGAGTAATATATGGAGATTTAGAACAAGATTTGCCCAGATTTTAAGAGTAAATTATATGTATTAGAACTTCAGTTGGGCAAAATGTAATTGGATTAATTAATGATTAAGGATAACGATTACATTTTATAATCTTTAACAGGATTACAGATTAAGGAAATTTATCACGAAAGTAATAAAATCGATGATTATTAGGTTGTAATCGTAATTTTGATTACTTTTTCGAATATATACTATTTCTGATTAATGGATACTAACGATATCAAGAATTTAGTCGTCGAGGTCGTTAAGGTCCATGCCGAGGTTATCGAGTTCGATGAGGTCGTCGGGTTCGTCGAGGTTGTAGAGATCGTCAAAGTCAATGAGGTCATCGAGGTCGATATCGAGGTTGTCGAGATCATTGAGGTCATCAAGGTCAATGTCGAGCTCGTCGAGGTTGTCGTGGTCAACCTTGATATGATACTAAAACCTATTTTAAGGGTGAATTCAGTCCATAATACTGAACAAATTTCAATAAAAATAATTAACTAAAACCAAAAATTAAATATTGATATTCTAATGGGTGATCATAAGAGCTCTGTAATAAAACGACGCAAGTCCATCGAGTTTGGGCTCGTTTGATTCGTCTAGAGGAGCACTTTAAACTTTTAGGTTTATTGATTTAGATAAAAGCTTGTATTTAATATATATTTTTTGAAATAATGACTTGTTTCTTTTCTATTTCTTGCTTGACTAAACTTCCAATACAAGAACGCATTTTATCAACCTCCATTCGACTCTGAGTTCATGGCTTGGAAATTTAAAACGGACTGTTCAGTTGAAATACGATTTTCACTCGGCAATGACAGGCGATTTATTCAGAGGAGTGTCGCAATACGAGCGGTTCCATTCATTGTAGGTACACTATTTTAGGGTTCCGCACACAAAGGGTAAAAATGGGACCCTTTTACTAAGACTCCGCTGTCCGTCTGACTGTCTGTCTTTCATCAGGCTGTATTTTATAAACTGTGATAGCTAGATAGTTGAAATTTTCATAGACGATGTCTTTTTGTTGCCGCTATAACAACAGACACTATAAATAGAATAAAATAAATATTAAAGTGGGGTTCTGAGTCAACAAACGTGAATTTTATAGATAATGGTACGGAACCTTTCGCGCGAGTCTGACTCGCACTTGGCTTGTTTTTATGCCCTCTGTTTCGCCAAAAGTAGCCTTTGGATCTTACGATCAAGCAATGTTAGGTGCTTCTTCCCTCCGACCTCAGAGGCGTAGTGGTCACCATGCTAGTCCGCCATCCAGAGGTCCCGGGTTCGATTCCCGGTCAGGGCAAGTTGGAAAATGGTCTTTTTCAAATTGTCCTGGGTCTTGGATGTTTATCTATATATGTATTTGTTATAAAATATAGTATCGTTGAGTTCGTATCCCATAACACAAGTCTCGAACTTACTTTGGGGCTAGGTCAATCAGTGTAATTTGTCCCTCTATATTTATATATTAATTTATATTCTTCTTCTTCCTATTTTTCTTCTTCTTTCACAGCCTAATCTATCCATTGCAGTATATAGGCCACCTTCATTGCACTCTATTCCTCACAATATTACCCCTTTCTCTTCCATAGCGGACCAGCAGTTGTGACGATGTCATCTCTCCATCGTGTCACTGGTCTGCCGCGACTTCTGTGGCTATTCCATGTTTGCCATACCAATGTTTGGCACCATCTTCCGTTCTCTTAAGCACGCATGTTAGATGCTAGTAAATAGTTACATATGTCCTGTGGTTTCCGGCAGAGTAAAATAGGACCAATCCAAGTCTTCCCGTGGATGTCATAGAAGGCGACTTCGGAATCACAAGCTAAACTAAGCTCATTAAAATCAATGAGAGCTCTCTAACCCGTTTGGCCAACGTGGAGTGTAGGCCAAATCCTCTGGCTCCTTTGGGCAAGTATGGCTCTGTTAGTACAGAGAGGGTCGCACTTCTGCAGTGGAGACTAAAAAAGACATGATGATTATGATGAAATAATTTTCAAAGTAAATTACGAAAGCAACATTAAAATAAACAGCATCTGCGATTGGCGCTCTTTGATTTATTTAAACCATTGCAATTTTCACGCTGTCAGAAGCAGTTCCCTTTCGATACGAATTCAGTTTGCTTCTCAAGTCAGTAGCACTTGATGGTATTGTTTACTGTTTTAATGTTCAGTAAAATATTTCAGTATCAAATTGAAGTACCAACAGCTATATACATTTACTAGCAGTATCTTAAGTTACAGATAAATTACATTTTCAGCTATAACAGTTGCTTTTTAAATTTTGAACAAAGATGTTGATAACAATTTTATAGGATCATCACGCATCGCAACTGTGCATCTCAAGTAAGTTCATTCAAACAAAAAAACTAATTTTCCAAATCGGTCTTTGATGAATTAATAAATTTAATATGTATCAGAAAATTATACACAAAAATTCTGTTCGTTGCAATAATTGAAACGTAAATAGACAAATGAAGCTTTATTCCGTTGGGCCCGAAAAAAAGAAAAAGACGTGTGGCACTCGGGGACTGCCGCGGTAAAGCTATTGCATTAAGGTGGTTCGATACAAGGAAGGACGGCAACGTCGCAAACGGACGACGGAGACGAAGCGGCAACCTACAGCGTGAGGTTTTTTCGTTACGGATTTTCTGGATTCGGTCCCCGCGCTCAAGGCCCGCGATAGAAGCTATGCAATAGCTTAAAAAAAATTGAATGTACCAGCTGTTTCGCTTCCCGTGAAGAAAAATTGACAAAAATTTGAATCTTGTTTTAAGGGCGATGCGGCCGGCAACTCATCACTATTTGGTTCATTTTTCCTCATTTTTCTTCACTATAACGCTAAAAGTGGCCTTAAGGTGCAGCCCAAGTGCTCATAGAGAAAGCCCAAAGCCCAAAGCTCTGACTATATTAGGGATAAAACGCGTTAAAATATGTTTAACATGCAAGGTTTTTCTACATGTGGACCTTTCCTATTCCAACAAAAATATTAATAATGCAAATCCCGACAACACTTCACGTTCTGTCCATTTTGCTTGCGAAGCATATTAGCATTATTCCATGTTAGTTTATTTACAAGCGCTGCTCGGAGTAAAAGGGAGTTTTAGCTTCAAATTAAAAAGGATTTTAGCTTGCGAAGCGGTTACAGCGGAAAATAAATTCCGGTCTCATTTGGTTTAGTTATTTAGAAGAACAAAGTTTTGTAATTTTATAGGTCAAGGAACACTGAGAAAAAATTGGTTGTTAGTGGTAAAAAAATTGTTACATGTTACCAAAATCGAGTAACTGCTGAATTTATGGCTACTAGTAGTTAAAATGTGTTTTAATTAACACTACATTATTCTGCTAATTTGAGCAAAAGTTTGGTATCTAATAAACAATTACAAGTAGCAAAATTGGTTCAGCTATCACTTTTGTTTATCTCTAAATGCCCGTCGTTAAACCTTCTACTACTTGCCGTGTAGTTTCTGGCAGAGTAGAATGGAACCATTCCAAGTCCTCCCGTGGATGTCGTAGAAGGCGACTTAGGAAATAGCTAAACAAAGCTTATAAACATTAGTAGGACCTCTCCAACACGTCTGGCCAGCGTGGAGAGTGTAGGCCTAATCCTCTAGCTAGCTGCTCCGGTCAAGTGTGGCCCTGGTAGCGCAGAGAGGGTCGTGCTCCTTTAGTGGAGACTAAAAAGACCTGATGATGATGATGAAACCTTCTACCCTCAGCGTCACATTCTTAGGGTCTTCGATACTATACTATCACGTCTTTATCCCTAATGGGGCAGACAGAGCGTTTTGGGTCTTGTGGATCTAAGCAGACAGAGCACAGTGCTGCAAGAACTATATGCCACTTTAAGCGTAATGGTGAGCGAGAAGATGAAGTAATCAGTCAAGTGCGAGTCGGATACGCGCACAAAGGGTACTAATATCTACATAAAATCACCTTTGTTGTATGAGAACCTCACTTAAATATTTTTTTTATTCTGTTTTTAATATTTGTTGTTATAGCAGCAACAGAAATACAACATCTGTGAAAATTTCAATTGTTTAGCTACTGCGGTTCAAGAAATACAGCCTGGTGACAGACAAATATACGGACAGACGAACTTAATCCTAGTAAAAGGATCCCGTTTTTACCCTTTCGGTACAAAACCCTAAAAAATGGGTTGCTAGCCGCATCGTCCAATAACATGGTTTGAATTTTAGCCGTAATAGATAGCTCTCGTTTGTTTATTTATCGTGTATGTAAGTAGCCAACACTAGTGTCAGATCTTTTAGGCTGCCTAAAGGCATCTGATATAGCTTGACGACTGCCATACAATGATAACAGCCGGGACCAACAGCTTATACGTACCTTCCGAAGCACGGAGAAACTTGAGAAATTTTTGTTATGCCACTTGTGGTCACCCATCCAAATGCCGACTACGCCTGGCGTCGCTTTACTTGCGAAAGCGCTAGTAATGCGCCCTCCTATCGAGCCACCTAGCTTCTCCATAGATAGGTCTAAAATGTGACTATGTCGTATAGTTTGTTTGTTAGTTTGTAATAACTTTATTGTACCAAAAAACAAAATAAATTACAAAAAATCGAAAGAGCAAATATACAAAGGCGGACTTATCCCATGTAGGGATCTCTTCAAGTCAACCTGCGATAGACTGAGAGGACATTTACTCAATTAAAAGGTAGAAGTAAGTACGTACTAGATACCTCAAAAGGTTATACATATATAACTACATTACATACACATACACAAACATATATACTTTATACTCATAAACTTACATAAAAATACACATATTATACTATATACTCATAAACTTACATAGACATACATATAAATACTAATAATTATACATACAATTATGTGGCTTAATTACCTCGCGTGTGATGCCACCAGAGAAGATTTGGATAATCTAACCTTAAATGAATCAAGCGATGGTGCCATTCTTACATCATTAGTTATTTATCTATGTAACTGTCTGTTATTTAACCTAAACAGTTTATAGCTAAAAATGACAGCCCGGGTCCGTTGCATGTGTGGGAGTGCTCAGACATCACGCACACACGAACAGCACATTAGCGGAAAGCACCTGTTAATTTTCCAAATTGCCCCGGCGTATATTTGCCTTAATACCGCGATGGATCATTGAAAATTAGAGACCGGTTAAGGCAAAGGCAAACGTATTACTTACAGCATTTTTAAACGGTGTAAAAATTACTCAGGTCACGCTAGATAGAGTTCAAACATTAAACGTGAGATACGTTAGATCAGTTTCAGCTGAGAAATTGTTTTATAATATGCATTTTGTAAGAACGTATCATCATCATCATCATCATCCACAGCCTTGATCCTCCCACAGCTGGGAATTGGCCTCTCTTAACGAATGCCATTTACCACGGTCCTGAGCTACTCTCATCCACGTTTGACCCGCGAACTTTCTGATGTCGTCGACCCATCTTACTAAGAACGTATCACTGAGAAAAAATAACAGTTGCCAGTAGCAAAAATGTTTGCTACACGTTACCAAAATCGAGTGATTGCTGAACTCAGGGCCACTAGTAGTTGAAATGTGTTTTATTTAATACTTTAAATTTGTGACGTGTAACTACATTTATCTGTCAATAAGAACAAAAGTTTGGTATCTACTAACCAAATTGCAAGTAGCAAAACTGGTTCAGCTATTTTATTTTCTCAGTGTAACAAAAGTTTACAAAAGATCCTCGGGTCACCCCAAACCGCGAACTATCTAATAGCGAATTAATTCTTATTTATCTTAATCATTGTTCATATAATTATTGGCAGAGTAGAATACGGCCACTCCATGTCTTTCCGTGGATGTCTTAGAAGGCGACTTAGGATGTACAGCTAAACAAAGCTTATAAACTATCAATGAGACCTCTCCAACCCGTCTGGCCAGCGTGGAGAGTGTAGGCTAAGTCCTCTGGCTGCTCTGGCCAAGTATGGCTCTGATAGTACATACAGTTTTTATCAAATATTTATTATTCTATTTAATCAATCAGTAAAATTACCCAGAAATATATAAACTAACTAGGCTAACTTTAATACTTGGTTTATTAATACTTTTAGAGTAGTCAGGATTATACTTTACGTATAACTAGCTGTGCCTGTGGGCTGAACTCTCCGTGGAAATTCCGGGATAAAAGCTATCCTATATCCTTCCCTGGGTATCAAACAAATCCATATCAAAATTCATCTAAATAATTTCAATGGTTGAAGCGTGAGGTTGTAACAAACAAACAAACAAAAAATATACAAACTCACTTTCGCATTTATAACAGGTATTAGTAGGAGTCGGGTAGTAGGATTATTGTATGGCATAATTAGAGAACCATCTAACACAATCTCCGGCCACCTAGCTATTAATTTTATTAGAAATTGAATCCCTAGGCCGACAAAAGCTAGTTAGTACGGGCACTAAAACAGCTTTATTTTCCAGCTATTTCCCCGGCATCCTCTTAACAGCAGATCGTTGAAAAGGCTTGTTAATTGCGCTCCTGACGGAACGCTCATGACACGGAATATAAAAAGTAAAGAAAGAAGGTGTCATGGAATAGAATCGTTTGTTTTATTAAGTAACTACGTACGTCATAACTTATTATGCTAGTGATGCCAAAGATATAATAGTTACTAACGTAACAGATACCCAACGCCATATAAACTATTGGAGTGCGGGAAGTAGGCGAAATTCGAACCAGCTGCGAGATAGGCAAAACTAGTAGGCAAAATTAGTACCAGCTTCTCTCAGAGAGATGGCAGCATACACGATTAATATATCTCACAATCAGTCATGGAAATGAGAGAAAATTAAGATAAGATAAGCTGAGTATGAACGTGACTATGAAGTATTTCAAATATTATCACAACATAATTGTTATGTGTATAATGTCTGCCAGCGACCGTGACGGTAGATGAGTCCTAGAAATATTTGACAAAAAACTATATTAATCGCGGTAAGTCCCGTAATACTAATAACAGTAATTGTGACCACAAAACTCTAAAAACGTAAATAAATATATAGGGACAAATTTGTCTCGAAGTATACTTAGCTAGCTTAATCAGTGCACTGATTGAGCTAGCCCCAAACTTTGAAACTTGTGTTATTGGAAACTAACTCAACGATACTATATGTATTTTATAACAAATACATATGTGTATAAACATCCAAGACTCAGGACAATTTGAAAAATGTCATTTTCCAATTTGCCCTGAACCGAAAAACTCTAAAAAATGTGTTTACTTGCAATTCAATAGCTTTATTTCTACGCGCGTATTGTTTTATACCCATAATTTGTTTCGAGCACGGTTGTAATCCAAATGAAAATTGTTTATTATGCCTCTGGGTTATTAAAATTGCTGGTAAGTGGAATGAATACGTCGTGTAATGTGTTCTGGACATGATTGACACTAATTTCAACAATGTCGAGTCGGGTGTGTCCTTTGTTGGCTTAATGTTCATGTTTTGATACTTTTTCGATTATATTTCTATCAAGTTTATTAGTTTGTTACTGTCATTGTAGAATAGAATATAGCCAGTCCTTCTTTTAATATTTAAAAGCCCAGCTCTTAAATATAAGAAGAAGAAGAAGAGTAGAATAGGATCATAGAAGGTGATTTTAGAATCAGAGCAGTGAGAGGACTTGGCCTAAAATATTCTCACTGGCCAGACAGATTGGAGAGGTCTCATAATGTTTATAAGCTTTGTTTAGCTTGTATTTCCTATGTCGCCTTCTAAGACATCATGGGGAAGACTTGGAGTGGTCCTGTTCTACTCGTCCAGAAACCGCACGACATTGCATAGTTTTACGTGTCCCATTGTCTGTCTGTCTGTTTGGCAATGTGTCTTCATAATCTTCCGCCGTCCTGTCTGAAATCAAATCTTGCAAGTTAAATTTGACCCACTTTTCTGTTTCCGATTGAGCTGAAATGCACGCATATGTATAATATCGCGTGACAATGCAATATTATGAAGACTTGGACATGGATCTAATAATGGAGCTGGATGGTAGCCATATGAATTCTGTAATAAAACGACGGAACCAAAGTCATCAAGTTTGGGCTTATTACTTTTGTCTTGATGGAATATTTATTTTAACAATTTTTCTCCCATTGTGAAATAATTTCAATAAACATAATCCTGTTTGTATTACCTAAAACTTTAAATGTGATTTTCAAAGCACAACAGACCTGAAAGAATAAGTGCATTTGCCATAAAAATACAAAAATCCCGACTTTTCAGCGTTAACCTCTAATTACTTTTAAACGGCTGAATCATTCAACACAACAGCTAAGGGAACTTGCTTTCACTTAAAATAACTGCATCAAAATCGGCCCATCTGTTCGAGAGCTACGATGCCACAGAATAAATTTAAGTCCACAAAGAGCACCTGTGAATATAAGGTGTTATTCGTGGAATAGGCTAGGTGCTATTTATTATTCATCAGGTGCTATTCAAACAGTGTAGTGCAGACGACGGCCGGGTTGACTTCACTCGAGAAATCGCTAGTAATGCGTTTTCCTACTCAATACTCAATCACTTATTGCATCTCATGTGTTTACATAGTTTGTACATATAGTATAAGAAGAATATTAAGTTCAGACATGAAACCTGTTAAAGCAAAAAAAAAATTCTAAAATAAAAATGTACTACTGGTCCACCTAGCTCCTAAAAGAGACGAAAGATCCCATTCAAGATCACGACTGCCTCCGTGGTGTAGTGGTTAGAGCGTTCGGCTCATACGGAGGTCGCGGGTTCGATTCCCGGCGGGGGGAATGACTTTGTGTTGTTGTCCTAGTTTGGTTAGGACATTGTAGGTTGATCACCCGATTGTCCGATAAGTAAGATGATCCGTCTTTCGGAGGGCACGTTAAGCCGTCGGTCCCGGTCAATGTCTTTGACATTGGTCGTTACCCAAAACCATGTCAGAGGCCTTTATGGCGGCTTAAAAACTCTGACACTAGTGTTAGTCACTAACACACTCGATAAGAAGAAGATTCAAGATCAAATTCTACACGGCACTGATTTACAATGCAAAATTATTTTATTTCCAAACAAAAGAAACAGGTCAAACAATTTGAACACAAACTGGGACAGGTGATGTTAAATAAATAAAAGTTAGTAAAAAGAAAGAAATCTGAACTCAACAATGGCGACGTAGAAGGAAAAACAATATTTTTCGGTCGGCCGCCAGGATTACGTGCAAAAGTTTCACATTACGCGAAGTCAAGGTCTTTTATAAAATCTATACATACTAATAAGAAAACAGTAAAAAAATGTGTCTGTACATTAAATAAATTTCCAAAAAAATATTGGGAGCAATGGAGACATAATAATAGAGTAAGAATCTATACATATAATAAAACAACAAAAAAAAATGTGTCTTCACATTGAATAAATAAAAAAAAACAATTTTGAGGTGATGGAGTCATAGTGATAGAGAAAGAATTTCAAATAAAATGTCTGTTTATCTGTTTGTCTGTGTGTCTGTCAGTAAACGCTAATCTCTGGAAATACTCGACGGATTTGAATAAAACTTTTTTGTTATATAGCCGTTAAGCCTAGGCAACATATAGGGTATAAACATACATACATACATACTATCACGTCTTTATCCCTAATGGCGCAGACAGAGCATTTTGGGTCTTGCGGCTCTATGCAGAGCCTAGGGCCGCAAGACTCAAAAGCCACTTTTAGCGTCATGGTGGGCGAGAAGATGGAAAAGCAATCAATACAGTGACGGGTTGCTAGCCGCATCGCCTGATAAAATGATTCGCATTTTTGCCCATTCCCTCGATCGGCTTTTACGATCTGCTGAATCTCTGGAAGAGAAGCAGCTGGTACATTCTAAGTTTTTTCGTTTCTCCCAGACCAGCATGGGAGATAAACATAGGGTATAAACGATTTTGGAAAATGGAACACCTGATGCAGAACTATAATGGTCCAGCTTAGCTATAAGAAAAGTGACGCCTTAGCAAAAGTTATTCAACCTAATGAGCATTTTTCAAAGACAAAGTCCACACAAACGAAGTCGCGGGCTTTGACTAGTCGGATATTACAAATATCAGTCCTTGGGCTCGGCGCCAGTGAATCTAAAAGATGTAAAAACTACTCACAATGAAGCAGAAGCCAATATCTACTAAAGATATTATGTATCAACATTGTATTATTGACAGAGCGAGTGTAGCGTCTCAGTATCGAGATTAGCCAAAAATGCTTTTGTCCAGCTGTTCTCGTCTACAGGTCGCATTTCTTAACCAAGTCTTGTGTTTTTTGAGATGGTTTAAAAATCATCCTACTTATCCTATTCTATCCTACTAATATTATAAATGCGAAAGTGAGTTTGTATATTTGTTTGTTTGTTACATCTTCACGCTTAAACTACTGAAGTGATTTGGATGTTTGGTATGGATATAGTTTCAGACTCGGAAAAGGACATAAGGTACTTTTTATCCCGAAATTTCCACGGGGAGCCAAGCCCGCGGGTACAGCTAGTATTATAGATTAAAATTTTGTATGCAACTTGTGGTTACCCAACCAATCGTGGACTACGCCTGGGGTTGCTTAACTTGCGAAAGCAATGCAATACGCACCCATCAAGCCAACAAGATCATCAAAAGAATGTTGAACTTATGATTCCAATGTTCAAAGACCGTGTGGGTAGTAGTCATCATGCCAGGCTGTCACACCCGAGTTCAAGATGGAAAATGATATTTTCAGATTGACCTGAGTCTTGGATGTCTATGTACCCTATATATGTTTTAAATATAGTTGATTTAGGAGTGTCTGGTGATTAAAATTTGTCTGTATATATTTATTCAATTGTAAAATTTAATCCGGTTACCGGACAGCAATAACAATAGTAATTTCTGTCGAACACGTCTTTCATTCCGAAGCCAAATATTGTCGGAAGTAATTCTCTCGTCTGAGCAAACTCGGCTCAGTCGAAAACTCAAACACAACACATTACGACACTTCGCAGGAATTATTCCATTTGTAAAGCGATGGGAATTGACAAAGATGATTTTTTCTGCGTAAAACGAATTGCTTTGATGGCTTGATTTAATATTTTTTCTTTTGTGCAATTATTGAGCGAACCCGGCAAAGTTCTCTGAGTGTTTTTGACAATCTGGCGATAACTTGTCAAAGAATATTTGGAATGTTGGAAAAAATCGTGACGTGGTAGACATGGTATGCACTTCACCGACCAGACGGCAGCTCTAAAATACAAGAGTAAAGTTGCATCCTCAGCAGTGATGCTTCAGAGCTCGAGGTCCACTACCTAACCTAGGAGATTTGACGAGGTTGCTGGTTTTCATACAAAGGGAATGCTGTCTGACCGCCTTTCGGACCTCCACCGCAACCCGAAGGGTACAAGGAGATTTGCCTAGGTTACTGGTTTTTACACAGAGCGACTGCCGTATGACCGCCTTTCGGACCTCCGCCTTCTCTACGAGAATAACCCTTAACTCATTCTAATAAAATTAAAGGCATGTACACAACAAAGAAAATGCAACTTTCGAATGCGGAAAAAGATTGTGTTGAAACTCTTTAACGATTGCCAATTTGCGGCTGCGTCGGCCCGGATTGCAGTGGTTTAATTTAAATTCCAGTCAAACACTGGAATGGAATCGCGAACGTTGGGGAAATTGTTTGTGATTTTGTCATAAAATGTGTCACTAAAGCCTCTATGGAATTTAGAGCCAATGAGAATCTACCATCATCATCAGCTCTTTTTGTCTCCACTGCAGGAGCACGACTCTCTCTGTACTCGTAATCAAAGATCAGTGTTTCGATTTTACTCGTGGATAACATGTTGACCTAAGTGCTAATGTAATTGCGTAAGTAAAAACTTGTTTACCTAGCTAAAATTATTACCAAATCGTATTGAATTTTTTAGGTTATTTTTTTTAAATAAAGTTTTTTACTATTATAAATAAACATACATCAGTAAGTACTTAAGTAGGTACATTTTTTTATATCAAGTAGCTAGTAGGTACCCACTTTGTGGTCCCCTTTTGTAATCATTACTAGAACGTTAAAGTATGTTAATGACTTAAAAAAAAAATACGCAATACAGTAAAATATCCACCTTATAAGTAAATGTTAGTAAATAAATTAAATAGGGGTAAGACTGTCTACTGATCTTAGATTTAAAAAAATGTTAAAGCTTACAGTGACTCTTTTGTAATAGTGTTTGTATTCATGTTTAGAGGAATAAATCATTCATTCATTCATTCATTCATACTACCAGAGCCATACTTGGCCCGAGCAGCCAGATGACTTGTCCTACACTCTCGACGCTGGCCAGGCGTGTTGGAGTGGTTTTATTGATGTATATAAGCGTTGTTTACCTTGTATTTCCTAAGTCGCCTTCTAAGACATCCACGAGAAGACTTGGAGTTTTCCTATTCTACTCTGCCGAAAACCACATGGCGAGTTTAATGCATGCACTAAATGCAAATGATATTATACATTATTATACCTTAAGGAGTCAGAACCAATAGATGACGAGTGAAAATCTTATTATTTTAATACTAACTACTAAGCCTACCACTTGGGTGATTGGTTTATCAAATGGAACATGCTCGCTACTACGTCAAATGTTGATCGAGCAGAGCAAACAGCCTAGTAATCTAGTTTTCCTCGAATTATCGCCAATCTAAACAGCACTGCAGTATTAAACTAGAGCGACTTAATCGAATACACACAATATTGTAACGCCTTTAAAGATTTACTTACTTAATTTAAAAGCGGATATCTCTTTACTGTCTAACCATGGCGTTACAGTTAACAATGCCTTTACTCTACTCAAGAGATTTCAGGTTCGATTCCCGGTCAAATCAATATGGAAAAGTGAGGAAATGGTAATTGGCGTGTTCAATGCAAAAACTTGCTTTCACCTTATAATAACAATCATCACCACATCTTTCTGTCTCCACTACAGGAGCACGATTCACTCTATACTACTAGAGCAATACATGGCCAAAGCAGCCCGAGGATTTGGCCTACACTCTCCTCGCTGGCCAGACGGATTAGAAAAGTCTCAATTATGTTTAAAACCTGTGTTTAGCAGGTATAAAACCCTTTATTTTTGTCGGGGGTTAAAAATATCACGCTGGAATTGACCTCTTGAAAAAGATACAAAATTGAGCAAGCATAGTTTAAACATCTAACGAACCAGCCACCACAACCTCCAAATGAAGTGCACAAACTGTGTCAAAGCGGCCGTGGTGTCTTTTATTTGCAGAAAAGAGTGGCTGCGAAAATTCACCAGCGCCGAATTAAAAGGACGCCGAAAACCGTGGACCACGCCAAAAAAGGCGGAAAAACGTCGAAAAAGGTGGAAAAAGTGCCGACAATACCGCCACTTGTTAACTTGGGTAATACGGAGAGAAACAATTCAGTTGCCAATTTCTGCTGCATTGATTTTTATCGGCCTGTTTTATTATTTAGCTAATTTTGCATGGATCATCAAGTTTTTTTAGTCGTCACAGCAGGAACATGACTCTCTTTGTACTACCAGAGTCATACTTGGCCAGAGCAGTCAGGAGGCTTGGCCTATACTATCCACGCTGGCCAGACGGGTAGGAAAGGTTTCATTGATGTGTATAAGCTTTGTTTAGCTGTATTTGTATTTCCTAAATCGCCTACTACGACATCCACGGGAGGACTTGAAGTGGCCCTATTCTACTCTGCCGGAAACCACACGGCAAATAGGATGTTTAAACCATTTCCGGGGTTATAGGCTATTTGTACTGGGTATTTTGGTTAATAGTTTATACAATTTTATACCATTGAATTTTTTTAAAACTATTAAGTACTTTATTTGGGGTTAACGCTTAAAAGTCGGGGATTTTTAGTTTACTTGGCAAACAATCGATGGCGCTACGAATGCCAATTCCATTTAACATCAGTTGGAATATGTAGTATTTTCAACTACCGTCAGGCGATTTTAATGTTGGCAAACTTGTTTTAAAACCACAGACATAGAAAAGAAAGCAGAACATAATTGTTAATTCCAACAAAAATAGATAAGTACTAAGTACACAAAAACCCGCAATAACTCTTTGTAAATATATTATTACTTAAGGCAATTGAAAAATAAGCTATGTGTGATAAATTGCCACGCGTTCTAATTATATGTATTGTTGTCTGCTTCCAATTGTATGTCTGTAGTTAAAACATATTTCTTCGAAGTACCTAGTGCGGCAAAAGAATGAAGCACTAGCCTTCTTTAATATTTTTTATAGCAACAGTTTTGCGTCTCCTACGCCAAAAAAGGCGGGAAAGAAACAGCATTTAAGGGGACGCACCGTGAAAATGGGCATTTTCTATTTCTTATTTCTCAGCGAATATCAGAAATTTAGAACTGATACTCGCTAATAGCATACTAGAACGCTTTTCTAGCATAATTGTGGTTGTGGATACATGATTAGTTAATTTTTGTAACACAAACTTGGTCGTCAAAAACACCTCTACCAAAACATATATGGTCTAATTTCTCACAAACGAGAAGGACTTCAGCTTTGAAACTTTTTATGCAGATCAGTAATTATATAATCTTCAAAATTGTGGTTTAAATTTTTTTTTGTTGCTTTAGTTTTAATTTTAGAGCTATTTTTCTATAATTGATCAGTTTTGCGTGGCTTTATATTTCAGTCATATAAGCCCTTTTACCTTCCTTAAAATTATTGTAATTGCCGTCTCGCTTTTTCGCGAGTGTATTTAAATAAACTGTTCTTGTTGCACAGATTTTTGACAGTTATACATCAAATTGTCAGATGGCCGATGGGCCTCGCGGGGCAAGGACGCGTCGCTCTTCACAAAAATAATAAAAAGCGGCCAAGTGCGAGTCGGACTCGCCCATGAAGGGTTCCGTAGTAGCAAGTAACATAATATAAGTCATGCAGTATGTTTTTTTTTTTTTAATTTTTATATTTGAGTTGATTGAATGAAAGGTAAATTACCGTTTATGATTTATGACGTATTAAAAAAAAAACTACTTACTAGATATCGTTCAAACCAATTTTCGCTGGTAGTTTTTATGGTAATGAACATCATATATTTTTTTTAGTTTTATAATTCCCTTATTTTAGAAGTTACGGGGGGGGGGACACACTTTTTTCCACTTTGGAAGTGTCTCCCGCGCAAAGTATTCGGTTTAGAAAAAAATGATATTAGGAACCTGAATATCATTTTTGAAGACCTATCCATAGATACCCCACACGTATAGGTTTGATGAAAAATAAATTTTTGAGTTTCAGTTCTAAGTATGGGGAACCCCCAAAATTTTTAGTTTTTCTTTTATTTTTGTGTCAAAACCTTAATGCGGTTCACATAATACATCTTCTTACCAAGTTTCAACAGTATAGGTCTTATAGTTTCGGAAAAAAGTGGCTGTGACATACGGACGGACAGACAGACAGACAGACATGACGAATCTATAAGGGTCCCGTTTTTGCCATTAGGCTACGGAACCCTAAAAATGACATTTGATTTCGTAAAATTTTTGTCACAGTGTAAAATAGTATCACGAATATATATGGGTCGAACAGTCTGTAAACAAACGTGCGAGTAACTTTCTTACACTGTGTCACTTGTCATAATGTCAAAGAAAGTGTCAAAGTATAGCGTGGCATAGATTGATTACCTGACAGACATGGTCGTCATAGATTTTTTTTCATACAAGTACCGTACATACAATATCGATTTATAATATTTTAGTTTTATTTAATTACCAGTTTTGTGGCAATAAATTAATTTAAAAATATCCAAAGAAACTTATCTATAGATACTCTTCGGATTTATTTACTTTTAGATTTCGAGAAATATACACGTACCTGTATATTTTTACATAGTACTTACTGTACCACTGACTGACTGGCTGACTGATTGATATGGTTTTTTGACCTGCGCCGTGCTGATAGCCATAAGGAGTGAAGCTCACTTGCTTGGTGGGGGAGCAGAGAAAGGGGGGGGGCTTTCTGCTTATCCCTCTAAACAAGCAACCAAGTGAAGCTTGAGGCCTAAGGCAGAGGTCACCTACAAGGCCGTAGGCCGAGCCACTCCCACCACGTGCTTCGTCGTTCTTTTTTTTGCAAACCAAGATGGCAGATGGCGTCTGGGCTTTAGATAATCAAACTTTTTTCGTTAGTAACGTCTCACTGGGACTTTGTAGGATTCTGATTTTTGCATGAGGGGGTAAAGCACCCTGCGGAACTCGAAACTGGATTCAGATTTTGGATCCAAAATGGCCGACCACACATTTTTCTTGTTTTCTTAAGTAACTGGAGCTTTTATCCATTTTATGAACTGGAAAAATATCTTAGCCTACCTCAACAGCTGCACGAAAAACCGCGGGCTGCTTGCAGCTTGCGCAACGCCTAAAGAGCTAGTACATTTGTTAAAATTGATATAAAATATCGATGAATAAGTATAAAATATCGTTAGTCTATATACTATATTTGTGGTCTTAAAAACCATAACAATATTGATAGGACTATTGATAATATTGATTACTGATAGTTTACAATAATATCGATGACAAGTAAAACTATCGACAGTTTTTAGGGTTCCGTTTTAAACAAGGAACCCTTATAGTTTCATCATGTCTGTCTGTTTGTCTGTCATCCGACGTTTTTTATTCAGAGACTATAAGTACTAAAAAAGCTATAATTTGGCATGGGTATATTAATCATGCCAAAAAACAGTGAAGTAAAATAGGGAAAATCTTATACCTTTATACGAGCAATTCTTGTATATGTATTTATTTATAAATTTCTATGATCTCGAAAACGGCTCTAACGATTTCGCTGAAAATTGGTATATGGGGGTTTTTGGGGGTAAACAATCGATCTAGATTAGTCTTATGTTTGGGAAAACGCGTGTTTTCGAGTTTCTTTCTACGCAGAATATGGTCGCTAATTTCGTCGCGCCGGCCGCCATCCGCTTAGCTCAGCGGTTAAGGATACTGACTGCTAGAAAGAGTGTTATGGGTTCGAATCCCACTCGGTGACTTACTTTTGTTTTTTTTATGTTCAAGTTTATATATAATTTTTTATTTCGTACTGTTTTAAGACAAGTTTAAAAAAATATAGTTAATGTTTGAGATGAAACCGACCGAGCAAAGCTCGGTCACCCAGGTACTATAATATTGTAGCCCCCATGAAAGTTTTTTTTCGACTAACCCATCGTGTAGGGTATCGTTAAATAGGTCAAAATATTTTGAGCTTGTTAACACCAATTTTTTATTTAAGAATCTGTTTCTAGAATATTTGTATTTAATAAAAGTTAAAATAAAACTGTCAAACCTAATAAGGGTTAACGAATTTAAAAATATCATAAAATGAAAATAAAATAAGTTTTTAGACGTTTTTGGTGGCGTAGACTTGGCTTGGCCGGACGATTTTACCATTTGGGTACGGAACCCTAAAAAGATAAAAGATCTAGTTTAACTTTAAAAAATTGGGTAAAAATAAAGGACTGAATCACCCTTTCTTGGCACTTGTTTAAAATTTTGCCCATCGTTTACAGTAGCACAACTGTACTTTAGACAAATCTGAATACATAAGATTGTTCTCCTAGCATTTACACTACATAGACACTCCGCAAATTCGACGTCAGTTTAAAATAAATGTAGTGCCCACAGTAGTGCCAATATACAACGTGGAAGGGATATACCCGTAATAAATCGAACCACGGGCTACACTAGACCACTAACTATAATCAAATAAAAATCACAACCAAAAACTAAAAAAAACTTTTGTATGGAAATTTGCATTTCCATACAAAAGTGTGCAGCCGACTAGAAAATTTGTATGAGAATGTCAAATTCGGTTCTTTTTTACTGTTATTTTATAATTATAATAAAGTGATCTAGTATAGCCTGTGGTTCGATTTATTACGGGTATGTCCCTTCCATGCTGTATATTATCTAATTATTTTTTCAACACACTTGCTCGTAAAGTGGCTCTAATTTCATCGGTTTTAGATATATAAAGTAGGTTATAAAACACGCTTGCGTTATAAACATATTAAAAATTACTAAAAACGGCCACTTTTGACACTTTTTGTAAAGGTTTCTAAAGCTGATAGTATTTCAATGACTTTCGAGGTTCTAATGAAACTTAAGGATACTAGCTTAAAAGTTATGCGAGGATTTCTGATAATCTCACTTACAGAAAGATAAATTATTTTTTCTGTATTTTCAAGGTCGCTAGCGCTGGTAGCAGCCTTAAAATAAAAATCAGTTTAGATATAAGTGTATTGAAAAACGTCGTAAGATATACGTGTGTATATTAGTTAAAACACTTTCAGCTCTATTACGCCCTCGCTTTCGGCTCGGGCTGGAAAATCATCACTATACACTATACACACTATACACTATAACGTACAACTATTTTGCAATTTTAAAAATATTACTTACTTTAATATAAATAATTGAATAATGCAGCTCTTTTTATATAGTTACTTATTTACCCCTTAGTAATTTAGTACATACATGCTGACTTTTCATTGGTTTTGGAAAAAAATCTATTGTAAATAAATTCCTCTTTCCATATACTTAATTCAAATTTGTGTATGACATAAGACAAAAAAATCGAGACCACGTAGTTACGCCCGATCAAAAACTACCGCATGACCTCGATGATCTCCAGCCGGCCGGACGGAGGCGGTGCCTGGTGGTACTACTAATTGATCTCACGATTTTACTTTGTTTTTGAATTTTTATTTCGACTAGCTAATTAGTTTTACTAACGACCGTTATAAAGTGGCCCTTAGCTTCAAAAACAATAAAAAATCACTGTGTATATTTTAAAATTTAAATAAACTATTTTTGTTTTTTCTAAAGGCTGACCGGTAGACAAAGCATCAGCATTAAGTCCTTGTACGGACATGACCTTATTCAATTCTTTACAAAAACATAATATGTTACAAAAATGTAAACATATTACATTTATTTCATTACGTCATGTCTTCCATACTGTAACCTCTATATATTTTTAACTCTATCTGCATTGCGTTTAGACATTACTACAAACCTAGCGGAAAAGAACGGACAACTTTTGAATCAATTTTGACAGATTTTGAAAAATAAAAGCGTAGAGCCAAGCCTTAAAAGCACGATGTAACGATTGCCAATTTGCGGCCGCATTGGATCGGTTTGAAGTGGTTACATTAAATTCCCGACAGTCAAACAGTGGGTACGTAATCAAGAATGTATTGAATATATTCTGGTTTATCACTAATCATAGAAGAACTTGCGAGTGGCTTCTGGCTATTGAGTACTAGCTGCTGGCTTAGAATAGGAACACTCCATCTCTTCCTCTAGATAAGTTAAGTTAAGCTCGACGTGTGGTTTCTGGCAGATAGAATAGGGCCACTCCAAGTCTTTCCATAGATGTCGTAGAAGGCGACTTAGGGAATACAAGTTAAACAAATCTTATAAACTTCAATGAGACCTCTCCAACCCGTCTGGCCAGCGTGGAGAGTGGGTCAAATCATCTGGCTGATCTGGCCAATCGTGATTCTGGTAGTAGCAGAGAGGGTTGTGTTCCTGCAGTGAAGACTTAAAAGACCTAAAGATGACGTTATGTTAAGTTAATATATCTCTAGATATCAAGTCGTGAGCGCAAGGCATATCCCAAGCAGGGTCGATGTAGGGAATTCAATGAATCTTTTGGATGTAAAAAAAACTGGTTTTTTCAATATGAAATAAAAATATATAAGTATATTCCTATTGACGGAGCGAGCAAAGCGAGCCAAGCGTCTCAGTTTCGAATTGGTAAAAGATACTTTTGTCCGGCTGTCAGTCAGTTTGTCCGACTGTTTTCGCCTACAGGTCGTATTTTTCAACCGGTTCTGGTAAAATCCTGTCAGAAGAAATAGTGGAAATATGGGGGATGAAAACTTAAAAAATCATATTTCAGCCACTTCGAAAAAACTTCAAACATGTCATAAATCTTTTTTGTTACCTTCATTAAAACGCATTTTTTTGTCTGAAAACTTTTTATTACTTACGTGTCTAGCTTTAGTTCTTTGTGGCTAGCTCAACTTGTGTGATTATTTATTTATGGTTAGAATTACACCTTCTCGATGGTATTTCCTCGTTTTGAGCTAATTATAGTATCAATTGGCTAATCGATATGACTTCTACAGTAGAACTATCGATATCTCTAATACTATTTTAAATTATTGAAGTGAAAACGTCTTTAGCGGCGTTGTGCACTTTTTTGGAATGGGTAAAAAATGTTAAACTCGCGTCAGGACACGCTCGCGTCAGGACATGGGACCTGATCGAAAATTCGTAAGACGGATGGAGAGTAGACAGCTGGCGCGGCGTAGGAGAGGGAGTATCCCCCTCTCTTTCTACGGCGCGGCAAAAATGTATGCCTGCGCCTGCTGTTTCGTATATCAAAAATGCACAACGTTAATATTCAAGTTTTCACTTCTGCCGGCACTCCCAGAGTGCAACCCGTCGTTTTTTTTTTACTGTTGAACATCCAACGTTTGCTATTTCGACAAGTAACCATATAATATCTATTTGCTTCGCCCAAATACTGAAAAAGCTTATCAAAGCTAGAAATAAAAAAGAAATATGGCAGGTTCCTACGGCACGTTCCATTCTATCCAGTGCAGATTAAAACGGACTCAGCATTTGTAATGAAGTCGTTTTGTTTAACTCCGCGGAATGAAAAAGCAGATCGCATTACTAGTCAGCAATGTTATACGCTTACAGTAATAAATAAACAGGGACAAAATACACTAATTGAGCTAGCCCTAAAGTAAGTTCGAGACTTGTGTTATTATACTAACTCAATGATATTATATTTTATCTTCTTCTTATATTTATGAGCTGGGCTCTTGTCGGTGGAGTGCTTTCCATGTCTCTCTTCCTTCCGCTAAGTTATTAACCTCTTTATATGTTTTCACGTTTAATTTTTCTAATATTTTATAAGAAATACATATATATGTCGCGGAGAGGGATGCGCAGGAGGCCCGAGCGGGGTGAACGAGATCTGTATCTGACATCTTGGGTGACGTGAACTAGCCACTTGGTTACTTTCAATACGAAAACAGGCTAATGTCAGGATGGAAACTTACTTACAGCCACGTCACCTTATCGATGTCGCCGCATGATAGACCTTACATGGGCATTATAAAAATGTGACGATAAGTCAACGCTCCGCCATCGCGTTGACCATGCATTCCAACCACACGTGTCTGAATACCCCGGCCCACACAGGTATTGAATCTGTGTCCAACAGGGCTTATCGTCTAGCTGAAGTAGACTACCATTGTAATAAATTGGTTTACCAATCTAAATCTATTACAATAATCACAATTAAATGAGTCATGGCCAAGCCACAGAAAACTACACAAACGAGTTGTGCACAGTACGGCCGCTCTAACAAGACTGCCCTCTCTGTCACTAACGCAACTGGTTTTTATAACTCGTTGCTAACGTCTTACTATTTGAAAATTCAACCGGCGCACCTTTTAGTAAACAACTTTATTTTTGCACGTTTAAAATAATAAAAAAAGGGAATTATTATAAACTCTCCGACATATAGATAAACATTCAAAACCCAAGACAATTTGAAAAAGGCCATTTTCCATCTTGCCCCGACCGGGGATCGAACCCGGAACCTCTGGGTGGTGGACTAGCATGGTGAACACTACGCCACAGAGGTCGTCAAACAGTAGGCACCTAACTACATGTACTTTATTTTTTACTAGCAGTCCGACCCTGCGCAAACCATTCCCTTGAAACACTCTTTCTATTGACGAAAATTGTATGAAAATCCGTTGCGTAGTTTAAAATATCTAAAAACACATTTTGCCATATAATGCCGTGTGGTTTCGGCAGAGTAGAATAGGACCACTCCAAGTCCTCCCGTGGATGTCGTAGAAGGTGACTTAGGATGTTCAAGGTAAACAAAGCTTATAAACTATCAATGAGACCTCTCCAACCCGTCTGGCCAGCGTGGAGAGTGTAGGCCAAGTCCTCTGGCTGCTCTGGCCAAGTGTGGCTCTGGTAGTACAGAGAGGGTCGTGCTCCTGCAGTAGAGACAGAAAGACCTGATGTTGATGATGATGAAGCACACATATTCTTATTATTTAATAAATATGGTATTATATAAATACGCAGGGGTTTTAGGGCGAAAAGCGGTTTTATTCCAACCTATGTATTACGTCATCTATCAATATAATATTCATGTATGTTAATATTAATTTACGAATGAAATAAAAAGGCTCAACCTGATATTCAGGAAAATAAAATCAGAATTCGAAAAATGATTATTGTATTTCGCTGCAACGTATTTGCGAAAATTATACTTTATATCTGATATTTTTTTGTGCATTTTATGAAATACTTTAATTAAATTTTCACTTCATCTACTCGAAAAACTATGTTTTCATTCCAAAACATTTAGAGCTAAAGCTAAAGAGCTAAAGTTACTGCTGATACTGTTGGGGCCGGGGCTGAAAAATAACAAAGAAAATCTCTAGGGATTAAAATTTTTAAAACTGAACACGATTGTAATCTATATAGATTGAAAATCCAAAATAATGTTGGCAGTGAAGCAAAAAACCGAAGAATTTAATTTTAACACAGTAAATAGACACAAAATTCTTATCTTTTTAAATTGGAATACAATATATCGTCGTCAACATGGATGAATGTAAACATTTTTATTTGGAAAATAAGGTTATATCGCATTTTCATGAAATTGTTTCTGTAAATTTAAGTAGGTAGGCCTTTGCATGTTTAAGCCGATAGTGGATATCAAGTTTACTTGTAAAAATGAAAAGATAAAAAGGACTAAGCAAACAAGTGCTCTTGGAAAAATATTTCTTAGTATTTATTGAATGAATGAAAACGATACCAAATAAAGATTAGTATCTGAACTCTGATTAAGTTAATGTAGGTGTTCTACTTTTGTTTATATACCTATTCTGTTTAGTATTTGCTGGATATATATTTGTCGCAGAGAGCAAAATCGGAACGTTAATTTGATAATCGATATCGACTTGGGTGTATTCGATTTGTGTGTTGGTAACCCAACGGTTTGACAAGCAACGGGCGCCGTTTGAAACAAACGTCACTTTTTCGAATGGACGTCGAGCCGAGCGGGTGTGTCCGACCTTACGTAGTAAATTAAATCAAAGAGTGTATCGAAGCTTGTATTTTGTTTGATTTCACCATGGGAGATGAAGAACGCCCGCACCCCTCCCCGTTATATTTTACTTCGAACTACTTTAGAACCGAAAACGCCTGGAAAGGGTATTGGTCTTTGGGTCCAACATTTAAGGGAAACCTTCCTCTTTCCTTAAAAAGAAAACTGATGGACATCTGCATCTTTCCTATACTGACATATGGCGCACAAACGTGGTCTTTGACTAAACTACGATGGAGCGTAGCATCCTAGGTGTCAAACTAATGGACAAAATCCGTAACACCGAACTACGCTCCCGAACAGGAATCGCTGACGTAGCTCTGATGGCCGCAAAATTGAAATGGGACTGGCCTGGCCACATACACCGCAGGCCAAATGATTTCTGGGCAAAGGTCACCATTTGTTGAACTCCTACTACGTGGGGCGCACTATAAGTTTCCGGAATGAATATGAAAAAATACTATTAAAGGTACAAAATTAATTTATTGTTTTTCAAAATAATCTCCCTTGGCGTCTATGCACTTTTTCATTCGATGAAACCAGTTTTGAAAACTTTTGTGCCACTCCTCTGTGGTGACCTCTGAAACGTGTTTTTCATACTCCTCGACAGCCTCTTCTGGTAATGAAAATCGTTGACCGCGTAATTGGTTCTTAATTTTTGGGAACAGAAAAAAGTCACAAGGTGCCAGGTCGGGACTATATGCAGGATGACTCATGAGTTCTACATTTTTCGCCTTCAAAAAGTCGTTTGTCTGTCTGGCCGTGTGAGAACTAGCATTGTCGTGGTGCAGGATGATACGGCGTTTACGGTTATTTTTACGGAGTTCGTCAATAACTTCCGGCAAACAAATGGTCGTGTACCAGTCACTATTCACTGTACGACGATTCTCTAAAGCAACAGTAGCCACGTGTCCAGTTTTATTAAAAAAAGAAGCAATCATCCGCTTAGATGCACTTTTCACGCGCGCCACTTTGGTTGGTTTCGGCTCATCTTGAAAGACCCGTACGCTCGATTGCTGCTTTGTTTTGGGATCGTAGCAATAAATCCATGTTTCGTCACCTGTTACTATGTCCCAAACCAAATTTGACGCACCTTCGTTGAATCTGGTAAGCATGGCACTGCACCAAGTGACGCGGTCCGTTTTTTGAGCCTCGGTCAAGTTGTGTGGGATCCACCGCGAGCACAGCTTTCTCACACCCAAATGTTTGTGTAGGATTAATTGTATTTGACTCATGCCTATTTCTAAGGATGCGCGAATTTCATGGTAGGTCGCATGCCTGTCTGTTTCAATCATACGGCGCACAGCATCGATGTTTTTGTTGGTCACAGCGGTGGACGGCCGACCATCGCGAGATTCGTCATTGAGATTGATACGACCACGCTTGAATTCTGCAAACCAGCTATAAACAGTTGTCTTGCATGGTGCTTCATTGCCAAAAGCTGTTTCAAGCCGAGCGATGCTCTGTTGAGCTGTCAAATTACACTTAAAATCGTAGAAAATCATACTACGAAAATTTTCCCGAGTTAAATCCATGTTGATGCAGACACACAATTTTTTAAATGGCGCCACAAGGTAAAAACAAAAGACAGTCAGATGAAACAAACTGCATTCTACAGCCAAAGAGTTCTATTTTCAAATGTTGCAATAAATTTTTAAATATTGTTTATGTAAGTGGCCAGTTTCGGAAACTTACAGTGCGCCCTATGTAATACCAGAAGACCCGGCAGACCAAGAATGCGATGGCGTGACGAATTGGATAAATTTAAAGATGATTGGAAAGAAACTTGAATAAGAATTAAATGGAAAAGATGGAGGGAGGCCTTTGCCCAGCTGTGGGACACGTGATGGCTCGTATTATATTATTATATATTATATTATATATTTTACTCCGGAGGATATAGATAAATCAAATACTTCACTCAGGATTACATACATAGAATCGCTTACGCTCATGATTCAATTGCGGAGTCCTTCGTTTCGCTCTGGATTCAAACTAGCGCCCTCACGTTAAACATTACTTTGGCTCAAGGTACTATTCACATCACATTGTTCTTAAGCCAAAAGCGAAGGAGGTCAAAAAGCGATCTTTAAATTACAACTGAAACACACAATAACGTCTGTATTTCTTTCTTCGTTGACAGAGCCTACAGTCATAACAACTAAAACACATTTCAATACACTTCACTGGCTGACAAGTGACATTTTCCTGCGCAAAGTTGGCTTAAAACGCCTCTGCAGCCCAAGGGAATGTAAAACAATTTAATGATCAGAACTCAAAGGAAATCTTTCCCCCACATATCAGTTAGCAACTTTTGTTTCAATCTATTGTTTGCAAATGAGATAAAAACAAAAAACAATTTATTACTTTGTCTTTATTCCTCGTTAATGGGCCACAAAAGAAAAATAAAACACTTCCATTATCATAATGCCGTCTCGTGACCTCGCAGTCTAGCTAAGGCTGTTCTCTCATTGTACCGACTAGACATTGCCACGACATCATGTTAAGTATCGTCGTGAAGCCTAAATTATATGTTTATGCCTTTAAATAAAACTAGTTCTCGCTTGTCAATATCAGTAGTTATAATAAAAACTCAAATGGAACTTGCTTAATTTTAAGTTCTTTAAGTCTTTTAAATATAAAGGGACAGATAACACGATTGAGCTAGCTCCAAAGTAAGTTCGAGTCTTGTGTTACGGGGTACTGACTCAAAGATACTATATTTTATAACAAATACATATATAGATAAATATCCAAGACCCAGAATATTTAAAAAAAGCTGTAAGACAATATAAACTAACTGTTTTTAGTATAATGGGCCTTACCGCGAATAATATCTTTGAGTATTTGTAAAAAGTGTTTGCGAACAACAAAAAAGAATTCTAGAACGGACACCACACACAGGAAAGTATACCCATTATGGTTACCCTTGCAGCCGAACACCCATCGCAGTTCTTAAGTCTACCAGCAACCATGATGGCAGAAGGGTCGTCAAAATATCTGGCAGAAAACGATATAAATCGCGGTAAGTCCCATAATATAAATAACAGGCATCGTGACTGCGAAACTCTTATATATATAAATATAACTTACTTGTCTTATTTTCCTATGTCCCCTGGGTAAGGAAAAGAGCCGCTACAGTACTTCTCCATCTCGTTCTGACTTAAGCAACGTGTTTCACTTTACGCCAAATATAAATATAATAACAATATTAATAAATCATTTACAAGCCAAAACCTGCGACTTAGTTCGCGTGGACTTTGTGTCTCTGGAAAATGCTCATCGGGCTAAACAACTTTTGCTAAGGCGTCATTTTCATATTTGGACCATTATATATCTGCATCAGGTGTTTCATTTTCCAAAATCAGTTATACCCTATATGTTGCCCAGGCATAACAGCTATATAAAAAAAGTTTCATTCGAATCCATCTAGCATTTTTGGCGTGTACAAACAGACAAATAGACACACAGATAAACAGACAAACTTTTTTTTATCGTTACTCTATTACCCATGCTGGTCTGGGAGATGCCCATGCTGGTCTGGGAGAAATAAAAAAACTTAGAATGTACCAGCTGCTTCTCTTTCCACGCAGATCGTAAAAGCTGATCGAGGGAATGGGCAAAAATCCAAATCATGTTAACAGGCGATGCGGCTAGCAACCCATCACTGTATTGATTGCTTTTCCATCTTCTCACCCACCATGACGCTAAAAGTAGCTTTGGGTCTTGCGGCCCTGGGCTCTGCATAGAACCGCAAGACCCAAAATGCTCTGTCTGCCCCATTAGGGATAAAGACGTGATAATATGTATGTACTCTATTAAAATGCACAGACAAGATTTTTTTACTGTTTTATTATATGTATATATATATATAGATTTATTTAAAGAAGTAAGATACCGTGCCGATACAACGTGCGGTCCGCCTTACTATTACCGATCATTAATATGATCGGGCCGCAGGAGATTGCCCGTAATCACACAACTTTGCCAAGTTTCCTAATAAAAGTCTAAAATTATTCCGTAGTTTCGTAATAAAAGTATTTTTTAGGCTATTGTGTTTCGGAGTCGATGAATAATTGATTAGCACGTGAAAACTTTGTGAGATTAGTTTGTCTTTCTATAAATAAATAAATATATGAGGACAAATAACACTGATTGAGCTAGCCCCAAAGTAAGTTCGGATACTAACTCAACGGTACTATATTTTATAACAAATACATATATAGATAAACATCCAAGACCTAGGACAATTTGAAAAAGGTCATTTTCCAACTTGCCCTGACCGGGAATCGAACCCGGGACCTCTAGGTGGCGGACTAGCATGGTGACCACTACACCACGGAGGTCGTCATTCTATGAAACATCCTATGTGCTGTGTGGTTTTCGGCAGAGTAGAATAGGACCACTCTAAGTCTTCTTCAAGAAGGCGACTTAGGAAATACAAGCTAAAAAAAATACAGGGAATCACAAATTATTTTTTTTATTTTGTGTGCCTTGATTATTTTGGAAAACCACATTTGTGAAATTATAATAATATCTGACAGTGTTTATCTATTTGGCTTTTCATCATCACTTCAGCCGCATAACGTCCACTGCTGGACATGGGCGGGCCTTTCCTATGGATTTCCAAAATTACCGATCTAGAGCGGCTTCAAGTCACGGATACCAAGTAGTACCGCTGCTTATCACTAGATGGCGTTGACAGTCGGGGATTTCTTAATTTGTTTAGCAAATAAACTAATGTACTTTCTCTCAATGCAAAGATACTAAATTACACTAAAAGTTATTTACCCTCAGCATTCTGTAATACTAAACTAACAAGCAGGCGCCTCGCAAAGGCGTGTGTACAAAAGGGAAGCTGTGTGCCATGTTTCCTCCCGATACTCTTTGTTTTACAGCCGGTTAATAACTACGAGTGTGTGAACAGTGGAGTATGTACTAAGAGTGCCGTTTACACGGCACGACTTTGTAATTAATTTCTTTATTTTGTACACTAAATCATTTTTTATGTGACCTTAGTTCTTTCTCCCTGGTCTTCTAAACGAAAAGCCTTAGAATATATGTATATTGTATTGCTTTTTTGTACCGCATAATTTGCTCTGTTTATCCCTATGGTTGACTGGGAGAAAATGCTTTTAGCATTAAGTCCGCCATTTGTTAAAAGTATTTTGTACTTTGGAACAATAAAGTTTGATAAAATAAAATAAAATAAATATATCGGCTGCTTCTCTTCTTGCGCAGATTGTTGAAGCCGATTGAGGGAATAGATGAAATTGTCAATAGGTGATACGGGTAGTAATCCATTACTATTTTGATACCTTTTTCCATTGTCACGCTAAATGTGGCCCTTGAATCTTGCGGCCCTTAGCTCTGTCTGCTTAGAGCCGCAAGAACCAAAACGCTCTGCCCCATTAGGGATAAAGACGTGATTTATGTATGTATGTTATTTATCAGAGCTTTGTTAGAACTACTTTGTGAGAAGGCTTATTATAGGACCGATGACTACCTTAAAGACAAAAAAGTCTGGCTTGAGCTTGACGCGGGTCCCTCTAAAAGTTTGTAATATAGGTTCTCGAAAATGTCACAATTTAGTACATTTTGTACAAACTGAATTTACAACTTGACATTATTTTAAAATTTTGACATTCTAAAAATTAAATTTAAATTATGATATGACATAACAAACAATGTATACTTTGTCCACATTAACTTTAAGTAAGTATTAATTTAATTGTGAGTTGACGTCCTTGGAGAAAATGCTGCAGTGCAGTTTGTTACCGCTTCTTGTGCACTAGCGCTTTGGAAGCGGTAGTAAACTTAGCTGTAAGTAACCATTTGACGTCAACAATTGTGCAACAAAATAATGACGATTATTAAGAGATATTTAAAATATCCTATGATAATAAAGATATATTTGAATTGAATTGAATTTGAATTGAATTTGAACAGAGTAGAATACAATTTGTCATCACCCTTGTCCTCCTTGAGTATACTAAGAAGCGCTTACGGGAGGTATTAATCAAGTGTATTTGCTAGCTTAAAAACCCCCGATTATTAAGAACATATATCTAGTAATGGGTAGTGGAACTACCGAAGTCGTATCGGTAGTTCTGCTAGTCATCCCTAGATGGATTTCAAAATGACAGATCAAGAGCGGCCTTCATCCAGCGCTTTCCAGCGAACTTGGTCATGTTGTCTAACCAATTTGTTGGTGGGTGTCCTATGCTTTGCTTGCCAATACGTGGTTGCTATTCGAGAACCTTTTTGCCTCATCGTCCATCGGTTCGTCGCGCATTGTCACTTCAACAAGCTAACCAGCTTGGCTATGTCAGTCACTTTTGTTCTCTTACGAATTTCCCCAATTCGATGACGTAGAGAAACGCGCAGCTTAGCCCTCTTACCCTAGACTAAACTCCATTTTTTCATACAAACGTAGTCTACGTTTTGTTTCGAAACGACGTGCCCGATTTCGGCAAAATTTTGTAATTTCAAAGATATTGCAATTATCTAGGGTTATAATGGGTTTCCGACGGTAAAATAAACTTGAAATAGAATATAGTCTGTTATATCGTTTTTGACCATCAGTATGGGAAATTTCTACATCCTTATATTTTCTTTCCAGTTCATAATTTTACCTAGATAATAGCAATTTATTTAAAATTACAATTTTTTTACCGAAATCTGGCATAAGATTTCAAAATAAAACGTAGAAATCGTCGTATGGAAAAGTCTAGGGTAAGGGGTTTCTTAAAGTTGATACAGATGATAAATAATTATTTCCTAATTTGAAGACAAATCGAATCGACTGACTTCGGCAACGTATGAATCACGGTAAATCTCCATACTCTGATTAATTGGTCAGTCAGCTCTTATTGCACTTGGAGTGGAGATCGCGTGAAATGGAATGTGCCATACTTTTTTATTATTCAACACGTTTAATATGGAAGTGGTGGCTTTTTGATTTTTAATTGATTTTAGGGAACATTTTAAGCCATACTTTAACATGTTTTTCTTTTTGGTGTACAATAATTACAATATAGAGTTTTCTATCAAGCTGTATTTAAAAATTAGATAGGTTTTGACAAATACCTGTCAATTAGGGCTTTTTTTAATTAGCTATTAGAATTTCCAAAGGTCCTTGTCTTTCTGTAAGCATATATCATATTGGTTCAATATTTGACACTAAAAGAACTTAAAATTGAGTTTTGATTGAGTTAGCCTCAAAGTAAGTTCGAGACTTGTGTTATGGGATACTAACTCTATGATACTATATTTTATATTACATCCAAGAGCCAGGAAAGTTTGACAAAAGACATTTTCTAACCGGAAATCGACCCCGGAACCTCAGGGTACTGGAATAGTGACCACTATGCTATGGAGGTTGTCAAATTTTTTTATGAAGTCAAGTGTAACGAAAAATTGGTATTATACTCTTCATTTTGTGACAGATATTTGATCTTTTGTGTTTTCTACCATTTGTACCGTTTGTTATTAAAAGATATTATAAATATCTTATGATAACAAAAATATATTTGACTTGACTTGTACAGAACAACAGATTGTGTTTCGACTTTTCGAGGAACTATTATTTACCCACAGCAATCTCAGTACATGATTACGTAGGAGGTAGCGTATTTCTATCTATTGTTATAATTTTCCATTAATCACTAAACACAATAAACCTCATCGGGTAAGTTTAATAGATATGTAGCTGTAGTTTAATAGGTGGGTAGTGCCGCGTGGTTCCATGTGGCAGAGTAGAATAGGACCACTCCAAGTCGTTCCGTAGATGTCGTAGAAGGCGACTTAAACAAAGGAATGCAAGGTAAACAAAGCTTATAAACATCATGAGACCTCTTCAACCCGTCTGTCCAGCGTGGAGAGTGTAGGCCAAGTCCTCTGGCTGCTCTGGCCAAGTATGGCTCTGGTAGTACAGAGAGGATCCTGCTTCTGCAGTGGAGACTTTTCTTTTCACTGCCTCCGCGATTTAGTGGTTGGAGCGTTCGGCTTATACCCGGATGCCGCGGGTTCGATTCCCGGCGGGGGCAACGATTTTGTGTTGTTGTCCTAGATTGGTTAGGACTTTGTAGGCTGATCACCTGATTGTCTGATAAGTAAGATGATCCGTGCTTCGGAGGGTACATTAAGCCGTCGGTCCCGGTCACTGTCTTTGACATTATTCGTTACCTAAAACCATGTCAGAGGCCTTTAAGGCGTTTTAAAAACTCTGACACTAGTGTTAGTTACTAACACACATGATAAGAAGAAGTGGAGATTTAAAAGACCTGATGATGATGAATAGATATGCAGGTTTCATTCCTATCCATTTCACCTATTAATGATACACATTCATTGAAAAGGAAAAAGCAGTGTTAAAAATTTCGTGTAAAAGCACAGAAAAAGCCGAAAAAGATTCGTTTTCCCGCCAGTTGCTCGCGAAACGATACTTCTCGATTTAATGATCTCCAGTTTTTACGCTGTTACTTTTATATTTTTTAATGTAAACAAAAAATATTTGGAAGCCCTTTTTATTTCTAATTGCTTCTGTTTAAAACGATTCAAAAAGCAAATTATTAAGTATTATAGGGAAATCGAATTGAGAGTTCTATTAATGAGTATTAGATTAAGACCAGCCATTTTTATTTAATGTTTTATTTGTGTAGTAGTGTAATCTTCTTCTTATCGTGTGTGTTAGTGACTAACACTAGTGTCAGAGTTTTGAAACCGCCTTAATGGTCTCTGACATGGCTTTAGGTAACGACCAATGTCAAAGACAATGACCGGGACCGACGGCTTAACGTGATCATCTTACTTATCAGACAATCAGGTGATCAGCCTGCAATGTCCTAACCAAACTAGGACAACAACACAAAGTCGTTGCCCTCGCCGGGAATCGAACCCGTGACCTCCGGGTATGAGCCGAACGCTCTAACCACTACACCGCGGAGGCAGTTAGGCGCAGTAGTGTAATGAGATGGGTTAGCGACGTAGTGAAAGTCAGTACGCAAGACCGCGTTTCAGTATCCGCGTTTCAGTGTCAAGCAAAATTGAGCATTAATGTATCATGTTTAAGTCTAATTTGGATTATACAGAAATAGGACGTCTATCGAACTACTATCGTTATATATAATGGAGTAACACCCATGGTCTAGACCAGCACAGGACCGAGATTTTCGACTTTATTAAAAGATTAAAAGCCCTGTTTATAGATAAAAATTATTATACATTGGACGAGTTTTTTGATGATAAAGATTTGACAAAATATACAATAAATGATAATGACGAATAACATAATCTGCATTGACATTTAATATAATTGACATTTAAATTAAAACATAGTATACTATCGACTCAAAGACGAAAAGACGAAAATATACATTGTCAGAACATTAGTTTTTCCCATTTTCTTGTATGGCGTGGAAACCTGGACCATGAAGGCAGCAGACCGGCGTCGAATTGAGGCTTTTGAAATGTGGTGCTGGAGACGCATGTTGCGAATACCCTGGACGGCGTGCAGGACAAACGTTTCCATCCTCAAGGAACTTAAAATTGGTCAGAGACTTCTCAGTACTTGTCTCCAGAGAGTACTTCAATATTTTGGTCATATAGCCAGAAAACCATCCGATAACCTGGAGAAGCTAATAGTAACCGGTGGAATGGAAGGAAAAAGATCAAGGGGTCGTAGCCCGATACGATGGTCTGACCAAATAAAAGAACACCTAAACACCAAGATCTCCAATGCACTAGCGCAGGCAAAAGATCGTAACAAGTGGAGGGAGATCGTTAAAAAGTTAGGTCGGGCACATCACGACGCTCAGCAGTGAGCAGAGGACTGAAGGAGGATCGACTCATTAAATAAAATAAAAAATATGACCAAAATTAAATTAAATTTTAAGACATCAATAAAAAGAAATTACATTTTTATTTATAATAATTTTAACATTGAATTTGATACATATTAAGAAATAATCCGCATGCCGTTCCGTTATTTTCTGTTGCAATGCCCTCACAGGGTTCATGTTGTACCTACTAACCTAAGAAGTGACTGTGTAGTGTAATCTAATATATGTATAATGTGAAAAGCAATAAATAAATTGAAATAAATTGGAGATGGGTATCGACGAAGCGGAGCCTGTGCTTAGCAGTGTACGGAAGAAGGGCTACATAAAAGAATTTGGTAGGACAACTGGGGATTTTTGTCCCATCAGACCTACCAGTAGTTCAGCTGGGAATTAAATTCCCAGTACTACTGGTAGGTCTATTGGGACAAAAATTCCCATCTGTCCTACTGGTAGAACAAACTTGGTAGGACTACTGGGACTAGGTCCCGGGATACTGATGATGATAATTGTGTAGTTGTTTCAACTACAAGAAATAATGTCATCGTAGCTTTAAAAACCGAAGAATTTGTATCATAGTGGGAATCTAAGAAGTTTCGAGAGTAAAAGGTTTAAATATTCCTGTGTAGCGAACGGAGCGATACGACATTGCGGGAGGTGCGGGGCGCGGGGCAACTGTCTCATACATAGACATAGAATTTTTATGGTAGATCTATGGTCTCATACGACACACAAACTACTTACTAGGAGTTGCGCGTGTCCCTATTAGACAATCCGCTTTGTACATGACCAGTTTTACATAAACCTGTAATTTCTACGGTCAATCTTTTAATTACCGCTCAAAGTATAACAGGATCACCTAGTAGGATTAGAGCACAGACACTGGTAAGATACATATAAATTTCTTAGAAAATTTTATAGTTACATACATCAAAATTTATAATATTTATGATAAGAATTAATTTAAATTAAAGCGGTTTATATCTTTGTTTTGTTTCACGCATACGTGACCGCCCGCCATTTTGTTTCGGCCGCCATTTGCTAACTTTCTGGCACGATTTAATACTTCTATCACAAATTACCAACAAGTTTCGTAAAGCAACGATCATTGAGAATGCTGCGTGACTTCCTGACAAAATTTCTCAAATTTTTTTTATTATTGTATAGCTTGTTAAACGACACATCAAATTATCTTGTCAAAATATCTATGCATTAAAGTAAAAGCGGCTTGTTTCCTTTATCAATACGTAATGGCGGGCTCGGCACGTACAGTCGCTATGTTTTGTTTCACGCATACGTGACCGCCCGCCATTTTGTTTCGGCCGCCATTTGCTAACTTTGTGGCACGATTTTATACTTCTATCACAAATTACCAACAAGTTTTTCAAAACAACGATCAATGCGACTGCCACATGCCGTTTGACTTCCGTATTTTTGGAAAACCTTTAAAATTTAAACGGTTTAGAAAAAAAAATGGCTTAATTTAAACCCCGAAAAAATTGGTTGTTTGTAAAGTAGGTTTACGATCGAGATGTTTACGTGATAACGTCGTTTCACGGAATGACTGGCAGCGCTCGAGATGAGACGGGAGATCGGTCCGTCTCTCTCTCGTTATACCTGCGATCGCGCTCGTGAGGTTTTGGTGTGAAACAAGTTTCTGAACATGTCACCCGACTAAAACGATTTTAAAGACGTTATCACGTCAAAAATATTGTTATAAGTTTGACCCTTATGTCTGTCTGTGTCATCTTAGCGCTCGAACGGACTGAGTTTGATACGATATTTACGTGAAGTTTTTTAGATATGTTTGATGAAAATCGGTCCAGCCGTTTAAAATTTATTGGCGGTTAACACTTGAAAGTTGAAGTTTTCCTTAGCAATTAATAGATGGCGCTACAGATAATGTAGTTTGGCTACTCATTCCTAGGTGCCGTTTTTGACAGTCGGAGTATTTTTAATTAGCCTACCAAAAAAACTTGTTTTACAAAACATTATTTAGAAGAAACTTAGGAAGTTTGAGAATATTTTATACCGCACTTTACAAAAATTTAAATACCATAGTTTTTATGAAACTTTAATTACTTACAGTGTTATTGACCTGAATACAAATACGCAAGTGAGATAAACAAAAAGGCAACTTTGTAAAATTAAATAACGTTTTTATGAATTCCGTCGGGTGGCTGTCAAAACACAGGTCCGGATTACGGTAACACAAATGTTAAAGCCCCCGATTTCAATTACTGATCGGCGGTATCGGAAAAAATAACAAGCCGCGGGCTATCTTGATTGCTTTTAGTATTTTTAGACGTCTGATTTTAAGGGTTTGTTGTCATGTATTAAAGAAAATAATCAAGGTTTAGTGATATTGCTATATTTTATAAAAAAAAATATGGTTAGGTT
The DNA here is from genome assembly GCA_963555685.1 of Acrobasis consociella. Taxonomy (NCBI): domain Eukaryota; kingdom Metazoa; phylum Arthropoda; class Insecta; order Lepidoptera; family Pyralidae; genus Acrobasis; species Acrobasis consociella. Next base: position 22,487,737 of record OY743108.1, on the reverse strand, counting down.
AAATTTTTTTGAAGTTTTAGATAATATACATTTTGCGAGATGTGGAATAACTGTACTATATTAGACTTTGAATTATATAATATCAGTATCAGGTCATTTTTGTCTCCACTGCAGGAGTACGATCCTCTCTGTTCTATTAGTGCCATACTAGACCAGAGCAGCCAGAGGTCTTGGCCTACACTCTCCTCGCTGGCCAGACGGGTTGGAGAGATCTTAATAATATTTATAAGCGATTTTCAGCTTGTATTTCCTGAGTCGCTATCTACGACATCCACGGGAAGAATTGGAGTGGTCTTATTCTACTCTGCTGGAAACTACACAGCGAGATTAATTATATTACACAGTAAAATTAACATAACACGGCTTCAATAATTTAATATACAAACCGACTTTGTGAACAAGTGACCGTAAACGCAAACAAACACAAAACCTAGCGCCAACCCTCGCGCAGCAAACACACGTCCGGAACTAAACTAGTTACACTCAAACAGCTATTTAAATTCAGCAGCAGCGCACAATCGCGAGTTATTTCTAAAAATCCACGTATGAAATTCAAATGATATCCACATCGGGCGATGACGGCGGTCTCCCTGAGGGCGCCGGCCAGTATCCATTAAAAGTTGAATTAATGCCGCGACTTCTGTGCCCGCTGCGTCTCTTGGGCCCTTGACGAAGGTACAGTTTTATTTCCATTGGCCTTCAGTCGATAACTCATAGGTAGCTCTTTTGATATGTGTCTCGGATTGACATTGATCGTGAAACACCATTACTGGGATATGGGAAAATGATTTAAGTATTCAAAAGTAAGAAATGGCATCTTTATCGTATATTTTCTGCTTTGCCTTACGTTGAACCATGTTTGAGCAATATGTTTAAAAACATGTTGATGTAAATGCATTAACATAAGATCGTTTCCACGGTAATCATGTTATAGAATATAATTAAATAGGTCTTTCAGTTGTCAAATAAATGTATGAATAAAATTACCTACACATTTTACAAGCGTAAACTATCTTATACCTTTAAACGAGCAATTCTTGTATGTATGTATGTATATATATATATTTATTTATAAATTTCTGTGATCTCGAAAACGGCTCTAACGATTTCGCTGAAAATCTGTATATGGGGGTTTTCTTAGGTAAACAATCGATCTAGATTAGTTTTATGTTTGGGAAAACGCGTGTTTTCGAGTTTTCATGCGTTTTTCTTTCCACGCAGAATATGGTCGCTAATGTCGTCGCGCCGCGACCGCCTTGATTTAGCTTAGCGGTTAAGGATAGCGACCGATAGAAAGATTGTTACGGGTTCGAATCCCACCCGGTGAGTTAGTTTTGTTTTTTTTATGTTTAAGTTTATATTTTTTTATTATTTTGCATTGTTTCTAGACAAGTTTAAAAAAAAATTGTTAATGTTTGAGATGTAACCGAGCAAAGCTCGGTCGCCCAGGTACTGACAAATCTAAAGGCTATTGATAATATAACAGTTACGCAACAGCAACTCTCTTTAATCTTCTTTTTTATTATTAAAACCATCCTTACATTCGCCCTGAAGATGATCATCTAAACCGATAGAAACTATTCGCCCTTTTCCGATTACACTACGTTAGTAAAACCTGTGTAATAGTTTTGTCTTTATAGTTGTTAAGTAAGGTAAGGTTCGGTTTATGTAAGGCTTTCATGTTAAAAAATCATCATCATCATCATCATTAGGTCTTTTTTTGTGTCCACTGCAGGAGCACGACCCTCTCTGTACTGCTTAGCTAGAGCAGCCAGATGATTTGGCCTACACTTTCCACGCTAGCCAGACGAATTGAAGAGGTATCATTGATGTTTATAAGGTTTGTTTAGCTTGTGATTTCTTAGTCGCCTTATACGACATCTACTGGAAGACTTAGAGTGGTCCTATTCTACTTTACCGGATACCACGCGGCATATAAAAAACAAAGTCCTTAATTAAATAAAGAAAAAAATACCCGGAGCTGTTTACTTAACAAACATCTAAATATTGGAACAGGCTCCTAAAAGCAACTAACGCGTAACAAGAATTTTAAAAATCCCTTTACCAAAGTAAACTTGAGGATCCGCGGCGTTGCAAGTTTTTCCATTAACCCTATCTTATTTCCTATTACATCGGAGATAGCCTGTTCAAAGGCTTCTGCAATCTAGTATCTAGACTAGACGGTGTCCGACACTAAAAGATAGACAATTTAACATAATAGATCATCATTAAATATTTATATTTTTTTATCGTTACGAATGTGGACTAAATACTGTTTTTTGGCTTATATTATTATATTATATAGATAGATAATTAAAAAGTATGGTATACATATTTTTCTTTTCTCTGAGTAGCAAATAATGACGAAAATACAGCGCATTAAAATTTCACGTGACGTCACAATCCTCCGAAAATTTGAAGCGTTGTATGTTTGTGAATTTTTACTTCGTAAAAAATATGGGTCTTTTATTTGTGAACAATCTAGTTGACGAACTAAATAAAACAATATACTTTTTACCCAGTCCAAATTCCTATTAATGTACATGTACAGAATACGTAAAATAAAAGTTGTACAAAGGTTGTCTTATTTTAAAGGCCTTTAAGAAGAGATGTAACCAGGCTTTATTTTTTTATTTTTTTTCTGTTCAGACTCATTTTATCTTATAAGACCGTCATTGCTCTCAACAATTTATTTATTTGTTATATATTTATTTATTTATGTATGTACATTTTTATTATCTCTTATTGTTTATGTAGTATATTCAATGCACTTATTATTTAGTCTATTAAATGTTTATATAAAGTAGGTACATTTAAAAATTAAACTAAGCAGCTAAGTATAAACGTGATGTAAACACATAGTTTTGGAGTACAGTCTAGAATAAATATGTAGAAATTAGATATTTTGGTCTTAATATGATTGTATTCTGTTTGTGTTTCTAATAAAGTAAAATAAAATAAAATAAAAATTAGGCTTTAGAATATCTTTCATTATATAAAAGAAAACTGTGTCAAAAAGACATAAAGCCGCTAAAGTAGGATTGGCACGTTTGCTGAATGCATAGGTGGGCCACTTTGGTTACAAAGTGGACTCCCGAGGGTGGTCGAAGGAAGAGAGGTAATGGCGTTTTAAGAAGAAATGGTTGAAAGTGGCAAACAATCATGAATATTTGGAGGAAGATAGAAGAGACCTCTCAGCAATGGGACAGTATAGGTTTCTAAAAAATAGAGGATATATGGTCTATTTCGTTCGCGATCTATAATTTGTGTTGTCTTTGTATCAAGCCGATATTCTTTTTGCTCGAGTATTGAGTCAAAGTAAAGCTCTCTAATAGTTTTCTCGGACACCTTTGCCATGGAAATAAAGCGATCTGATTATATTGCGAAATATTTTTAACGAGTTTGATATTCGATTTTAACGCATCGGATACTTAGATAGGTAATGTTTAGACAATCTTATTATTGCGAAATAATAATTTAGACCACCTCATTTTGGGACAAGATTAATTTTTAGACCACTTCGTATTATGACGACATGCGATTTAGACAATAAGCGTTTTAGACGAATTGCTACAATACCTAGGCTACTTGCATTTAAGAGCATTTGAGACTAACCCGTCAGTATCATTATATGGAATGAGGATACAATAACGATTTTAGCAGATTAATGGAGGGGTGGTTCATTGTCTCCATTTTACTTACTCCGCTAGCTGAGTGACCCAAACTGGATCTAGGCCTCCGAGATAAAAGAGCGCCATAAATTTGTTCTGAGCGTAGCTTGCACACGCTTTTTAATTAGGTGTTTCAACTGCTGCAAAACCTCGTGTATTTTACATAATGCGTGTGTGACTATGGTTTTGAAACGTGGGTCTCATAAGAAGGCTCATGGTCGTTTACCGCGCTATAGAGAGGGCTATGCTCGGTGTTTCCCTACGTGATTGAATCAGAAATGGAGAGGGCCTTGCTCGGTTATATTTGGTGACAAACATTTCTTATATGTTTCCCATAATTTTTATTAACATGGTTATTATTAACACTTCAGCAGTGGGTTTTAAAAAGCTGACGATGATGAATTCGTGAACTTTAATAATTACGAAAGTTAGTGCATTGGCCGTTGGAACCATAGATTTAAAAAAAAAAATGTCTATGGTTGGAACGCTGATTAAATTCCTAGCGCTTTATGGCTTAGGAGTTGTCGTTCTGATCTTAATTTTATTGCTTTTACATTTTCTTATAGTACTGTTACAGTATTTTACCTAATGATATAGAACTCGGTTTCCCAGTGGAACACGTGTCCACAACCACAAGTGTTATAACTATTTTCGAGCTCCGCGGTCATCAAGCTACCTTAAAAAATCTGACACCAGCGTTAACTACTCTTACAGACAAACGACAGTATACTTGCGACACCTGTCGACAACCATCACCGATGGGTGTCGACGCGACAGTCGCCTACGTTCGTGGAACACATACAAACCTCTCACTTCTATCCAAAAATGTCGCACGATGGTCCCCGACAGTCGCACGACGGTTTCGGACAGTCATGCATGACGGTCGCGCGAATACAACAACAACAAGCTATTGCTTTCGTAACGTAAGTCCGTAATGATTCAAAAACTAGTCCATAGTGGTTTTATCTTAGTTTTCTTATCTACACTATTCTTCATTTCCTACTCGTATAGGTATAACCAGTAAAACCATATCGCGTCAACGTGAAAATCCGAGATAAACAGAGCAACATGAGTTATCGACTGAAGGCCAATGGAAATAAAACTGTACCTTCGTCAAGGGCCCCAGAGACGCAGCGGGCACAGAAGTCGCGGCATTAATTCAACTTTTAATGGATACTGGCCGGCGCCCTCGGGGAGACCGCCGTCATCGCCCGATGTGGATATCATTTGAATTTCATACGTGGATTTTTAGAAATAACTCGCGATTGTGCGCTGCTGCTGAATTTAAATAGCTGTTTGAGTGTAACTAGTTTAGTTCCGGACGTTTGTTTGCTGCGCGAGGGTTGGCGCTAGGTTTTGTGTTTGTTTGCGTTTACGGTCACTTGTTCACAAAGTCCGTTTAAATACAAAATTGTTGAAGCCGTGTTAAGTTAATTTTACTATGTTATACAATTTATATTACCGTGTGGTTTCCAGGGTAAAAAGGATAAAAACGGGAAGTACAATTGATTTCACTTTGTGTCCTACGGAAAAAAAAAACTTACACTCATAAAAAACTATCAAAAAATCTCTAGGTTCAAGAAATTCCTAATAGTGTCCTTGTGGTACCTTAGTCTACCCAAAAAAGGTAGGTAGGAAGATTTACCTATGTATACTTAGGAGACGTATAGAGAGATACGCGTATAGATTTAACAAACAGATTGTTGATGAATTTGGTTTCATTAAATCATCATCATCACCATCCTCCCGTATTTTCTCGGTTGCATCCTCAGCCGTAATGCTTCAGACCCCGGGGTCCGCTACCTAACCAAGGAGATTTGACGAGGTTACTGGTTTATACACAGAGTGACTGCCGTCTGACCTCCGCAACTCAAAGGTTATACCAGAACCAATCCTTGTGTAGTTTGATGATTAAAAGCTAGATGGCGTTCGGGACTCACAGTTTATACGTGCTGTCCTAAACACGGAATCATCTTTCTTTTCGGATTATCATGAATCACAGAATCATCATTTGAACCCATGACTCGTTTGACATAATTTGGTTTAATTAAATTAATTATAAATATATGGGATTTTGCCAAATTTAGCAATACAACACCATGTTGGTGTTCTATCTTTAATGACATAATCTGCAAAATGTAATTAGGAAAATTACTTTCAAAGTCAATGCCATAATTTGTCGCTAACGCGAAATACTGTGAGCATCGCCGGGTCTGCGGAGTTCCCGCCATAATATCTGGCAATTAAGGAAAAGTCGACGAGCTACGAATTGCCAGATAAATTTCAATTACTGGCTTTTTATTGCCGATTTTATACACAGTTGAACTCCGATCGACCGTTTCATAGTTGGGAAAGGTTTTAAAAAGTTTCGAAGCGAGTGCATTAAATTTCGATGGTCTGGAACAGATAATGTATGGTAGTTTTATTACGTTTAAAGAATTTATTTTAACTGAAAATCCGTAAATTTACTCAGATCATTTACTTAGATTACTAACCGATGTACCGACAAGGGCAGCGTAGGACACCCACGTGTTAGGTGGTCAGACGACCTGTGCAAGGTCGCTCTAAAGCGTTGGTTGCAGGCCGCTCTAGATTGGTCATTTGGGAAATCTATTTGAGAGTTCTATGTCCAGCAGTGGACGTTACCTATGTCCAGCAGTGGACGTTACGCGGCTGAAATTATGATGCTACAGCAGTATAAGGTCGCTTACAGTGCAATGCGCTTATTTTCCTAAAACCTTAGGTACCTACCTAAGGTTTTAGCAAGTGAGATCAGTGTAATTATTGTCAAATTGAAGACTAAATAAAAAACAAGGACATATAGATACACACTAAATAAATATATACTAATACTAGCTTTTCGGGCGCTGCGCGGGCTGCAAGCAGCCCGCGGTTTTTCGTGCGGCTATTGAGGTAGGCTAAATAACCTGTCCTGTGAGAAAATGGGTAAAAACTGCAGTCAGTAACATAAAAAAATGTGTGGGCGGCCATCTTTGATCCAAAATCGATTGCAGTTTCGAGTTCCGCGGGGTGCTTTACCCCCACATGCAAAATTTCGGAGCCCTAAAAAGTCCAAATAAGACGTTATAAACGAAATAAGTTTAATTTTTTAAAAGCCAGACGCCATCTTGGATTCCAAAAAAACTGTCAAATTTGGATTTTTCGGCTCAAAATGCATATTGATATCGATTTTTTTTATTTTCATCATCGTCAGGTCTTTTTGTCTTCACTACAGAAGCACGACCCTCTCTGTACTACCGGAGCCATACTTAGCTAGAGCACAGAGAGGACTTGGCCTACACTCTCCTCGCTGGCCAGATGGATTGGAGAGGTCTCATTGATGTTTATAAGCTTTGCTTAGCTTGTATTTCCTATGTTGCCTTCTACGACATCACGGGAGGACTTGGAGTGTCCCTATTCTATCACCAACCTCACGAAAAATTTATTATTGTTATATCAATTATATAAGACCATACAATTACTAAAAATATGTAATCTATGTACTTACGCCGCAGCTTGTTAAACGACGCTTATGACAAGGAAATATTCTAAACGTCAAAGTTTCGTCGTTAGTCATGAGGGTGTCCTCGAGGTGGAGTGAACTTGACCTTGGGGATAAAGGCGCGCTTGACGTCCCCCAAGTTTGATTCAAAAAGCCGTTGTTACGGTAAAGACTCTTTAAGTTTGGGATATTGGGGAATGTATAGGATTTTCTTATGTGAGTTCGTTTATTATTGAATAGTTTTGAAACTGTTAACTATATTACTAACTTAAATAGAATTGCAACGGATGGGTGCCTAAAGGTGGTCGCCGTTGCCCCGGGTAGACAATCTCGACGCATTTCAAAAAGAATGATCGAGTTCGAGATTCTTTCTACAAGAAAGAAGAAATTAAAATAAATATGGGAGATAAACAGTGGAATAGGTGTATGAAGAGAAGATTATTTTAGCTACTTTGAAGTTAAGTTGGATAATGCGATTTTGTTTTATACTATGTATTTATTTATGTGCGTACGAACTTTATAATTGTTGAGACTACATAACGATTCGTGTCGAAAAAACATTTTTGTTATTTGATATCAAACCACCTCACATATTTTTATACATGAGAATCGGTTGAAAAACCACTTGTAGGCAAGAACAGCCTGACAGATTGACAACCGGACAGCTGGACAAAAGCATTTTTGGCCTATCTCGAAACTGAGACGCTTCGCTCGCTCGATTAATAAAACATGGCAACCGGAAGTCACGTAGCAGTCTCAACGATCATTGCCTTACAAAACTTGTTGGTAATTTGTGATAGAAGTATAAAATCGTGCCAGAAAGTTAGCAAATGGCGGCCGAAACAAAATGGCGGGCGGTCACGTATGCGTGAAACAAAACATAGCGACTGTACGTGCCGAGCCCGCCATTACATATTGATATAGGAAACAAGCCGCTTTTACTTTAATTCATAAATGTTTTGTCAAGATAATTTGATGTGTCGTTTAACATGCTATAGAATAATAAAAAATTAGAGAAATTATGTCAGAAAGTCACGCAGCATTCTCAATGATGGTTGCTTTACTAAACTTGTGTAGAATTGTGTCAGAAAGTTAGCAAATGGCGGCCGAAACAAAATGGCGGCCGAAACAAAATGGCGGGCGGTCACGTATGCGTGAAACAAAACATAGCGACTGTACGTGCCGAGCTCGCCATTACATATTGATATAGGAAGCAACCCACTTTTACTTTAATGCATAGATATTTTGTCAAGATAATTTGATGTGTCGTTTAACAAGCTATATAATAATAAAAAAATTAGAGAAATTATGTCAGGAAGTCACGCAGTATTCTCAATGATCGTTGCTTTACGAAACTTGTGTTTCTACACACATGTTTCTACACATTTTGTTTCGGCCGCCATTAGCTAACTTTCTGGCACGATTCTTTGTGCCAGAAAGTTAGCTAATGGCGGCCGAAACAAAATGGCGGGCGGTCACGTATGCGTGAAACAAAACATAGCGACTGTACGTGCCGAGCCCGCCATTACATATTGATAAAGGAAACAAGCCGCTTTTACTTTAATTCATAGATATTTTGTCAAGATAATTTGATGTGTCGTTTAACAAGCTATAGAATAATAAAAAATTAGAGAAATTATGTCAGAAAGTCACGCAGCATTCTCAATGATCGTTGCTTTACGAAACTTGTGTAGAATCGTGCCAGAAAGTTAGCAAATGGCGGCCGAAACAAAATGGCGGGCGGTCACGTATGCGTGAAACAAAACATAGCGACTGTACGTGCCGAGCCCGCCATTACATATTGATAAAGGAAACAAGCCGCTTTTACTTTAATTTTACTTTTACTTTAATTCATAGATATTTTGTGAAGATAATAAAATGTGTCATTTTACAAGCTATAGAAGAAAATCGGAGAAAATATGTCAGACTGGCTATGCGGTTATTTAACAAACATTCAGACATACTATCACGTCTTTATCCCTAATGGGGCAGACACAAAGTTTTGTACCTTGCTGCTCTAAGCAGATAGACTCAAAGGCCATTTTTAGCTTAATTTAGGCAAGGAGGTGGTTGAAGGATTAAAAATAGTGATGGGTTGCTAGCTGCATTACCTATGCGTCTTGTTTCGTCAAACTTATAACACCCCTCTTTTTTTGTGGGGGGTTAACAATGGACACACTTATAAACCTGAATAGGCGAGCATATTTTAATTAAAATTATAAAGTATTTTCTTTTTCAAATTTACAAAAAAATTCGGCATTTTTTAAATTAAAAAGAAAGCTCTTTAAAGTTTGCGCGTTTTATCAGATTTTATATCAAACATAATACCTGTACTTAGTCTAAAAACATTGGTTACAATAACCTTTTTTCTGACTACTTTAAAAAATATTTTCGCTCCACGTAATCTCATTTTTTAGCATTCAGACAGAAAAGACTCAACAACGCGCTAATTCCTTTGTTCCTTAGAATTTCAGACGCCAGCCGTCGTGAAGGAAGCCCTGGTAATTTGGACGGAATTAAGACGTGTCTGCTCGTGATCACGTAACGGGCCTGAAATGTTTATTTTTCACTCTTCCACGAGCCTTTAAGTTTAAAATGTAACCTAAGAACCTAAATAATTAACAATTTTATAGTAGTACTATTGAAATAAATAGTTTTTAAGCTATTGCATAGCTTCTATCGCGGGCCTTGAGCGCGGGGATCGAATCCAGAAATTCCGAAACGAAAAAACCTCACGCTCTCCCCACTCCGCCTACCATGTAGGTTGCCGCTTCGTCTCCGTCGTCAGTTTGCGACGTTGCCGTCCTTCCTTGTTTGCAATAGCTTTACCGCGGCAGTCCCCGAGTGCCACACGTCTTTTTTTTATTAAAAACAAGTTTAGATGACCCCCGGGGCGAAGTGCTCACCATGATGGTCCATCACCCAGAGGTCCCGGGATCGATCCCCGGTCAGGGCGAGTTGGGAAACGGCCTTTTTCAAATTGTCCTGGGTCTTGGACGTCTATATATGTATTTGTTATAAAATATAGTATCGTTGAGTTAGTATCCCATAACACAAATCTTGAACTTACTTTGGGGCTAGTTCAATCAGTGTAGGTTATTTGTCCCTATATATTTATTTATTTATTAATTAATATTTATTGAACCTAATCTAAAAACTAAATTTAAAACTTCATTAAATTAAATATTTAAATGTCGTTCATGTGGCATGGTGCCAAGAACACAGGGTGCAATCCTGCGCTGAATAGCTACTGCAATCCTCTGCGCGAGACATTATTCAGTCCTCTTGTCACCAGCGGCGACGACAAGCCGAGGGGTTATTTTTTTATATTTTTTTTAGTACTTGGACCCCACGGACCAAGAGTTTTCATACTTGATTATACCTTTGCAAGACTTTTACACGTCAATTTGTTTAGAATACATACATGTAATATAAAGTATTTTAAACAAAATCTGTCAACGCTAGCGTTTCAGACCTCGAAGAAACGCCAAATTAAACTCATTGAGACAGTACTGGTCACCTACTTGACAGGAGAGCTTTATCAGATTACAAAAATAAAGTATAGGTACCTAAAATCCATACTTATATATAAAGCTGAAGAGTTTGTTTGTTTGTTTGTTTGTTTGTTTGAACGCGCTAATCTCAGGAACCATTGGTCCGATTTAAAAAATTCTTTCGGTATTAGATAGGTCGTTTATCGAGGAGGGCTATAGGCTATATTGCATCACGCCCGCGACTTCACACGTGTGGTTAACGCGGGCGAAGCCGCGCGCTGCCTCTAGTAATGTTATAAGCAGAATATATTAAAGGCTTATGCACGAGTGCCAAAACCAAATTGCATAATAAGTAATACGAAGTAGTCTTAGGGTCAGTTTAGACAGGAAAATTTACTAACTCAATTGAAAATATAATAGCCTAAAGTGTAGAAACGTTCAAACTTGACAAAATACTCGAGCGTACTCGCGTTATGCAGTTTATGCTAATAGCTTAAAGTTTATTTTCTACTAGCTGAAGCCCGCGACTTCGTTCGCGTGCACTTTATGTCTCTGGAAAATGCTCATCAGGCTGAACAACTTTTACTAAGGCGACATTTTTATATCTCTTATAGTTTAGCGAGACCATTATGGTTCTGCATCAGGCGTTTCATTTTCCAAAATCATTTATACCCTATATGTTGCCCAGGCTTAATAGCTATATAACAAAAAAAGTTGCATTCGAATCCGTCCAGTATTTCCGGAGATTAGCGTGTACAAACAGACAAACAAACATACAGACAAACAGACAAACAGACAAACAGACAAACAGACAGTTTTTTTTAAAATTCTTACTCTATTACTATGTCTCCATCGCCCCCAATATTTTTTTTGGAAATATATTTAATGTACAGACACACTTTTTTTACTGTTTTATTATATGTATAGCTTGTCATAAAAAAATCCTCTCCGCTGCACTCCTCACTGTCTAAACTGGGGTGTTACTCCAAAAGAGGTACGCAAGACGAACGTTATTGCGTATCCGCGTCTCAGTGTCAAGCAACATTGATCATTAATGTGTCATGATAAAGTCTAATTTGTTATGACATAGAAATAGGACGTTACTATCGGATGACTGTCTTATTATATCATGAAGTAAACGCCCTGGTCCTTAAAAACCCGTCCTGATGGCACCCGTTCACGAGGCGACACGTATAGCTATATAGCTTATACTAAATACGACGCAAGCAATACAAATCTACACGTCATTTAAACCAACAACATCACTAAATGAACAGCGGACCAAGGGTACGGAGGAGCAAAATAGAGAATAAGTTATATTACTAAACGGATAAAAGTTAATTTTACTTATATTATAAATGCGAAAGTGATTGTGTATTTTTGTTTGTTTGTTACAACTTCGCACTTCAACCACTGAACCTATTTAAAAGAAATTTGATATGTATACAGTTTGATACCCAGGGAAGGACATAGGATAGTTTTCATCTCGAAATTCTTACGGGGAGCGAAGACCACGGGCACAGCTAGTAGAAGATAAAAGAAAGTAGACCTCGAGTTTCAAAGAATCACAGCTAAAGAATGCCCTATTCATGATGAATGGAAAAATATTTTCGGCCCATTGGTTAGATTATCAAAAAATATTGTACACGTTTCTTTTCTTTTGTCTAAGAAACAAAAAATTACGAAGATAAAGGGCATTTAAATTTCGCATGACATCACGGTTAGGTAGGTACGATTTTTACTTAGCGTGCCGCCCGGGCAATTTGTATGGGAATGTCAAGTTTCTTTTTTGGGTAATTGTTATTTTAATTTTATTATGCTATAGTGATCTAGTATAGCCCTTCTACGTTGTATATTGATGTAACAACAATTGTTAATGTAAAGTGAAATACGTATGGGTAAGTTTATTGCTGTTTTCTAGGTTCCTTAACCTCTGAGTGTTTCCTCTGTGTCAGCATCCTCATGTCATATTCACAGAGGGCACTCGCCCGTCGTAAGCCTGCGATTACAGACACCTCCGACCCTCCTCAGCTTTGCATAACTACTTGTAATTGATAATACTCCTTAAGTGTTACTTATCCATTCTTAGTTTCCGGGTGTCAATTTTGGTTGATACTCATAGTTAACCGGTTAATGTATGGTCAACACACAGTTTTTGGATGTCAATGTTTTGTCGACAGTCGACACATAGTTACCAAGTGTCAATGTGTGGTCGACACACAGTTTTCTGGTGTCAATGTTTGGTCGACACACAGTTTTCTGGGGTCAATGTGTTGTCGACATACACAGTTTCCACCGCCGGGACCCGGGGCAGAGGCTACAAAGCCATACATTTGTTTCCCACATAACTTGCCGGTTTCCATAAAATCATGACCGTACTAAGACTCTCAGCTTGAAGTTTGTCTGCTGATATACTGTTATTGCTTTGGTCATTCATGTTCTCAGTATTTTTCTTTAACATCATTATCATCTTTCAGTCTCCACTGCAGGAGCACAACCCTCTCTGAACTTGACGACCTCCGTCGCGTAATGGTCAATATGCTAGTCCGCCACCCATAGGTCCCGGGTTCGATCCCCGGCCAGGGCAAGTTGGAAAATGGCCTTTTTCAAAATGTCCTGAGTCGCGGATGTTTATCTATATGTGCAAATATGTGTATTTGTTATAAAATATTATAGTATTGTTGAGTTAGTATCCCATAACACAAGTAACGAATTTAAGTCACTTTGGGGTTCGCTCAATTAGTATAATTTGTCCCTATATATTTATTTATTTATGTACTACCCGAGGACTTGGCCTACACTCTCCTCGCTGGCCAGACGGGTTGGAGAGGTCTCATTGATGTTTGTAAGCTTTGTTTAGCTTGTATTACCTAAGTATCTGCATGCTGTGTTTGCTCATAGAAGGTTGTTCAGTTTATGCTACTTTATATTGTAACAACCAGTTTGCGAACAAAATTTAAAAAAAAAAAACTATTTTTTCTTTCTTTTATATCAGCCAAGTATATGTATTCCAAGAGACACTTACACATAGACAAACACACAATATTGTGACAAGTAATCCTTGGCGACGTTCCAGTGCGTAGTTCCGCTATGCTGCACGTCAACTCTAAACTCTCATAGTGCCTCTTTACGGCTCTTTTACGACGCTCCGGAGAATATTAAAATGCACTTGAGTTTAACAAAATCTGGCTGCTAGAAAATATCTTCATAATCAGATTTTGGAGACGAAATGTTCGTATCTTTGAAATATTCGCAAGTAACATTTACGTAATATAAAGAAAACTTGATTAAACCTAATCTACTTTGCATCCATTTATGTTCTAAATCTGTTTTTTTTTTTTTAGTAAAAACTTCTTTAAGCACACTGGGCATGCAGGGAAAGAATTATTTTTTTAATAGGAAAAAGCCATTGATCTTGTGACACTGTTATCGTTACCGTAACTTCACACTTTTCTTTTCAATCAGTACTTTTCTTTTTAACTTTTCACTTAAATCAGTATTTGAAATATTTTTTAGAATCTGTTCAGACGTCATACTAAACATGTTTTCGTAAAGTACACATTACATAATTACATCATCATCAGCCATCATCATCATCTCCCATGCTGGTCTGGGAGAAATAAAAAAAACTAGCAGCTGGTACATTCTAAGCCAGCTGCTTCTCTTCCCACGCAGATCGTAAAAGCCGATCGAGGGAATGGGCAAAAATGCAAATCATGTTAACATGCGATGCGGCTAGCAACCCTTTTAGATTGCTTTTCCATCTTCTCGCCCACCATGACGCTAAAAGTGGCTTTTGGGTCTTGCGGCCCTGGACTCTGCATAGAACCGCAAGACCCAAAATGCTCTGTCTGCCCCATTAGGGATAAAGACGTGATAGTATTTGTATGTATGTATCATCATCAGCCGCAGGATATAGGTCTCCAAGCTAATCCAGAATGACCGACTGGAAGCGGTCTGGAATTTGAAATTTCACAGTAATTAACACTATGAAGATTACTTCAATGATTATATGTGATAATATTAAGACCAATATGTGTAAAATTGTTAAGACTATGTAGGTAGTGACATTATGGAATGCGGGTAGTCTCATTATCAAAAAAAAATCAGATGTTTTGCGCGAAGTGACAGTAGTACCCACCTCAACGCTTCGCTTATGAGGCGTGCAAAATGTTAAAATCTGTGTTCACAAACCAGGAAACACCGCTGTACCACCAGTCACATGAAGGATTTTATTCCTGTTCGATACGTTGGACGTATTGGACGTACCATAAAAGGTTCGTGCTAAGCCCCATTATATGCATGTTTCACCTAAATTCTGTTTACTGTCATAACATAGCTGTATTAGCTATGTGCATACCTAAAGGCACATTCTAACACCAGTGTTGGCTACTTACACACATGAAAAATCTCAGATTAAAAAATAAACGTTTTGAAAATTGTAATTAAATGAAATAATCACATTTAAATTCGCTCATTTTGAAAATGTGGCTGAAATCTATACATATAATAAAACAGTAAAAAAAGTGTGTCTGTACATTAAATATATTTCAAAAAAAAATATTGGGGGCGATGAAGACGTAGTAATAGAGTAAGAATTTAAAAAAAAATGTCTGTCTGTCTGTCTGTTTGTCTGTTTGTCTGTTTGTCTGTTTGTCTGTTTGTCTGTTTGTCTGTTTGTCTGTTTGTCTGTTTGTCTGTTTGTCTGTTTGTCTGTTTGTCTGTTTGTCTGTTTGTCTGTTTGTCTGTTTGTCTGTTTGTCTGTTTGTCTGTTTGTCTGTTTGTCTGTTTGTCTGTTTGTCTGTTTGTCTGTTTGTCTGTTTGTCTGTTTGTCTGTTTGTCTGTTTGTCTGTTTGTCTGTTTGTACACGCTAATCTCCGGAAATACTGGACGGATTCGAATGAAACTTTTTTGTTATATAGCTATTAAACCTGTGCAACTTATAGGGTATAAATGATTTTGGAAAATAGAACGCCTGACGCAGAACCGTAATGGTCCAGCTAAACTATAAGAGATGTAAAAATGCCGCCTTAGTAAAAGTTGTTCAGCCTGATGAGCATTTTCCAGAGACATAAAGTCCACGCAAACAAAGTCGCGGGCTTCGGCTAGTGATGAATAAATGAAAGGATAAAAACAAACAAACAACCTTTATTTACTATGAGCCGATTAGGTGCACTGTGTCATACGTAAAACATACAAGTTGTTGCCCTCAACTTTGTTTCTCCATCGTTGGCAGCCATTCATAAAGTGCTACAGTGCTTTTATAAGTAATAAAATACTCATAACATTATGTTATATGACGAGTACAATCTCATATAATGCTTGACTCGGCACTGCTATTAGTTTTGTTGTTTCATTGTTTTTAGGGTTCTTCCAAAGGGTAAAAACTGGAACGGGACCCTATTACTAAGACCCAGCTGTTCGTCAGACTGTCTGTCCATCACGAGGCTGTATCTCTGAACCACGTTAGCTAGACAGTTGAAATTTTCACAGATTATGTATTTCTGTTGCTGCTACAATAACAAATACTGCAAACAATAAAATAAATATTTAAGTGATTAAAATTAAAGGGGTTTTTTTAATAATGGTAAGGAACCCGTCGTACAACTCGGACTTGGCCGGTTTAATTTGTTATTATTATCTTTCATGCTGTTCTCTTTTTAGGGTTCCGTACCCAAAGGTTAAAAACGGGACCCTATTACTAAGACTTCGCTGTCTGTCCGTCTGTCCGTCTGGCACCCTGTCACCAGGCTGTATCACAAGAACCGCGATAGGTAGACAGTTGAAATTTTCACAAATAATATCTTTCTGTTGCCGCTATAACAACAAATACTTAAAACAAAATAAAATAAATATTTAAGAGGGGCTCACATACAAAAATCGCGATTTTTCATAAATAATGGTAAGGAACCAGTCGTACAACTCGCACTTGACCGGTTTTATTTGTTATTATTATCTTCCATGCTGGTCTTGAAGGAAAGAAAAAAAAGCTGTTTTATAAAGTTTAGGGTACCTATCATATTGTACAAGTTAAAATACAGTCAGCAGCAAAAACATGTAAGCAATTAAATTGCACACGTGTTTTTGCTGAAGACGGTTGTACTTTTTTTGATGGGTGACATTATTACTGCAGACACAGTTCTCTGTATTTCAAAGATTGCTATAACGACTGCAAAGTCTAACACTACTTTCACGAGAGTTTGCTGGCAGCAGCACAACGTTAACGAGCCTAAAGTTAATGAATGGAAGTTGGGCAATTTCGGACGAGGAACGGAGATACCAAACACGCAAGCGGAGGCTACATTTCAAACCTTAGTTTAAATTTTTGGAACGAAGTTCCTTATCGCGCGTTGCGAAAGGGGGCTAAATGGAAAAAATTAAGACCAAAAGTTGTAACGACACTTTTTGCTATAGTTGTAAGCCGTGTTTCTCTGTCTGTCTCTCTCTCTCCTAATTAATCGAAAGGAACTTCGTTCAATCCGGGTGTCCCTTGACACCGTCACTTTTTGCTATAGTTGTAAGCCGTGCTACGTGCGCGTGTTTCTCTGTCTGTCTCTCTCTCTCCTAATTAATCGAAAGGAACTTCGTTCCATCCGGGTGTCCCTTGACACCTCTCAAGTTTTTTAAACTAATTAGGTTTTGTAAGCTGTAGACCTCGCGAGTCACCAACCCATTGAAGCTTATCGGATAAAAATGTGGTTCACGCAAAATAGTTGCGTCTTAATAGAGGTAACAAAACAACTTGAGAGGTGTCAAAGGACACCCGGATGAAACGAAGTTCCTTTCGATTAATTAGGAGAGAGAGAGAGAGACAGACAGAGAAACACGCGCACGCCGCACGGCTTACAACTATTGCAAAAAGTGTCGTTACAACTTTTGGTCCTAATTTTTTCGGCTAGCCCCCTTTCGCAATGCGCGATAAGGAACTTCGTTCCAAAAGGTTTATGACAATTAAAAAACCACTATACCTCTCTTAGTCGCTTCTTAAAACACCAGTGGAGGAAAAAAGGTCTGTGACAAATTTACTCTACTCTCTCCACACGGCTAACCTTTTAACTTAGTTTTCCTTTAAATCCCACTCATACATAATTTATTTGCCGACTTATTACAAAATGCAAACAACATTGTTACTAGTTTTAAGCAACTATCCGACCAAATCAAGTTGACATTTTCAGATGAGACAATGGCATGACATATCAACTTGATTTGGTCGGATAATGGTTTAAACTTAATTACAAAGTTAGTCTGCGATTTATAATAGGACGGTTAAAGTTTCTGCGAAGTATTGCCCTGAAAGTACAAGAAATGAATATTCTTCCTCATTTGGGAACAAAAGCATTGTGAATCGATTACCTGTGAACGCTATTATTCTTGGGGTTGGAGAAGAGAATGGCTAATGACGCCTTTTGTGGCTGCCTAGATATCACCACAGTAATAGTTGACGCAGAAATTTAACTACATAGGTTGTAGCAGTTCACCCTAACGTATCAGAGACTCGCTACTACATGAAATGGGTATTTGGTGAAAGATGGAGCAGGAATAAAATGGTTATTTAATGGTTATACTTAATGGTTTATTTAAAATGGTAGGTACACGCCGTGCGGCTGGTTATTGCGTACTAAAATACTTATTGCCTAACTAACGTCATAATGTAAAATGCTGACTGGATAATATAGCTGTTCGATGACCTCGAACATAGGTATATTTTATATAGTCGACGGAGATACAGTAGAAAAGGTTTATTTGGCTTTGGAAATGTTAAATTTGAATAACAACTTATATTTAATCCGTGTTTAAATATATATAATTTAAATTAACTACAAAACTATAAACATTTTGATTTTTTTATTATAATATTTATTCCAAGTAATTATTTAAAATAATAACCCTATTACATGAAAAATCACATATGACATGTCACGAAAATATGTATTTTATTAATTACTCAAAGCTATTTAAAATGCTTATTCAACTTTTCCTGGCAATCTCGCTAGACCGCCACTCCGAGGGTTTAATCACCCCTCGGAGTGGCGGTCTAGCGAGATTGCCGATACGTCACCGAATTCTGATCAGAAAATTTTCTGATGGATGGCGTCAGACACGTCCGAATTCTTACGGCGTAGTGGGGTCTAGAACAAAATGTATGGACAGAGTTCCTTCTGGCAAGCGTCCGAAATATTCGGACACAAAAATTCTGCAAATTTGCGGCCACTCTTAATGTTTTCTAATGGCGGTCACCTACCAGTAAGTACTATATACATACTCATTGAGGACACCTATGTGAAGGAACGAGATTTTAATATACCTAAGAACTTAACTTTCTGGTCACAATTCCTGCCATAACCCTAACATAGAAATTAATTTCTGATTCAGAACCAAGTGGGCCTCGACTCGAGTTAGAATATTCGATACATTGACTCGAAATAGGCGCATTGTTCGATTGTTAGAAATATTATGAAATTATAAGGACAACATTTTCAACACTGTACGATCTGACCTTGCTTGGATTTTGACTTTGTCTGATCTATGTAGTTAATTTGACAGCAAAAGTCTGCCTCCGTGGTGTAGTGGTTAGAGCGTTCGGCTCATACCCGAAGGTCGCGGGTTCGATTCCCGGCGGGGACAACGGCTTTGTGTTGTTGTCCTAGTTTGGTTAGGACATTGTAGGCTGATCACCTGATTGTCTGATAAGTTAGATGATCTGTGCTTCAGAAGGCACGTTAAGCCGTCGGTCCCGGTCACTGTCTTTGACATTAATCGTTACCCAAAACCATGTTAGAGGCCTTTAAGGCGTCTGTCTATCTGTGGCATTGTAGCGCTCAAACGGATGGATCAATCACGATGAGGTTTTTTTCGTAAAAGAAAACTCCCTAGAAACTATGTTTATTAAAAATCAGGACTTTCTCAGGCAAAAATAGATGGTGCTACAGATATCAAGACTGTTTTTTTTTAATTTACTCAGAAAATAAACTGGTTTAGATTTCAAATCGAAAAATATACTGATGAAGGCTTAATTTGCAAGACTTTAGATAAAATTTCAAGGTATATTTACAAGTAATTTAACAAAAACCCTTGACAGTAAAAAAATAAAAGCAACCAGCCGATGGCTAGGTGAACTTACCCTGGATGACATATTATTATTAAGAAGTTATGAATAATTCAAACAACTAAACGAGACCTAAAAGCATTCCTAGGGGATCACTGTTGATATTATTTTATAATTCTCGCTACTTTCTTTGTCTTTTGAATTACGCAAATTGAAATTGAAATGTTGTATTTAAGTTTTTTGTTTTCGTAAATTTGTATTTATGTTACGTTTAGATGAAAATATTTAAATTTCATCAATTTTATTTTTAATAGCCGTTTATGTCTATAATTGGGCAAAGGCCTCCCCATGTTGTTTCTAGCTATTTCGATCTTTAGCTACTTGTAACATCTTGTAAAACAGTGATTCGCAATATATTCTGATTCTGATTTAATTTCAGTATACCTAATACTTACGTAGGTATTAGGTACTAGTTAGGTTTTACTAATACCTACATGGTATAGGTAGGTAGGTAGGTATCTACCTAACTACCTACCGATACCTATAGAGTTGTCTCTCTAGATAGAGAGACAACTCTATAGGTATCGGTAGGTAGTTTATTGCTCAGAATTATTTTTGAAGTGAAAACTTCTTTAGCGGCGTTGTGCACTTTTTTTGGAATGGGTAAAAAATGTTTAACTCGCATCAGGACACGTGACCTGATCGAAAATTCGTAAGACGGATGGAGAGTAGACAGCTGGCGCGGCGTAGGAGAGGGAGTTTCCCCCTCTCTTTCTACGGCGCGGCGAAAATGTATGCCTGCGCCTGCTGTTTCGTTTAGGCGGCGCAGGGCGCTTGCGCGAATATTCGTGTGTGTTTATGTTACAGCGTGCTACGCGCATCCATGGATGGTGACAGCTGATGGCTCGACCGTCTGTGTAGTGGCCATACTGCTGTGTATCCGTAAAATTCGTGTACGTAAAGTGTTAATATTCAAGTTTTCACTTCTGCCGGCACTCCCACAGTGCAACCCGTCCTTTTTTTTATTAAATTATCACAATGGGCGGTAGTAAGTATATGGTAGAATGGTTTCGTATTAAGAGAAGCGTATCTGTGTCAATTTTATAACAAAAAAAGACGGAAGACTTCAAACACAGAAACAGCCTAACAAAACTAAATACAAATTATATTATGATGATTATATCCTTTACACCATCTCCTTACGCAACGTGTTTACTGTTTATTTACACAAAACTCCAAAACACGCACAGTTTCTTTGCTCAAAACATCCCGAACTCCCGTCTGACATTGCATTAGCAGAATACAAAACACAAAGACGAGAAACAAGCGGCTCTAATTAGCTACGAGCCACACGAAGAATTGAGATCCACCCGCCTTTACGAATAACGACAAAATATTATCCGAGACATTGAAGTGATGATGTTACAATGTTTTATGGAGGAGATAATGACATAACTTTGTTTTAATAAGCACAAACCGCCTTATTACAAAACGCAGACTAACTTTGTTACTTTTTTTTCTTTTTTTAATTTGTAAACCCTACTTTTTATTTAATCAACTAGCCGAAGCCCGCGACTTCGTTCGCGTGGACTTTATTTCTCTGGAAAATGCTCATCAGGCTGAACAACTTTTACTAAGGCGGCATTTTTATATATCTTATAGTTTAGCTGGACCATTATGGTACTGCATCAGGCGTTCCATTTTCCAAAATCATTTATACCCTATATGTTGCCCAGGCTTAATAGCTATATAACAAAAAAAGTTTCAATCGAATCCGTCCAGTATTTCTGGAGATTAGCGTGTACAAACAGACAAACAGACAAACAGACATACAGACAAACAGACAAACAGACAAACAGACAGACATTTTTTTTTAAATTCTTACTCTATTACTACGTCTCCATCGCCCCCAATATTTTTTTTGGAAATATATTTAATGTACAGACACACTTTTTTTACTGTTTTATTATATGTATAGATATAGATTTTGAGATACAAAGACAAATCCGCAACGTGCTTCGTTAAAAATGTAAACAGAAAAATATCCGCAACATGCTTCGTCAAAAACT
Organism: Acrobasis consociella; assembly: GCA_963555685.1. Classification (NCBI taxonomy): domain Eukaryota; kingdom Metazoa; phylum Arthropoda; class Insecta; order Lepidoptera; family Pyralidae; genus Acrobasis; species Acrobasis consociella. The sequence goes on along the minus strand of OY743108.1, from coordinate 22,465,955 downwards.
AAACTAAAGGTTTAAACCATCCGACCAAATCAAGTTGACATTTTCAGATGCGATAGTTGCATATTACTAGATGTCAACCTGATTTGGTCGGATAATGGTTTAAACCTAGTAACAGAGTTGGTCTGCGTTTTTTAATAAGATTGATAGAGTGCTATTATAATGGAAGTAGATGCATAAGACATTTGTCATACTATTTAGGAGAGTGAAAATGGTTCAGTTAAATAAATAATTGGCCAAGTGCATGTCGGGCCACGCGCAGTACAGGGTTCCGTTATTGCGAATGCCAACTTTGAGATCATGACACTAAAAATGTCTAAAAACTTATTTTCCTTTTCTGTGTACATTTTATATATATAGTTAATTATATACATAGTTGATCGCCTGTAACTTTTTACTTGATTTGTAAAGCCTACTTAGCTCTGGTAGTTTTTCTTTAAACTTTGTTATATATACCACAACTGAGATTTTTTCATATGTCCTTATATAATCTGTTTAGCAGATAGAGAGCGGGGGTGGGACACTAGACTATAACAAAAATTTACGGAAACGGATTCCTAAATCGAAAAATAATATTTTCAAACGCACAATATTTTTAAAAGATGTATTTAACAATACTACGCACGATGGGTTAGTCAAGAAAAAAAATTGACTTCTACTTTATTTGCATGGGAGCTTCAATAAAAAAAAAAACATTTTATTCTACCACTTTCTTGACATGATTATTAAACATATACTTATGCTAAATTACAGCTTTCTAGTACATATAGTCTCTGAGTAAAACCGCGAACGGACAGACAGACTGACAGACATGGCGAAACTATAGGAGTTCCTTATTTACTGCGGAACTCTAAAAATGGCGACTTTCCATGTATTAATATTTATTTAATAATTTTAAGCCCTATAGATCACATTGTTGTGCAAAGGCCTCCCTCTCGGCTCTCTATTTCTCTCTATAACTGCCTCCGTGGTGTAATGGTTGGAGCGTTTGGCTCATACCCGGAGGTCGCGGGTTCGATTCCCAGCGGGGGCAACGACTTTGTGTTGTTGTCCTAATTTGGTTAGGACATTGCAGGCTGATCACCTGATTGTCTGATAAGTAAGATGATCCGTGCTTCGGAGGGCACGTTAAGCCGTCGGTCCCGGTCACTGTCTTTGACATTGGTCGTTACCTAAAACCATGTCAGAGGCCTTTAAGGCGGTTTAAAAACTCTGACACTAGTGTTAGTCACTAACACACACGATAAGAAGAAGATTTCTCTCTATTTTGCGCTTTTGCCTGCTAGTCCTTTGAATAGGCTTCTAAGTCTTCACGCCATGTATTATGTAATTAATATTACTGTCTGCTCCATACAATTAATTCACTCGGCAGCCATATCTTCTGTCAAGGGACGGACCCTTTAGGGACAAAGGCACGTTTATAAGTCTACGTATAAAGGAAGTATAAGCGTAATAGGCGGAGTGGTTAACGGAAAAATCGGACGGATTGAAAATTTTCGGCAAATGAGAGAACCTTTTGCTATAATTAGAGTTGGTTTTAAAATTTATTTCGCATTTTAGTACCGATTCATTTTAGGAGATATAACGTTAAAATGTGATTGGAATTTTATGAATTTTAAGTTCTTAAATTTTAGATCTTCCATGCTGGTCTGGGAGAAAAGAAAAAACGTAGAATGTACCAGCTGCTTCTCTTCCCCCGCAGATCGTAAGAGCCGATCGAGGGAATGGGCGAGATTTGAATCATGGTAATAGGCGATGCGGCTAGCAACCCATCACTATTTCGATTCCTTTTCCATCTTAACGCCCACCATCACGCTAAGCGTGGCCTTTGGGCCTAACGGCCCTGGGCTCTGTCTACCCCGTCAGGGATATAGACGTGAAAATGTATCTGTATATCTGTATTAATTTTAGAATTATGTTTTCATACCTACGGGTAAAGAGCAAAAGAGGTTTTCAAGGATCATAGTAAGTGGAAATCTATAGTCTTTTCCTACCCCCATGGGAAACAGGCGTGAAAATATGTATGTATATATGTGCACCTACGGAATTGTATTCTTTTTAGGGTTCCGTAGCCAAATGGCAAAAACGGAACCCTTATAGATTCGTCATGTCTGTCTGTCTGTCCGTCCGTATGTCACAGCCACTTTTTTCCGAAACTATAAGACCTATACTGTTGAAACTTGGTAAGTAGATGTATTGTGTGAACCGCATTAAGGTTTTGACAGAAAAATAGAAAAAAAACAGTAAATTTTGGGGGTTCCCCATACTTAGAACTAAAACTCAAAAATTTATTTTTCATCAAACCCATACGTGTGGGGTATCTATGGATAGGTCTTCAAAAATGATATTGAGGTTTCTAATAACATTTTTTTCTAAACCGAATACTTTGCGCGAGAGACCCTTCCAAAGTGGAAAAAAGTGTGTCCCCCCCCCCCGTAACTTCTAAAATAAGAGAATGATAAAACTAAAAAAAATATATGATGTTCATTACCATGAAAACTACCAGCGAAAATTGGTTTGAGCGAGATCTAGTGAGTAGTTTTTTTTTAATACGTCGTCATCATAAACGGCAATTTACCTTTCATTCAATCAACTCAAATATAAAAATTAAAAAAAACATACTACAAGACTTTTATATTATGTTATTTGCTACTACGGAACCCTTCATGGGCGATTCCGACTCGCACTTGGCCGCTTTTATTTATTCTGAACCGATGTTAATGCCTACAGAACTTAAAAATTCTATGAATAGTTGCTACACTTATTCTTTATGTCATTAAGTAACATTCAACGGTTTGAGAGCTATCGCGGGACATACAAAGAAACAAACATACATACATAAATACATACATACAAACAATATTTTTTCGCCCCAACTTGAATGGTGCAATCTATACATATAATAAAACAGTAAAATAAATGTATCTATACATTAAATATATTTCCAAAAAAAATGTTTGGGGCGATAGAGGCATAGTAATCGGGTAAAAATTAATTGAAATGTCGGTCTGTCTGTTCGTAAACGCTAATCTCCGAAAATACAGGTAGCTGTTAAGCCTGGGCAACATATAGGGTTTAATTGATTTTGGTAAATAGAACACCTGATGCAGAACCATAATGGCCCACATTAACTATAAGAAAAATAAAAATGACGCTTTAGCAAAAGTTGTTCTGCCTGATGAGCATTTTCATGAAGTTTACACAAACGAAGTCGCGGGCTTATTCTAATTCTCAAACTGCAAGTCTTAATTAATGCAAATAGTGAAATCTGTGCGACGTCGCTCGTCACTGCGATGGTATTTAGTTACCTGACTATTTGATTATGTAGCTGATTACGGTATCTGGCGGAAAACTGTTATCACAGACCGTTATACTACTAAATAGTAGAATATATGGAAAATACTAAATAATAGAGATTCTAATTCTCAAACTGCAAGTCTTAATTAATGCAAATAGTGAAATCTGTGCGACGTCGCTCGTCACTGCGATGGTATTTAGTTACCTGACTATTTGATTATGTAGCTGATTACGGTACCTGGCGGAAACCTGTTATCACAGACCGTTCTACTATTATATAGTGGAATATATGGACAAATGAAACATATATTAACAATACAATACCCTTTATTGCAAAAAATAAATAAATACAGGACATACTTATCTAAATAAGCGGCCAAGTGCGAGTCGAACTCGCCCATGAAGGGTTCCGTAGTAGGAAATAACATGATATAAATGTCTTGTAGTATGTTTTTTTTAATTTTTATATTTGAGTTGATTGAATGAAAACGTTTATGATTTATGACGTATTAAAAAAAAACTACTGACTAGATCTCGTTCAAACCAATTTTCGCTGGTAGTTTAGTGGTATCATGGTAATAAACATCATAATTTTTTTTTAGTTTTATCATTCTCCTATTTTAGAAGTTACGGGGGACACACACACACTTTTTTCCACTTTGGAAGTGTCTCTCGCGCAAAGTATTCGGTTTAGAAAAAAATTATGTTAGAAACCTCAATATAATTTTTGAAGACCTAACAATAGATACCCCACACGTATGGGTTTGATGAAAAATAAATTTTTGAGTTTCAGTTCTAAGTATGGGGAACCCCCAAATTTTTTTTTTCTATTTTTTGTCAAAACCTTAATGCGGCTCACATAATACATCTACTTACCAAGTTTCAACAGTATAGGTTTTATAGTTTCGGAAAAAAGTGGCTGTGACATACGGACGGACAGACAGACAGACATGACGAATCTATAAGGGTTCCGTTTTTGCCATTTGGCTACGGAACCCTAAAAACTAGGAAATACATAAAAGGCGGCCTTATCGCTAAGCAATTTCTTCCAGGCAACCTTATTTATTTTTATGGGTATGTCATTTTCCTATAATAGTCTTTATCTCTAAAGGAGTAGAGAGAGTCTTTGCTTTTTTAATTAGCTGACTATTTAATCATTATTAACTGATGATATTTGACTGCTTCATAATAGACTTAGAATTTAAAAAATGTCTGTTTGTTTGTTTGTCTGTTTGTATACGCTTGTCGCCGGAAATACTAGACGGACTGGAACACCTGATGTAGAACCATAATGGTCCAGCTTAACTATAAGAAATATAAAAATGACGCTTTAGCAAAAGTTATTCCGCCTGATGAGCATTTTTACAAAATCCACGCGAACGAAGTCGCGGGCTTCGGCTAGTACTTCATAATAGAGCTTCTAATTCTCAAACTGCAAGTCTTAATTAATGCAAATAGTGAAATCCGTGCGACGTCGCTCGTCACTGCGATGGTATTTAGTTACCTGACTATTTCATTTTGTAGCTGATTAAGGTATCTGACGTTGTTTTGTTTGTTTGTTGTTTACTGTTTACTCCCGAATACCAATTTTCTGTGAAATCGTTAGAGCCGTTTTCGAGATCACAGAAATTTATATACATAAAAAAATATATATATACAAGAATTGCTCTTTTAAAGATATAATTTTATAGGTAATGTTATTAGGATCATTTTTCTATAATAGTCTTTATACCTAACTAGTAGACAGTGTCAATCTTTTTAGTTAACTCGCTATTTAATTATTATTAAGCGATGATATTTGACTGCTTCATGGCATCAGAAAATTCTTGATGGCGTCATACATTCTGTTGTTTAATAGCATAAAGTCAGTTTGTTAAAATGGTTTGCATGCTTTCGAGCAACCACAAATAAGATAAGAGATAATTTCTTATTGCACCAACTAAGTATGACAAAAATCAAAAGTACATTTCAAATATAGTAGGTACAAAAGTCAAAGTCAAAGTCAAAATTTTTTATTCAATGTAGGATAAATTTATCTCTTATTGAAGGTCATTTTTTTTAAATATTATTTTAGTGCAAAAGCTAAAAACTACTAGCGTTTCGGAACGACCACTGCTGGGAAGATTACGCCGAAAGAAACCCAGTTCAGTATTGGTCCCTACCCAGCCTGATGGGCTATGTTACAATTACAATACAGATTTACACTTAAGCTATACATTTAAATTATACAATTACAATTTGCAGACAACTATTACCAAGATTTTTTCTCAGATGATGATAAGTAGTCATTTACATGATAATACGCATTTTGTAATAAATGATTTTTAATCGGACTTATCACTAAAGTGATTTCTTCCAGCCAACCTTTGGGTAAAGAAGACTATAAAAGATGTGGGGAGTTGGCGCAGTGTGTTAGTCCGTTAATAAGACAGTAATATAACAAACATAAACTATAACATTAGTACGATAAATAAGAGGTAACCAGAAAGAAAAAAAAAAGAAAGAGATATTAGTTAGAACTAGAATAATTAAATTTTTAACAAAAAAAACAACCAACTTCAATTTTTTTCAGGAGTTTCTTCCATATCTCCAAAGTTCTTTATTGTGTCTTCACCAAATTGATATGGGACCAACTTGGGAGTAAGGGCTTTCATATAAAAAAAGAATCATCAAAATCGGTCCACGGTTGCCGAAGATATCGCGTCACATACATACAAAAAAATATTTAAAAAAACATACAATCGAATTGATAGCCTCCTCCTTTTTAGAAGTGAACTTTTTTAAAGATTGCAAATACGGTGCTTTTGAAGGAGCCGGAGCCTACAAATCATTTGAACAAACGAAATAGGCATAATAAAGCGACCATCAAGTTTCTCATACAGTATCAGATTCATCGTCGCGGCAATCGTAAAAACATTATTAGTCATAAAATTAATTCTATGGAACCCCTTAACTGCCACACAAAGATAATTCAAATGTATGAGAATGTTGTAACTTTGGTGTTTATTTTCGATGGCGGCTGTAATTATACAACGTAGAAGGGACACCCGTAATAAATTGAACCACGGGCTATACACCATTATGGGAGGGCTAAAAGTGCCCCTATTTTACTCTGCCGGAAACCATACGGCAAATACGTGTAGTGTATATTAAAATAAAACCTTCTTCCAAGCTGACCTGGAAAAAAAAACTTACAATAAGTATCATTCGACACATAATCCGATAGTACCTGGGTGACCGAGCTTTGCTCGGTCGGTTACATCTCAAACATTAACTACGTTTTTTTTTAAACTTGTCTAAAAACAGTACAAAATAAAAATAAAAAAAATATAAACTTGAACATAAAAAAAACTAAAGTAAGTCACCGAGTGGGATTCAAACCCGTAACACTCTTTCTAGCGGTCAGCATCCTTAACCGCTGAGCTAAGTTAATGGCGGCCGGCGCGACGAAATTAGCGACCATATTCTGCGTGGAAAGAAAAACGAATGAAAACTCGAAAACACGCGTTTTCCCAAACATAAGACTAATCTAGATCGATTGTTTACCCCCAAAAACCCCCATATACCAATTTTCAGCGAAATCGTTAGAGCCGTTTTCGAAATCATAGAAATTTATAAATATACAAATATACGAGAATTGCTCGTTTCAATGTATAAGATATTGTTAGAATAAATTAACGGGTTACTCACGTATAAAGTCAGCTGCTGCCGACACAGATAGACTACCTGTAGTCACATTCACCCTGATGAAGACCTCCGGATGAGGTAGAAACATGTCGGCAGTAGCTGACTCTATACGTGAGTAACCCGTTCACTCATTTTAATAATATCTGTGTCTCACGTTAGTTTTAATCAAAACATAATCCGATATATGTAGCGTAATTTCAAAAGTATACTTAAGAAACTCCTTTAAAATTCAGCGTTACTGTACTCAGCGGTATGTCTACAAATTGTCCCCACTTGTGATGTGCATATAAACTCCCCGCAAATTCGTCCACATTATTCGAAAATGTTTCTCAACACATGTTCAACTCCCGCTCGGGATTTTTCGCGGCTAATCTCCGAGAAGAGCAAAATCCACACGCGCGTAATCTGATGGCGCGAGTGAATCGCATTGAAACTAAGTGAAAGAACAATCCGACACTTGGCGACTCTTTTCACAATTTAAATCTGTGTTTAATTTTTGTTTTTACTCTGGAAGTTAAAACAAAAATTAACGTTAGACATTTTGGTTATTTTGTAAGTTGGTACGCTTAAAAGTTACAGTAGGTACAATTCAATTTTTTTTGTGACCTTTCAGAAGTCCCGGGTTCGATTCCTGGTCAGGGCAAGTTGGAAAATGGCCTTTTTCAAGTTGTGTTTATCTATATATGTATTTGTTATAAAATATAGTATCGTTGAGTTAGTATTCCATAACACAAGTCTCGAACTTACTTTGGGGCTAGCTCAATCAGTATAATTTGTCCCTATATGTATATTTATATATTTATTTATTCTAATTATTGGGTAGAAATCTTTCTGTTGGATCTCCGTTTTTTTTCTATCTTACGGTTTTGCTTTCGGTTTTTATTCAAACATACACTCAAATTGCTACATTCTTGCTTCACCATGTTACTCTAACACCTGGTTATAAATTTGAAAGTCTGAATTTTTACACAACTTTGTTGCGGGTAATCTCCGAGAAGAACAAAATCCACATGCGCGTAATCTGATGGCGCGAGTGAATCGCATTGAAACTAAGTGAAAGAACAACCCGACACTTGGCGACTCTTTTTACAATTTAAATCTGTAAAACATTAAGTATATGTGTGTAGTTTGCTTTTGAACTCTTGCTTTAACTCTGGAAGATTTACGTTTTGGTTATTTTGTATTTTGGTTCGCTTGAAAGTTACAATAGGTACAATTTTTTCGTGACCTTTCACATTATTGGGTAGAAATCTTTCTGTTGGTTCTCCGTTTTTTTTTCTATCTTACGCTTTTGCTTTCGGTTTTCATTCAAACGTACACTCAAATTGCTACATTCTTGCTTCACCATGATACTCTAACACATGGTTGTAAATTTAAAAGTCTCAATTTTCACACAAGTTTGTTGCGGGTAATCTCTGAGAAGAGCAATTCACACGCGCGTAATCTGATGGCGCGAGTGAATCGCATTGAAACTAAGTGAAAGAACAATCCGACACTTGGCGACTCTTTTCACAATTTAAATCTGTAAAACATTTAGTATGTGTGTAATTTACTTTCTTAAATTATTTTTTAACTTTGTAAGTATCATGTTTTCGTTATTTTAAAACTATATGCTTAAAAAGTCACGATTTAATTTTCGTAGTTTTTTTTTGTTCTAGAATTTCAGTTTTTAGCTTAGGTCTTCTTCTTGGTACTCTATTTTTATCTTGCGCTTCTGTATTTGTTTTTTGTTCACATATAAAGTATATTTTTACATTCTGTCGTCAAACTATCACACAAGTTTTTTGTGTCTAATATCTGTGAAGAGCAAAATGCACAACCCCGTAATCTGACGGCGCGAGTGAATCTCATTGAAACTAAATTAAAGACTATCACATTGAAACTAAATAAAAGACTCTTATTTTATTTAGTTTCAATGCAATTCACTCGCTACATCAGATTACGGGGACAACCCCGCATTTTGCTCAGATTTTCACTTGGCGACTCTTTTATACTTGTAAATGATTGCAGTTTTAAATGTACAATGTAATTTACACACTTCTAACTGCGCAACGCAAATCTCACAAGCAAATAAACGTAACTCTTACAAGCTCACTCGCTTGTATGTCTATCCATCCATCTGTCCATCCAATTTTCTCCAAAACTACAGAACTTTTAATGGCTAATTAAACAACAGTAAGCAGCACACCTTTTCACCAGAAGGCAGCACAATTGGCCGCCAACTCGACAATAGCCAAGTTGCTCGGCAGCGGTTGTTCGCAAGTCTTCGCCCGCTTCCCGAACAAATCATAACAACTTGTGTTGCAACTGAACTTGGACACAAATACCTAGAATACAGACATAACTCATGCTATGTACTACCTACTAGCTTCTATCAAGGATAAAATAGTAGCGTTACCTCATCATCTTTTGGTCTTTTAAGTCTCCACTGCAGAAGCACGACCCTCTCTGCTACTACCACAGCCTTACTTGGCCAGAGCAGCCAGAAGATTTGGCCTACACTCTCTACGCTGGCCAGACAGGTAGGAGAGGTCTCATTGAATATTTAGCTTTTATTCCCTAAGTCCCCTTCCAAGACATCCATGAAAAGAATTGGAGTGGTCCTATTCTGCTCTGCCGGAAACCCCTCGGCGGCGTCCGTAAACCACACGGCGTTACCTACAAAACCATGATTGAAATCTATGCGGAGGACCCTGTCTGTCTGTGTCAGTGGCAACGTAGCACTCGTTATAGCCGCGTATTCACTTGCGGTGGTTCTTAACAATGTTTGAGAAAATCATTTGAGCCATTTCAATTTAATTCATTTCATTTATTGCATTCATATCATACATCAGTTCTTAGTCTTACTAATATTACCACTGTTCTTAAGTACAACATGAACCCTGTTGAGTATTGCATAAATAAAATGGAACGGCAAGCGGGTGTTCTAGTCCAAGAAAAAATATATTATATGAAATTAAAAAATACTATTCAAAATTAATTATTATTTGCATCATAAACAGAGGCTTTTTATATCATATTGTTATTATTTTATTCCATGCAATTTTATTTACCATGCACTTTTTGTTATTAATTTGATTTTATTACGTCAATTTTATCAAATTAATTTTATTTTAGAAAATTAATGTCAAGATTCTGTCTACAAGTAATTTATTTTTATAATTATGTCTGTATTTAATTATGTTTAGAGGTTTTGTATTGTCAGTTGGGTATTTCTTTATCGTTTAAAAACTCGTCTACCGCATAATAGGTCTTTTCTGTAAGTATCTGTTTTAATCTTTTTACAAATAAAGAATCCTTTTTCTCAGCCCTTAGGCTGTCAGGTAAGGCGTTATATATTTTAGTAGTCATTGCTAATGGTCCAGATTTAAAGATTTCCATTTTTGAAGAAGGTAATATTAATTGATTTTTTTTCCTTAATGGATAACCATTTTTTTTTATATTGAGCCATTTAAAAGTTATTGGGGACTACCGCCTGAAAGTCAGGGCTTTCTCTAGCAAATAATAGATCGCACTACGGATATCCATATAATGATGACTGGCAGAACTATTGACACGACTTCGGTAGTTCCGCCACTCATCAGCAGATGTCATTCCTGATAATCAGGGTTTTTTGAAATGAAAACTTCTTTAGCGGCGTTGTGCACTTTTTTTGGAATGGGTAAAATATCTTAAGCTCGCGTCAGGACCACGTGTCCTGATCGAAAATTCGTAAGACGGCGCAGGGCGCTTGCGCGAATGTTCGTGTGTGTTTATGTTACGTTACGTTCGTGTGTGTAATGTGTCATGCTTGTGACATTTGTGACAGACTGTGGTTCAGAAAAGATTTGAAATATTTTATACTGATAATTAAAGCAATTCGTGCAAAATTATTCCCTAACCATTCCAAAATATCAAAAATGCACAACGTTAATATTCAAGTTTTCACTTCTGCCGGCACTCCCAGAGTGCAACCCGTCGTTTTTTTTTTAATGTGCACAAATTATTCGATAGACGCAATTCCAACACGTGCGTTACCTATCCAATTTCATTTCTGTAACCACGTCATTTTGTGTGTAGGTAGTGACGTGGCCAACACTGTGTTGTAAGTTCCGCGCTACAAATCAGATACAATGACACGGAAATGAACGAGGGAAAACTTGAAACTTTTCAAAGAAACGTGAAATAGGTAGTTCTGCTGGAAAATTTTAAAATTTTTGCGCGAATTTTATCTTTACGACTTTTTTTCTGGCACTCTTGCATTTTATGAGCTCTACGGTAAAGAAAAAGTGATTCAGAAGCCCGCTATGAATAGCTAGAGGTAATGGGAGCTCCATTACTTTTTTAACCCCGAAAAAATAATAATAGGGTAGTTATAAGTTTGATGCTAATGTCTATCTGTCTGTGTCATCGTAGATTTTGAACGGATGGACCAAATTCGATGCGGTTTTTTTAACGTAAAAACGTAAAAGCTAGTTCCATTGCGATGATCCTTAGCTATGTCAGATAAAAATCGGTTTGGCCGTTTAAAAGTTGTTGGGGGTTAACCGCTTGAAAATCGGGGCTTTTGTAGTTTGTCTGGCAAATAATAGATGGCGCTATGTTCTACTATTTAGTTTCTCCGCTTATCACTAGATGGTTTTTACTAATTAAACTTATTATATATGAAATTCCTCCTCCCATGCTGGTCTGGGAGAAATAAAAAACTTAAAATGTACCAGCTGCTTCTCTTCCCACGCAGATCGTAAAAGCCGATCGAGGGAATGGGCAAAAATGCAAATCATGTTAACAAGCGATGCGGCTAGCAACCCATCACTGTATTGATTGCTTTTCCATCTTCTCGCCCACCATGACGCTAAAAGTGGCTTTTGGGTCTTGCGGCCCTGGGCTCTGCATAGAGCCGCAAGACCCAAAATGCTCTGTCTGCCCCATTAGGGATAAAGACGTGATAGTATGTATGTATGTATATATGAAATTAAACTATTGAAACTTGCGGTATTTTAATTTGCCTGGCAATTATCATTAGGTCTTTTTGTCTCCGCTGCAGCACGACCTTCTCTGTATTAACAGAGCCATACTTGGCCAGAGCAGCCAGATAACTTGGCGTACACTCTCCTCGCTGGCCAGACGGATTGGAGAGGTCTCACTGATAGTCGCTTTCTACGTCACCATATTAAATTTAATGATGACGAACTTAACATAAACAACAAAATATTTAGTACTAGCCGAAGCCCGCGACTTCGTTTGCGTGGACTTTATGTCTCTGGAAAATGCTCATCAGGCTGAACAACTTTTACTAAGCGGCATTTTTATATCTTTTATAGTTTAGCTGGACCATTATGGTTCTGCATCAGGCGTTCCATTTTCCAAAATCATTTATACTCTATATGTTGCCCAGGCTTAATAGCTATATAACAAAAAAGTTTCATTCGAATCCGTCCAGTATATCCGGAGATTAGCGTGTACAAACAGACAAACAGACATACAGACAAACAGACAAACAGACAAACAGACAAGCAGACAGACATTTTTTTTTTAATTCTTACTCTATTACTACGTCTCCATCAGCCCCAATATTTTTTTTGGAAATATATTTAATGTATAGACACACTTTTTTTACTGTTTTATTATATGTAAGTATATAGATTTTTTGAATACAATCATAGACTGAACTTGCACCGAAAATCAGTCGCTTGAAATACATTTTTTTTTATTACTAACAAAAAGTCATCACCGAATCCAAAACAAACCACTGCATAATCCGCTAAATTAACAGTCACCGATGAAGATGGATGCTCTACCCTGATGGCTTCTCACTGGAGGTGTAATATCCCTCGAGAATACAACCTCGTATCTCACCCTCATTTTCCACTTCACAAGCAGAATCAACCCTTATAACATTCATTATAAAGTCGAGTTTAGAATGTTGGTAGTAGATTATCTAGGAGTTGTGATTTTTTCAGATTATCTTTAAAAATCTGGAGTGCGGGTGCAATAATAGCTTCGTTCAAGCGCTTGGTTATGAAGTAGCTATATCTATACGTTTTTTTGGTGCCTTGGGAGCTGTTTGAAGTGATAAGATTTTAAAGTGCTTTCAGATAGGTTCTTACGGATATACATACATACATACATACTATCACGTCTTTATCCCTAATGGGGCAGACAGAGCATTTTGGGTCTTGCGGCTCTATGCAGAGCCCAGGGCCGCAAGACCCAAAAGCCACTTTTAGCGCCATGGTGGGCGAGAAGATGGAAAAGCAATCAATACAGTGATGGGTTGCTAGCCGCATCGCCTGTTAACATGATTTGCATTTTTGCCCATTCCCTCGATCGGCTTTTACGATCTGCGTGGGAAAAGAAGCAGCTGGTACATTCTAAGTTTTTTTATTTCTCCCAGACCAGCATGGGAGCTACTATCTTACGGATATCTACCAAGATATTTAACTCTTGCATGTACTTATAAATTAATGAAGAGATGCGCATGACCCAAAGACCAAATTTACCAAGCTGTACAAGAGTACAGCTTGGTTCTGGTCTTTTGGTCATTGGGAAAAATAAACTTGTCAATCAATAGATTGACAAGTTTATTTTTCAGGTAAATTAGAAAAAGAAACCCTAATGATGTTGAGTGGTGGAACTACATATTCCAACCTATGTTAAGCGGATTTTTTTATTTATTAGTTTATTACACTTAAAATCTTAAGATTATAGTACAAAAGGTATCACTTAATACTAAGCATTATCTACCGGTTCACTTTTAGGACGTATCGTATTTGGAATCCGTAGCGCCATCTATTATTTGCCAGGTAAAATTAAAAAGCCCCGACTTTCAAGCGTTAATTAACCCCCAAGAACTATTCAATGGCTGAACCGATTTTCTTGCTTACTTGCTTGCACTTGATTTCAGTCCATTCTTTGAAAGCTACATACATACAGACACATTAGCATTAAACTTATGACACCACTCTTTTTTTGACGGGCGTTTAAAGAAATTGATAGAGTAAGTTTATCTTTTAAGTCTAAGGTTTCTTAAATTAATCCTCATTATTATCTCTTCCAAAATATCTGAAAACTGGATAAACCTCAGAAACTTAAAAAGCTTTAACAAAATTAAAAAAGGTTTCACTTTCAACGCAAACTAAGTTGTTTTCAATGACGTAGTCTAAACTGTGTTTACGGAGATCCAAAGTAAGTTTCACTGAAAACCGACACAAAAAGAAGCTCCGAGACGCGAAGATAAATTGCAGCTCACTCTTCATGTCGGCAGGATTATACTTTTAAAGTAACGCCTCTAGGTTAGTCCGGCCGCATATTTTAAGATTCTTGAAGTGAAAACTTCTTTACGCGCGTTGGGCAGCACGGAAAGCATTTTTTGTCCCACAAAACTATTAAACTCGCGACACTGTTACCAAGTTTTCTCTTCTGTCAGCATTCCTGAAGTGCCACTGTTTTTTTTTCTGTCAGAATATTTGTAATGCCTGTCGAAAGATATTTCGCCTATATGTTTAGTTCTATACCCCGTATACCTATCAGCACGTCCATAAACGGTATCTCAAAAAAATAGGGTGCCTTCTTCAGGCGGGCGTCATTTCTTCTGTATTGAAATAAATACCTGTAGTTTTTTTCTAAAACTCAGATGAAAATTTAAATAATAATATGCTTTATGGCAGATAATTATTTTAAAAACTATAAGCAGAGAAATTATTTTAAAAACTATTAGGCTAGAAGTGTCACATATGAGGCTGGTCCTTGGTTGAAAACCAACTGGTGGTATAATGGGGCATCAACGCATGCCCAGTGGCCAACCAACCCAACGGCCAATTTGGCGAAAACAAACATTTTCTATGGGATTTATATGAAATACAGGCAGATGACGTCATAGATTTTTGGAGTCAAATAGCGCTCTTATTTTTAGTTTTTCTGCTATAATTCGTGTTTAAACACAAGTGACATTATTTTGCGACATTTTATTTTGTTATCAGTACAAAATATTTTTTTTTGGCTCAGGAAAATACCCATTTGTGGCGCCCTCTACGTCTCTTTGAGGAGCTACACGCAAAGAGCAAAGCTATAATATTGTTTACAAAGAGCATACGAGATGGCGTTGCTGCATGCTACATCTCGATATTAGAATAAATAAATAAATAAATAAATAAATATATAGAATTACTTCAATATAAATATAATTAAATATATAGGGACAAATTACACTGATTGAGCTAGCCCCAAAGTAAGTTCGAGACTTGTGTTATGGGATACTAACTCAACGATACTATATTTTATAACAAATACATATATAGATAAACACCTCCCATGCTGGTCTGGGAGGAACAAAAAAACTTAGAATATACCAGCTGCTTCTCTTCCTGCGCAGATCGTAAAAGCCGATCGAGGGAATGGGCAAAAATGCGAATCATTTTAACAGGCGATGCGGCTAGCAACCCGTCACTGTATTGATTGCTTTTCCATCTTCTCTTTTTCTTTTTTTTTCTTTTTTTCTTTTTTCTTTTTCTTTTTTTTTTTGGCGGCTGGCAACCCAAGAGCATAAATGTCAAAATTATTGCTCCGTATTTAATATTGTAAATTTAAATATCTAAATAGCTAAATCCAATAAATAATATTACTTGTTTGTAAAATATACTAGGTTTTATCGTAATTGATAATTTGTTTGTGCAATTTCAGTGTATTGTGTGAAATAATAGTGCTCTTAGCTGACGTTCAGTGGGTATAATTGTTACCGGCTTTTTACAACTTTTACAAGGTAAGAACGGTACAATAACTAATCCTTTTTACATATCTCAATAAACACCACGTCACCACGTGCCCAGTCGCGTCAGTCAGCGGAGGTGTCTAGCCTCTTTGACGAGCTCATTGTTAGTGTCCCTGTGCCTCCCTCAACAAATTCCTCAGTAATTGATCTCACTAGTGAGACATCATGCAATAATAATTACTTAGATAATTCAAATGCCATGAGAAGTCACAACAAAGTTAAAAAACATTTAAAAATTTGTAAAAAAATCAAGAAAACCAATAATAAATTAAAGATAAATCTCAGGAAATCATGTTTATTAAAATCCAGTTCATTAAATTGTAAATTACAAACAGAGCTAGACTTATGTAATGAAAAATTGGCGGAAAGTCAAGAGTTGTATGAGGTCAACAGGATTAGACTTGAGTCTCATATTATTAAATTGCAGGAGGACTACTCCTCATAATTTTCTAAGTATAATAATCAACAAAAACAAAATACTGAGCACATGCTGACTGTGGAGAAATTGATTAGCGACAGCAGGTACAATCAAGAAACCCTTGATTTATTAGCTAAGCAATGTACTTACGGGCAGCTCAACCAGCCCACCATCAGTGTCCCCACACCAGAGCTCTCTCCTTGTGACAGTAATATGTGCAATAATGTGTCTGATTGCGTTGACCTCATGGAACCTCCATGTAATACAATAGTTTTTTCTGATAGTATGGGTCGCAATATGGGTTGCATGCTTAACACACTTCTTGATAACAATTGTGTTAATTACTGCTTCCCGAATGCAACCTATACCCAAATTTTACATAAAATTAAATTAACCAAAATAAATAGTAAATCTACTGTTGTATTACTGATAGGCAATAGTAATAGAATAGGAAAAAAAGAAATAATCAGCTGTATGGATTATTTAACTAAACTAGAAGTAGGCAAAATAATTTTATGTGCATTTCCATATATACGTTGCCAGTCTCCAACAAATAATAGAAACATTCACTATCTCAATACTTTGATACATAATATAACATGTCGTTATAGTGATAAATTAGTGTTTTTTGACACCAATAATTTCATAGGTGAATGTGATCTGACAAAAGATAATATTTATCTTTCAAAATATTCTAGACGTAAGATTGCTACGTTAGTAGCAAATAATATTAATTTTTGGACGAGTTTACATTGTAAACGAAAACCTAGTTTTAAGACGCCTACCGATTTACCAGGAATATGTGATGGTAAATCTGTAGACTTGACGGCAGTTTTAAACTGAACATTAAGACAACAGAAAGGCCTCATGAACTAAGAATAGTACATCAAAATTTAGAAGGTTTTTCCGGCAAAGAATTATTTCTTGAAGAATTGGATGTTGACATTTTATGTTTGACTGAACATTGGCTGTATGAGAGTCAGATGATGTTCAGCCTAAACAACTATAATATTGTTAGCTGCTTTAACAGGAAGTCTGCTCAGCGAGGGGGTTCCATAATTTTTGTAAAAGATTCTTTCCGTAGCAAAGAGCGGACGGATATTGTCAGACTTTCTGTTGAGCGCGTTTGTGAGGTGACCTGTGCCGAGCTAGATCATCATATAATTATTTGTGTATACAGTCCTCCTAATAGTGATTTTAAAAGTTTTCTTAAAACAATGGACCAGGTACTTAAGTCCTGTTCATCTAGTAAAAAGAATTTAATTGTTTGCGGAGATTTTAATGTTGATATCTTAGTAGATAATCCAAAAAGTACACAATTTCTAAATCTTTTTAAATGTTATGAATTAGTAAACGTATTCTTTGAGCCAACACGAATCACTGCCACATCTGCTACTTGTCTAGACAATTTTTTTAGTAATATTAAATATTCTGTTAAATCAGTTATTAATAAACTGCCTTCTGATCATTCAGGTGTATATGTAGTTTATGTCAAGGAGTCCAAAGGCAAGTCCAGCATTTTGAACAAAGATAAGACTTTTTGTAGGCCGATTACTTCTAAAAATATACAAAAACTAAAAAATAATTTAGATAACAAATTGTTGTCGGTCGTTTACACAGGAAAAAATCCTGACGACCATTACAATAAACTATTTAACGTTATTACCTCAGAATTATCAAAAACTTTGAAACAAAAACAAGTTGTAGTGCATAGAAAATTACAGTTTAGTGAGTGGGCTACTACCGGCATCTACATAAGTAGGAGCAGGCTTTATGACTTATATTCCCAAAAACAATATAATTTTAGTCCTTCCTTTCTAGAATATGTTAAAAATTATTCCAAAATATTTAAAAAAGTTTGTAGATAAGCCAAGGCAAATCGTATAAGTAGAAAAATAAATAATGCTCCTAACAAAATAAAAGAAACTTGGAATGTTATAAATAAAGAAACGGGTAAAAATAAAGCCAAAGAAAATATCTGTCAAATCAAATCTTGTGGTAAGACTATTACTAAAACTGAAGAAATAGTAAATATTTTTGATGATTTCTTTACTAACATTCCTTTGGAACTTACTTCTAATGTGAATTCTAGCCCCCAGTGTGCTGAAGCCTTGCTTAAGAATAATGTTAGGCCTTGTGATTCTAAATTTAAATTTAAGCATATTGGCCCCAAAGATATAATAGATGCATTTAAACAGTTAAATTAAAAAAAATCTGAAGACCATTGGGGCATGTCAGTTGCTGTAGTAAGCCATATCATAAATATCATAGCTGCTGATTTAGCTTTTATATTTAACGAATGTATTGATGAAGGCATATTTCCTAACCTAATGAAATGTAGTAAAGGGTGAATCTTCAGATTCGGCATATTTAGTTGATTCCCCTGGCGGAATTTATTTAAACAGTTTTTTATATGTAATAATAAAAAATAAAATTTTACTCAATTATAAACACATATAACGAACAGGCATCACTTTTAGCTGAGCGGTTCCAAAATTATAGCAATTTAAAGTTTTTCTTGGCAGGGGAATCAATAAATGACGTCAAGGGAATCAAAATTTAGTCATGATATAAGTAAATCAAGTTTTATTATTAATTTACAGTAAGTAAATATAACTAATCAGCCTTTTGGTAGCATCTGTAAGAATTAATCAGCCTTTTGATTGAAGAAATTGGCACTTTTATCCATAGTGACTCATTAATTATAGAAAAATGTACTGAAAACAACTAAAAGGAAAACTATTCAGTTTTAAAATCAACTATCAGATTATCCTTGTACAAATATTTCGGTAAGTACTTACTTAAATCAAAACATCAGTATTGCGATCCAACGCGGAAATGCGGCCAGCGTTCTTTGCACTATGCCACTTTTTAGACTAAATTAATAGTTAACTTTTTTCTGTGTGAATATTTGTAAATATGTAATTTTATTTCTTTTTTCTTTCTTACTTCAATAAAATATATATATTTAAAAATTATATAAAATCAACAACTAATATTTTTGGTAACGTCATTATCAATAATTTGTCAATTTCCACATAAAAAATATCTCAGATCAATCAACTTACATTCAGAAAAAATAAGTATTAATTAATATTAGTTTATGATACAATACAGACACACAGACACATAGACAGACCCACATAGAAACAGATATTGATGTCAAACTTATAACACCCTTCTTTTTGCATCGAGGGGTAATAAATGATTTTTAGTCGAAAGGATAGATTAAAAATAAACATATTTGTAATAAATAAGATAAAAACCTTTCTTTTTTTCACGGAAAATCAGGAAAATTTTGATTTATCATCATGAATTTTGAGTAACCTGGCGCAAATACCAAGGGAATCGACCCCAGTGGAATCAAAAAGTACAATGTTTTTATCGATTGTGATAAAACCAATAGGTTTTAAACAATAAAAATATAATAAATACATAATAATCATTTCCGCTGTTCCGTTAACATCGGAAAACAATTCCTAAAAAATCTAATGTTATTTATAAACGTGATCAGGGTAATCAACGACCTAGTGAAACAAAACCAGGGAAATCAAATATTCGCCTTTGTAATTTCGTCCTGGAGCAACGAATGGCGCAATCTTCCTCAACGATGTTCGAAGTGCTACGAGTAGTACCCATGCGACGACTCGGATGCACTCCTTTAGAATATTCCACTAGGGATTTACGTGTTTTAGTGGCGCGCCACGGGAATCACTGTTTAGTCTCGGACAAACTTTATATTATATTTCTAAATAAATCTGTCATTAATACACATACTGTATATTTTTTTTATATATCAACAACAACCCTGCTAGCGATTTAACCTCACTGTTTATTTTATTTCCGTTCATAACTTAGTGTTTTGTGGGTAAGTTGTTCAGGAAATGTGAAGCGGACGCGCCAGGGTTATCAATATTTTGACCTTTCAGATTTTTTTTTCGACCATTTGCATTAAAATAAACACAATAACTATCGTGCCTCAGTTAGATCATACATTATAGTAGCAAAAAAAAAATATTTTGTTTTCAAATTTAAATACTATGGGTACTTTATTTTTCCAGACAGCGCAAATTGAGCCTCTCAAGATTCACCCTAAACTAATCCCCTTATTTAAAAAAGGAGAAAAAACAGATCCTGGCATCTACAGACCTATATCTATCCTGCCAGTTTTGAGTAAGGTGTTCGAAAAGATAATGCTCAATCAAATGCTTCTTCATTTTAAGACCTACAACCTTTTCCATAGCCAACAATTCGGCTTTACTGGCGGGAAATCGACCACCGATGCGGGAGTAGCACTTGTTACTCATATATACGACGCATGGGAGAACAAAAATGATGGAATTGGATCATTTTGTGATCTCTCCAAAGCATTTGATTGCGTAGATCATCCGACACTTTTGCTTAAATTTCGTCAATACGGTTTTGATGATAATTCAATAAAACTTATAGAATCTTATTTAACAGATAGGCATCAGACTGTTGATTTAAATGGCATAAAATCGCACGGATCTAATGTTAAGATAGGCGTACCGCAAGGTTCAATTCTTGGACCTTTCCTTTTCTTGGTTTATGTCAATGACTTGCCTTACATGGTTGAGAAGCAGGCTGGCATAGTGCTGTTTGCTGATGACACCTCGCTTATATTCAAACTTGATCGACATAGCACAAACGCTAGCGCGGTGAACAGCACCTTGTCTTCCATTTCTGATTGGTTTTCTGCCAATAATCTCATGTTAAATGCGAAAAAGACTCAATGCGTTCGATTTTCTCTTCCAAATGTGAGACAGGGCTGCGTTGACATAATGATAGATGGTCAAAAACTCGATCTTGTTGAAAGTACTACCTTCTTAGGAATTCCAATAGACTCGAAACTTCAATGGGGTGCTCATATAACTAAACTTTCAAATAGGCTTAGTTCTGCGGCTTATGCTGTTAGGAGAATAAGACAATTGACAGATGTAGCAACTGCTAGACTAGTGTACTTTAGTTACTTTCATAGTGTAATGTCTTACGGCATACTCCTGTGGGGGAATGCAGCCGATATTCAGACTATTTTTATTTTACAAAAACGGGCAATTCGTGCTATTTACGGGTTAGGATCTAGAGACTCACTCAGAGAATTATTCAAGGAAATAGATATACTTACCTTAGCATCACAGTATATATTTGAAAACATAATGTATGTAAGGAAAAATATTTCCTCATACAATAAAGTAAGCGATTTTACCGATAGAAACTTACGTAATAAGAATGACTTAGTTGCCCCGTTTTATAGGCTTAAAACAATTAATAAGACGTTTATGGGGAACTGTATACTTTTTTATAATAAATTGCCAAAATCGATCCTTGATATGCCAGACAAAAGATTCAAAACTTACGTAAAGAAAGTACTTTGTGAGAAGGCTTATTATAGGACCGATGACTACCTTAAAGACAAAAATGTCTGGCTTGAGCTTGACGCGGGTCCCTCTAAAAGTTTGTAATATAGGTACTCGAAAATGTCATAATTTGGTACATTTTGTACAAACTGAATCTACAACTTGACATTACTTTAAAATTTTGACATTCTAAAAATTAAATTTAAATTATGATATGACATAAAAAACAAAACAATGTATTCTCTGTCCACATTAACTTTAAGTATTAATTTAATTGTGAGTTGACGTCCTTGGAGAAGAGGTGCAGTGCAGTTTGTTACCGCTTCTTCTGCACTAGCGCTTTGGAAGCGGTAGTAAACTTAGCTGTAAGTAACTATTTGACGTCAACAATAGTGCAACAAAATAATGACGATTATTAAGAGATATTTTAAATATCCTATGATAATAAAGATATATTTGATTTGATTTGATTTGATCTCGCCCACCATGACGCTAAAAGTGGCTTTGAGTCTTGCGGCCCTAGGCTCTGCATATAGCCGCAAGACCCAAAATGCTCTGTCTGCCCCATTAGGGATAAAGACGTGATAGTATGTATGTATGTATGTATAAACATCCAAGACCCAGGACAATTTGAAAAAGTCAATTTTCCAACTTGCCCTGACCGGGAATCAAACCCGGAACAACTGGGTGGCGGACCAGCATGGTGACCACTACGCCACGGAGGTCGTCTCACTTTAATTGGCTGCATAAATCTATCTAATATTTTTAAAACTAAAAATCGATTTCACCTCCAAATTACACAGGCGATTTTGATAAAATTTCCATTTTAAATAGTCACGTCATAAGTATACACATTTAAAAAATCCAAATCGGTCCAGGCGGCTTCGAATAATCGATGGACATACATTAAAAAATCGCGACGGTTGATAACCTCCTTATTTTTTGAAGTCGGTTAAAAGATAAAAATAAAACACTTAGAATGTACCAGCTGTTTCTCTTCCCGCGCAGATCGTAAAAGCCGATCGAGGGAATGGGCGAAAATGCAAATCATGTTAACAGGCGATGCGGCTAGCAATCCATCACTGTATTGATTGCTTTTCCATCTTCTTGCCCACCATGACGCTAAAAGTGGCTTTTGGGTCTTGCGACTCTGGGCTCTGCATAGAGCCGCAAGACCCAAAATGCTCTGTCTGCCCCATTAGGGATAAAGACGTGATAGTATGTATGTATGTATGGTTTAAAGACCTTCCCTCACCTCGCTCTAGCTACACATTAACCGTGTGGTAAGGGCAGAGTAGAATACCATTTGTCATCACCCCTTTCCTATCCCTTGGGTGTCATTAGAGGCGACTAATGGAGGCATAAGTAATGGACAACCTACAGCAGAGTCTTTTTTTGATTCGTACTAGAAAAAGACACGTGAATTTAGAATATACAAGTCATAGAAGTAGAATTTTTTTACTGCGTAAAAAGAACACACTAGCCGAGTGCGACAGATAATATGATAAGTGTCATCTTTATAAGAGCAAAAGAGATAGCATCAATTTGACAATGAGACAAGTTTTCATACAAAACATGTCAGCCTTTGTCACCCTGGCTCGAACATCGTTACACGAAAATTTGATTTTCCAAATTGTAAACGGTGTGTGTAATTTATAAGTTATCTTATTATACTGGAAAGATGGTATCGTACTGCTTTACCCATAGTTTGTGTATTAGGTACACATACAACCCATAAAAAGTTACACAGAAATATTTCGCTTCTGGTCACATTTTACAATGCTCTATATCCATTTTATACCTTCTAAATCTATGATACAAGTAGTGTAGATTTGCAACCGAGTGACCGGGGGCAAGAGAAAGAAATATTAATCATACTACATATACGTTTTCCAAGGTCGGGCAATAGGTACTTCAAGTAAGTATAGGTATGCAATTTGAAGTGTACATACCTACCTATAACCCGATCATGAATAATTGTTCGGTCGGTGATAAGAACTAAACACGGCACCTTTTCCTTTTTCTTCTTTCAGAAGTCTCAAAAAGACAATCTCGCAAAAAAATTTCAATATTACACAACTGACCTCTCCCTCAAACCTTCTTTCAATATTTTTGGTTGACTTGATGAGATCCCATCCTAGGATTGTCCGCCTTATGTACAATGTAAAAGCCAAAGCCCGCGACTACGTTCGCGTGAACTTCATGTCTCTGGAAAATTCTCATTGCTAATGCGTCATTTTTAGGGTTCCGTAGCCAAATGGCACAAACGGAACTCTTATGGATTCGTCATGTCTGCTGTCTGTCTGTCTGTCTGTCCGTCCGTATGTCACAGCCAACTTTCTTCCGAAACTATAGGATCTATACTGTTGAAACTTGGTAAGTAGATGTATTATGTGACCCGCATTAAGGTTGTGACACAAAAATAAAAAAAAAACAATAAATTTTGGGGGTTCCCCATACTTAAAACTAAAACTCAAAAAAATATTTTTCATTAAACACATATGTGTGGGATGTCTATGGATAGGTCTTCAAAAATAATATTGAGGTTTCTTATATCATGTTTTTCTATTTGCCAAAGTGGAAAAATGAAAAATGTGTGTGTCCTCCCCCCCCCCCGTAACTTCTAAAATAAGAGAATGATAAAACTAAAACAAATATATGATGTTTATTACCATGAAAACTACCAGCGAAAATTGGTTTAAACGAGATCTAGTAAGTTTGCTACTACGGAACCCTTCATGGGCGAGTCCGACTGGCACTTGGCCGCTTATTATATTTCTTATAGTTTAGCTGAACCATTACGCGTCTCCATCAGATGTTCCATTTTCCAAAATCATTATACGCTATTCCTGTAGCCCAGGCTTAACAGCTATATAACAAAAAACTTTCATTTAAATCCGTCCAGTATTTTCGGAGATTAGCGCATACAAACAGACAGATTTTTTTTACTATTTTATTTGTATAGATATAGTGTTTATTATTTATAGATGTATTAACAAACGAACTAAGTAAAGTAACCAAGAATCGTAATAAACCCACACCACATTATGTGGTTTACATGGCTATTCCTGAACATACATACATACATACTATCACGTCTTTATCCCTAATGGGGCAGACAGAGCATTTTGGGTCTTGCGGCTCTATGCAGAGCCCAGGGCCGCAAGACCCAAAAGCCACTTTTAGCATCATGGTGGGCGAGAAGATGGAAAAGCAATCAATACAGTGATGGGTTGCTAGCCGCATCGCCTGTTAACATGATTAGCATTTTCGCCCATTCCCTCGATCGGCTCTTACGATCTGCTCGGGAAGAGAAGCAGCTGGTACATTCTAAGTTTTTAAGCTATTGCATAGCTTCTATCGCGGGCCTTGAGCGCGGGGACCGAATCCAGAAATTCCGTAACGAAAAAACCTCACGCTTCCCACTCCGCTCATGTAGGTTGCCGCTTCGTCTCCGTCGTCCGTTTGCGACGTTGCCGTCCTTCCTTGTTTGCAATAGCTTTACCGCGGCAGTCCCCGAGTGCCACACGTCTTTTTTTTTTCTTTTCATCTAGACCAGCATGGGAGTATTCAGATTCCTGAACAGTATTTATAAACAAGTAAAGTGAAGTTTACCCCGCCGTCCGTCAATTATAGGCCGGTAATCTATTATTACGCAAGTTTTTCCGCTACATTAAACTGTAAGAGGCAACGCGAGAGGGAAATCGGGAAAGTTTCTAACTCGTCAAAGGTGTCCGTTGATTTTGGGCTAATTACGATCCTCCCGAGATTCGGGGAGTTACGGCGACTTGGGAAACTCTCTAATTTCTAAATTGTTTGGGCAACTTTCGTCCGGCGGTTAAAATTATGCATTGGTTGGGATATTTTGATACTTTTTTTTTTAATTTATTACTTTTTTATTATTTATGTTAAAAAAAATTTATTTATTTGTTACTTTTTCTTTAAAATACAAAGCTGTTGTTCTAATTGTTCAAATCTTTGAATTGTTCTAATTTTTGGCTGACGATTAAAAAAATATATTATCATTTAAATATGTAGTAGTGAGTAGTGTGTGGTTACTTTATAAAATAATACGTAAATTGTATGATAGTGACGTCCTATTTCTATGTTAAACCAAATTAGACTTTATCGTCATACGTTAGTGCTCAATGTTGCTTGACACTGAAACGCTTATGTTTAAAAAGCATATTTCAAAAATAATAAACATTACTAGCTGCACCCTGTGGTTTAAGTAGTCTGTGTGTTAATCCAGGGTGTCAGCTTCCTTCGTATCAAATATTATCAAAATTGGTTTGTGCGTGAAGAAATTACAAACATTCACACACACACCCTCACACCAACCTCTCACAAACTTTCGCCTGTGAGTAAGTGGGGTTTAAGTTTTTGAAGCTATAATATTATTTTTATTATGAGATAAGAATATAGTAGAAATAAAGTAAATATATATATATTTTTAAGTACCTATAAAGATAAAGATAAAGATAAAAATAAAGATAATTTATTTGCCAAACATGTGTTACAAGATATTAGTACATTCAATTTCGTCCAATCATGTTTACCATCACCGGTGTGCAAAAGTGGTCAGAAAGGCTATCATCTATACCTATGCTTGCTATACTATAATAATATACTAAATCTATGGACCTTTTATATAAACCAAAATCAAAAAAAATACAATTTATCAGATAAGAAATCCTTATACTATAATAACATTTATCTATCAAAAATGACTTAATTTTTTTCTTAAACAATGTAACATTTAATTCTTTATACTGTTTTGGTATTTTATTATATATTATCGGTGCCATACCTAATACACTATCATGTAATAAAGCAGTTTTGGATGGATGTATGCACAATTTGTCTTCACGTCGGTTTCTTTCTACTCTATCAGATAACTTAGGAAACAGGTGAGGATTACTTTTTACAAATATAGCTGTTTCCATTATATTTAATGACGGAAACTATAAAAATGGTTTTGAATTTCTGAAACAAAATTTAATAGTGAATAATTTTAAATACCTCCTCGAAAGTTGAAAAGACATCTTGGCAACCACATTCTTGGCAACTCTTAAAGTTACAAAGAAAAATGTAAAAGACACGTAAAACCGGCGGTTTTCTTAAAATTCTGTCAACTACCATATTTAGCGGTAATTTAAATATCATACGACATTTCAGCTTCATACTCGTTCGTGCCAAGATTTCTTTATTCGCCTTTTTTAAACAATACTTAATAGAGACGAGATTCCAGACTTTACTGAAACATTGCAATGTATACAAGCTGACTTTTTATTGGTTTTAGAAAAAAAATACGCGATGTTACCCGCATCTAAAGTAGCTTATGTGTTAATCCAGAGTGTCAACTTCCTTCGTGCCAAATTTTATTAATATCGGTCTAGCCGTTTGCGCGTTAAATAGTAACAAACATCCATCCATACTTACAAACTTTCGCGTTTATAATATTAGTAGGATAATAAATATATTCCTATATCCATATACATAATCCAAATTTGTGTATGACTTATGATAAAAAAGTTACGAAAATGATTTTCGATCGAGATCACATAGTAAGGCCCGTCCAAATCTGCCGCGTGACCGGCGTGACCCCGGATGAACTCCGGCTAGCCGGTCAGTGGCGGTAGTACTATTTGATCTCACGATTTTACTTTCGAGATTTAGTCAACATTTTTTGTTTCTAAATTTTTATTTTGACTAACTACATAGATCTTACTAACGATACTTATGAAATGGCCTTTGGCTCCAAATTCAATAAAAATCA
This sequence comes from Acrobasis consociella, assembly GCA_963555685.1. Lineage (NCBI taxonomy): Eukaryota > Metazoa > Arthropoda > Insecta > Lepidoptera > Pyralidae > Acrobasis > Acrobasis consociella. The sequence continues at coordinate 22,438,650 of OY743108.1, read as the reverse complement.
CCGGGTATGAGTGCATGTATATGTACATATGTAGATACTCAGAATTAATATAAGTATTACATACAGAACGGAATCTTCTAAAGTCCCGCGTAATGTGCGTCCCCGTCCCCTGTCCCCGCACCTCTCCCCCGTTTTCGTCTTGTCGAGGCGGCCAGGCAGACCCCTCAACACCCTCCACAAAGGTTTGTCGCACAACTGAAGTAAATTCATAATTTTCAATATTGAATCATCACTGCGCATGACATCATACCCTTTAAGGCCATACCCGAATTTTCCGGGGTCCAGTGGCGCCCCCATTTGAAATAAATCATGTGAAAGGAAACGGTGATATCATTTAAAATTTTGTCTTTACCAAACCCTAGATAACCCTTTTAACTATTTTATGAACTACCGCTTATAGTTTAAAGTGAGAACGTGAAGCTTTGGGTATGGCCTTAAAATAAGGTATTATTTCCCCTCATACATCCTTCTGCTAATGCCCTGGATATTGTGAAGTTCTTCTCTTCTTTTTATCGTGTGTGTTAGTGACTAACACTAGTGTCAGAGTTTTTAAACCGCCTTAAGGCCATACCCAAATTTTCCGGGGTCCAGTGGCGCCGCCATTTAAAATAAATCATTTAAAAGAAAACGGAGATATAATTTAAAATTGTGTCTTGATCAAGTTCTAGATACCTATTCAAAGTATTTTTTAAACTACTTTTTGTAGTTTAAAGTGAGAACGTGAAGCTTTTCTACGCACATTTGCGAAAAACGGCCACTTTTGGCTAATGTGCGTAGAAAAGCTTCACGTCCTCACTTTAAACTATAAACAGTAGTTCATAAAATAGTTTTAAGGGTTATCTAGGGCTTGATCAAGACACAATTTTAAATGATATCTCCGTTTCCTTTCAAATGATTTATTTTAAATGGCGGCGCCACTGGACCCCGGAAAATTTGGGTATGGCCTTAAAGGTCTCCGACATGGTTTTAGGTAACCAATGTCAAAGACAGTGACCGGGACCGACGGCTTAACGTGCCCTCCGAAGCACGGATCATCTTACTTATCGGACAATCAGGTGATCAGCCTACAATGTCCTAACCAAACTAGGACAACAACACAAAGTCGTTGCCCCTGCCGGGAATCGAACCCGCGACCTCCGGGGATGAGCCGAACGCTCTAACCACTACACCACGGAGGCAGTTGCATTGTGAAGTGAAATCATGTTTAACAAGGGTTGCATTTACATGATCAATTCAAAGGTATTATTTTTACAGAATAAAATAGTGTTTTTGTTTAAGTTAGAAGCCATCTACTAAGTACATTGTGCATTAAGTTTTGTATACCAGATAACACAAATACCTATATGTATGACAATTCGGAACAAACATTAAAAATAACCGTTTTTTTAGTTCGTAGATGTGTAAGTAAAGTACTTTAGATCAAAACTGATTATTAGATCTAACTATAAAAACATAAATATAATATAAGTGAGGTAAAAGTTTATTTGCCAGACAAAAAGCACCCTACGACACCATCTAGTGATGAGTGGCGGAACTACATAGGTATATCAAATTGATATCCCTTGCGTCATCTATTATTTTCCAGGTAAATTAAAAAACCCCAACTTTCAAGGGTTAACCCCAATAACTTTTAAAAGGCTAAACCGATTTTCATCAATCGATATCTATCTATCCGCTCGAGAGCTATGATACCAAAGACAGATTAGCGACAAACTTACACCAGCCCTCCTTTGTTGGGGCTTAAAAATATGTAAATATTATGAAGTATGCTAAGTTTATATGTGTATGTATTTTGATGCTACTTATAACCAAAGCTGAAAAACTTGCAACAACAATACTCACTTCAAACTCAGAAATTATCTTCCCTCCGACATAAAAAAGCAAAAACTTCGCCGAGAATACCGATACCGTTCCAACAAGCGCAAAAAAACGATTTCCTCTGCACTTTCTGTCTCCATTAAAGCTGTTTACTGCTGTCTCACCCAACCCCCGTCAGGAAAAACATTAGCACCTAAATACACCCTTACCTTATAAGACACTCCATCAAAAACCACGCCACAGTCTAACCAAATCTACACCCAAATACCAGTTCATGACGACCCTACTGACTGTTTGAAGTAGGTGATAATTCAAACTGTGGTAAAAGGTTTTCTTGTGTGTACAAGGATCGATCGTCTGTCCATTGCAAGTAAACAAAGAAAGTCGTTGAGCTTTAAGCTTCGGAAAGCCATTTATCAACGCCAGAAGGCAAATTTAGAAAGAGTGTTTTAAACACCTTTTCTCGCCTTAATTTGAAGAACGTTGACGGGTGAAGAGGTCATTTACTTATTACTATGCGGAGGAAATGAGGGTACTTTGTTAAACGAATTACTTTAAGGTTTGTTATATCTTTATCATAAAACAGTAAAATATATGTGTGTGTGCGTTGACTATATTTAAAAATAAAACAACTTGGGGCGATGGAGACATAGAAATAGAGTCGTCATCATCAGGTATTTTAGTCTCCACTGCAGGAGCACGACCCTCTCTGTACTATCAGAGCCATACTTGGTCAAAGCAGCCAGAGGACTTGGCCCACACTCTCCACGCTGGCCAGACGGGTTGGAGAGGTCTCATTGATGTTTATAAGCTTTGTTTAGCTTGTATTACCTAAGTCGCCTTCTACGATAATAGAAATAGAGTAAGAGTTTAAAAATATGTCTTTCTGTTTGTACACGCAAATCTCCGGAAATACTAGACGGATTCGAATGAAACTTTTTTTGTAATATAGCTGTTAAGCCTGGATAACATATAGGGTATAATTTATATTGGAAAATGGAACTGATGTAGAACCATAATGGTACAGCTAAACTGAAAGAAATATAAAAATGACGCCTTAGCAAAAGTTGTTCAGCCTGATGAGCATTTTCCGGAGTTATAAAATCCCCGCAAACGAAGTCGCGGGCTTCGGCTAGTCAAGTAATAAAAGTAACATAATGTGAACTACGACAATGTATTCCTTGATTTGTATCGCACATGACGGTTCCAAGTCGATACGGAATCGAATACGTGACCGCACGTCCGCTGGCGCGCGACATTGACAATATACGAGTACCACGGCGAGTATACCTTGAGCTGGTATTACGATCATATCTTACTTATTATATGCTTCTATGCTGGTCTGGGAGAAAAGAAACAACTTATAAACTAGCTGCTTCTCTTCCCGCGTAGATCGTGAAAGCCGATCGAGGAAATGGGCGAGATCTAATTCACGTTAATAGGCGACTAGCAACCTATTTCTACTTTGATTCTTTTTTCCACCATTACAAGTGGCCTTTAGGTCTTGCGACCCTTGGCTCTGTTTGCTTAGAGCCACAAAATCCAAAATGCTCGCTCTATCCCATTATACATAGAGACGATGTAGTGTATAATAATATATTATGAAGCGGTATAGTAAATTAAAAAGTAATTTATTTTCTCCATACAATACTTACATAAAAAAAGGCCGATTTTTTTTAAGAAGTTACCCATACAACTAAGAGTTACCTAAGTCCAGTCGACAAGTTCAAATTGGTGTTCAAATTGTAAAGGTGTTCCTTAAAATTAGAGCAAAGGCTAATCCGATTTAAAATAATGTCTAGAAAGATATATCAAAATGTTTTAGCAGCAGAAAAAAAAAACTTGAGAGGTGTCAAGGGACACCCGGATGGAACGAAGTTCGAGAGAGAGAGGGACAGACAGAGAAACACGCGCACGCCGCACGGTTTACAACTATAGCAAAAAGTGTCGTTACAACTTTTGGTCTTAATTTTTTCCGTCTTGCCCCCTTTCGCAACGCGCGATGAGGAATTTCGTTCCAAAAACACAAAAATTGTAAACGGATACGATGAAAGAATTAAGTTTTCTCTTATTACACGAACACTGTCGGTATAAGCGAAAATAAAAAAATCCAATTAAAAATACCTTTATTTGTTTTTTCATCTTGACACTTCAACGTTAATAATGAAATTAGAAGCGTGTACGTAAACATTCTAAGAGGCATAATTACGCACATTTCATTAAGAGGGATCACTTCAAAGCGATAAATATTTACCGTAGCTAATATATAAATTGCTAAATTATAGCGGATATTTAATGAACTCGCAGGAATTATCCACTTGCTGCTTGATTACGTTTTATGAATTTTCTCGGGTATAGCGAATTTCTTGCTTATTATTAAGTGTTCTGCTTAACAGATTTTCTCTGAAAATGTAAGGTACTTGAATTATGTATTTACATTTGCGCCGTAAGCCAGCTACTAATATGAAGAACCGCAATGTTCGCAAAAATATGCCCTATAAAAATTGAGAATCCGTAAAGAATTTTGTTGAGGATTCAGAATAATTAACGCTAAAAAATCCATTAAAAATTACGAAAAAAAAATTTTGCTACGATAAAATTGATGAATAAAGGGCCATAACTTCGTTAAATCTATATAAGGACTAACAAAATAAACTGAATTAAGTCCATGATACTCAACAACTTTCCCCAAGGAAGATAAAAAAATAAAATCAAATCAAATAATGAAACAGAGGCGTGTACGTAAACATTCTAAGAGGCATAATTACGCACATTTCATTAAGAGGGATCACTTCAAAGCGATAAATATTTACCGTTGCTAATAAATAAATTGCTAAATTATAGCGGATATTTAATGAACTCGCAGGAATTATCCACTTGCTGCTTGATTACGTTTTATGAATTTTCTCGGGTATAGCGAATTTCTTGCTTATTATTAAGTGTTCTGCTTAACAGATTTTCTCTGAAGATGTAAGGTACTTAAATTATTTATTCACATTTGAGCCGTAAGCCAGCTACTAATATAAGAACCGCAATGTTCATAAGTACTGCCTTATAAAAATTGGTAATCTGGAACAAATTTTGTTGAGGATTCAGAATAATTAACGATAAAAAATCCACGAAAAATTACCAAAAAAATTTTTGCTACGATAAAATTGATGAATATAAGGGCCATAACTTCGTTATATCTATATAAGGTCTAACAAAATAAACTGAATTCAGTCCATGATACTCAACAACTTTCCCCAAGGAAGATAAAAAAATTAAATAAAAATAAAATCAAATAATGAAATAAAAGCGTGTACGTAAACATTCTAAGAGGCATAATTACGCACATTTAATTAAGAGGGATCACTTCAAAAGCGATAAATATTTACCGTTGCTAATAAATAAATTGCTAAATTACAGCGGATATTTAATGAACTCGCAGGAATTATCCACTTGCTGCTTGATTACGTTTTATGAATTTTCTCGGGTATAGCGAATTTCTTGCTTATTATTAAGTGTTCTGCTTAACAGATTTTCTCTGAAAATGTAAGGTACTTAAATTATGTATTTACATTTGCGCCGTTACCCAGCTACTAATATGAAGAGCCGCAATGTTCGTAAAAATCTACCCATTAAAAATTGAGAATCCGTAAAGAATTTTGTTGAGGATTCAGAATAATTAACGCTAAAAAATCCATGAAAAATTACCAAAAAAAAATTTTGCTACGATAAAATTAACGAATATAAGGGCCATAACTTCGTTATACCTATAAAAGGTCTAACAAAATAAACTGAATTAAGTCCATGATACTCAACAACTTTCCCCAAAGAAGATAAAAAAATGAAATAAAAATAAAATCAAATAATGATATAGAAGCGTGTACGTAAACATTCTAAGAGGCATAATTACGCACATTTCATTAAGAGGGATCACTTCAAAGCGATAAATATTTACCGTTGCTAATATATAAATTGCTAAATTATAGCGGATATTTAATGAACTCGCAGGAATTATCCACTTGCTGCTTGATTACGTTTTATGAATTTTCTCGGGTATAGCGAATTTCTTGCTTATTGACCGAGCGAGCGAAGCGAGCGAAGCGTCTCAGTTTCGAGATTAGCCAAAAATTCTTTTGTCCGTCTGTCTGTCTGTCTGTCTGTCTGTCTGTCTGTCTGTCTGTTCTCGCCTACAGGTCGCATTTCTAAACCGATTGTCATGAAATTTTGTAAGCAGGCTCAGCAACTAAATACAATTTTTTTGTCGAGCCATTTTTTTGAATTTTTTCAAAATGGCGGAAATATGGGGGTTTGAAATTTTAAAACTGTCATATATCCGCCATTTCAAAATATTTTCAAAAATGTCATTTGACTTTTTTGTTGCCATTATAAAAACGCAACTTTTTTATTTGAACAACTTTTTTGTCTGAACAACTTTTTTATACGGTATACTTGAACGAGTTTAGGGTGACTCGCGAAGTCTAGCTGACTGAGCCGTAACGGATATACAATACAAATCTTCTTACAAAATATACTGAAACTATTTAAGGGTCAATTCAGTCCGGGTTACTGAACAACTTTCTTAAAATGCATATCTACCGTGGGAATCAAACCCACGACTTCCGAGTTACAAGGTCAATGTCTTGACCACTATTTTTAAGAAAAGAAGAAAATTGTTGAATGTTGAACATTTACTTTGTTGCGTACATTGAATACCATCTAGTTCACAAAAAAAAAAAAAACAATAGACGTCGCAAGAAAAATTTTTAAACTCGTAAAACTCGCTATGGGTTTTTTTTATAAGTTTACAAGATCGACTTGATTTTTCAGTCAACTTCTAGGAGGAAGTTATCAATTCGACATTTTTGTTTTTTTTTGTATGTTACTTCATAACTCCGTCAAATACGAACCGAATTAAAAATATATATGTTTCGTTTTAAAGAATGCATTGCAAGGTTGGTCCCATGTAATTTTTCTTAAGATCAGACAAAACATCTTGGAAGTGGAGACCGAAATTCTTCAAAAGACAACTGCAGCTCAAATATTAATAATACATTTGCATGCTCATATCACTTTCTAATATACACTGATTCTAATGATTCAATGTTTGTTTGGAAGAATTGCTTATAAGTTTCTTATATTTTTAATGAAAATCTGATGAAGGGTTTTGGATCTGGGGAATAAAACTCCGAAAAGAAAGACAGCAAGTCATGCTTAAAACCAATTTGTGAGTTAAAAAGGGCTTGGTGAATGGTGCATTAGGCACTGTTACTCAATTGGTTTACCCCCTGAATAATTGCTCCCCACCTACAGATTAGCCTTTGGTGATAATGAAGCAATTTGACACCTACACTGGGCCACATGGATCGGATCTGGATCACTTATTCCAGAACCCAATTCCGTGTTATATTAGCATGGGCAGTGACCATCCACAAATCGGGATGTTACTTCGTTGCCCTCTCTCGTTTTCGCCGACTAGCGGACATAGTTTTGGAGCCATTTAATTTAGACCGCCTCAACAGAATAGCTAAATGAAACTTCTTCTGTTAAGAATAGAGGAGGAAAAGAGATTGCATAAGCTAGCAAATGTAAGGGGTGGGCAATGGGTTTAGTAAGGAGGGGTATACTTCAATGGGGCTTATGCGTAAAGGATAGGCGGTAAGCCTATCTACTTTCTTCCCAACAGGTTTCAAAACCCTCAAGTGGCTTTTGCTAAGCCAGGAAAAAGATTAGGATATCGTTATTCCATGGTTGTAAAGTTATAAAGGCTCGCGAGGTCTACTGTTCTAACAGAACTACTAGTTATTAAGTGTTCTGCTTAACAGATTTTCTCTGAAATATAAGGTATTTGAATTATTTATTCACATTTGCGCCGTAAGTCAGCTAGAAATATGAAGAACCGCAATGTTCATAAGTACATAAAAATTGATAATCCGGAACGAATTTTGTTGAGAATTCAGAATTATAGCGCTAAAATCCATTACAAACTGTAAAAAAAATTGTTCTACGATAAAAATTGAATAGATTGTTATAGGCCATAACTTTGCTAGCCAGCTAGCGCGGTTACCGTGACGTCATGTCACTCGGACGGTCACACACACTTAGTAACTGGCCAATATGGCCATGCTCGTTTTTGTCACTAGATGGCGCCTTATTGTAATATTAAAACAAAATCTTTTATTCCTATTGTTTAAATCAAGTAGTACTTTAATTAATGAAATATGACTTATATAAAATGCAATAAATATTTTTAAAGCATATTCTAAAATTCCTTTGTAATTTTTTGCTAGTCATGTGTGCTGCCATCTCTGTGTGCCTACCCCGCAACTCCAGTTTTGCCTAGTTACGGGCCCTCCAATTGTTTCTATTGCGTTGGATATCTGTTACGTTAGTTATCATATTATCTTTGACATGGCGGTGCGCGAGCGCATGGGCACAGGACGGCTTTAATCCGACCGGTCGGTGTAGTAGTTGTGACGTCACAAAATTATTATTATTATTTATTTAATCATAATCAATTTTTACACTGTGTTTGATATTTGTTAAAATTTGTATAATTGACCGAGCGAGCGAAGCGTCTCAGTTTCGAGATTAGCCAAAAATTCTTTTGTCCGTCTGTCTGTCTGTTTTCGCCTACAGGTCGCATTTCTTAACCGATTCTCATGAAATTTTGTAAGCAGGTTCAGCAACTAAATAGAATTTTTTTGTCGAGCCAGTTTTTCGAATTTTTTCAAAATGGCGGAGATATGGGGGTTTAAAATTTTAAAACTGTCATGCATCCGCCATTTCTAAATATTTTCAAAAATGTCATTAGACTTTTTTGTTGCCTTTATAAAAACGCAATTTTTTTATTTGAACAACTTTTTTGTCTGGACAACTTTTTTATACGTTATACTTAAACGGGTTTAGGGTGACTCTAGCTGACTGAGCCGTGACGGATATACAATACAAATCTTCTTACAAAATATACTGAAACTATTTATGGGTGAATTCAGTCCGGGTTACTGAACACTTTTTAAAAAATGCATGTCTCCCGTGGGAATCAAACCCGCGACTTCCGAGTTACAAAGCCAATGTCTTGACCACTATTTTTAAGAAAAGAAGAAAATTGACAAATATTTGTTGCGTACATTCAATACCATATAGTTCACAAAAACACAATAAGTAGATGTCCAACAAAAATTTTAAATTCTTATAACTCGCTATGATTTTTTTTTCATAAGTTTACAAGATTGACTTAATTTTTTCTAGAATCGTATGACTTTTTGTTGTCTTGCTTGTTTAAAGTTTTGTTTAATTTGTTTAGTCGGTTAATTGTGTTTAATTGTCGTTTATTGATTGGATTGCTTGCTTGCTTTGCTTGGTAGTAGAAGATATAATCGCGAGGTCTAAGTTCGTGGCGAACTACTAGTAAATAATAAAGTAAAATACATAACATATCAGAATGAAATTACACTAGTCAAATATTGGTCATTTGACATGACATTGGTCTTTACCAAAAACCATGTCAGAGGCCTTTAGGGCGGTTTAAAAACTCTGACACTAGTGTTAGTCACTAACACACACGATAAGAAGAAGTCTAATATTATTATAATTGAAATTAAATTATAAAATAATCAAATCATACTATAATAACATTAATAATAATAGACTTTAGTAACTTTATGACAAAAAATGCATAATGAAACGAGGATCATTCAAAATATTAATTATTAAAGTAATATTCATTAAGAGTATTCTTAAACTATCACTTAAAAAATGCAAATGAAATAAGTGTAAAATAACAGAGAAAGAAAACGCAACGAAATATGGCAATTCAAAGAGAATTCAGCAAAAATCGTGATCAAACATTTACAGAAATGCCATACACATGTAGCGCATGTGTGACGTCATTACGTGCAAGTTCAACAAATGAAGCCTTTTGCGTCGAGTGATGAATTTACTGCCGGCCGGAGAGCAGTCGTGCTATTTTAACTTTATGAACAAAAATAAAGCAATTTCTTTTCTGGACATAATATCTAATAATAATGAAATTATGTTAAACTAAAAGCTATTCTTTTCTTATAATTTTTCAAAACGAGAAACCGACTTGATATCAGAACTACTTAACCAATTTTAATAAAAACCGACCTCAGTTCCAAACTACACAACACATTTTGATAAAATCTGTATGGGACCACCTCAGAAATATATTGTATTTTCCAAATAAATGATTTAAAGTGCGGATGAAGAAAAATATTTAATTAAATAAATAATGCGTGATCTGATGAAAGGCGTTAAGATAAAAAAAAACAGGCCAAGTGCGAGTCGGACTCGCGCACGCAGGGTTCCGTACCATTAGCTATAAAAATCAAGTTTGTTGTATGGGAGCCCCCCTTAAATATTTATTTTATTTATAGTATTTGTTGTTATAGCGGCAACAGAAATACATACGAGTAATTTGTAAAAATTTCAACGTTATAGCTATCGCGGTTCTTGAGATACACCCTGGTGACAGACAGACGGACAGACGGACAGACAGCGAAGTCTTAGTAATAGGGTCCCGTTTTTACCCGTTGGGTACGGAACCCTAAAAACGGGATATGGAAATTAGGTAATCGCATCGTCTATAGACATAATCCGCTATTTTCTAACAACTCAAATCAGATAGGTAACTACATTTGTCCAAACGTCAAAACAAACATTATTAATGGTATTTGTATGAAATACAGGCAAATGACGTCATAGTTTTTTGAAGTCAAATAGCGCTTTTAATATCAGATTTTTTTTTGCAATAATAAATCTAAAATTACATTGAAAATGGATATGATCATGCCAAGTGACATTATTTTGTTTGACCCAGAGGAAAACTCAATTCAGATTTTCACCCTCTATTAGCATTTGCGATCTTCGCGGGATGGAAAGCAGCTGGTATATTCCACGTATTTTTTTATCCCAGGTAATGTATGTAAAAAGAACATGTAATATCATTGAAGACTTAAAGTATCGAGTCTGCTCCGACCCACTCGTCATAATTATTGTAGCGATGAAAACTGCATATTGACATCAAACCACAATCGGTAACAACCAACTTTAAAATCAACACTATAAAGTTCACATTACCATGAACGCAAAATGCCTTTAATTTTTACAGAAAATTAACAGAAATTCGCCTTTACTGCTAAAGAGTTAAGGTTGGGAATGTTGTATGGTTGAGTAACGAGCAAAGTTCCCTTTTAATTTGTCGTAGCACAGTGTGATTTATTCTTTCAGTTGAACAGCTGCGGAGGTGATATTTCCAGTTTATTTAAGCGAGTAACGCGTTTTTTGCATCTTTGCGTGCATATGTAACATACTGCGTTTTATACTATATCAAGCACAAAAAATGACCTCATCGAAAAGTTCATTCAAATGGGCGGTACTTATATAACCGGCCAAGTGAGAGTTGAATGACGTTTCTTTACAGTTGTTAGGCCGATCAGTGGCTGCTGTGCTTCCGCGTCATAACGTAGATTGGACGTCAGTTGACGCTGCGTCATACAACAATAATTTATACAACTTTATTCATTTAATTACTATTTTTACTATTTTTACCTTCCTAATTACAACTTTATTTGCTAGGCAAATAAAAAAATCTGACTCTCAAGAACGCCACCTAGTAACGAGTAGCGAAACTACCGATATGACTTGACATCTTAGCATCTATTATTTACTAGTGAAAGCCCTGACTTTCATTGGTTAACCCCCAACAACTTTTAAACAGATGAACCGATTTTCATCAAACATAGCTATTACTTACCCACCGTAAGTGAACTTTATTTCACATAATAAAAACCGCACCGAAATCGGTCCATTCATTCGAGCGATTCGAGATTCATACGATGCCACAGAGAGACAGACAGACATTAGCGTCAAAACTATAATTATAACACCCCTCTTTTTGTCAGGGATTAAAAATACGTAGTTCTGTTTTGCAGGATGGGTTACCCTTCCATTCCTACCATATGCAACGTGGAAGGGACATCACCCGTAGTAAATCGAACCACGAGCTATAATAATAGATCATTATAGTGAAATTAAATTAAAAAATCAGACTAAAATTAAAAATAAATCGGCATTTCCATGCAAAAATGTGCTACCGCCCGGGCAATTTGTATGGGAATGTCGAATGTTTTTTTTTGTTTTTTATTCTTATCTTATTATCATTATAATCTTATGATCTAGTATAGCCTGTGGTTCGATTTATGATGGGTAAGTCCCTTTCACGTTATATAGTTAACTAGTAATGTAACACTTTTTAGCGTTCCGTAGTAAACAAGGAACCCTTGTAGTTTCGCCATGTCTGTCTGTCTGTCTGTCTGTCCGTCCGCGGTCCTACTCAGAAACAATAAGTACTAGAAAGCTGTAATTTGGCATGGATATGTATATTAATCATGGCAAAAAAGTCGTAAAATAAAACCTGGAATTTTTTTTTACGATAGCTGCCATACAATGAAAGAGGTAGTCAATATTTTTGAAGTGAAAAATTCTTTAGCGGCGTTGTGCTCTTTTTTTGAAATGGGTAAAAAAAATTAAACTCGCGTCAGGACAAGTGGCCTGATCGAAAATTCGTAAGACGGCGCAGGGCGCTTGCGCGAATGTTCGTGTGTGTTTATGTTACAGCTTGCTATGCGCATCCATGGATGGTGACAGCTGATGGCTCGACCGTCTGTGTAGTGGCCATACTGTTGTGTATTTGAAAATGATTTTGTTGAAAAGGAATTTGGTCATGCTTGTGACATTTGTGACAGACTGTGGTTCAGAAAAGATTTAAAATATTTTATACTGATAATTAAAGCAATTTGTGCAAAATTATTCCCTAACCATTCCAAAATATCAAAAATGCACAACGTTAATATTCAAGTTTTCACTTCTGCCGGCACTCCCAGAGTGCAACCCGTCGTTTTTTTTTTTACTTGACAAACACATTGTGTGAGGTATCGTCTTTCAAAAATCTTCTGAGCTTATAAACACCATTTTTCGATTTAGGGATCCGTTTCTGAAATATTTGGGTTTAAAGTTCAAATTTTTGTTGGAGTCAAGTAGGCGATCAACATATAAAATGTACTTGAATAATTAATCTTCATACAAATTCAATAGATAATTTTAGTTTTTAGACGTTTTTAGTGACATGAACTCAAAGTTGGCATTTGCATCTACGGAACCCTACACTGCGCGTGGCCCAACACGCACTTGGCCAATTATTGAAAATAGCTTCTCTTTACAGTATTTACCAGTCCACAGTTGGGCTAAAAGCTCTCCCAACAAACCGAAAACTGTCCCACTTTTGCGTTGAGTTATATCACATAAACTACCTCACACAATTCTAAACACGTTCGCCAAACACTTCTAAACACTGGTTAAAATAAACATGGGAACCAATTTGCAGTGCACATACAACACAGCATTAGTGGTGAATAAAAGCTGTTGCAGAGTGCACGGCGAAATGGCGGAAAAAGTGAAGAAAATAGCGTTTAGTACTCAGATTAGCGATTCGCTCGATCGAGCGTGTACTGTTCGCCGACTTTATTTAGATGATCTGGCGTTTGTGTGTATTTCAGATCTTTCCTTTCTATCCAGGTGTGTTCAGAGTCCATAAACATACTAATAAAAACGTAATCTAGATTTTAAAATTACACGTCAGATTTCGATAAAATTTCGCGTGACATCATGATTACCTACGATTTTAAACCAACCGTGATGTAAATCATTCCCGCTCCGAAACTTCGAAGCGCTGTATCTTCGTGAATTTTGAATACTTTTTGTAATTTCAAAGAAATCGCTCATAGGTACATTTTTCGCAAAATATGGACTCAGTATTGGATAATCTTTCAATGTAAATAATCCAGTAATCCAAAAATAAAGGACCGATAATTTTTCGTCGACTAAAAAAATAATATGGGTCCTTTATTTTTGGATAATCTTTTAATGTAAATAATCCAGTAATCCCAAAATAAAGGACCGACATTTTTTCGTCGACTAGACGAAAAAATTGGTTGCCTGTAAAGTCAGTATACGGGCGAAAGTTTTACGTGACAACGACTTTTTATGTCTGTCTCTCTCGCTCTTAGGCGGGCTAACCATGCCCGAGTGGAAGGGACGCGTGCCTCTCACTCGCTCTCATTGTGAGCGCATAACGTGAGCGGAGCGTAACGCAGTTTCTTGAAGTGTCACCCGGCAAACCAATTTATAAGACGTTGTCACGTCAAAAAATATGGGTCCTTTATTTTTGGGTAATCTTGTTGACAGACTAAATATAATCTTCTTCTTATCGTGTGTGTTAGTGACTAACACTAGTGGCAGAGTTTTTAAACCGTCTTAAAGGCCTCTGACTTGGTTTTAGGTAACGACCAATGTCAAAGACAGTGACCGGGACCGACGGCTCAACGTGCCCTCCGAAGCACGGATCATCTTACTTATCAGACAATCAGGTGATCAGCCTGCAATGTCCTAACCAAACTTGGAAAACAACACAAAATCGTTGCCCCCGCTGGGAATCGAACCCGCGACCTCCGGATATGAGCCAAAAGCTCTAACCACTACACCACGGAGGCAGTTAATATAGCTATATATAATAATAATATATCTTTGACCCAGTCCACATCCCTATTCCAAAGAAATTACATACATCTACGTTTTCAAATTCAAAATATAAACTAGAAAGAAAATATAAGGTTGTAGAAGTTTCCTATACTGATGGTCAAAAATAATAATATAAACTATATTCTCATTCAAAACAATATTTTGACTGTAAAAACATATGTGCGATTTCTTTGAAATTAACAAATTTTACCAAAATCTGACACGTCGTTTTAAAATAAAAGCTAGACTACGTTTGTACGGAACCGTCTGATTCTGTCTAAAGTCTAATTTTTTATTCCGTAGAATTTTGACATTTCATAAGTGTTGCTACTAAAAAAGTTCTCCAGCTAAAAAGGGAACGCGTATAAGGGCGATAAAAAATTTAATTCTTGATTAATTTTAATGTTTTACCAAGATAATGATACACTTTAAACTTTCTGGTATATTTAAAATGTTAAAACATTTTTTAATACCGAATTATCAAAGTTATATTTTTAAGTAATTTTAAGTCAGCAGGTTATTTTTCTTTCCCTGGCATCACTCCCTACTAACTCATGTATCATCAACCTTTTTAGCCAAAAGCTTATTAAATATTTTTTTTCGTAATCCATCAAGCACAAAAATTAAAAAATAAAGTATGCGGCCATCAGCTGTCACGTCATGACTGTCACATTGATTGTTATATTTGTTATGTTTCTGTTAAGTTTTTTCTTGTTGAAAAAAACTTTTTTCTTAACTGATTTAGATTAAATTTGATATGGAGATAGTTTAAGAACCTGGAAAGGACGTATAAGCCATTTACCCACAAATTTACCGCGGTGGAAAGCTTATTAGATTTATTTGTATGTATGTTGGTTAAATCAAATAATTTTCACAGTTGTTCGTATTTTATGTAGGTTATTCAACTGTTCCTGATGAAAATATTACTCGCTGTAAATCCCCTTTTGATTTGGAGTACCGCACTTAAATAAATGGTTACATTCACTAACAAATAAAATGTGTAGACTCAGATGTTCACACTCTTATTGAAATCTGGAATTTAATAAAAAATGGGCCCGGCCAAAAATGTTTATGATCTTTGATATGTCAAAAAATGACAGCTGTCAGAATTCTACGGAATTAAAAATCAGACTATAGGGTAAGGCATGGTATATAAAACAAGGTATACTCTTCCCGAGGTGGAACTTGCCTACGTCATGAAAGTGTTGCCACTGATTGTTTTTTTTAGTAAATTTAAGGACTTTCTCTATTAGTTCATGAATATTAAATAAAATATTAAGTAACTTAGCTATTTAGTATTTCGCGATTCCCGCGTGATTCATCAATTCAATATTTTATAAATTGATATTGTACGAGCCAAGCTCGCACATATCAGCTGCACGCGGCCACATACTATGTCGGTCGTGTGTCAGCTGTTTTACTTTACATTTTAAATTAATTTATATGAATCAAATGAGACACTATCGAGCAGCGATTGAGAAAGGACCCGTCACAACCAACTCTACACCATGTAACATATCAAGAATAAAAATCAGTTTCTACGTGAAAAAAAAAAAAAAAAAAAAACATGTACGAGCCAAGCTCGCACATATCAGCTGCACGCGGCCACATACTATGTAGGTCGCGTGTCAGCTGTTTTTACTTTACATTTTAAATTAATTTATATGAATCAAACGAGACACTATCGAGCAGCGATTGAGAAAGGACCCGTCACAACCAACTCTACACCATGTAATACATATCAGAAATAAATCAGTTTGCTACGTGACGTGGTCTTGTGTCTCCATAACATCATCAAGCAACATCATCATCTCTTCATGTATGGCGCGGGCCTAGGTGACAACCAAAGCCTGCGTCGTACATAATGGTCCTTCGGGCCGGATAGATTTCGGGCCCCTTTGCGATACCTAGCGAATCGGTTCACTGGCCTCCCACAAGCGGGTCTCACCAGTTGAATTGAGAAGGCGCATATATCGCAGGGGCGCGAATACACCGAACATTGCGTACGGTGCAGGCTTTGGTTGTCACTTAGGCCCGCGCTATACATGAAAAGATGATGATACTGATGATGGTATGAAGACACAAGACCACGTCACGTAGAAACTGTTTATTGTTGATCTTACATGGTGTAGACTTGGTTGTGACGGGTCCTTTCTCGATCGCTGCTCGATAGTGTCTCATTTGATTCATATAAATTAATTTAAAATGTAAAGTAAAAACAGCTGACACGCGACCTACATAGTATGTGGCCGCGTGCAGCTGATATGTGCGAGCTTGGCTCGTACAGATATAATGGATTATTAATTCGAAATTGGTATATAAAGTTCAAAAAAGCATTACGCTTGGGTAATTCAATTTCACACAGTGGCAACTTATCAAACTGATGATGTAGTCAAGTTCCACCTACGTCATCATCTGTCACGGGAAGAGAATATCTTGTTTTATTGTACCATGGGGTAAGGGAACTCTTAACACTGGTGTCTTCTCTAGGTCTCTGCTGGTGCATAGATTCAGAAGTCACATAGATACGGCGTACTGTAAAATGCGACCAAAAATGAATTATTGTGACCTTAAAAGGGTTAACATAAAGGGTTGTATTTGACTCAAGGCGACATAGTGTATGACAATATTTAAGCATGCCAAAGAAACATACATACATTTGAAAAACATTAACTGTTTTCTGGCCAAGTACCTAAGCGGTAATAAGTTAGGTAAAATCTTGAGTCGCTCCTCTAAACACACGCACTATACCCTAGTTGGAGCTGCAAGCTTCATACAACACTTACAAGAATAAGCGGAAAGTAATGGCTCCATTCGAACGGCCATTTTGTTTTGAGCGCTTTTTAATTAAAAACTGGTGGAAGGCAGCATTGAATTTTATTTTAACATTTTTATGGCATTTCATAAATGATTACTATTTACCAAACATCCTCTAGTGAAAAATATTTTAACATTTTTGCAAGAGTGATTCTTGTTTTGGTGAATACATTCGTTTATTTTTCACCGACTAGGTTGAGATTAAGACGATCATCATCAGGGCAAATGCAAAGATTGCTGCGAAAATGATGGGTTCCCGCTCCTAGCACTCGCCCTAATAATGATCGTTTAAAAGGACTATAAAGTAATAACCGTTAAACAATACTTATTTTGTCCCTCGTTAGTTATTTTATTTGCTATAGGCAAACAAAAAACACCGCAATGACACCATCTAGTGATAAGTGGCTGTACTACATAATATACTTATATCGTAGCGCCATCTATTATTAGTCTGGTAAACCCCCAAATTTGAAGTGTTATCACCTAAAAATTTGAAAAGACGGAACCGATTTTCATCAAACATGGCTAAGAACCAGCAAGGGAATTTGCTTAAACGTAACGTAAATCTTTGGATAGGTTTGAATATACTTTAAAAATATTAATTGCATATAATATAAGTCATATTTATTAGAGTATTATAAGAGTACTACTTCATTTAAATAATAGTAATAAAAGATTCGAATGTTCTAATTATAACCTACTAGCTGTGCCCATGGCTTGTGGGCTTCGCTCCCCGGTGGAAATTCAGGATAAAAACTATCCTATGTACTTCCCTGGGTATCAAACTATATCCATATCAAATTTCATCTAACTAGGTTTAGTGGTTGAAGCGTCACTTTACGCTTCAACCTTTAATATATAACAAACAAACAAATATACAAACTTACTTTCGCATATATAATATTATATAGTAGGAAGTAGGTTAACGCTATCTAGTGACAAGAAAGAGAAACAGCTATGTTTATACAGCGATGGGAAGGCAAACTCGTCTCAACTAATCGCAGGGACAAGAGCCGGCCCCTGTATTGACACCAGCAGCTCTCGTGACGAGGGTGTGCCATTAAAAGTTAGATTAGTGACAAATTCCCCCGGATCTGGCAAATTATTGAACTTTGCCGTCTTCACTCTTGAACCGCGCTTAGATGTTTATATGTTTATTAAATCTTTATTGACGATAATGGTACAAAAGGTGGACTTAATGCTCATGCATTTTCTACCAGTCAGCCTTTAGGAAAAATAGAAATAAATTTATTAGCGACTATATTATAAACGTATAATATACAAACATACGTAATATCTATACATAAGTAAAGGTTCAATAGCTATGCCCGTTGGTTTCGCTCCCCGTGGGAATTTCGGGATAAAAACTATCTCCTATGCCCTTCCCTGGGTATCAAACTATATCCATATCAAATTTCATTTAACTACTTCACTCTTGAACCACGCTTAGATATTTATATATTTATTAAATCTTTATTGGCGATAATGGTACAAACGTATGCATTCTCTACCAGTCAGCCTTTAGGAAAAACAGAAATTAATCTATTCGCGGAAAACAATAAAAAAAACAGAAATTAAAATATTATAAACATACATGTACAATACACAAACATACATATTATTTATACATACATTCATAAACATACACTAGCCGAAGCCCGTAACTTCGTTCGCGTGGACTTTAAGAATCCGTTCAGTATTTCCGGAGACTAGCGTTTACAAACAGACAAACAGACAGTATTTTCTTTAAATTCTTACTCTATTACTATGCCTCCATCGCCTCAAAAATTTTTTTTGGAAATATATTCAAAGTACAGATTTTTTTATTTACTGTTTTATTATATGTAATATAGATACCGCCATCTAGTGTCAAGAAAGAGAAACAGCTCTGTTTATACAGCGATGGGAAGGCAAACTCGTCTCAACTAATCGCAGGGACAAGAGCCGGGCCCCTGTATTGACACCAGCAGCTCTCGTGACGAGGGTGTGCCATTAAAAGTTAGATTAGTGACAAATTCCCCCGGATCTGGCATATTATTGAACTTTGCCGTCTTCACTCTTGAACCGCGCTTAGATGTTTATATGTTTATTAAATCTTTATTGACGATAATGGTACAAACTTATGCATTCTCTACCAGTCAGCATTTAGGAAAAACAGAAATTAATCTATTAGCGGAAAACAATAAAAAAAACAGAAATTAAAATATTATAAACATAAATGTACAATATACAAACATACATATTATTTATACAAATATTTATATTCATACACTAGCCGAAGCCCGCAACTTCGTTCGCGTGGACTTTAAGAATCCGTTCAGTATTTCCGGAGACTAGCGTTTACAAACAGACAAACAGACAGTATTTTCTTTAAATTCTTACTCTATTACTATGCCTCCATCGCCTCAAAAATTTTTTTTTGGAAATATATTCAAAGTACAGATTTTATTATTTACTGTTTTATTATATGTAATATAGATAGCGCCATCTAGTGTCAAGAAAGAGAAACAGCTCTGTTTATACAGCGACGGGAAGGCCAACTCGTCTCAACTAATCGCAGGGACAAGAGCCGGCCCCTGTATTGACACCAGCAGCTCTCGTGACGAGGGTGTGCCATTAAAAGTTAGATTAGTGACAAATTCCCCCGGATCTGGCATATTATTGAACTCTGCCGTCTTCACTCTTGAACCGCGCTTAGATATTTATATATTTATTAAATCTTTATTGACGATAATGGTACAAAAGGTGGATTTAATGCTTGTGCATTTTATACCAGTCAGCCTTTAGGAAAAATAGAAATAAATCTATTAGCGACTATATTATAAACATACCTACAATAAACAAACATATATGTAATCTATACATACATAAATTTACGAACACTAGCTGTGCCCGAGGGCTTCACTCCGCGTGGAAATTTCGGGATAAAAAGGCCTCAATCTCCTCTCCCGAGTCTCAAACTATATCCATACTAAATTTCATCCAAATCGGTTCAGTGCTTCAAGCGTGAAGAGGTAACAAACAAAAAAACAAATGTTTAAACTCACTTTCGCAATATTAGTAGGAAGTAGGAATAGTAGGATAGGATAATAGTACAAAAGGTGGACTTAATGCTAATGCATTCTCTTCCAGTTAGCCTATAGGAAAACCTGAAATAATTATATTACTGTATTATCTATACATACAGAAATATAAGAAGACTAGCTGTACCCGCGGGCTTCGCTTCCTTTAAAACTATCCTTTGTCTTTCCCTGGGTATCAAACTATATCCATATCAAATTTCATCTAACTAGGTTTAGTGGTTGAAGCGTAAAGTGGTAACAAACAAACAAATATACAAACTCACTTTCGCATTTATAATGTTAGTAGAAAGTAGGATAACGCCATCTAGTGACAAGAAAGAGAAACAGCTCTGTTTATATGGCGATGGGAATTCAAACTCGTCTCAACTAATCGCAGGGACAAGAGCCGGACCCCTGTATTGACACCAGCAGCTCTCGTGACGAGGGTGTGCCATTAAAAGTTAGATTAGTGACAAATTCCCCCGGATCTGGCATATTATTGAACTTTGCCGTCTTCACTCTTGAACCGCGCTTAGATGTTTATATGTTTTTAAAATCTTTATTGACGACTAGCTGATGCCCGCGACTTCGTCTGCGTGGACTTTAGGACACCGGCATATAAGCATGGTCATCAGGCTGAAAAACTTTTGCTAATGCGTCATTAATGTATAGATATTTCTAACAGTTTAGCTGGACCATTATATTTATGCATCAGGTGTTCCAGATCTTCGAGTTTTATACCTCAACAATAAAAGTTCATCATCGTTCATCAGGCTGAATAACTTTTGCTAAAACGTCATTTTTATATTTCTTATTATAGTTTAGCTGGACCATTACGGTTCTGTATCATATGTTCCATTTTCCAAAATCAATTATAGCTTTTATGTTGATAAAAAAAATTTCATTCACATCCGTCCAATATTTCCGGAGATTTACAGTCTCCATCGTTCCATTTTTTTAAATATATTTAATGTACAGATACATTTTTTTACTGTTTTATTATACGTAGAGACCATTATGTTTTTGAATCAAGTGTTCCAGACTTCGATTTTTATACCTCAACAAAAAATGCTCATCAGGCTTAACTACTTTTTTTGTCTCAACAAAAAAAATTCATCAGGCTGAACTACTTTTGCTAAGGCGTCCTTTTTATATTTCTTATAATTTAGCTGGACCATTATGGTCCTACATCATGTGTTCCAGATCTTCGATTTTTATATCTCAACAAAAAATGCTCATCAGGCTGAATTATTTTGGCTTAGGCGTTATTTTTATATTTCTTGTCGTTTAACTGGACCATTAAGGCTCTGCATCAGATGTTCCATTTTCCAAAATCAATTTTAGCCTATATGTTGCTCAGACTTAACAGCTACATAACAAAAAAGTTTCATTCGAATCCGTCCAGTATTTCCTGAGATTGGCGTGTACTAACAGACAAACAATCGCCCGTAGAAAAATTATCTTTAAACTTTTAATGATGATAACTTTTTTATCTGACTACAGATTTCGATGAAACAAAGCCTATATGTTGCTCAGGGATGAGCTTAATCTTTTAGTGAAAGCCGCGTAAAAATCTGTTAAGTAGTTTTAAAGATTAGCGAGTACATACAGACAGACAGACAGACAAAAAATCCAAAAAATCTTTTTTGTGTTCTGTTACTCTTTTCTTATCGCCCACATCCATTTTTTGTAACTTTTATCAAATGTACAGACACGCGGTTTCTACTGTTTTATTATGGGTCCCCTATTTGTTTTCGAAATTTGTTGATCCGATTTTCATAGTATCGAACACTGTGTGCCGATAACTCAGTGATGCGATGTTTTACTCTATCGATGCTTTAAAGGCGCGATGTAACGTTCATGCGAAAAATTATGTTCCGATACACCTTACGGCGATAGCTCATTGCTTCGGTAATTTATTAGTTCGATAGCATCGTAGCCCGAAACGCCTACTGATGTGTCTGTCAAATAGGTTATTGGAAAATGGAACACCTGATGCAGCACCATAATGGTCAGCTAAACTATAAGGAATATAAAAGTGACGCCTTAGCAAAAGTATTGTTCATTACCATGCAAACTACCAGCGAAAATTGGTTTGAACGAGATCTAGTAAGAAGTTTTTTTTAATACGTCATAAATCGTAAACCGCAAATTACCTTTCATTCAATCAACTCAAATCTATACATATAATCTATACATATAATAAAACAGTAAAAAAAGTGTGTCTGTACATTAAATATATTTCCAAAAAAAATATTGGGGGCGATGGAGATGTAGTAATAGAGCAAGAATTTAAAAAAAATGTCTGTCTGTTTGTCTGTTTGTCTGTTTGTCTGTTTGTCTGTTTGTCTGTATGTCTGTTTGTCTGTTTGTCTGTTTGTACACGCTAATCTCCGGAAATACTGGACGGATTCGAATGAAACCTTTTTTCTTACATAGCTATTAAAGGTGGGCAACATATAGGGTATAAATGATTTTGAAAAATAGAACGCCTGATGCAGAACCGTAATGGTCCAGCTAAACTATAAGAGATATAAAAATGTCGCCTTAGTAAAAGTTGTTCAACCTTATGAGCATTATCCAGAGACATAAAGTCCACGCGAACGAAGTCGCGGGCTTCGGCTAGTAGAAAAATAAAATAAAACATACTACAAAACTTATATTATGTTACTTGCGGAACCCTTGGGCGAGTCCGACTCGCACTTGGCCGCTTTTTAAATCATCAACTTCCAAGAAACTTATTATAGACCAGCCGAAGCCTATGACTTCGTTCGCGTGGACTTTATGACTCCGAAAAATGCTCATGAGGCTGAACAACTTTTGCTAAGGCACCACTTTTATATTCCTTATAGTTTAGCTGACCATTATGGTTCTGCATCAGGTGTTCCATTTTCCAATATCCTATTTGACAGACACATCAGTAGGCGTTTCGGGCTATGATGCTATCGAACTAATAAATTGCCGAAGCAATGAGCTATCGCTGTAAGGTGTATCGGAACATAATTTTTCGCATGAACGTTACATCGCGCCTTTAAAGCATCGATAGAGTAAAACATCGCATCACTGAGTTATCGGCACACAGTGTTCGATACTATGAAAATCGGATCAACAAATTTCGAAAACAAATAGGGGACCCTTTTATTATATGTATTGATAATGGTACAAAAGGTGGAATAAATGCTTTTGCATTCTATACTAGTCAGCCTTTAAGAAACGAATCTATTAGCGACTATATTTGTCTGTTAAATCTTTATTGCACATAAACACAAGACACATAAATACAAGTAAGAAGTAGAAAACAGTACAAAGGCGGATTTATCCCAGATAGGGATCTTTTCCAGTCAACCTTGAATTAAGAGGACAATTTACAACACAGGGTATAGATAGTGGGTACAATATACATAAAACAAAAAACAGAATCCTATTAAACCTAGTAGTACAGAAAGTAGTGTACCCAATGTGTGAGAGGTGCAAATTTTAGTATATTATATACATACAATAAACAAACGTACATATTATCTGTACATACATAAATATAGGAAGACTAACTGTGCCCGCGGGCTTCGCTTCCTTTAAAACTATCCTATGTCCTTCCCTGGGTATCAAACTATATTCTATATTATTTATATCAAGTCATATCAAATTTCATCTAAGTAGGTTCAGTGGTTGAAGCGTGAAGTGGTAAATAACAAACAAACAAATATTCAAACTTACTTTCGCATTTATAATACTAGCTGTGCCCGTGGGCTACGCTCACCGTGGAAATTTCGAGATGAAAACTATAATATGTCCTTCTCTGAGTATCAAACTATATCCATATCAAATATCATCTAACTAGACCATTCGCGACTAACTCACTAGGTTTAATGGTTGAATTGTGAAGTTAGAACAAACAAACAAATATAGCTACAAACTTACTTTCGCATTTATAATATTAGTAGGAAGTAGTATATGTCCTTTCACGTTGTATATCACGCTCACGTCTGTTTCGGCCTTAACTGCATAGAAATCCCCTGGCTCCTTGCCGGTTGAAATATGGCGCCCAAACGTATTCAATTTAAAAGTTAGCTTTGTAGCGACTTCTCCAGATAATTCCTTGGGTATCAAACAATATCCATATCAAATTTCATCTAACTAGGTTTTGAAGCGTGAAGTCAAAACAAACAAACTAATATAGGAACTTTACTTTTGCATTTATAATATTATATGGAAGTAGGATATGTCCTTTCACGTTGTATATCACGCTCACGTCTGTTTCGGCCTTAAATAAAACTGCATAGAAATCCCCTGGCTCCTTGCCGGTTGAAATATGGCGCCCAAACGTATTCAATTTAAAATTTCGCTTTGTAGCGACTTCTCCAGATAATGACCGAAAATGTTCAACACGGGGTCCTCTGGGACGCTGTGGCCGCTTTTCCGGTCGCAGTGCAATAAATATTATTAAAGGATTCACAGAAATGGGTTTGATAGCTAGATTTTCACTTAAATTGGTTGAGTTCAGTATGGATTTTTATTACATCTATCTATATTTAACCTAACTAAATTTTCCCGGGTCTAGTGCTACCCTCATTTGAAATAAATCATTTAGAGATATGATTTAAAATAGTGTCTTTACCTTGTGCCTTTCTGTAACGAACCCCAATAACGTAAAAATGTTATTTTTGTATCAAAACGTTGACGTTGTACTTCAGCGCGCGGTATTCAAATACCAGCCCTATCAGCTGTTTAACATACCGTCAATGTTCCGGTGTCGCTGCATTTCCGGTTCCCAAATGACCCCCTTATCGGCGTCCACTTCCTCTCGATATACGACAGTCGGTAAAATAAATAGGTTTCGCACATATGCACTCCCAAGGGTAGACTGGGACAGTGTCAGTGTGTGTGAAACAATACTCCTTTTCAATCTATGCAAATAAAAACAGTAAAAAAATGATTCTGTACTTTGAAAATATTTGGGGCGATGGAGACACAGTAATAAAGAAAGAATTTAAAAATTATGTCAAAATTCTGACTGTTTGTTTGTCATTTTGTCTGTTTGTATACGCTGTAACGTTGCAATAAGCTGCATCCTTCATATTCTTACCCACCCCCTTTCTATCATTTCATTATCTTCAAATTTTATTTCCAAATTTCAAGATACATTCCTGGCTCATCATTCTGACTCATTCTTCTATCACTTCTAATACGATTAACATCTCAGCACTTGTACTTTCTTGTATCAGTTCTATTATTTAATATATAAATTTATTTATCTTCTTCTAGTAGTCTCTTTAAGATAAGATAAGATCAATTTTCTTCATTGCACCAACTAAGTATGACAATAATCAAAAGTACATTTCAAATATAGTAGGTACAAAGGCGGACTTATCACTAAAGTGATTTCTTCCAGCCAACCTTTGAGTAAAGAAGACTATAAAAGATGTGGGGGAGTTGGCACAGTTAGAGTATTACAGTGTAGAAAGATACAAGTCTCTTTCTCTACGACCTCTGGATGGATTCGAATGAAAATGTTTTATTATAATATAGCAGTTAAGCTTGAGCAATATAGCGTATAATTGATTTCGGGAAATGGAATACCTGATGCAGAACCATAATGGTGCAATTAAACTATAAGAAATATACAAATGATGCTTTAGCAAAAGTTGTTCTGCCTGATGCGCCTGCCTGCGCATTTTCCAGAGTCATAGAGTCCATGCGAACAAAATCGCGGGCTTCGGGTAGTATAATAATATAATAAATGACGACCTCCGTGGCATAGTGGTAACTACTGGTCTGGGTTCGATAAATTTTATTCGCCTTCTAAGACATCCACGGGAGGACTTAGAGTGGCCCTATTCTACTCTGCCGGAAACCACTCGGCAACTTAACAATGTATACCTAACTATGTGTTTATAATAAATAAATATATAGGGACAAATTACACTGATTGAGCTAGCCCTAAGGTAAGTTCGAGACTTGTGTTATAGGATACTAACTCAACGATACTATATTTTATAACAAATACATATATAGATAAACATCCAAGACCCAGGAAAAATTGAAAAAGGCCATTTTCCAACTTGCCCTGGCTGGGGATCGAACCCAGGACCTCCGGGTTGGCGGTCTAGCGTGTTGACCATTACGCCATGGAGGTCGTCAAAAGGTTTATAATATTATCGTTTTGTTATCAGAGGTTTATTACTACACAAAGTTATCAATTAAAGTGAAAACCCACTGAACTTGGAAAATTCGAAAACAATTCTATTAGGTATTTAGTACTTCCATGTTATCAAATTATATAGTTAGAAATGTTAGTAACTAATATTTTGCCCTAATCAATACTTCGATAACGCTTATTATATTTATCAATGCACTAAATAAATTAGTATTAAAAAAGTATAATGGCTAAAACAGTTGTAAAAATAAACTGACACTGTTCGCACGTTCTTGCTTTTTGAGCTGGTTCGTGAAGTTTAAAATCAAAATTTTATAAAATATAATTAAAGTAAAAAATAATAATAAATAACACAACATTTTGTAGTATTATTAAAAGTGAAATGGATGAAAAAGTGCTACATATATCAAATCACTGTAAGTACTTACCTAAGAAATACTAATTAAACTAATAATATCAATAAATTTTATACTTCATATACTTTTATCAAAAAATCTATTGAATATTTTATAAATAGTTACATAATAATTAAATATACATGGTGTATATATGTAACCTTGCCACTAAACAACTTTCTCCAATTAAAATCCTATCCTACTTCCTACTTCCTACTATCCTACTTCCTACTAATATTATAAATGTGAAAGTGAGTTTGTATATTTGTTTGTTTGTTAACACTTTACGCTTCAACCACTAAACCTATTTAGATGAAATTTGATATGGATATAGTTTGATACCCAGGGAAGGACATAGGTTAGTTTTAATTCCGAAATTTCCACGGCGACCAAAGCCCACGGGCACAGCTAGTAGGAAATAAAAATTGGACTTCCAATACTAAATGGATTAGATTGATTACCAGTTTTGTATGGGGAATCTAGTTTCTTTTCATATATGTTTTTTTTATATCCCGTAAGACTGATAACAGTTTTTTTTCATATTTCGAAATGTTCTTTCGTAACAGTTGTTCAGAATAAGTACTTTCGAAAATTTAGCCAGGTTACGAAGGTTAGGAAACGCATATCCGCACTTTCAGCCCTGCCATATTATTCAATTTTATTTCCAGGTTTTACACAAACATGCGTGGTCGGCTGATTTGGGAAGATAACTGCAGAAATATAACATCTTCTGAAAAAACGGAGAAAAAGAATATAGTGAATCATAAGAAAAAATTTAACAAGAGAGCTACCAGTATTTTATAGAATCACAGAGGGTGGAAACAGATTTTAAAATTACTTAAATGACAATGAAAAATTTTGAATATGATACTTTAAGTGAAAATGTATACATAGTATTGACTGTGATACAATGCTTAGGGTTCCTCCTGTTACTCATAATTTGGACTTCAAGTCCGGGATGGCGGTCTATCCAGAACTATATCGGTTTGTGTCAAATCTTATTGGGGATTTTGCATACAATTCATCGTTTTTTGGATGTCTACTTAGATTATTATTACAGCAGCGAGTACTACTTTTTCGACTATCTCTCATTACACGTCTGTTGTTCATTTTGCAGTGTGATAATCGCACACGTAAAACTTTCTTTCGTAACAATCATCACCCCCTGGCCACAGCCCACGGAGGCGCGGATTGCGGCGCGGATTGCGGCGCGGCAGGCGGTGAGCGGCGAAAACAAATGGTAGGGAATGTATGGAGCATGCCACAGCTGCCGGCGACGCGTATTGCGGCGCGGCGTGCGGCGCGGGGTGAGTCGCGCGGCACTCGGCCGCGCGACGGGCGGATGAAACAAATGTATGCGCGAGTATCGAGGTGGCCACAGCTCGGCGCGGCGTCAGCGGCGGCAGCGGTGGACGTAATCAGCGTCGCGCGACCGAAACAAATAATTTTGTTTTTACCGCGCGTTGAGCTCATATAAATACCGAATACGGAACAATTTATAAGTGAAATACTGAGTAGACCAGCATCATGGATGTCAAAAAATTCACATCATAAATATAGGCAAGTTTAAAAAAAATTATGGATCGAAAAAAAAAACAATTCCCTTCTATTTTAATAGTTAGCTGTTCTCTAAATACGTCCACCGCTGCCGCCGCCGCTGTCGCAACATGCGAGCTGTGGCATACCACCGCACACCGCGCCGCACGCCGCGCCTCCTGCCGCACCGCGATCCGCACCGCCAGTGGCTGTGGCCAGGCCGTAAGAGTCGCAGACGCAAAGCTAAAAGCCACGACTTTTGTATGCGGAATGTTCGTCATTATTAAAATTATTATTTGGATTTCACTTAAAATTATTATTTTTGCGATGGATAATTTAAACGAGACTCTGCCTTATTTGTACTATTTTTACAGTTTGAAAATGTACAATCTTCATTATATTTATATGACAAAATATTTTATGACAAGTTGCATTCTTGGTATTATACTGATCTTTAATTTCATCACGTATATCCATGTATCCCTTTCTGTCATGTTTTCTTCTTTAAGGCGTCCAAGTTTAAGACAAATGGTGCCTTTGATTGGAGTGGCAATCACTTGTGATCTTATATTGATCATCAACTGTGGCCTCGTCATGTTTTCTATTATCGATTTACACTACAAAGAAAGAAATGTCATACTTGCATCTTTAGTAAAATTCTATACGAGATTTAGAATGATGCCTGTTATATTATTTCTTTTATTTAAGAAGTCAACTAGAGACGTTGTTAAAGTGTATTTCAGGAGAAAATTGAATGTCTGGAGGGCCAGGCATGGGGCTTTGAATTAACATGATTTATGATTTTTCTTGATATACTTACACTTATTTCTATCTATATATGCAGAATACAAGGCATAGAGAATGGTACTACAACTAAGTGATTTATGAAAACCAATAAAAAATAAAATTAGGATAGAAATTCACACGCATAGCAAACGAGCATGCGTTAAATATTTTCACAAATAATCAGCAAACAAAATGAATTTTGCTATTAAAATTGTATTTGTAATAATGTTATACACCGATTTAAAACTATTTAGTTGTAATTGCAATGTTTATGTGATGATTTCTCAATAATTATTATCATTATCATCAGTTGTTTGAGCTAACGTGTCGCGTTTATAGTATGTGCTGTAGTAATTATTATTTTACTTTGTACTCATGTAACATGTTAACCTTTTTGACATAAATAAATTAATTTATCTATTTTTATTTCCTTTCGTTTCGTATCTTATTTATGTTCGTTACACCGCACATAGACGGAGAAGATAGATGGAGTAGAGTGCTGGCGGAGTGGTGGCCCCTAGATGGTAAAGGTAGCGTGGGTCGTCCGAGAGCTAGATGGGTTGATGGGGGAAGTGTCGGTGCTACGTTGCCGCTCTCCCTGTCTTCCGCGGCCAAGCGGTGCCGCACCGCGTTTGCGGCGAGAGGTAAGCGGCGGAGCCTTACATCTTCTCCGTCGCTGGGAGCCGGTTTATCTGGCTCCCATGGGCCCACAGGCGGTGGACTGCGTGGGAGTTAGCCGCCTCTCAATTGGCCCGAGGAGGTACGGCGCGTCCGTGAGTTCCGCACGCGCCGACTTGGTAAGTGGGGGGGCGCTCAGACGCCCCCGAGGAGGGGCCGCTACGGCGGCCAGCCGCGCCGAAGTTCGCGGTTGTATTTCCTTTCCCGTGTCCCCGGCAAAGGCGGTTGAGGTGGAACTCCGGAGGTTTTTTAGTGGGTAGGCACGTCACTCTGGCGTGGAGTCCCACATAACCCGACAGCCTCCCCCGCAGGCTGATGGGTATCCGTAACAGGGATATTTCCTCCGTATATAAAAAAATAAAAAATAAATAAAAAAAAGGCTTATTCCCAGCAGTGGGATATGGAAGGCTGGTGATGATGATGATGATGATGCACATCTACCTTAGCATTCTCATCTCCGCCACATCATCTTATGCTGCTTTTTCTTTTTAGTCGTCCGACATTCCGCCTATACAGCAAAGCAGGTCTTTTTACGGTCTTATAAATCTTTCCCTTAAACCGCAATGGGAGTCGCTTATCACAAGCTGTTCCTGTGACTTGTTGCCACTTAAGCCATCCGGTATTTATCCTCTTGGTGACATCTTTATCTACGTCTTCATTGCTCTGCAAGATTGAACCAAGGTACATAAAGTCCATGCAAACTGGCAGAGGCGTTATAGATGTTGACAGTTGTGGCGCTGGAAGTTCCCCAACATCGCAGAATATGTATTCTGTTTTTGATCGGCTCATTTTTAAACGTCATCTTCCAGTTTGTCCAGTTTGTCTTGGATTCTTTCCCCTTCTTCTATTAGCACGACGTAATCTGCAAATAACATACACCAGGAAGCGTCAAACTGTATGCCAGATTTAGGGTATCCATCACCAACACAAACAGGTAGGGACTCAACGCAGACCCTTGATGTAGACCCACTCCATCCCCAAACCTGTCTGTTACTCCTGCTGTAAATCGAACCTGCGTGCCCGCTCCCTGGTGGTCTTGGATTAACCGGTATATACATACATACATACTATCACGTCTTTATCCCTAACGGGGCAGACAGAGCGTTTTGGGTCTTGCGGTTCTATGCAGAGCCCAGGGCCGCAAGACCCAAAAGCCACTTTAAGCGTCATGGTGGGCGAGAAGATGGAAAAGCAATCAATACAGTGATGGGTTGCTAGCCGCATCGCCTGTTAACATCATTCCCTCGATCGGCTTTTACGATCTGCGTGGGAAGAGAGCAGCTGGTACATTCTAAGTTTTTTATTTCTCCCAGACCAGCATGGGAGACCGGTATATATTTGTAATTAATATGAATAAAAGACAAAAAATCGATTTTCTTTTTTTATTATTGTACTCATTCGTACATCTTGACGACAGGTATTCCTTTAAAAATTACGACACGTGTTCACATTATTTATCGTTTTCACGGATAGTTTTACAACAATTTTTTCGTTGGACAGCCAACATTTTTTTTGATTCTCCATAGATTACATTCGTGTTTAGTTTTTAAATTGATTTAATTCCCTAAAGATTTTCTTTTTCACTTTTCATTCCCGAGAGAATCAGCATTAACTTTAGCTCCAAATGCTTTGGTAAGAAAACATCGTATTTCGAGCAGATGAGATGAAAAATATTTATAACTCAATGACATAGCTTCTTCTGATCTCAAGTATTATTAAATTATCGCCAGTCGGCCCTTAAACCGATTATTTCCAAACAAAGGTGAACGTATTAAAGATAAGGCCTTTTCAATTCTGAACATTGTAACACCTTCAACGATAATTAACGGGACTGAAATTAATTTAAACCATTGGCGATTATTAAATTTGTCGCAATATTAATATTTATAACAGACATAGTATAAAGTAGCTGTGTACAGAAACAAAAGTTTTTTAAAATATTTATTGACCATAATGGTAATAGTACAAAAGGTGGACTTAATGCAAATACATTTTTTACCAGTCAGCCTTTAGAAAAAATAGAAATAAATTAATTAGCTATAGATACACTATATTGTAATGTACTGGTGGTCCAAAGCTCAAAAAGTCGCGCTCTTGTCGCTGGAGTGCTTTCTATGTCTCTCCTAACTCCTCATAAAGTTCTCACGTTTATTTTTTATTTCATTTGATCAAAAAATCTTCTGGGGAGTAGAAAACTCTGAATCTGCAATAAAAATCTGAATCTGAATCTGAAACTTCCCTTATTATTGGAACGTAGTTCCTTATCGTGCGTTGCGAAAGGAGGCTAGACGGAAAAAATTAAGACCAAAAGTTATAACGACACTTTTTGCTATAATTGTAAGCCGTGCGGCGTGCGCGTGTTTCTCTGTCTCTCTCTCTCTTTTTTCTCGTTATGTTCATTTCGTCTTTCTATTTCGCATTGAACAGTGTGGTGTCGCGACAATTATTTTTGTTGATTGTATACAGGTTTTTTGTACATAATAAATAATAAAATATTATTATAATTTTAAAGAAATATTTTTTTTTACAATTCCTTCACTAATTAATCGAACGGAACTTCGTTCCATCCGGGTGTCCCTTGACACCTCTCAAGTTTTTGTTTCGAACCTAAACGGTTAAAACTGTTTTACTAATAAAGTAATTTCTGGCTTTTTATACAAACTCTCATCAGCTGATCAGTGAAATTGTATTATTGGCCAAAATTTACTTTAAGAAAAATAATTTAAGGGTAAAATAGTCCATGACAATGGACAACTTTCCCTAAGGAACACACATTAAAGATGAAAGTAATATGCCTTGGGGAAAGTTGTCCACCATCACGGACTAAATTCAATCTTTAAATAGTTTCAGTATATTTTGTTAGACCTTATATTAGTGAGTATGCTATCTTGACCTTCTACCTGTATTCGTACTATGGTTTAAACCGATCCTTACGATCGTAACGGACTAATTGCTATGATTTACAGTTGGACGGCCGGAGTGACACAAAATAAAGAAGCTGCTAGAAGTAGGTACTTATTACACAGGTATAAGATGGTACAACCGGTTTCGTGTTGGATTACAGCTTGTAATAGGATCAAGTCACCTTCCCATGAATTTGAGAATGGTTAGACGGGTTGGAGAGGTTTTATTAATGTTTATTAGCTTTGTTCAGCTTGTATATTCTAAGTCAGCTTCTACGTCCTCCACGAAAGGATTTGGAGTGCCCTATTCTTCTTCTTCTTCTTATATTTAAGAGCTGGGCTCTTGTCGGTGGAGTGCTATTCTACTCTGCCGGAAACCACAGAGCAAACATACAAACACAACGGTTTCCTGCTACTTTGATATCTCGAGTATTCAGTAATCATATCTAGAAATCACCAGACGAATTATTCGAAGATGACACACACTTTTCATTACATTCTCTCCATCCATCTGTTGTCTGTAACAAATTGCTTTTAGCGATAAGACCGCCTATTGGACATTTGAATGTTTTTTCTGTGTATATTTTATACAATAAAGTATTACTTAACTTAACACCCGTAATACGAAGTATGGAGCATGGTATAAAATAAGGTATTCTCTTCCCGTGACAGCTGATGACGTAGGTGGAACTTGACTACGTCATCAGTTTGATATGTTGCCACTGTGTGAAATTGAATTACCCGAGCGTAGTGTATTTTTAAACTTTATATACCAATTTCGAATTAATAATCCATAATATCAATTTACAAAATATTGAATTGATACTAAATAGCTAAGTTACTTAATATTTTATTTAATATTCATGAACTAATTGAAAAAGTCCTTAAATTTACTGAAAAGAACAATCAGTGGCAACACTTTGTGACGTAGTCAAGTTCCATCTCGGGAAGAGAATACCTGTTTTATTATACCATGGTATGGAGGTACACTTCTGTAATATTTTACATTTGCACAGTGACAGTCGTCGGACGGTCGGATCGGCCGTAAATCATAGCAGAGTGTCGGTGACTGCCGAATATAAAACCAGCGCATTGTGCGTACGAACGAATTAATTGTTGGATCCCATTTAGATATGGAGGTGCCATGGATTACCTACCTACGTGTTGTAATAAAATTACAAATCAATTAATCAGTGTATGTTGCTGAACTGGTCAAAACTCCAGACTTAATAGATTAGGAGGACACGACAAAAAAAAAATGATAAGGTAAATGGTAAAAAACCTTATCATTTTTTTTTTTGGTCACGATAACCAACTTTTCAGGCGCCATATCTAAGTAACGCAACCACTTCACGCAGGCAGACCAACATATTTAGCATCAGAGAGGTGCTCTTTATTCTATAAAACCAGTGTCAGCCATATCCCTTATCGTTACCAATATTGTCGTGACCTCCCGTTCTATAATAAAGTCCTTACCACACAAGTTTCCACATAAACTTATTCTAGTTTTTAATCCCCATACGAATAAGAGGAGTGTTATAAGTTTGACTGTGAGAAGTGTGTCTGTGAGTCTGTCTGTGGCATCGTTGCGCCTTAACAAATGGGCCAATTTTAATGCAGTTTTTTTAAAGCTGTCTTGATCGAGATGGTTTTATAGCTATGTCTGGAAATCAGACAGACCGACAATCAGACAGGTAAACGCTTGAAACTCGAGGTTGTTACGGTTCCGTGCCCAAAGGGTAAAACGGGACCCTATTACTAAGACTGCGCTGTCCGTCTGTCTGTCACCAGGGTGTATCGCAAGAACCGTGATAGCTAGACTTGAAATATTTACAGATGATGTAATTTTGCTGCTGCTATAACATTTATTACATAAGTTTTTTATTTAAAAAAGACGTGTGGCACTCGGGGACTGCCGCGGTAAAGCTATTGCATAGCATTTTGTATCAACTTATGCAATTATAATTATTTATTGAATAAAAGAAAAATTTGTTTTCTTATCGGTCACCACGCTCAAAAAGTGTAACTTGAATACGCACACAACGCCGTGTCGAAGACTGCCGAACTGAAACGACGTTAGACGATGCACGGCCTTCAAGCCACACCTCCGTGCCCGTCGGAGTGGGGAGCGTGAGGTTTTTTCGTTACGGAATTTCTGGATTCGGTCCCCGCGCTCAAGGCCCGCGATAGAAGCTATGCAATAGCTTAAAAATTTCATTTTTTATGCAAGCTTGTGAGGCCAAAGTACTTATTGACCCGAATGTAATACGCTCAAACTCGATGGTATTGCGTCGTGTTATTGCTGAGTTCCATCAACTCCCTTCTATCTCCGTGACCATAATATCTTATAGACATCGTATATCATTAGGTGCTCGTCAACACAAATCAAACGAGTCCTACTCAGTGGGGCTATAATATTTTATAACTGAGTTTTGTGGAATATCTCCCGGCTCCATTATCAGAACAACTCATGAACTTCATAATACTGTATTGTCATTCGACTAACACGAGTATGCTCAGTTGTTGCTGACTTAAATCAATCGGTTGGAAATTGAATTGCAAGATTTAACCTAAACAAACATACATACAAAATACATTTCAAGTTAAGTAAAAGCTTGTAAATAGCCAATGCAAAAACTCAAATGTCCCAAGCCTAACAACTTTAAAAAAAGTCTTGATTTGACACAAATCGGTTGAAAATTGAATTACAAGATTTTACCTTAAGAGTCCCCTTACCCTAGACTTCTCCATACAAACGCAGTCTACGTTTAATTTTGAAACCACATGTCAGAATCCCCTAAAATTGGTAATTGTAAAGAAATTGCAATTATCTAGGGTAATGACTGGTTTCCTACAGTAATTATGAATCGGAAAGAAAATATAACACTATGTTCTATTTCATGTTCATATTTTTACTGAAGGAAACCAGTTATTACCCAAGATAATTGCAATATCTTTGAAATAACAAAATTTTGCCAAAATTGGGCATGTCGTTTTGAAATAAAACGTAGACTACGTTTGTATGGAAAGTTATATTTTGGTCTAGGGTAAGGGGACTCTTAACAAATAAACATACAAGATGCATTGCAAGTTATGTAAAAGCTTATGAAATAGGCAATACAAAAACTCAAATATGCCAACAACTTTTAAACCTTTCCTCGATTCGACTCAACATTATAAATTAGTAGTTAATTTCTGAGCTAGATCGAGTTCACAGTCGCTAAAACAGTGAAACTTTGCCATTGTGTCGGAACAAAGACAAACTTGCTCACTGTTATAATTCTAAGATTCATTAACTTACAATCATGAACCATTCCCAACCTTACTGCATTGCAATAAGAGCTACGTTGAATATTTTTAGAACAAAAGAATTAAGAACAATAGCTTTGTGGAAAAATTGTTAAAAGTGCAAATATTGTAGCAGCGGTTTCGAGCAATGTAAGTCGTTAAACTGTTAATTTTTGGGGTTCCGTACCCAAAGGGTAAAAACGGAATCTTATTAATAACACTACGCTGTCTGTCTGTACGTCCGTCCCTATGTCATCAGTCTGTCTGTATCTCATGAACCGTGATAGCTAGACAGTTGAGATTTTCACAGATGATGTATTTCTGTTACTGTTATAGCAAAAAATACTAAAACCTGAATAACATAAATAATTAATGGGGGCCTCCATACAACAAACGTAATTTTTTATGCCATTTTTTGATCGATATTAATCTCAGATACAACAAACGTGATTTTTTGTAGATAATGGTACGGAACTCTTTGTGCGCTTGACTTGCACTTGGCCGGGGTTAATTAATTCCGTATATCTAACTTTGTGGTTTTTTTTCTTAAAAAAGCAAATTATGTTTACATAACAACTTAACGAAGTGTAGCTCTATAGCTACACAGTAATATAACGTTATAAAAACTTGTATAACACACACAGTTTTTGTTACTTTTAACTAAAATTCAATTAAATTTAAATATATCTTTATTATCATAGGGTATTTATTATATCTCTTAATAATCATCCCTGTTTTTGTTGCACAGTTGTTGATGTCAAATGGTTACTTACAGCTAAGTTTACTACCGCTTCGAAAGCGCTAGTGCAAAAGAAGCGGTAACAAACTGCACTGCAGCATTTTCTTCAACGTCTACTCACAATTAAATTGATACAACTACAATATATCATTATCATCATCATCAGGTCTTTTTAGTCTCCACAGCAGGAGTCCGACCCGTACTCCAGTGACCACGTCTCTGTACTACCAGAGCAATACTTGGCCAGAGCATTTGAGCAAAGTAAGAGGATATGGCCTACACTCTCCACGCTGGCCAGACGGGTTGGAGAGGTCTCATTGATGTTTATAAGCTTTGTCTAGCTTGTATTTTCTAAGTCGCCTCCTACGACATCCACGAGAAGACTTGGAGTGGAACTACAGCAATGTAAATAACAATAATTAAATAAATACAGAACTGAAATCTGGAAAAGGTACTTTTCCATCTTGTCCTAAATAAGGATCGAACCTGACTCGTGCCTCCGGTGTTACAGCCCGGTATGATGACCTAGGTAGGCCATAGAGGTCGTAAAACAATGTAATGTAACATTTTTATATGAGAACTTTGAAAATATTATCATCACCCCAGCGTATTTTCTCGGTTGCATCCTCAGCAGTAATGCTTCAGAGCCCAGGGTACGCTACCTAACCAAGGAGATTTGACGAGGTTACTGGCTTTTACCTTCGTTCCCCCACCTCCGCAATCCAAAGGGTAAACCAGAACCAATTCTTGAGTAGCTTGATGATCAAACGCGTTCGGGCCCCACAGTTTATATGTGCCTTCCGAAACACGGTATCATCTTTCCTTTTCGAATAATCAGGTCGTTCAACACTGCAATATCCTGACCACATTGTGAACATCTTCACAAAGTATGCTTCCTAAGATTCGAACCCATGACCCCCGGATCACAAGGCGAACGCTTTAACCTCTGGACCAGGCAAGCAGTCCGCTTTGAAAACATTACACATCTGAAGCAATTGATGATATTGACACAGGTACATATACACATAGCACTTCGTAGAAGCAGAGTATTATTTATGCCTTCTACTACTACAAAGGAAACTATACATTCGTGCAAAGAGCAATGTCATCACTTTAGTATGATGGAATTTAAATAAAAGTAAAAAAAATAAAAAAAATTGGCATTTTCACACTAAAGTGTGCAGACGCCCGGGCAATTTGTATGGGAAAGTCGATGTCTGTAATTTTAATTTTATGCTTTATTGTGATCTAGAAAGCCCGTGGTTGGTTTATTAAGAGTTATTGACCGAGCGAGCGAAGCGAGTGAGGTCTCTAAATCGAGTTGGGGGCGAAAACACATTGTATGTATGTATGTATGTATGTATGTATGTATGTATGTATGTATGTATGTATGTATGTATGTATGTATGTTTGTACCGCGATAGCAGCCGAACCGATGGCTTAATTTTGATGAAACTTGGTAGGCATGTAGGAAATATCAATAGAATTTTCAAGTTCGTTGGGCATCAAAATCGGTTCAGTAGTTTTTGAAATATTAAAGAAAATGTCCGCGATTATGTAGCAAACGAAACCATAGCGCGTTCTAACTTCGGATACCGCCATCTAGGGGTTATTTAGGAAACTGAATTGCGAAAGATAATCGCGAGGTCTAAGTTCGCGGCGAACTACTAGTATATATGTTAATTAAACATTGATTATATCCACACAAACTTTTCACTTTTTTAATATTAGCAGGTGCACAGTTCAATGAAGCTTAAAGCTATGGTATTAGCTAAGTTAATTAAGTTGTACTTGAGAACTTTATAACTATTTGACTTTGACACTAACATCATTGGAGCATATTTTCCAACAATAAAACTAATTAAATTCTCTCAACAAGTTTCCAAACTATACAGACGTGCGTCAGAATATTTAGGGCTTGGAATTTACATCGTATTAGTTCACATTATGCTAGTTTGTTAGTCTATCATTTCTGCCGCGCAGCATTTCCACTGCTGGACATAGGCCAGGATTTCCAAAATGACCGATCAAGAGCGGCATGCATCCAGCGCCTTCCAGCGACCTTGGTCAGGTCGTCAAACCACCTTGTGGGTGTCCTACGCTTCGGTTGCTAGTATGTGGTCGCCATTCGAGAACCTTTTTGTTAGTTTGTTAGTTAGCTTGTTATGTATTATGCCCATTAACACAGTGTGAGTTTATTATTGCTCATAGAAAAATGACCAGCCTAAGGTATATGTCCTCTAACGACACGTATTAGGATTGATATGTATATGATATAAGTCGTAGTACATGGTTGCAGTAGAGTACCTATTGAGTAGAGAGTATCGAAAAAAAACCAATATTTACACACATCAATTGTAATTTAAAACCTAAAATCCGATTTCCAAACAAACGATTTTTATAAAATTAAAAAACAAAGTAAATTAACCAAAATGTTGAAATAAGAACATTAAACTTGATGGTAAAACGAAAACGAAAGCAGCTGTGGTTTGCTGGCTCGGACACGTAGAATGAGAGAGGATCGGGCATTAAAAAGAGCCTACTTGGGTCAGCCGAATGGCCGCCGACCTATTGGTCGCCCCAGGTACAAATGGCCGAAGAGGTGCAGAAATGACCTGCGATGCCTCGGAATTGTCGGAATTGACGGCTGGTAGCAAAGCAAGACCGCAAGAAATAGCGCCATCTAGTGTCGGAGGTCAAGATCCACTTTGGGTCGCTGCGCCACCGTAGTAAGTAAGTACATTTATCTTATCTTACTTCATACTATCCTATCCTACTAATATTATAAATGCGAAAGTGAGTTTGTATATTTGTTTGTTATCACTTTACGCTTTAACCACTAAACCTATTTATATAATTTTTATATGGATATAGTTCGATGCCCGTTTGATACCCAGGGACGGAAATAGGATAGCTTTTATCACGAAACTCCCACGGGGAGCGAAGCCCACAGGCATAGCTAGTATTTCTATAAAGAAATTTGGAAAT
Organism: Acrobasis consociella; assembly: GCA_963555685.1. NCBI lineage: Eukaryota > Metazoa > Arthropoda > Insecta > Lepidoptera > Pyralidae > Acrobasis > Acrobasis consociella. The sequence continues at coordinate 22,398,901 of OY743108.1, read as the reverse complement.
AAATAGACAGTTGCTTTTTTGTCAAAAGTCTTTTACTTGCTTTAATACTCGCTCGTCCACTCGACCATTGTGCGATTTCTCTCACATCGCTAAGCGGGAATAGCTGAGATGAAGCCGGGATTAAGTTAAGTCTAAACAAGTTATCTCGGTACAACTTGAGTAAGTTTAATGGGAACACAATGATGAACGCTGGAGGCTGTTCACCAAATAACGATGTACATAAACATAATTTGCTCTTACATTGTATCTACTTTAATATCATTATTATATTTTAATGACAAGTAAAATTTTTTGGTTCTTTTAACTTGAACAGAACTTATTTTGTGAAATAAAATATATTTTATCTTATCTTATTTTGGGGTCCGTGAATTGGAAGCACGTCGAACCTTTTGGTTATTTTGTACTTACCTTGCCTTACTCACCCGCATTAGGATTTCTGAAGGGCTGCATAAGCTTCAGAATATCACCTGGTGCTTAGTGCCTGTAGTCCTCTAACTTAGAATAAGCTGATCCAAAGAGGTCCTTACGCTTTCTAGCCATTGAGTCGCAGCTACACAAAATGTGTCTCATTGTCTCCTTTAGTTCCTCACAAGCCGACAGTTGACTCGGCAGGCTTGTTAACGAGCCCCTTAACAAGTCTAATTTTGAAATAAAATATAGGTAGCGTATGCTCGCCTAAATCACTGTGTGGTTTCCAGCAGAGTAGAATAGGAACACATCAAGTCTTCCCGTGGATGTAATAAAAGGCGACCTAGGAAATAAATAAATCTTATACCTTTAAACGAGCAATTCTTGTATATTTATATATTTATAAATTTCTGTGATCTCGAAAACGGCTCTAACGATTTCGCTGAAAATTGGTATATAGGGGTTTTTGGGGGAAAACAATTGATTTAGATTAGTCTTATGTTTGGGAAAACGCGTGTTTTCGAGTTTTCATTTGTTTTTCTTTCCACGCAGAATATGGTCGCAAATTTCGTCGCGCCGAGTGCCATCCGCTTAGCTCAGCGGTTAAGAATGCTGACCGCTAAAAAGAGTGCTACGGGTTCGAATGCCACTCGGTGACTTACTTTTGTTTTTTTTTTTATGTTCAAGTTTATATACAATTTTTTATTTTGTACTGTTTTTAGACAAGTTTAAAGAAATTTAGACCCAGGTACTGTATAAATATATAGGGACAAATTACACTGATTGAGCTAGTTTCAAAGTAAATTGGAGACTTATGTTATGAAATACTAACTTAAAGATACTATATTTAATAAAAAATACATATATAAATAAATATCCAAGACACAGGACAATTTGAAAATTACATTTTTCAACTTGCCTTGACCGGGAATCGAATCGAAGGCAGTACAGAGAGGGTCGTGCTCCTGCAGTGGAGACAAAAAGACCTGATGATGACGATGATGGTGATAGAATGGAGGCTTTTTTTTCAGCAGTAAGACACAGATAACTATTAAAAAAAACATCCTATTTTATTAAAAACTAGCCAAAGCCCGTGACTTCGTTCGCGTGGACTTTTGTCTTCGGAGAATGCTCATAAGGCTTAACAACTTTTTCTAAGGCGTCATTTTTATATTCCTATAGTTTAGCTGAACCATTATGGTTCTGCATCAGGTGTTCCATTTTCCATAATTAAGCCCAGGCTTGACAGCTAAATAACAAAAAAGTATCGTTTGAATTCGTGCAGTATTTCCGGAGATTAGCGTGTACCAATAGACATTTTTTTTAAATTCTTACTCTATTACTGATTCTGCATCGCCCCAAAATTTTTTTTGGAAATATATTCATTGTTCGGACATTTTTTTACTGTTTTATTATATGTATGTATAGACATAGATTAATTAATTTTACATCTTTTTGCTCAGGCCAAATAAATAAACCTGTTTTTTTAAATAAATAATAAAAACACAGCTTTTCCCTTACGATAGAAATATTTATCGAAACGGCAAAAACTGTCGCACACGTTTGCTTTAAAAACATGTTGCTCGCTGGCTCAAGAATTTCATTAAAGTTGGCTCGTTGGCCAGAATTACTGGCTGTGGGGAGGCTGCCGTCACACCGTTCGCTTACACAATGTGTTTGTTTGTTTTTCTACTCCTGTACTGTAATGTGTCTTTTAAATAGTCACGAACACTAATATAAGAACATAGATTATTTATGACTTCAGGAAAGTCTATAGTCTATTCCCCATAACAGCACATGTATCGTTATTTCGCCAAAAAGATACTCCTTGCCATAGACGTAGAACCTTTTTTTCTTTGAATCTATCCATACTGCCAACATAAGAAAAACGTTTTATTCATGTAATCATTAGGAAGACGTCAATTAAAAAAAAAGTTTACCATAGATACCATATCTATTATTTACCAAACATAAATGTCAAACATTTTCATATTTTTCTTTGTTTGTTTTTGTATTTTATTTAGTAAATATAGTCGTAGAAAAAGTATTGTATGCAACGTTGTATAAGTACGTCGAAAAATGCTCGATGGCGTCTTCTTACGATGCTCGCTAAAGCTCGCATCGTAACCTGCGCCACTCGCATCTTTTGACCTTCCTTATACAACTGTTGCATAAAATACTATTATAAATATCTATACATATAATATTATTTATTTATTTAGAGCCCGCTACATCCCATTGCTGGGCAAAGCTCTCCATTTCTCTCTGTCTTGCGCTTTTGCCTGCCAGTCCTTTGAGTAGGCTTCTAAGTCGCCACGACATCTACGCCTAGCTTAATACATATAATAAAACAGTAAAAAGTGTCTGTACGTTAAACATATTAGTAAAAGAGTAAGAGTTAAAATAAAAATGTCTATCTGTTGGTCTGTTTGTACTCGCTAATCATCGGAAATACTGGACGGATTCGAATGAAACTTTTTTGTAATATAGCTGTTATACCTGGGCAACTTACAGGGTATAAATGATTTTGGAAAATGGAACACCTGATGAAGTACAATGGTTGAGCTAAACTATAAGAAATATAAAAATTTCGCCTTAGTGAAAGTTGTTCAGCCTGATGAGCATTTTTCAAAGACAAAGTCCACGCGAACAAAGTCGCGGGCTTCGGCTAGTTGTACAAAAGAAAGAACACAGATACAAATCAGAAAAGTAAACATACAACGGCGGACTTATCCCGTATAGGGATCTCTTCCAATCACCCGGCCACACATGTGACTGACTACCTTTGCCTTGGATTTTTTTGATAAGTCATTTAGGTCATCAATTATTATGTACTAGCCGTAACCTGCGACTTTGTTCGCGTGGACTTTATGTCTCTGGAAAATGCTCATCAGGCTGAACAACTTTTGCAAAGGCGTCATTTTTATATTTCTTAAAGTTTAGCTGGACCATTAAGGTTCTGTATCAGGTGTTCAATTCTAAATACAAACAGACAAAAAGACTTTTTTTAAAATTCTTTATTACCAGTCTCCATCGCCCAAAATATTTTTTTGGAAATATATTCATTGCACGGACACATGTTTTACTGTTTTATTATTATGTATAGATTTATTGCTACTGGGACAGACAGCATTTTAGGTTTTATTGCTCTAAGCAGACTTCCAACCGTCCAAAGGTCTTTTTTGCGTGCGTGTGACCTGACAATGGTCTCTGTGTCTTGCAGCCCTGGGCTTTGTGTGCTTAAAGCCGCTTGACCCAAAAAGTTCGGTCTTCCCCAGTAGAGATTAATGTATAGTAACTGGGCGACCGAGCTTTGCTCGGTTACATCTCTGTTGCAGCTAGCAACACAAAGTTATAGTCTATGATATTAAGTTATTTTGTCTGATACTTTTTTTAGTTGGTAATACTGTATACGATGTAAGGATCTCTCTCTCTACGGCGCTTGCCTGGAATAAACGCATCGTTCGTCAGCCAGCATTTTAATTCACCCCAGCGACAGACCTTAAAACAACCAAAATAACAGTCCACAAATAAACATTGGTCCATCTACGCCGTAAGGTTTCGTCAGTTTGCTGTGGGTCTAGGCAAAGGACGCAAGATAAGGCATTTATCAAGTAAGAAATTTTGGTAGCCATTTGCAGTTTGCAGTAGTCGTGTCCACGACGCCGCGTTGCCGCTCGGTGCTTCTGCGCAGAACCCGCGCAGCATATTCGCGGGCGCAGGACGCCGCAAGTGTGAGCGAGAACACATCAGCGCAACATCGGTGAGATAACGCAAGTGCGAGTGAGAACACATCGGTGGGAGAACGCAAGCGAGAGCAAGAACACATTGGTTGAAGTACTCGAGTGCGAGCGAGACAACGACGCATCGCCGCCGCATAGCCAAAGCGGAAGTAGCGTGAGCAGGAAAGCATCCATCTCGGCAGGAGATCTTCACACGGGAGCAACAAGGACAGCAAGGGACGCCACAAGCAATCAAGACTGGACTTCCGGTAGCCGGTTGCGTCGCGTGAGTCGCGTCGCAAGAAGATTGGCAACGCCGCATCTACTGCTGTTCTTGTGCCACGCCACTCCGGAGTCGTTTGTTTTCAATTATTCGCCCTATAATTACTTCCATTCCAAGTTTTCTTTCGTTTCCCACTGTTTATAAAGTGTGTCTACATTAGTAAATAAGTTGGACAGTGAAAGTTTTGTGAATACTTACGTAAAGAAAAACGTGTCAAAGATGGAGGCTGAGCTCAAGAAAAAATTGGCCACACGGAGTTACATAAAAGGTACTATTACTAGAGTGTTAAACTTCGCAGAAAAGGAGACTATTTCGCAATATTCCCGCGACTATTTAGTTGCAAAAAGGCAACGCCTTGTAGGAGCATTTGACAGTTATGAAAAAATCTCACAAGAGATTCTTTTCCTCGATCCCTCAGATAAAGAGGGCATAGAGGAAGTCGAGGAAAACTTTCTAATAGCATTAGCAGCGTTCGATGCTGAAATCAAAAGTCGGCCTTCTTCAGATCAGTCCTCATCTTCATCAGTTACTTTAACTAAAAAGTTGCCACCAGTATCCATTGAAAAATTTAGAGGTGAGCATACAGAATATATTCCATTTATAAATATATTTAAGTCTATGATACATAACGACAATTCTCTGGATGTAGTCCAAAAATTGTATTATCTCAGATCATATCTGCAAGGAGAACCATTTGATCTCATAAAAAATCTCCCAATTTCAGCTGAAAGTTACGATATTGCATTAAATATATTACAGAACCGATATGAGAATAAGCATAGGATTATTTCGGAACACATTTGTAAGTTATTGGACTTAAAACCAATAGTCAGGTCAACTGCGAGTAACCTTAGGGAATTTGTGTCAGCTGTCAGGCAACAGCTTGCAGCCATTAAGAACCAAGAACCTGATAGTGTGCATTGGGATGCTATATTATTGTGTATCTTTCTACGCAAATTAGATAACTACACTGCAAAGGCGTATCAGTTGGAGCGGGACCTCAGCGCAAGCCCCAAGATTGAAGACTTTCTCAAGTACATCGAGAATAGGGCTAGTGCGCTGGAGAGTGTCGAGCCAGGAAAGCCGGCACACCCAGGTATATCTGCAAGCAAGGTAGCAGCCCACGTCATGACGGGAAAGCAAATGAACTGTCGATACTGTAAGTGTTCTTCGCATAAAATATTTAATTGCAAAAAATTTTTACTTTTACCTGTGGAAGAAAGAATATCATTTGTTAACAACAACAACATGTGTAAAACCTGTCTAGGTTCACATCAAGGAAAATGTAGATACCATTTTCGCTGTACTGCATGCAAAGCAAGTCATAATACACTCTTGCATCAGGACACACAAGTATCTACACAACCTGTCACATTAACTTCCAGTTTTAATAATCATGTACTTCTTCCCACAGCAAGAATAAAAGTATTTGCACGAGACGGTACAGAGTACCATATCAAGGCGATCCTCGACTCTGGTTCCCAAGTTCACTTTTTAACGTCTAGGGTTTGTCAATTATTAGGTCTTAAACCTCAACAGAGTAACACAAATATAATTGGTATCACCAACAATGTTAGCAAAGTTAAGGCCTGTGTACCAGTAGAAATTCATTCTCTAAAAACTCCATTTAAAACCACATTGACTTGTCACATTGTCGATAAAGTCACTTGTGACTTACCACAATTTCAATTTGACATTTCTAGGTTCCATATACCTTCAGACATTGAGCGAACACTTGCAGACAAACAATTTAATGAGCCAAGTGAAATACATATGCTGATTGGTGCGGACGTGTTTTTTCAGGCATTGCTGCCAGGCCAGCCAACGAGCCTGAGCCTGCCAAGCCAGCCTGTGAGCCTGAGCCGGCCAAAGCAGCCGCTAAGCTGCGAGCAGCCACTCCAGGTGACCCAGTCATCGGACAGCAAGGATGTGCAAGTGCAGCCTAAAATTTATTTTCTCAATACCGTTTTTGGGTACATAGTATCAGGTAACTTACCTCCAATTTCATGTAATAATGTCTGCAATAAGGTAGTATTAAAATGCGAGTTAGACGCTGGTACAACAGAGTTAAGTAATACTATTGAGCAGTTTTGGGCTACTGAAAAAATCCCTGAAGTTTTTAATGAAAACTCATCTGAGCAAGAACTCTGTGAGGAAATATTTAAGTCTACTGTTAGGTTAGAGAACAAGCGATTTCAAGTTGCCTTACCATTAAAATTACCATTGTCTGATGTCAATGATACTCCTGGGGATTCATTTCTTTTTGCATATAAGAGATATTTAAATTTAGAGAGAAGATTGCATAGTAATCCTGAATTATTTTCAGAATACAAAAAATTTATTCATGAGTATTTGTCACTCAATCATGGTCATTACGTCGATATTGAATTATATGACTTAGGTAAACAAGCTGTCAATTTTTTGCCTCACCATGCAGTGATAAACGAAAACAGCAAAACGACAAGACTTCGTACTGTTTTTGATGGTTCCATGAAAACTGACAAGAAAGTTTCTATAAATGATCTACAATTAAATGGTCCAAAAACCCAAAGAGACTTATTTGACATCATATTATTATTTCGCTTAGGTAAATTCACCTTTACAACTGATATAAAGATGATGTTTCGCAACATAGGACTTGATCCCGAATACTCATCGCTTCAAAATATTCTCTGGAGAGATAAACCCAGAGAAACAATCAAATGTATTAGGCTAGACACAGTAACATATGGTCTTAAATCCTCTAGTTATTTAGCCACACGTTGTCTACAGGAGCTAGCAATAAGATTCGGACATTTGTATCCTCTAGCTTCAGATATTATAAAAAATTGTAGTTATGTAGACGATGTTATATATTCTGACAATAATTTGGAATCTATTATTGAAGCAAAAGACCAGTTATGTAAATTATTAGAGTTAGGTGGCTTTCAATTACATAAATGGACGTCCAATAATAAGACTATACTGTCTGACGTTCCATCAGAGAAGCTTCACTTTAGTAACTTAAAAGAATTGCAAAAAGATGACAGTAACATGAAAGCATTAGGCTTGCAAATAAATATAAAGGAAGATAGTTTCATTATATCGTCTCCAGAGCAGTATGATTCAAAAGATGTTACAAAAAGAAAAATTCTTAGTTACATAGGCAAGATTTATGATCCCATGGGTTTTGTCAGTCCTATTGTAGTCACTGCCAAAAGTATCATGCAAAAGTTGTGGTTAACCAAGACAAATTGGAATGATAGCCCTTCTACTGAACTGGTTAAGCAATGGCTGCAATTCACCGATAACTTAAATAGTATGACACCCATGTCCTTAGATAGAAATATTGATATTACTGAATTGCATACGGTACAACTAATTGGATTTGCCGACGCTTCAAGCGAAACTGCATATGGATGCTGCTTATATTTGCATGTTATAGATGGGTCAGGGTCGGCACGGATGCATTTGCTCTGTTCAAAGTCGCGCATAAATCCAGCACAAAAGAAAGCTTTGACTGTGCCCAGACTGAACTGAATGCTGTGATTTTGCTTTCCAAATTAGTCACTAAGGTTTATGATACTTTAAGGCTTAAAATTAACATTCAAAATGTCTATTTATACAGTGATTCACAGATAGTTCTTGCCTGGCTCAAGAAAGAAATAACATCATTACAGCCCTTACGTCGCGAACAGAGTGAATGTCATTCGTCAAAATACCGATAGATGGCAGTGGCTGTACGTTAACACCGCTGACAACCCGGCTGACCTTATAAGTAGGGGCGTGCAGCCAGGTGAGCTAAGTGACAATGCTCTCTGGTGGTTTGGTCCACAGTTTTTGCAAAATGGTAAATATGAATTTGCTTGTGGTGAAATAAACTTGCCGCACGAGCTACCCGAGTTGAAACCCTGCTTAACACTCTCCAGCAGCATGGTGTGCCAAATTTCAGAACCACTAGAGTATGTTTATGATCGCTTGCTTGAATTTTCAAATATTCATAAAATTGTTAGGACTTTTGCATACATATTGAGATATTTAAACAATATAAACAAAAATAAAATCAAGTACTCAGGTTTCTTACAAGCTTCAGAATTGAATAATGCCTTATTACTAATTATTAGATACGAACAAAGAAAACATTTTCAGCATGAAATTAACTCTGTCACGCAAGGCAAACGTTTAGAAGGGAATATGGCTAATTTGCACCCTTTCCTTGATGACTTGGGGCTTCTGCGTGTGGGCGGAAGGCTCCATCACGCTGATATCGCTTATGCACAAAAACATCCCATACTATTACCAAAAGGTTCTCATATCACCACATTACTTATTAGGAGTGAGCACGAAAGGTTACTACATGCAGGGCCTAGGCTTATTCTCGCTAATTTAAACCAAAAATATTGGGTTATAAACGGAATAGAAGAAGTTAAGAAAATAACTTACAAATGTGTGACTTGTTTCAGACAGAAGGCCACCGTGGCCAAACAGCTGATGGACTCCTTGCCTCCTGGCCGCGTAACAGCGACTAGCAGAGCATATGAAAAAATTGGAGTTGATTTCTGTGGGCCTGTCCAAGTAAAACTTTCACGTATTAGACGTTCAGTTATAGGGAAAGGATATATATTAGTATGTGTGTGCTTCACAACGAAGGCGGTTCACTTAGAACTGGCTTCCGATCTCACCACAGACACCTTTCTGGCATGTCTTAGACGCTTAATAGCGAGAAGAGGGATGCCCACAGAAATTCACTGTGATAATGCTAGCACATTCAAATGCGCAGGGAGCCAGTTAGCTGAGCTTTATGAACTGCACTCCTCACAGAGCCACCAGACAAAGGTTTATGAATTTGCTGCACAGAAAGCGATAAAGTTCAGTTTTATTCCAAAATATTCACCTACATTTGGAGGTCTCTGGGAGGCGGCAGTAAAAAGCACGAAATATCATTTGAAAAGAGTTATTCAAAATAATGTATTGACATATGAACAACTTTCTACTGTGCTTACAGAAATAGAAGCAGTACTCAATTCGAGACCACTGCTCCCATTAAGTTCTGATCCTGATGATTATTGTTATCTGACTCCAGGTCATTTTATTATAGGTAGTGCACTTACTATGTATCCAGAACAGAATGTGTGTGAAATTCCTGAAAATAGGCTTAAGTTTTGGCAATTGTGTACTCGGTTGAAACAAAACTTTTGGAAAGTTTGGCACAAATATTATTTAAATGTTTTACAAAATAGACCTAAGTGGAAACATGATCAGTGTAATGTAAAATTAGGTAGTTTGGTTATCTTGAAGGAAGATAATATCCCTTCCATGTCATGGCCAATGGCCAGGATTGTAAAATTGTTTACAGGCCATGATGGCCACGTTAGAGCTGTAGAAGTTAAGACTCCTAACAACAAAACTCATGTGCGTGCTATTCATAAAATATGTGTCCTGCCCATAGAATAAGTTATCCATTTAGTGCTATACTTATTGCTACTTATTTAGTATTATGTACTCACACATCTGTTATATCTTGTGATTTTATTCATTACATGTGTTATGAATGATAGTTTGTTTCTAAGGGTTTTTAGCACCATCTCAAGATTATATCGTAGAGTTAAGAACAAACCTTTGTCAATTTTTAATGTTATTTTAAAGTTTGGGCTCATCTTGTAATTGTATAAAGGGTTATCAAGGGGTTCTAGTAACTTAGGTATTTCGGCTTTTCATTAAAGGTCCTCATTACAATTAAATTAATGTTAGCTTCGCTATTTGCTGAGGCCGCAGCATGTTGCAGCTAGCAACACAAAGTTATAGTCTATGATATTAAGTTATTTTGTCTGATACTTTTTTTAGTTGGTAATACTGTATACGATGTAAGGATCTCTCTCTCTACGGCGCTTGCCTGGAATAAACGCATCGTTCGTCAGCCAGCATTTTAATTCACCCCAGCGACAGACCTTAAAACAACCAAAATAACAGTCCACAAATAAACAATCTCAAACATTAACTACATTTTTTTAACTTGTTTAAAAACAATACAAAAAAAATATATATAAACTTGAACATAAAAAAACAAAAGTAAGTCACCGAGTGGGATTCGAACCCGTAACACTCTTCTAGCGGTCTGCATCTTAAACCGCTGAGCGCTGACCAAACGGATAGCGGCCAGCTAGACGAAATTAGCGACCATATTCTGCGTGGAAAGAAAAACGCATGAAAACTCGAAAACACTTGTTTTCTCAAACATAAGACTAATCTAAATCTATTTTTTACCCCCGAAAATCCCCCTATACCAATTTTCAGCGAAATTGTTAGAGCCGTTTTCGAGATCACAGAAATTTATAAATATATAAATAAATAATTATTCAAGAATTGCTCGTTTAAAGGTATAAGATAAGATATATGTAGGTATTCCTAAAAACTTAAAAATTTACAAATAAAACCTTATAAAAGTAAAAATAGTACATAGGTGCTACTTATTTCTGAAGAAATTTCTCTATGTTTAAGTTTAATTTGATACGAAACTTAAAACCGACCAACCAATCATAAAAAACATATTTAAAAGATACATTAACTATAAATCTCTAGTTTAATCCAACTAAAAACCATTATACATCGAGAATACTATTACATTAAAAAGCCTTTTATAATACCATAATTCATCCAAGAGTACGTGACGGGAACCCAAAATATAGCGGTCTTCAAATCGGACCGCGTCGATAAAATGAACCCTTTGGGACCCAAACGGGAAAACACTTCGTAATAAAGTCAAATACAAGTATATTTTTGAATAAGTTATGGTATAAGGAAGTTTATATCATTCTTCTTATTATTATTAAAGAACTAAGCTCTTGTCTGTGGAGCAAACAATGCTTTCCATCTCTCTCTGTCTAAAGTCAACTCCTTAACATCCTTGTATGTTGAAACATTGATTTTGATCCTTTAGTTGTTTTATAAAACTATCTCTAGGTCTTCCTTTGCTTCTTCTTCCTTCAATTTTTTCTTCAATATTACTTTAAAAAATTCATCATGTCTAATTAGATGTCTAATTAAAACTATTAATACTAGGAGAGGGAAAATGTTAGGACACCTAATTAGACATGATGAATTTTTAAAAGTAATATTGGAGGGGAAAATCGAGGGAAGAAGAGGCAAAGGAAGACCTAGAGATAGTTTTAAAAAACAACTAAAGAATCAGATTAATGTTTCAACCTACAAGGATATTAAGGAGTTGACTTTAGACAGAGAGAGATGGAAGGCATTGGTTGCTCCACAGACAAGAGCTTAGCTCTTTAATAATAAGAAGAAGAAGAATTAGATGTCCTATCATTTTCCCTCTCCTAGAATTAATAGTAGTTTTCGTTTCTCTCCAACAAGTGCCAGCACCTCCTCATTCGTTTTCTTTTCCGTCCAACCAATGCCTTTCATTCGCCGCCAGCACCACATCTCAAACGCGTTCAATCTAGTTCTACTCTTCTTTCTCATTGTCCATGTTTGTTTCATTATGTACCTGAAAACATTGCTGTCCCGTTCGAGATAAAAAAATACGTTTAAAAAAAGACTCACTACTACGTCCAATCGGGTAGTGGCTTCGCTGGTTGTTGGATGGCTCCAATATGTCGAGTTTAGCTTTTCTTTAAAAATAAATTAGATTTTAATAAATACTACAAGTAATGTAAATCATACTTATCGACGTGTAGAAGTGCCAATAAAGTTCTAATTACTAAATAAACATTTGAATCTTTGAATTAAATTAGTTTAAACTAGTTTTTTTGCTATTTTAGTGTAAGTGTGTGCCTCGAGGCTGCTTTTGATTTTATAGCGGCACTAATTTCACGTCCAAGATACACTTTGTCATAGCGTGGTTAAGATCTACGTCGCGAAGTTTCTATTTGCCACACCGACGTTGTTTTTGCCACTTTTTGCTAAAAATAAAGACGCCATGCCTTTGGGAATTACGGCCCTGAGCTCTTTCTGTCCCGTGAGGAATAAAGACGTGATATTGTATAAAGAGAGTGAGTAAAGACACAAAGGTTAGTGATATATTGCTTGGACAGACATTAAATACAATTCATACAAATTTTAATAAGTTTGTATAGTTTGAATTTAAGTTAATCTTTAGGCTAAATATTTAAGATTGAATTAAATACTAGAACATATTTGTTTTTATATTGAGAAAATTAAAAGATCGGAATTAGTATATTGAAATAAATACAGGACACAATAATTATTTTACTAAAAACTAAATAACTAACTAAATTAAAATAATAAAACATAAACTACATACAATTAAAACAAAGAAAACAACTAAAAATAAATTAAAGAAATTAAATTAAAAAGAACAAAAAAAAAAGAGTGAGCCCGCCCCTGAGCGTACCGGGCTCGAAAGTGCCCATAATACTAGTTGATAATAAATTGTGCTGAAATGTTGGGTCAGCAGAATCGGTTAAAGATAACTGAAAATTGAGTTGCAAGGTGTGACCTAAACAAACATTGGATATTTAAGCTTCCGATCGGTCGTTTTGGAAATTCTTGGGCAAGGCCTATGACCAGCAGTGGACTACCTGTGGTTGAAATGATGATGATGAAATATAGGTTAAAGATACATGTAAGACAAGTTGCAATTAAATAATAGCTTGTAAAAGACTGATTTATTTCTTTCGTTACATATACTTATCTAATTAAATTTGCACCCCTCATCTACTTTCTTTTCTGCTACGTCTCAAAGGTGAACTGGTAGACAATGCTTAGCATTAAGTTGGACCTTTTCTACTATATTAAGATTTGAAGTACAATAAATTAATTATTCATTTAAAGCTCTTCATTCTCTTGGATTATCTCAGCTAAGAACAGTCTCGTCAAACATCACTTTTTAGTCAATAATATAGTCCAAATCGGCTAATTTGGTTTAGAGCAACGATGTAACACATATACATAAAAAATACATGAGAAATGATACAGCTTAAACACTTAAATTTTTACGGCGAAGGTATAGGCAAACTTCAAACTTATTATACAAATCTTTTCGCATGGGGAGCTAAATTTGTATATCTCACAGGAAATGTAGCTCCGTCTGACTTGTTTCCCCACTTAGAACTGCCACTTCTGTTTTATAGTGTGTTCGCGAAAGTTTTTAATTTATTTTATACTTAGAACTAGTACAAGTGTTTTTGCCATAATTCTAGTTTGTAAAGCTTTGAAACCATTGCAAAAATATCGCAGCAAAATTTTGTATACAATTTTATTTTAATAAAAAAAAGCTGGAAGCAACTATGTGAGGCCTTTTCCAAATTAACTGTGGTACTTAAGCTGCTGGGTAAAAAATAAGCTTGTAGCGAGCTGATGGTGAGTGGCGCACCACGTACCCCGCTACCGGGGAGGGGCATATAGCAGGTATTTTTGTCTCCACTGCAGGAGCACGACCCTCTCTGTACTATCAGAGCCATACTTGGTCCGAGCAGCCAGAGGACTTGGCTTATACTCTCTTCGCTGGCCAGGCGGGGAGAGTATAAGCCAAGTCTGGGCTTGGAGAGGTCTTATTGATGTTTTAAGCTTTGTTTAGCTTGTATTTCCTAAATCACCTTCTAAGACTACTATATCCTCGAAAGGACTTGGAGTGGCCCTGTTCTATTCTGCCGGAAACCACATGGCATATACACATGCGCTTACGGTAATGGTACATTAAGGGATATACCTCCATAGATGCACTCACTTGTCATATAAAAAATAACCGGCCAAGTGTTAGTGGGACTCGCGCACGAAGGGTTCCGTACCATTATCTAGAAAAATCAAGTTTTTTGTGTGGGAAGCCCCCCTCAAATATTTGTTTTATTTTAATATTTTTATTTATTACTAAAATAAAAATATAACAGAGTTTTGTGAATATTTCAAGTGCCTACCTGTTGCCATTATTGATATCGAGCAAAAAAGGCCAAAAAAATCGGACAGACGGACAGACAGCGAAGTCTTAGTAATAGGGTCCCGTTTTTACCCTTTGGGTACGGAACCCTAAAAAGGTATTAAAGGCTTATTAACGTTGGCTTGGGCCCCATGAATGCCTCGAAGGACCGGATCCCCAAGTATCCGGCTGAAAAATATAACGTCAAATAAATAAATACAGACATTACACAGATAGAGCCAACCCCAAAGTAAGTTCAAGACTTGTGTTATGGGATACTAACTCAAGGATACCATATTTCTAACCGACTTCCAAAAAAAGGAGGAAGTTATCAATTCGTCGCGATTTTTTTTATTTTAATGAATGTTCACCAATTATTCGAAGACACCTAGACCGATATGAAAAATTCGTTTTTTTGTTTAAAGTTTTCATTCATTCATTTTAACCGCACAACGTCCACTGCTGGACATAGGCCTCTCCCAAAGATTTCCAAAATGACCGATCTAGACGGCTTGCATCCAACGCTTTCCAGCGACCTTGGTCAGGTCGTCAGACCACCTTGTGGGTACCCACAAGCTGTTTAAAGTTTTATCAACATCGATTGTGTAGTATGGGGGTTGAAAAATTTCGTTTTTCTATGAATGAGGTTAATTACTGTAAAACATAAAAGCAAACAGGGCGGGCCAGTAGTTTCGTTGTAATTTTATCCAGAATTTATGAATTTAACGCGATGGTAATGATGATGAGATTACACAAATGTCTAGACTCGAGACAGATTTAATTAAAGAAACTCTCGTCCCGCTCCCGTCATGTCGCGATATGAAACTAAATACTATGAGGACTACTAAATTAAAATATATTAAAAAATGTGTGCAATAGGTGGACTTTAAAAAATATAAACGCTAGCACTTGTTATATTTGTAAAGTTGAAAATCCTACTAATATTATAAATGCGAAAGTGATTTTGTATATATTTTTTTTTTCAATCAATCAAATATATCTTTATTATCATAGGATATTTATAATATCTCTTAATAATCGTCATTATTTTGTTGCACAATTGTTGACGTCAAATAGTTACTTACAGCTAAGTTTACTACCGCTTCCAAAGCGCTAGTGCAGAAGAAGCGGTAACAAACTGCACTGCACATTTTCTCCAAGGACGTCAACTCACAATTAAATTAATACTTAAAGTTAATGTGGACAGAGAATACATTGTTTTGTTTGTTATGTCATATCATAATTTAAATTTAATTTTCAGAATGTCAAAATTTTAAAATAATGTCAAGTTGTAGATTCAGTTTGTACAAAATGTACCAAATTATGACATTTTCGAGTACCTATATTACAAACTTTTGTGACCCGCGTCAAGCTCAAGCCAGACTTTTTTGTCTTTAAGGTAGTCATCGGTCCTATAATAAGCCTTCTCACAAAGTACTTTCTTTACATAAGTTTTGAATCTTTTGTCTGGCATATCAAGGATCGATTTTGGCAATTTATTATAAAAAAGTATATAGTTCCCCATAAATGTCTTATTTGTTTGTATGTTACCACTTCAAGCTTCAACCACTAAACCTATTTAGATTAAATTTGATATGGATATACTTTAATACCCAGGGAAGGACATACGATAGTTTTTGTCCCGAAATTCCTACGGGGAGCAAGGTCCACGGGCACAGCTAATAAAATATATCTTTGGCAGCATGTCATGTTGCTGGGAGAAAGTGAAAAACGTAAAACATACTAGCTGCTTCTCTTCCCACACAGATCGTACAAGTCGATCAAGGAAGTGAGCGAATAATATTATATTGTCGGCAGCGGATGTTTTGAAACTTTTCGTACAATACATTTCTAAAGTAAACAGTCCTAAAATTATAAGTCATTTAGATACCTTTCATAACGCTTGCGAACGAGCTAACAAACATAAATAACGTAGTCAGAAATACTAAGTAGTCAAAGCCGAGCTGACCAGACCCTCCCGGCAGCCGTTCACGAGTTGACGCACGGATCAGCCATCATTAAACACAACCATATTGGAGGGAATCCAACGACCCGACCAGCAACGTCACCACCATATTAAACATTTTAATGAGCATGGAAAGCCAGATCTCGTAGACCTTGTCAAGAAAAAGAAGATGCATATCATCAGTTGAGAAGAAATACCCAGAAAGCGCAGAATAGGCTCTATAGCAACTTATATGTAACATACATACATACATACTATCACGTCTTTATCCCTAATGGGGCATACAGAGCATTTTGGGTCTTGCGGTTCTATGCAGAGCCCAGGGCGGGGAATGGAAGAAGAAGGTGGAAGATGGAAAAGCAATCAATACAGTGATGGGTTGCTAGCCGCATCGCCTGTTAACATGATTTGCATTTTTGCCCATTCCCTCGATCGGCTTTTACGATCTGTGTGGGAAGAGAAGCAGCTGGTACATTCTAAGTTTTTTTTATTTCTCCCCGTCCAGCATGGGAGATATGTAACATGGAAACAATAAATAAATGAAATTAACAGATTATGCTATATTATAAGAGAGGCTTATGCACAGCAGTGGGCGGAAGAAGGGCTGGAATGATTACAGGCTGATCACCTGATTGTCTGATAAGTAAGATGATCCGTGCTTCGGAGGGCCACGTTAAGCCGTCGGTCCCGGTCACTGTCTTGGACATTGATCGTTACCTAAAACCATGTCAGGGCGGTTTAAAAACTCTGACACTAGTGTTAGTCACTAACACACACGATAAGAAGAAGAAGACCAAATTCTGAACTATCTCCATGCAAATAAAACATCCCCAAAACTTCCATAGTCCATCCTATCCTATTTTAGTTAACGACTCCCATCTCGTACTCTTCAAATGAAGTCGCCCGTCTACGATCTATTATTACGAAACTTACAACTAACTCAATTACCGCAGCGGTTGAGATATAGAAGGCATTTGACAATTTGGCAAACTTTCCACGAGTAAGGATTGCTCACATTGGGCGAGTAAATTAAAGATAATCAAAAACAATTTTATCATAAGAAGTCAATACATGTATTACATAAGGTATAATATTATATAGATATTTTATTGAAAATATTACAAGTTAGCTTGCTACACTTGCACCAATTCCAATTTCTCAACATGTCCCAAAGGTAAACTGGTAGATAATGCATTAGCTTTAAGTTTGACCCATTGTTATCATTCCATCATAATATTGTGTCCAATAAACTTAAAGAAATAAACAATACTCACACGTAAGCCGCAGTGGTTGAGAAATAGAAGGCATTTAACAATTTGGCAACCATTCCACGAGTACGAATTGCTCACATGGATCGAGTAAATTAATGTTCATCAAAAATAATACGTTATAAAGAAATGCCAATCTCGGAACAGGAGCAATGTACTTTTCTTGCACTGGAATAAGTTTTCAGATCACAATCTGCTTGAAGAAACAAATCAGTTAAAATATAAAAACATTGCTCTCTTTCTTCTACTTGACAATGTTGAATAAATAAATGAATGAAACTCTTTATTCGACCATTACACACAAAAAAAAACGGTAAAAATAGTTTATAAAAAATACATCAGGTACAAGTAAGTTTTTTTATTTTATGGATTTGCAAAACAATTTTATTAATTGCTTATACACAAATGCTTTTAAATTATATCAATTATACCTCCTATTGTACATATATTTAACTATACATAACTTCGTTTAAAGCTACAAATAAATAAGTAGATAAGCTGAAAAATGTTGTTGAAACTTACTTTAAAAAAATGTTACGAAAAAGCATGGGGCGAAAATATGCGAGTCAACTTGCCTAATGTAAGCGCTGTCTTTCCGACTTCCAAGTTTCCGTCAAAACAGCCAATGTGATTAACAGAACTAGGGAATTAGTTAACAATAAACATAATTCGGAAACTTGACAGCCAGTTTAACTTCGAGAAGAAACTAAATTTGATGAGATCGTAACTTGAAGTTCAGAGAATATACACGGTGATTTTTCATTGGCTTTGGAGCCAAAGGCCACTTCATAAGGATCGTTAGTAAGACCTAATTAGCTAGTCAAAATAAAAATTCAGAAAAAAAAGTTAACTATAACTCAAGTAAAATCATGAGATCTATAACTAGTAGTGCCGCCGCCAGCCGGCCGGCCGGAGGTCTTCAGGGTCGAACGGTAGTTTTGGACAGGCGTAACTACATGGTCTCGATAGAAAATCATTTTCGCAATTTTTTTATGTCATGTCATACACAAATTTGGATTACGTATATGGGTAGAGGAATTTATTTACCATACGACATTTTTTTCCAAAACCAATGAAAAGTCAGCATGTACAACTGAAAACAAGGCAATTAAAATATCTTGTTCTTTTAGCACAAAATCTGATCCAGCTACCTCAAATTGTTGCAATTTGCAGTAGCTGAATTCATAGATAATAATTTTTGTGACACAGCAGCATCCTCCTTACTTTAAAAATGGTCCCAGTTGCATATCTATCTATGCTATTTCGATGCACATGGTACGATTTCTGATGTTTTTCTTCTCCAGAGATGATATGCATTTCAGTTTTCAACCAAATATGTCGAAGTTAGTGCGAAATAAAGAAACAAAGTTTCAACCAGAAAATTTTACTGGGTTTTACTTACGGCCATCTGCCTAATGTCAATACTTTTTTTTTAACGTATTTATTTCATAATATCTTTTGAATACATTTCAAAATTATTTTATGATACATTTTCTGTAACAAATAACCCTTTTAAAGTCATGCCAGCATATAAAACGAACTTAAGCAATACATCATATCAGAAGCTCATATTACATTCAAGAATTTACTGACAGGGCAAAAATTAAGCCAAGTCTCTATTTTCATCTCCCTTTTTATTTCATTTCCAATTTGTTGTAACTAAAACGAAAGTCACACGTGATGAATAGTCAGGATAGGTAAATAACCTAAGACTAACTCGTAGAATATATTTAGTCCCAACAAAATCCAGTCTAGTCATTGCGTTGGCTAAATAAATGTTAGTTTACATGGGTCTAGCAGCTGGATTGTTTGTGAGCAAACAGATTTATGGAGAGTTTATACCTAGTCGTACTTTGACAATCCAGCATTTGTTTAGGTGTTATAAGTACATTTACGTAGGTACGTACTCAACAAAAGCTCGAATTTTTATATTCAAAACACTTAACACAATAGTAAAAACATAAACGTAAAATGAAACAAAATATTATTTTTACATTCAAACATGAATCATTTCATGTTCAAGCCATAGAAAAAACATCATAGCTTTATTGTTTCCTTTAGCAACAAATGTGTATTTGACAATACACTTTAGAAGCGTTTCCTTTGTGAATTTTTTATTTAAAATAAATTATTTTAAAGGAATAATATACTCCATGTATATAAAGAACTGATGTATGAGTGCAATAAATGAATTGAATTGAATTCAATTTGAGATATCATTTAAAAAAAAAATTCTAATGCATTTTATGACCCTTCAAACAATATTATATACTACTGTTTACAGTTTAAAGTGATAACGTGAAGCGTTTCTTAGCTCTTTGCAAAAAACTGCCACTTTTGGAAAAAATGCTAATGCGGATCACGCCCAGTTCATCTTCATTATTATTTTTAGATCTTTTAAGTTTCCACTGCAAGACCTCTGCCCTCTCTTTACTACTAAAGCCATACTTGGTCAGAGCAGCCAGAGGATTTGACCTACACTCTCCACGCTGGTCAGTCGGGTTGAAGAGGTCTTATGACGTTTGTAAACTTTATTTAGCTTGTATTTCCTAAGTCGCCTTCAACGACAAGTTGCCTAGTCTCTTTAGCAAAAAATATGGATCAGCCACCGAATAGGAGATTATAAGCTGACAGCTCGTATCCTTACCTTCATTTTGACGTTTTAAAAGTTTTGGCAGTTTTAAATCCAGTTTGCAGCCTATTTTATCTCATTCTGAGGAGAAACGCTTAATTTATTGGGCTACAGCATAGACAGAATTTTTTGGCTACAATATCGATCAACATGCTAAGCTGAAGATGGGTTAAGCATGCTTTCTGCCTACTCTACTCGACTGTTCTAACGACTTAGCCGATGTAAACTCAACATAAAGGGGATTTCAGCTGTCACGTGTAATGGCGACGATTTTTTGCTGGGCCCGGATCACGTACGGCGGAGATTATGTAAATTGTCTAGTACGTTAGAGATTTAGTTTTGCCCGGCCTTTTTCGTGTGAGCAAATGTTAGAAAATTGTTTCAAATGTTTCACTTTACGAGGTTGTAATCGGATTTGAAAGTTGAATTTCATGTGCTTGTGCTTTTAAGGTGTGTGAATGAAGTTTTTGAAGATCACAATTTTGTACTAGGCGAAGCGCGCAAAATCATTCGCGTAGACTTTATGAAAATGCTCATTACGCAGAACAACTTTTGCTAAGGCGTCATTCTTATATTTCTTATAGTTCAGCTGGACCATTATGGTTCTGCATCAGGTGTTCCATTTTCCAAAACCAATGGCTTAACAGCTATATAACAAACAAAAAAACATTAGAATCCGTCTAGTATTTCCGGAGATTAGCGTATACAAACAGATATTTCTATAAAATTCTTTCTCTTACTATGTCTCCATCGCGGCTCCAAATATCAATTCATTGTACAGACTCATTTTTTTTACTGTTTTAATAAATGTATAGATAAAGAGTAACCAAAGTGCATATATGAACAGATTGGTGAGTTTAGATAAAGCAAAAGAGGTTTGTCAGGATCGTAGCAAGTGGATGTCCATGGTCTCTGCCTTCCCCTGTGGGAAACAGGCGCCATATTATGTATGTATGTATAGAGTAATTTGCTGTGTGGTAATGGCAAAGTACAAAACATTCGCTATTGGTGAGATTCGAACTCACGCCCGCAAGTCTCTACAGTTTTGCTTTACATAAAATTAATTTTAGATATTGTTCCGAGCATTATTAATGCTATTTATATCCATAATTAAATTCTTTCACCTTAATCGAATTTAAATTCATCTCATATGAATTAAATTGAATACCATACTAATTATTAAGTAGCATTTACGCATGTTTCAAATGCTTCAGTAGGTAGCACATGATAAGGAAATTTGTCAATAATAAATTGTTTTGTACTGCTAAGGGAATAAATTGTCTCAAAATAATGTCACTTGTCATTAATCACATCCTTTTTAGGGTTCCGTAGTAAACAAGGAACCCTTGTAGTTTCGCCATGTCTGTCTGTCTGTCTGTCCGTCCGCGGTCCTACTCAGACACTTTAACTACTAGAAAGCTGTAATTTAGCATGGATCTGTATATCAATCATGGCGAAAAAGTTGTAAAATAAAATATGGAAATATTTTTTTTTTAGGGTAGCTGCCATACAAGTAAACAGAAAGTCAATATTTTTTTCTCTACAATCCGTGTCTGAAATATTTAGGTTTAAATAAAAATTTTTTTTGGTACGTTCACGTGTCCCCCCATCTACCTGCTAAACGGTTATATGTGGACACGTGAAAAAAAGTCACAGCTATAGTATATATAATGTTGTTTCAAGGAAAACTATCAGCGCTAAGTAGGGTTAACAAATCAAAAAGTTATAGGCGATCAACTTATAAAATGTACTCGAAAAGGATAATTTAATACAAATTCAATAGATACACGCTTTAGACGTTTTTAGTGGCATGAACTCAAAGTTGGCATTTACAACTACGGAACCCTACACTGCGCCTGGCCCGACACGCACTTTGCCAATTATTCAAAATGATTTCATTATGTATTAATGCAGAAAAACTGATATTAGAAGCGCTATTATGTGATTCCAAGAAACTATGACGTCACGACGTGCTATTTCATACAAATAAAATGTTTGTTTTGACGTTTAGAAAAAAGTATCTGATTTGTCTTATTGGCTACTAGCGGAGTAGAAGTGCACTTATGGCACAGACTTGAGGGGCGTGGGTTCGAATCTAACTCGCGAAAGTGTTTCCTTACAATAATTTAGAAGACGCAATAGCTGAATTATTTAGTTCCATAAATATAAAATCTTATTCCTGGCAGAAAGCATTTAAAGTTGGCATTAATTATTCGCTTCTCAGCGGTTCAGTTTATTTAACTTCGACAATTTAAGGGTAATATCGCTTTCCGAAGCTCGCGGTGACTGAAAGTTGCTTTGGGTTATAGATGGCTTTTATCAATTCAGTGTTTGTTATCTGAATTCGCTATCAGCTACTTTAGGTCGTGAAATAATTTAGTAACCCTTTCAAGAAATTGTTCTTCTTCTATTGTGTGTGTTAGTGACTAACACTAGTGTCAGAGTTTTTAAACCGCCTTAAAAGGCCTCTGACATGGTTTTAGGTAACAACCAATGTCAAAGACAGTGTCCGGGACCGACGGCTTAACGTGCCCTCCGAAGCACGGATCATTTTACTTATCGGACAATCAGGTGATCAGCCTACAATGTCCTCACTAAACTAGGACAACAACACAAAGTCGTTGCCCTCGCCGGGAATCGAACCCGCGACCTCCGGGTATGAGCCGAACGCTCTAACCACTACACCACGGAGGTAGTAGAAATTGTAAAAAATAATCTTTAAACACATATATATATATATAAGTACAAAATTCAAAGTTATATAGCTAGCTCTCGCTAGCGCTAGCATAGTCAAAAATCATTTATTTATCTTTGGATATTTATATCACTTGATAATTTTTGATTAAAACTAACGTAAGACACAGACATTATTAAAATGAGTTAACGGATTACTCACGTATAGTCAGCTATTGCCGACATGTTTCGACCATATCCGGAGGTCTTCATCAGGGCTACGGAATATGACTACAGGCCCATACACCGCACCGGCTCGCGATACACTATACGTGAGTAACCCGTTAATTCATTTTGATAACACCTCATAATTTTTATTTTTCTATTTATTTCGATTTCTTAAAAGGTAAATGTTGATGTCGGATCATTTACTTACAGCTAAATTTACTGCCGCTTCCTAAGCGCAAGTACAGAAGAAGCGGTAACAAACTGTAATGCAGCATTTTCGATAAAAACGTCAACTTACAATTATATCGTATATATAATTATTAATGAAGCATTATGTAAAATTTGAAATAAATGTCCATTTCTTCTTCTTATTGTGTGTGTTAGTAACTAACACTAGTGTCAGAGTTTTTAAACCGCCTTAAAGGCCTCTGACATGGTTTCAGGTAACGACCAATGTCAAAGTGGCTGGGACCGACGGCCTAACGTGCCCTCCGAAGCACGGATCATCTTACTTATCAGACAATCAGGTGATCAGCCTGCAATGTCCTAACCAAACTAGGACAACAACACAAGTCGTTGCCCCCGCCGGGAATCGAACCCGCGACCTCCGGGTATAAGCCGTACGCTCTAACCACTACACCACGGAGGCAGTTATGTCCATTGGTAAAAGGTAAATGTTGATGTCAGATCATTTACTTACAGCTAAATTTACTGCCGCTTCCTAAGCGCAAGTACAGAAGAAGCGGTAACAAACTGTAATGCAGCATGTTCGACAAAAACATCAACTTACAACCTACTAATATTATAAATGCGAAAGTGAGTTTGTATATTTGTTTGTTTGTTTGTTACCTCTTCACGCTTAAGCTACTGAACCGATTTGCATGAAATTTGGTATGGACATAGTTTGAGACTCGGGGAAGGACATAATTTTTATCCCGAAATTCCCACGGAGAGCAAAGCCCGCGGGTGCAGCTAGCATCATATATATTATTTTTAATTAAGCATGATGTAAAATTTGAAATAAATTTCCATTTGTAAATCTTCTTCTTCTGCCATATCCTTGTCCCACTTTTTATGTGGGGTCGGCACAGCATGTGAGTTCCTTCCATCTATGATCTATGATCTATGATCTATCTCCAGTCAACCCGTCCGTCACCCCCTTCCTACTCATATCCTCCCTTACACAGTCCATCCAACGTTTTTATGGTCTCCCTCTGTTTCGATGTCCTATGACATGTATTTTCAAAACCTGCCTGGTTATAAGGCTTTCCTCTCTTCTCTTAACGTGTCCATACCAGCCCAACCTATTATTTCTTAATTTTTCTGTTATAGGGGCCACTTTTACAGTTCCTCTTATATAATCATTCCTGATCTTGTCCCTACGTGTTACACCACACATCCATCTCAACATCCGCATCTCCGCAACGTGCAACCTTCTTTCATCCGCTGCTTTGGTGGGCCAAGTCTCGGAACCGTACAATATGACAGGTCTTATGAAAGCTTTGTAAATCTTACCCTTAGCTTAAAGGGCATTCGAGCGTCGCATGTAACTCCAGTTACTTGCCGCCATTTCAAACATCCTGCATTTATACGGCTTTTAACGTCCTGGTCAATGTCTGCGTCGTTCTGTAAGAGAGAACCCAGGTAACGAAATCCGAAGCATACTGGTAGGGGTGCACCATCCAAGGCAATAGGAGAAAAAATTGATGGACCACCAAAGTCAAGAAACAGTTGTTCAGTTTTGGTCCTGCTGATCTTTAAACCAAAGTTTTCTAGTCTCTGTTGCCATTTTACCAGCCTGCTCTCCACCTCAGGCCCATCTCCTCCATCGAGAACAATATCATCTGCAAAGAGCATGCACCAGGGTGCTTTATCCTGTATGTCTGACGTCAAGGCGTCCATTACCAGGAGAAACAGGTACGGGCTTAGTGCCGATCCCTGATGCAATCCTACTGCCACATCGAACTCGTCGGTAACGCCATCCTCGGACCGAACGTACTCGTACATCACGAGATTGACTGTACATAGCACGTATAGGCTGTAGGTACTTATATGGCACTTTCTTCTTCCTTAAGGCCCATGTACAGAATGTACTTAAATTATGAAATTTGTGGATGTACAAATACAAACCTTTAAGAGAGGGACCCGCGCCAAGCAACAAAAACAATGTCCATATTATAAATCTCTATTCTTTTTTAAAAGACTTCCAGTAGAAATTAAGGCATTATTATACAAAGCTGAATTCAAGGATAAACTAAAAGCATTTCTGCTGGACAAGTGTTATTATTCACTAAATGGAATCTAAATTTAATTTGTTAGTGTGACATTATTGGACTAATTTTATGACATTCTGATTTATTTTACGTCTATGATTTATGATTACTAATCCTCTTATTTTTATTTGTTGTAATTCAATTGATTAACTGTTTTATGTATTGTATTGTAAACTATATTTCAACACAAATTATTTTGTATCGAAATAAATAAATGAAAATGAAAAAGCTCAAGCCAGACATTTTTATCTCTAAGATAATCATCGGTACATGTGTAGGTACATAATCATTTTTGAAGAAACGAACACAATATTTACTAAATAAAATACAGCCTAAAAATAAAACTACATTAATGTTGTTTTTTTAGATTTTAAAAGCTGTTCCAAGGCATCTTACGTGAATTACGACTACAATGATGACAGCTAGAACATGCTTAGCTATGGCTTTTAGTGCCTTCTGAAATAAATTTAACCTGTAGGATTTTTACATTCTCCATGAAAAGTGTGTAATATAAAAATATTTCATATATTTACTATCATGTAATCACGGATTACATACTTACTTACTCAGTAACATTGTATTTGCTAAGGAACCCTCACAACGAGGTACTCCCAGCGGTACAAAGACGTGACCAACTGACCAATAGACTTCACACTAAACGCAATAAGTTTCAAGTTTCTTGGGAAATGTTTCAGTAAATTTTGTTAGAGATATTATTTTTACAAATACGAGTGCATGCAATCACTGGATTATCTAAGGAAACATCGAAAACTTCACTCGTTTGTTCAATTAGTTAAGCATACCATGCCGAGCTCGCCAAACATTCCTTCTTCTCGTGTAGTAGGCCTTTACTGCATCTCTAGTAGATTTTTTAAATAGAAACCAAATTATCAAAGGTAGCATTCTGAACTGTGTATACAGATTTAAATAAGAAAGCATCACATCAAAACGGCCGATATACTCTTTTAAATTCACTAATATGATATACGAATACAAAACCGAAAGCCAGTTTATAACTAAGCTTACGTCACAGAATACAGCTACCCCTACCAGAGACCACACTTGCTGAAGCACAGGACGCTGCGCTGAAGACGACATTACTGAAACTGCTACATTGATATACATAACTACATTTAATATAAACAAAATTCCCATACTTGTGCCTTTAAATAAAGAAATTTCCAGCCAACCTTGTAAGTTTAAAAAACTGCTAGAAATGCTGCGAACAATAATATAGATCATGGTAAACATCCCGAATATAAAGAATGTGGCCTTTCTTTTTTCAGAAATTATTCTGGTCATGTTCACAAACACCAGTTTGAAGTGAGCGACCAGTAGCGAGCACAGCGAGCAGCACACGTGCAGTAATAAATACTCCAAAACAAGATTTCTGCTTGTGAAATGGGTTAAATATTTGAAATAATACATTTTGTAGTCACTGTTTTTGGCATAATGATTAAATAACACCCAGATTAAGTGATCTAACTTCGTATGCAGCACGTGCACTGTCCCCACAAAGATCTGCAGCAACCCGATGTAGGTCGGCACGGTCCGCACCCGCGGACACAGGCTCCAGATCGTCACCAATATCACAAACCCGACGAGCTGCACCACTGTAAACACTTTTGTGATCACACTCTCAACAGATGTTACAAATTCTTCGGAATTCCAGAGTATCACATAATAAGTTGAATCCATTATCACAAAAAGTCACTGTTACATCAGTAAATATTTTCTTTTTCGACTTTGACGGGGGCTACGCTTGGGTACACCCAACTACAGTTTGACTTCTATGTGTGTTTTCTCTTCCAGGCATAAGTTGCTTCAATAACTCATAATTAAAACCTTCAACACTAAGCTTTTTACTTTTTTGTCTTTTAATTGGTATTTATTTTTCACTGGAAACTTCTTTTCACAATGTCCTCATAACCACGTTAGTTCTTAATGTGATTTTTTAGTTTTAATTTTTAATAATGAGCACAACCACACCTATAGTTGCGACAACAGTATAAATGCGCGACGTTTTACTTCGTGTGATATAAATAACGAACGCTATTTAAAAAGGTTTTTTTTAGTGTTGCCTAATAATCGACCGTTTTACAATCCATAGTTTTAATCAAAACTGCCAAACTAACGATAACTGTTTCATAGTAATATTATTGTAACCAACTGTACTATCATTAGTATCAATCCTAAGGACGCACAAACGATATTATCGATACTATCGATAGTATTACGTTTCATAAACTATCAATAGTATCGATAGTTTATTTATTATGTTAACGTTTCACTCTACTCTATTCATCCATTGGTTGTCTAAAAGAAATCGCTTTTAGCGATAATTATTTATTATAAAGTATTTTTATTATATTTATTGTTATATTTAAATTAGTACTTACTAACTTACTTATGAAAAGCAACACTATGATACGTATTATCGATAGTGTCGGTAGATATTTTAATACCGATTGTTTATCGATAAGCCTTTGATAGTGATTTATCGAACAGCAACCCTAGTTTTTATCAACACAACTTATCAGTACCCTACTCTAATCAATCGATTATAATATCGCAAATTATTATATTTAATTAAATTATAATGTTTAAACTAATTCAATAATTTTTTCTAAGTAAAATCTTGTGAGTGATACTCTTCTATATTGATGTGTTTTAGTTTAATGTAAGTCAAGAAAGAACAGGTCTGTCTGGCACAAGCATTATTTGCTTAAAAGGCAGTCCTCACAATCATGTTTGTAAACACAATTTTTTTTTGTAATACAAAAGATCTGCCCAAGGTTTTCTTATGAAAAACAGAACTTTTGTTAACTCTTTATTAATGACCGCGGCCGCAACCTTTATCGCAGGAGCTACGCTTGGGCTATGGCCAAGTTTACGACCAAGTTAACTATACAAACTATACTTAGGTCGCTTGCAACTACCAATAGTCCAGAAGCTCAGTAACCCGGCGGGAGTGCGCATTATTAGCGCTTACTCTTTGCACCCCAACTACTATCTTTTCTGCTACGTCCTAAAGGTGAACTGGTACACAATGTTTAGCATTAATTTGTAACTTTTATTCTATAATCTTTACCTTTTAAGTGCAATAAATTAAATGAATAAATGAAGCAGTACCAGGGGTGGTCTGCGCTTAGATGGATGACCACAAGTGTCATGAAAATTTCTTGAGCTCCTTCGTGCTAAGACACGAATAACCCGTTGGTCCCGGCTGTCATCGTTGTATCGCAGGCTTTAGGTATGTCAGATGCCTCTGGGCAGCTTGATAAATATGACACCAGTGTTAGCTACGCAACTACAATAAAGACAACAAATAAACAGTCATGCCGGCTCGGTATGTGGCCAGTGGCCGATGTGGCAAGAGTGCGATGTTCATATGGTTTGTTTTGTTATAAGAATGAGTTAACGGGTTACTCACGTATTGTGTCGCGAGCTGGTGTGGTGTAAGGGCCTTTAGTCACATAGACTCACTCACTCATACTTCCGGATGAGGTCGCAACATGTCGGCCAGTAGCTAACTTTATACGTGAGTAACCCGTTAACTCATTCTAATAAACTGAGAAAAAAAAATAGTTGCTAGAAGAAAAAAATGGTAACATGTAGTTACCCAAATCGAATGACTGCTGAACTCAGGGCTACTAGTAGTTAAAATGTGTTTTAATGCAACTACATGGTTCCGCTAATTAGAACAAAAGTTTGGTATCTTCTAACTAAATCTACTCTTTTTACTAGTGTAATTTCTGTGTCACGTTAATTTAAAAAAAAAACGACGGGTTGCACTCTGGGAGTGCCGGCAGAAGTGAAAACACAGCAGTATGGCCACTACACAGACGGTCGAGCCATCAGCTGTCACCATCCATGGATGCGCGTAGCACGCTGTAACATAAACAAACACGAACATTCGCGCAAGCGCCCTGCGCCGCCTAAACGAAACAGCAGGCGCAGGCATACATTTTCGCCGCGCCGTAGAAAGAGAGGGGAATACTCCCTCTCCTACGCCGCGCCAGCTGTCTACTCTCCATCCGTCTTACGAATTTTCGATCAGGTCACGTGTCCTGACGCGAGTTTAACATTTTTTACCCATTCCAAAAAAAGTGCACAACGCCGCTAAAGAAGTTTTCACTTCAAAAAGTTTCTTTTGTTAATCTAGTTGTTGACGCCACTGGACGTTCAGTCATCTAGTGCGCAAGGTGCCTTACCATCAGTAAGTACAACCTTCCTTTCCCAGCCTTTGGCCTGTCCCAACTGTTCCCAAAAACTGGCATGATTAACTTAATTCTTTCCCATTCACAACTCCACCGCGGGCAAACTCCGGTCCTTTTAACGTCCAATCACGTATGAGGCCGGATGTAAAGGCGTTTTAGCAGAATTCCCGACCCTACGGGAACTGTAATTCTATTGCGTTCTCCACAGACAATTATTGAAATAGACAACATACATCATCATCATTTGCAGACATCAATCCACTGCAGGCATTTCCCACGGGCTTGTTTCTGGTCCTGACAACAGGATCACTATTTATATGCATACAAATTTAAGCTATAATATCACATAGCATACTGGTTTAATGCACAATCGTTTTTAAGCATAACGTCCTTTCGCATAATGGAGTATGCATAATAATTTTAAGCATAATGTACCTAAGCATAATCATTATTTAGCCCTAACATTTTAAAGCATAAAAGGATGTAAGTAGGATGTTAGTTGATTTTGTGTATGTATTAGTTTCGCCCTAAGCTAGAGTCGCTCGCTCGTGTTTTGGTCACAGGAAACCTAACTAACCTAACCTATTCTCTGTGGCAAAGATTTTTTTGTGTCTGTGTTATTTTCGCCCTAAGCTTAAGTCGCTCGCTCCCGTTTTACTCATTTTATTCGTAGAAATACATTTCCTTATTATTAAACTTATAGTTACTATGCCTATGGAGATTATACCAATTAACATTATGCCGTAACAAATTAGCCTAAAATATAATTATGCCCAACTACCAGTATGCCAAAAAACAACTTATGCCTAAAAACTAATATGACAAAATATTTTATGCCAAACCCAGTATGCCAAAGCATATTAGGACAAAAAAATTATGCAAAAAAAGTGTCCCCTGACAACATACTTGTAACTTATTTTTATAGGGTTTTTAGGCATTCAAAATGCAGTACTCAAGTACTCAAAGTCAATAATTAAATAAGAAATGGTTTCAAAATACCACGTGAGCGGGATTTGAACCAGCGACCTTGATCTTGATACGACCTTGCTCTTAGCAACTGAGCTATCAAGAATTTAACCTCACTCACCAAATTTCTTCACTATATCCTATTCACTTAATACGCATACATGTAAGATATCTGATTCCACATTTATTTAATTTTAAGGTACCTTTTCACCATTTCTTAGTTTGAATAGATATCTGTAACTACTCTTGGAGGACGTGTTTTTGCAAATTGGTATTTCTACCATATGGTAGGACCAATAGATCTAGATTGTTTTTTACTGTGTCAAAGAACCACCATAGCCCTTTGCAAAAAATTCTACATCGCTCACCCTTACAAGAGCAAATGAGATAAGAGAGAGCAAGTGTTGATGAGTTCACGTGTTGTAGAGTTAGGTGTCACGAGTCCTTCCTTGATCACCGTTCAATAGTATCTCGTTCAATTGCTATTTATTTAATTGATGTAAAATATAAAGTTCTTTGAAAATATATGCTAAACAAAGTTTATAAGCATCAATGAGGCCTCTCCAACTTATCTGGCCAGCGAGAAAAGTACAGGCCAAATCTTCTGGCTCCTCTGGCCCATTATAGCGTACAGAGAGGGTCGTGCTTCTGCAGGGAAGACTTAAAAAAGACCTGATGATGATAAAATTTAAAACAGCTAATTTGTGACCTACCTAGTTTGTAGCCGCGTGCAGCCAAACTGTACAAGCATGGCTCGAAATCATAGCATACAATTAAAAAACAGTTGCACTCCGTGAATGCCGACACATGTGAAAATTGGTATCGGTAACGATGTCACAAGTCTTGAGAAATGCTTTCCGTGCATGCCCAACGCGCCTTAAGAAGTTTTCACTTCACAAATTAATTTCTGGTCACATTTTTCATTGCGTTATGTTTATTGCTTCAATTCTCGAACTAACCCAACTCCTATTACAGGAATATTCATAAATACCTCGCATAAAAATTAGGTTTTTAACACACAAACGTATTTTAAAAACCAGTTATGTGCGGTATCATACATTACTACTATTTACAGTCTATAAAGCTATTGCTCTGTGTCGTCCAAATAGATTTCTCGGGCGCTACAAAACTACGGCGCGTGACTGCGGGCTGCGGCGGAGTTTTCACATAATGACCGACGTAACGCCCGCCTTTTGTTGCGGGTACAACATCTTAATGTATGTCATAATAGTATTTATTAGTGTAGTTCCCTTTCATGCTTTGGGACTTAAGAAAAACCGTTGAGTGTTCCAGTGGCTCTTCTTGAGAAGAAAATGAAAGAAAGAGAATCTTAATCATGTCAAAATGTAATGCTACTAGCAATGGGATTGTCTTAGTAGATGTACCTTACCCCTAGGACCATTATTGGGATTTATTACCCCAATAGATGTACAGTCAGTGATGTAAGTGGAGGAGGGATCAGGTATCTCTGATGCCGACTATATGTACGTAGTGCTGCTGGAAATCCTATTCCCAATGCAATAATATATAATAATTATCACCACGTTTACTTGTCCCCACTTCAGGAGCACGACTCTCCCTGTACCAGAGCCATACTTGGCCAGAACAGTCAGAGAACTTGGCCTACACTCTCCTCGCTGGTCAGACGGTTTGGAGAGGTGTCACTGATGTTAATAAGCTTTTAGCTTGTATTTTCTAAGTCGCCTTCTATGACATCCACGGTAGGAATTGGAGTGGCCCTATTCTACTCTGCCGGAAACCACACGGCATACACTGTATTCCATTCCATCACTATTTTGATTCTCTTTTTGACATAAAACTTAATCAAATACTCCAGAGTTGTTTGTTGTTTTGGAGAATAACTAGTGTATCTTTTATTAAAATTGGGTATTTTCCTAAGCCGAAAATAAATTATTTTGTACTGATAACAAAATAAAACGCCGCAAAATAATGTCACTAGTCTTTAAATAGATCCATTTTAACGTGATTTTAAATTTATTATTGCCGAAAAACTGATAATAAGAGCGCTATTTGACTCCAAAAAACTATGACGTCGTCTGCCTGTATTTCATACAAAATCCCATAGAAACTGTTTGTTTTGACGTTTTGAAAAAGTATCTGATTTGACTTGTTGGAAAATAGCGTATTCATTTAAATGATGATGATGATCCACGTATAAAAACTTTACTAAGTAACTTATTACATTTTTTCTTAGTAAATAACGACTTGACAGTTAAAAAATTAAATCGTTTAAAGAGTTAATCTATTTATTATTCTACCATCGCAAGCTCACTGATCATTATTTTGATAGATTAATGTATTTTCTGTCACCATAAGTATCAAAATAGCCTTAACTGGGTCGACAGGCTATACGCACACCTTCGTCGTTCATTTATTTACCAAGCAAACGTTTTGTCACGAGCATCGATCTTCCCGCGTGAATAAAGATTGATTTATTTCCCCGGCTTAGCGTCATTGTGCTCACTATGACTTGTCACATGGCCCCTATTTTATTATCGCTCGATACGATGTTGGAACAAATAGTAACATAAAATGACAAATGAAAATGAATGCATATGTCTACTCATGTGTGTTATTAAGTTGTTGTATATCTATCTTTTTAAGGGGCTACTCTAAATATTGAAAGGAAACGAAGATATCATCTTAAATTTTTTCTTGACCAAGCTTATGCACAATTTTGAAAAATGGCTACTTTTGGTTAATGTGCGATGAAAAGTTTCACTTTTTTACCGAAAATATAAACAGTAGTTCATAAAATAGTTTGACGGGTTAGCGTAAGAAGTACTAGGTATAAAGTTATCTATATCTGCTACTAGGGCTTAGTTAAGATAAAATTTTAAAAGATATCTCCGTTTCCTTGCAAATGCTTTATTTCAAATGGGGACAGCACTGGACCTCAGAAAATTTAGGTAGCCCCTCAATATGCAAAGCATTATAAAACATAGTACACAAAATGAATCGATGCATCATACGGACCCAACCCAACAACTATAATTGATTAACCATAATTGATTTTGAATAATAAAAATTGAGGAAAAATCAATAATAAATCACATTCAGATTTTCCAGTCAGCTAAAAATGTGTATGGTTTACCATACACATTTTTAGCATTAAACATTTTTTCCGTAACAAAAATTGGTTTCGTATGATTTTATGCTGTTCAAATCGACAAGTCGTGTTAACCCTTCAAGTAGTGTGCATATTATACTAACTGGCTGTAATTTTACCGGATTTTAAAAGGTTCTCAATTTATATGTATGTTGTTTATGGCAGCATCCATAAAGTTGTACGTGATGTCAACTAGGATATATATTTAATTAATAAGCAAATTATATATTTTGTTAATTTAGCGCATCACGTACTAACTGGACGTGTAGATTCAATATAACACTGTACAATAATTTAGTATA
Organism: Acrobasis consociella; assembly: GCA_963555685.1. NCBI lineage: Eukaryota > Metazoa > Arthropoda > Insecta > Lepidoptera > Pyralidae > Acrobasis > Acrobasis consociella. The sequence continues at coordinate 22,364,962 of OY743108.1, read as the reverse complement.
AATACTCTGCAATAATCAAATAAATTATCCATTATCCCGTTGCCACTCCTGGCCTGTAGACGGTGATGGATCGAACCAAATCCAATGGGTTTCATTAATATCTTCGTGGTCGCTATATACCCCGACGTGATCGCTATATACCCCGACGTGATGGGCACGCACCGCAAGATTGGAGCAAAGCGCAAGAAATCGACGACTCAAGCCTGAAGAAATGGGAAGAAGATCAACTGTACATTTCCACTGGCCTCCCACAAGAGGGTCCCACCAGTGGAATTTCAAGAAGCACAGAAACCACCAGGCAACTAAAATGGACAACCCCAAGGCAACATTGGAATGGAAAAATCTGCGTAATCCGCCAGCTGTCACCGTGAACGTTAAGATGAAAAAATAGCGATAACATCATTGAAGAAAATACCGTCTACATTATCACTAACGTCATAATGATACAGAAATAGATATGACGTCACAAACTGCATCACTTTATTTAGAATCGCTGCATTACGGACGAACAAAAATGCAGTTGCAACAAAATTGATCGAGGTCAAGATCGCAAGGCCGCAGATGGCCGTATGTTGTTAAGAAAGGCGTAATAAAGAAAAATTTATATGTCAACGAGGAATATTGCACAGGATTTGGTGCTATCAATAAGTTCCAACGCCAAACTACTACCGACTTACACAGTGGTATAGAATTTTTGGTAAATAAGGAGCAAATATTTGATATCTATGAAGCCTACAAGAGAAAGAGCAAACAACTTTATAATGGAACAGCGATCATGATTTTGACTAGAAAACATTTATATAGGCCGATCACAGAAGCCGATTTTTGGAAGCACAATTTCTTCTGAAAATAACTCTCTTAAGATGCATCAAATGGTAAGCAGCAAGCAATCTCCAGAGCAAGCCAGCAAACGGGTCATATCCAGGTCCACAGCAGCCGACGCACCGAGCTCCTGGTCCTGAGATCAAGTACCCACAGCGACTATTATAGCGTTTGGCACATCCGCCCAGCTCACGCTTTGGATAATGAATTATGTCTGGCCACTCTCCAGCGGGGCACTACGGCAGGACTTCGACCGACGCTCGTCGACATTGTTCTCTACAGTCCCGACTCACTGCGGACTGCGAGCACGCTCACATGGTCTCATGAAAGACTACGAGCAGAAGATTTCTCCCGACTCACTGGGATTAAAGGAACTGGCAATTAAAAGATTAATAGAGAGAGACGCAAAGACTGCACATCAAGACCATATTTAAGTACCAAGAGAAACTTATAGATTATAATATCAATGATGATAACGGAATTATAAAGAAGAAATTATTATTTAAGTATAATGTGTGACTCACAATATCAATAGATACTCCAAAATGCAAAGACGCACAATTTTGCCGCGCAGAAATTATTTGCCTACACAGCGTTTTTCAGCACGTGCAATGTGATTATCGTCAACAAAAGAGAAACTGAGAGATTATAACTCAATGAAGATAGCATTGGTAACGAGTAAAATCAACAAATTAGGATTCTACAAGGAAATTGCTCCAGTTATCGTCAAGATATTGGTTGCTGCGCCGCCGAATTCCTATATGGATTAAAGTATCAAGATTCAAGCAATGAAGAAATCAATATTTTTATTTCAAGAAAGGAAGAAGACATTTTGCTAGCGTTTTTAGTACGTACTAATTTATAGTTTGAAATAGGTAGGTAGATTGCCTTCGTAATATTTTTATTTTTTACATGTTTAGGATTTATTATGATTTTGTTATGTTCTTTTTTAAAAAAAAGGGGGAGTATTATGGCAGCATCCATAAAGTTGTACGTGATGTCAACTAGGATATATATTTAATTAATAAGCAAATTATATATTTTGTTAATTTAGCGCATCACGTACTAACTGGACGTGTAGATTCAATATAACACTGTACAATAATTTAGTATAAATACTCTGCAATAATCAAATAAATTATCCATTATCCCGTTGCCACTCCTGGCCTGTAGACGGTGATGGATCGAACCAAATCCAATGGGTTTCATTAGTACCTTCGTGGTCGCTATATACCCCGACGTGATCGCTATATTGTTTATATATATGTATTTGTTATAAAATATAGTGTCGTTGAGTTAGTATCCCATAACACAAGTTCCGAACTTACTTTGGGGCTAGCTCAATCACTGTGATTTGTCGCTATATATATATATATATTTATTTTATTAATTATTATATATATATTTTTATTTAAAAGCCTTTACTAGGAGTTTTTCCCATATTACTTTGATGCAAATATGATAAATAAAAAACGACGGGTTGCACTCTGGGAGTGCCAACAGAAGTGAAAACTTGAATATTAACGTTGTGCATTTTTCATCATCATCATCATTTCAGCCGCATAACGTCCACTGCTGGACATAGGCCTCCCCCAAAGATTTCCAAAATGACCGATCAAGAGCGGCCTGCATCCAGCGTTTTCCAGCGACCCTGGTCAGGTCATCTGACCACCTTGTAGGTGGGTGCCCTACGCTTCGCTTGCCAGTACGCGGTCACCATTCATGAACCTTTTTGCCCCATCGGCCATCGGTTCGTCGCGCTATGTGTCCCGCCCACTGCCACTTCAACGAGCTAATCCGCTTGGCTATGTCAGTGACTTTTGTTCTCCTACGGATTTCCTCATTTCTGATTCGATCACTTAAGGAAACACCGAGCATAGCCCTCTCCATAGCGCGTTGAGCGACCTTGAGCTTTCTTATGAGACCCATAGTAAGGGACCACGTTTTAGAGCCATAAGTCATCACTGGTAACACACATTGGTTGTAAACCTTAGTCTTGAGGCACAGAGGTATTTTGGGCGAGAAGACATTGCGTACGTGTCACAAATGTCACAAGCATGACCAAATTCATTTTCAACAAAATCATTTTCAAATACACAGCAGTATGGCCACTACACAGACGGTCGAGCCATCAGCTGTCACCATCCATGGATGCGCGTAGCACGCTGTAACATAAATACACACGAACATTCGCGCAAGCGCCCTGCGCAGCCTAAACGAAACAGCAGGCGCAGGCATACTTTTTCGCCGCGCCGTAGAAAGAGAGGGGCATACTCCCTCTCCTACGCCACGCCAGCTGTCTACTCTTCATCCGTCTTACGAATTTTCGATCAGGTCACGTGTCCTGACGCGAGTTTAACATTTTTTACCAATTCCAAAAAAAGTGCACAACGCCGCTAAAGAAGTTTTCACTTCAAAAATCTTTGGTCACTTCAAAAGTCGAGTGATTTAAAAAATAGCCCCGAACTATTGCAGGTAGAACTATTGTCGTATATCAACGCATTCACTCGCGTTTTGTTTACGATTCTTCTTTGTTGCGAACGAAATAAAGCGTCGCTATACGATAGCAAATGATTTGAGGATAATCCTTTCTGTGTGTTCATCATTATCATCATCATCAGATCTTTTTATCTCCACTGCAGGAGCATGACCATGTCTGTGCTACCAAAGCAATGTATACTTGGCCAGAGCAGCCAGTGCAAAGATAATTTATTATACACGCTGACTTTTCATTGGATTTGGAAAAAAAAATGTCGTATAGTAAATAAATTCTTCTATCCATATACGTAATCCACATTTCTGTATGTCATAAGATAAAAAAGTTGCGTAAATTATTTTCGATCGAGACCACGTAGGTATGCCGGCCAAAATGTCGATGACCTCCGGCCGGCCGGCGTGCGGTGTATGGCGGCGCTACTACTAATTGATCTCATAATTTTACTTTCGAGTTTTAGTCAACATTTTTTGTTTCTGAATTTTTAGTTTGACTAGCTAATTAAGTCTTACTAACGATGCCTATGAAGTGGCCTTCGGCTCCAAAACCAATAAAAATTCTGCGTGTATGTACTTAACAATATAAGTATCATGTATTTATATAAAACTAAGTGTGTCATCATCATCATCATCATATCAGCCGCTTAACGTCCACTGCTGGACATAGGACTCTCCCAAAGATTACTAAAATGACCTATCTAGAGCGGCTTAGCTCTAACACTAAGTATGAAACTTAACATTACATCAAAGAAATTACTTAAAATTTTATAACTTATTTAAGTAATTTCTTTGATGTTAAGTAACAAAGATTTTATCAACTCCTTTACCAAAATGGTTTTAAGTCCCGTAAGAAATACAAGAAACAAACTTGGCCCCTCCAAATTAGGCAAAACTCGATTTGCCTTCAAAGAGACAGACAACAGTTTTAAATAAAGCTGGAAGGGTCTTCTTACGAACCGATAAGATTATCCCTTGAATGGAAAATGTTTGCGTTACCCATCGTAAACTGATTTATTACTATATTGTTATTTATTCGTAAATATTATTAAAATAAAAAAGGAAAAAGGAAAAAATTACATATCTACATAATATACACACAGAAAAAAGTTTACTATAAATTTAGTCTAAAAAGTCGTGCCCACGTGGCATAGTGCCAAGAACGATGGAACCAAGGATATGGTTGACTGGGAGAAAATGCTTTTAGCATTAAGTCCGCCATTTGTTAAAAGTATTTTGTACTTTGGAACAATAAAGTTTAATAAAATAAAATAAAAAAAAACGCTGGCCGCATTTCCGCGTTGGATCGCAATACTGATTCGTTGTGCGAAAAAACAGCCAGCCCTCTTGTCACCAGCGGCGCAGATCAGTCTTGGAGAGATCTCTTTAAGGAGACCCCTAGCACCGGGGCCCCAAGGTCCGAAAGTCTCCACGCCAAATGGCACAAAAATATAGTCATTATTTAAAGAACTATATTTGCGGCGCTTGGCGATCTCAGCGTTTTCAGCAGCCGAACCGGCTCTCGAGACTGATCCCCTGAGATCAGAGGGTGCCAGTGTGTCAACGCATGTGGCATCCCACACTAACGCCCTGCCGCGTTCCCAGGGGATTAGCGACATTCCGTCAGGCCTCTTGCCGAAATTTTTCGTAAATTAGGTATTTAACTTGCAATGTATCTTGTGTATATGAGTATTTGTTTAGGTCTTTTGATACTGACTTTTCAAGCAGATAACTTGAACCGATTTAGCTGAAATTTGGAACTATGATATGTTTCCTAAAAATTTTGTTTCAGGATTTAATTTTACTACTTTTTAGGGTTCCGTACTGCTCCCTGCCTCCGTGGTGTAGTGGTTAGAGCGTTCGGCTCATACCCGGAGGTCGCGGGTTCGATTCCTGGCGGGGGCAACGACTTTGTGTTGTTGTTTTAGTTTGGTTAGGACATTTTAGGCTGATCACCTGACTGTCTGATAAGTAAGATGATCCGTGCTTCGGAAGGCATGTTAAGCCGTCGGTCCCGGTCACTTTGACATTGGTCGTTACCTAAAAACTATGTCAAAGGTCTTTAAGGCGGTTTAAAAACTCTGACACTAGTGTTAGTCACTAACACACACGATAAAGAAGAAGGGTTCCGTAGTAAACAAAGGGACCCTTATCTTTTCGCCATGTCTGTCTGTCCGTTTGCGATTTTACACAGAGACTATAAGTACTAGAAAGCTGTACGTTGGTACGGGAAAGTATATTAATCATGGCAAAAAGGGGTAAAATAAAAAATGTTTAAAAAAATGTTTGTCAAATCATTTTCTTGATTAACTCATCATGTATGTCTTTGAATATAGCCGCATCACCCCACATATTTTTTCTCTATATATTTATTTATTTATTATTTATGATCACCTATGAACATGATTTAGGTCTCGTCTACTCCCTCCATCGACTTAAACGATCACGAGAAGAAAAGCAGCTAGTTCATCATAAGTTTTTACTTCCTTTCTTCTGTTTATTTCCTGCGATTCTTTAATGAAATTTCCATCAATATGTATAGAAATTTCATAAAAATCTTCGAAAACTAATTCTAATTTCTAGGGTGTAGAAGCCCGTCAACTATTTAGAGAGGTCTCCACACGTTTGATCGACGTCTCTGGGGACCCAAGAGCTGGTGCACATTTCGGCCTTGCAATACAACGCGGAAATGCCGCCAGCCTCTTGGGGACTCTGCCTGTTGACGGTGGTGATCTGGGAACGAATTTTTATATAAATTGATGTTTTTATTTTTAGTAATAGTTTAAATTAAGAAAAGAAAAATAAAAATAAAGGTATGATGAAATAAAAATAAAAATGAAAAAACTAATTTCTACATTTCCAACAACCACCTATTACGGACATGACCTTCTCAAACATGAAAGCGTTTAGTTACGAGTTAAGTGAGCTGTTACAATAGCTCGCATGCAGATAAACGGTTAACAAACTAGTAATACTGGTGTTTTGTACATGTTTCCGTCATATGAATTTGTTAAAGTTGTATCCGGTACTTAGGAGTGTGGTGTTTGTTTTTATTTTATTTGAATAATTGCTTTAAATAAATGAAATACGAGCGAACGAAGCGTCTCAATTTTGAAATTGGGCGAAAAATATTATTATTCGTCGACATGTCGCGTTTCTCCACCAATTTAGTGAAATTTTATAAGCAGGTTCGATTTCTCATAGAGGAATCTAAAAACGTCGTTATAATAGTTTTTTTTGTCTACATAGTTTCAAAATGTTTCCGAAATGGCAGGAGTTGGGGAAAGACTGCTTAAAAACAAACATATTTCAGCCATTTCGAAAAATATTTAAAATATGTTACAAACTTTTTTTTTGGTTACCCTTTTTTGTAACTTTTTTGTGTGAACATATTTTCGAAAATATTTCCACCGATACATTTCCAACAACCACCTATTACGGACATGACCTTCTCAAACATGAAAGCGTTTAGTTACGAGTTAAGTGAGCTGTTACAATAGCTCGCATGCAGATAAACGGTTAACAAACTAGTTAATACTCGTGTTTTGTACATGTTTCCGTCATATGAATTTGTTAAAGTTGTATCCGGTATTTAGGAGTGTGGTGTTTGTTTTTATTTTACTTAAATAATTGCTTTACATAAATAAAATACGAGCGAACGAAGCGTCTCAATTTTAAAATCGGCCAAAGAATGTTTTTACTCGTCTACAAGTCGCGTTTCTCAACCAATTTAGTGAAATTTTGTGAGCAGGTTCGATCATTAATATAGAATTACAAGCTGTGCCCGTTGGCTTCGCTCCCCGTAAGAATTTCGGGATAAAAACTATCCTATGCCCTTCCCTGGATATCAAATTTAATCTAAATAGGTTCAGTGGTTGAAGCGTGAAGTGGTAACAAACAAACACATAAATAAACAAACTCACTTTCGCATTTATAACATTAGTAGAATATAATTTGTTTACACACTTTTAGTTTTTTTTTCTTACTTGGGGGTAAAATAATTAAAAACAAACATGTTTCAGCCATTTAGGAAAATATAAAAAAAATAATAAAATTTTTTTTGTAACCCTTTTTATGACGCAACTTTTTACCCGACAACTTTGAGGGTCTGTATTTGTGAGGAGCTATACAATAACAGATTCGCGAGGTATACAGCGCAATGGTTTTAAACAGGTATAAAGAGGAAAGTTTTCTTATTGCTACATAAAGGCCTATTGTTTGTTTAAAATAAATAATAATAAATAAATATATAGGGACAAATTACACAGATTCAGCTAGCCCCAAAGTAAGTTCGAGACTTGTGTTATGGGATACTAACTCAACGATACTATATTTTATAACAAATACATATATAGATAAACATCCAAGACCCAGGACAATTTGAAAAAGGCCATTTTCCAACTGGCACTGACCGGAGATCGAACCCCGAACCTCTGGGTGGCAGACTAGCATGGTGATTACTACGCCACGGAGGTCTTCGTTTGTAATAACTTTATTATACTTTAATAAAAACACAATTACATACAGTAACAAAAGAATAAATTGACAGTGGCGGACTTATCCCATAATGAAATCTCTTCCAGTCAACTGGCGAATAAGAACTACTATTACTAAACATACATACATACATACTATCACGTCTTTATCCCTAATGGGGCAGACAGAGCATTTTGGGTCTAGCGGTTCTATGCAGAGCCCAGGGCCGCAAGACCCAAAAGCCACTATTATTAAACCACTCTATCTATTGATAAAAAACTCATGGAAACTGTTTAATTTTTGAAAGATCTAAGAGTAAATTAATAAAATCGAATCAGTTTTTGAGTAAGTAGGTTTATTTATTACAAAAACATACAATCAAATTTTTACTGACCAAGCGAGCGAAGCGTCTTAATTTCGAGATTGGTTAAAGACAAAAGCTGTTTTCGCCTGCAGGCCTCATTTCTCAACTGATTCTCGCGAAATTTTGAGGGCAAGTTTCATAATTATGTAGAACTAGCTGTACCCGCGGGCTTCGCTCCCCTTAGGAATTTCGGGATGAAGAGTACCATGTCCTTCTCCAAGTCTCAAACTATGTCCATACCAAATTTCATATAAATCGATTTAGTAGTTTAAGTGTGAAGAGGTAACAAACAAACGAACAAATATACTAACTCACTTTCTAATAATACATTTATAATATTGGTAGCAAATAGGATTTTTCGTCAAGCCAGTTTTTCGAAGTTTTTGAAAATAACGGAAATATGGGGTTTAATAGCTTAAAAAAGTATATTTCCCATGCTGGTCTGGGAGACATAAAAAAAACTTAGAATGTACCAGCTGCTTCTCTTCCCACGCAGATCGTAAAAGCCGATCGAGGGAATGGGCAAAAATGCAAATCATGTTAACAGGCGATGCGGCTAGCAACCCATCACTGTATTGATTGCTTTTTCATCTTCTCCCCCACCATGACGCTAAAAGTGGCTTTTAGGTCTTGCGGCCTTCGGCTCTGCATAGAACTGCAAGACCCAAAATGCTCTGTCTGCCCCATTAGGGATAAAGACGTGATAGTATGTATGTATGTATGTAAAAAGTATATTTCAGCCATCTCGAAAATTAAAGCGCAAATTTTTTGTCCGATCAACGGGTACGTACGCGTAAGTATCTATTATTAATAGAAAATGGAAAGATAATAATTTCTCCCATTTCGTCGAATAAATCATATATATTTTTCTTCATTTAATGAGCACAGTCTTGTTTTACTTTTACGAAAGCCTAAAAAAATACAAACAAATAAAGAACAAGCTCGCATCCATTTTCGTATCACATATTCAGATCCAATAAATGTTCAGATCGGATCGTAAAACCCGGTAAATATTTATCAACAATTTTGGCAGTCCATCCCGACGCGAAAATAAACGCGTATTTTCTTAAAGACCCTCCGTCCCTAACATAAACTTTTTGCGAACACGAGTAAATTATTCGCCAAATTAAGCGTCTACGAGCCAGTCGAAAAAATAGATCTTTTTTAAATTCCGCCGAGTCACCCTCTCCGTTCGCTGGGCTTAGGAAAGATCCCTGAGGTACTCCATTTGAAAAAGTCAGATTTTATCTGTGAAAAAAATCGTCCCATCGCGGAGCTCTTGATTCTTCCTCGCAACGCAGGTATATAGATGCCTTTGTTGGGAATTGAGCTGTTAAATTGAATGTGTGTTTTGTTCCGATGTGCAAATGTGATAGGTGTCGGAGTCGAATGCCTGTTAGAAGATGCTTTTACGGCTGTTACTGCTTTCCGTTCGATTCCGGGTGTCGATGAGTTCGTCTCCGAATGAGATAAAAGTAATTGGCAACACGTAACGGATCTCTTGAATAAGAAAGAGTTTTATTTATTTCAATGTCGAATTTTTGTTTATGTTGTTTAATCAATACGGCAAAGAATATCTTGTAATTATTTAGTTAATTTAAGTAATTAAACTTATATACACGTGATAACGTATTTAAACTAATTTATTTAATCAAATACGATTATCATAATAACGCTTATGTTTATTAAAGATACTATCTTTATTTTGCATGAAATATACACAAAAACAAGATGTAAGTAATATGATTCAAAGTATACAAGAGACACAGAAAGTAAAACATAACTCAGCCGTACAAAGGCCCAGACAGACATTATTTATGCTTCCAGTACAATACTTGTAATTTATGAAACGATTAAGGACAAAAAGAGGCAGTATTAAAAACGTAAATGAAATTCTTCGAAGATCGAACCCTGACCTAATGGCCGGATTGGCTCAGATGAGATGTAGACAGAGGACAAGTTACTTGCCAAAAAGTTTTATTTTATGCCTCTATTCTGATATCACCAGTAGTTCACCCTGAACAATGAATTCGCGAATCTCGGTTACTCCTTGATCGATTTGGCTCATGTTTGCATTTTTTAATTCTATTGGCCAAATCTACGAGGCTAAAATTTCATGAAACTCTAATCAAAGAAATTCAAGTCAACGTCGAACAAACATACATAACGTCGGATTATTGAACTAGACTCGGAAAACCTCGCTCGCTTTGCTCTCTCGTTCAATTATATTAAAACTAAGGTGAGATAAATATGATATTTACGTATGTATGTATTGTAATTAAAATAAAGTAGTAAATTATGATAGTTGAAAATAACCGTAGATGTGTGGGTTCCGGCAGAGTAGAATAGGGCCACTCCCAAGTCTTCCCGTGGATGTCGCAGAAGGTGACTTAGGAAATACAAGCTTAACAAAGCTTATAAACATCAATGAGACCTCTCCTTCACGTCTTGCCAGCGAGGAGAGTGTAGGAAAAAGTCCTCTGGCTGCTCTGGCCAAGTATAGCTCTGGTAGTACAGAGAGGGTCGTGCTCCTACTCTGTAGTGGAGACAAAAACCCAGATGATAAACCGTATATGAGAATAACCGTAGATGAGTACAAACTCAAAGATATAAGTTTCGCCTTGTAAAGATCTAACTCAGGCCTCAGAGATACATAGGAATGGCTGGGAAATTGTGTGGTGGCCAAACCATTTAGGCAATGAGGCTACCCCACCGCTTCTTACACATTGGAATATTTTTCAGCTAAACTGTCTATACATAACGCTGCGCAGAGTGCGGAGGAGCAAAAACAAAGTCCTGAATGTGATAGCGGACAGGATGCAGCCATCTTCAGGAGGTTCACCGAGTTGCATGTTTACATGTCACTCAGTGAATCTTTGATTAATGGATTGTATCTTTTTTAAAAACTTTGTTTTACATATAAAAATTATTTGTTTGTATGGATATTAACTGTCTGAGTTAAATGATTTTTATTTATTTATTATGTTTGCACAAAGCTAATCATGTGTGGCCACGTGGGAAAGGACTTTTTTGTAACAAGAAGACTCGCGTTGGCTAAACACTTTTATTTTTAGGGTTAAACAAGTAAAAAAGTACATTAAATACTTTTCAAAATTGTGACAAGAAGACGAGAGCGTCTAGAGCAAACTGTGCTTCGTGTATCAGTTAACCCTTTAACCGCGAGCGTCGGATATATGCGACAAACATTGTCGGGCCCATTCCGCGTAGGTCGGATATTTGCGACAAAAAAAAAATGCTCGTATGGCACATCACTTACGTATCCATATCCGTTTTTGGTTGTAGATAGGTATTATAGATTTACCATGTCTCGCGCTGGGGGCACGACAACTGATATAAAGTCTCGCGGTGAAAAGGTTAAGGGTGTAGAATGATCTCGGTAGGCTGAAAGCTGAACTCTGTATTGTTTATACTCTGTGGCATTGGCTGGGATCGAGCCCGTAATGAATAACCCATTACTCTGAGCCGAGCCAATGTTGGTGCTCCAATAAGAGGAATGTATTTCTGGAATTTTACGCATTTTGCTACAAGTGTGTCGGGGTTTCAAAAGGATGATATGGATATGATAATATAAGAATTAAAAAATGATAATTTGGTATAAGAAATATTACTTTGTTTATCGGGTAACCTTACACACTATCACACTAATATTATAAACGTGAAAGTTAGAGTGTGTGTGTGTGTGAGTTTGTTAATTCTTCAGTGCAAACGGCTGAACCAATTTTAATAAAATGCATTTCTAAGGTTTAGGTTTATGTATGTATATGATAAAGTACAAGACTCACACATTGAGCTAGCCCCAAAGTAAGTTCAAGACTTGTGTTATGGGATACTAACTCAACGACACTAATTTATAACAAATATATGTACAGGATTACTGGTAAGTAGACGTGACCTTTCAGGGGGTGATAGTAGGGGTCAGTACAAACAAATTTTCTAAGGTTCCCTGTGTAAATGTTAACCCATTTCGAGTTATGCTACTCTTAAGGTTTTTGTTACAAAAAGTCACCTTGGGATCAATACTTCTTTTTACTTCTTTATTTTTCATTTTCTCGAACGATTTAAATTTTGTTTATATAAAACGATTAATTTCTTAACTAAACTACTGAGAAATTTACAAAAAAGAGAAGAAAAATACGTATCAATTCCAAGGTGACTTTTTTAACAAAAACCTTAAGAGTAACATACATACATACATACATACTATCACGTCTTTATCCCTAATGGGGCAGACAGAGCATTTTGGGTCTTGCGGCCCAAAAGCCACTTTTAGCGTCATGGTGGGCGAGAAGATGGAAAAGCAATCAATACAGTGATGGGTTGCTAGCCGCATCGCCTGTTAACATGATTTGCATTTTTGCCCATTCCCTCGATCGGCTTTTACTATCTGCATGGGAAGAGAAGCAGCTGGTACATTCTAGGTTTTTTTTTTCTCCCAGACCAGCATGGGACGTAAGAGTAACATAACGCGAAATTTTTTAGTTTTAGTGCTTATTTAGTTTTAATTTAAATTTTAATAATTTTGTTTATTATGAATTTAAGTTAAATTTTTTTCCAATATATAAATTACGCGACATTGTTTAATATTTACACAGGGAACTTATCAGGAACATTGGTTTGTGCTGAGCCTTACTATCACCTCCTGAAAGGATTAGGTCAACTGCCAGTGACCCTGTATATGTAAATAAACATTCTTGACCCAGGTTAATCTGAAAAAGATCATTTTCCATCTTGACTTGACCGGGAATTGAACCTGGGATCCTGGGATTGAACAGAGTGGCAGCCTAGCATTGTGACGTATACCACTAGTGTGTGTATACCACTAGGTAAAATAACTAGGCCACAGAAGTCGTCTATATCTTAAAATACTGCTTCTTAAAAATATCTATCATGTTCTTTCCTAAATCGAAAAAAATACAGGATCAGATTTTAATTATAAACAGAATTTTGTTTTTCAATAATTCAAAGTAGGAATAACTAGCTCTCATATACCACATTCAATTAAGTGTAAAGTAGAAGTTTTAATCCACACATGTACTTTTCTCATTAAAGCTAAATTGAAAAGAATAGCTAATGAGTGTGGATATAGTAGTTTCGACCTGATTTTAACAGAAAATGGAAATATTATACTACTTTACGGTAATCGAAAAACTTTATACAAGCCGTGCAAGGATTAATAATATTTTTTAAAGTTAAAGTTTTTTTTTTGTTTTTATTTACATACCTTAGTTATAATACTATTAATGTTATTTATCTCTAAGTTCCTATTAGTTCGCAATACCCTGCCAGGGTTCATGTACTTACCTACCATAACCATCTTCTGTATGAGTGCTGTTTGCGCCGGTCTTCTTCTCCTTATGTGGTCGAAGGGACCACAGTAGCGATAATGTGGTGTAAGCGATAAATAAAGAAATAAAGAAAAGAAATAAAATTAACAAGGGGAAAAACCATTGAATTCATGACATGTTACCGACACCAAGTGAAAAGTATAAGGTAATTTCACAATCTCGTCGATAGCTCAGTTGGCGGTGTATATGCCTTAGATGATTAGATGATGATGAGCCACACATATTTTCCGCTTGGTCCAATGGTTGACCGGGAGAGAATGCCATATGGCATTAGGTCCGCCACTTGTACGTTTTTTTACCGTGCAATAAAGTTTAAATAAACTAGTAGTTCTGTGAGAACAACAGACCTCGCGAGCCTTTATAACTTTACAACCATAGAATAACCGATATCCTAATCTTTTTCCTGGCTTAGCAAAAGCCACTTGAGGGTTTTGAAACCTGTTGGAAAGAAAGTAGACAGGCCTACCGCCTATCCTTTACGCATAAGCCCCATTGAAGTATACCTCTCCTTACTAAACCCATTACCCACCCCTTACATTTGCTAGCTTATTCAATCTCTTTTCCTCCTCTATTCTTAAAAGAAGAAGTTTCATTTAGCTATTCTGGTGAGGCGGTCTAAATTAAATGGCTCCAGGACTATGTCCGCTAGTCGGCGAGAACGAGAGAGGGCAACGTAGTAACATCCCGATTTGTGGATGGTCACTGCCCATGTTAATATAAGAGGGAATTGGGTTCTGGAATTAGTGATCTCTCCAGAACGCCAAGATCGAGTAACGGCCGCTATAGGCACAGAATTGCTAATATGTGGCCCAGTGTAGGTGTCAAATTGCTTCATTATCACCAAAGGTTAATCTGTAGGTGGGGAGCAATTCAGGGGTAAACCAATTGAGTAACAGTGCCTGCATCATTCACCAAGCCCTTTTTAACTCACAAATTGGTCTTAAGCATGACCTGCTGCCGACACATAGGTAAATGGTTTTTTCCAATCCCTGGGCCTGCTGATCAGTGTAGGCCTGTGCAGCTTCTTTATTGTTGTGGTTCGCCGGTACTTTCGCTGTACATAGGCCGGTTCCGGGCTTTTAGCCTATTACAATTGTAGTTTTGAATTTTGAACACTTTTGTTATGAGAATATATAACCGCATGCAATCCTTTACCTTATTACAATGACATTTAAGCAGAGTTCATTTAAGCGGGCTCAGTCATTGACTTTGGTCTGCGAGGTTAAAAAAATCACTTTAGATACAGATACATTTTCACGTCTATATCCCTGACGGGTAAAATCACTTTAGGGTTATTAAAAAACCTTTTTGCAAGTGACTTACTGTCTTTTTTTCGGAGTTTTATTCCCCAGGTCCAAAACCCTTAATCAGATCTTTATTCAAATTATAAGAAACTTCTCTTATTAGCGATTCTTCTAAACAAACATTGAATCATTAGAATCGGTTTATATTAGACAGTGATATGAGCATGCAAATGTATTATTAATATTTGTGATGCAGTTGTCTTTTGAGGAATTTCGGTCTCCAGTTCAAGATGTTTTGTCCGATCGTATTTGACGGAGTTATGAAGTAATTTACACAAAAAAAAAAACATAAATGTCGAATTGATAACCTCCTCTTAGAAGTTTACTGAAAAATCAAGTCGATCTTGTAAACTTATAAAAAAAAACCATAGCGAGTTCTACGAGTTTTAAAATTTTTCTTGCGACATCTATTGTTTTTTTTGTGAACTATTATATGGTATTGAATTTACGCAAGAAATGTTTGATAATTTTCTTCTTTTCTTAAAAATGGTGGTCGAGACATTGGCCTTGTAACTCGGAAGTTGCGGGTTTGATTCCCACGGTAGACATGCATTATTAAGAAAGGTGTTCAGTAACCCGGACTGAATTGACCCTTAAATAGTTTCAGTATATTTTGTGAGAAGATTTGTATTGTATATCCGTTACGGCTCAGTCAGCTAGACTTCGCGAGTCATTCTAACCTCGTTCAAGTATACCGTATAAAAAAGTTGTTCAGACAAAAAAGTTGTTCAAATAAAAAAGTTGCGTTTTTATAATAGCAACAAAAAAGTCAAATGACATTTTTGAAAATATTTTGAAATGGCGGATATATGACAGTTTTAAAATTTTAAACCCTCATATTTCCGCCATTTTGAAAAATTTCGAAAAACTGGCTCGACAAAAAAATTCTACTTAGTTGCTGAACCTGCTTACAAAATTTCATGAGAATCGGTTAAGAAATGCGACCTGTAGGCGAGAACAGACAGACAGACAGACAGACAGACAGACAGACAGACGGACAAAAGAATTTTTGGCCAATCTCGAAACTGAGACGCTTCGCTCGCTTCGCTCGCTTCGCTCGCTCGGTCAATAAATAAATAAATGATCGATGTTCCCGGTTTTAAGCCAGCACATTTTTTTTTTAAATTTATTGTTCCATTTATTTTTTTCTTGTTGTCATTTATATTATTTTAATAATTTTTTATAAGTATTCAAAGTAAAAACTGCTCTATAGCCGTGTTGGCATTATTTAAGATGGAAAAAGGAAATAAACTCGCGACACTGTTACCGAAACCGACACCAAGTTTTCACTTTTGTCGGCATTTCCGAACTGCCACAGTTTTTTTTAATGGATACTAATCTGTTACCCCAGCTTTGGTTTATTTGATAATAAGAGTTTTCAAAAATATGGGTCGCCAAATGTCAGCAAAGAAGATCAGGTCCAATAAAGCCCCGTCATTGGATACATTTAAAAGAGCAAAAGAACCTGTCACCTGATGGACCAATGACAACAGTCGATTAAACCTGACGTCACTGTGTTGCCATCTTGGTGTCACATATTTTTGAAAAACCTCTCAGAAAAAAGTATTCGATGTTTTATTAAAATAAGTATTAGTATATTCGAAATAATGTTAATATATAAGTATATTATATATAAACTAATATATTAACATTATTTCGTTTATATGCGTATTATATTTTTTTTAATGTAAAATGTCTAAAGCTGTTTAATCTTTTATGTTAATAAATAAATTGTACCTATATGGTAACCCAGATAATACCTAAGATATGAACATGTCAAATTTCATTCCTAAAAGTTTAGGCTCAAAATTTGGGCTCAAAAATATACTTCCGTCCATTAATACAAACAATCGAATTTATTACATTCGTAGAATACGATTTGTTTGTTCCCTTTGTACAAATATTGTAAAACAACAATTTAACCTTTCAATTTGAAAATCAAAATGGCGTCTACACGCTGCCCCGCTCAAAGCAATTCCGCATTGAGACGTTCGGTTTGTAAATAGGTGCCTCGCCTCCTTGCCTCGCTGCCTCGCCGGAGGGCTCCGAGGCAGCCTCACAATCTGCGTAAATTGAAATTTGTGCAACATGTTTTACTTCGATTTGTGTACATTTTAAATACAGATTTTTGAATAGGTTATATTAACCTTTCACCGCGAGGGTAGATCTCACTATTCCCGTTACCCATTGCAGTGGTAATACTGAGACTGCACTTTTTTTTCAAATCAGTCTCACTATTCCCATTGAATTGCGAAACGCCGAATGGTCATAGCGAGACTTATGTTCTCCTACAAAATGTCTCATTATTCCCATTTGGAGCGGTTTTTTTTAAACTTCGGGTGTAAAATAATATACTATCCTACAGAAAAAAACAAATCTACGCAATATAAAATTTTATTTGGGCTTTAATTATTTATGTATATCTAATAATTGTATTTACAACGGCAAACCAAAATTCCTCTATAAAGAGGTCATAGTATCGAGCGTTGGTCGCGAATAGTAGCGGTATATAAACGCTATGGGGATAGTGATACAAGTTTTATCGCTATTACCATCAATGGGAAAGCTCAATGGGAATAGTGAGACTAACCCCAGCGCGAGACTTTATATCAGTTGACGTGCCCCCAGCGCGAGAAATGGTAAATCTAAAATACCTATCTACTTACAACCAAAAACGGATGTGGATATGTGCCATACGAGCATTTTTTGTCGGAAATATCCGACCTTCGCGGTCAATGTTTGACGCATATATCCGATAAATGTGATTATAAGATATAATTTTTTTTGAACTTATATTTTTTTGTAAGGCCGAAGTACTTATTCACCTACATCATCATCAGGTCTTTTTGTCTCCACTGCAGGAGCACGACCCTCTCTGTACTACCAGAGCCATACTTGGCCAGAGCAGCCAGAGGACTTGTCCTACACTCTCCTCGCTGGCTAGGCTGGTTGGAGAGGTCTCATTGATGTTTATTTTTTTTTTATTTTGTCTTTCCTAATCGCCTTTTACGACATCCACGGGAGGACTCGGAGTGGCCCTATTCTACTCTGCCGAAAACTACACGGCATCCGGAAACCAAACTAGTACAGTGTTCAAAGTACTTATTAAGACAAATGAAATAAACCCAACCTCGATGGAGTTGCGTCAATTTATTACTGGATTTCATCGACCACCTTCAGTTTCCGTCATCAGATGCCATCGCATCGTCTGCCATTAAGTGCTCATTAAGACAAATCAAACGAGTCCTACTCAATGAGATTATGTTGTTTTATTACTGAATTCCGTCGAATATCTCCCGCCTCCATCATGAGAACAGCTCATTAACTATATAATATTGTATTGTCAATCGATTTACACAAGTATGCAAAATTTCAGCTAAATTGGTTGAGGACAACTAGTTAAAAATTGTGTTGTAAGATTTGACCTACACAAACATACATACAAGATACATTTACAAGTTAAATAAAAGATTGTAAAATAAAACATATTCAACTGATATTTAATTTAAAATTTTGATTAAACACAAAAATATATAAATAAAATGTACCTCGTAGATTTAGGATACATAAAAATTAAATAGCATCATGTTTATTTTCCAGTCCAATTAAAAAATCCAACTTTTAAGCGTTTACGACCAAGAACTTTTGAACCGTTAAACCGATTTTTATCAAACATATAACCGCAAGGAAACTTACTTAGAAAAGGAACCGCATTAAAATCGGTCCATCCATTCGAGAGCTGTGTTACCACAGACACACATTCAGGCAGACACACAGACATTGGCTTGAAACTTATAACACCACTGTTTGCGTTGGGTTTAAAAGCAGAGGCAGCAACAAAGCTTTTAAATATTTATGGTTGACTAGCCGAAGCCCGCGACTTCGTTCGCGTGGACTTAATGTCTCTGAAAAATGCTCACCAGGCTGAACAACTTTTGCTAAGGCGTCATTTTTATATA
The DNA here is from genome assembly GCA_963555685.1 of Acrobasis consociella. Taxonomy (NCBI): domain Eukaryota; kingdom Metazoa; phylum Arthropoda; class Insecta; order Lepidoptera; family Pyralidae; genus Acrobasis; species Acrobasis consociella. The sequence continues at coordinate 22,346,181 of OY743108.1, read as the reverse complement.
CCTTATAGTTTAGCTAGACCATTATGGTTCTACATTAGGTGTTTTAATTTCCAAAATCATTTCAATGTTGCCCAGGCTTAACAGCTATCTATATAACAAAAAAGTTTCGTTCGAATCCGTCCAGTATTTCCAAAGATAAGCGTATACAAACAGACAAACAGACAAACAGGCAAACACACAGACATTTTTCTAATTCTTACTCTATTACTATGTCACCATCGCGCCCAATATTTTATTTTGGAAATATATTTAATGTATAGACACACTTTTTTACTGTTTTATTATCTTATTCTTATACCTTTAAACGAGCAATTCTTGTATATTTATATATTTATAAATTTCTGTGATCTCGAAAACGGCTCTAACGATTTCGCTGAAAATTGGTATATGGGGGTTTTCGGGGGTAAACAATCGATCTAAATTAGTCTTATGTTTGGGAAAACGCGTGCTTTCGAGTTTTTATACGTTTTTCGTTCCAGACAGAATATGGTTGCTAATTTCGTCTGGCCCAGCGGTTAAGACGCGAAAGGCAAGTAAGAGTGTTACGGGTTCGAATCCCACTCGGTGACTTACATTTTTTATTATGTTCAAGTTTATATATAAGTTTTTATTTTGTATTGTTTTTAGACAAGTTTAAAAAAATGTAGTTAATGTTTGAGATGTTACCGAGCAAGGCTCGGTCGCCCAGGTACTATGTATAGATATAAAATGAATTTATTCAAACGTGACATAGCTAGTCCGTAAATAAATGCATCCGCATTTAGACAGAGCTCAACAACTTAACTTCTTATCAGTCGGCTTACAAAGAGAGCGCGCTATAGTTATCCAAAGCCGGCTGTCTTTACCTAGTCTTGTGCAGAATACGGGCTACGGTGTTATCTCTCTTAGTTTCAGTCTGATATTAAGCTTTCCATTGCAAACAGTTAAAAGAAACTAAGTATTATACTAAATACCTGGGCAACCGAGCAAGCTCGGTTATTGTTATTACTATTTATTGTAATATACATATAAAAAAAATCCAAAAGTACCTCGTTTCTTGCCTACAACTAAACTAGAAATTTACCACTTATGTATTTCATTTTTAGATAAAACTAGTTGTCACTCTAAGCTTTAGTTAAAACTAACAATAGATAAACTTATAATTTGGAATCTAAATAATAAAAAAAAATTGGTTGTTTGTAAAGTAGGTTTACGATCGAGATGTTTACGTGATAACGTCGTTTCACGGAATGACTGGCAGCGCTCGAGATGAGACGGGAGATCGGTCCGTCTCTCTCTCGTTATACCTGCGATCGCGCTCGTTAGGTTTTGGTGTGACACAAGTTTCTGAACATGTCACCCGACTAAAACGATTTTGAAGACGTTATCACGTCAAAAAAACTATAGTCAAAAATACTCAAACGCGTCAGATAAAATTACCTAGTTACTCAGATAAAAAGACGGATTAATTAATTACATGCTGAATATTATGCATTTCAATAATATGACGAATTGAGTGTGCAAAAATACTTGCAAAAAAAAGTCACCTGGCCATACTCGAGCGTGGTCGAGTTTTTTTATTTTGAGGGAAATAATGTAAGAATAGCTGAATTTTGCTTTTTACAATTTTGAAAACCTTATACGCACCCCCCTCTGCACAGTTATAGATGCTTCAGCTTCAATATTAAATTCACTGGCTTTTGCTGCTTGGTGATTCTCCACTTGTTTTGGATGAACTTTTTGCGTATTTTCGTTTAGCTTCGTTTATAATCTGACGCTGTCCACTGCAACTACATTACATTCAGACTCAACAGTTTTAACTGACTCGCTTTGAAAACGCGTTTTGTCTAGTAAGATCTAGTTTTACCTGATATTCAATTTTAAGTATTAGTGAATTCTAGTTTTAACAAAGGCATTAAGTAAGAAGTATTATTAACTAAGAAACACGCGTTCTATCTTAAAACTGGTTTTAACTGTAACATATGCACAATTGGGTTGACAAATAATTTTTAAAAAGATCTGATTCGCAATCCTTTTAGAGAAATAGCCTCTAGGAGAAGTTTTCTCTCATCAGATTTAAAAATAAGGTCTTACTTATTTAGATATTTGCAAAAATCCCATTGACCTTCATTTTCAAGCAAGGTCAAGCTTATTTGAGGAAGTGATGTCACAATGAAGATTTTTTGAGTAATGTTGGTAATTTCCACTTTCAGTACTGTACTGAAGCGCCATTTTTGAAACGCGGTGTCACCTGAACGACTGGTTTTTCCATACAAAAACAGTTCGTTTAGTGACTCCACGTTTCAACGTGGCAAAACTGTATTAAATGTCACTGTCATCTACCAACACAACAACTTGACAATAACCAACATAACGACGGTAATTTAAACAGTAGACATTGATATTTGGCAAATGTCATTGTTTTTTTTTTTACTGCAGGCATAGAAAAAATGTAAATTTCGATTGATGTGTGTCGTCACTTCCAGTGTAAAGTATAAAATTAATTTAAAACATCCTGAAAACACGATTTTTTTTTATTTAAATTAGTTTCTTAAAATTGTCTATATTTTCGATCACCTTTAACACTTTTACATATTTTAGTTAATTCGGCATAAACAGACGTTGCATTCCCGAAAACTGAGCATTTAACTCGGCATTTCTCGCTCTCCAAGTATTCCTTTTTCTTATGAAGAAGATTTTTACTGTTTCTCTAGTTGATTTTTTAAATAGAAACCAAATTATCAAAGGCAACTGTTACTTACGCGTGTATTATGTGCATACCATGTAGGTTTAATTTCTATGTCACTGGCAACTTATAAAAAAAAAGAAGAAAAATGTTATGTTTGTTTCCGTAGGACTTTGAGGTATGCGAAGGGAAGTTAATGTATAACACCAAAATTAGGTCATCTAGCATCGCATGCAGCGAGTGCACTGTCCCCACAAAGATCTGCAGCAACCCGATGTAGGTCGGCACCGTCCGCACCCGCGGACACAGGCTCCAGATTATGACCAACGACAAAAACCCGACGAGCTGCACCACAGCTAACACTTTTGTGCTCACTCCCTGAACAGATGTAAAATAGTATTCGCGATTAAAGAGGCTCGTATAATAATTAATTAAAAATAATTGATACGTAGGTACTGTATTTCATAAACAAAACCAGAGCAAATTGCTTGTTACAGGTTTAGTACGTAAAAGAGCGATACGGTCTTTTTTAGGGTTCCGTACCCAAAGGGTATACTAAGACTTCGCTGTCTTTTCGTCTGTCTGTCACCAGGCTATATCTCAAGAACCGCGACAGCTAGACAGTTAAAATTTTACCAAGTTATGTATTTCTGTTGCCGCTACAACAACAAATACTAAAAACCAAATAAAATAAATATTTAAAAGGGGCTCCCATACAAACAAACGCGATTTTTTTGCCCTTTTCTGCTCGATATCAATAATGGCAACAGGTAGGCACTTGAAATATTCACAAAATACTCAGTTGTAATTTTATATTAGTAATAAATAAAATTAATAAATAAAAAAAAATAAAAAAAATATTTTAAGGGGGCTTTCATACAAAATACTTGATTTTTATAGATAATGGTACAGAACCCTTCGTGCGCGAGTCCGACTCGCACTTGGCCGGTTTTAATTAATTAGAAATATGTAACTAGGTACTGATATGTTATGTAGCCATTAAATATTTAAATGGCATTCGTTATTTGGATAAAACAAATGGCATTTATACTGTTTTCGCAATTAAGATGTGGATGTGAGAGCACATTGATAATTTTAACCTATTTATATATAAAAAAATACTATAAAGAACTCACGTGTTAATAAGACCACTGTAGAAAGAATAAGTGACCAGTGAAAAATAAACATTAAAATTTTTCAATGCAAAAGACCTAACGTCGGAGATTTTATTAAAGAGTTATTTGAAGCAAGTAACGTTCGGAGGAGTAAACGCATTAAGAAGTCGAACCACACTCAAGCGTGGCTTCAATCAGAGTCGGAAGCTATTCGCTATAAGAAATTATTTATATTAAATTAAATTATTTATATATATACCAGTGATCGTTCGGATAATGAGTGTTGTTTTTTATCTAATCAACTTTAATATCGAAGATTATGTTCCGGGAGTGTACACAAAATGGTTAAATGTAGTTCAGCTCATCGGGTTTGTATCCTTGGTGACGATCTGGAGCCTGTGTCCGCGGGTGCGCACCGTACCGACCTACATCGGGTTGCTGCAGATCCTTGTGGGGACAGTACACGTGCTGCATTCGATGCTAGATGAGTTAATGTTGGTGTTATACTATAAAAATAATTACATCAAAATAATTACTCAATATTACTTATCTTATTGCCCAGCCAAATATCTTATTTTCGACTATTTATTACTGCACGTGTGTTGCTCGCTGTGTTCGCTACTGGTCGCTCACTTCAAACTGGTGTTTGTGAACATGACCAGGATAACGGCCGAGAAGAGAAAGGCCACGGTCTTTATTTGTGGGATGTTTACCTTGATCCAGGTTATTCACAGAGTTTCAAAAAGTTTATTAGAGTTATGGGATTGGACGGCATATTCTTGGTTTAAGGGCGCAAGTATGGGGATTTTGTTTATTTTAAATGTAGTAATGTATATAAATGTAGTAGCTTCAGTAATGTTGTCTTCAGCGCGGCGGCGGCGCCCCATTGTACAGCAAGTGAAGTCTCTGGTAGGAGTAGCTGTATTCTGTGACATGAGCTTAGTTATAAACTGGACCTTAGTTTTCTATTCACACATACAGTTGATTGATCCAGGTCCTATTATCCGTAATATACATGTACATGCGTATGTCGATAACTATACTCAATACAGAATGCTACCTTTGATAATGTGGTTTCTATTTAAAAAATCAACTAGAGATGCAGTAAAGGCCTACTACACGAGAAGAAGGAATGTTTGGCGAGCACGACATGGTGCGCTTAACTAATTGAACCAACGAGCGAAGTTCTCGAGGTTCAGATAATCCAGCGATTGTATGTACTAACTTGTATGCATAGGGCACAATAATTCTAAAATCATGTGTATTTTAAATATTCATAACAAAATTTACCTATTTTATTTTTAAAAGAATATACCTACTAAAACATCAGCCCATGATAATTAACCACTTTCTTCAAAATAAATATATATTAAAAATTTTGAATATTTTTTATTTACCTACATCGAAACCCTGATTGGATAATCAGTCAACTAGTTTATAAGGCCAAAACGTTCATATTTAAATTATCCCTTTAACTGTCGGACGCCCGGAGCGGGCGTCTGATGTATTGTTTTACTATTGTGTCTGCTATGCCGACATTCGAAGGGTTACATGTTCATATGTTCATTGGTGAAAGTTGTTGTTGTCATGGACTGAATTCAGCCCTGAAATAGTTTCAGTATATTTATTACACCCTGTATACTTAATATCCGTGTTTTAAATCATGACAATTTCAAAAATGCTGTCATTCCGATCTAGAAGAAAAGAAAAAAACTTAAGTTCCACCAGCTTCTCATCATACTTGGCCTTTCAATCTTCCGGCCTTCGTCTTTGTTTGTTTAGAGCCGCAAGACTCTAACTTTCTGCCCATTTAGAAATAAAACGTGATAGAAATTGATGTATGTAAGTTTTAAAATATTACAGCTTATATAATTACTCACTGATGTAATTGATTAAATCTGCATCGTTACATTACAGGTAAATGCTTGCGGTGAGGGTGTACCTTAAAGCGTTTACGTATTACGCCGCCGTCGCAGCAGCGTCTTTCGTCGGCGGCGTCGTGTGTAAGGATCAGATAAAATGCATACAAAATATATGCGCGCGGCGCCGCAGCTCGGATCTGCGGCGAAAACCACTGCCGCGGTGGCGTAGTGTGAAACGCACCTAAATTATATGTTTATTTTTTAAGTACCTAAGCTACATGTGATTAACACACTATTTTTTTAAAAGTATGTAAATAAATTATCTCAACGAATTCTATTGAACAAGATTTTGTCGGCTTCTTAGAGGTTAATATAGGATGTGGGTTTTTTTCAATAATATATCAGAAGGAATATTTCTTGTAGACTGTTACCATATAGTTATCATAGATTGAACTTTCTCTCACAAACGCCATTGTTTTTATATCAAATTTTCCTATTGAAATACTATCTTAATAGGTGAGTTAGTTTATAAAGTCCCTAAAATTTATATTAAGTATTTATTTTGATTCAGTTAATATTCAATTAAAATGTGTAACTGTAATTCTACAACACTGTTTCTAACACAACCTTTTCTCATTAGAGTTTGGGTTATGTTTTCCAAAATTATATTCCCTGTATTGTATTGATTATATTATAATATGTATTCAAGAAATAAAGCTCTTTTATTTTTATTTCGTTTGATACCTGAAAAGTTTAAGTTTTTCAGGCACTCTTAGTCCTAAATAATGGGATTAGACGTGGTGACAAATTCCTCGGTGAGCAGGACCTGAACTGGCGACCAGGTCTTTGTACGACTTTGTTTTTCTACCAGAGCTGTCGCGGTCGTAACCCTTCACGTCGAATTTCTCCTTATATGATTTTAGAGTTTCACGGTCACAATTACTGTTATTAGTATTACGGGACTTACCGCGATTAATATCGTTTTCAGTTCAGTTTGCAGTTCCTCAGTCAGTCAGCGACCATGATGGCAGAAGGGCCGTCGAAATATGGCAAAAAACGAAATTAATCGCGGTAAGGCCCGTAATACTAATAACAGTAAATTTCTGCTTATAAGATGGTTAATAATTTAGACGAATTACAAAACGCATAATTAAGTTTTTTTTAAACCTACGTCTATCCCTTCCTTACTTCTTAGGGTTTTTGGTTAGTTTTCTATACGTTTTTGGTTAGTATCCATATTAACTATATACTGACTATGCTTTTCAAATTATTTTACATCTGACATATCTGTCTAAAGCTTTCTTCTTTTTATTTAATAGGTTTCATTCTTCTTTGAAAATTACATTACATATTAAATCTGACCTCAAAAAATTTTGGGACATATTCCTGTGAATTGAAAAGTATTTGAGGATGGAAATAACGAGTATTGCGAATGCGTTTTAAAGTCAGGAAACCTGAATAGTTAAAGAGTTAGTCATAAAATTTGTGTGAATTAAAGGAATATGGCTTTCGGACTAAAAGTGAAATTTGTATTTCATGTACACGGGGGGGGGGGGGGGGGAATAGAATTTAAAATAAGAGTACTAAGCATTATCTGCTATTGGAGCTGACGAACAGAAAGCCAATTAAGCTTAGACCGAAAAGATGAGATGTGATCGTACTTACGAAGACAGAAAATAAAGCGGATACAATTATTAATAAGACGATCTAGCTTACTGAAAACTACTACGCCACAGACAGACAGACATTGGCCTCAAACTGTGAAGTGAGGAACTTCATGCGTTAAACTTATATCAACACGTATAGAAACGTGGGCAAAAAAACATAAAAAATATAAACCAAATAACTAAAGACCATCAGGTTAGAATCAATGCTACAAAAACTAAATTCTGAAAGCATAAAAGTGGGCCTTCACATGAACGCATCTAAAACTGAAATTATGTCAAACAGTCAGAAGAAAACAATTAAACTAGAGGAAAAACCGATGGACTATGTAAATGAATATGTGTACCTAGGCAAATTGATATCTTTTAATGCAAATAGCAACGAAAACAAAACAGACAGAAGAATAAGTAATACTTGGAAAAAATACTGGGCCCAAAAAGAAATTCTAAAAGGGAATTATAGCCTCAATACAAAAAAGACAATCATGGATTCTTGCATTCTCCCAAGCTTAATTTACGAAAGCCAGACATGGATCTTTACTGAAAAAAAAAAGAACAAAATTTCATCATGCCAACATGCCATGGAACGAAGTATACTGAAACAAAAAAAAATACAGAAAACGAGAAATGCAGATATCCTCATGAAAACGAAATTAACAGATGCACTTCATTTTAGTATAAAACTAAATAATAAATATCGGTGGTAAAACTTGGATGCATATAGCTAAAGACAGAGAAAGGTGGAATAAAATGAAGGAGGCTTTTACACGTACTGGAGCCACATATAAATAATGATAATAAAATAAATAAATTTATTTATCATGTATACTTAATGTAGTGTTAAGTGGAAAAATAAAGCTCTAATAATAAAAAAGACGTGTGGCACTCGGGGACTGCCGCGGTAAAGCTATTGCAAACAAGGAAGGACGGCAACGTCGCAAACGGACGACGGAGACGAAGCGGCAACCTACATGGTAGGCGGAGTGGGGAGAGCGTGAGGTTTTTTCGTTTAGGAATTTTTGGATTCGGTCCCCGCGCTCAAGGCCTGCGATAGAAGCTATGCAATAGCTTAAAAATAATAACTAAAGACCAGCGTGGTGATGCAGCAGGGTAGAGGCAGTCTTTTTAAAATGATCTATATAAATTAAATAACGTCTCGTTTGCCGCATGTTGCCCAAAAGATGGGCCCACACATCAACAACACGGGTTCCTACACAAATTGGAATCAGAAAGGGGAGGCTTTTGCCAAACTATAGGACCTAAATGGCTAAATAAATGTATTAAATAAAGATTCAACAATAATTCCGTATCACACAAACAAAACCAAAGCAGTTTGCTTGTCATGGCTTTGTAGTGATTAATTAACTAGGGTGCTGATAAAATGATGTGGTAATAAAAACCTTTTAATGACTTTTGTTATTTGGACAAAACAAAGTATTACTGCTTTCGCCATGATAGTGCGTACACCGATTTAAAAATATTAATAAAGTATACTCAAGTGTTTTTCATGACACGCGGACATTGTGAAAATAAAAAGTAACTAGTGAATAAAAAATCATTATTATATTTTAAAGCAAAAAGCTAAGTGTCGAAGGTTTTATTAAATTATTGATTCAACTTACGTCCGGAAGAAAACATACAAAGAAATCAAACTACACGCAAGACTCAATCACAGTCGAAAAAGATAATAGAAAATATTGACTCAAGTACCAGTGATTTTCTGTAATAATGGATTTTATGTATTATGCGATCCTCTTGAATTCCGAAATCTTTTCAACATCTGTTGAGAGAGTGATTAAAAATGTGTTAACAGTGGTTCAGCTCGTCGGGTTCGTGTTGTTGGTCACAATATGGAGCCTGTGTCCGCGGGTGCGGACTGTGCCGACCTACATCGGGTTGCTGCAGATCTTTGTGGGGACAGTGCACGTGCTGCATGCGATGCTAGATCACTTGATGTGGGAGTTATATTACAGTGATTATTACAGAAGCGACAGTGACTTCAAAAAAAATATTTTTAATTATTTAACCGATTTCACAAGCACAAATTTAATTTTCGACTATTTATTACTGCACGTGTGCTGCTCGCTGTGCTCGCTACTGGTCGCTCACTTCAAACTGGTGTTTGTCAACATGACCAGGATAATGGCAGAGAAGAGAAAGGCCACGGTCTTTATATTGGGGATGTTTACCATGATCCAGGTTATTCACAGAATTTCAAGAAATTTATTAGTGTTATGGGTTTGGCTGGAAAATTCTTTGTTTAAAGGCACAAGTACGGGAATTTTGTTTATTCTAAATGTAGTAATGTACATGAATATAGCATCTTCAGTAATGTCGTCTTCAGCGCGGCGCCCCGTTGTACAGCAAGTGAAGTCTCTGGTAGGAGTAGCTGTATTCTGTGACGTGAGCTTAGTTATAAACTGGCTTTTGGTTTTGTATTCATGTATCAAAATAGCGGATTTACATAATTATGTAGGCCGTTTTGATGTGTTGCTTTTTTATTTAAACATTTGTACACAGTTCAGAATGCTACCTTTGATAATTTGGTTTCTATTAACAAAATCAACTAGAAATGCAGTAAAGATCTACTACACAAGAAGAAGGAACGTTTGGCGAGCAAGACATGGTGCGCTTAACTAAACAAATTATCTAAGTCATTGATGTTTTCTGAGAGAAAGAAAAGTCTAAATTCTTGTATTACCTTGATATTTATAACATATATATTTTAAGGCTGACATTAGCCCATGATACTGAACAACTTTCTCCAAGAAACATATATATAGAAAAACAAAAATATTTTTAAGTTTACCTACACGGGAAGAAACTCGGATCAGCTAATCTGTCAACATATACGAAAGGCCAATTTCATCAATCAATATCAATACATATTATAAAATCGTAACACCATTGCTGTCTGTACATGGAAGATAAATGAAAAAAATACTGTTGAGGGCTTTAGCCATCGCAATAGAACACAAAACAATGATTTTTAGAATTTTTGTATTTTGTCTGTTTATCTGTTTGTCTGTGCGTTTGTGCACGCTAATCTTAGAAATGGCTTAACCGATTCAGTTGCGGTTTTCACTAATGTATTGTAATAAGTTTCACTTAAAATAAAGTGTTTGTTTTATTTAAATCCGTTCGTTAAATAAAAAAGTTATATCAATTTTAAAGAATCACGTCATACATTTTTGTTCGAAAAATTATGTTTATGCACGCTAATCTCAAAAAAGACTGAACCTATTTAGTTGCCGTTTTTATAACATATTTTGATAAGCTTCCTTAAACATTCATTGTTTATTTTATTTTAATCCTTTCATAAATAAAAAAGTTATACCAATTTGAGGAATCGCGTCAAATATTTTTGTTCGAAAAATTGAGTTTCTGCACGGTAATCTTAGAAACAGCTACACCGATTTGGTTGCAGTTTTCATCAATATATTTTGCTCACCTTTAATTAAAATATTGTGTTTGTTTTATCTAAATTTGATTTGGATCCTTTCCTTTCCTCTTCTAAAAGCATCACGCCGTCTGCGAATAACATGCACCAGGGAGCATCGTCTTGTATGCCAGATGTTAGGGCATGTATCACCAGCACAAACAAGTATGGATTCAGCGCAGAACCCTGGTGTAATATAACTACCTATTATCTAGAATTCCGCTATACCTACTACTGATCCAACTTGTGTTAATTTTTAAATTTATTGTTGAATATTTAATAAAGAGTCAACCAAAGTTCTGTTTTTATAAACAAAACTAGGGCACACACACTACTAGCGCTGGAAGTTACCACAAAATCGCAAAAACATGTTTCGTCTTCGATCGGCTGACTTTTAGACCGGGGTCTTCAAGCGACTTCTACCATTTGTTAAGTTTTATTTAAATTATTCCCTTTCTCCTTCCTCTACAACAAGCACGACGTCATCCGCGAATATTATACAGCAGCGTCATCTTGTATGCAAGACGTTAGAGCATTTATCACAAGCACAAACAGGTATGAACTAAGCGCATAACCCTGGTGCAATCTACCTCTTACCTCGAACTTCATTCTACCTACTATGGATCCAACTTGTGTCAATTTTAAAAATTATATTTGTGTATTTAAAAAAGAATCAACAAAAAGTTCTGTTCATAAACAAAACTAGGGCAGATAGCTAGTTATAGGTAATGTAATTTTATTGGCGTATTTTATATTTTGTTTAACTGATTCCCTAATCAGTAATAATTACTAAGATAACTGATAAGTTATATAACATGTTGGTTTAAACCTTTTAATGGCATTCGGTATTTGTATCAAACGAAGTGAAAAGTCGCGTATTTATACTACTTTCGCAGCAATAGTTGTGCACATCGATTAAAAACTCAAGCAAAAAATAATATAAAGAATTCACGTGGTAATAAAAATATAAGCAAATTGTGAAAAGAAATTGTTCCCAGTGAAAGATAAATATTGAAATATTTTAAAGCAAAAACTTTAGTGTTAAAATTGTTTTATTATGAGTTATTTAGGCAACTTACGTCTGGAAGAGAAAACACACAAAGGAGTCAAACTACAGCCAAGCAGCCTCAATCAGAGTCGGAAAAGCTAATAGATAATTATTCAAGTGACAGTTATCATTGAGATTGGTTTTGCTTATTATTTTCTTATGTTCTTGAATCCCGAACTCTTTTTAACGTCTGTTGAGAAAGTAATTATAAAAGTGTTAACAGTGGTTCAACTAGTCGGGTCTGTATCGATGATGACGATCTGGAGCCTGTGTCCGCGGGTGCGGACGGTGCCGACCTACATCAGGTTGCTGCAGATCTTTGAGGGGACAGTGCACTCGCTGCATGCGATACTAGATGACCTTATTTTGGTGTTATACATTAACTCAAACAATTATGACTTCGAAAAGTTTACACAAGTGTACCTACGTATTCAGTTTCACAACCGAAATTCTTATTTTTGACTATTTATTACTGCACGTGTGCTGCTCGCTGTGCTCGCTGCTGGTGGCTCACATCAAACTGGTGTTTGTGAACATGACCAGGATAACGGGATGTTAACCATATCCAGATTATTCACAGAATTTCAAGAAGTTTATTAAAGATAAGAGGTTGGCTGGAAAATTCTTTGTTTAATTCTGTGTTTGGCACAAATACGGGAATTTTATTTATTCTTAATGTAGTAATGTACATAAATGTAGCAGCTTCAGTAACGTTGTCTTCAGCGCAGCGCCCTGTTGTACAGCAAGAGTGGTATCTGGTAGGAGTAGCTGTATTCTGTGACGTAACTATAGCGGATTTACATAAATATATAGGCCGTTTCGATGTGTTGCTTTTTTATTCAAATATTTGTACACAGTTTAGAATGCTACCTTTGATAATGTGGTTTCTATTTAAAAAATCAACTAGAGATGCAATAAAGGCCTACTACACGAGAAGAAGGAATGTTTTTCGAGCACAACATGGTGCGCTTAACTAACGTGGTTTTTTTATCAATTACAAAAAACAATAATGAATTACAATTTTAGATAACATCTAAATTAAAATCCAAATTAAAATCTAAATTAAACTCTAAATTATTAAACTTAACAAATAATAATAATAAAAAAGACAACTTTACAGATAGAAAACGTCTTCCAGACCTTACAGATAGAAAACGTCTTCCAGATCATTGCCCTGCGGTAGAGTGCCCAAAAGGCTGGCAGCATTGCCACGTTGGATGGCAATGCTTATTCGTTGGGCGAAATATTGCCAGCCCTTTGGTCACCCGACACCTCAACAAACTTTTGGTTAAAACATTCAAAAACTTTGTGAGTTGATGGTCCACACGGACCTAAAATCTTAACCCCAAACGGCTTAAATATTAAGCGTTCCCGTTCTTAACTAACTGAACAAACGAGCGAGGTACTCGGTGTTTCCTAAGACAATCCAGCGATTGTATGTACTTGTATGGGTGGAGCAAAATAAGTCTAAATTAATGTATATTTTAACTATTTATAACAAAATTACCATATATTATTTCTTAACAAAATATACTAAAATATGATACTGAACTACTTACTCCAAAAAACATATAGCGGTGAGGGAACACCTTAAAGCGTTTACGCATTACGTCACCGCCGCAGCAGCGTCTTTCATCGGCGGCGTCGTGTGTAAGGATCAGAAAAACTGCATAGGAAATATATGCGCGCGACGCCGCAGCGCGGATTTGCGGCGAAAACCACTGCCGCGGCGGCGTAGTGTGTAAACGCACCTAAATTATATGTTTATTATTTAAATACTTAAGCTGTTACATGTGTTTAACACTTACATTTTTTATTTTCAATAAGTATGTGAATAAATTTTTACGACGAATTCTATTAATTTTATCGGCTTGTTCGAGTTTAATACGGGACGTGGGTTTTTTTTTCAACAATATATCAGTAGAAATATTTCTTGTGAACTTTAACCCCATAGTAATCATAGATTGAACTGTCTCTCACAAACGCCATTGTATTTATAAGGATTTGAACAATGAGGTGTTTTCTTTAAAAAAAAAAATTAGTTTCTTCACGTGACATAGATGCCGATTGATCTGTCAATGTCTAATTCATATTATTATTTCCTGTATTGTACCGATTATATTATAATATGTCAACAAAAAATAAAACTCTTTAAATTTTTATTTATTTTGATGCCTGAAAAGTTTAATTTTTTCAGGCACTCTAAATGTAGTTTTAAATAAAGTATGTGACGATGAGATTTATTTAAAAGAAACAATATTAAGGATGACAAACTATTTAATTGAAATTTTAACAATTTAGGTACTGTACACTGAAAATAGTCACAGATAGGGGTCGTAAGTTAGCAGCTACGACATTCGGTGATCCAGAAGGAATGGAGGTACTCAGATTTTGATGCAGCCCGGCTTCCAGCAGTGATCAAAAAAGGACGAGGTCTAGCTCGCTACCGCTTTTATATGGGCGTCGCGGGGTGCGGTGCGGTGAGGTGCGGTGCGGAGCAAGAGGGCCGTCATCACAAGTAAACTAAATAATGGAATTAGACGTGGTGATAAATTCCTCGGTGAGCAGGACTTGAACTGGCGACCAGGTCTTTTTACGACCATGTTTTTCTACCGGAACTGTCGCGGTCTTAATCCGATACGTTAAATTTCTCCTTTTTAAGATATGGTAAATATTTTCGACGTGCAGTAGAGACATCTACAAATAACGTAAAGCATAATTTAGATTTTTATAAACCTACGCTTATTCCCTTCATTACTTCTTGTGTTTTTTGGTTAGTATCCTATACGAGCTGTTCCATATTAACTGCATACTGACTATGCTTTTCAAAGACTATCTCGGCATTCTGAAATAACCTGTATGAAAGGTACCGGAACATAACACACTTTGAAAGCAGCTACCAAAACTAATCCCAAGAAACTTGCAACTTATTGCATTAAGTGTGTGTGTAAGAGTCTGTTGATCACGTCACGTCTGTGCCGCTGAGAGTGCCGCAGTGATAAGGTTCAGTAAAAACTGACTCCCTTTCCCAAATCCAATTCATCCACCCTGAAAAGCAAATTTAAAGATTCCCTTAGAAATCCATCTTCCCAGACCCAAGCCAGAATTCTCAAACCCAAAACAAAATTATTTTACTTCTGCTGACATTTCTGTCTAAAGCTTTTTTCTTTTAATTTAATAGGTTTCATTCTTTTTTAAACTTACTTTGCATATTTTACCCGACTTCAAAAAAATTTGTGATACATTCCTGCAAATTGAAAAGTATTTGAGGATGGAAATAACGAGTATTACGAATAATTTTAATGTCTAATAAAGACATTGTTTTTGTTGTGTATTTAATAAATGGTCAACAAAAAATGGGTATTTTATAAACAAAACTAGGGCAGTTAACTAGTTATAGGTAAAGTTAATTTGTTAGCTTTTTTATATTTTATTTAACTGATAAGGGTACTGATAAGTTATACTAATATGTTTATTAAAACCTTTTGATGGCATTAGTGATTTGTATCACACGAAGTGAAAAGTTATGCATTTATAATTGTGGTTGTTCACATCGATGAAGAAATCAAGCAAAAAAAATAGAAAGTACTCACGTATTAATAAGGACATCGTAAAAACAAAGAGCACGCGGTGAAAAACAAACATTGAAATATTTAAAGCAAAAAGTTTAGTGTTGAAAGTTTTTTACTATAACTTATTGCTGCAATTCGCGTCTGTGAGAAAAAACAAACAAAGAATTCATACCACTTGCAAGCGGTTTCAGTCAGAGTCGTAAAAGCTTATAGAAAATATTTACTTATGTACCAGTGGTCTTCGCGATAATGGATATTACAACTCATTTGATGCTTTATTATTACGAATACTATTCAACGCCTGTTGAGAGTGTGATTACAAAAGTATTAACAGCGGTTCAGTTCATCGGGTTTGTATCATTGGTCTTAATATGGAGCCTGTGTCCGCAGCTGCGCACCGTACCCACCTACATCGGGTTGCTGCAGATCCTTGTAGGGACAGTGCACGTACTGCATACGAAGATAGATCACTTAACGTGGGTGTTAAACGAAGACTATGGCATAAACGACAAAAACTTGCAAAAGTTTATTTATAATTATTTAAAAGATTTCACGAGCAAGACCATTGTTTTTGACTATTTATTACTGCACGTGTGCTGCTCGCTGTGCTCGCTACTGGTCGCTCACATCAAACTGGTGTTTGTGAACATGACCAGGATAACGGCCGAGAAGCGAAAGGTCACGGTGTTTATATGTGGGATGTTTACCGTGATTCAGATTATTCACAGAACTTCAAGCAGTTTAATATACTTATGGAATTCGCTCATAATTTCATTGTATAAAGGCACAAGTACGGGAATTTTATTTATTTTGAATGTAGTTATGTACATAAATGTAGTAGCTTCAGTTATGTTGTCTTCAGCGCGGCGCCCCGTTGTACAGCAAGTGAAGTCTCTGGTAGGAGTAGCTGTATTCTGTGACATGACCTTAGTTATAAACTGGACTCTAGTTTTCTATTCATACATACAGGTGATTTATTCAGGTCCTTCTTTCCGTAACATACGAATACACATATATATCAATTATTATACTCAGTACAGAATGCTACCTTTGATGATTTGGTTTCTATTTAAAAAATCTACTAGAGATGCAGTAAAGGCCTACTACACGAGAAGAAGGAATGTTTGGCGAGCACGACATGGTGCGCTTAACTAATTGAACCAACGAGCGAAGTTCTCGAGGTTCAGATAATCCAGCGATTGTATGTACTAACTTGTATGCATAGGGCACAATAATTCTTAAATCATGTGTATTTTAAATATTTATAACAAAAATTTACCTATTTTATTTTTAAAAGAATATACCTACTAAAACATCAGCCCATGATAATGGACCACTTTCTCCAAAATAAATATATATTAAAAATTTTGAATATTTTTTACTTAGGTACCTACATCGAAACCCTGATTGGATAATCAGTCAACTAGTATAGAAGGCCAAAAAGTTCATATTTAAATTATATGTTCATATGTTCATTGGTGAAAGTTGTTGTTGTCATAGACTGAATTCAGCCCTGAAATAGTTTCAATATATTTATTATACTCTGTATATTTAATATCCGTGTTTTAAATTATGACACTTTCAAAAATGCTGTCATTTCGATCTGGGAGTAAAAAAAAATTTAAAATCCATCAGATTCTTTTCTCGCACAGATCGTACTTTGCCTTTGAATCTTCCTGTCTTCGTCTTTGTTTGTTTAGAGCCGCAAGACTCTAACTTTCTGCCCATTTAGAAATAAAACCTGATAAAAATTGATGTATGTAAGTTTTAAATATTACATCTTATAATATAATTACTCACTGATGTAATTGAATTAAATCTGCATCGTTACATTACAGGCAAATGCTTACGGTGTGAGTGTACCTTAAAGCGTTTACGTATTACGCCGCCGTCGCAGCAGCGTCTTTCGTCGGCGGCGTCGTGTGTAAGGATCAGATAAAATGCATACAAAATATATGCGCGCGGCGCCGCAGCTCGGATCTGCGGCGAAAACCACTGCCGCGGTGGCGTAGTGTGAAACGCACCTAAATTATATGTTTATTTTTTAAGTACCTAAGCTACATGTGATTATCACACTATTTTTTTAAAAGTATGTAAATAAATTATCTCAACGAATTCTATTGAACAAGATTTTGTCGGCTTCTTAGAGGTTAATATAGGATGTGGGTTTTTTTCAATAATATATCAGAAGGAATATTTCTTGTAGACTGTTACCATATAGTTATCATAGATTGAACTTTCTCTCACAAACGCCATTGTTTTTATATCAAATTTTCCTATTGAAATACTATCTTAATAGGTGAGTTAGTTTATAAAGTCCCTAAAATTTATATTAAGTATTTATTTTGATTCAGTTAATATTCAATTAAAATGTGTAACTGTAATTCTACAACACTGTTTCTAACACAACCTTTTCTCATTAGAGTTTGGGTTATGTTTTCCAAAATTATATTTCCTGTATTGTATTGATTATATTATAATATGTATTCAAGAAATAAAGCTCTTTTATTTTTATTTCGTTTGATACTTGAAAAGTTTAAGTTTTTCAGGCACTCTTAGTCCTAAATAATGGGATTAGACGTGGTGACAAATTCCTCGGTGAGCAGGACCTGAACTGGCGACCAGGTCTTTGTACGACTTAGTTTTTCTACCAGAGCTGTCGCGGTCGTAACCCTTCACGTCAAATTTCTCCTTATATGATTTTAGAGTTTCACGGTCACAATTACTGTTATTAGTATTACGGGACTTACCGCGATTAATATCGTTTTCAGTTCAGTTTGCAGTTCCTCAGTCAGTCAGCGACCATGATGGCAGAAGGGCCGTCGAAATATCTGGCAAAAAACGAAATTAATCGCGGTAAGGCCCGTAATACTAATAACAGTAAATTTCTCCTTATAAGATGGTAAATAATTTAGACGAATTACAAAACGCATAATTAAGTTTTTTTTAAACCTACGTCTATCCCTTCCTTACTTCTTAGGGTTTTTGGTTAGTTTTCTATACGTTTTTGGTTAGTATCCATATTAACTACATACTGACTATGCTTTTCAAATTATTTTACATCTGACATATCTGTCTAAAGCTTTCTTCTTTTTATTTAATAGGTTTCATTCTTCTTTGAAAATTACATTACATATTTAATCTGACCTCAAAAAATTTTGGGACATATTCCTGTGAATTGAAAAGTATTTGAGGATGGAAATAACGAGTATTGCGAATGCATTTTAAAGTCAGGAAACCTGAATAGTTAAAGAGTTAGTCATAAAATTTGTGTGAATTAAAGGAATATGGCTTTCGGACTAAAAGTGAAATTTGTATTTCATGTACACGGGGGGGGGGGGGGGGGGATAGAATTTAAAATAAGAGTACTAAGCATTATCTGCTATTGGAGCTGACGAACAGAAAGCCAATTAAGCTTAGACCGAAAAGATGAGATGTGATCGTACTTACGAAGACAGAAAATAAAGCGGATACAATTATTAATAAGACGATCTAGCTTACTGAAAACTACTACGCCACAGACAGACAGACATTGGCCTCAAACTGTGAAGTGAGGAACTTCATGCGTTAAACTTATATCAACACGTATAGAAACGTGGGCAAAAAAACATAAAAAATATAAACCAAATAACTAAAGACCATCAGGTTAGAATCAATGCTACAAAAACTAAATTCTGAAAGCATAAAAGTGGGCCTTCACATGAACGCATCTAAAACTGAAATTATGTCAAACAGTCAGAAGAAAACAATTAAACTAGAGGAAAAACCGATGGACTATGTAAATGAATATGTGTACCTAGGCAAATTGATATCTTTTAATGCAAATAGCAACGAAAACAAAACAGACAGAAGAATAAGTAATACTTGGAAAAAATACTGGGCCCAAAAAGAAATTCTAAAAGGGAATTATAGCCTCAATACAAAAAAGACAATCATGGATTCTTGCATTCTCCCAAGCTTAATTTACGAAAGCCAGACATGGATCTTTACTGAAAAAGTAAAGAACAAAATTTCATCATGCCAACATGCCATGGAACGAAGTATACTGAAACTAAAGAAAATACAGAAAACGAGAAATGCAGATATCCTCATGAAAACGAAATTAACAGATGCACTTCATTTTAGTATAAAACTAAATAATAAATATCGGTGGTAAAACTTGGATGCATATAGCTAAAGACAGAGAAAGGTGGAATAAAATGAAGGAGGCTTTTACACGTACTGGAGCCACATATAAATAATGATAATAAAATAAATAAATTTATTTATCATGTATACTTGATGTAGTGTTAAGTGGAAAAATAAAGCTCTAATAATAAAAAAGACGTGTGGCACTCGGGGACTGCCGCGGTAAAGCTATTGCAAACAAGGAAGGACGGCAACGTCGCAAACGGACGACGGAGACGAAGCGGCAACCTACATGGTAGGCGGAGTGGGGAGAGCGTGAGGTTTTTTCGTTAAGGAATTTTCGGATTCGGTCCCCGCGCTCAAGGCCTGCGATAGAAGCTATGCAATAGCTTAAAAATAATAACTAAAGACCAGCGTGGTGATGCAGCAGGGTAGAGGCAGTCTTTTTAAAATGATCTATATAAATTAAATAACGTCTCGTTTGCCGCATGTTGCCCAAAAGATGGGCCCACACATCAACAACACGGGTTCCTACACAAATTGGAATCAGAAAGGGGAGGCTTTTGCCAAACTATAGGACCTCAATGGCTAAATAAATGTATTAAATAAAGATTCAACAATAATTCCGTATCACACAAACAAAACCAAAGCAGTTTGCTTGTCATAGCTTTGTAGTGATTAATTAACTAGGGTGCTGATAAAATGATGTGGTAATAAAAACCTTTTAATGACTTTTGTTATTTGGACAAAACAAAGTAAAACATTAGCCATTACTGCTTTAGCCATGATAGTGCGTAGACACCGATTTAAAAATATTAATAAAGTATACTCAAGTGTTTTTCATGACACGTGGACATTGTGAAAATAAAAAGTAACTAGTGAATAAAAAAACATTGTTATATTTTAAAGCAAAAAGCTAATTGTCGAAAGTTTTATTAAATTATTGATTCAACTTACATCCGCAAGAAAACATACAAAGAAATCAAACCACACGCAAGACTCAATCACAGTCCGAAAAGATAATAGAAAATATTGACTCAAATACCAATAATCTTCTGTAATAATGGATTTAAGTTATTTTGTTATCCTCTTGAATTTCGAAATCTATTCAACATCTGTTACGAGAAAGATTAAAAATGTGTTAACAGTGGTTCAGCTCGTCGGGTTTGTGTCGTTGGTGATGATCTGGAGCCTGTGTCCGCGGGTGCGGACGGTGCCGACCTACATCGGGTTGCTGCAGATCCTTGTGGGTACAGTGCACGTGCTGCATTCGATGCTAGATCACTTAATGTGGGAGTTGTTTAACTATGTTCATTACAACAGTGACTAAAAAAGAAACATTTTTAATTATTTAACCGATTTCACAAGCACATATCTTATTTTCGACTATTTATTACTGCATATGTGCTGCTCGCTGTGCTCGCTACTGGTCGCTCACTTCAAACTGGTGTTTGTGAACATGACCAGGATAACGGCCGAGAAGAGAAAGGCCACGGCCCTTATATGTGGGATGTTTACCATGATCCAGGTTATTCACAGAATGTCTGGCAGTTTATTAGACTTACGTAATTTGCTTCAAAAATTTTTTTTAAGGGCACGAACGTGGGAATTTTGTTTATTTTAAATGTAGTATTGTATATCAATGTAGCAGTTTCAGTAATGTCGTCTTCAGCGCGGCGCCCCGTTGTACAGCAAATGAGTTCTCTGGTAGGAGTAGCTGTATTCTGTGACGTAAGCTTAGTCATAAACTGGCTTTTGGTTTTGTATTCATGTATCAAAATACCGAATTTACATGACTTTTTTAGCCGTTTTGATGTGTTGTTTTTTTACTTAAACATTTGCACACAGTTCAGAATGCTACCTCTAATAATTTGGTTTCTATTTAAAAAATCAACTAGAAATGCAGTAAAGGCCTACTACACGAGAAGAAGGAATATTTGGCGAGCACAACATGGTGCTCTTAACTAACTGAACAAACGAGTGAGGTTCTTGATGTGTCTAGAGAAAGAAAAGAAGCCTTAATTCTTGTACATTCTAAATATTTATAAGTTAATAAAATAAAGGAGGTAGTTAATAACATATATATTTAAAGGCTGACATCAGCCCATGATACTGAACCACTTTCTTCAAGAAACATATATGCCGAAAAATTTAAATTTTTTGAATTTGCCTACACGGAACGAAACTCGGATCAGCTAATCGGTCAACTTATACGAAAGGCTAATTTCAATATTATACTTATATATTGTGTATAATGGAAAAGTTGTTGTCATGGACTTAATTTAGCCCTGAAATAGTTTTAGTATATTTTGCTACACCCTGTATACATGTGTATCGTATTGACTATTTAAATCATGTAAAGTTAACGTTTGTTTTTCAGGCTCTCAAGATGCAGCCCTTAAAAAATAAAAGTAAATAATGGAATTAGACGTAGTGACTAGTGACCAGTTACTCGATGAGCAGGATTTAAACTGGCGACCAAGTCTTAATGCCACTATATAGTTTTAGAATATGGTGATCTCAGAAAACCAGAAACACCAAACCATCCCAGATAACGAACACCAACAAAACACACTCACCCTAGAAAGTATAAGCCTACTACTAGAAACCAAACTGGAAAACAATAAACAATCCATCCTTTCGGACATAAAACACATTTTGACAAGCGAAATAAACTCCGTCGCTCTAAAACTGCAACAAGAATTCACTAAAAAAACTGACACGATCCAAAAACACCAAACTGTACAAGATCAAAAAATAATAGATTTGGATGAAAAGATAAAAAAACTACAAAAAGAAATACAAGATCTAAAGCGGAAAAATGATGACTCATCAGGACATAACATAACAGTAAA
The DNA here is from genome assembly GCA_963555685.1 of Acrobasis consociella. NCBI lineage: Eukaryota > Metazoa > Arthropoda > Insecta > Lepidoptera > Pyralidae > Acrobasis > Acrobasis consociella. Next base: position 22,323,833 of record OY743108.1, on the reverse strand, counting down.
ATTAGATGACGTGGACTACCCGAATACATTCGTGCTATACGGACTATCCGAGTATCCAGGAGAACAAGAGTATGACATTGAACACAGAATTATTCACGCGTTTAGGGACATCTTACATGTAGACCTAACGGGTTACATTGAGGAAATACGACGACTCGGAGTTAAAGGACCGCGACGACCATTACGTATCGAATTAATAAGTAAACGAATGACACAGTACATACTTAACAATGTAAAGTACTTTAGAAATACCGGGCTTTACGTTTCAAAATTACTCAACAGGAAAGAAATAGACGAAAAAAACCTACAAAGAAGATTGACACTAACTAACCAAAATAAACCAACAAATATAACCCAAAATGCAACTACCCACAAGCAAAACACCAGGCACACGATCGACACAACATACGAAGAACATCTGCCACGAAGCACCACTAATCTACAACCCAGCTCACAAAATAACAGTCCCACCGATATGTTTAACAAAAACGCACCAAACGCAATTCGCTGCTTTCGCAAACACTGACATACATATACACATATTCTTCCAAAATATGCAAAGCCTATGGAATAAGAGAACTAGTTTTGAAGCCTTTTTAGACCAAACAAAAAATATCTATCACGCTTGTTGCATAACCGAAAGCTTTTTAACAGAGGCAAAACTTGAACTCATACACGTGAATCATTATCGCGTAGCAACTGCATACTGTCGGCAAAACCGCGATGGAGGTGGAGTGTGCATTCTCGTGCGAGACGACGTCGACTGCGTGGAGAGAGGGGACATCACGAGCATGACGATCGAGTTTCTAGTAGAACTTACTGCCGTAGAAATATTAAAACAAAATTTATTAATAATTGTGTTGTATTGGAACGATAAACGGGTTAACGATTTTCTTGTACATTTAGAGAAGATTTTAAAATACTTGAAGAAAAAATATTTTGATAAGCGTATTGTAATTGGAGGTGATTTTAATATTGACACATTAGTAAATAACTCAGAATCTCAAAGACTACTCAACTTGATGACCGAGCATAATTTTACATCATTAATAAAAGAGCCAACACGAATTACTAAAAACTCTGCCACCTGCATAGACCACATTAATATTAATTTTTCGAATAAAAACGTGATTGCCAAAGTAATTGATAATGGGTTTTCGGCCCACAGAAGCGTAACTATTAAAACTGACCGGCACATACAAAGTAAAATAACAAACTGGCGAAAAGAAAAACGAATATTTAACCAAAAAAATATTGACGAATTTAAATCTGAATTAAAGAATATATTCTGGAGTGACATAATAAAATTTGACAAAAATATTAATGAAAACTATAATTCTTTTGACATTACTATAAAAAGATTACTAAATAAATGCATACCTAAAAAGACAATAAACATAAAATTAAATAAGAAAAAACGATGGCTTACAAAAGGCATAAAAATCTCGTGCAAAAATAAAAGATTACTCAGGATATTAGTAAATAGTACAAAAAATGATACTCTGAAAAAATACTATAAAACCTACGAAAAAATCTTAAAAAAGACCGTCATAAAATCCAAAAAACTTGAGTACATAAGCAGAGTTAAATTAAAAAAATTTGGTTAAAACTATGTGGAGTATAATTAAAGAACGAACGAATAAAACCAATAGGCACCTAAACCATAACATCCAGTTAAAAATCAACAACAATCTCACTTCGGATCCCGAGTTTATTGCTGATGCATTCAATACCTACTTTGCATCGGTGGGGATGACACCGAGCGGAGCCGCGCCGCCGCGCGGCCGGCCCGTGTTACAGGCGCCCGAGAACTCCATGTACTTGCGACCGGTTGACCTGCCAGAAGTAAATACTATACTAAAAGAACTAAAACCCAAATATAGCTGCGGTATCGATGACATACCTCCAATATTATACAAACAGTGTGCAGATGAGCTGACACTACCTTTCACTTTGCTGATTAATCAATCTTTTATAGAAGGTACGTTTCCGGATCTCCTAAAAAAGTCCTTGGTGAAACCGATCCATAAAAAAGGCAAAAAAACTGACCCTAGAAACTTTTGCCCTATCGCAATTCCCTGTACCGCATTAAAAAATATTTGAAAAAGCCATGGGTAACCTAACGTACGAATTTTGCGAAAAGTATAATATTTTTGATGATTGCCAAAACGGGTTTAGAAAAAATCGGTCCACGACACTAGCAACATACAAGTATGTACAAAAAATACTTGACTTATTGAATGGAAAAAAATACGCAATAGGTACTATGCTTGATATGACCAAAGCATATGACAAAGTCCAAAATAATATTCTATTAAATAAACTCGATGACTACCTTAAAGACAAAAAAGTCTGGCTTGAGCTTGACGCGGGTCCCTCTAAAAGTTTGTAATATAGGTACTCGAAAATGTCATAATTTGGTACAATTTGTACAAACTGAATCTACAACTTGACATTACTTTAAAATTTTGACATTCTAAAAATTAAATTTAAATTATGATATGACATAACAAACAAAACAATGTATTCTCTGTCCACATTAACTTTAAGTATTAATTTAATTGTGAGTTGACGTCCTTGGAGAAGAGGTGCAGTGCAGTTTGTTACCGCTTCTTCTGCACTAGCGCTTTGGAAGCGGTAGTAAACTTAGCTGTAAGTAACTATTTGACGTCAACAATAGTGCAACAAAATAATGACGATTATTAAGAGATATTTTAAATATCCTATGATAATAAAGATATATTTGATTTGATTTGATTTGACTCCACGGGGTAGGTATCAGAGGCATCGCTCACGCCTGGTATAAGTCATACTGGGAGAATCGAGAACAATATGTGGAAATAGAACACTATGACCACGACACCGGATCTATATCCACAGTAAGATCAGATGTACAGCTCATGAACTGTTCCATTCCCCAGGGAAGCGTTATCGGGTGCTTGCTATTTTTAATCTACATAAACGACCTACCAAAAACCCTGAACCAGCCCTGCGTACTTTTTGCGGATGATATTTCACTACTAACCCCTTACACAAATCATGACAATTTAAATCAACTACTAACACAAACTATTGACTCTGTCGTATCGTGGCTATCTGACCATAATCTTGAAGTAAACTTTGCAAAAACAAAATTGATACAATTCAGACCATCCAAAAAAAAGCCCTTGACATAAACCTTAATTACGGTGGAATCAAACTTGAAAGTGTTAATACATTTCAACTACTCGGAATAGTTTTAGATACGCATACGGACTGGAAAGCCCACTGTAACAATGTAATGTTAACAATATCACTCACCAATTGGTCATTTTTTGTTTTCTATAGATATTGCTAAATTCCTTTTCAAAAGTATGTATTATTCCATCACATTTTAAATAAAAAGTAATTATAATTTTCAGAAATAAACTCATACAAATAGGTTGGTTCTGTACATTGTTTGTTTTCGGTAGTTTATTCTAACTGAATGACTTAAGATGACATTGACAGGTGGTTAATGTCATGGTCATTCCCAGTTTAAAAAATAATTCAATATAATGTTGATTATTTAAAATCATTCATTTTATTTATAAAGAATCCATAATAAACTAATAAACTCTTTTAAACATTTTTATTTTTATATTATCTCCCATTTTCTAGAACCTTCGATAATAGACAAAAGTTAATTATTGAGTGGGTTTCGGGTATCACAGAGTTGATATTTTTATCGATCTACCTACATCTTGTTGGATGTAGATCGAAAAACCTCAGTGATCGATCATTACAATTGTGGCTCGCTTCGACTACGAACTAGCTTAATTTTGATTAATTTGTACGGCTAAGTTGTCCGTCAGCTATTTTTTTATTCTTTTTTAAAAAATAATTTTTATTGTGTACGAGTTCCCTGTTATATAGGGAACTACATTACCCCTGGAGAAAACTACATTACCCCTGGAGAAAACTACGTTACCCTTGGAGAAAAAACTACATTACCCCTGGAGAAAACTACATTACCCCTGGAGAAAACTACGTTACCCTTGGAGAAAAAACTTCGTTACCCCAGGTGAAAGACGACCCTGGTGCGTCTACACGTCGTGACTTCGAGTCAAACCGGCCGCCATTTTGTCTTGCCCCGAGTGCATATTCGTCCCTCACCCAGATAAGTTCCGCCCGAGAACCACTGACCACCGTTCTGTTTTAATTTTGTATTTGTAAACGCATCATCTGTACGAGACTACCTATTTTTTCGCTGGACCCGCGTCTGTCCCTAGATTATTAGTTTTGTGTGTTTTATTGTTATATATATTGTAGAAAGGACAATATAGTTGTTTATTTTAATTTATTTTGTTTTTTTTTATTGTCCTTTCTCCTTGTAGTTTATTTTATTTCATTTTTTTTTCTTGCTCGGGTTTATCCCGTAGCACCACGTTGATAAGATAGCTATAAAATTGTCTAAATTTACCTACGCACTTCGAGAACTGAAAAAAACCACTAACGAAAAAACATCAATAGCGGCATACTACGCGTATGCATTCTCATGGCTAACCTATGGCATCATTCTCTGGGGAAACAGCACTGACTCAAATAGACTACTCCTCCTACAAAAGAAATGTATAAGAATAATAACTAATATTAAAAGTAGAGAGAGCTGCAAGCCATATTTTAGGAACCTCGAAATATTAACTGTACCTTCGATTTATATTTTGGAGGGCTGCAAGTTTGTACGCAAATATCCCCAGTTTTATACAAAGAAAGAAGAATTACCGCGACGTTATCCACTAAGGAAAAAAAATCAATTAATATTACCTTCTTTAAAAATGGAAATCTTTAAATCTGGACCATTAGCAATGACTACTAAAATATATAACGCCCTACCTGACAGCCTAAGGGCTGAGAAAAAGGATTCTTTATTTGTAAAAAGATTAAAACAGATACTTACAGAAAAGTCCTATTATACGGTAGACGACTTTTTAAACGATAAAGAAATACCCAACTGACAATACAAAACCTCTTAACATAATTATAAAAATAAATTACTTGTAGACAGAATCTTGACATTAACTTTCTAAAATAAAATTGTCGTCGCGGTGTGAGGGTTCCGTAAAAAATATAGTAATATTGAAAATGTGCACAATTTATAAAATCAATAGGAAACGTGTGAAATATTTTATTATGATACACTTTTTCTAGGAAATAATTAATTATCCGACACATTAATATCATGCAATCCTGCAAAAATAAGAGGACACTCGCTCGCTCATGTGATGGTCAGTAGTCAACGCTAAATCATAACCTAACTTATACTTTCCCTGAATTTTTCGTAGTATATGAGTTCAAATATATTACTTTTGTAACGTGTTCATTTGCCATACATTTTATCTTTACCTAGCCAATGTACAAAGTTCCTAGGTTAAATGCCTAGGAATTTTGTACACAATTTTGTAATGCCCAGGCATTTAGCCTAGGAATTTTGTACATTGACTAGGCATTGTGTCCAATAAAACAAACTCTTCAACATAGGTGTGGGAGAAAAAATAAACCTAGGATGTACCAGCTGCTTTTCTTTCCATGCAGATCGAGAAAGCCGGAGTTCACTAAGCGCGGCCTTTAAGTCTTATGGTCTAGGGCTCAGTTTACCTCGTCGAGGATAAAAACGTCATATTTATCTGTATCTCTAAACAATAAAAACATGGAGACATATAGTTACCCTTCATACAACAAATCCCAGTTTTATCACTTTCTAAAATATCTTTCCCTTCAGTTTTCATGAAAGCCGCTTATCGCAAGTTGTTCCAGTAACTTGTTTCCACTTATGCCACCGGATGGCATTAATCCTTTTAGTGAAATCTCGATCCAAGTCTTCGTCACTCTGTATCCTAGGTACTTAAAATCCACAAACTGTCAGTGAGGTGTCACAGACCTTAACACTAGTAGCGCTGGAAGTTACCACAAAATCGCAGAACACATGTTTTGTCTGGGACCCTATTTTTTTGCATAATTTTTTTGTCCTTATATGCTTTGGCATACTGGGTTTGGCATAAAATATTTTGTCATAATAGTTTTTAGGCATAAGTTGTTTTTTGGCATACTGGTAGTTGGGCATAATTATATTTAATTTGTTACGGCATAATGTTAATTCTCATAATCTCTTTAGGCGTAATAACTATAAGACTAATAGTATTTAGGCATAATATTTTTAAAAATAACAGTAACAAAATTTAGTTATTTAAGTGTTTATTTTTAATTATCATGCAAAAAATAATATGACCACCCAGAACAAATGTGAGGGCAAAAGGGAAGTTAGGTTTAAGTTTTTTTTTTATGATCACCTGGAACAACTGTGAGACCAGAAAGGAAGTTAGATTCAACTTATTAGCAATTAATAAACAATTTATATACAATGAATAAAAATGTTATGCTTAATCATTTTTATGCTTAAAGTAATGTTATGTCTTGATAAATTATGGTTTGATGACATTATGCTTACATCCTTTTTATGCTTTAAAATGTTAGGGCTAAATAATGATTATGCTTAGGTACATTATGCTTAAAATTATTATGCATACTCCATTATGCGAAAGGACGTTATGCTTAAAACGATTGTGCATTAAACCAGTATGCTATGTAATATTATAACTTAAATTTGTATGCATATAGATAGTGATCCGTTTTGTCTACGATCGGCTGACTTTAAATCCGGCATATTCTAGCAATTATTGCCATTTGTTAAGTTTTATTTGAATTTTTCCCCTTCCTCTTCCACAAGGACGACATCGCCCGCAAATAACATGCACCAGAGAGCGTCGTCTTGTATGTTAGATGTAAGGGCATATACCATCACACCACAAACAGGTATGAACTTAGCGCAAAACCCTGGTGCACCGGCCATGGATCCAACTGTATAAATTTTATAAATAATTGTTGTGTATTTAATAAAGCGTCAAAAAAGTTGGATATATTATAAACAAAACCAGGGCATATAGCTGAATATAGGTAATGTAAATTAATAAGCATATTTTATATTTTGTGTAACTAATTAGGGTACTGATAAGTTATAATAAATGTTTACTGAAAACTTTTAATGGCAATAGTTATTTGTATCACACGAAGTAAAAAGTCGCGCATTTATACTGCTTTCGCAACTATAACTGTGTTTGTTCACATCAATGAAGAATTCAAGCAAAAAATAATAGAAAGTACTCAAGTATCAATAAGGACATCTTAAAAACTAAAATTACGCAGTGAAAAACAAACATTCAAATATTTAAAGCAAAAAAAAATTGTGTTGAAAGTTTTTTACTCGAATAAATTATTGCTGCAATTTACGACTGTAAAGAAAACAAACGAAGAAATTATACCTCTTGCAAACAGCTTCAGTCAGAGTCGGAAAAGTAACTAGAAAATATTTACTTAAGTAACAGTGATTTTTGCGATAGTGGATTATACAATGTCCTTTTTAATTAAGTACAAATATTTTAAGAGGTGATTCAGTCCATCATTCCTAACAACTATTCCCAATAAATGTAAATAGAAATACGAAAAAAAAATTCATTTTCAATAGTAGTGAGATCACGTGACTACTTTGATTTGTATGAGAACCTTAAAAAAAAATTCGTATTTCGGTGTACATTGATTAGGAAAATTTGTTTAAAATGATGGACTGAACCACCCCTTAAAATATATGTACTTAATTAAAAAGGACATTGTATAACTTTTTTGAAGCTTTGGAATTACGAATACTATTATTCATTTGTTGAGAGTGTGATTAAAAACGTATTAACAACGGTTCAGTTCATCGGGTTTGTATCGCTGGTTTTAATATGGAGCCTGTGTCCGCGGGTGCGGACGGTGCCGACCTACATCGGGTTGCTGCAGATTGTGGGGACAGTGCATGCGCTGCATTCGATGCTAGATGATTTAATGTTGGTGTTATACTTTTACTTAAACGATAATAATTACATCAAAAGAATTGCTAAAAATTACATATATTATTGCACAGCCAAATATCTTATTTTCGACTATTTATTACTGCACGTGTGTTGCTCGCTGTGCTCGCTACTGGTCGCTCATTTCAAACTGGTGTTTGTGATCATGACCAGGATAACGGCTGAGAAGAGAAAGGCCACGGCCTTTATATGTGGGATGTTTACCATGATCCAGGTTATTCACAGAATTTCAAAAAGTTTCTTAAAGATAAGGGGTTGGCTGGAAAATTCTTTGTTTAAGGGCACAAGTACGGGAATTTTGTTTATTTTAAATGTAGTAATGTATATAAATGTAGTAGCTTCAGTAATGTTGTCTTCAGCGCGGCGCCCCATTGTACAGCAAGTGAAGTCTCTGGTAGGAGTAGCTGTATTCTGTGAGATGAGCTTAGTAATAAACTGGACCCTAGTTTTCTATTCACACATACAGTTGATTTATTCAGGTCCTTCTATCCGTAATATACGAGTACAGACGTATGTCGATAATTATACTTAATACAGAATGCTACCTTTGATAATGTGGTTTCTATTTAAAAAATCAACTATAGATGCAGTAAAGTCCTACTACACGAGAAGAAGGAAGGTTTGGCGAGCACAACATGGTGCGCTTAACTAATTGAACCAACGAGCGAAGTTCTCGAGGTTCAGATAATCCAGCGATTGTATGTACTTGTATTCATGGGGCACAATAAGTCTAAAATCATGTGTAATTTAAATATTTATAACAAAATTTACCTATTTTATTTTTAAAAGAATATACCTACTAAAACATCAGCCCATGATAATGAACCACTTTCTCTAAAATAAAAATATATATTAAAAATTTTGAATATTTTTATTTACCTACATCAAAACCCTGATTGGATAATCAGTCAACTAGTATAGAAGGCCAAAACGTTCATATTTAAATTATATGTTCATATGTTCATTGGTGAAAGTTGTTGTTGTCATGGACTGAATTCAGCCCTGAAATAGTTTCAGTATATTTATTACACCCTGTATATTTAATATCCGTGTTTTAAATCATGACAATTTTATTAATGCTGTCATTCCGATCTGGAAGAAAAGAAAAAAACTTAAGTTCCACCAGCTTCTCATCATACTTGGCCTTTCAATCTTCCGGCCTTCGTCTTTGTTTGTTTAGAGCCGCAAGACTCTAACTTTCTGCCCATTTAGAAATAAAACGTGATAGAAATTGATGTATGTAAGTTTTAAAATATTACAGCTTATATAATTACTCACTGATGTAATTGATTAAATCTGCATCGTTACATTACAGGTAAATGCTTGCGGTGAGGGTGTACCTTAAAGCGTTTACGTATTACGCCGCCGTCGCAGCAGCGTCTTTCGTCGGCGGCGTCGTGTGTAAGGATCAGATAAAATGCATACAAAATATATGCGCGCGGCGCCGCAGCTCGGATCTGCGGCGAAAACCACTGCCGCGGTGGCGTAGTGTGAAACGCACCTAAATTATATGTTTATTTTTTAAGTACCTAAGCTACATGTGATTAACACACTATTTTTTTAAAAGTATGTAAATAAATTATCTCAACGAATTCTATTGAACAAGATTTTGTCGGCTTCTTAGAGGTTAATATAGGATGTGGGTTTTTTTCAATAATATATCAGAAGGAATATTTCTTGTAGACTGTTACCATATAGTTATCATAGATTGAACTTTCTCTCACAAACGCCATTGTTTTTATATCAAATTTTCCTATTGAAATACTATCTTAATAGGTGAGTTAGTTTATAAAGTCCCTAAAATTTATATTAAGTATTTATTTTGATTCAGTTAATATTCAATTAAAATGTGTAACTGTAATTCTACAACACTGTTTCTAACACAACCTTTTCTCATTAGAGTTTGGGTTATGTTTTCCAAAATTATATTCCCTGTATTGTATTGATTATATTATAATATGTATTCAAGAAATAAAGCTCTTTTATTTTTATTTCGTTTGATACCTGAAAAGTTTAAGTTTTTCAGGCACTCTTAGTCCTAAATAATGGGATTAGACGTGGTGACAAATTCCTCGGTGAGCAGGACCTGAACTGGCGACCAGGTCTTTGTACGACTTTGTTTTTCTACCAGAGCTGTCGCGGTCGTAACCCTTCACGTCAAATTTCTCCTTATATGATTTTAGAGTTTCACGGTCACAATTACTGTTATTAGTATTACGGGACTTACCGCGATTAATATCGTTTTCAGTTCAGTTTGCAGTTCCTCAGTCAGTCAACGACCATGATGGCAGAAGGGCCGTCGAAATATCTGGCAAAAAACGAAATTAATCGCGGTAAGGCCCGTAATACTAATAACAGTAAATTTCTCCTTATAAGATGGTAAATAATTTAGACGAATTACAAAACGCATAATTAAGTTTTTTTTAAACCTACGTCTATCCCTTCCTTACTTCTTAGGGTTTTTGGTTAGTTTTCTATACGTTTTTGGTTAGTATCCATATTAACTACATACTGACTATGCTTTTCAAATTATTTTACATCTGACATATCTGTCTAAAGCTTTCTTCTTTTTATTTAATAGGTTTCATTCTTCTTTGAAAATAACATTACATATTAAATCCGACCTCAAAAAATTTTGGGACATATTCCTGTGAATTGAAAAGTATTTGAGGATGGAAATAACGAGTATTGCGAATGCATTTTAAAGTCAGAAAACCTGAATAGTTAAAGAGTTAGTCATACAATTTGTGTGAATTAAAGGAATATGGCTTTCGGACTAAAAGTGAAATTTGTATTTCATGTACACGGGGGGGGGGGGGGGGGAATAGAATTTAAAATAAGGGTACTAAGCATTATCTGCTATTGGAGCTGACGAACAGAAAGCCAATTAAGCTTAGACCGAAAAGATGAGATGTGATCGTACTTACGAAGACAGAAAATAAAGCGGATACAATTATTAATAAGACGATCTAGCTTACTGAAAACTACTACGCCACAGACAGACAGACATTGGCCTCAAACTGTGAAGAGAGGAACTTCATGCGTTAAACTTATATCAACACGTATAGAAACGTGGGCAAAAAAACATAAAAAATATAAACCAAATAACTAAAGACCATCAGGTTAGAATCAATGCTACAAAAACTAAATTCTGAAAGCATAAAAGTGGGCCTTCACATGAACGCATCTAAAACTGAAATTATGTCAAACAGTCAGAAGAAAACAATTAAACTAGAGGAAAAACCGATGGACTATGTAAATGAATATGTGTACCTAGGCAAATTGATATCTTTTAATGCAAATAGCAACGAAAACAAAACAGACAGAAGAATAAGTAATACTTGGAAAAAATACTGGGCCCAAAAAGAAATTCTAAAAGGGAATTATAGCCTCAATACAAAAAAGACAATCATGGATTCTTGCATTCTCCCAAGCTTAATTTACGAAAGCCAGACATGGATCTTTACTGAAAAAGTAAAGAACAAAATTTCATCATGCCAACATGCCATGGAACGAAGTATACTGAAACTAAAGAAAATACAGAAAACGAGAAATGCAGATATCCTCATGAAAACGAAATTAACAGATGCACTTCATTTTAGTATAAAACTAAATAATAAATATCGGTGGTAAAACTTGGATGCATATAGCTAAAGACAGAGAAAGGTGGAATAAAATGAAGGAGGCTTTTACACGTACTGGAGCCACATATAAATAATGATAATAAAATAAATAAATTTATTTATCATGTATACTTGATGTAGTGTTAAGTGGAAAAATAAAGCTCTAATAATAAAAAAGACGTGTGGCACTCGGGAACTGCCGCTGTAAAGCTATTGCAAACAAGGAAGGACGGCAACGTCGCAAACGGACGACGGAGACGAAGCGGCAACCTACATGGTAGGCGGAGTGGGGAGAGCGTGAGGTTTTTTCGTTAAGGAATTTTTGGATTCGGTCCCCGCGCTCAAGGCCTGCGATAGAAGCTATGCAATAGCTTAAAAATAATAACTAAAGACCAGCGTGGTGATGCAGCAGGGTAGAGGCAGTCTTTTTAAAATGATCTATATAAATTAAATAACGTCTCGTTTGCCGCATGTTGCCCAAAAGATGGGCCCACACATCAACAACACGGGTTCCTACACAAATTGGAATCAGAAAGGGGAGGCTTTTGCCAAACTATAGGACCTAAATGGCTAAATAAATGTATTAAATAAAGATTCAACAATAATTCCGTATCACACAAACAAAACCAAAGCAGTTCGCTTGTCATAGCTTTGTAGTGATTAATTAACTAGGGTGCTGATAAAATGATGTGGTAATAAAAACCTTTTAATGAATTTTGTTATTTGGACAAAACAAAGTAAAACATTAGCCATTACTGCTTTCGCAATGATAGTGCGTAGACACCGATTTAAAAATATTAATAAAGTATACTCAAGTGTTTTTTATTACACGTGGACATTGTGAAAATATAAAGTAACTAGTGAATAAAAAAACATTGTTATATTTTAAAGCAAAAAGCTAAGTGTCGAAGGTTTTATTAAATTATTGATTCAACTTACTTCCGGAAGAAAACATACAAAGAAATCAAACTACACGCAAGACTCAATCACAGTTGGAAAGATAATAGAAAATATTGACTCAAGTACCAGTGATCTTCTGTAATAATGGATTTAACTTATTATGCGATCCTCTTGAATTCCGAAATCTTTTCAACATCTGTTGAGAGAGTGATTAAAAATGTGTTAACAGTGGTTCAGCTCGTCGGGTTCGTGTTGTTGGTCACAATATGGAGCCTGTGTCCGCGGGTGCGGACTGTGCCGACCTACATTGGGTTGCTGCAGATCTTTGTGGGGACAGTGCACGTGCTGCATGCGATGCTAGATCACTTGATGTGGGAGTTATATTACAGTGATTATTACAGAAGCGACAGTGACTTCAAAAAAAATATTTTTAATTATTTAACCGATTTCACAAGCACAAATTTAATTTTCGACTATTTATTACTGCACGTGTGCTGCTCGCTGTGCTCGCTACTGGTCGCTCACTTCAAACTGGTGTTTGTCAACATGACCAGAATAACGACAGAGAAGAGAAAGGCCACGGTCTTTATATTGGGGATGTTTACAATGATCCAGGTTATTCACAGAATTTCAAGAAATTTATTAGTGTTATGGGGTTGGCTGGAAAATTCTTTGTTTAAAGGCACAAGTACGGGAATTTTGTTTATTCTAAATGTAGTTATGTACATGAATATAGCAGCTTCAGTAATGTCGTCTTCAGCGCGGCGCCCCGTTGTACAGCAAGTGAAGTCTCTGGTAGGAGTAGCTGTATTCTGTGACGTGAGCTTAGTTATAAACTGGCTTTTGGTTTTGTATTCATGTATCAAAATAGCGGAATTACATAATTATGTAGGCCGTTTTGATGTGTTGCTTTTTTATTTAAACATTTGTACACAGTTCAGAATGCTACCTTTGATAATTTGGTTTCTATTAACAAAATCAACTAGAAATGCAGTAAAGATCTACTACACGAGAAGAAGGAACGTTTGGCGAGCAAGACATGGTGCGCTAAACTGAACAAATTAGCTAAGTCATTGATGTTTTCTGAGAGAAAGAAAAGTCTAAATTCTTGTATAACCTTGATATTTATAACATATATATTTTAAGGCTGACATTAGCCCATGATACTGAACAACTTTCTCCAAGAAACATATATATAGAAAAACAAAAATATTTTTAAGTTTACCCACACGGGAAGAAACTCGGATCAGCTAATCTGTCAACATATACGAAAGGCCAATTTCATCAATCAATATCAATACATATTATAAAATCGTAACCCCATTGCTGTCTGTACATGGAAGATAAATGAAAAAAATACTGTTGAGGGCTTTAGCCATCGCAATAGAACACAAAACAATGATTTTTAGAATTTTTGTATTTTGTCTGTTTGTCTGTGCGTTTCTCTCATCTGAGCGTTTTCCCAGTTGCATTCTCAGTTGCAATGCTGAGAAGCCCGGGGTCCGCTTGTCTGTCTTTGTCTGTGCTTTTGTGCACGCTAATCTTAGAAACGGCTTAACCGATTCAGTTGCGGTTTTCACTAGTGTATTGTAATAAGTTTCGTTTAAAATGAATTGTTTGTTTTATTTAAATCCGTTGATAAATAAAAAAGTTATATCAATTTTAAAGAATCACGTCATACATTTTTGTTCTTAAAATTGTGTTTATGCACGCTAATCTCAAAAAAGACTGAACCTATTCAGTTGCCGTTTTCATAACATATTTTGATAAGCTTCCTTAAACATTCATCGTTTATTTTATTTTAATCTATTCATAAATAAAAAAGTTATATCAATTTAAAGAATCGCGTCAAACATTTTTGTTCGAAAAATTGAGTTTTTGCACGGTAATCTTAGTAACAGCTACACCGATTTGGTTGCAGTTTTCATCGATATATTTTGCTCACCTTTAATTAAAATATTGTGTTTGTTTTATCTAAATTTGATTTGGATCCTTTCCTTTCCTCTTCTAAAAGCATCACGCCATCTGCGAATAACATGCACCAGGGAGCATCGTCTTGTATGCCAGATGTTAGGGCATGTATCACCAGCCCAAACAAGTATGGATTCAGCGCAGAACCCTGGTGTAATATAACTACCTATTATCTAGAATTCCGCTATACCTACTACTGATCCAACTTGTGTTAATTTTTAAATTTATTGTTGAATATTTAATAAAGAGTCAACCAAAGTTCTGTTTTTATAAACAAAACTAGGGCACACACACTACTAGCGCTGGAAGTTACCACAAAATCGCAAAAACATGTTTCGTCTTCAATCGGCTGACTTTTAGACCGGGGTCTTCAAGCGACTTCTACCATTTGTTAAGTTTTATTTAAATTCTTTCCTTTCTCCTTCCTCTTCAACAAGCACGACGTCATCCGCGAATATTATACAGCAGCGTCATCTTGTATGCCAGACGTTAGAGCATTTATCACAAGCACAAACAGGTATGAACTTAGCGCATAACCCTGGTGCAATCTACCTCTTACCTCGAGCTTCATTCTACCTACTATGGATCCAACTTGTGTCAATTTTAAAAATTATATTTGTGTATTTAAAAAAGAATCAACAAAAAGTTCTGTTCATAAACAAAACTAGGGCAGATAGCTAGTTATAGGTAAAGTAATTTTATTGGCGTATTTTATATTTTGTTTAACTGATTCCCTAATCAGTAATAATTACTAAGATAACTGATAAGTTATATAACATGTTGGTTTAAACCTTTTAATGGCATTCGGTATTTGTATCAAACGAAGTGAAAAGTCGCGTATTTATACTACTTTCGCAGCAATAGTGTAGTTGTGCACATCGATTAAAAACTCAAGCAAAAAATAATATAAAGAATTCACGTGGTAATAAAAATATAAGCAAATTGTGAAAAGAAATTGTTCAGTTTATTTATATTATCAGTGAAAGATAAATATTGAAATATTTTAAAGCAAAAACTTTAGTGTTAAAATTGTTTTATTATGAGTTATTTAGGCAACTGACGTCTGGAAGAGAAAACACACAAAGGAGTCAAACTACAGCCAAGCAGCCTCAATCAGAGTCGGAAAAGCTAATAGATAATTTAAGTGACAGTTATCATTGAGATTGGTTTTGCTTATTATTTTCTTATGTTCTTGAATCCCGAACTCTTTTTAACGTCTGTTGAGAAAGTAATTATAAAAGTGTTAACAGTGGTTCAACTAGTCGGGTCTGTATCGATGATGACGATCTGGAGCCTGTGTCCGCGGGTGCGGACGGTGCCGACCTACATCAGGTTGCTGCAGATCTTTAAGGGGACAGTGCACTCGCTGCATGCGATACTAGATGACCTCATTTTGGTGTTATACATTAACTCAAACAATTATGACTTCGAAAAGTTTACACAAGTGTACCTACGTATTCAGTTTCACAACCGAAATTCTTATTTTTGACTATTTATTACTGCACGTGTGCTGCTCGCTGTGCTCGCTGTTGGTGGCTCACATCAAACTGGTGTTTGTGAACATGACCAGGATAACGGTCGAGAAGCGAAAGGTCGCAATCTTTATATTCGGAATATTTACCATATCCAGGTTATTCGCAGAATTTCAAGAAGTTTATTAAAGATAAGAGGTTGGCTGGAAAATTCTTTGTTTAATTCTGTGTTTGGCACAAATACGGGAATTTTATTTTTTCTTAATGTAGTAATGTACATAAATGTAGCAGCTTCAGTAACGTTGTCTTCAGCGCCGCGCCCTGTTGTACAGCAAGAGTGGTCTCTGGTAGCTGTATTCTGTGACGTAACTATAGCGGATTTACATAAATATATAGGCCGTTTCGATGTGTTGCTTTTTATTTAAATATTTGTACACAGTTTAGAATGCTACCTTTGATAATGTGGTTTCTATTTAAAAAATCAACTAGAGATGCAGTAAAGGCCTACTACACGAGAAGAAGGAATGTTTTTCGAGCACAACATGTTGCGCTTAACTAACGTGGTTTTTTATCAATTACAAAAAACAATAATGAATTACAATTTTAGATAACATCTAAATTAAAATCCAAATTAAAATCTAAATTAAACTCTAAATTATTAAACTTAACAAATAATAATAATAAAAAAGACAACTTTACAGATAGAAAACGTCTTCCAGACCTTACAGATAGAAAACGTCTTCCAGATCATTGCCCTGCGGTAGAGTGCCCAAAAGGCTGGCAGCATTGCCACGTTGGATGGCAATGCTTATTCGTTGGGCAAAATAATTGCCAGCCCTTTGGTCACCCGACACCTCGACAAACTTTTGGTTAAAACATTCAAAAACTTTGTGAGTTGATGGTCCACACGGACCTAAAATCTCAACCCCAAACGGCTTAAATATGAAGCGTTCCCGTTCTTAACTAACTGAACAAACGAGCGAGGTACTCGGTGTTTCCTAAGACAATCCAGCGATTGTATGTACTTGTATGGGTGGGGCAAAATAAGTCTAAATTAATGTATATTTTAACTATTTATTATATAATGTATATTTTAACTTAAAGCGTTTACGCATTACGTCACCGCCGCAGCAGCGTCTTTCATCGGCGGCGTCGTGTGTAAGGATCAGAAAAACTGCATAGGAAATATATGCGCGCGACGCCGCAGCGCGGATTTGCGGCGAAAACCACTGCCGCGGCGGCGTAGTGTGTAAACGCACCTAAATTATATGTTTATTATTTAAATACTTAAGCTGTTGCATGTGTTTAACACTTACATTTTTTATTTTCAATAAGTATGTGAATAAATTTTTACGACGAATTCTATTAATTTTATCGGCTTGTTCGAGTTAAATACGGGACGTGGGTTTTTTTTCAACAATATATCAGTAGAAATATTTCTTGTGAACTTTAACCCCATAGTAATCAAAGATTGAACTGTCTCTCACAAACGCCATTGTATTTATAAGGATTTGAACAATGAGGTGTTTTCTTAAAAAAAAAATAGTTTCTCCACGTGACATAGATGCCGATTGATTTGTCAATGTCTAATTCATATAAAATTTTCATGATGAGAGTTTGTCTTTGGAATATCTAATATTTTTATTTTATTAAATTTAGTTAAAAATATATTATTATTTGTAAATATGTATTTTTTTATTAAATTATAGTAGAATGCAAGATTGGTTTATAAATTACAAACGTATTATAGTATTGGACCAAACGGCCTCTTTCATTCTTAACAGAACGATTCAAAACTATTATGCGCCATTTGTTGACAATGTTTCTACCTCATTTTTTTTTCACTGGAAAACGCCTCATTGTAATGTTATCTTAATAGTTTAATTAGTTTATAAAGTCTCTTAAATTTGTATTAGCATTTATGTTAATTAAGTTAATATTAAATTAAAATTTACAACTGTAACTCTACAGCACTATTCGAACACAAACTTTCTGATAAAGGTTAGGTTTTGTTTTCCAAAATTATTTCCTGTATTGTACCGATTATATTATAATATGTCAACAAAAAATAAAACTCTTTAAATTTTTATTTATTTTGATGCCTGAAAAGTTTAATTTTTTCAGGCACTCTAAATGTAGTTTTAAATAAAGTATGTGACGATGAGATTTATTTAAAAGAAACAATATTAAGGATGACAAACTATTTAATAATTTAACAATTTAAATTTTACCAATTTTAGAAATTTTAACAATTTAGGTACTGTACACTGAAAATAGTCACAGATAGGGGTCGTAAGTTAGCAGCTACGTCATTCGTTGATCCAGAAGGAATGGAGGTACTCAGATTTTGATGCAGCCCGGCTTCCAGCAGTGGTCAAAAAAGGACGAGGTCTAGCTCGCTACCGCTTTTATATGGGCGTCGCGGGGTGCGGTGCGGAGCAAGAGGGCCGTCATCACAAGTAAACTAAATAATGGAATTAGACGTGGTGATAAATTCCTCGGTGAGCAGGACTTGAACTGGCGACCAGGTCTTTTTACGACCATGTTTTTCTACCGGAACTGTCGCGGTCTTAATCCGATACGTTAAATTTCTCCTTTTTAAGATATGGTAAATATTTTCGACGTGCAGTAGAGACATCTACAAATAACGTAAAGCATAATTTAGATTTTTATAAACCTACGCTTATTCCCTTCATTACTTCTTGTGTTTTTTGGTTAGTATCCTATACGTGCTGTTCCATATTAACTGCATACTGACTATGCTCTTCAAAGACTATCTCGGCATTCTGAAATAACCTGTATAAAAAGTACCGGAACATAACACACTTTGAAAGCAGCTACAAAAACTTATCCCAAGAAACTTGCAACTTATTGCATTAAGTGTGTGTGTAAGAGTCTGTTGATCACGTCACGTCTGTGCCGCTGAGAGTGCCGCGGTGTTAGGGTTCAGTAAAAACTGACTCCTTTTCCCAAATCCAATTCATCCACCCTGAAAAGCAAATTTAAAGATTCCCTTAGAAATCCATCTTCCCAGACCCAAGCCAGAATTTTCAAACCCAAAACAAAATTATTTTACTTCTGCTGACATTTCTGTCTAAAGCTTTTTTCTTTTAATTTAATAGGTTTCATTCTTTTTTGAAATTTACATTGCATATTTTACCCGACTTCAAAAAAATTTGTGATACATTCCTGCGAATTGAAAAGTATTTGAGGATGGAAATAATGAGTATTACGAATAATTTTAATGTCTAATAAAGACATTGTTTTTGTTGTGTATTTAATAAATGGTCAACAAAAAATGGGTATTTTATAAACAAAACCAGGGCAGTTAACTAGTTATAGGTAAAGTTAATGTGTTAGCGTTTTTTATATTTTATTTAACTGATAAGGGTACTGATAAGTTATACTAATATGTTTATTAAAACATTTTAATAGCATTAGTGATTTGTATCACACGAAATGAAAAGTTATGCATTTATACTGCTTTCGCAACTATAGTGTGGTTGTTCACATCAATGAAGAATTCAAGCAAAAAATAATAGAAAGTACTCAAGTATCAATAAGGACATCGTAAAAACTAAAATTACGCAGTGAAAAACAAACATTCAAATATTTAAAGCAAAAAATTAGTGTTAAAAGTTTTTTACTAGAATAATTTATTGCTGCAATTTACGACTGTAGAGAAAACAAACGAAGAAATTATACCACTTGCAAACAGCTTAAGTCAGAATCGGAAAAGTTACTAAAAAATATTTACTTAAGTACCAGTGATTTTTGCGATAATGGGTTATACTATATATTTCATGCTTTGGAATTACGAATACTATTCAACGTTTGTTGAGAGTGTGATTACAAAAGTATTAACAGCGGTTCAGTTCATCGGGTTTGTATCGCTGGTCTTAATATGGAGCCTGTGTCCGCGGGTGCGGACCGTGCAGACCTACATTGGGTTGCTGCAGATCCTCGTGGGGACAGTGCACGTGCTGCATTCGATGCTAGATCACTTAACTTGGTTGTTAAAGGAAGACTATGGCATAAACGACAAAAACTTGCAAGAGTTTATTTCTGATTATTTAAATGATTTCACAAGCAAAATCATTGTTTTTGACTATTTATTACTGCACGTGTGCTGCTCGCTGTGCTCGCTACTGGTCGCTCACATCAAACTGGTGTTTGTGAACATGACCAGGATAGCGGCCGAGAAGCGAAAGGCTACGATCTTTATACTCGGAATGTTTACCATGATTCAGATTATTCACAGAACTTCAAGCAGTTTATTAGACTTATGGAATTCGATCATAATTTTATTGTTTAAAGGCACAAGTACGGGAATTTTATTTATTTTGAATGTAGTTATGTACATAAATGTAGTAGCTTCAGTTATTTTGTCTTCAGCGCGGCGCCCCGTTGTACAGCAAGTGTGGTCTCTGGTAGGAGTAGCTGTATTCTGTGACATGAGCTTAGTTATAAACTGGATTCTAGTTTTCTATTCGTACATACAGGTAATTTATTCAGGTTTTTCTTTTCGTAATATACGAATACACATATCAATTATTATACTCAGTACAAAATGTTACCTTTGATAATTTGGTATCTATTTAAAAAATCAACTAGAGATGCAGTAAAGGCCTACTACACGAGAAGAAGGAATCTTTGGCGAGCACAACATGGTGCGCTTAACTAACTGAACAAACGAGCGAGGTACTCGATGTTTTCTGAGATAATCCTGTGTTTGTATGTACTTGTGTGTGAATGGGGCAAAGTAAGTCTAAATTCATGTATGTTTAAAATATTTATAAAAAAAATCACCTATTTTATTTTTTTAACGAAATATACTAAAACATAATTACCATGATACTGAACTACATTCCACAAAAAAATTATAAGGAAAATTTTTAATATGATTTTTTTTCCTACATAGAAACTCAGACTGGCTGCTCAGCCCACTTTATTCATATTTAAGTATATGTTCGTATGTATATTTTTGATAGTTGTTCTTGTTGTCATAAACTGAATCCAGCCCTGAAATAGTTTCATTATATTTTATCAAAACCTGTTTACATGTGTATCGTATTGGCTGTATATATCCGTGTTTTAAATCATGATATTTTAAAAACTGCTGTCATACCGATCTGGGAGAAAAGAAAAAACTTAAAATGTACCATCAGCTTCTCTTCTCGCACAGATCGTACTTGGCCTTTGAGTCTACCGGCCTTCGTCTCTGTTTGCTTAGAGCCGCAAGACGCAAATTTTCTGTCTGCCCGAGTAGAAATAAAAACGTGATAGAGAATGATGTATGTATGTATCAAAATATTACAGCTTATATTATAACTCACTGATGTTATCAATATGAAATAAAATCTTCATCGTTACATTACAGGTAAATGGTTGCGGTGAGGGTGTACCTTAGAGTGTTTACGCATTACGCCGCCGCCGCAGCAGCGTCTTTCATCGGCGGCGTCGTGTGTAAGGATCGGATAAAATGCATACAAAATATATGCGCGCGGCGCCGCAGCTCGGATCTGCGGCAAAAACCACTGCGGCGGTGGTGTAATATTTAAACGCACCTAAACTATATGTTTATTATTAATGTACCTAAGCTACATGTGATTAACATTAATTTATTATACTTTTTTTAAAATAAGTATGTAAATAAATGTTAACAACAAGGTTAGTCTATGTTTCTGATATTCCATATAAAATATAATATACTAAGTAGCAAAATATTAAAGCATAATAAGATTACAAAATTCAATTAAACTAGATTTTGTCAGCTAATTGGAAGTTATTATGGGTCATAGATTTTTTTTGAAATAATGATTCAACAATAATTCCGTATCACACAAACAAAACCAAAGCAGTTTGCTTGTCATAGCTTTGTAGTGATTAATTAACTAGGGTTCTGATAAAATGATGTGGTAATAAAAACCTTTTAATGACTTTTGTTATTTGACAAAACAAAGTAAAACATTAGACATTACTGCTTTCGCAATAATAGTGCGTAGACACTGATTTAAAAATATTAATAAAGTATACTCAAGTGTTTTTCATGACACCTGGACATTGTGAAAATATAAAGTAACTAGTAAATAAAAAAACATTGTTATATTTTAAAGCAAAAAGCTAAGTGTCGAAGGTTTTATTAAATTATTGATTCAACTTACGCCCGGAAGAAAACATACAAAGAAATCAAACCACACGCAAGACTCAATCACAGTCCGAAAAGATAATAGAAAATATTGACTCAAGTACCAATGACCTTCTGTAATAATGGATTTAACTTATTATGCGATCCTCTTGAATTCCGAAATCTATTCAACATCTTTTGAGAGAGTGATTAAAAATGTGTTAACAGTGGTTCAGCTCGTCGGGTTCGTGTTGTTGGTCACAATATGGAGCCTGTGTCCGCGGGTGCGGACTGTGCCGACCTACATCGGGTTGCTGCAGATCTTTGTGGGGACAGTGCACGTGCTGCATGCGATGCTAGATCACTTCATGTGGGAGTTATATTACAGTGATTATTACAGAAGCGACAGTGACTTCAAAAAAAATATTTTTAATTATTTAACCGATTTCACAAGCACAAATTTAATTTTCGACTATTTATTACTGCACGTGTGCTGCTCGCTATGCTCGCTACTGGTCGCTCACATCAAACTGGTGTTTGTGAACATGACCAGGATAACGGCCGAGAAGAGAAAGGCCACGGTCTTTATATTGGGGATGTTTACCATGATCCAGGTTATTCACAGAATTTCAAGAAATTTATTAGTGTTATGGGGTTGGCTGGAAAATTCTTTGTTTAAAGGCACAAGTACGGGAATTTTGTTTATTCTAAATGTAGTAATGTACATGAATATAGCAGCTTCAGTAATGTCGTCTTCAGCGCGGCGCCCCGTTGTACAGCAAGTGAAGTCTCTGGTAGGAGTAGCTGTATTCTGTGACGTGAGCTTAGTTATAAACTGGCTTTTGGTTTTGTATTCATGTATCAAAATAGCGGATTTACATAATTATGTAGGCCGTTTTGATGTGTTGCTTTTTTACTTAAACATTTGCACACAGTTCAGAATGCTACCTCTGATAATTTGGTTTCTATTTAAAAAATCAACTAGAGATGCAGTAAAGGCCTACTACACGAGAAGAAGAAACGTTTGGCGAGCACAACATGGTGCGCTAAACTAAGTGAACAAACGAGCGAGGTACTCGATGTTTCCTGAAAAAGAAAATAAGCCTTAATTTTTATACATTCTAAATATTTATAACATATATTCTTCTTCTTCTTATCGTGTGTATTAGAGACTAACACTAGTGCCAGAGTTTTTTAAATCGCCTTAAAAGGCCTCTGACATGGTTTATAGGTAACGACCAATGTCAAAGACAGTGACTGGGACCGACGGCTTAACGTGCCCTCCGAAGCACAGATCATCTTACTTATTAGACAATCAGGTGATCAGCCTGCAATGTCCTAACCAAACTAGAACAACAACACAAAGTCGTTGCCCGCGCCGGGAATCGAACCCGCGACCTCCGGGTATGAGCCGAACGCTCTAACCATTACACCACGGAGGTAGTTAATAACATATATATTTGAAGGCTGACATCAGCCCATGATACTGAACCACTTTCTCCAAGAAACATATATACCGAAAAATTAAAATATTTTGAATTTGCCTACACGGAACGAAACTCGGATCAGCTAATCGGTCAACTTATACGAAAGGCCAATTTCAATAATACACTTATATATTGTGTATAATGGGGAAACTTGTTGTTGTTGTCATGGACTGAATTTAGCCCTGAAATAGTTTTAGTATATTTTGCTACAGGGTATACATGTGTATCGTATTGACTATTTAAATCATGTAAGGTAATTATCATGTTTAAGTTTCTTATATTAACTTTGCCTTTATACTTAAATTAGTTTATGAAATGTTTAAAATTAATTAATTTTATTAAGTTAATATTAAATTAAAATTAATTAATAACTCTAGTTGTAACTCTGAATATTCTTACATAAATTTTCTGTCACGGGTTTGAATGAAATGAATTAAAGCACTTTATTTCACACTTCTGCTTATTCTTATTCTTCTTATTTATTTTTTATATAATACCTGAAAAGTTAGTTTTTCAGGCTCTCAAGATGCAGTCCTAAAAAAATAAAAGTAAATAATGGAATTAGACGTAGTGACTAGTGACCAGTTACTCGATGAGCAGGATTTAAACTGGCGACCAAGTCTTAATGCCAGTATATAGTTTTAGAATGTGGTGAGTAAATTCGCCGTGCAAGGTTAGCGGCTATCCACAAATAAAGTAACGCATAATTCAGATTTTTGTTAAACTTTTTTGAGCTGTTTCATATTAAGTACATACTGAGTATGCTCTTTATAGACTATCTCGGCATTCTGTAGCGGAACATAACACACTTTGAAAGCAGCTACAAAAACTTGTCCCAAGAAACTTGCAACTTATTGGATTCAGTGTGGAGTCTGTCGATCACGTCTGTGCCACAGGGAGTGTCGCGGTGTGAGGATTCCGTAAAAAATATAGTAATACTAGCTGTACCCGCGGGCTTTGCTCCCCGTGGGACTATCGGGATAAAGAGTACCCTATGCCCTTCCTTGAGTCTCAAACTATATTCATACCAAATTTCATCCAAGTGAAGAGGTAACAAACAAACAAACAAATATACAAACTCACTTTGGCATTTATAATATTAGTAGGATTCAAAATGTACACAATTTGTTAAATCAATACGTGTAAAATATTTTATTATGATACACTTTTTCTAGGAAATGTATCAAATCCGACACATTAATATTATGCAATCCTGCATAAATAAGAGGACACTCGCTCGCTGCTGTGATGGTCAGTGGTCACTGCTAAATTATAACCTAATAATTACCTTCCCTGAATTTTTTGTACTATATGAGTTTAAATATATTACTTTTGTAACGTGTTCATTTGCCATACATTTTATATTTTACATGATCTTTACCTAGCCAATGTACAAAATTCCTAGGCTAATTGCCTAGGAATTTGGTAAATAATTTTGTAATTTCTAGGCATTTAGCCTAGGAATTTTGTACACGGCCCTAGCCAATGTACAAAATTCTTAGGCTAAATGCCTTAAAGAGTTAGTTTTATTGGACACAATGTAGGCATTGTGTCCAAAAAAATAACTCTTCAATTTAGGTGTGGGAGAAAAAATAAACTAAGGGTGTACCAGCTGCTTTTCTTTCCATGCAGATCGAAAAAGCCGAAGTTCACTAAGCGCGGCCTTTAAGTCTTATGGTCTAGGGCTCAGTTTTCCCCTTCGAGGATAAAAACGTCATATATATTTGTATCTCTAAACAATAAAAACATGGAGATATACGTTACACATATCCACCCGCATCACTGCTACATGCAACTTGTATTCTTTTTTGTTCTTCTTTGTCCATATAATAACCCTTCATACAACAAATCCCAGTCTTATCACTGTCTTAAATATCATTCCCTTCAGTTTTCATGGAAGCCGCTTATCGCAAGTTGTTCCAGTAACTTGTTTCCACTTATGCCACCGGATGGCATTAATCCTTTTAGTGAAATCTCGATCCAAGTCTTCGTCACTCTGTATCCTAGGTATTTTAAATCCACAAACTGTCAGCGAGGTGTCACAGACCTTAACACTTGTAGCGCTGGAAGTTACCACAAAATAGCATAACACATGTTTTGTATACCATCGGCTGACTTTCAATCCGGCGTATTCCAGCGACTACTGCCATTTGTTAAGTTTTATTTGAATTTTTCCCCTTCCTCTTCCACAAGGACGACATCGTCTGCAAATTACATGCACCAGAAAGCGTCGTCTTGTATGTTAGATGTAAGGGCATATACCATCACACCACAAACAGGTATGAACTTAGCGCAAAACCCTGGTGCACCTGCCATGGATCCAACTGTATAAATTTTATAAATAATTGTTGTATATTTAATAAAGGGTCAAAAAAGTTGGATATATTATGAACAAAACCAGGGCAGATAGCTGGTTATAGGTAAAGTAAATTGATAAGCGTATTTTATATTTTGTGTAACTAATTAGGGTACTGATAAGTTATTATAAATGTTTACTGAAAACTTTTAATGGCATTGGTTATTTATATCACACGAAATGAAAAGTCGCGCATTTATACTGCTTTTGCAACTACAGGTGTGATTGTTTACATCAATGAAGAACTCAAGCAAAAAATAATAGAAAGTACTCAAGTATCAATAAGGACATCTTAAAAACTAAAATTACGCAGTGAAAAACAAACATTCAAATATTTAAAGCAAAAAAAAATTGTGTTGAAAGTTTTTTACTAGAATAAATTATTGCTGCAATTTACGACTGTAGAGAAAACAAACGAAGAAATTATACCACTTGCAAACAGCTTAAGTCAGAATCGGAAAAGTTACTAAAAAATATTTACTTAAGTACCAGTGATTTTTGCGATAATGGATTATACTATTTATTTCATGCTTTGGAATTACGAATACTATTCAACGTTTGTTGAGAGTGTGATTACAAAATTATTAACAGCGGTTCAGTTCATCGGGTTTGTATCGCTGGTCTTAATATGGAGCCTGTGTCCGCGGGTGCGGACCGTGCCAACCTACATCGGGTTGCTGCAGATCCTCGTGGGGACAGTGCACGTGCTGCATTCGATGCTAGATCACTTAACTTGGTTGTTAAAGGAAGACTATGGCATAAACGACAAAAACTTGCAAGAGTTTATTTCTGATTATTTAAATGATTTCACAAGCAAGATCATTGTTTTTGACTATTTATTACTGCACGTGTGCTGCTCGCTGTGCTCGCTACTGGTCGCTCACATCAAACTGGTGTTTGTGAACATGACCAGGATAACGGCCGAGAAGCGAAAGGCTACGATCTTTATACTCGGAATGTTTACCATGATTCAGATTATTCACAGAACTTCAAGCAGTTTATTAGACTTATGGAATTCGATCATAATTTTATTGTTTAAAGGCACAAGTACGGGAATTTTATTTATTTTGAATGTAGTTATGTACATAAATGTAGTAGCTTCAGTTATGTTGTCTTCAGCGCGGCGCCCCGTTGTACAGCAAGTGTGGTCTCTGGTAGGAGTAGCTGTATTCTGTGACATGAGCTTAGTTATAAACTGGATTCTAGTTTTCTATTCGTACATACAGGTAATTTATTCAGGTTTTTCTTTTCGTAATATACGAATATACATATATATCAATTATTATACTCAGTACAGAATGTTACCTTTGATAATTTATTTTTTATTTAAAAAATCAACTAGAGATGCAGTAAAGGCCTACTACACGAGAAGAAGGAATCTTTTGCGAGCACAACATGGTGCGCTTAACTAACTGAACAAACGAGCGAGGTACTCGATGTTTCCTGAGACAATTTTGTATGTACTTGTGTGTGAATGGGGCAAAGTAAGTCTAAATTCATGTAGGTATATTTAAAATATTTATAATAAGAAAACTCACCTATTTTATTTTAAACAAAATATACTATAACATATTACCATGACACTGAACTACATTCCACAAAAAAAAAAAATTGAAAATTTTGAATATGAAAATTTTTCCTACATAGAAACTCAGACTGGCTGCTTAGCCAACTTGTATTCATATTTAAATATATGTTCGTATGTATATTGTTGATAGTTGTTCTTGTTGTCATAAACTGAATTCAGTCCTGAAATAGTTTCATTATATTTTATCAAAACCTGTTTACATGTGTATCGTATACGTGTTTTTAATCATGAAAATTTAAAAATTGCTGTCATACCGATCTGGGAGTATAGAAAAAACTTAAAATGTACCATCAGCTTCTCTTCTCGCACAGATCGTACTTGGCCTTTGAGTCTTCCGTCCTTCGTCTCTGTTTGCCTAGAGCTGCTCAAACTTTTCTGTCTTTATTTAGAAATAAAACCGTGAAAGAGAATGATGTGTGTAAGTATCAAAATATTAGATCTCATATTATAACTCACTGGTGTTATCAATATGAAATAAAATCTGCATCGTTATATTGCAGGCAAATTCTTGCGGTGAGAGTGTACCTTAAAGCGTTTACGCATTACGCCGCCGCCGCAGCAGCGTCTTTTGTCGGTGGCGTCGTAATAAGGATCAGAAAAAATGCATTCCAAATATATGCGCGTGGCGCCGCAGTGCGGATCTGTGGTGAAAGCCACTGCCGCACGGTGTAATGTTTTAACAAACCTAATTTATGTTTGTTAAAACATTACACCATTAGCTACATGTGATTAACAAAAATATTATACAATTTTTTTAATAAGTATGTAAATAAATATTTATAACAAGGTTAGTTCATCTTACTGATATTTCACATAAAATATAACATACTTAGTAGCAAAATATATGGTGGACAAATTCCATCCATTCATGAATAGGTAACATTTTGATTTTAATGCATTATAAATAACATTATACCACATGATTTTGTTTTTATAAACCCACGCTTATACCCTTCATTACATCTTGTTCTTTTTTTCGATTGTTATACTATGCGGTTTGAAACATAAAATTGTGAGTATGCCCTTCAAGGCTTATCTCGCCATTCTGAAACAGTCTAAATAAAAGGTAACGAAACATAACACACTTTCAAACTTGTCCCAGGAAACTTGCACTTTATTGGATTTAGTGTGGAGTCTTCTGGTCACGTCTGTGCCGCTGGGAGTGCCGCAACGAAGGAAGGCGAGGGTTCCGTAATAAATATAGTGTTACCAATGTTTTGTGATACACCATTGTATACAATTCCCAGGAAATGTATATTTACTAAAATCGATCCTAAATGTATGAAAAAATTCTTATTTCAATGGAGAATGTATAAAATCCAACACATCAAATTTATTAAGCAAGCTTCTTTCAATTAGCGGACGCTCGCTCGCTCCTGTTATGGTCACAGCTCAACCATAACCTGCCTTCCGTGACTTAGTCCTGGTTAATAGGTAAATGGATACTTTTTCAAGGTGTTCATTTGTTATATATCAGGGTAGATCGCTTGTTATAGGTAAACCTACATTTTAGAGCGATATTTTACAATTTTTTAAATTAATGAGTATATTGATTAGTTATGTGGCGAGAAAAACCTTTCGATGGCATTAGTTATTTGGATAACACTAAGATAAATTATCGCGCATGTAAAATGTATTCGCAACTATAGGTATGGTAGTGCTCACAAACAAACACTGAAACTAAGTGAAAATAATTTCCCAGTAAAAAGTTAATTTAAATTATTAATTTATTATATTACAGTGCTATGCGGAAAAAAGCCTTAGCGATTATCAGTGTGGATTCCGCTCCAATCGCAGCACAGTAGACCAAATTTTCCTCCTAAGACAACTCATGGAGAAGAAGTGGGAGTACGCGCAAAGCATTCACATGTTGTTTGTGGATTACACCAAAGCCTACGACAGCATAGACCGGCGGGCACTCTATAACATCTTGAGGAGCTTTAACATCCCTGAAAAACTCGTTACTATGATTAAAGTTGCAACAAGTACTAGTTGAATGCGGGTTAGAGTTGGTAGTGAGCTTACGGACGAATTCGCAGTGATTACCGGTCTCAAACAAGGCGATGCCCTGTCACCAATGCTATTTAATTTGGTTCTAGAATATGTCATCAGAAAAGTTCTAGCAGTATGTCCTGGTGTGGAACTAAATGGTCGTCTAACGGTTCGAATAGGAGTTACATATCTCTATCCTAGGTTTTTAAAATCCCCAAAACGTCAGCGGGGTGTCAAAGACCTTAACAGTGGTAGCGCCAGAAGGTACCACAAAATCGTAGAACACATGTCCCGTCTTTGATCGGCTGACTTTTAATCCATAGCATAATTTCAGCGCCTTCTGCCATTCGTTAAGTTTGATTTGGATCCTTCCCCTTCCTCTTCCACAAGCATCATGCTGCCTGCGAATAACATGCACCATGGAGCGTCGTCCTGTATCTATCACCAGCACAAACAAGTATGGACTTAGCACAGAATCCTGATGTAATCCATCTCTTACCTTAACCTTGGCCGTTTACATGCTATAGATTTAACTAATACATGTTTGTAAATTAAGTAGAGAGTCAACAAAAATTTAGTTTTTCATAAGCAAATCCAGGACAGATCGCTTGTTATAGGTAAAACTACGTTTTTAGCGATATTTCAAATGGTTCATAAATTAGGATATTTATTAGTTATGTGGTGATAAAAACCTTATAATGGCATTCGTTATTTGGTTTACACGGAGTTAAATTTCGCGCAGTTATACATTATACTTTTGCAAATTTAGGTGTGGTTGCGCATATCAAATAAAAACTCAAAATTAAAAAAAATATATATATAATGATTTCACGTGATAATAAGGACATTGTGAAAAACAGTTCCCTGTGAAAAATAAATATTGAAATATTTCAAAACAAGCGTCACGTTGAAGGTTTTTTCTAATAAATTATTGAAGCAACTTGCGTCTGGAAGAAACAAACACACATAGAAGACAAACTACACGCAAGCGGCCTCAATCAGAGTCGGAACAGCCAACAGACAATACTTAATCAAGTACCATTGATATTTGTGATAATGGATTTTTTTAATTATTATTTGCGGTTCTCGAATTCCGAAACCTATTTAACATCTGTTGAGAACGTTATCATAAAATTGTTAACATTGGTTCAGCTCGTCGGGTTTGTATCGCTGGTCACAATCTGGAGCCTGTGTCCGCGGGTGCGGACCGTGCCGACCTACATCGGGTTGCTGCAGATCCTAGTGGGGACAGTGCACGTGCTGCATTCAGAGCTAGATCACTTAATGAATGCTTTATACATTTACTATAAAATAAAAAACAATATTTTCTTAAATTATCTCCGCGGTTTCACAAGCAGGAAACATGTATTTGACTATTTAGTACTGCACGTGTGCTGCTCGCTGTGCTCGCTACTGGTCGCTCACATCAAACTGGTGTTTGTGAACATGAACAGGATAGCGGCCGAGAAGAGAAAGGTCACGATCTTTATATTCGCGATGTTTATCGTGGTTCAGATTATTCATAAAATTTCAAGGAGTTTGCTATACTTGTTGGGATGGCACCGAATTTCTCTTTTTAGAGCCACAAGTACGGGAATTTTGTTTATTTTAAATGTAGTAATGTATATAAATGTAGCAGCTTCAGTAATGTTGTCTTCAGCACAGCGCCCCGTTGTACAGAGAGTGAAGTCTCTGGTAGGAGTAGCTATATTCTGTGACATAAGCTTAGTTATAAACTGGGCTCTTGTTTTCTATTCACACATCCAACTGGTCAATTTACATTTTTCTTACAGTTCTATGCACATATACAAAATTTCAAATTATTTTACACAGTTCAGAATGCTACCTTTGATAATTTGGTTTCTATTCAAAAAGTCAACTAGAGATGCAGTAAAGGCCTACTACACGAGAAGAAGGAATGTTTGGCGAGCAAAACATGGTGTGCTTAACTAACTGAACAAACGAGCGCAGTTCTCGAAGTGTAGATAATTCAGTGATGGTGTGTACTCTTATGCATGTTTGAACGAGAAGGATTTTGTATTTTAAAGTGTAGGATGTAAGAATTTTGAATGGAAAGGAACGTATGAATTGTAAGTGAAAGACAGGATGATACAAGTAAGATAGTGTACGAGAAAAAGGAAGAGAAGAGTAAAGTTGGAATTGGGAAGGATGTGTGAAAAATAGTGATCAGAATTACGGGGTAATGAAAACTACGTAAAGACGAAATAAGATGTAAGACGTGTTTTAAAGATAAGTTTTAAGTTTTAAAGATTAAAGTAGTAAAGACGATTTTGTAAAGTTTATTTTTAAAGTTTAAAGTCGAATATAACACTTTTATTATTTTCTCAAACACAAGTATTTCTTTCTGTGGATCTTCCTCAGCCCCATCCCTACATTTGTATAGATATTTAATATTGTGACGTCTAGCAAATATACTTGTTTAAAAAATATACATACATACATACTATCACGTCTTTATCCCTAATGGGGCAGACAGAGCATTTTGGGTCTTGCGGTTCTATGCAGAGCCCAGGGCCACAAGACCCAAAAGCTACTTTTAGCGTCATGGTGGGCGAGAAGATGGAAAAGCAATCAATACAGTGATGGGTTGCTGGCCGCATCGCCTGTTATCATGATTTGCATTTTTGCCCATTCCCTCGATCGGCTTTTAAGATCTGCGTGGGAAGAGAAGCAGCTGGTACATTCAAAGTTTTTTTTTATTTCTCCCAGACCAGCATGGGAGATATTTAAAAAATATATTTTAAGTATTATTTTTTTTTATTCTTATTCTACGCGAGCTGTTCCATATTACATATTGAGTGTGCTCTTCAAGGCTTATCTCGCCATTAAAAAACCTGTCTTTAAGTTACTGGAACAAAACACACTAAGGCTGACTGGTAGAGAATGCATTAGCATTAAGTCCACCTTTTGTACCATTATGGTCAACAAAGATTTAATAAATAAATAAACTTGTCCCAAGTAACTTGTAGCTTATTGGATTTAGTGTGGAGTCTATTTGGTCACGCCCGTGCCGCTAGGAGTGCCGCGTTGTGAGGGTTCCGTGAGAAATATAGTGTTACCAAATGTAAGAATGTAAAGTACCCTGCGAGCGCAGTGATTTAGGGTAAATTTTTTATAGAGAGTGCCTTCGCTGCCGGCGCCGGCTCCAAAAATTTCACTATTTAGAACCGGCATACTGCCGGCAGCCGAGATTTAAAACACCGGCTGCCGGCGCCAACACTCAAAATTTGCCGTGAAGTGTAGGTTACGTTCATTCGGTTTGCTGTGACCAAAACACGAGCGAGCGACTCAAGTTAAGGGCGAAAGTAACACAGACACAGATGTGTTATTGTGTTGTATATTGTGTTGCGCGCGCAGCCAATTCGGCAACCAGTGCCGGCAGCGGCGGCACTCCCTTTTTATTATTATTCAATTCTATTTTAAATTAAGTATTTTTATTTAGTTTAGTTGTAGTTTTATTAATAGTAACATTTAGTTTTATTATAGGATATTTGTTAATGTTATTAAGGTTATTTATGTTTATGTGCAAATAAATGTCATCATCATCATCAGGTCTTTTTGTCTACTCTGCAGGAGCACAACCCTCTTTATATTAACAGAGCCATACTTAGCTACAGTATAGGTACAAAGAGTTTGGCCTACACTCACTTCGCTGGCCAGACGTGTTGGAGAGGTCTCATTAATGTTTATAAGCTTTGTTTAGCTTGTATTTCTTTGGCTTCTACGACTCCCATGCTGGTCTGGGAGAAATGAAAAAACTTAGAATGTACCAGCTGCTTCTCTTCCCACGCAGATCGTAAAAGCCGATCGAGGGAATGGGCAAAAATGCGAATCATGTTAACAGGCGATGCGGCTAGCAACCCATCACTGTATTGATTGCTTTTCCATCTTCTCGCCCACCATGACGCTAAAAGTGGCTTTTGGGTCTTGCGGCCCTGGGCTCTGCATAGAGCCGCAAGACCCAAAATGCTCTGTCTGCCCCATTAGGGATAAAGACGTGACAGTATGTATGTATGTATGTTCTACGACATCAACGGGAGTACTTAGAGTGGTCCCTATTCTACTCTGCTGGAAACCACACGGCGAGCATATAAATGTATAAGAATGTCTTACAGAGATAATTCAGCCTACCAGTGGCGGAGCCTCCATAGAAGCCGATTCCCATCGAGTTCCCTTAGGGGTTTATAATATATACGCATTTATTACTAACAACAATTAAAACCTACGTATATCAGCGCACCGCGCATTAAAATGTCCATTATAATGCGCGGCATCATCAACTAGCATCATTGCACTCAAAATTTTCGCTGGTTGTTCAAATACACTCACAATGATAAATTTTGTATAAACACGCTTAGAGATAAAAATATATGAATTATAAGCCGGACATTGAACGAATTATTATCCTATATAGAAACTATGGTAGGCATTTAATTCGTTTCATAGTTAGCTGTACTAAAACAAATTCTCACCCAACGCCACTGCAGCCTACAGTACTGCTATTGCATTAAATTGGCGGCTTTTTTGTACAATTATAACATATAATAACATTAAACGTTATTCTTTACAATTCCTAGGAAATGTGGACAATTCCCGAAATCGATAGTTTATGTTCAAAATATTTTTTTATTACACACATTTTTTGAAAATGTATAAAATGCGGTAAGTTAAATTTATCAAGCCAGTTCCCATTACTTAGCTGACGCTCGCTCTCCTGTGATGGTCGCTGATCAACCAAAAACTTACTACCTTCCCTGACTTTTTCGGGGTAAATATGTAAAAGGTTACTTTTGTAACGTGTTCATTTTATACTAACCCGTAAAACACGTTACAACATGTCTCAATAATCGTTTGTCCAGCTTCAAATAAACTTCTCGTAAACCATTTTTGGGTTCCGTAAGAAGTGCGGGCACAAAACTTATCATTTGGCATTGTGCCCCGCACCTAAACACGGTTTATGTGGCATTAGATTACAGAACTGTGCCACAAACTACACATAGTCGAGAGGGATAATTTGTATTTAGATCTTAAAATTTGCCAAAAAAAGAAGAATAATAGACGAACAAGATATTATAGTTTCATCATCGTCAGCATCATATTTGTCCCTATATACTTATATTTATTTATTTATATCATCATTATCAGGTCTTTTTGTCTCCACTGCAGGAGCATGACCCTCTTTATACTACCAGAGCCATACTTGGCCAGAGCAGAGCCAGATCGGTATAGTTTAAAAGACTATAATCTGACTACGGATTTTTAAAGGAAAAGTAAGTTTATTCGGTTTATGCAAGCACAGCAGGAGCTATATATACTTCTAACTATGCCGTGGGCTTCGCTCCCCGGGGGAATTACGGGATAAAAACTATCCTATGTAACCCTGGGGATCAAACGACATTCATGTCAAATTTTAATTTAATACCCCACACAGTAACTTTATTTTTTTAGTTTATCACTTCATAATCCTCAGAGGGCGTCGTATTGAATTAAATGTGACGTCACATAGCCATTAATCAGCAGCAGCTTACTTCAAATGATATCTCTTGAATCTGTATTTCCGGAGATTAGCGTGTTCAAACAGACAAACAGAATAATGTTTTTTAATTCACCCTATTTTTTTTTCTTGATATATTTTCAATGAACTGACACACTTTCTTACTGTTTTATTATGTTTAGATTAAATTATCTTAGCATAGCCGACTCACGAGGTCTACAGCTCACATATCTAGCCAGTTCCGTACTTTCGACACAGAATTAATAATAGTACATACACAACGGAAACTCCCACTGTCCCGCAATCTGGCGTCCCCGCAACCAATTCCTTACTTTTAGGCCTTGTAAGCGCCTGTAAATCAGGGTTTATTTTATTTATTTTTATTTATTTAACTTCACACAAAAATACAAGTGTAATGGCGGACTTAAAGCCTAAGGCCTTATCTACCGGTCAACCAAACGGGTAATGTGGAGAATGATAGGGGTAGTGCACACTTGACAGGTATATGGTGAAAAAGAAAGAAAAGACTATATGTAAAAATAATAATCAAAACAATAAACTACATGCAAATAATACACACTATAAAGTATATGCTAAAATACTCAATACCTACATTTACTACATACACTACATAAATACACTATGATCTATCTGACAGTTTTTTAAAATGTGCCTTCACCTGTTTCTTAAATGAAAAACGGGTTTTAGCCTTCCGGACATCAACTGGTAATTCGTTCCATAGTTTTATAGCTTGGACGATAATAGAATGTGTAAAGAACCCACTCCGGTGAACTGGCAAAAAAAGGTTGAAATTGTTAGAAGAACGAAGATCTCTGAGATGGGTATCACCCTGAAACTGAAAATTAGACTTGAGGTAAGCAAGAGTAGCGGGTTCAAAAAGAATCGAATAGAGAGTTGTGAGGATGTGCAGGTTGCGCCGTTGACGAATTAGTAACCAGTGAAGTTGGGAGCGGTAAGACGACACATGGTCGTATTTGCGAAGACCAAAGATATAGCGAATACAATTATTGAGAAAACGGTCAAGTTTGTTTAGCATATCGCCAGTCAAGTCCGAGTAGCACATATCAGCATAATCTATGATTGGCAAGATCAATGTATTAACCAGCATTGTTTAGGTGTCACAGGGTAAAAAAAAATTAACTTATAAAGGGTACGTAGGACACCCGTGACTTTTTTAGAAATTTTCGTGACTTGTGTATTCCACGAGAGGTATGGATCTATGTGCAAACCTAAATCTTTGACACTTGAGCCAAATGGTATTACTGTGCCTTTAAAACAGACAGACAGGTGATAGTAAATGTCAATCTGTCTAATAAAATATGTACTACCAACTAGTAAACCCTGTCATTTTTTAGGATAGACCTTAACCCCGAACTTTCGCGACCACTCAGCAGCGGCACTCAGTTCAGGAAATTGGTGATGACGGGTAGCACAATGTCCAGGATGATTTCGATCATACGGCGGCTGATCTTGTCACAACCTACAGCTCTAGATTTTATGGACGTAATGATCTTTTTTACACCCTCATCACTTATTGTTAGTTAGTTATAGGGTTCTAGCTTAGATGATTGAATCGTACTGATGTAAAACTGCGCATATTATCATTGTTTATTTTGGAAATATTTTCAATGTGCAGACACATTTGTTTTTCTGTTTTATTATGTTTAGATTAAATAATCTTTGACATAAACAAACCCACGAGGTCTATAGATCACATAACCAGTTCCGTACTTTCGCTACTTTGCGAGTGGTCGCCTCATAATTTATGTTTCCCGGGCAGACACATCGCGGCGAGGAGCGGCTTAGTCTCCGACTGTAACTACAGCTTTTAGTCGAGTCCAGAGCGTTTTGGTAAACGGTAC
This sequence comes from Acrobasis consociella, assembly GCA_963555685.1. Classification (NCBI taxonomy): domain Eukaryota; kingdom Metazoa; phylum Arthropoda; class Insecta; order Lepidoptera; family Pyralidae; genus Acrobasis; species Acrobasis consociella. Next base: position 22,286,994 of record OY743108.1, on the reverse strand, counting down.
TGGGACGGGACATACGTCTTCAGAAATGTAGCTGGTTTGAAGATAAACTAGGTGCTACAAAGAATTGTTTTCATTGGTTTACAACATGCTACAAAATTTCACCTGATTTGGTCTGTGACAGACGCACGGACGGAGAGACGCACGTGTTCCGTTTTTTCATTTTTTATACGGAACCCTAAAAGAAACAAAGTTTATTGATATGAAATACTAGCCGAAGCCCGCGACTTCTTTTGCGTGGACTTTATGTCTCTGAAACACGCTCATCAGGCTGAACAACTTAGCTAAGGCGTCATTTTTATATTTCTTATAGTTTAGCTGGACCATTATGGTTGTGTATCAGGTGTTCCATTCTCCAAAATCAATTATACCCTATATGTTGCCCAGGATTAACAGCTTTATAACAAAAAAAGTTTCATTTGAATCCGTCCAGTACTTCCGGAGATTAGCGTGTACAAACAGACAAAAACATAAAAATTCTTACTCTATAACTATGTCTCCATCGCCCAAGTATTTTTGTTTTGAAAATATTTTTAATGTGCAGACACATTTGTTTTACTGTTTTATTATGTTTAGACTAAATTATCTTTGGCACAGACAAACTCGCGAGGTCTACAGATATCTAGCCAGTTTCATACTTTCGCTATTTTGCGAGTGGTCGCCTCATAATTTATGTTTTCCGGGCAGACACATCGCGGCGAGGAGCGGCTTAGTCTCCGACTGTAACTACAGCTTTTAGTCGAGTCCAGAGCGTTTTGGTAAACGGTACTGGGACGGGACATACGTCTTCAGAAATGTAGCTGGTTTGGAGATAAATTAGGTGCTTCAACGAATTGTAATATATAAGTTCTAACTAAATATACTGAAACTGTTTCAAAGGTAAATTCAGTCAATGGTCCTGAACAACTTTTACCAAGAAACACGTATAATTTTTGGCCTCCCATACAAGTTGATCAGAGTTTGTATAAAAATCCAAAAAAAAAACGATATATTTTCCTTGGGGAATGTTCTGTTGTTCACTATTACGGACTGAATACACTTTTAAAATAGTTTCAGTATATTTTGTTAGACCTTTTATATTACAACATCCTACCAAATTTCACCGGATTCGGATTAAATTGTCTGTGACAGAAGCACGAGTTCCGTTTTTTAAACCCTAGAACCCTAAAAAAATAAAGTTTATTGGTATTTTGGACGACCTCCGTGGCGTAGTGGTCACCATGCTGGTCCGCCACCCAGAGGTCCCGGGTTCGATCCCCGTCAGGGCAAGTTAGAAAATGGCCCTTTTCAAATTGTCCTGTGTAATATTTGTAATATTTTATTAATGATAACACGGGACCCTTTGTGTGCGACTTCGACTCGGACTTGGCCGCTTTTTGTGCATCAATTTAAAAAACGAATTCCAGACACTTTCCTTCCTCATCATTATTGATTCATTCCTCTTTCATTTCTGATACCAATAACATCCCAGTATTTGTAATTTCTTGCATCAGTTCTATTGTATAGTAATATTTTTTTTTTCTTGTCTTAGTCTCTTGCTCTGCGACCTTTAGAAATTTCATGTGAGAACACACCTTTACTAGGTGGAGTTCCAAAAATTTTCTACTACTCGTTTAACTGCCTCTTAGTTATTTCTGGAATATCTAATAATGTTAATAAATAAATAAATAGGGACAAATCACACAGATTGAGCTAGACCCAACGTAAGTTCGAGACTTGTGTTATGGGATGCTAACTCAACGATACCATATTTCATAACAAACACATATATAGCAAAACATCTAAGACCCAGGACAATTTGAAAAAGGCTATTTTCCAACTTGCCCTGATCGGGGATCGTACCCGGAACCTCTGGGTGACGGACTAGCACGGTAACCACTACGCCACGGAGGTCGTCAATGTTGGAGGATATCTCTTCCTTATTCAATGTCAAGCGTTCCAAACGACAGTTTCAAACCTAGATTTAATTATTTTGGAAAACACCTTGTAATCAAACTTCTTCTTATTATTAAAGAGCTAAGCTCTTGTCTGTGGAGCAACCAATGCCTTCCATCTCTCTCTGTCTAAAGTCAACTCCTTAATATCCTTGTATGTTGAAACAAATTATATGTAATCAAACAACAACATAAAAATCAATAATGTTAAATTATAAAAGTCCAACCCTGTCAAAATGAGATACAGTATTATATAACATCCATTCTGAAAGGATTTTTATCGCGTTAACACGAAACCTTATCTCCGTATGGTAAACATGGCTTAGATAATTTAATTACTGCAGAATGTAATCACGATGGAAAATCAATGCTTGGAAAGCAACGGAACGTCAGGAAGGACCTTTTCGGTTGAAAGATTTCGAAATACTCGTGAAACATGACGTTGGTTCACAAGTGGTTTAAGTTATAAGCTTCAAGCGATTAGCTCGGTGGCTCGGTGGAAGTGCGCATTACTAGTGCTTTCGCTAGTAAAGTATATATTTTATGTGTAAGTATCATCATCTTCATCATGTCAGCCACAGGAAGTCCACTGCTGGACATAGGCCTCTCCCAAGGATTTCCAAAACGACCGATGTGTATTGTGTAAGTATATTGTATTGCTTTTTGTGCCGCATAATTTTCTTTGTTGATCCCTACTTGTTAAAAGTATAATTTGTACTTTGGAACAATAAAGTTTGATAAAATACAATAAAATAAAGCGACACCAGGCGTGGTCCGCACTTGGATGGGTGACTACAAGTGGCTTAAATTTATCAAGCTACTCCGTGCTTCAGGCACGTATAAGCCGTTAGTCCCGGCAGTCATCATTGTATGGCAGTTGTCAAGCTATGTCAGATGCCAATAGGCAGCTTGAAAAATCTGACTTTCAAGCATTAACTCCCAATTTCTTTAACGAGCAAACCAATTTTCATCAAACATAGCCCCGACCCACTGCAAGGGAATATGCTTTTACGTTAAAAAACCGCATCGAAATTGGTCCACCCGTCTGGAAGCAGCGATGCCACAGACAGACAGTCATTAGCGTCAAACTTAACAAAAAGAGGGCTGTTAAGCCCTCTTTTTGTCGAGGATTAAAAACCACACTAAAAGCAAAAGATGGGTCAGAATTACAACAGAATGGTGCCTAAAGATGGTTACCGTCGCCCGGGTAGGCCAAGAAAGCGCTGGCGAGACGATATCGACCCATTTGAAAAGGGATGGACGAGCCTAACACAGGAAACAGATAAGTGGAAGACGATGGGAGAGACCTCTGCCCAACAATTGGACAAAACAGGTTAACAAAAAATACTTCTTTGGGTCATCCGCTTACGCTCCCGGTTTAGGCCACATCCAAACTCGGTTATCTTGTCCGGCGAGCGGTCAATCTAATTTTTCACTTTCGAGCTGCAGCGTTTAGCTGTGCTATCACGGCGGCCATGTTTATTTTCTGCAAGCTGGTGACAGACATCGTTATAAATAGCTTGGTAAGCTGAATTTTCAGCAAAATCTGTGTGTAACAATGTTTTGACCGAACGAAGCGTCTCCGTTTCAGCTTAGGAAAAAATCTAACAAAATATACTGGAACTATTTTAAGGGTAAATTGTATTGTAACTGCCTCCGTGGTGTAATGGTTGGAGCGTTTGGCTTATACCCGGAGGTCGCGGGTTCGATTCCCAGCGGGGGCAACGACTTTGTGTTGTTGTCTTAGTTTGGTTAGGACATTGCAGGCTGATCACCTGATTGTCTGATAAGTAAGATGATCCGTGCTTCGGAGGGCACGTTAAGCCGTCGGTCCCGGTCACTGTCTTTGACATTGGTCGTTACCTAAAACCATGTCAGAGGCCTTTAAGGCGGTTTAAAAACTCTGACACTAGTGTTAGTCACTAACACACACGATAAGAAGAAGGGTAAATTCAGTACATGATACTGAACCACTTTCCCTGAGGAATATATATAGAAATATGAAAAGTAATATTTGCCCACCCATACAAGTTGACCGATCACTTGATCTGAGTTTGGATGGAAAGCCAAAAATTATTTTTCATATTTCGACGTATGTTCCTTGGGGAAAGTTGTTCAGTATCACGCTCTGAATTCACCCTTAAAATAGTTTCAGTATATTTTGTTACACCTTATGTATATGTCTACTGGAGACTCCCATGATCTCCCATGATGGTCTGGGAGAAAGAAAAAACTTAGAATGTACCAGCTGCTTCTCTTCCCGCGCAGATCGTAAAAGCCGATCGAGGGAATGGGCAAAATGCAAATCATGTTAACAGGCGATGCGGCTAGCAACCCATCACTGTATTGATTGCTTTTCCATCTTCTCGCCCACCATGACGCTAAAAGTGGCTTTTGGATCTTGCGGCCCTGGGGTCTGCATAGAGCCGTAAGACCCAAAATGCTCTGTCTGCCCCATTAGGGATAAAGACGTGATAGTATGTATGTATGTACTGGAGACTGTATCTCCCTCGGTCAGAAACAATGACGGTAGTAGGTACACCTTCAGTCACTTTATAAATCGCTGTGCGTTTCAACTAACGCACGCAACATCAAACGTAATGCCCTAATAAAATATCTGGTTACACACGACACACATATTAAATGCATTCGTATTCCTGCCACGAATCATCTAAAACAAAATATGGTACAATAAAAACAAAGAGTTTTATATCTTTGCTTAGAACAGACTTCCTTTTTAGGGTTCCGTGCCCAAAGGGTAAAAACGGGACTAAGAATCCACTATACGTCTGTCTGTCTGTCACTAGGCGGTATCTCATGAACCGTGATAGCTAGACAGTTAATTTTTTTACAGATGATCTATTTCTGTTGCCGGTTTCCAATACAACAAACGTGATTTTTATAAATAATGTTATGGAACCCTTCGTGAATGATTCCGACTCGCACTTGGCCGTTTATTAGCTGTGAGACCATAGTACCAAAAATTTATAAGGGACCACCTGACAGGTATACCTTTTCAAAAGTGTCCAGGCGTCTTCGCATAATAGGTGAACATACATAAAATGATTGGCCAAGTGCGTGTCGGGCCACGCGCAGTTTAGGGTTCCGTAGTTGCGAATGCCAACGTTGAGTCCATGTCACTAAAAACGTCTAAAACTGAACTGAATTATCCATTGTATTTGTATAAAATTTTCCTTTTTTGTGGGGGGGGGGGCACTTGACTAGCAAAAAATTGCACTTTAAACCTAAATATTTCAGAAACAGATACCAAAATCGAAAAGTGGTGTTTACAAGCTCACAATTTTTTTAAAAGATCTATTCAACGATACCCCACACAATGTGTTTGTTGCGAAAATATTGAGTTTCTCTTTACTTGTATGGCAGCAACCCAAAAAAATATCTAATATTTCAGAAGGTTCTCCCTGCCAGAGGAAACCTTTTGATCACCAAATACCGTATACTGCAATTTTATATCGTGTAGACACGCTACTATTTTTCATTTATCATCATAACCAGGTCTTTTTGTCTCCACTGCATTAGTACGACCCTCTCTGTAATACCAGAGCCATACTTGGCCAGAGCAGCCAGAGGACTTGGCCTTTACTCTCCACGATGGCCAGACGGGTTGGAGAGATCATTGGTGTTTATAAGCTTTGTTTAGCTTGTATTGTATTGTAAATTGTTCATTGTACATAAATTGACACAAGTGAAACATAGATGAAACACAACAGTACAAAGGCGGACTTATCCCTGTCAGGGATCTCTTCCAGCTTGTATTTCCTAAGTCGCCATCACGATATCTTCGACATCCACGGGAAGACTTGGAGTGGTCCTATTCTACTCTGCCGGAAGCCACACGACAAATTTTACCTTTATATCTTAGTACCTGGGTGACCGAGCTTTGCTCGGTTACATCTCAAACATTAACTACATTTTTTTTATATAAACTTGAACATAAAAAAAAACAAAAGTAAGTCACCGAGTGGGATTCGAACCCGTAACATTCTTTCTAGCTGGCCGCATCCTTAACCGCTGAGCTAAACGGTTGGCGGCTGGCCGTGGAAAGAAAAACGCATGAAAACTCAAAAACACGCGTTTTCCCAAACATAAGACTAATCTAGATCGAATATTTACCCCCAAAAACCCCCATATACCAATTTTCAGCGAAATCGTTAGAGCCGTTTACGAGATCACAGAAATTTATAAATATATAAATAAATATACAAGAATTGCTCTTTCAAATGTATAAGATTCTATATTTACGAAAATCAAATTACACGTACAGAGTTTAACCTATTATGCGAATTGGTTATCCCACTCCGTAAATTGTTTCCACGAAAACTATCAGCCCATTGGGTCGAATCACAAAGCACAATAGCATTGTTATTAATAATGAGTCATTGACGTATATTTCGTTTTGTTTTATATTTTCAATAGCGTTGATATTTTCGGTTCAATAATTTTTTGTAATGAAGTTCCATCGTATTTAAAACACGCTATTTAAATTAACAAGTATTTTAACAAACACAATGCTTGTTAATTTCACTTTATAGCTAATAAGGCCTCCGCTTATTACGCGCACGCGGCGGGTTAAGTCTATCTCTGTCACAAACGCTACGTGCGACAGAGACAGGTGACCCGCGACGGATTCTGCTGTCTCTTTCGCATTTAGAGTTTGTGACAGAGATAGACCGAAACCGCCGCGTGCGCCCGCGCAACTTTAGCGAAGGCTCTAAGAGATGTCATTAATAAAAACTATTATTTTTAACACTTGACAAAAAGAGGGGTATTATAAATTTGACGCCAAATGTGTCTGGTTGTAGCATCGTAGCTCTCGAACTGATGGACGGATTTCGAAGCAGTTTTTTTTACGTAAAATCGAGTTCAATTGCGATGCTTGTTAGATGAAAATCGGTTTAGCCGTTTAAAAATCTGAGATTTAAGTTTGCCTAGCAAAAAATAGATGGCGCTTCTAATATTAATTGGAATATGTAGTTCCGCTTCTCGTCACTAAATGGCGTTCTTAAAAATTGAGAGCTTTTTAATTTGCCTGGCAAATAAACTCGGTTATTCATACAATAATTTTAAGTGGTGATTCAGTCCTACATCGTCATAATTTTTGTTTGTTATACAAAATGTTTATTATACGAAAATAAAATTGGTTCTCATATAAATTGAAGTAGTCGCATGATCTAGTTACTCTTCTTATGGAAAAAAGTCTATTAATACTATCGTGACATCAAAAAACAGTAACAATATCGATACTCGACAGGGTCGACACTATCGACAGATACTTTTTAAATAGTACTATCGATATAAAATATCGCCGTGTGGTTTCCGGCAGAGTAGAATAGGGCCACTCCAAGTTCTCCTGTGAATATCGTAGAAGGCGACTTAGGAAATACAAGCTTAACAAAGCTTATAAACATCAGTTTAGGCCAAATGCTCTGGCTGCTCTGACCTAGTATAGCTCTGGTAGTACAGAGAGAGTCGTGCTCCTGCAGTGGAGACAAAAAGACCTAATGATGATGATGATTAGTACTATCGATAGTTTCGAAAGTAAAAGTACTATTTATATAAAGAACTATCAATAGTGTAATTTAATATCAATATTACTAATACTATCGATAGTATCTAAATTCAATAGTATCGAACCCGTCAGTACCAAGTTTTACCTTTCATCAATAGAATCGCAAACTATTGACTATCTATATTGATATTGTGACTGTTTTTCGAGGTCAACTTATACGAGCCAAGCTCGCACATTTCAGCTGCACGTGGCCACATAACTATGTAAGTCGCGTGTCAGCTGTTTTTACTTTACATTTTAAATCAATTTATTACAATCAAACGAGACACTATTGAGCAGCGATCGAGAAAGGAACCGTCACAACCAACTCTACACCATGTAATACATATCAACAATAAACAGTTTCTACGTGACGTGGTCTTGTGTCTCCATAACATCATCAAGCAAACATCATCATCTCTTCATGTATGGCGCGGGCCTAGGTGACAACCGAAGCCTGCGCCGTACACAACTATCGATAGTTCTGAAGCCACAAGTCATTTCTGTGTAATATTACATCTATATTACATTACAGTGAATAAAACCTCCATTCGGCAATATAAGAACCATAGATATCTCACAGATTAAATAACACCGATTTATTACGTGCGTCGAATGCCTAACGGATAAATAGTGGGAGTCCCCTTGAATGCCAAGTAGGGGGGAGAAAAATTAAATTAGAGAGGGAGTAAACACTGCTTTTCCTTGATCAAACGTGGGAACCATTGTTATTGTAAGATTTGGAATTCAGAGAAAAAGTGCGTTGGCAAATACTGAATGGTGTTTGCTTTTGGCGTGTCACTTGAATAATAATAGAAACGATAAAAAAAAGAAACGATATTTATACAATATAGAAGAGACATACCCGTAATAATTCGAACCATAGACTGTAATGATACAATTTTAAAAGTATATATGCGACATTTTTTATCCTTGCAGTAAAAACAGTAAAAAAAAATTAAAAAAAAACATCGACATTCCCATACAAATTGCCTGAGCGGCTGCGCACTTTAGTATGAAAAAGCCGATATTTTTAAATTTTTTGCCTGTTATTTTTATTTAATAAAATTAAATTAAAAAATTTTATATAGGGACAAATTACACTGATTGAGCTAGCCCCAAAGTAAGTTCGAGACTTATGTTATGGGATACTAACTTAAAGATACTATATTTTATAACAAATACATATTTAGATAAACATCCAAGACCCAAGACAATATGAAAAAGGGCATTTTCCAACTTGCTCTGACCGGGGATCGAACCCGGAACCTCTGGGTGGCGGACTAGCATGGTGACCACTACGCCACGGAGGTCGTCGATTTCTTTATACTATAGTGATCTAGTATAGCCCGTGGTTACATTTACTACGGATATGTCCCTTCCAAGTTGAATAATATGCTGTAGTTTCTCATTTATAATTCATGCTGAATATATCTTATACCTTTAAACGAGCAATTCTTGTAGATATATATATATATTTATAAATTTCTGTGATCTCGAAAACGGCTCTAACGATTTCGCAAAAAAATTGTATATGGGGGTTTTCGGGGGCAAACAATCGATCTAGATTAGTTTTATGTTTGGGAAAACGCGTGTTTTCGAGTTTTCATGCGTTTTTCTTTCCACGCAGAATATGGTCGCTAATTTCGTCGCGCCGACCGCCTTGTTTTTAACTCAGTGGTTAAGGATACCGACCACTAGAAAGAGTGTTACGGGTTCCAATCCCACTCGGTGACTTACTTTTGTTTTTTTTTATGTTTATATATAATTTTTTATTTTGCTTTGTTTTTAGACAAGTTTAAAAAAAAATAGTTAATGTTTGAGATGTAACCGAGCAAAGCTCGGTCGCCCAGGTACTGCATTTCTAAATGTCTAAGTTTCCAGTCCAACTCTTTAGGTACGTACCTAGTCAAAGTTATCTGCACAGAAGTCGGGATGAAGACATTCCCAGTTTAATTGCTCCCAATTAATTGCGTTGACCTTCCGCTTTACGAATCTCAAAGGGGCAGTGGTCGTAAACCTTTTATAAGCCTGCCATGGAACTTATAAACCAATAGATAATTGACGACCTCCATGGTGTAATGGTCACCATGCTAGTCCGCCACCCAGAGGTCCGGGTTCGATCCCCGGCCAGGGCAAGTTGGAATTGACTTTTTCAAATTGTCCTGGGTCTTGGGTGCGTTTATCTATATGTATTTGTTATAAAATATAGTATCGTTGAGTTAGCATCCCATAACACAAGTCTCGAACTTACTTTGGGGCTAGCTCAACCAGTGTAATTTGTCCCTATATATTCATTTATTTATTTGATAGATAATAGGACACAATCACAAGTTCCTAAGTACCAAATAATGTTAAAAAATAAATAAAAATTGTACGTCAATTCAATTGCATGAATATGCACCAGAATAAACGGATCTCCATCACGCGAGAACAACAAAAAATAACATATATTTTTCGTTTTTGTTTTAGATTCAGTTTAAAAGTAGTATTTTTTGAAACTTTTAATTGAATACAAAGGTGAAATGTTGTTTTTTAAACTAAATTAAACCTTTTTTGTTAGATATAGGTTTCATTAAAGGGTAGAAGCCTCCACTCTCTGTTTCTTTTTCTCGCTGTCACTAAACATACATACATACTATCACGTCTCTATCCCTAATGGGGCAGACAGAGCATTTTGGGTCTTGCGGTTCTATGCAGAGCCCAGGGCCGCAAGACCCAAAAGCCACTTTTAGCGTCATGGTGGGCGTGAAGATGGAAAAGCAATCAATACAGTGATGGGTTGCTAGCCGCATCGCCTGTTAACATGATTTGCATTTTTGCCCATTCCCTCGATCGGCTTTTACGATCTGCGTAGGAAGAGACGCAGCTGGTACATTCTAAGTTTTTTTTATTTCTCCAAGACCAGCATGGCTGTCACTAAAGCTATTTTAAAAAGAATAAATGCTGGTCTCGGAGAAAATAAAAATACTTAAAATGTACCAGATGCTAATCTCCCTGCGCAGACCTTAAAAATGGATGAAGGGAATGGACGATATTGTAAAGCATGTAATAAGCAATGCGGCTAGCTATCCATTACTATATTGATTGCTTTTCCACCTTCTCACCCACCTTGATGGTGGCTCCTGAGTGGCTCCAAGTGGCTTCTGAGTCTTGCGGCACTAGGCTTTGTCTGCTTCAAGCCGTAAGATACACAATGCTCTGTCTGTCTTATTAGGGATAAAGACGTGATAGCTGATTATGTATATCTGATAAAGAAGAATAAACGTAATATTTTAGTCCCATGAACTTAAGGTCGGCATTCCTACACTGCTCATGGCCCGACACGCACTTGCTTGTTTATTTACAACTGAACTGGGTTTCTTTCGGCGTAATCTTCCCAGCAGTGGTAGTTCCAAAACGCTAGTAGTTTTTAGCTTTTGCACTAAAATAATATTAAAAAAATTACCTTCAATAAGAGATAAATTTACCTTACATTGAATAAAAAAATTTGACTTTGACTTTATTTTCATCTTTACCACTTTCGGATCTTGTGGACCCAAGCTATGTCTACCCCATTAGAGATAAGGACGTGTATTCATTTTATTTTATTTTATTTTACTTATTTAGGTACGTAAAACAGGTTACAATCATAAACACAAATATTAATACATACAATATTAAAAGACTGGACTGTAGCCCAAAACATACGCACACAGCAAGATTACAAATGACTTAACGTAAACATATATAAAGATTATTAAACATTTAAATCAAATTAAATTAAATTACCATAATATATGAAATTAAATCAAAAATTAATATAAAATACCTACTTAAACATATACCTACTTAATATAAAATACAAGAATACATATTCATACATTAACAAACTCCATAAATTTCTAAACTCCTTGCAATCCCGTTGTAAACTCGGCGATGATTTACGGGCGGGCGTAAAAAATGTTTAGTGCCCTGTCGGCCGGACTACGGATGAAAAACTGTGTTTTATTGTTATTGTTAGTTCGCGATAAAAGTACAGGTGGCGACCTTTCGCTGTAAATCGGGGTTAAGGGAGTTATAACAGGGTATGGTTTGTGCTACACAAATTATGGGCTTTATGTGCTGAGGAAAATTGTTAACGTTTTTGAAGTGAAAACTTCTTTAGCGGCGTTGTGCACTTTTTTTGGAATGGGTAAAAAATATTAAACTCGCGTCAGGACACGTGGCCTGATCGAAAATTCGTAAGACGGCGCAAGGCGCTTGCGCGAATGTTCGTGTGTGTTTATGTTACAGCGTGCTACGCACATCCATGGATGGTGACAGCTGATGGCTCGACCGTCTGTGTAGTGGCCATACTGCTGTGTATTTGAAAATGATTATGTTGAAAATGAATTTGGTCATGCTTGTGACATTTGTGACAGACTGTGGTTCAGAAAAGATTTGAAATATTTTATACTGATAATTAAAGCAATTCGTGCAAAATTATTCCCAAACCATTCCAAAATATCAAAAATGCACAACGTTAATATTCAAGTTTTCACTTCTGCTGGCACTCCCAGAGTGCAACCCGTCGTTTTTTTTTTCGTACTATTTCTGTGGTAAACAATTTTGTTAAATTTTTCAAGAGCGTTCTACAAATAAGTTCTAATACTAAGGAGTACCCATAACCGGAGAGCATGCATGAAAAGAGTTATGAGTGTTGACGAAGCAAAAGAGATTTGCAAGGATCGTAGTAAGTGGAGATCAGTCTCTGTCTACCCCCACGGGAAACAGGCGTGAAAATATGTATGTTCTACAAATATGCTACGCAGTACACTGTGCTAGTGCTACGAGCGTTCTGCGAATGTTGGTTCGCAAATGAATGTACTACGCATGTGCTACGTATGATCGACGAGCATGCTACGCAGACATACTGTGCTAGTGCTACGAGCGTTCTGCGAATGTTGGTTCGCAAATGAATGTACTACGCATGTGCTACGTATGATCGACGAGCATGCTACGCAGACATACTGTGCTAGTGCTACGAGCGTTCTGCGAATGTTGGTTCGCAAATGAATGTACTACGCATGTGCTACGTGTGATCTACGAGCATGCTACGCAGATATACTGTGCTAGTACTACGAGCGTTCTACGAATGCTGCTTCGCAAACGAATGTTCTACGCATGTGCTACGTACGTATGATCTACGGACAAGCTACGCGGATATACTGTGCTAGTGCTACGAGCGTTCTACGAATGCTGCTTCTCAAATGAATGTTCTACGCATGTGCTACGTGTGATCTACGAGCATGCTACGCAGATATACTGTGCAAGGGCTAAGAGCGTTCTACGAATACTGCTTCGAAAATAAATGTACTACGCATGTGCTACGTGTGATTTACAAACAAGTTACGCAGATATACTGAGCTAGTGCTACGAGCGTTCTTCGAACGCTGCTTCTCAAATGAATGTACTACGTATGATCTACGAACATGCTACTCAGATATACTATGCTAGTGGTACGAGCGTTCTGCGAATGCTGCTTCTCAAATTAATGTACTACACATGTGCAAGTGCTAAGAGCTTTCTACGAATGCTGCTTCGCAAAAGAATGAAATACGCATGTGCCACGTGTGATCTACTCGTACGAACATTCTACGGATGCTATTGTTGTGGGTACCTACGTACACATCTGTTTGGGATTTGACGGCTGGCTGCGACCAGTCGAATAAACGTTGTTCATAGCACCGTTAGCACCGTTCATTTTATCCCATCCTTAGCACCGTTCTACGAATATGTTGTAAGTATGACGTGTCTCTGTGTCTGTCTGTGGCTTCGTAGCTCCTAAACAAATGGCGGGTTTTTTTGTTTCACTTAAACCCATGAAAAACAGAAGAAACAGCGCTTTATCTACTATTATATGTTGTCAACTCGTGTTCCCAAATGCCTGTATTTATGTCTAGCATTCAGCCCATTGTCTGCGAAATGGCTAAGTATTATTATAACGCTAGCACTGTTTATCTTAGCGTATGATATTGTAGGTATCTCATTGTCTCTGTTATAATAGGGGTCTTGCGTACATTTGATGCGACAACTGATGTGAATCATTTACAAGAAAAAGTTTCCAAAAATTATTTTTTAACGTATTTTGTTTTTGTTTACGTGAAGGCATAATATTATACAGATACATTTTCACGTCTATATCCCTGACGGGGCAGACAGAGCACGGGGCCGTAAGACCCAAAGGCCACGCTTAGCGTGATGATGGGCGTTAAGATGGAAAATGAATCAAAATAGTGATGGGTTGCTAGCCGCATCGCCTATTATCATGATTCAAATCATAATATTATATTTTTTGTATTTGTTTTTTTTTTGTTGTAAATGACGTTTAGTCTAATATGCCTGTATGTATAGGTTTCATACCTTAAAATAAATGACTTATAATACTTACTAAAAGGCTAAAAAAATACTGCGTCCTCTAAGTATGCATAAGGTAACAAAAGTATTATCTGTAAATTTTTAAATTGTTTATATTTTTTGTGTATTTAACGTGTACTATGGATTTAGTGCCAGAAAAAATCACTGATTATACTTTCTGACAAATCAAAACAAAATCGCGTCCTAACTTTTGCAATTTGGAAACAAAAGTGACTTTATTGGTCATGTTTATGACCAAGTCTGCTATTAATTACTTACTACTTAAGACAAGCAGCAATTATAATTTTTCTATATATTTTTTTTATACTTAGCTCTGATCACATCCCTTGGATCAGCTGCAGGAACACGACCCTCTCTGTACTACCAGAGCCATACTTGGCCAGAGTAGTGAGCGGACTTGGATTACACTCTCCACGCTGGCCAGACGGGTTGGAGAGGTCTCATGATGTTTATAAGCTTTGTTTAGCTTGTATTTCTTAAGCGACCTTCTAAGACATCCACGGAAGGACTTGGAGTGGCCTTATTCTACTCGGCCGGATACAACACAGCAAAACTTATCTCAAATGTTAAATTAAAACTTGCTGTATACATATATTTTCAGTTGTTACCTTGCTATATTATATCTTATACCTTTCAACGAGCAATTCTTGTATATATATATATATATATATTTATTTATAAATTTCTGATCTCGAAAACGGCTCTAACGATTTCGCTGAAAATTTGTATATGGGGGTTTTCGGGGGTAAACAATCGATCTAGATTAGTTTTATGTTTGGGAAAACGCGTGATTTCGAGTATTCATGCGTTTTTCTTTCCACGCAGAATATGGTCGCTAATTTCGTCGCGCCGACCGCCTTGTTTTTAGCTCAGCGGTTAAGGATACCGACCGCTAGAAAGAGTGTTACGGGTTCGAATCCCACTCGGTGACTTACTTTTGTTTTTTTTATGTTTAAGTTTATATATAATTTTTTATTTTGCATTGTTTTAAGACAAGTTTAAAAAAAAGTAGTTAATGTTTGAGATGTAACCGAGCAAAGCTCGGTCGCCCAGGTACTTAAACATATATATAAATAATCATCATCGTCATCAGGTCTTTTTGTCTTCACTGCAGAAGCACGACCCGCAGTCTGTACTACCAGGCCAGACAGAGCAGCCAGAAGACTTGGCCTACACCCTCCTCGCTGGCCAGACGGGTTGAAGACGTCTCATTGATGTTTCTCAACTCACTTCAACTGCCTCCGTGGTGTAGTGGTTAGAGCGTTCGGCTCATACCCGGAGGTCGCGGGTTCGATTCCCGGCGGGGGCAACGACTTTGAGCTGTTGTCCTAGTTTGGTTAGGACATTGTAGGCTGATCACCTGATTGTCTGATAAGTAAGATGATCCGTGCTTCGGAGGGCACATTAAGACGTCGGTCCCGGTCACTGTCTTTGACATTGGTCGTTACCTAAAACCATGTCAGAGGCCTTTAAGGCGGTTTAAAAACTCTGACACTAGTGTTAGTCACTAACACAGACGATAAGAAGATTGATGTTTCTAAGCTTTGTTTATATGTAAGTCTATTGTTTTATGTGTAAGTCATTAAAATAGAATAAAAGTCTTATCTAAAGATCTAGGAATATAACTTTTGAGATGGTAATACTTACGTATTAGACGTCGTATAACAAAAAAATAACTCGTAAACTAGCACGTGTAATATAAGAAAGACTAAGTCCCACTCGCGCAACTATTACGGCGGTAAGTAGGTAAGTAAGTAAGTAATTCATTCGCGTAATCGAGTCATTTGTCCCGGGATTGCGGCCATTTGTACCCAGGTGCGACGCCGCTTGTACAGTGTACCCTTCTCATGTATTTTAGGTTAGGTTTGAGATCTCGAAACTTGGTTATACTCTAAACATATTTAACCTCTGACAAAAAAGAGGGGTAATATAAGTTTCACGTCAATGTCTAGTAAAACCCCCCTCGTGCAACTACTCGGCAGAAAGTATTTATTTATTTATTTAACTTTGTTATAATACATGTGAATAGCTGACTTAAGGCCTGAGGCCTATTCTTCCAGTCAACCAACAGGTGATGCTGAGAAAGCAATCTTGTGGGGGTAAGTGCAGCAAAAAAAAAATACATAAAATATATTTTTTTAATTATTTAACCTTTATTTCACAAAAATAAATTTGTATGGCACAATAGGCGGACTTAATGCTAAAAGCATTATCTAACAGCCAACTTTTGGGTTGTTAAAGAAGTGTAAGTGGGTGTTAAATAATGAATTCAGATAAATATTAATAATTACTATATAACGAAAACTACAGTACACTTCTTACTAACATAAAGTAGGTAAGTAAGTAAGTAATTCGTTCGCGTAATCGAGTCATTGTCCCGGGATTGCGGCCATTTGTACCCAGGTGCGGCGCCGCTTGTACAGTGTACCCTTCTCATGTATTTTAGGTTATGGTTGAGATCTCGAAGCTTGGTTATGCTCTAAACATTTTTAATCACAAAAAAGGTGTTATAAGTCTGCCTGTCTGTATGTCTGTGGCATCGGAGCAGTCAAAAGGATGGACCGATTTCGATGAGGTTTTTACACGTGTAAGCCAATTTTTTGTGGTGGTTCTTAACTACTTTTGGTGGAAATCGGTTCAGCAGTTTAAAAGTTTTGGGGAGTTAACACCTTGAAAAGTTGTTTTAATTTATCTGTCAAATAAACTTGTATCCTAAAATTAAAGGGCAAAGGTCAGTGGTCATGCGAAATAAATTATACATATATAACAGATAATCACGTCGCTATGACTAAGATAAAGGCGAGCACCGTATGACTCAAAGGCAACATTTAGTTAGTGGCTTTTGAGTTAGAGTGATACAAATGGAAAAAAAACTTGTTTAGTTGTAACTCTAGCCTACACAGAATAAGTATAATACAGACCCCCTCCCCCCGTTCTCGCCTTGTGGAGGGTATTGAGCGGGCGTACACACACATTGCCGTGTACACGGATATATAGTTTCGTTTGTAGTAGTAGGCATAAATGATACTCCGCTTCTATGAAGTACCATACCTGTGGTCTAACTGTACTTACCAAGATAATTCGGAAGAATCGCGTAATGTATGCTTTGTAGTCAGTCTAGGAAATAATTAAGAATGTACCAACTGCTTCTCTTTTCGGACAGATCGTAAAGCAGATCAAGGATCAGCAAAACTGCGAAACATGTCGTTGCGACAAGCAACCCCTATTTTTATTCATATCGTGGATTTTGACTCTTACACCTGGGCTGTATCCTTAAAGCCGTAGAGCTCAACATAGCTCTGCCTACCCCGATAGGGCTTAAGACGTGATAGTGTGACAAAAACCATCACTTTCACTTTCATTTGACTTCCACATCTTTAGTCCGTAATCCCACATGAAATAGGCATTAAAATAGCCATAAAAACAGTTCGCACTTAGTGAAATACGGCCAGGATCTCGTTCCGATATCGATACGACTTCGAGACGATAATATAGCGAGATTATTCACGTACTAATGTTTCCCGTTACATTCAAAACCAATTTATATTCTTCCAATTTGGACTTTAACATAGCATGAATAAGGTTTGCAATCGAATGGTGAAATAGAGAGAAAATCATGGTATTTTGAAGGCAGTGCGTCAATTTTATGGAGGAACATTTATCGAGAGGATCTTTTGTGGATGTTCTAAATGTGTACTCAGTTTATATTGCGAGATCTTAATCTGCGATCCTTTATATTTTTGTAGCTACGTATTTGTTTTCTAGATTTATTGGCATGGGTGTCGAAAACATTTATGTCTGGGTCATAGAAGTAGAATTTTTTTACTGCGTAAAAAGACCACACTAGCCGAGTGCGACAGATAATATGATAAGTGTCATCTTCATAAGAGAAAAAGAGATAGCATCAATTTGACAATGAGACAAGTTTTCATACAAAACATGTCACTCATTGTCACCCTGGCTCGAACATCGTTACACGAAAATTTGATTTTCCAAATTGTAAACTGTGTTAATTTATAAGTTATCTTATACTGGAAAGATGGTATCGTACTGCTTTACCCCTAGTTTGTGTAGTAGGTACAAATATAACCCATAAATAGTTACACAGAAATATTTCGTTTCTGGTCACATTTTACAATACTCTATATCCATCATATACCTTCTAAATCTATGGTCTGGGTATTGGAGGCTGTTTACTAAGATTCTTTCATACATACTATTATCATCATCTGGTATTTTTGTCTCCACTGCAGAAGCACGACCCTCTCTGTACTACCAGAGTCATACTTGACCGGAGCAGCTAGAGGACTTGGCCTACACTCTCCTCGCTGGCCAGACGGGTTGGAGAGGTCTCATTGATGTTTCTAAGCTTTATTTAGCTTGTATTTCCTTCTACGACATCTACGTGAGGACTTGAAATGGGTCAATTCTACTCTGCCGGAAACCACACGGCAATATAAACTACTATAGCACGTCTTAATCCCTAATGGGGTAGACAGAGTATTTGAGTCTAGTGGCTCGGAGCAGATAAAGGCCAGGGTTTCAAGACCAAAAGGCCACTTTAAGCGTGATGGTGGGCAAGAAGGTAAAAAAGAAGAATCAAAAGAGATGGGTTGCTAGTCGCATCGCCTATTAACATGATTCGCATTTTCGCTCAGTCCCTCGATCTGCGCGGGAAGAGAAGCAGCTCGTACATTCATTGTTTTATTTAGAGAACGGGTTACTCACGTATAGAGTCAGCTACTGCCGACATGTTGAGCCGGTGCGGTGTACGGGCCTCTCGTCACATTCGCCCTGATGAAGACCTCCGGATGAGGTCGAAACATGTCGGCAGTAGCTGACTCTATACGTGAGTAACCCGTTCTCTAAATAAAACAATGAGTGTACCTTACGTTAGTTTTAATCAAAAAAGCTTGGACATTGTATTTTTTTTTTTACCGACCTTTTCATATAGAAGATACATGATGCTTGGCTTTTTAGTTAGAATATTATTATTATTTATTCAAGTCTTCAGTTTAAGCACAAGTCAGAAGGATTTTTTACTAACTTATAAAAAAGTAAGTATGTTATAAATTTGTCGCAATCTTCTATTCTATTTTAACATAAATATATGTTCACCCATTATTCGAAAACTCCTGGACCGATTTGGTTCTTTTTTTTCGTTTTTATTAAAATCAGTAGCGTAGTTTTTTTAATTTTTTTAAATGATACTGAAATGAAACTTGACATCTAGCTAGATGTTGCCAGTAATTGAGTTATTTATGTCTTATATTTACAACAGAACAAAAAAAAATGGCGTATTCTTAAATATTATACGTACAAATTTTAGGCGTATGGATTTTTTTTAATAACTTTTTACAGAATCAACAGTATTCATTTATCTTTACGAAATTAGTTATTTATGTCTTATATTTACAACAGAATAAAAAAAATGGAGGGATTAGCGTGTACAAACAGACAGACATTTTTTAAATTCTTACTCTATTACTATATCTCCATCGGCCCCGACATTATTTTGGAACTATAACAGTTTCACTTTATTTACTGTTTTATTATATGTATAGATAACCATCTGATTTGGTAAGGTCCTATTGGCTCTATATATAGCTACTGCCTACAGTGGTTTGTTAGACTACTAAAGGGTAGGAGTCCCCAGGCCTCACACGTACGATGCTATCGTAATTCTAGATAACCATTGATTTGGTGAGGTCCCATTAGCCCTATACAGGCTGTATCAAAATATACTGAAACTATTTTGAAGGAGAATTCAGTCGATGATACTGAACAACTTTCTCCAAGGAACACGTATCGAAATATGAAAAATAATTTTTGGCTTCCCATATAAGTTGATCGATCAGCTGATCCTAATTTGTATGGAAAGCTGAAAATTACTTTTTAAATTGATAAATGTTCTTTTGGGAAAGTATTTTCAGTACCATGTACCTCAAAATAGTTTTAGTATGTATATTTTGTTAAACAATATATATCGTTACTGCCTACAGTGGTTTGTTAGACTACTAAAAATACATATATCTATACTTATTTCGGTAACCGATCGCTCTCAATTTACCACAGCAATGGCCGAGTCCCCAACCTCACACGTACGATGCTATCGTAATTCTAGATAACCATCTGATTTGGTGAAGTCCTATTGTCTCTATATACAGCTACTGCCTACAGTGGTTTGTTAGACTACTAAAAATAAATATATCTAAACTCATTTCGGTAACCGATCGCTCTCAATTTACCACAGCAATGGCCGAGTCCCCAGGCCTCACACGTACGATGCTATCGTAATTCTAGATAGCCATCTGATTTGGTGAAGTCCTATTGTCTCTATATACAGCTACTGCCTTCAGTGGTTTGTTAGACTACTAAAAATAAATATATCTAAACTCATTTCGGTAACCGATCGCTCTCAATTTCAATCTGTGGGCAACTGGGCCCACGGAAAAATCGACCCGCGGGCTCATTTACCACAGCAATGGCCGAGTCCCCAGGCCTCACACGTACGATGCTATCGTAATTCTAGATAACCATCTGATTTGGTGAAGTCCTATTGTCTCTATATACAGCTACTGCCTACAGTGGTTTGTTAGACTACTAAAAATAAATATATCTAAACTCATTTCGGTAACCGATCGCTCTCAATTTACCACAGCAATGGCCGAGTCCCCAGGCCTCACACGTACGATACTATCGTAATTCTAGATAACGATCTGATTTGGTGAAGTCCCATTGGCTCTATAACGTAGAAGGAACATACCCGTAATAATAAAACCACGTGCTAGACTACACCACTACAGTATAACAAAATTAAAATAACAGTCAAAAACTTTATGTGTGCAGTCACCCGCGTAATTTGTAAGGGAATGTCGATTTTATTTTTTATTTTTTGACTGTTATATTAGTATCATTTACAACAGAATAAAAAAAAACTTTAGGCGTATTCATACATACTTAAAAATTTTGTGTACCAGTCCAAACTCAAGGTTTGCCAACGAACAATGAAGCGCAGCGTATTGGGCCTGCGTCTTATAGACAAAGTGCGTAATACAGAACTGCGTTCTCGAATTGCAGATGTAGGCATACAAACTGCCAAACTAAAATGGAGCTGGGCGGGACATGTCAGTCGAATGCAACCGGAAAGGTGGGCAAAATTAACAACATTTTGGTAACCAGAGGGCCGCCGGGGCAGAGGTAGACCCAGAACCAGGTGAAAACGATCTAGATAGGTTTTTGCGTGGATGGGAAGAGCTTGCAGCAGACAGAGATAGGTGGAAAGACAAGGGGGACCTTTGCCAAGCAGTGGGACATAATAAAAGGCTAGTAAAAAAAATATTATTATCTTTATAATATAGTGATCTTGTACGGCCTTTGGTTCGAGTTATTACCTATATGTCCCTTTCACGTTGTATAGCTACTGCCTTCAGTGGTTTGTTACACTACTAAAAATAAATATATCCCTAATCTCATTTCGGTAGCCGATCGCTCTCAATTTACCACAGCAATGGCCGAGTCCCCAGGCCTCACACGTACGATTCTAGATAACCATCTGATTTGGTGAGGTTCCATTGGCACTATATCGATAGCTACTGCTTACTATTCTACATATTACACCTTGACTGACTTGACTTGAACAACTCGCAGAGCTTCTCAGTCAATTTATTTATTTATTTACTGATTAATACATTCTAGTCAATATAAGGTTTAGGTAAAATTTGGTATAGACGTTTTGATTTCTAGACAGCATAACCAGAAAGGTCCTTTTGAGATCCATAACCTGTTTTCCTGCAGACTGCAATTCCGTTCTTTATCAGATTATGGGGGGCAGGCTCGGCATCAAACTCTTGAAGTTTGATGCCGAACCTGACTTGCTTCATTCATGTATCTTTTTTCGACTCTGACTCGGTAAGTAAGTCAAAATTATTTCTAAACCCCGATAAAAAGTGGGGTGTTTTAAGCTGTCTGTCTGTCCGTCCGTCTATCTGTGGCATTGGATGAACCGATTTCAATGCGGTTGCTTTTACGTGAAATTGACTTCCCTTGCGGTGGTTCTTAGCTATGTTTGATAAGAATCGGTTCAGCCATTATTGGGTTTAACACTTGAATGTCGAGGATTTTTAATTTACCTGGCAAATAATAGATGACGCTACGGAACATCAGTTAGAATATGTCGCAGTTCCGCCTCTCATTGTTGTGGCTTGGGTTTTAGGTACCCAGAGGGTAAAAACGGGACCCTATTACTAAGACTTTGCAGTCTGTCCGTCTGTCTGTCACCAGGCTGTATCGCACTAACCGCGATAGCTAGATAGTTGAAATTTTTACAAATTATGTCCTTCTGTTGCTGCTATAATAACAAATACTAAAATCAAAATGAAATAAATATTTAAGGGGGCTCTTATACAACAAACGCGATTTTTTATTGATAATGGTACGGAACCCTTAGTGCGCGAATACGATTCGCACTTGGCAGGTTTTATTTTGATTTGTGTGCCAAATAATCTTGTTGAATTCAGTAGGTGCATAAGGAGTCAATCAACTTCGACCCTCCGTCCGCGGTCATCGCTTAGTTTTATCGCAACAGCTATTCGTCTATAAATCCAAATTTTGAGACATGCAAATATTTTCCAGGCTGTCAAATATGCGTGGCTATTATAAAGTTAATGAGTATTTTATGAATAAATTAATAAAAAAAAAAAATCCCCATCCTGAAGACAAATCATCATCATCATCAGGTGTTTTTGTCTCCACTGCAGAAGCACGACCCTCTCTGTACTACCAGGCCAGAGCAGTAAGAGGACTTGGCCTAGACTCTCCTCGCTGGCTAGACGGATTAGAGAGGTCTCAATGATGTTTATAAGCCTTGTTTAGCTTGTATTTCATTTTAGATCACCTCATTTTTGGACGAGATTTATCTTCAGACCTCTTCCTATCATGACGATATGCGATTTAGACAATGAGCGTTTTAGACGAGTTGCTACATAGACTACTTGCGTTTAAGACCATTCGCGACTAACTCCCTAAGTCGCCTTCTACGACATCCACGGGAGGAGTTGGCAGCCCTATTCTACTCTGCCGAAAACCACACGGCAAACTGAAGACAAAGATCGCACCTCATATAAACTAAACTAAAAATTAAAGGCCAAGGATCAAAATATACAAAAACTTGAGAGGTGTCAAGGGACACTCGGATGGAACGAAGTTCCTTTCGATTATAATCGTCGCGACACTCCACTGTTCAATGCGAAAAAGAAAGACGAAACGAAAATAACTGGCTTGCTTTCTATGAGAGAGAGAGAGAGAGATAGTCAGAGAAACACGCGCACGCCGCACGGCTTACAACTATAGCAAAAAGTGTCGTTACAACTTTTGGTCTTAATTTTTATGTCTAGCCCCCTTTCGCAACGCGCGATAAGGATCTTCGTTCCAAAAATGGTTCAATAATTTTATATCTACAAAAACGCTTTGGCGTCAAAGTTAATGAAAACAGACTTCAATGAAACAAATTAGGAACTTGGCGGACTCTTGGAAAAGAAAACGATGATCATAATTATCTGCTCATAAAATTCCAATTTATAAAAAAGCAATTTTATTCAAAAATTAATAAAATATGAAAGCGGAAAATTACCCAATTCAGGAAAGCAGGAGAACTCCCCAAAAGCCATTTAAAGCTAATTGTAATGGCAAGAAACGTTTAAACGCAAACAGAGTCTAATTAAATGGAGCTAATTATCGAAGACATACGTAATCCAGGGCCGGGCTTAAAACTGTCACGACGCGTTTGTTTGAAGACGTTTGGCAAAAAGAGGCCCTGGGGATAGGAGGGGAGCGGCGAGAGAGAGGCGGGGTAGGGCTGTGTGATAAATATTTTGTTCTTTTTCAATAATTATTTTTATCAGTTTTTTTCTTTTTATAAGTAATATAATTTAAATATAAACGTAATCCAAGGCTATACTTAAAACTGTCACAACTTGTGCCGCTGTAAATATTTCAAATATACTGGAATTAGAGCACTGTATTATGTAACAAAATGTGGACATACGAAATAAAAACCTAATTTGTTTTATATACAATTAAAATTCTGGAATTTCCCACTTGGAAATTTACGGGAATATTCCCAATATTTCCTATATTTCCGTAAATATTCCCCCAAATTTAAATGTCTAGGAATATTGCCGGGAATGTTTACGGAAATATCCACAATTCCTGGGAAGGCACATCACAAGTCACAACGCGTTTGTTTTCAACACTCAGCAAAAAGAGACCTTATTTTATTTTATTTCATTTATTTAGGTACGCAAACCGTTATCACAAATATAAATACATACATTATTGAAAGATTGAAAACATACGCACACAGCAAGATAATAAATTTATAAATGACCTAACGTAAACATATAAAAACCTATAAAGCAATGGTTAGGTATGCTATTGCTAATCCCGGCTGTCGCAACTGTGGCTAAATCCTAAGACGCAGCCCTAGGTAGGCGTGGGACAGAAGCTAATCTCCGCTGATGGATCGCTTTCTGCAATCTGTTTTTGCGCAAATGAGAATAAACTGTGTGTCCAATGATTCTAACGTCTATTCCATGTGCTATTTTGGTTTTATTTAAACAGATAGCAATAGAAAAAATAAGATTCTGTCATTTCTGCAGAGTATTGTTGCAAAAAGTATTTTTGCAATGCCTCGCAAAACAAGTTGTCGTGAGTAAAAAGTATAAAAAAAAATGTACAAGCTTTTATTGCAAGGTCAAAGTACCTATTAAGACGAATGAAAAAGACAAATTAAACGAGTCCTACTCAATGAGGTTATATTGTTTTATAACTGAGTTCCGTCGAATATCTCCCGGCTCCATCATCAGAATATCACATTAACTCCATAATATTATATTGTCATCTGACTTACACAAGTATGCGGGATTTCAAAACTGTTTTAAGGGTCCTCCCCGCGCTAACGACCTTGAAAACACAAAAAAATTAATTTCTCCTTCTGTAAGTGAGATAAAATACCCTGAATTTTTCTTTGCAAAAAATACTAAAAACGGCCATTTTTGACTCTTCTTGTAAAGGTTTCTAAACCGGATAGTATTTCAATGACTTTCGAGGTTCTAATGAAACTTCAGGATACTAGCTAAAAAGTTGTACGAGGGTTTCTAATAATCTCACTTACAGAAAGAGAAATTAATTTTTTTGTGTTTTCAAGGTCGCTAGCGCAGGGAGGAGCCTTAAAATTTGACCTTCACAAACAATCATATATACTTACATACAAGATACATTGCAAGATAAATAAAAGCTTATGGAATGATTATATCTCATGTCAATGACGACTACATTTTTAGAAAATTGTTTATTATTTTTTTATTTATTTATTTAAACTTTATTGTACTAAATACAATTTGTATGGCTCAATAGGCGGACTTAATGCTAAAAGCATTATCTAACAGTCAACCTTTGGGTTTTTAGAGAAATTTATGTGGGTGTAAAATAATGGGATAGAAAAGGAAAAACATTTGGGTATAATTCAGATAAATACTTACTAATAATTACTAAATAAGATAAACTACTGTATACTACTTACTGAAACAAATACATGTATGGTACATATAATCAAACTAATATTTTATTTTAAAAATATGATGGACTGAACTTCCTCCAAAAATGTTGTCTGTATTTAAAGTAAATAAATAAATAAATATATATAGGGACAAATCACACTGATTGAGCTAGCCCCAAAAATGGTATAATAAAATAAGGTATTCTCTTCCCGTGACAGCTGATGACGTAGGTGGAACTTGACTACGTCATCAGTGTAATATGTTGCCTCTGTGTGAAATTGAATTACCCGAGCGCAATGCATTTTTGAACTTTATAAACCAATATCAAATTAATAATCCATTTTATCAATTTATAAAATATTGAATTGATGAATGACGCGAGAATCGCGAGATTCTTAATAGCTAAGTTACTTAATATTTTATTTAATATTCATGAATTAATTGAGAAAGTCCTTAAATTTACGGAAAAGAACAATCAGTGGCAACACTTTGTGACGTAGTCAGGTTCCATCTCGGGAAGAGAATACCTGTTTTATTATACCAGGGCCCAAAGTAAGTTCGAGACTTGTGTTATGGGATACTAACCCAACGATACTATATTTTATAACAAATACATATTTAGATAAACATCCAAGACCCAGGACAATTTGAAAAAGGCCATTTTCCAACTTGCCCTGACTGGGGATCGAACCCGGGACCTCTGGGTGGCGGACTAGCATGGTGACCACTACGCCACGGAGGTCGTCTTAAAGTAACCCAGTATAAATTAATATTGTGGCTGGTTGTAAGCAAGAAATTTTTATATTCCAAAGAACTTGTTTGAACAATATTATTCGATATCGGTCAACGTTGGTACACCAGCGTAATAAAATGACGTAGCTGAATTTGAAGTTAGTCCAACTTGCCAACTTGGCCAATAAAATTGATGGGCCGAGTTTGTTCCGTAACAGTTATTGTCCCAAGTTGTTGATTCGCTGTGAAATTATGAGGGTTAACTTATTTTAAAAATTGCAGATCATGTTTTTGAAATTTACTCAAATTATCTAAACTGGGTTACTTTTGAATCGACGACCAAATACCAGGAGGTTATAAATTCGTCAAAATCTTTTTGGAACGAAGTTCCTTATCGCGCGTTGCGAAAGGGGGCCAGACGGAAAAAATTAAGACCAGAAGTTGTAACAACACTTTTTGCTATAGTGCGGCGTGCGCGTGTTTCTCTGTGTGTCTCTCTCTCTCTCATAGAAAGCAAGCCAGTTATTTTACTTCGTTCTATCCGGGTGTCCCTTGACTCCTCTCAAGTTTTTTTCTATGTATGTTCATCGATTATTTGTAGACGAAAAATAATTTTCCAAATCGGTCCAGGTGATTTGGAAAATTATTTTTCGTTCAAAAGGGCCTTTTGGTCTCATAGATTTTTTTTTCAAAATCGTTTGTGTAGGTTGGGGTGACGTCGGTTTTTAGTTTTGAAGGTTTATTAAACACCAGCAACATTTCTGGAGCAAGTTTTACCTAACATAAAATCAGTATACTTGCATATTTTGTCGCCAGAAGCTCCCTTGAAGCAATAAATGGACCTAAACCAACCTTTGATAGAAACTAGTTATTTTGCTTCCATGCTGGTCTGGGAGAAAAGTAAAAACTTAGAATGTACCAGCTGCTTCTCTTCCCGCGCAGATCGTAAAAGCCGATCGAGGGAATGGGCGGGATTTGAATCATGGTAATAGGCGATGCGGCTAGCAACCCATCACTATTTTGATTCCTTTTCCATCTTAATGCCCACTATCACGCTAAGCGTAGCTTTTGGGTCTTACGGCCCCGTCAGGGATATTTTTATTTTTATTTTTTTTTATTAGCCTGTGCTAGTGTCCCTCTGCTGGGCAAAGGCCTCCCCCTGTTCTTTCCACACGTCCCTATTCTGAGCATTATGCTGCCATCCACACATGAAAGAGTCTATGTCATCCCGCCATCTCTTTCGTGGTCTACCCCTGCTTCTGCGTCCTTCTGGTACCCATAAGGTGACTTTTCGGGCCATTCTGTCCGGCTGCATACGGCACACATGCCCAGCCCAGTCCCACTTTAGTTTTGCCGTCAGGAATATAGACGTGAAAATGTATCTGTATAGTTATCAAGAAATAAAGAAAAGAAGAAATAAAGTAGGCTCGAAAAGAGCCGTAAAATAACTACTATAAAAAAAATACGAACATACAGATATTGTAGTTTGTTTTGAGCAGCAAGGAAGCTTTGTAGATCCGGATTGACGGATGGTCGCAGGTGCCGCGATGATGCATCGTCAGATCGTAGAGCCTTTGAAATTACGTTATTTGGAAAAAGGATTTTTGTACAAAATTTATAACACGATGAAAGTTCCTGTCAGAACTTAATGGTAGGACTAGTTTGGTATGTTATTGTGATAATTCAAAAATACAATCCGTCTTACTAGGTTCAAACCATTATTCGACCAAATCACGTTGACATTTAGTAATATGCTAATGTCTCACTCGAAAATGTCAACTTCATTTGGCCGGTTAATTGTTTAACCTAGTAACGATGTTAGTCTGCGTTCTATGATAAGGCGGAAAACGTTTATGAAAAGATTACAAAATTTGTACACGTTTTTATTTAAAGGACAAAGTTCTTATAATACAAGTCTAACTCGAAGGAGTTTAAGTCGTTCATCGACCGCCTTCCATCTCCGTGTTCAGACCCTATGCATCATCTACCATAAAGTGCTCGTCAATACAAATAAAACGAGTCCTACTCAATGAGGTCATCTCCCGGCTCCATTATCAACAGTTCATTGACACCATAATATTGTATTGTCATCCGACTTACATATGTATGCAAAATTTCAGCTCAATCGGTTGAGGACAACTGGTTAAAAATCGAGTTTCAAGATTTAACCTAATCATAAATACAAGATTATTAAATTTAGTGAACGTGTTACTTACGCATAGAGTCAGCTACTGCCGATATGTTTTGACCTTATCCGGAGGTCTTCATCAGGGCGAATGTGACTAGAGGCCCGTACACCACACCGGCCGGCCGGTGAGCCACAAATGAGTGTATCTCACGTTAGTTTTGATCAAAAAATAAATACAAGATATATCTTTATTTAAGTTGCTATGTATTTTGGGTGTATCTACATTGCAAGTTAAATAAAAGCTTGTAATTACATACTTACACCTTTTTGAAATCAAAAAGAATCATATCAATAGATCCTGACAAAATTATAGGATTTACCATCGTGACTTTATGACGATTGACGACCTCCGTGGCGTAGTGGTCACCATGCTAGTCCGCCACTCAGAGGTCCTGGGTTCGATCCCCGGAGGAGGTTGAGTTAGTATCCCATAACACAAGTCTCGAACTTACTTTGGGGCTAGCTCAATCTGTGTGATTTGTCCCTATATATATATATACTAGCAGTCCATCCCGGCTTCGCCCATGGTACATACATAGCCTATGTCACTCAGGGATAACATACCTATCCAACAGTGAAAGAATTTTTAAAATCGATCCAGTAGTTTCGGAGCCTATTCAATACAATCAAACAAACAAACAAACAAATCTTTCCTCTTTATAATATTAGTGTAGATATATATATTTATTTATTATTTATGACTTTATCTCGATGGGGCAGACAGAGTATTTTGGGTCTTGTGGCTTTAAGCATGCAGAGCCCAGAGCAGCAAGACTCAAAGGCCACTTTTAGCTTGATGGTGGGCAAAAAGGTGGACAGGACCAAGTGGCATAAAGCTCGAGCTTTTCCGTGCTTCGGAAGGCATGTTAATCAGTCGTCATACTATTCTTTTCTGTAACATAATCTATTAAAAATCGCGTTTGTTGTATTGAAGCCCCCTTAAAATTTATTTTATTTTGTTTTTAGTATTTGTTGTTATAGCGGCAACAGAAATCAATACTTTGTGAAAATTTCAACTGTCTAGCTCGCGGTTCTTGAGATACAGCCTGGTGACAGACAGACGGACAGACAGCGAAGTCTTAGTAATAGGGTCCTGTTTTTACCCTTTGGGTACGGAACCCTAAAAATCATTGACCATTTACACACACGAAAAACCAAAACTAATCAAGAATTAAAATTCTATTTATTTCGATCTGTAGAGACGAAGTAAAGTAGAATAGCTAAATAATAAAAACTAAATTATTAAAAGCCAAATGGAATTATTAAGTAGACTTGACAACATTAAAACTGGTACTTAAGTAAGCATTGTACGTACTTAATTTTTCTGCGAAAAAATATTTCAGACGTCAAGTATACGACTCGAAAATTAAATAAAATGCCATTTCTAAGATGAACTCGAGTCATTTTTATGAGGCAAAGTAACAAAGGACATTTTTTGCTTATTTTCTTGAAGAATTAGAGATAGACAAACACATTTGACATTTTTAGAATTTGTTTTTTTTTTGTACAATTTATATTCAGTTTGTTTTATTTTGTAAGATATTTTTCTTTGCGGCTGAAAAAAGATGTAGTAACTAAAATTGAGAAAGGAATGTTGAGATGGTTCGGGCATGTAGAAAATATGGATGAAAGATTTACTAAAAACCTTCAAAATGTACCGCGACTAGATTGCAGACGTTTTTTAAAAAAAGCGGCCAAGTACGAGTCGGACTCGCCCATGAAGGGTTCCGCAGCAGCAAGTAACGTAATATAAGTCTTGCAGTATGTTTTTATTTTATTTTTCTATTTGAGTTGATTGAATGAAAGGTAATTTGCGGTTTATGATTTATGACGTAAAAAAAAACTACTTACCAGATCTCGTTCAAACCAATTTTCGCTGGTAGTTTGCATGGTAATGAACATCATATATTTTTTCTATTTTATAATTCTCTTATTTTAGAAGTTACAGGGGGGGGGGACGACACACACCTTTTGCCACTTTGGAAGTGTCTCACGCGCAAAGTATTCGGTTTAGAAAAAAATTATATTAGAAACCTCAATATCATTTTTGAAGACCTATCCTTAAATACCCCACACGTATGAGTTTGATGAAAAATTAATTTTTGAATTTCAATTCTAAATATGGGGAGCCCCCAAAAATTATGTTTTTTTTTCTATTTTTGTGTGAAAATCTTAATGCGGTTGACAGAATACATCTACTACCAAGTATCAACAGTATAGTTATTATAGTTTCGGAAAAAAATGACTGTGACATACGGGCGGACAGACAGACATGACGAATCTTAATGGGTTCCGTTGTAGCCATTTGGCTACGGAACCCTAAAAATTAGAGGTCAGAAGTGCCCGTAACCGGCGGCACAGGTATGGCACTTCATACAAACGGAGCAGCATATATACCTAGTACTACTACAAACGAAACAATCCGTCCGTGCATACGTCAAATGTGTGAGTTAAACAATCAGGGTCGCCACCACAGAATTTGTTGCTTTGCTTACCTGTTTTTATCACTCGGAAATCTATAAAATTTTCGTTATTTATTGTTTTCCGTAGATAACCAATGATAATGTGCGCAGTTTCTCACCATTATAATTCAATAATCCTAAGTGACTCGCGTAATGTCAACGTGCGACTACCAATAACCCTGTTTTACTGGCGCTTACACCTCACAATAACGGGGGAGGGGTTGCGGGGACACCAGATTGCGGGGGACGGTGCGAGTTTCCGTTCTGTATGTAATACTATTATTAATTATGTGCCGGCGGGCAAACATGAAAAGAGTGATAAGTGTAAATGAAGCAAAAGAGGTTGTCAGGATCGTAGCAAGTTGAGGTCCATAGTCTCTGCCCACTCATTTGGTGTATGCATATTTTTCTTACAAAAGAAGCAGATTGTAAATTTTAATAGAAATACAATTTAAAAAAAAATGTGACATATATCATCCAATTAATAACTAGTGGCTGTGTGAGCTGTAGAGGCGAGTTACTCCGTTGAAGTTTATTGGATAAAAAAGTTGGTCGGATAAAAAAAAATTAGGGTAACAAAAAAGTTTTATTAAAAAATTTCGGTATGTTTGAAATATGATTTTTTAAAGTTATCAGCCCTTAAATTTCCGCCATTTTGTAAAATGGTAAAAAATCTGGCTAAAACCTTATAATAATCGAACCTACTCACTAAAAATAAATTAAATTTTAATTTACACTACACGTAATGTAAATTAAACTTGTAGAGGTGTAAAAGTACCTGTAAAGGTCGATTTACTGAATAAACATTTAAATATTATATCCATAGTATCTGCCTACCCCTGTAGGAAACAGGCGTGATATTATGTATGTATGTATGTAAACATTTTTTGACTTTTTATTTATTTTTGAACTAAGATTAAAAACTAAATTAAAAATCTAAATTTAAAAAAAAAAACTAAGTTGAATACAAAATCTAAGTGTCGTTCATGTGACATAGTGCCAAGAAGACTAACTGCATTTCCGCGCTGAATAGCTACTGCAAACCTTTACGCGAGATATGAGCCAGCCCTCTTGCCTCTTAATGTAAACATTTGAATTTAGATTTTTTTAGATGTGTTGATTTTTGTTCCGT
Organism: Acrobasis consociella; assembly: GCA_963555685.1. Classification (NCBI taxonomy): domain Eukaryota; kingdom Metazoa; phylum Arthropoda; class Insecta; order Lepidoptera; family Pyralidae; genus Acrobasis; species Acrobasis consociella. The sequence continues at coordinate 22,255,023 of OY743108.1, read as the reverse complement.
ATTTCAAAACTGTCCTGATATGGTTCCAAGTTACTTGGTGTGCTATAAGCACGTGGAGGACCTGGTATTTCCCGCATCTCACAACTCCGCATACTTGCAGAACTATGTGTACGAGTGCAGACCTCAGGAGCAAAGCAGAGACGGTACGGAAATGGGGGCTTCCAAGTTATAGTATAAGATTGTAGAACCATCTAAAATTCAAAGGTTGAAAGACTTAAAGATTCAAAGATTCAGGATTCAAGAATTCATAGATTCAAATATTTAAAGATACAACATTCAATTATTCAAAGATTCAAAGATACAACATTCAATGATTCAAAGATACAAAATTCAATGATTTAAAGATTCAACATTATAAGATTCAAAGATTCAAATATTCCAATGTATTAATATTTTAAAGATTAAAATATTTAAATGTTTGTTTAGTAATTAGACCTTTACAGACTTCATTTTTACGGACCGGACGTTATCTGACTTAGAATAAAATGGAGTGAAACTTTTTTTCCGAAGGAGGGTTGACAGGTCAGACAAACAGCTGATTCCGGCTTTATACTTGGCTTGGACAACTTTGACAATATATGGCCGCCGCGACCGCTTGTCTATTCGGGCCGCGATTGGCGGCAACTGCATGCCTCGTACTATGCAATCGGCGAAAGCGGGAGACAAACGATGGCCGCCATACAGTTTGCGATCATTAAGCGACAATCTGTAGGCCGGGTGCTTTCCGGCAGAGTAGAATAAGGCCATTCTAAGTCCTCACGTGGATGTCGTAGAAGGCGATAAAGAAAATACAAGCTGAATGCTTATGAACATCAGTAAGACCTCTCCAAGCCATCTGGGCCAGTGAGGAGAGTGTAGGCCAAGTCCTCTGGCTGCTCTGGCCAAGTGTGGCCCTGGTAGTACAGAGAAGGTCGTGCTCCAGCAGTGGAGACAAAAATACTTGATGATGAAGATAAAGCGACGATCACTAGAACGCGGCAAGGTACATTTATCAACTCTCGGCAAACAGACAGGGTAAGGTGAAAATTGAAGTTAATGCATGAGTTTTATTTCTTTCGAAACCTTATTTTGTACCTTCTCCCTACATACCCCGCAGTCCCCGCAATGCCCCACATCAGAGCGTCACTCGCAAAGTGGAATAGTTCGACAACTTTGTGCGTTGTTTATTTTATGCTGTCATATCGTTTACGGCAATAAATGAACATAGTTAAGAGTTTACCCCTGTAGTAGTTACATATACCTTTACAGAGTGACTTTTTAACTATCAGCCTAATTTTCGGAGCGAGTTTTGTTCCATTAGAAACAGCCAAAAGAAGTTGTAAGTTCGAACATGAGCCTATCTGTCTATATTTATATAGGTTTATTTATTCATGTGATAGTCGCAGTTGTATGGCATTTGTCATTTATATGATAATGGTGTTACGTTTCATCAAAGAAAGGTTATCTTTCTCATGTAAACGCTAATGCCTTGTCGCAACGAACTGTATGACAAAAGCAAAGGAAATAACCTTATTAGCTTTTTGATGCAATCAAAAAACAAGAGGTGTCAAGGGACACCCGGATGGAACGAAGTTCCTTTCAATTAATTAGTGAAGGAATTGAAATATTTGTTTTTTTTTAAGTTATAATAATATTTTATTATTTATTCTATCTACAAAAAACCTGTATACACTCAACAAAAATAATCGTCGCGACACCACACTGTTCAATGCGAAATAGAAAGACGAAACGAAAATAACTGGCTTGCTTTCTATGAGAGAGAGAGAGAGAGAGAGATACAGAGAAACACGCGCACGCCGCACGGCTTACAACGATAGCAAAATGTGTCGTTACAACTTTTGGTCTTAATTTTTTCCGTCTAGTCCCCTTTCGCAACGCGCGATAAGGAACTACGTTCCAAAAATTTCTCTGGGTCATCATCGTCATCAAGTATTTTTTCTCCAGCAGGATTACGACCCACTCTGTACTACCAAGTCATACTTGTCCAGAGCAGTCAGAGGACTTGGCCTACACTCTCCTCGCTGGCTTGTGATATCACGTTTTTAAGCTTTGTTTAGCTTGTCTTCCCTAAGTGTCGCCTTCTACAACATCCACGAGAGTACTTGGAGTGGTCCTATTCTACTCTGCCTGGAAACTACACGGCTATTTTCTTGGTTATAATTAATTTTAGAATAAAAATAAGGTCACTTGTCATTGATCAAATCCATTTTAAAAGTGATTTTAGATTTATTATTGCCGGAAAACTGATGTTAAGAGCACTATTAAACTCTAAGAAACTGTGACGTCATAAGTCTTTATTTCGTACAATTCCAATAGAAAACATTTTCTATTGGATTTATTTTGACGTTTAGAGAAAAGGTTCTGATTTGAATTGTTGGAAACTTTCTTATTAAGGTTAGTTGTTTAGATTCTAGCAGCTTAGGTCGACTGAGACGTGAAGTGGCGTGCACTTTGAAGAAACCTAAAACTTGTTTACTACTCAAATTTACTAAATTCAGTGTTACGTACAACGTGGTACTGCGCAACGCGGCACAACGGGCTCTTGCTGAAATTAGTGTCTTTCTGTGTAGTAATAAGTTTTATTTCTTTCACAAGCTTTTATTTAACTTGCAACTTTAATTATAATGGTAAATGAAAATAGGGGAAGGGGAAGACCAAAAAAGAGGTGGATGGAATGCGTAAAGCAAGATATGGGGGTAATAGGAGTAGATGTTAGTGTGACAGGAAACAGAGAATGTGGACGGAGAAGACCATAGATAATGGGATAACGTGAGGCAGATGATTTAACTTTGCAATGCATCTTGTATGTATGTTTAGGTCAAATATTGCATATTAATTTTCAAATAGTTACCCTCTACCGATTGAGTTAAAATGTTGCATACTTGTGTACTGATACGTAAATAATAAACTTATTATTCATAATTGACGACCTCCGTGGCGTAGTGGACACCATGCTAGTCCGCCACCCAGAGGTGCCGGGTTCGATCCCCGGTCAGGGCAAGTTGAAAAATGGCCTTTTTCAAATTGTCCTGGGTCTTGGATGTTATCAATATATGTATTTGTTATAAAATATAGTATCCCATAACACAAGTCTCGAACTTACTTTGGGGCAAGCTCAATCAGGGTAATTTGTCCCAATATATTTATATTTATTTAATATAATTTTTCAAAAGTTAGAACCGACTTCTTTCCCACACTATGTCATGAGTCGGGTTGCTGGATTTCCTCTTATGTAATATGCATGTAAAGACAAAACAAAATGGAGAAACCTAGAATTGAACAATTTGGTTATAGTTTTTCAACTAGCCCCTGCCCGACTGACTCCTTGGAAATGCAGGTGTACCATGAGATATTTGTGCTAAGTCCTTTAATCGCCCCTCGCGACATCCAGATGTAAAAATATATAAGGACAAATTACACAGATTGAGCTAGCCTCAAAATAAATTCGAGATATGTGTTATGGGATACTAACTTAACGATACTATATTTTATAACAAATACCGTTTTACCTCAATTTTAACCAATACCAATTTTCCGTGTGGTTTCCGGCAGAGTAGATTAGGGCCACTCCAAGTCCTCCCGTGGATGTCGTAAAAGGCGACTTAGAAAATGAAAACTAACAAAGCATATAAACATCAGTGAGACCTTTCCAACCCATTTGGCCAGCGAGGAGAGTGTAGGCCAAATCATCTGGCTGCTCTGACTAAATATGGCCCTGGTAGTAGGTACAGAGAGGGTCTTGCTCCTGAAGTGGAGACAAAAAGACCTGATGATGATGATATCAATACATTTATAGATAAACATCCAAGACTCAAAACAGTCTGAAAAAGGCAATTTTTCAATTTGCCCTGACCGGGAACCGAAACCAGAACTTCTGGGTGACCGACTAGCATGGTGACCACTACGTCACGAAGGTCGTCAATTGATGAAAAAGAGTTGGAGTGGTTCTATTTAAGACCGGAATCTACACGGCAAAATTAAGATAATTATGTAACCGCTAATGAGGGGAAGGTAACGAAATTATGATAAAAGGTAAAGAAACGTAATTAGCCAGCTCGGTCAATAGTTGCTAACAATTGGATTTTGGCGGTCGTGAGATGCTGAAGGAATCTCAATAGGGGACACTGAGTTCTAAAGTATAGAGTTGTCAATTTGAATGTTAAAGCTGTTTTTTTTATTATACGGACATTCTCACTTATTGAAAAATGCCATTTTCCACCTTGCCCTGACCGGGGATCGAACCCGGAACTTCTCGGTGATCGTCAAAGACGTGAGAGCAGATAAGGGAATCAAGATACATAATTGCTGGCCGTATTACGTATTAACATGATTGTTTCTCGCTTATCGCCTCGATCGACTTTTAGAATATATGCGTGCTGTTAGAGAAGTTGAAAACCTGATAAACTGTAACTTTATGTCAATGCAATAAGGTTGAGGTTCGTCTGCTTCGACTGGACCCATGGGACCGATTGGAGAATGTGAGGTTAATTTTATGTTACTCACATTTCACCCAAATGAACACGGAAGTAGTCGTCTTTACAACAGTGTAGTTGGAAATGACCGACTAGATTGATCAGTTTAGATGATTATCATCAGGGCGAGTGAGTATCAGAAGCGGCGATCCAACTGATTTACTCCACTCAAACTAGTATAGGACACTAGCTGGTGCCTGCGACTTCGTCTGCACAGGATCACACAATATCTTTATAAATTGTAGAATTTGTGTTATTCTGATTTATAATCTGTATTATAAAGTTTCATTAAAATTCATTCAGTAGTTTTTACGTGAAAGAGTAACAAACATCCATCCATCCATCCTTAAACTTTTGCGTTTATAATATTAGTAGGACAGGATAAAAAGTGCTATTGTCGCCTCCACTTAATCTACCTCAATGTCTGTCACCTTCAAAAATGGTGTTCATTTAACCCGGCGCTACTCTAACCATTTGGCCAAACACGAAAGGGACACTTGACCGCGGGAAACGAATAAAACGTACAAAAACAGCCCTTCCAGCCTCTCTTTTAATAATACTGGCAACATTACATCCATTTCAAACTGGCCAAACGGAATAATTTAATAGCGCGGCTTTGAGCGGCGATACTGCTACCGTTTTGCTTTTTTTTAGTAGAAATTTCACTCCTGAGTTTTAATGTCAATGGGTAGTGAAGAAAGATTTAAAAGGGCTCAAAGATAAATGGAGAATATCGTAATTTTTATGAGTTCTAAGTTGCGTTGTAGACGAGACATAGACTATTTCCGTATTATCTAAAACGAGTTACCAGTGATGACTTACTTACGACGGTAGCGTAGCGACCCAAAGTGAATCTTGGCCTCCGACACTAGATGGCGCCATTTCGCAAGAAATGGCGCCATCTAGTGTCTTGTAAGCGTTGCTGCCAGTTGTCAACTCCGAGACACCGCAGGTCTTTCTGCACCTCGTCGGCCCCGTTGTACCTGGGGCGACCAACAGGTCGGCGGCCGGGCGACCAATTAGTGATTATTAATGGCTCTAAAACGTGATTCCTTACTATGGGTCTCATAAGAGGCTCAAGGTCGCTCAACGCACTATGGAGAGGGCTATGCTAGGCCTATCCCTACGTGATAGAATCAGAAATGAGGTAATTTGTAGGAGAACATAAGTCATTAATGTATATAGCCCAGCAGATTAGCTCATTGAAGTAGCAGTGGGCGGGACACATATCGCGACGAACCTAATATGGCCGATGGCACAGGTATGGCACTTCATACAAACGGAGCAGCATATATACCTAGTACTACTACAAACGAAACAATCCGTCCGTGCACACGTCAAATGTGTGAGTTAAACAATCAGGGACGCCACCACAGAATTTGTTGCTTAGCTTACCTGTTTTTATCACTCGGAAATCTATAAAATTTTCGTTATTTATTGTTTTCCGTGGATAAACAATGATAATGTGCGCAGTTTCTCACCATTATAATTCAATAATCCTAAGTGACTCGCGTAATTTTAACGTGCAACTACCAATAACCCTGTTTTACTGCCACCTACACCTCACAATAACGGGGGAGGGGTCGCGGGGACCAGGCCAGTTATTTTCGTTTCGTTTTTGTATTCGAATTGTGTTGCAACAGTGTGGTGTCGCGACGATTATTTTTGTTGAGTGTATACAGGTTTTTTGTACATAATTAAAAATAAAATCTTATTATAACTTAAAAAAATTAAATTTTATTACAATTCCTTCACTAATTAATCGAAAGGAACTTCGTTCCATCCGGGTGTCCCTTGACACCTCTCAAGTTTTTTTGTTTATCAGAGAAAAGAACAAATACGTGTACAATATTTCTTAATAATCTAACCGATGGACCGAAATTATTTTTCCATTCTTCATGTCTATTAAATTAAGCGTTTTGCGTGACTAGAATTGAATCAACGGAAAACTCTTTTGTAATCCTTTTGTTATTTTGATGTCTGGATAAAATATAATTATCTAGAAATGCTTTGCTCGTGGTAATTTTGGGGAAATCCTCATTAATTAGTAACAAGCCTTTAGTCCAGCAGTGAGCTGAAGGAGGCTGTAATGACAAGATTATTTGCCCTGCAAATTAAAAAAAAAGTTTTAAATAGTTTCATATGTAAACGCCGTCTAGAGACATTAACGTAACGTATACGTAGCGCCATCTATTGTTCGACAGGCAAACTAAAAAACCCCGACTTTCAAGCGGTAACTTAATAATTTTTAAATAGCCGAACAGATCTGCACATAGCTACTTGGAACACTTGGAACTTGCTTTCAAGTAAAAAACCTACACCTCACAATAACGGGGGAGGGGTCGCGGGGACACCAGATTGCGGGGGACGGTGCGAGTTTCCGTTCTGTATGTAATACTATTATTAATTCTGTGCCGATGGTGCAAAAAGGTTCTCGAATGGCGACCGCACACTGGCAAGCGAAGCGTAGGACAAACCTACAAGGTCGCTGGAAAGCGCTGGATGCAGGTCGCAGGAAGAAATATGCATGAAGCAGCCGCATGCGTCAGACTTATCCATGGGAAAGACAAGTTCATTTGCTAGGCAAATAAAAAATAAACCTACGACACCATCTAGCGATAAGTGTGGCGGAACTACATAATATTCTAATCGGTGATAAGTGTAATTGTATCCATAGCGCCATCTGTTATTTGCCAGGTAAGTTACAAAACCCAAAATTAAAGCCTTATTACATTTAAACTACTGAACCGGTTGACTGGAAGATATCCCTATACGGGATAAGTCCGCAGTTGTATATTTACTTTTCTGATTTGTATCTGTGTTCTTTCTTGTGTACAATAAAGCTTTATAAACAAACAAACAAACAAACAAACTGATTTTCATCAAACATGGATAAGAGCCACCGCAAGGGAAATTGCTTTCACGTAAAACAAACCGCATTGGATTCGGTCTATCCGTTCGGGCGCTATACGGTGCCACAGACAGATAGACAGACACAACGACAGACAATAAAAATATATGGTTACAAAATTATATTCTACTCTGACGTGCGCGAAATAAAATACATAAATACTGAAATTCCTTGTACAAAATTTTCATTCTTTATTTTCATTGCAAAATAAGTTACAAAAGCTTGCACTTTTAAACTGTGGATACATTAATCTTACATCCACATTATCATTCACAAAAAAGTGACGTTTATTCCAAGCCCATAAAACACGAAAAGATTGTATTTGTACAAGTACTTTCTGATACACAATGCGTACAGCATAACATTTATTAACATTCTTATTACCGGGCAGTAAGGTTGGTTGACAAGTCGGTTGTTGCGCGTGATCGGTAGCCCAGTGTACAGGATTTACAGCGATGAGATAGGTCGTTGAGTTATGTTCGGGATGTCATATTTACCAGATATAGTGGTTACGGGCTGAAATGTTGATGGTATTATTCATACTTTAACATGATTCCAACAAATTCTGAAGTATAACAACACAATGCGGTATCTAAATAACAGGGGTAACGACAGGTCAAAAAAATATGATTGTAATTAGTCCGTCTTTTAGATTATCCAAATATAATAGACGGAGAAATACGAAACATCAAAGTTTCGGAGTGGGGGCTTGTGACGTCACGCTTAGTAAAAATCTTACGTAGCCGTGTCGTCATGCCAAATTGAAATGCGCTGTATCTTTGTGATTTTGTTTCTCAGAGAAAAGAAAAAATACGTGTACAATATTTTTTAATAATCTAACCGATGGACCGAAATTATTTTTCCATTCTTCATGTCTATTAAATTAAGCGTTTTGCGTGACTAGAATTGAATCAACGGAAAACTCTTTTGCAATCCTTTTGTAATTTTGATGTCTGGATAAAATATAATTATCTAGAAATGCTTTGCTCCTTTGAGCAACCTTTGCTGACCCGCCTGCATATTATGCAAGTGGTAATTTTGGGGAAATCCTCATTAATTAGTAACAAGCCTTTAGTCCAGCAGTGAGCTGAAGGAGGCTCTAATGACAAGATTATTTGCCCTGCAAATTAAAAAAATAAAGTTTTAAATAGTTTAATATGTAAACGCCGTCTAGAGACATTAACGTAACGTATACGTAGCGCCATCTATTGTTCGACGGGCAAACTAAAAAAACCCCGACTTTCAAGCGATAACTTAGTAACTTTTGAACGGCAAAACCGATTTTCATCAAACATAGCTGAGAATTAGGATTTGTGCAGAAACACGCCATACGACATGATGATGACAGATAGACAGACAAAAGCGTCAAACATATAACATTCCCTCATTATTGTCGTGGTTTAAATAAGAAGAATTTAGAAAGTCAGTCACATAACAATTTGTCTATTTAATAAAATAATGATGTAAGCATTTTTATTTCCCCTTGGTGTATAATCAAGTTTTATGCCACTTCAGGTCGCCTACCGAGGTGTAAATGGGCGCCTACTCGTAGGTGTATTCATTAGGTGGTGCTAGGATCGAAGACGCAAATGGATTCCACTTGTAGCAGACCGCTTGTGGCGGCGCTATTCTGGTAGGCTGATTAGAACGAGTTTGTCCCAGTAGTCCTAACTTGTTGTACCAGTACGACTACTGAGATATTTCGTCATTATAGATCTACCGGTTGACTGTAACGTAACAGTAAACAATAAGCGGCCAAGTGCGAGTTGGACGAGCCCATGAAGGGTTCCGTAGTCGCAAATAACATAATATACAAGTCTTGTAGTATGTTTTTTTAAATTTTTTATATTTGTGTTGATTGAATGAAAGGTAAATTGTCGTTTATGATTTATGACGTATTAAAAAAAAACTACTTACTAGATATCATTCAAACTAATTTTCGCTGGTAGTTTTTATGGTAATGAACATCATGTATTTTTTTTAGTTTTATAATTCCCTTATTTTAGAAGTTACGGGGGGGGGACTCACTTTTTTCCACTTTGGAAGTGTCTCCCGCGTAAAGTATTCGGTTAAGAAAAAAATGATATTAGAAACCTCTATATCATTTTTGAAGACCTATCCATAGATACCGCACACGTATGGGTTTGATGAAAAATAAATTTTTGAGTTTTTCAGTTCTAAGTATGGGGAACCCCCAAAATTTATTGTTTTTTTTTTCAATTTTTGTGTCAAAACCTTAATGCGGTTCACATAATACATCTACTTACCAAGTTTCAACAGTATAGGTCTTAAAGTATCTGAAAAAAGTGGCTGTGACATACGTACGGACAGACAGACAGACAGAAAAATCTATAAGGGTTCCGTTTTTGCCATTTGGCTACGGAACCCTAAAAAACTTGAGAGGTGTCAAGGGACACCCGGATCGAACGAAGTTTCAGAGAGAGAGAGACAGACAGAGAAACACGCGCACACCGCTCAGATCACAATCAACAAACAGCAGTTCTAAGAGTTGTTTAAATCTTTCAAAATATATTAGAAAATTACCTTCAAAAAAAGATAAACCATTTAAGCTGACTCAGATGCCTTTGTTACTACACTTTAAAATCTGACTTCTGCGTTGTTCACTTACTCATCATCATCATCAGCCCTCCATCCCACTGTTTGTAGTGTATGTACTTGTTCTTATTATTGTCCAACTCACACCTTGTAACCTTTCTATGTAGATCACCCAGATTATTCATCCTTGATCTGGACAGCTGCACCTTATGACATCAATGTACCTATGTACTATTTGTGCACTATATATAACCCATGTTCTCTTCAATAAAGCATTCAGTTAACGAACGTCTTCTACCGTGTTTCATTAGAACACCCCCTCGTTCGGTAGAACGAGAATGTGGTGGTAACCACAGTTGGTATTAGGCCTCTCTCAATGTATGCCAACCACCTCGGTCCTGATAGATTGACAATTTGTCTCACTAAGGCACACACATATAAAAGTACATACAAACAAATCAACAGTTACGAAATCAGTTTCGACCCGCGACAGTTACTTCATTCAGTTACTCGTAAAAAAAAACAACACTAGTATAACGAGAAAGTCCAGAATAAGGCAGCGCGCAAACACTGGAGCGAGCGACACAGCACACGCATTAGGGGCAAGAGCCATCGATGCAGCGAGGGCCCTACAGGGCGCAGTGTGAATGGACGGACTTCCGCTAGCTCGGACTGAGTTTGCAGTTTAGTTTGTTTGTGTTGTTTAAGATCTTAAATAACTGTTAGTAGTGTAATGAAACTGACCGCAATTAATACCATTTGAGCCAGATTTCTACGTCCCTCCCATTTTTATGTTCTCTTTTTCTTCGTCGTTACGAGTAATTGCATAAGTCTTTACACACCACCCTGAATAACAGTCATTGTGAAAGCGAAACTCTGATCATATTCTTTTTAAGGTTTATTTTAAAAGTTTATAATTAATAGTAAATAATATTAGGGGCAAGAGCCATCGATGCAGCGAGGGCCCTACAGGGCGCAGTGTGAATGGACGGACTTCCGCCACCTCAGACTGAGTTTGCAGATTAGTTTGTATGTTTTGTTTAAGATCCTAACTAATGACTCGTTTTGTTAGTTTATAAACTAGTGTAATATAAATCATTTAAGAGCAAGGGCCATCGATGCAGCGAGGGCCTTACAGGGCGCAGTGTGAATGGACGGACTTCCGCTAGCTCGGACTGAGTTTGCAGTTTAGTTTGTATGTGTTGTTTAGGATCCTAAATAAAGGTTCGTTTTGGTAGTAATTACACTAGTGTGAAATAAATAATTAATGGACAAGGGCCATCGATGCAGCGAGGGCCCTACAGCACGCTGTGTGAATGGGTGGATTTCTGCCACATTGGACTAAGATTGCAATTTAGTTTGTATGTGTTGTTTAAGATCCTAACTAAAGGCTTGTTTTGTTAGTTAATAAACTAGTATAAAATAAATGAACCGTTAGAGGGAGCCGTGTATAGACGGAGCTCCGTTACCTCGTACTAACTTTGTATGTTTATGTATATATGTTATGTTTACGTCTTTATCCCTTAGGAGACAGACAAATCCTTTTAGCTCTTTCGGCTCTAAGCATACAGAGACCAGGGCCGCGAGGTTCAAAGGCCACTTTTAGCATGATGGTGAAGCAAGAGCCATCGATGCAGCGAGGGCCCTACAGGGCGCAGTGTGAATGGACGGACTTCCGCTAGCTCGGACTGAGTTTGCAGTTTAGTTTGTATGTGTTGTTTAAGATCCTAACTAATGGCTTGTTTTGTTAGTTTATAAACTAGTATAAAATAAATTATGTTAGAGCAAGGGCTATCGATACAGCGAGGGCCCTACAGCTCGTCATCTAAACGGTCGGAGCTCCGCTACCTCTGGCTAGCTTTGCAGTTATACATATGTATAATTTGTATGTTATGTTCATGACTTTATCCCAGATTTAGGTCTTGCGACTCTAAGCACACGGAGCCCAGGGCCGCAAGGTCCCAAATCCACATTGAGCGTTAATATTACCTTTACTTTCGCAACGGGGCGATGATTAAAAAAAAGAAAATGCCGCCAACCTAATGCATCTTTAGTTGAAATATAGCTTCACATCGACATTCCAAATTTTCCTATTTGAACACATAAAGGAACAGAAGTCTTGCCTACTAAAACTTTAAGTAGTTAATTTCCTCACTAACGAATTTCCCACAAATATTCACAAAATTAATCGCCGAGTCGGCGCATTACGACTAAGTTGCATAACTTAGCTTCTCTGTTCCCATCAATACTTCGGCATAATAGCTTAAAGTTACCGCACACGCGACGTACTGAGTTGTTTATTGACTTGGATTTCTATAGACAAGGAATGTTTTTTTTTACAAGCTTTTATTTAGTTTCACTGGTCCCGTGGTCTGTCTGTTATCAAATCTTGCAAGTTAAATTTGACTCACTTCCTGATTTTCGGATGGACATAGACCTCTCTCACCCAAAGATTTCTAAAATAACCGATCAAGAGCGGCCTGCATCCAGCGCTTGAAAGAATGTGACGGATTATTTGTACCGCATATTTGGCTAGCGATCTGTCATTCCAATATCATTATCATCATCATCATTTCAGCCGCACAACGTCCACTGCTGGACATAGGCATTCCAATATATATGATTTCTATTATCCATTAAGAATACCATCTTAAAAAGTGTGACCTTTAGGTGTTTGGTTTGGATTTTGGAGGACCCTCTCTGCCCTGGCTTTGTATAACCCAGTTGTAGTGTTTTTGTTTGTGTGGTTTATGTGTTTGTCTCTAAATATTTCTTTATTATTTTAATTTGGGTAAAAAATAAAACAATATGCATTATATGTCAATTACATCATATTGATTATTTTATATGCCGTGTGGTTTTCGGCAGAGTAGAATAGGGCCACTCCAAGTTCTACCGTGGATGTCGTAGAAGGCGACTTAGGGAATACAAGCTACACAAAGCTTATAAACATCAATGAGACCTCTCCAACCCGTCTAGCCAGCGAGGAGGGTGTAGGACAAGTCTTATGGCTGCTCTGGCCAAGTATGGCTCTGGTAGTACAGAAAGGGTCATACTCCTACAGTAGAGACAAAAATACCTGATGATGATGATGATGATTATTAATTTATTATTCTCTATTGTTATTAGGTAAGAACAAGAAGTAATATTTTTCAAATACGACACAAAAAAATAATCCAGATGTTTTAGACACTAGCATAACTTTTTGTAGTCTATTCAGATAGTTGCTCAGTGTCATTCACTGTATTTAGCGGCGCCTGAAACACATGAAATTAACTATTAGTGCTATTAGCAAGTCTACGGAGCTACATATTAACGGGTTTAATATTAACTTTGTAAGTATGAATTCTGCAATGGCGACAACTTATGTGCATACTAAAGGGTTTTTCAATAGAGACGCTCGAAATTTGAAAGTTGATAGCGGCCATCCTGGAAAAGCGATAGCTGTAAAATTTGGCGAGAATACATATTTATTCATGACATTTCACCATGGAACGCTACACGCTTCAACAATGCGTAGAAATTGTAAAAAAATATTATTTATTATCAACATCAGTGCTCTGTAAGCCTAACGTGCCGTGCGTTGCGTCCAATGTATGGTATTCATGGTCCTGCAGAGTCCACATTCCGTCGTTTAATTAATAAATTTGAAACAACCGGGTCGGTTTTGGATGAAGCAGTGCCTGTACGTAAAAGAAACGCAAGAAAATATTGTTGCCGTCCAGGATAGTGTGCGAGAAAACCCCAGACAGTCTATTCCGCGTCGTGCGCAAGAGCTGGGTCTTTCCGGGCTTGGTGTGATGGTGGTGACATCAACTGGCCACCGAGATCGTGATCTAACACTGCTCGATTACTTCTTGTGGGGCTACTTGAAATCTCGAGTCTATGCTGACAAATTACAGACAATTGCTGCCCTGCAGGCCAACATAACACGCGTTCTTCATGAGATTGAGCCCCATTTATACGAAAATGTCATCCAAAATTGGTCCACCAGGATACACCACCTTCAGCGGAGTCACGGCGGCCATTTGCCGGAAATTATATTCCATACTATATACACGGTGATTTTTAATTGGTTTTGGAGCCGAAGCCCACTTCATAGGCATCGTTAGTAAGACCTAATTAGCTAGTCAAAATAAAAATTCAGAAACAAAAAATGTTGACTAAAATTCGAAAGCAAAATTGTGAGATCAGTAAGTAGTACCGCCGCCATACACCGCCTGCCGGGGCCGGCGGAGGTCATCAACATCCACGCAGCTGTTTTGGCCGGCATAACTACGTGGTCTCGATCGAAAATCACTAACGCAACTTTTTTATCTTAAGACATACAGAAATTTGGATTACGTATATGGATAGAGAAATTTATTAACTATACAACATTTTTTTTTTCCAAAACCAATGAAAATTCAGCGTGTATATAATGGCATAAAAATAAAGGTTCTTTAAAATAAAATAGAAATTTTGGGCAATATCACTTTAACAGGTTGTTTTATACCATTTCAAAGTTCGAGTGCTCTTTCCGCTCTCGCTGGGTGGAATTCCACCCGGCTTCCATTGTCTTACTATTGTGTCTGGATTTTGTCGCATCTTGAAGAGTTAATGAAAAACCCTTTATCTGCGCCCTATGGTATTACCCGCGAAAAAAGTAGCCTATGGTTTTAATCCAGGATGTTAGCTTACTGCATACCAAATTTTATCAAAATTGGTCCTGCAGTTTGCACACACACACTTACAAACTTTCGCTTTCATAAATAATAGTGAGATATACCATAGTTACACACATATACAAGATTTTTTACTAAAATAGTAATAATGCGATAGACAGAGCATTTTGGGCGGGTCTAAGCAGACAAAGGCCAAGGCTACAAGACCCAAAGGCCACTTTTAGCAACATGAGCGAGAATATGATCAAGGCTTCGTCTATTAAAATAATTCGCATTTTCTTTCATTTTCTCGATCTGCGAGTGAAGAGAAGCAGTTGTCACATTATTATATCAATAATTGGCCAAGTGCGTGTCGGGCCACGCGCAGTGTAGGGTTCCGTAGTTGTAAATGCCAACTTTGAGTTCATGCCACTAAAACGTCGTAAGTATCTTAAAAGTTGATCGCCTATAACTTTTTAATTTGTTAACCCGACTTAGCTCTGATAGTTTTCCTTTGAACTACATTATTGATTTTACATTAGTGATTTTTTTCACTTGTCCATATATAACCGTTTAGCAGATAGATAGGGGGACACGCGTCTTTAACAAAAAAATTCACTTTAAACCTATAGTACCTGGGCGACCGAGCTTTGCTCGGTTACATCTAATTTTTTTTAAACTTGTCTAAAAAGAATGCAAAATAAAAAAATATATATATAAACTTAAACATAAAAAAAACAAAAGTAAGTCACCGAGTGGGATTCGAACCCGTAACACTCTTTCTAGCGGTCGCTATCCTTAACCACTGAGCTAAATCAAGGCGGTCGCGGCGCGACGAAATTAGCGACCATATTCTGCGTGGAAAGAAAAACGCATGAAAACTCGAAAACACGCGTTTTCCCAAACATAAAACTAATCTAGATCGATTATTTACCCCCGAAAACCCCCATATACAAATTTTCAGCGAAATCGTTAGAGCCGTTTTCGAGATCACAGAAATTTATAAATATATATATATATATATACATACAAGAATTGCTCGTTTAAAGGTATAAGATATTTTAGACACGGAATTTTAAATCGAAATATGTTGTTCCCAAGCTCACAATATTTTTGAAAGACCTATTCAACAATACCCCACACAATGTGTTTGTAGAGAAAAAAAAATGACTTTCTCTTTACTTGTATGGCCGCTACCCTCAAAAAAAATTTGTTTCCATATTTCATTTTACGACTTTTTCGCCATGATTAATATACATTGTCATATCCATGCCAAATTACAGCTTTTTAGTACTTATAGTAGTCTGAGTAGGACCGCGGACGGACAGACAGACAGACATACAGACATGACGATACTAAGGGTTCCTTGTTTACTACGGAACCCTTAAAGGAATATTTAATTCGAACTAGTAGCTCATACAAGTGAGTTAGTATCGAATGGTCGCAAAAAAAACTCAAATAATATACAAACTAACCAAAATGTAAATATGTCTAAATCGCATGTCAAAGTCAAAGACAAAGCCAAAGTTTTTTTTTTTTTATTTAATGTAGAATAAATTCATAAAGTTAGAGGCTCTAACTTCATGATTTAAAATTATCTCCTAATGAAAGTATTTTTTTAAAATATTATTTTAGTGCAAAAGCTAAAAACTATTAGTATTTCGGAACGACCACTGCTGGGAAGATTACGCCGAAACAAACCCAGTTCACTATGCAGCATATTGTCCACCTTATTAACATCAATGTTATTAAGGGTATGTACTATCTATACATATAATAAAACCGTAAAAAAAGTGTGCAGTACATTAAATATATTTCCAAAAAAAATTAGGACAGTGAAGACATAGTAATAGAGTAAGAATTCTAAAAAAAAGTCTGTCTGTCTGTCTGACTTTTTATCTGTTTGTCTGTTTGTGTTTTTATACACGCTAATCTCCGGAAACACAGGACGGATTCGAATGAAACTTTATTTGTTTTATAGCTGTTAAACCTGGGCAACACATAGGATATATTTGATTATATAAAATGGAACAGCTGATGCAGAACCATAATGGTCTATCTAAACTATAAGAAATATATAAATGACGCTTTAGAAAAAGTTGTTCAGCCCGATGAGCATTTTTTAACGACATAAAAGTTACGCGAACGAAGTCACGGGCTTCGGCTAGTTCATAAATATATTTCGACATCAATTTTATCAAGGGTATATACTAAATATATTTCGCTCCCTCCGGCGAATCCCAAACATTATGAAAGAGGAAAAATGTAAACAGCGGGCGGAATGAGACAGCGGCCATTCAGGCCTTTTGAGGCGCACTCCTGACTTACTGGATTGAAAGATTTACGTGCATGAGGCTGGAATTTCAGGGAACTTTAATAAAATAGTAAATTTCAATTGAGCACATCAGTTTAAGATTTAAAATTTATCAACAAATACGTTTATTTGACAGGCATATTAAAAAAACTCCGACCTTCAATACATAATAATATTATGTAAACGCCATCTAGTGATTAGGGGAGGAACTAAAAAGTAAACTTATATCCGTAGCGCCATCTATTGTTTAACAAACTATAACCCCGATTTTCAAGCGTTAACCCCTAATAAGTTTTAAATGGCCGAACTGATTTTTATCAAACACACCGCAGAACTACCGCAGGGTAACTCGATTTGCTTTTACGTAAAAAAATGCATTGAAATTGGTATATCCATTCAAGCGCTACGATGCTACAGACAGACAGACATTAGCGCCAAACTTATAACCAAACCTGGGGTAGGTTTGTTAATAGGTTTGACGCAAAGAGAGCAGCTTAGAAAATCCCACCTGGAAGAGATCTCCTCTGGTCAATCTGAAAGGCTCTCAACATATTCCATGCTGATGTTGAGAGGACGTAGCTAATACGAGTAAGTGAGTATCGAATGGTCGCAAATGCAGTAGAAACTTGTTTAAAATGCTCATTGTCTTAATCGTATGTTGACAATTTTACAAATATCAATATTATATAGGGCATTATTTCCTAAATATATATTTCGCTAAGCCTCCGGCGAATCCCAAACTTTATGAAAGAGGAATAATGGAAACAGCGGGCGGAATGAGACAGCGGCCATTCAGGCCTTTTGGGGCGCTCCCGACTTGCTGGATTGAAAGATTTGCGTGCATGAGGCTAGAATTTCAGAGTATTTAAATAAAATAGTAAATTCCAAGTAAGCACATCAGCAGAAAGTATGAAAACAATCACCAATAACCAAACGACGCAACTCCATTGATCCTGTTTAGGCTTATTTTATTTGCCTCAATAAGTACTTTAGTCTCACAGTACGAGTAAAAGCTTGTACTAAGAATGTAATTTTTCAAAATAACTTATTGTTTCATCTTCATCAGGTCTTTCTGTCTCTACTGCAAGAGCATGACCCTCTCTGTACTACCAAAACCATACTTGGCCAGAGCAGCCAGAGGACTTAACCTACACTCTTCACGCTGGTCAGATGGATTGGAGAAGTCTCATGATGTTTATAAGCTTTATTTAGCTTGTAATTCCTTAGTCGCCTTTTGCGACATCTACGGGAAGACTTGGAGTGGTCCTATTCTACTCTGCCGGAAACTAGAATACATTATTATTTCATAAATGCTGTTAACTAATGTAGGGATAGATCAACGTTATAAAAATCTGAAAATGACGTTCCTTTAAAACCCTACCCTTCAGTTATAAAACGAAAATACCAGTATAAATTCCAAAGCAATTTCCTTCAAAGTAAGGGCTTAGCTATAAATAAACCACATTTATATCTCATACAGTCCACGGGAAGTTACTCTAAGCGACAGCGCTAAGCGCTACGAAATAACTGTATAATAACTTCGGGCAAGTGAATTTCAGTCTTATTACGAATCAAGGTTTAGTTCGAATCGAGAATAGAATCGAGTTTTAAAGTCGGTCTTAACTGAGTAACAAGGAAAATCATATTATGAAACAATTTTATGTCTTGTTCCGAGGACGATCCTCGATTCAAAACAAAACAAAAACATGTAGTAAAATCTATCATTTTACCTGGTAGCTATTAATAAATGATTATTGTATCCAGGAAATGTGTTGAAACTGCCATGAATATGATATAAAAGTATTTTTATTGTTTTACTAGTTTCCATACATACATATTTTCAAGCCTGTTTCCCATGGCAGGTAGGCAGAGACTATGGATTTCTACTTGCTACAATCCGTGCAAACATAGTTTCCATGACATTTATATAACGTTCCTTTGAAAACCTACCCTTCAGTTATAAAACGAAAATACCAGTATAAATTCCAAAGAAATTTCCTACAAAGTAAGGGCTTAGCTATAAATAAACCACATTTATATCTCATACAGTCCAGGCGAAGTTACTCCAAGCGACAGCGCTAAGCGCTACGAAATAACTATGTAAAGAACTTCGGGTAAGTGAATTAATAGGAGACTTTATTAGTTCCCTTTTCTGACACTTGGATCAGGAATAGTGTTTTATTTACTATCCGTGAATTCCTTATGTTTTTAACCATCTATCAACTGTCTGTCTGTCTGTTTCATCGTAGCGCTCGAACGGATCCACCAATTTTGATGCGTTCTTTTTTTACGTGAAAGCAACTTTACCTTGTAATTCTAGATGTTTATAAGCTTTATTTAGCTTGTAATCCCTAAGTCGTTTTCTACGAATCCACGGGAAGACTTGGAGTGGTAATATTCTACTCTGCCGGAAACCACATGGCATTATTATTTCATAAATCCTCTTAGCTAACGTAGGGATAGACTTACGTAATAAAAATCTGAAAGTAACGTTACTTTGAAACCTTACCCTTCAGTTATAAAACGAAAATGCCAGTATAAATTCCAAAGCAATTTCCTACAAAGTACGCTAAGCTATAAATAAACCACATTAATATCTCATATAGTCCAGGGAAGTTACTCTAAGCGACAGCGCTAAACACTACGAAATAACTATATAAAGAACTTCGGGTAAGTGAATTTCAGTCTTATTACGAATCAAGGTTTAGTTCGAATCGAGAATAGAATCGAGTTTTAAAGTCGATCTAAACTAAGTATCAAGAAAAATCATTTTATGAAACAAGGCTTATGTCTTGTTCCGAGGACGATCCTCGATCTAAAGATAAACCTGCTCGCACCCTAGTCTAAGCCCGGTACTAAGCTACGTCTAACCTCAAAATCGTGACACAAATCAAAACAAAACACAAAAATTATAGCTATTAATAAATGATTATTATACCCTGGAAATGTGTTAAAACTGCCATGAATATGATATAAAATTATTTTTATTGTTTTACTAGTTTTCATGACGTCTATATATAACGTTCCTTTGAAACCCTACCCTTCAGTTATAAAATGAAAATACCAGTATAAATTCCAAAGCAATTTCCTTCAAAGTAAGGGCTTAGCTATAAATAAACCACATTAATATCTCATATAGTCCAGGAGAAGTTACTCCAAGCGACAGCGCTAAGCGCTACGAAATAACTATGTAAAGAACTGTGGTTAGTGAATTTATGTCTCGTTTCGAGACTTTGTTTAGTTGCTAAGAAAGTCCACCTTTTCTGACACATAAAGTGACAATTATCAACAAACAAACAAGTGATACAAATATTCAAAGATAAATAAATGATTTTGACGGTAACTTTGACATAGATTAGGAATAGTGTTTTGTTTACTTTTTGTAAATTCTTTGTGTTCTTCTTATCGAGTCGAAATCTTTTTATCGTGTCTGTTAGTAACTAACACTGGTGTCAGAGTTTTTAAACCGCCTTAAAGACCTCTGACATGGTTTTAGGTAACGACCAATGTCAAAGACAGTGGCCGGGACCGACGGCTTAACGTGCCCTCGCGCGCGGATCATCTTACTTATCAGACAATCAGGTGATCAGCCTACAATGTCCTAACCAAACTAGGACAACAACACAAAGTCGTTGCGGCCGGGAATCGAACCCGCGACCTCCGTGTATGAGCCGAACGCTCTAACCACTACACCACGGAGGCAGTTCTTCTAATTCTTTGTGTTTTTAACCATTGACAAAATAGAGGATGTTATAAGTTTGACGGTAGTGCCTATATCCGTGTGTCTGTCTGTGCCATCGTAGCGCTTGAACAGATGGACCACTTTAGATACGTTTTTTGTACGTGAAAGCAACTTCCCTTGTGGTGGTTCTAGACCATGTTTTATGGAATTCGGTTCAGTTGTATTATGAGAAATAACGAACATTTACAAATTATAAAAAGAACATATATTTTTTTTTCCAATATGGCAACTCAGCATATGTTTGGTTTTGTATCAGCGTATCCCCAGCGCTGATTTTCCACCTTCTCACTGATCATAACGCTAAAAATGGCCTTTTGATTCTTGCGGCCCTAAGCTCAGTTTGCTTAAAGCCTAAAGATCCAAAAGCTCTGTCATTATATGCCCCATGTTTATATTTCATTTGTGTAAGTGGCCAACACTGGTGCTATTTTTCAGTCTGCCTAAAGGCATCTGACATAGCTTGACGACTGCCTTACAATGATAACAGCCGTGACTAACAGCTTTTTGCCGCAGCACGGAAAAGCTCAAGAATTTTTTATGCCGCTTATGGTCACCCATCCAAGTGCGGACCACGCCCGATGTCGCTTAACTTGCAAAAGCGCTAGTATAGCGTACGTAGCCGCCCCACTAAGTTCATTTAGTTAAATAGACGTGACAGTGTAAAGTTTATATATATTAACCTAGCTAAGAAAAATCTTAGACAACACTATAGTGATCTTAACACAATAAAGTGTACTGTGTAATCCCGAGCAAATTACTGAAGCGACAACGATAAGCTGAGGAAATAACTCCGTACAGAGTCTGAGAGTTAATAAATTTGTCGCGTGTTAGCTTAGCGGGCAGTGACATTGTAAGGTATTTCTAAGTAAAAGAAGACGTTGTTTGTAGTTAACCGACTTTCATAATAATAAAAAACCTTGAGAGGTGTCAAGGGACGGAACGAAGTTCCTTTCGATTAATTAGGAGAGAGAGACAGACAGAGAAACACGCGCACGCCGCACGGCTTACAACTATAGCAAAAAGTGTCGCTACAACTTTTGGCCTTAATTTCCGTTTTGTCTCCTTTCGCAACGCGCGATGAGGAACTACGTTCCAAAAACTTGAGAGGTGTCAAGGGACACCCGGATGGAACGAAGTTCCTTTCGATTAATTAGGAGAGAGTGACAGACAGAGAAACACACGCACGCCGCACGGCTTACAACTATAGCAAAAAGTGTCGCTACAACTTTTGGTCTTAATTTTTCCGTCTAGTCTCCTTTCGCAACGCGCGATAAGGAACTACGTTCAAAAAAAACTTATTAAAAACAAGCTTTTATGAAGTACCTACTTGTTGTTATAAAAAGAACTAAATAGTAAAAAATATTTTATTTCTCATAATAAATATACCAGTACCTGGGCGACCGAGCTTTGCTCGGTTACATCTCAAACATTAACTAATTTTTTTTAAACTTGTCTAAAAACAATGCAAAATAAAAAATAAAATATAAACTTAAACATAAAAAAAAAACAAAAGTAAGTCTACGAGTGGGATTCGAACCCGTAACACTCTTTCTAGCGGTCGCTATCCTTAACCACTGAGCTAAATCAAGGCGGTCGCGGCGCGACGAAATTACCGACCATATTCTGCGTGGAAAGAAAAACGCATGAAAACTCGAAAACACGCGTTTTCCCAAACATAAAACTAATCTAGATCGATTATTTACCCCCGAAAACCCCCATATACAAATTTTCAGCGAAATCGTTAGAGCCGTTTTTGAGATCACAGAAATTTATAAATAAATATATATATATACATACATACATACAAGAATTGCTCGTTTAAAGGTATAAGATTCGCGATTAAAAATTATTTTTGTATGTAGGTATGTTCAACGATTATTTGAAGACGCCTAAACCGATATAGAAAATCCTTTTTAGGGTTCCGTAGCCAAATGGCAAAAACGGAACCCTTATAGATTCGTCATGTCTGTCTGTCTGTCCGTCCGTATGTCACAGCCACTTTTTTCCGAAACTATAAGACCTATACTGTTGAAACTTGGTAAGTAGATGTATTGTGTGAACCGCATTAAGGTTTTGATACAAAAATAGAAAAAAAACAGTAAATTTTGGGGGTTCCCCATACTTAGAACTAAAACTCAAAAATTTATTTTTCATCAAACCCATACGTGTGGGGTATCTATGGATAGGTCTTCAAAAATGATATTGAGGTTTCTAATAGCATTTTTTTCTAAACCGACTACTTTGCGCGAGAGACACTTTCAAAGTGGAAAAAAGTGTGTCCCCCCCCCCCCCCCCCGTAACTTCTAAATTAAGAGAATGATAAAACTAAAAAAAATATATGATGTTCATTACCATGAAAACTACCAGCGAAAATTGGTTCGAACGAGATCTAGTAAGTAGTTTTTTTTTAATACGTCATCAACGGCAATTTACCTTTCATTCAATCAACTCAAATATAAAAAATTTTAAAAAACATACTACAAGACTTTTATATTATGTTATTTGCTACTACGGAACCCTTCATGGGCGAGTCCGACTCGCACTTGGCCGCTTATTTTTGTTTAAAAGAGTATACTTTCACGGTATCAAAATCGGTGGTGTAGTATAAAGGTGAAGTCGGTGTTTAGTTTTAAAAAAATATTAAAGTCTTCTTCTTCTTATCGTGTGTGTTAGTGACTAACACTAGTGTCAGAGTTTTTGAACCACCTTAAAGGCCTCTGACATGGTTTTAGGTAACGACCAATGTCAAAGACAGTGACCGGGACCGACGGCTTAACGTGCCCTCCGAAGCACGGATCAACTTACTTATCTACTAGGATAATCAAACTAGGACAACAACTCGAAGTCATTGTCCCCGCCGAGAATCGAACCCGCGACCTCCGGTTATAAGCCGAACGCTCTAACCACTACACCACGGAGGCAGTTTTATTTTTTAAAGCAAGCTGAGGATACTAATTAAATAACTGGCCAAGTGCGAGTCGGACCACGCGCAGTGTGGGATTCCATAGTTGCGAATGTGAAACTTGAAACTTTGTGTTCTCTCTACTACTACTAAAAATGTCTAAAAACTTTCAATTAAATTTGTATGAAATTTTCCTTTTCCGAGTACACTTTATAAGTTGGTCGCCTATAACTTTTTAATTTGTAAACTTTATTTAACTTGGATACTTTTCCTTTAAACTTCTTTATGTACAAAGTGGAAAGGACATACTCGTAATGAATCATTCAGTTCTTTTGTGGTTTGATTTATTACTATTTAGTACAATGACAATTATATAACATATACAATTATATAACATATACAATTATATAACATATACAATTATATAACAGTATAACAAAAAAATCGTCATTCCCATACAAATTGCGCGAGCGGCTGCACATTTTCATATGGAAAGGCCAATTTTTTTTTGTAATTTTTACCTTTATCCTACACTGATCTTGTATAGCCCGTGGTTCAATTTCCTTCGTGGTCCTTTACACGTTGTATACAATTACCGTGATTTTTTTACGTGTCCATATACAACCGTTTAGCAGATAGACGGAGAAAACTGACTCTAACAAAAATTTGCACTAAAAAACCAAATATTTCAGAAACAGATCCGTACATCGAAAAGTGGTGTTTACGAGTTAACCACATTTTTGAAGAACCTATTTAAGGATACCCAAAACGATAGACTAGTTAAAAGACAAATAATACCAACCATAATAATAATCTTTACAATAAGTATAACTATCCTTAAAAAAATACTATTTATTTTACATACATACATATAAATGACAGCTTTTTAGTTCTCATAGTCTCTGAGTAGAGCCATGGACGGACAGACAATAGAACTAAGGGTTACTTAGGTTGTTTTAGGAACCCTAAAAGTGAAAGTTTATATTCGAGACAGTTTTATTTAGAAATGTCCAACTATTAATAGACGACCTAGAAAGATGATTGACAGCCTCATTATTAGAAATTTCATTATTACAATAGTAAGAAAATTAATAAGAAATAATTTTTAATTATAATATTTTATTACGCATTTCGCCTTTAAGAATCAAGAGATATTACGTGAATAATGAATAAATTTTCCGTTAGGTTCCCAGTTTTTATTAGCAGATAAAGTCATTTTAGCTGCAACTGTCCACTGCTGGACATAGGCCACTCCCAAGGATTTCCAAAATGACCAATCTAGAGCGGCCTGCATCCAGCGCCTTCCAGCGACGTTGGTCAGGTCGTCAGACCACCTTGTGAGTGGGTATCCTACGCTTCGCTTGCAAGCTTGTGGTCGCCAATCGAAAACCTTAACTGCCTCCGTGGCGTAGTGTTAGAGCGTTCGGCTCATACCCGGAGGTCGCAGTTTCGATTCCCGGCGGAAGCAACGACTTTGTATTGTTGTCCTAGTTTGGTTAGGACATTGTAGGTTGATCACCTGACTGCCTGATAAGTAAGATGATCCGTGCTTCGAAGGGCACGGTAAGCCGTTGGTCCTGGTC
Source organism: Acrobasis consociella (assembly GCA_963555685.1). Lineage (NCBI taxonomy): Eukaryota > Metazoa > Arthropoda > Insecta > Lepidoptera > Pyralidae > Acrobasis > Acrobasis consociella. The sequence continues at coordinate 22,229,900 of OY743108.1, read as the reverse complement.
ACTGTCTTTGACATTGATCGTTACCTAAAACCATGTCACAGGCCTTTAAGGCGGTTTAATAACTCTGACACTAGTGTTAGTCACTAACACACACGATAAGAAGAAGAAGAAGAAGAATCGAAAACCTTTTTGCCCCATCGGCTAACGGTTCGTCGCGCTATATGTCCCGCCCATTGCCACTTCAACAAGCTAATTCTTTGTACTATGTCTGTGACTTATTTCTTTTACTTTCTAGTACCTGGGCGACCGAGCTTTGCTCGGTTACATCTCAAACATTAACTTTTTTTTTTTAAACTTGTCTAAAAACAATGCAAAATAAAAAAAAAGACGTGTGGCACTCGGGGACTGCCGCGGTAAAGCTATTGCATTACGGTGGTTCGATACAAGGAAGGACGGCAACGTCGCAAACGGACGACGGAGACGAAGCGGCAACGCGCGAGCGTGAGGTGTTTTCGTTACGGAATTTCTGGATTCGATCCCCGCGCTCAAGGCCCGCGATAGAAGCTATGCAATAGCTTAAAAAAAAAATAAACTTAAACATAAAAAAAACAAAAGTAAGTCACCGAGTGGGATTCGAACCCGTAACACTCTTTCTAGCGGTCGAGTCGATGAGCTAAATCAAGGCGGTCGCGGCGCGACGAAATTAGCGACCATATTCTGCGTGGAAAGAAAAACGCATGAAAACTCGAAAACACGCGTTTTCCCAAACATAAAACTAATCTAGATCGATTGTTTACCCCCGAAAACCCCCATATACAAATTTTCAGCGAAATCGTTAGAGCCGTTTTCGAGATCACAGAAATTTATAAATAAATATATATACATATATATATACAAGAATTGCGCGTTTAAAGGTATAAGATATACGATTAAAATTAAATTAAAATACTTAAATTAATTAAACCTAAATTAAAAATTAAAATAAAATAAAAGAAACTAAATATGAAAAATTTTCCTTAAATGCATCTGATCAAAGCAAAGTACCCAGGACACCTGGCAGCGTTGCCTCGCTGAATAGCAAGGCTAATTCTTTGGGCAAGAAAGCTGCCAGCTCTGAAGTCTTCTGTTGCCTCGACCACGTGACTTTAGCTCTACGAATTTCCTCATTTCTGATCGATCACGCATAAAAACACCGAGCAGATAAGTGTACTCAATTATAGCTTATCTTAGAAAATTCCTAAACGGGATAAGGTCAAGGCAAAAAATGGTTGCTCAGCAAAATAAACAAAGTTTAACGAAGTTGTTCAAGTATTTGGACAGTTTAATTATTGCAGAACTGTTTGTTGAGCTAAATGGGCGAGAGTAAATTAGGGTCGCGTATTCGGTGCCTAGTTCGTGTGCCACTTTATATTTATTACAAAGAAACGTAGTATTTAGGGCGTTCTTTGGAAATAATTAAAAGTCTAGAAATTGCTGACGAGTGAATTTTATTATTACGTTAAACAAAATCTTGTACTTGCTATGAGTTTTTAGCAAATATTTGTTATACTAAATATTTTATGTTTAGTATTGAAATGAGGGTCCTTTTCGGACGGTATGGATTTGGCGGATATAAAGTGTAAAATTTTGTCGTCACTTTTTCCGTTACGAACTTTTTGGGGGCTGTATTTTCTTTTGTTTATTTTTTTGTAAATTCGTTCCAGTCTGGACAGTTTCGTTTCAAAATGTCCAGTTGTTAACAACCTAGAAAGATGAGTGACAGCCTCGTTATTAGAAATTTCAATGTTACAATAATAAGGAAATTAAAAGAAATATTTTTTACTTCTAATATTGTATAACGTAATTCGCTTTTAAGAATCAAAAGATATTACGTGAATAGTAAATTAGTTTCAGTTCTTTATTCCCAGTTTTTATTAGCTGATAAAGTGTACTTACTTAATTATAGCTTTTCTTAGAAAATTCCTGAACGGGATAAGGTCAAGGCAAAAAATGGTTGCTCAGCAAAATAAACAAAGTTTAACGAAGTTGTTCAAGTATTTGGACAGTTTAATTATTGCAGGACTGTTTGTTGAGCTAAATGGGCGAGAGTAAATTAGGGTCGCGTATTCGGTGCCTAGTTCGTGTGCCACTTTATATTTATAACAAAGAAACGTAGTATTTAGGGCGTTCTTTGGAAATAATTAAATGTCTAGAAATTGCTGAGATGAATTTTATTATAACGTTAAACAAAAGCTTGTACTTGATATGAGTTTTTAGCAAAAATTTGTTATAGTAAATCATTTATGTTTCGTTTTGGAATGAAGTTCCTTTTGTAGAGTACGGTTTTGGCAGAGAATTTTACACTTTACTCGCCCATTCTCTTGATCGTTTTTTCGATTTGCACTGGAAGTAAGGCAGCTGCTACATTAAATATTTTTCTTGAGTGAATGTTTGCTTTATCAAAAACTTTAAAGAAAACAAAACTCTCTTTCAAGATAATGCCAACAATCTGTTAACAAAAACACACTGTGACAAAGCCATAAAAAGGTTCGATAAGTAAAACAAATAGACAAACATTAATCCAGAGCCCTAAACAAAATACTGCTGTCTCCTTGACGGTGACTGTGTGACAGCGGTGCACTGACCGACTCGTACATCTTAGGAAAGTATGGATGGAATAATATAAACCCAGGGACAGATTTTGTGCCAAGTAACAAATTATTATCATACACTAATGAAGAAAGAAATATAGTATAGTATATACAATATATATAAAAAAAACCCTGTCTGACCCGTTAAGGTAATGTTGGGTAGCTTGTGTAGGTTTTTTTTATGAGTCTCTCCCATCCCTGAAATCGCAAAAAAAAATTGCGGCTTCATACAAAATTAAATACCTACCGTTCCAAAATGTATGAATTTCTGGGATGGGAGAAACTGTTGGACAGGGTTTTGACTGGGCATAAATGATACTTTGCTTCTATGAAGTGCCATACCTGCGTTACCTACTGTAGTAATGTAGACCAAGCCTTAATTCTACATGAATTATGTTAGAATGTGAATACATTCGTGAGATGATCACAAATGATTACTTCAAATGCGTATTTTGGGACTCGTAATATATACAAATTACCTTTGGATTCTCGTAAATCTCAATTATTTAAAACTCTTCTTGACCTCATAAATATTTAATGCATCTGAGAATAATGCTTAGAATTTATGAATATGAATTTTAACAATTTAAGTTGAAAAGAGTTTTTATTCTGAATTTAAGAAATAGTTAATAAATAGTAACGAAGTAATCTAAATAGTGGGAGTTTTTGGCGGGAAGTCAAAGGGTCCAGTTGGAGTTTGCTTTAAATTGTTTTGCAAATTGATTCTAGTGGACTTTATAATATGAAATTGGTGTACTTTGGTATTATAAATGCTCATTCTCATGGACAATATGTGAAATGTTTAAAGTGGACAGTCATAGTGCGGTTGTAGTGATATTTATTTGCGGACTGCGGTGGGCGTCTTACTCTTTGGGCGCCGTCCGCCACTAAATCGGCTATGAAAACCAGTGGACTCGTATAGATTTGTCGCCAGAAGCTCCCGTGAAGCAATCAAAGGACCTATACCAACCTTTGATTGTATAGTTAAGGGTTTAGGATTAGGAATAAAGAAGAGATATTACTAGACACTGGCAAAATAAGTTTCAACGAAGTTTGACCGCCATAATCAAGAAAAGAAAAAAAAATCTAAATAGTGTAAATTAGTTGTTTTAATTATTATTTGTACACATAATTATTTTTGTTTTAAAAAGGTGAAGGTAATCAATTCGTCGCAAACTTTCACCGATTATTCTAAGACGCCTAGACCGATTTGAAAAAGTACACTTTGATCCAATAGAAGGTCCAAAATCGGTTGTGTAGTTGGGGTGAAATCGGTGTTTAGTTTTGACAAATCCTAACCAATATTATTATAAATGCGAAAGTGAGTTTGTTTATTTGTTTGTTACCTCTTCACGCTTCAACTACTGAACCGATTTGGATGAAATTTGGTATGGATATAGTTTGAGACTCGGAGAAGGACATAGGGTACTATTTATCCCGAAATTCCCACGAGGAGCGAAGCCCGCGGGTACATCTAGTTATTATATAAACTTGGCTCTTTAACTGTAGTAGGTAATTTAAGGTCAAAACATGTACCTACATAAAAAATGGACGCGTCCTTGTTTCGTTTTAAGCGTGGTCACGTTGTACGTAGCTAGCCATAAACGGCGCAGTCGGTAGGCATCTGTTGCCGGCGGCGGTAATCCCGGCTGTCGGTGTGGCGTACATCCATCACGACGCATTAACGCGTCAGGACGGTAGGGATCCTATTACAGCGGGTAACTTTAAACTCATTTTATTTGTATGGGCTGGTATTTTTTTATTACTTGCTGGTAATTTCATTGAAAGATGCCGAATTGCTATCATGCCATAAGAAGTAGTAATGGTTTGATCCTGCTGTATTCCTTAAAACGGCGCAGTCGGTAGGCATCTAGTGACGGCGGCAGTGATTCGATATACAATAAGGCCGCCTTTGGCGCATTTCCTAGTATTTAAGATAAATATAACCTGTACATTTTATTTATTTTGTGCAATAAAGGGTATTTAAATTTCATTGTTGCTAGCTAGACACTTCAAATTATTTAAGTGCCCTCCTTTATGGGAGGGTACTTAATTTGTTTTTTTAGAACTGACGTAATTTTTATATATAATGACGGAACCCTCCGTACGCGAATCTGACTCGCACTTGGCCAATTTTTTTTATTTAACTGCGCTGGTCATTTCATTCTCAATTAACGAATCATTTACACTTCTATCAAGTGTCATCAAAATTTGTTGACGTCCTCCGTGCTTCTGAAGGCACATAAAGACGTTAATGCCGGCTGTCATCATTGTATTTCTGATGGCGTTCGACAACTTGTAAAAAATATAACATAAGTGTTAGTCACTAACACATATAAATAAACAAAAAGTAGACAACTGAATCAGTAATAAACTTAGTTCTTTGGCAAAAAGATGAAAAATCTAATTCTAATAGTGGGACCACGTCCGCCTAAAAACGATTTTTTTGTATTTTTTTACATCAATACTCATTCCGCCGTACCTCGGGGCGTCGCTTAAGTTTTTCCGACGTTTCAGACGCCTGATACCATGTAAAAAGTATCGTAAAAAACGGCCAAGGGCGAGTTGGGCTTGCTTACTGAGGTTTTTGCTGAAATTTTATTAAAATCTGCTGTGCAAATGTGTTAAGTTTTTTGGTAAAGAAAGTCATACCCCTATATTCATAAAAGTTAGTAAACGTTTGCTTTTAGCTAGTTAAAATATGTTGTGTCTCGATTTTACTATGTGAAATATTGAAAAGAGGGAAAGGGACAAAAGATGTTTTGACTAATGGGAGTGCCTCCGTTACCGACGCTGTTTGTCGAATTGGCTGCCGGCGCTGGTATAGCACGATCTTTGTCTGTGTTACTTTTGCCCTTAGCTCGAGTCGCTCGCTCGTGTTTTGGTCTCAGGAAACCTAACGAACCTAACCTACACTTCACGGCAAATTTCGAGTGCTGGCTCCGGCAGCCGGTGTTTCAAATCTCGGCTGCCGGCAGTATAACCGCCGTTCCCAATAGTGATATTTTTAGGAGACGGCGCCGGCAGCGGAGGCTCTCTCTTAACTAAAACAGGTTAAGCAATATCGGATTATCAATAATACTTTCAAAGATTATTTGTAAAATAATTTAAAGATCTTTCTACAGACTACTTTATACGTTTTTTTACAATGCAATAACGTATAAATAAAAAAAAAACAAAATCAAATACAGAATCAAAATTTATTGCAAAATACATTTGCATAAAGTGCAAAATTTTATTTCACCAAACATAAAGATAACCACTATTGCGTCACATCGGGGTAAGTAGTGCAGGAGTGACCTCTATAAAAATTAAACCTACGTGTTACTTATCCCTATTTTCATAAGTATTACTAACAAAACGAGTCATTTAGTTACTTGATATTTAACTAATTCATTCAAAAACATAGCAACCACAGAAATGTATCAAAAAAGCAACACTGAAAGTATTCCTTTCTTAACATTTTAATACGCAACCCTAAAACGCAACTAGGAGATCACCTTTGACCTTCAGCTCCCTTATTAACTATAATCTTGATGTAAGCAGTGGGTGGGGTAGGGCCCGCAGGTAATTTCCGATGTATCAAACTGATGTTTGATCAAAATTGTTGATACAGAGTAAAGTTTATTGGTAAAGAGTTTCTTACATTTAAAGATCTTAGATTCAAATTAATTGTATTGCTGTAGCACACACATTGAAAATTGTGCAGGTAGGTAGAAGTTTATTTATTTTTTGTGTCTGATTTGTGTAGTTTTTTTGTATGTGTGTTATAGCAGCAAATAAATGAGTTTATCTATCTATCTATCTATCTATTAGAATGAACGAATCAATTTCATTTTTAACAGACTTTTAAAATAGAGGAGGTTATTTTTATCGACTTCCAAATCAATTTGTCGCGATATTTTTTTATGAACGATTTGAAGAATTCTTTTTTAGACCCGGGACAATTTGAAAAAGGCCATTTACCAACTTGCCTGACCGGGGATCGAACCCGGAAGCTCTGGGTGGCGGACTAGCACGGTGACCACTACGCCAAGGAGGTCGTCAAAAGAGACCCATGGGGCCCTGAAGCCAAAATATTTATAAAAGACTTGTCTGCACGTCTGGTCGAGGCAACAGGAGACTTCAGAGCTGGCAGCTTTCTTGCCCAAAGAATTAGCCTTGCTATTCAGCGAGGCAACGCTGCCAGTGTCCTGGGTACGTTGCCTCGATCAGATGCATTTGAGATGATTTTTCATATTTAGTTTCTTTTATTTTGTTTTAAGTTTTTAATTTAGATTTAATTAATTTAAGTATTTTAATTTCATTTGTTCGTTACTATAGTTCAATTTAATTGTATATATTTAATTTTATAGAGAGAGAACATTTGTTCTTCCTCATAGCACCACAAATCATCATTTCAGCCGCATAATGTCCACTGCTGGACATAAACCTCTCCCAAGGATTTCTAAAATGACCGATTTATGGCGGCTTGCATCTACCGCCTTCCAGCGACCTTGGTCAGGTCGTCAGACTACCTTGTGGGTGGGTGTCGTAGGCACCACAAATAACCAAATATACTCGGTTATATAAAAAATGTCTCTAGTGTCTAATACTATCCAAAATGCTAATTATCATAGCATTTACGATTTGAAAAAATATTTTAAGGGCGCCACGACTGCCTTAAAATAAATTAATTTATCTACACGCATGTAATAAAAATATACAGCACTCGTTTGCAGGAACGCCAAAACAGCAAGATTATCAAAAACAAAAACAAACACGAAGACAGTCGCGTCCCAAACAAATATTTAGCACAGAAAGGCTTCACGTTTAATCACGTTACGTTCGTGCGAGTTTACGTGATTCACGTAATTGGACTTTTTATCAATTGGTATGCAACGCGCGTGACGTGGATTGGGACTCGTTTGCAAGATTTAGAACTTTTTACTCTTATTTATTTTGTAAGCTTTTAATCAAGGTATACACTCTACTTAAACATAGGCAATATACACGCTGACTTTTCATTGGTTATGGAAAAAAAATGTCGTATAGTAAATAAATTCCTCTATCCATATACGTAATCCAAATTTCTGTATGTCATAAGATAAAAAAGTTGCGTAAATGATTTTCGATCGAGACCACGTAGTTATACGCTGCGTAATGTCGATGACCCTGGCCGGCCGGCAGGCGGTGTATGGCGGCGCGGGCGGCTACTACTAATTGATCTCACAATTTTGCTTCCGAGTATTAGTCAACATTTTTTGTTTTTGAAATTTTTATTTTGACTAGTTACTTAGGTCTAATTACCAATGTACAAAGTGGAAGGGACATACCCGTAATAAATCGAACCACGGGCCAAACTAGGTCAGTATAGTATTATGAAATTAAAATAAAAGTAAAATCTTAAAAATAATTTTCGCATTTCCATACAAAACTTTCGGCATTTCCATTCCAAAACCTCTCCGACCCGTCTGGCCAGCGTGGGGCCAAGTTCTCTGGCTGCTCTGGCCAAGTATGGCTCTGGTAGTACAGAGAGGGTCGTGCTCCAGCAGTGGAGACAAAGAGACCTGATGATGATACAAAAGTGAGTAGGCCCGGGCATTTGTATGGTAATTTCAAAATATTGTTTTGTTTTTTGAATGTTATTTTATTATTAACTAGAGGCAGCGCGCGGCTTCGCCCGCGTTAACCCTTCGAATGTCGGCATAGCAGACACAATAGTAAAACAATACATCAGACGCCCGCTCCGGGCGTCCGACAGTTAAAGGGTTAACCACGCGAGTGAAGTCGCGGACGTGATGCAATATAGCCTATAGCCTTCCTCGATAAACGACCTATCTAATACCGAAAGAATTTTTCAAATCGGACCAGTGGTTTCTGAGATTAGCGCGTTCAAACTAACAAACAAACTCTTCAGCTTTATATATACGAGTAAGTAAGTATGGATATAATATAGTGATCTAGTATAGCCTGTAATTCGATTTATTATATGACCCTTACACGTTGTAAAACAATATCATGCCTTTATTCCTTCCTTACCAGGTACGCAAAAACGAAGTTCCTTTTTGAACGGTACGGAATTAAATACAAAGCTAACACTTTTCAAACTCAGCTGTAATGCTGCAAATCTACTTGGCACGATCTGAACAATCTTTAGTTGTAAGACCATTCTTAAGTATCATCCATGATTAGTTATTTCTTAAAATGCACTCGTAGAAAATATAAAAACCAAGCCGTGTAGGAAATGGAACAATATTTATCGGCAAGATAATGGGAATTTCTTGTAAGTGTACTAAAACAAAGAAAACCTGCGCCCGGGGCAGCGTGGGAGAACAGAGAAACTTAGGCGGACGCCTTACTGACGGCGGAGCGGGTTTATAATAAACTAACTGCCCGTAAGCTTTGCTCCCAGTGGGAATTTCGGGATAAAAACTATCCTATATTCTTCCCTGGGTATCAAACTATATCCATACCAAATTTCATCTAAATAGGTTTGGTGGTTGAAGCGTGAAGTGGTAACAAAGAAACAAATACACAAACTCACTTTCGCATTTATAATATTAGTAGGATAGTAAGATTATTCGAAAAAAAAATCATTTTACAAGCTCTTAAGGCCTTGTGGTTTCCGACAGAGTAGAATAGGACCACTCCCAGTACTTCCGTGGATGTCGTAGAAGGCGACTTAGGAAATACAAGCTTAACAGCTTATAAACATCAATGAGACCTCTCCAACCCGTCTGGCCAGCGTGGACAGTGTAGGCCAAATCCTCTGGCTGCTCTGGCAGTACAGAGAGGGTCGTGCTCCTGCAGTGGAGACTAAAAAGACCTGATGATGATAGAAGCTTTTATTTTGAGGCCAAAGTACTAACTAAGACAAATAAAGTAAACCCAAACTTGACGGAGTTGCGTCGTTTTATTACTGAGTTCCATCGACCACCCTCCGTCTCCGTGATCAGACTCTAGGCATCATCTTAAGTGCTCGTCAAGACAAATCAAACGAGTCCTACTCAAGGTGGTTATGTTGTTTATAACTGAGTTCCGACGAATACTCCCGGCTTCATCATCAGAACAGCTCATTGACATAATATTGTATTGTCATGCGGCTTACACAAGTATACAAAATTTTGCTAAATCTGACTGTAAGATTTGACCTGAATAAACATTTATGCACACATACAAAAACATTGCAAGTTAAATAAAAGCTTGTAAAATCAAGAAATTACGAGAAATTTGTTGATCAAACGAGCGAAGCCTCGCAGTTTCGAGATCGGCCAAAAATCCTTTTGTCCGACTTTCCGGCTGTTCTCACCTACAGGTAACATTACCGACACTCGTAAAATTTTGTGAGAAAGTTCGAAAATTATATACTTAGAACTTTTATTTCGATTCAGTATTTCGAAACTTTTCAAAATGGCGGAAATATGGAAGTTTTACAAAATCATATTTCAGCTATTTCAAATAAAATAATGACATAATTATTTTCTTACCCTTATTAAGACGCAAAAGCTTTTTTGTCGGAAATCATTTTTGGACGGATAAATTTCAATGGATCGGGATAACTCGCGAGGTGTACAACTCATAGAGCTACTTTTTCAGCTCTCCGTGCTTCGGAAGGCATGTAAAAGCCGTTGGTCCTAGCTGTCATCATTCTATGACAGATTTCAAGCTATATGCAGCTATGCAGCTTGAAATATATATCATTAATGTTGGCCACTCTCACGCGGGAAACACAAACAACAAACTTGTTTAGTTAAGATTGTCGTCTCAACCTACTATTCTCATCATTTAAGTCGCAGACGGCGACTACGGTTGAATTTTTTTTTTATATTTGCTCTTTAAAATATTTTGTATTTTATTTTGTTTTTTGGTACAATAAAGTTATTACAAACAAACAAAAACTTGCCTGAACAATTTTCGAAACTGTTGTCACTTTGCCTACATTAGTCAAAGTATTAAAATACAAATAAAAATAACCGGCCAAGTGCGTGTCGGGTCACACGGATGATATCCTCTTTTAGGCGTAAAAACTTTGGCAAACACCACAAACTGCATGCAAAATATCTATACGAGGTTTTCCATAGTTTGTAGTCCGCCTAAGTTAAAACTCAGCCTTATATTTTTCCACGTACAAATGTGTTTACACTACAAAGTTCTAAGCGTTGATTTTAACCGGCAGTAAAAAAACAGAGTTACTTTAACTCCTTACATTTCTAATGTAATGTGTACGTAATACATGCACTGTTTTGTTTGTTTTTCGTGTGTAAGTGGCCAACACTGGTGGCAAATTTTTCAGGTTACCTAAAGGCATCTGACATCGGCTTATGCGTATCTTCCGAAGCACGGAGGAGCTCGATGATTTTTATGCCACTTGTGGTCACCCATCCAAGTTCGGATTACGCCCGATGTCTCTTTACTTGCGATAGTACACTGTACCACCGAATTCCTAAATAATGCACATATGTATTAACACAGGTAAACAGCGTATGTAATTTTGTAATATAGGTACTCGAAAATGTCATAATTTGGTACATTTTGTACAAACTGAATCTACAACTTGATATTATTTTAAAATTTTGACATTCTAAATATTAAATTTACATTATGATATTACATAACTAACAATGTATTCTCTGTCCACATTAACTTTAAGTATTAATTTAATGTCGTCCTTGGAAAAAATGCTGTTTGTTACCGCTTCTTCTGCACTAGCGCTTTGGAAGCGATAGTAAACTTAGCTGTAAGTAACCATTTGACGTCAACGATTGTGCAACAAAATAATGACGATTATTATGAGATATTAAAAATATCCTATGATAATAAAGATATATTTCAATTGAATTGAATTGTACTTTAACTTTAAATAAAATTAACACTTATTTAGATAAATTACCTACTTACCTTCAAAATGTTACCAATATTTGACCTAATTTGTAAAGATCGGTATTTGAACTAAGTAGGGATTTTTTCGTTAGACACTTGTACGTACTGTCACGTCTTTTGTTCTAAATTGACAGAGAATTTAAGGTCGTTGTTTGAGAAACCCCATTTGACTCGGTTCTCGTGGCATCTCCCAACACTAGCCCGGAGTCTGTTTAAGGATTTCCATACTGCCCAGGGGAGATCACCACCAGGTGGGAGTATCTCACCGGGTGGGAGATTTGCTGGTAACGGGGGTATTTATCTTTCCACCATGCCAATCTTGTGTTTGGGGCTTTACTCGGTGGGATGCTTGGCTGCTTCAGGAAACTTTTCCGACTTTTCAGACGGCGGGGTGGTGGGGCCTGGCCGTACAGTAGGTGCTTTTTGTGGTTCATCTGTTTGAATTCCTTCACCGCGCAAGCCACATTACGGCGGAGCTATTCCAGACAGTGTGTACAGATGGTGCAACTGAGTGGACTTTAAAGCACCTGTTATTATGCGGCAGGAGGCATTTAGGGCTACGTCTATTTTCTTGGCGGGTGCTGAGCGATCCTATACTGGACACGCAGGTCGGCAAACATCGCGCGACGTCTCGCACAGGTCGGCGAACATGGCAACGGTCGCCGACCGTCTCCAACAGCAGTCGCGGGTACTGTCTCGCGTCTGTCAAAGCCCTTATCTTGAAAGAAGATCTTCCAGTTATAAATTCCCCAAAACCTCCCCGAAATTCAATTTTGGCTCCCAAAGAAAGCGAACAATTTCGATTAGTGAAATATTAGGCAGTTTATTTCTCCGGTGAGTTTTGCCGCCGGCCCTCCAATTTGGTCGGTTAATATTTTAACCGAAGGGCTTGGGAGCGAAGTTTGAGCGCAAATTACTAAGAATTATAGTCACAGACAAGTTAATTGGATGGACAATCTGTTAGCGTGTAATGACGGTGAATTTTACAGCTGTAGTACATTATCTTAAGCTCTAACGGGGTAATCAGAGCCCATTGCTGCGCCGTAAGACCCAAAAGCCACGTTTGGTGGGCGTTAAGATGAAAATACATACATACATATTTTCGCGCCTGTTTCTCGAATTTGAATCATGTCAATAGGAATGTTGTCTATGTATAAAATATATCATTTTATTTAGACCTTTAACTAGATTATCCAAAAATAGACGAAAAGTAGTCTTATTTCACGAAAATACAGCGCTTTGAAGTCTTGGAATAGGGGTGCTTCACGTCACCTTTGGCTAAAAGTTTTAGCTAATTCTGACGTCACGTGAAATTTGAATGCACTGTATCTTCGTCATTATCATCATCATCATTTGTTAATCCGAGAAAAGGAAACAATACGTATTTACAAGTATGTACCTCACCGTATGACTTTTAATAATCTATGTAATCAGTCAAGAAAAAATTGTTAAGTCTACATCTAAGCAGTATGTATGCAAATCGCAAAAAGCCTGCTCCATACAAAATTAAATCCAACCGTTTCAAGATGTATGAAGCTGCAGATTTTTTTGCGATTTCAGTGATGGGAGAAACCGATAAATAGAACCTATACAAGCTACCCATTAACGGATCAGACAGGGTTTTTTTTACATACTGTAGGTACCTTTCCTCTAGCTCTGACTAATAGCTCTTTTCTTCTTTTCTTTTCACTGGCTACTATTTATTTACTTTCCTTAATGTTCGTATTCACCTATTCTATAGTTTATGCATTTTACGAGTATATTACTTTATTGTTCGTTTATATGTTATAGTATGTACTCCTATTATTTAAATTGTACACTTGTATCCTTTTACACTGTAATACTCTAACTGCGCCAACTCCCCCACATCTTTTATAGTCTTCTTTACCCAAAGGTTGGCTGGAAGAAATCACTTTAGTGATAAGTCCGCCTTTGTACCTACTATATTTAAAATGTACTTTTGATTATTGTAATACTTAGTTGGTGCAATAAAGAAATTTTATCTTATCTTATCTTAGGTATGTATAGGTAGGTAGTCGGCGCGGCTAGCAATCCTTTACTATTGTCGACACGAGAGTAAGCTGTAAAAAAATCATTCATAATGATGAGACCTGTCCTTAAAACCTTTTCAACTAATATCTGACCCCTAAACATCAACCCTCCATGGAAAAAATTAAGTTCCACAAAATATATTAATACCAAAATGATCCACTCGACACTAGCGCCATTTCAATTATCTTTCAATGTTATTTCAGTCGCATCTAACGCGCTTCTATTATCAATATTAATGACGTCATAAACAGCAGCCAACAAATGGCCCGATAACAGAATTCGGTGCGGGCGACGCGGAAACGCACGGGTTATCAATGCACGTAGTCCAAGCAACGTACACTTATAAATAAATAAATTTAGAATGAATATTTAAAAAGAAGTCAAAATACTTTATTTATACGTGAGGAGACATCAGTTGTAACAGATTCTCCGTGAGAGGTTTCTTTGACATATCTATGCAAAAAACGTCAATTTTCAGTTTCAAAAAATGCGCCCGTTTGGAAACGCTCGCACAAACCATTAGTATAGGTAGCGGCACAAAACTCTAGCGCTGACTCTTATTGCGCAGAAGTCAGGAATTAGTACTGTACCCATGCGCAGTGTCCACTCTACATTTCACTGAGCGCTAAATTTACGTGCCGCTACTTGTAATGTGACCAGTGATTTCAAAAATACATCCCTTATTAAAAAAACTGTTCATCAACATTCCTTGGGAAAATAAAGTTTCACGATATTTCGTGAAACTTATACCAAAATGATCCGCACGACACTAGCGCCATTTCAATTATCTTTCAATGTTATTTCAGTCGCATCTAACGCGCTTCTATTATCAATATTAATGACGTCATAAACAGCAGCCAACAAATGGCCCGATAACAGAATTCGGTGCGGGCGACGCGGAAACGCACGGGTTATCAATGCACGTAGTCCAAGCAACGTACACTTATAAATAAATAAATTTAGAATGAATATTTAAAAAGAAGTCAAAATACTTTATTTATACGTGAGGAGACATCAGTTGTAACAGATTCTCCGTGAGAGGTTTCTTTGACATATCTATGCAAAAAACGTCAAAATTTTCAGTTTCAAAAAATGCGCCCGTTTGGAAACGCTCGCACAAACCATATGTACAGGTAGCGGCACAAAACTAGCGCTGAACCTTACTGCGCAGAAGTCAAGAATTAGTACTGTACCCATGCGCAGTGTCCACTCTACATTTCACTGCGCGCTAAATTTAAGTGCCGCTACTTGTAATGTGACCAGTGATTTCAAAAATACATCCCTTATTCAAAAAAACTGTTCATCAATCTTCCTTGGGAAAATTAAGTTTCACGATATTTCGTGAAACTTATACCAAAATGATCCGCACGACACTAGCGCCATTTCAATTATCTTTCAATGTTATTTCAGTCGCATCTAACGCGCTTCTATTATCAATATTAATGACGTCATAAACAGCAGCCAACAAATGGCCCGATAACAGAATTCGGTGCGGGCGACGCGGAAACGCACTGGTTATCAATGCACGTAGTCCAAGCAACGTACACTTATAAATAAATAAATTTAGAATGAATATTTAAAAAGAAGTCAAAATACTTTATTTATACGTGAGGAGACATCAGTTGTAACAGATTCTCCGTGAGAGGTTTCTTTGACATCTATGCAAAAACGTCAAAATTTTCAGTTTCAAAAAATGCGCCCGTTTGGAAACGCTCGCACAAACCATTCGTACAGAAAGCGGCACAAAAATCTAGCGCTGACCCTTAGTGCGCAGAAGTCAAAAATTAGTACTGTACCCATGCGCAGTGTCCACTCTACATTTCACTGCGCGCTAAATTTACGTGCCGCTACTTGTAATGTGACCAGTGATTTCAAGAATACATCCCTTATTCAAAAAAACTGTTCATCAACCTTGATTGGGAAAATAAAGTTTCACGATATTTCGTGAAACTTATACCAAAATGATCCGCACGTCACTAGCGCCATTTCAATTATCTTTCAATGTTATTTCAGTCGCACCTAGCGCTTCTATTATCAATATTAATGACGTCATAAACAGCAGCCAACAAATGGCCAGATAACAGAATTCGGTGCGGGCGACGCGGAAACGCACGGGTTATCAATGCACGTAGTCCAAGCAACGTACAGTTTTATAAGTAAATAAATAAATTTGAAAAATAAAGTCAAAATGATTTATCAGTGAGGAGACAAGGGGGCTATTGAGTGAGGAGATAAATCGGCGGTATCCATGATTTCTTTGTTTTCTCTCAAACATAACATGGATTTACACTCATATTAAGGACCCTCATTTAATAAGGAACCTAATACCTATAGTATGCAGGGTTAGCATTAATTGAACATAATAACATACTCACATAAAGAATATTTTGTACGGTAACAACACTGCAATTAATGCAGTAATTAAAAAGTATCAAAAAGTAAGAAAAATTACCAAAGTATCAAAACACTTTAAGTCGTACGCGCGTACTGATACCAACGAGCTGCAAGGTCAGAGACCTCCGAAGGATACAGCTGAGTGGCGCGACCAGCCGACATGCAAAAGTAGACTTTATTTAACGTGAATAAGGTTTAAAGTTGAGTGGGGACGGGTCGTGTCACACGAACTCTTGAGAATAGTAGGTACGTTTGAAGTAGGAACTAATGTTAGGGTATACTACGACGCGACAAAATTGATACTATTATGATTTATTTATTTTTCATGACTTTAATGACGATTCGTTTTTTTATTTATAATTGCAGTAAAGGTATCTATTAAAGAGTCTAACGCAGGTTTAGAGGTTTTCTTTAATATGAAAATGACGAAAAGTTTTATTACTCTTAAATTACTTTTTATCATGGTTATAGTAGATACTTAGAATATTGCCAACGAATTCAATTCCACCCTGTATAATTAAATAATATTTATTATTGTTAGTAAATAATCACACTATCACGTCTCTCATACTACAATCCCTAAAAGGATATACAGAGATAGAAGGACAAGTCTTTGTTCAGCACCTAAACATATTATAACAATAAGTTTAATTCATAAACGAATGCTTTTCTGAGCATGTTTGCCAAAAGCCGCCGTTTTTCGCAAAATTTGTAAAGAAAAGCTTCACGTTCTAACTTTAAACTGTAAACTGTTCATAAAATAGTTTGAAAGGTTGTCTAGAGCCGCATAAGACAAGATTTTAAATTATGTCTCCGTTTTATAAAGTAAAAGGGTTATCTAGACCCGCGACAAAATTTTAAATGATATCTTAGTTTCCTTTCACATGGGGGCAGCACTGGACCTCAAATAAATTATGTATAAAATAAAATAAAATAAAACTTTTGTATACTGTCTCTTGGAGCACCGTTATCACCGCACGCAGCTCTAATAAAGCACAGCAATAGATTATGCTAAACCGGCTAACTGGCTCGTTAGCCGGTTCTAACCGGTTATAGCCAGTTCCGGGAAACTACACAGCACTAACAACTGTTGGCTTTCATTAGTTCATACCGCCTTCTGAGTAAAAACTTTATCAAATCAGTGTAGTGATTAACACAACAGCATCCTAAAAACAGTGGCAGATAGACTGGATTCGCCAATAATGAGACACCTTGTGCAGGGGACCATGCCGGTGGCCCTATATGGTCAACTTTAAGGGCAATGCCGTCCGGCCCTCTGCACATAGGACTCATTCATTCTATGTGCACAATAATCTGTATAGCTATAAGTACTAACATTAGTTTTAAATAAACTAACTAACTAAAATAAACTAACAAATTGGATCTTAGATATCTGAAATAAAGAATTGAATTAAATTAAATTGAATTAACAAGAAATCCTTCTTTTTAACCAACTATTAAAAAGGAGGAGGTTAATTGGTTGCGATCTTTTTTCACCGCTTATTCGAAGACGCTTTAACAGATTTGGAAGATTATGTTTTGTTTGAAAGGGAATACTTACTAATTATTTTTATGTAACCTTTAGTATTTCGTATTTCTTCCATGCTGGTCTGGGAGAAAAGAAAAAACTTAGAATGTACCAGCTGCTTTTCTTCCCGGGCAGATCGTATAAGCCGATCGAGGGAATGGGCGAGATTTGGATCATGGTAATAGGCAATCACTATTTTGATTCCTTTTCCATCTTAACGCCCCCATCACGCTAAGCGTGGCCTTTGGTTCTTGCGGCCCCGGTCTCTGTCTGCCCCGACAGGGATATAGACGTGAAAACGTATATGTATCTGTATTTTTAATGTATGTTCACCGATATAGCGTGAGACTCGGGGAGGGACATAAGGTACTCTTTATCCCGAAATTCCCACGGGGAGCGAAGCCCGCGGGTGCAGCTAGTATACATTATAATTTTAACTTAAATAACATAATTTTAAGCTTTCTTTGAGGCTAGCTCAATCAGAGTAATTTGTCCGTAAAAATTGCCTGGGCGACTGCACACTTTAGTATGGTATGGGCATTTTTTTTTTTACTGTTATTTTAATGGTAATATACTATAGTGATCTAGTATAGCCCGTGGTTCGATTTATTACGGGCATGTCCCTTCCACATCATCATCATCATCATCATCAGGTCTTTTTAGTCTCCACTGCAGGAGCACGACTCTCTGTACTACCAGAGCCAGTGTATATACTTGGCCAGAGCAGCAAAAGGACTTGGCCTACACTCTCCTCGCTGGCTAGACGGGTTGGAGATGTCTCATTGATGTGTATAAGCTTTGTTTAGCATGTATTTCCTATGTCGCCTTTTACAAAATCCACGGGAAGACTTGGAGTGGTCCTATTCTACTCTGCCAGAAACCACACGGCTTCCCTTACACGTTGTTCATTAAATGATTACTCTTATAATATTATGTATAATAAAGAGTTAACAAACAAACGTTTTACTCTTAACATAGTCAATCTTTGAAAACAAGATGGCTACCTAACGCCCAAGAGCTAATTGGTGTAAATTGTCGACGCCGGACGCTGTGTGATTAACCCCTTGGCGTCGGTATTACCTAAGAAATTTCTCTTGCTATTACTCGTCCGTATACTAAGCTAATGGACCTGAAATTATGGCGCCATCGGGTGTCTTCAACCCGCTTTATGGGCGAAGCCATCTTAAATTTAGTAACAATTATTTTTTGCAATATGGCGAGGTCTCCACTAACTTATTTTACGTTTATACAACGTGGAAGGGACATATACTAGATCACTATAGCATAATACAATTAAAATAACAGTCAAGAAATCAAAAAAAAACCATACAAATTTCCCGGGCGGCTACACACTTAAAATGATTTTTTTTGTTCTCTTACTGTTATTATAGTATTTACTATAGTGATCTAGTATAGCCCGTGGTTCGATTTATTATGTGTATACTGTATGTCCCTAAAACGTTGTATATTAATTGTTTTCTCCTGTGAATAAAGATATTATAAACAAACAAACGTTTCACTCATAACAAAGTTAATCTTGGAAAACAAGATGGCTACCTAACGCCCAAGAGCTAATTGGTGTAAATTGTCGACGCCGGACGCTGTGTGATTAACCCCTAGACGTCGGTATTATCTGAGAAATTTCTCTTGCTATTACTCGTCCGTATTCTAAGCTAGTGGACCTGAAATTATGGCGCCATCGGGTG
This sequence comes from Acrobasis consociella, assembly GCA_963555685.1. Taxonomy (NCBI): domain Eukaryota; kingdom Metazoa; phylum Arthropoda; class Insecta; order Lepidoptera; family Pyralidae; genus Acrobasis; species Acrobasis consociella. The sequence goes on along the minus strand of OY743108.1, from coordinate 22,210,788 downwards.
GCCTCAACCCACTTTATGGGCCATCTCAAATTTAGGAACGATTATTTTTCGCCATATGGCGAGGTCTCCACTAACTTATTTTACGTTTATCCAACGTGGAAAGGACATATACTAGATCACTATAGCATAATACAATTAAAATAAAAGTCAAGAAACCAAAAAAAATCCCATACAAATTTCCTGGGCGGCTACACACTTAAAAATGATTTTTTTTTGTTCTCTTACTGTTATTATAGTATTTACTATAGTGATCTAGTATAGCCCGTGGTTCGATTTATTACGTGTATGTCCCTGAAGCGTTATATATGAATTGTGTGCTTTTATGAGTAAAGAGTTTACAAATAAATAAACGTTACACTCATAACAAAGTTAATCTTGGAAAACAAGATGGCTACCAAAGCCCAACAGCTAATTGGTGTAAATTGTCGACGCCGGACGCTGTGTGATTAACCCCTAGACGTCGGTATTATCTGAGAAATTTCTCTTGCTATTACTCGTCCGTATTCTAAGCTAGTGGACCTGAAATAATGGTGCCATCGGGTTACTTCAACCCGCTTTATGGGTGAAGCCATCTTAAATTTAGTAACGATTATTTTTACGCAATATGGCGGGCTATTTGAGTCAGTTGAGACAAAAAGACCTGATGATGAAGAATTTTTCGATTAAATTAAGAGCTGTAGACCTCGTAAGTTACCCCCAATTCGTTAAAGTTTATCGTATAAAAAGTAAAACAAAAAAGTTACGTTTCAATAAAGATTTCATGAATGATGAAGTTTTTAAAAGATCTGAACATTAACATTTTTAAATTTATTAACCTTATTATTCCGCCATTTTGAAAAATTTCGAGTTACTGAATTTAAAAAAATTTACATGTTTTTATGCAATATGTTAAAAAAAACCTTGTTCGATCCGTGAAGGTAATATTGGGTAGCTTGTGTAAGTTTTATTTATCGAATTCTCCTGAAACCGCAAGAACAAACTGAGGCTCCATACAAAATGAAATACCTGCCGTTCCAAAATGTACGAAGCTGCAGATTTTTTTTTTGTGATTTCCGGGATGGATGAAACCGATAAATAGAACCTACACAAGCTACTGACCATTACCTTAACAAATCGGACAAGGCTTTTTTAACATATTGTATAGGCGAGAACAGACTTTTTGACAAACGAAATCATTTTTGGCTAATCTCGAAACTGAGACGCTTCGCTCGCTCGGTCAAACATGGTTCAGGGACCCCTTGACTACTTAAATACTTACAAAATAACCTGCGAGCTACGTGATACAATCGACCACTAGAAGACTGCCGATCCAGCAGAATGGCAGGAGCTGCTTAGCATTCCGAGCACCTCCGCGATTCCGCGCACGAAATAAATCTCGCCTTGTTTATCTCTGCAACTAACCTATTGTTTTTCCGTACAACGAACACAAAAAGTTAGTGTAAAGAAGGATAGTACATAAGTAGTATGTGTTAATACACTGCGAAGGCAGGGTTATGTTTTTCGAGTGTATATTTTATATATTTTACACTCTGAAGCCTGAAAGGGTCAATGGATTTATAAAAACTTGAAAGATATCGTTAGATATGGCAAATAAAACAAAATGGCGGATGTTTTAGCTCTAATTTTGTGTTTGAAATTTATTATAAGTACTACATATTAAGTAAATAATTTTATATAAGGAATACAAAAATATATTCATCATGTATGTTTTATCATAATTAGAAATGAGAAACACTAAAAATGACATAACCTCGTACATTTGATGAGCGCTGTTTAAGTTTTAAAAAAACTTGAGAGGTGTCAAGGGACACCCGGATGGAACGAAGTTCGAGAGAGAGAGAGACAGACAGAGAAACACACGCACGCCGCACGTCATACAACTATAGCAAAAAGTGTCGTTACAACTTTTGGTCTTAATTTTTTCCGTCTAGCCTCCTTTCGCAACGCGCGATAAGGAACTTCGTTCCAAAAAGTTTACACGCAGTCAGATTTTCTGTTTTTGTTGCTCGACGACGGGGTATTAGCAAGTTAGAAACTTACTGAAAGGTGGTCCAGAACTGGTGAGAGAAGAAGAGAGAAATTACACATCCATGCACAGCACACGGCAATGCGTGTGTTCGCCCGCCAACAAACTCAACAAGGTAAGAACGGAACAGGGACGCTTATTGCGCGGGACCCTAAGAGTTTCGTTTCTGTTTGTAATACTTATAATTATTCTATGACGTGGATTAACCTCTAACGGGCCGCGGTTTTCGACCTTAATAGCGCATTTACACTCGCGTGCGAGTCGCGAGACGAGCCGCGAGCCGAGCCGCGAGCCGAGCCACGAGGCGAGAGTTTGAATGGACGCTCGCGGCTCGCCTCGCGGCTCGTCTCGCCACTCGTGGCGCTCGTATCCGAAGCGGTTTTTCGGGCACGAGTCAAAGGACCTCGCGACGAACGCGAGCGGGGTGTTTACATTCGTGCTTCGACGTTGGGCCGCGTAGTTTATATCGAAATGGATTGGTCTCAAGAGGAGACATTAAGATTCATTGAGTCTTTTCAAAAGGAACCTATTATTTGGTATCCTGAACACAAGCAACATAAAAATAATCAAAAAGTGAATGATGCCTGGACACGGTTGTTACAAGAAATGTGCAGAACAACTACTAGCTCAAAAAAAAAATCGGCGCCGTTTTACTTCAGATAGCACATAACTGAGATGGTCGGCTTTGACGAACAGAGGACTACGCTCAGCAGTCGGCGGAAGAAAGTTAGGATAATGATGATCATTATGATGATGGTGTGTGTCCGAATTTGTCCATAATACCTGTTCTATGGCCGTAATCAATTTTAAAATTATCACTGTAAGCAAATGTTTTGAATTTCACATCACAGAAAGAATTCCCATTACTTCCAGGAGGTTTAAATTCTGTATTTTCTTTATTTCTCCCCGTGGAATATTCCAAATGAATGTATCACGTCTTCGCGGCAGCCGTAATGAATTTTTAATATAATCCCGTGGGAACAACCGCCTGTTTTGCTGAGTATAGTTTGGCAGATTACATTATTTTCCTCTTCCCAAAATGGGTTGGAAGGAATAACAATTTTGTTGTAATGCTACACACATTTCGCGTCATGCATAAAATGTCTGGGTATTATTATAACTGACTGTTACTTGCGCATAATAAAATGGGAGTGTATGTATAGAATAAGTAATTTAAGAGGTGATGGCTTGTGAAATGTGCTTTTCCCCTAGACAATAGACGGCTTAAGTCTGAGGATTCGTTTGTGTCTTATTTCAGATATGGCAATCCGAATAAAATATATTAAATATGTTTTTTAAATATGTACTGACAATTTACACTGATTAAGCTAGCCTCAAAGTAAGCTCGAGGCATTTTGGGAATACTAACTCAACGATACTATATTTTATAACAAATACATGTATAGATAAACATCCAAGACCCAGGACAATTTGAAAGGCCATTTTCCGACTTGCCCTGACCGGAGATCGAACCCGGAACCTCTGTGTGGCGAACTAGCATAGTTACCACTACGGCACTGAGATCGTAAGGAATCAATCATAACAATTTCATAATGTTACGCACGCCCAAATACAAGATTTCCAACATTATCTTACAATTTCCGTGGTAACACAAGGTAATTGTTTCCCTAGACAATAGACGGCTAAGTCTGAGCGCTCACTTATGTCTTATATCAGATATTGCAAGCTTAATCAATAAAACAATTTTACATACCTAACTTCAAATATAAGATTTCCAAAATTATCTTACAATTTCCATGGTAACACAAGGTAATTGTTTCCCTAGACAATAGACGGCTAAGTCTAAGCGCTCACTTGTGTCTTGTATCAGATATTGCTCGAGCTGGATCAATAAAACAATTCCACATCGGCAATATTGCGCACCTGAGCTCAGATTACTTGCATCTAGGCAGCGAACCAACAATGTGCTAGACTAGATATTACATACTCGTACTTTGCCTTTGATCTATTAGGATTCCGTACCCAAAGTGTAAAAACTGGATCCTATTACCACTGTCCATCGGTCTGTTTGTCTTTACTTCCCTCGATGACAATTTTCCATAATAAGGCCCAAATTTGCCTTTTCTAGGAGCCTTATTTTCTGATTGTTTGTCTGTCTGTCTGTCACCATCCTCTACTCCCCATATACACTGAGCGATTCTTCTGAAATATCTTGGTAAATAGATTTAGGCCAAAGGTACTTTACAGAAGCGGAGTATCATTTATATCTAATAATAAATAAATAAATATATAGGGACTCATTACACAGATTGAGCTAGCCCCAAAGTAAGTTCGAGACTTGTGTCATGGGATACTAACTCAGCGATACTAGGTATATTTTATAACAAATGCATATATAGATATCCAAGACCCAGGACAATTATAAAAAGATCATTTTCCAACTTGCCCTGACCGGGGATCGAACCCGGGACCTCTGGGTGGTGGTCTAGCATGGGGACCACTACGCCACGGAGGTCGTCAAATACTGCACACATATCTACTACTACAAACGAAACAATACATTCGTGTACACCGCAATGTGTGTGTATTCGCCTCGCCAATACACTCGACAAAGCGAGAATGGAGGAGAGGTGCAAGGACGGGGAACTTATATTAACTTATATTCATTCTGAGCCTATACTAAGAGCTAGATCCTAAACATCTTGATCACCTGACCACTAACCATTTACCGTTTGGCTTCTTTCCTAATATGTCTAGGTTACTAAAAGTCGTGTACAACAACTCGTACAAACAAAGTTCTGTGCAGAGATTTGTTGATCTTTGGAACTTGTGCCGCGAAATAAAACAGGACTAACTTTTAAAGTCCACCGGTACTCGTGCGCAAACACAGAGACTTTGTTGCGTTACAACTTTTAACTTAATCATGTCTTTAGGTACTCCATTCTTTCCAATTTTTTGCTTTTATATGGAAACTTACCACTGAATTAATATACCTATCGAATCTAATCCCCTCCATTCCTGAGTGTCCCCTTCAGATCGGTTGAGGTTTGTTGGTACGCAAAAAGTAGTTATAGATTTGCCACCGAGCGACCGGGCGGACCGGGTAAGAGAAAATAATACAAGTATTAATGATACCTACTATGTATATTTTTTGTCAGTGCCATGTTTTGTCCTTATCCCAGACCGAGCATTTGTTTATGGTAGGGTATAGGCACATATTAACTATATGAAATTTGAAGTGTGCCTATAACTCGACCATGAACAAATTCTCGGTCTATGATAAGGACAAAACATGGCACACTTTTCTTTTTGAAGTGAAAACTTCTTTAGCGGCGCTGTGCACTTTTTTTGGAATGGGTAAAAAATGTTAAACTCGCGTCAGGACACGTAACCTGATCAAAAATTCGTAAGACGGCGCAGGGCGCTTGCGCGAATGTTCGTGTGTGTTTATGTTACAGCGTGCTACGCGCATCCATGGATGGTGACAGCTGATGGCTCGACCGTCTGTTTAGTGGCCATACTGCTGTGTATTTGAAAATGATTTTGTTGAAAATGAATTAGGTCATGCTTGTGACATTTGTGACAGACTGTGGTTCAGAAAAGATTTGAAATATTTTATACTGATAATTAAAGCAATTCGTGCAAAATTATTCCCTAACCATTCCAAAATATCAAAAATGCACAACGTTAATATTCAAGTTTTCACTTCTGCCGGCACTCCCAGAGTGCAACCCGTCGTTTTTTTTTTCTAGGTCATTATATGTATCAGGTCCTTATAATCACAGACAAGTGACAAAATAAAACAGTTGGGTAAAAAACTGGTACAATTTTAGAGCGAAATTAGTCAATCTGCGTTAGCTTTAAGTTTCACTCACACAGACGTGTGTGTGCAAAAGTTGTAGCGAAGGTTGTTTGACCATTTAGCTCAAAACGTATCAAGCTTCATAAATTTTCACCTTAATTGGCCTGCATTCATTTTGGTATTGCAGAAAAATCAAAAACATTGAATGTACCTACCAGCTATTTTTGCAGCATTAAGCGATTAGCAATGTATCATTATTTTGATTATCTTTTTCTACGTTCACTTTCATCATCACGCTTAACGTTGCTTTAGAGCCTTACTAGTCTGGACTCTGTCACAGAATAAATATAAGTATCACATACAGAACGGAATTTCCTAAGGTCCCACGCAATATGCGTCCCCGTTCCCCGTCTCCGCACCTAACTGCCTCCGTGGTGTAGTGGTTAGAGCGTTCGGCTCATACCCGGAGGTCGCGGGTTCTATTCCCGGCGGGGGCAACAACTTTGTGTTGTTGTCCTAGTTTGGTTAGGACATTGTAGGCTGATCGCCTAATTGTCTGATAAGTAAGATGATCCGTGCTTCGGAAGGCACGTTAAGCCGTCGGTCCCGGTCACTGTCATTGACATTGGTCGTTACCTGAAACCACGTCAGAGACCTTTAAGGCGGTTTAAAAACTCTGACACTAGTGTTAGTCACTAACACACACGATAAGAAGAAGAAGTCTCCGCACCTCTCCCCGTGCTCACCTTGTCGAGTGTGTTGAGCGATCACACACACATTGACTTGTGCACGGATGTATAGTTTCATTTGTAGTAGTAGGTAGGCATCAATGATTCTCCGCTTCTGTTAGCTCTGTTCCAGTGTTTAACCCATTAGCGACAAAGACATAATAATGTATATACATACGTACATACATAATATCACGCCTGTTTCCCGCAGGGGTAGGCAGAGACTATGGACCTCCACTTGCTACGATCCTGACAAACCTCTTTTGCTTCATCTAAACTCATCAATCTCTTTATACATGCCCTTCGGTTACGGGTACTTTTTACCTCTCCTTTTTTTAGAACGTCTGCAATTTGGTCGCATAATGTTCGCCGAGGCCGACCCTTTCCTACTGTTCCTTTTACATGTATATGTAGGTACCTATAATTCACGCAAATCTAGTTGGCAATCCAGCTAAAACTCTGGAGTGTAATCTTCCAGAAAGTTAAAAAGAAAACTCGTTTGAGCCGAAGGACGTCTTGTAAATGGCCGGCGGATTCATTCCGTCCTTTTTAATTACACCCCAGTTATCATTTTACGACCATCTGGGCTGCTTTCCAATTGTCTAATAGGGTTCTGTTCCTAAGTGGTGGAGAGAACCCTTAAAAGATTATTTGAAAAGTACAAAATCTTATTTACCCTTTCATGCACGTCTGGTATAAAAAATAACCGGCCAACTGCGAATTGGATTCGGACACTAAGGGTTCCGTACTATTATCTATAAAAAATAGCGTTTATTGTATGGGAGCCCCTCTCATTTATTTATTTTATTTGGTTTTTAGTATTTGTTGTTATAGCGGCAATACATAATTTGTGAAAATTTCAACTGTCTAGCTATCGCGGTTCTTGAGATACAGCCTGGCGACAGACAGACGGACAGACGGACAGACAACGAAGTCTTAGTAATAGGGTACCGTGTTTACCCTTTGGGTACGTACGTACCCTAAAAACTTTCGCATACAATAGCTGCTTTTTTCTCGTGCATTCTATAAAAGAAATCAATAGCACATTCAAAAACATTTTTAAAATAAGTCGATCTAAAGTCACACAGAGTTTGCTATCGAATAAGCTGAAGACAAACCCATCTGGCTGCAAATGCTATATGCAGACAAGTTTTTGGTATCTAAGTTAGCCAAAGTTTAGGACTAGCCAAACTGTATGTCACAACTTGGGATATTACTTCGATAATTTTGGACTGTACTGACATAAAGGCGTATTTGTTTATCAAAAGATGGAGGCTTGATTCGTGACAGATTTTACGCTATTTTTTCTTCTTCTTCCTTGCCATTTACCTATTTGGGGTCAGCTCTGTATGCCAACCACTCCATAACCCTCTATCCTTTGCTATCTCTGTATTGACCTTCTGTTCCCCCATATCCGACCTCACGCATTCTTCCCACGTCTTTCTAGCCCTTTCTCTTCCTCTATGCTCGTCTACTTTCAAGTCAACTATTTTCTTCTCATTTTAGTTGCATCACTGATGGAAATGCCTGTTTCATAATACAAGTACACACACACACACTTTCAAGTCTTTACTCCTAATAAGTATATATTTTGTATGTCGTCCAATATTCTCCAAACTACACATAAGCGCCTTAGTCTTGGACCAACTGTATTTTGAATGGGCTACGAAACCGAAAGGAATAACCAACCTTACATAACACAAATTATTTTTTTCTAACGCAGCAAAGAAATTAAGACACTATTTGTATGTTAGTCTGTCACTAATTCTTATTTTGCGAAAACTAGGTGTTTAAATATAAAAGAAATAAAAACAGGAACAGATAAATAAAACTGAACTGACCTGTAAAATAATTAATACTTTTATTAAATTATAAATTAATTGTAATAATTAATTTCATTTCAATGATATGTATGTTAATTTATTTATTAATTTTAAAATAAGACTGGTGTAAGAATATGTCCAGTATTAGACTACTTTTTACAATAAACACTGTTACATATAGACGTCAGCCCGTCAAAGATGGGTTCTAAAATAGTTCAGAGTACCCATCTACCTATACAATGTATTATGTTTACTTTTACAGGATTTTATGTTTTGTTTTTGAGGAGCTCGGTGGCAAAGCGGGAGTGCGCATTACTAGCGTTTTTGCAAGTAAAGCGACTCCGGGCGTGGTCCGCATTTGGATGGGTGACCACAAGTGGCATTTGACTGCCTCCGTGGTGTAGTGGTTAGAGCGTTCGACTTATACCCGGAGGTCGCGGGTTCGATTCCCGGCGGGGGCAACGACTTTGTGTTGTTGTCCTAGTTTGGTCAGGACATTGCAGGCTGATCACCTGATTGTCTGATAAGTAAGATGATCCGTGCTTCGGAGGGCACGTTAAGGGTCCTCTCCGCGCTAACGACCTTAAAAACACAAAAAAATTAATTTCTTTTTCTGTAAGTGAGATTATTAGAAACCCTCCTACAACTTTTTAGCTAGTATCCTGAAGTTTCATTAGAACCTCGAAAATCATTGAAATAAAATACCCTGAATTTTCCTTTGCAAAAAATACTAAAAACGGCCATTTTTGACTTTTTTTGTAAAGGTTTCTAAACCGGATAGTATTTCAATGACTTTCGAGGTTCTAATGAAACTTCAGGATACTAGCTAAAAAGTTGTAGGAGGGTTTCTAATAATCTCACTTACAGAAAGAGAAATTAATTTTTTTGTGTTTTCAAGGTCGTTAGCGCAGGGAGGAGCCTTAAGCCGTCGGTCCCGGTCACTGTCTTTGACATTGGTCGTTACCTAAAACCATATCAGAGGCCTTTAAGGCGGTTTAAAAACTCCGACACTAGTGTTAGTCACTAACACACACGATAAGAAGAAGAAGTGGCATACAAATTTTTTGAGCTTTTCCGTGCTTCGGAAGGCACATATAAGCCGTTGGTCCTGGCTGTCATCATGGTATGGCAGTCGTCAAGCTATGTCAAATGCCTTTAGGCAGCCTGAAAAATCTGACACCAGTGTTGGCCACTTGCACAAACGAAAAACAAACAAACAAACTTTTACAAATGTTTTATTTCTAAATTTTCTAGTGTACATGCACCAATATCTTTTTTGTCCTAACCTTAATTATTTTAACCAAATCCAGCAAGTTTCGTGGCCACACTATTTGTAAGCAGACTATACAGGCAGAGCTTTCAGAACTTCTAATACTTATTTACTTAAAATCAATATTTATTTATCAGAATTAGTTTCTGGACAAATAGGGACCTATTTGTTTTATAATGAATTGCTCTATCGATATTGTCTATTAAATACGTGCGTCTAATAATTGTTTTAGCCAAACCAAACTGAAGTCTTTATACTATGTGATTTGAATTATTTTGTGTGATTCCGCCACCAGTTAGTTCATGCAAACTATTGCCGGCCGGCGCCCACCCACTATACTGTTAGTCCCAGCAAACCTGCCACCAGCAGCCCGTGTGCACCCGCCACCAACATTCGATGCACGCTTCCTCCCATGCTGCTGCATCGGACATCTTTGACTTCCGCAAAGTAACACCTGAATCTATTAACTATTAAGTCTTTATCTTCTATATCAGTCTTTCCCAAAGTGGGCGATAACGCCCCCTTGTGGGCGCTGCAGGTCTCAAGGGGGGCGGTAAGAGACCCAGAAAGAAAATGTTTTTTTTTTTTGCTAGGAGCTTTATTTAGCTAGGAGGCCTCTTAAACAACGACTGCAAGAGCTCTCGACTCTCAACAACAACTTGTGAACATCAACTAATATCAAACTCGGTTCTATATTTCTCTCCGCGTAGTTCATATATCTGTCCTATTTTATTGAAGTTGCGGGTTATAGTAAAAGTTTCGTTTAGAATTCTCCGTTAATATACATATATAGGTCACAATAATTAATTAATTTAATTTGAAGTTATAGTGGTTTTTAAATAGGTGAAAAAATGGGGGCGCTAAAAAAATATTTATTCTCAAAGTGGGCAGTAGACAAAATAAGTTTGGGAACCACTGTTCTATATAATAAAAAAGAATTGATGTTCGTTAGTCTCGCTAAAACTCGGGAACGGCTGGGCCGATTTAGCTAATTTTAGTTTTGAAATACTTGTGGAAGTTCAGGGAAGGTTTAAACGATGAGAAAATATAGGAAAAAATATTGCAAAAAAAAAAAAAAAGGAAGGAGGGGAAAGGGGAACGGGGACCGTGGAACGGTGGAAGGGGAATGGTAGTAGAAGCGAGAGCGGGAGCTTGAACGGGAGCAGCAGCGGGAACAGGAGCGATAGCGGGTACGGGAACAGAAACGGAACATGAACGCGAGTGGGAGCAGAAACGGGAACGGGCGGAACAAAGTTCGCCGGGTCAGCTAGTATACTATAACGGTCACCCGGTGATCGAATAACGTGTTAACTGCAATTTATGACAAAAAATGATCAATCTAAAAAAACTAGATACGCGTGATTCAAAATGTTAAATGATATCACCGTTTCCTTTCAAATAATTTATTTCAAACAAGCTGAAGCCCGCGACTTCTTTCGCGTTGACTATATGACTCCGGAAAATGCTCATCAGGATAAACAACTTTTGCTAAAGCGTCATTTTTATAAAATCGAACCCTTATAATATACCCTTATAAGGGATATATTGCCTAGGATTATTAGCTATATAACAAAAACGTCCAGTATTTCCGGAGATCAGCGCGTACAAACAGACAGATATTTTTGAAATTCTTACTCTATTACTTTGTCTTTATCGCCTCAAATATTTTTTTGGAAAAATATTCAATGTACAGAAACATGTTTTTTTACGGTTTTTTATATATGTAAATAATATGTTTATGTATAGATAGATGGTTACAGCACTGGACCTTGAAAAATTAAATCCCCATTAGTTAGATTTTCTCTAACACACGACAAAATCATAAAGCTAGTACATACACTAGAATCTGCGAGTATTTTCGGCATAACCATAACTCAGTTACTTAGCCGGAGTACACTCGGAACCCAATTACCCTGTATCCACATCGTGTGCACTAACTACACCGATGCAGTTTAGTTACCGAGTTAGCCCGTACGGCGATGCATCTCATGTTGAACTACATCTAGTGCATATTTACAATATTAATCGAAAATGTAAAGTCGATTGGGATTCATCATCGGAGCGTAATCCTAGTTAACCACCGGCAGGCGGTCTTGGTTGAAGTGTGGTTTCCGGCAGAGTAGAATAGGGCCACTCCAAGACCTCCCGTGGATGTCGTAGAAGGCGACTTAGGGAATACAAGCTAAACAAAGCATATAAACATCAATGAGACCTCTCCAACCCGTCTGGCCAGCGTGGAGAGTGTAGGCCAAGACCTCTGGTAGCTCTGGCCAAGTTTGGCTCGGGTAGCACAGAGAGGGTCGTGCTCCTGCAGTCTGCCGTCCAATGGCTAAAAAGTCGCTAAGCCTCAAGGGGTCAATTTTGACTTTTTGATACCATCTTACTCAGAAAAAAAATCTGTATCGATCTGTCTAAGAACCATTTTTCTATCTTTTGTAATTTTGAAAATAGCCAACCCAAATTCATCATTAATCGCAGAAGAAAACAGTAATGTACAAAGCTATAAAGACGTTAACCAGCAATACTTTAACAAAAACTCACTTTAATACCTTAACGTGGTTATTTTTTCAAAATTATTCCTATATGTACTTTTCAATAATAACGTTATCCTTTCTTACTACATTAAAGAACCGCAAAGAGTCTTTAGTTACTTTTTAGTTAGGTTTTAGTGTTAGAATATTACGTAAGTATACTAAGCTATAAAAACGCTTTCCAAAAATAAAATAAGATCAATTCCAAAAATAAAATAAGTTAAAATCACTTAACGACTTTTTAGCGTATGACCTTTAAAACATAAATAAAATTATTACTTTTTCTGAAACGTTAACCGCCCAAAGCGATGGACGTAAGCAAAACAAAAATTAAAAATAAAATACTAGAATAACGCTAAGCAACAATACCATGCTAAAACTCCACTAATCATTCTGGCACCCCGACCCCGCGCGACCTGTAGTTTTAGTGTCGCCTGCGCTATCGAATGTGAATTTTTCCAGTCCAAAAAGCACTTTAGGGTCAGGCTCACTAAAAGATTCAGCTCCGCTATATTATCTGCAGAAACTATAGCGTTCGTGTTATCTGCAAAAACTACTAAGTTAACTGAGTCATTTGTAGTATTTGATATGTGATTAATCAGATCATTCATGAATGTGATAAAAACAAAGGGCCCAGTATAGAACCTTGCGGTACTCCTACTTTAACATTTTTTGTTGTTGATCGATACTGTCTTTCACACATTTCAGAGTCAAGAGCCTTTGTTTTCACGAACAAGCGTCTATTTTTCAGATAAGACCGTAGAAGTTTTAATGCGCTACCCGTGACTCCATAAAACGAGAATTTTTCCAGTAATAGATCCTGGTCGACCATGTCAAACGCGGAACTTAAATCTAAGTACATACCTGCAAATTTTTTTTGGGTTTAATTTCGACAACACGTCCCCAACGAGAGTTCTAATCGCATCCGTAGTTCCAATATTCCTCAAATAACCAAATTGTCTTTTATTTAGTACATTATTTAATTTTAAGTGTTTGAGCAATCTTGAATTTATTATCTTTTCAAATATCTTTGAAGTAGTTACTAGTAAGGATATTTGCCTAAACATCTTAGGATCTCGTTTAGATCCTTTTTTATGGACCGGTACAATTTTGGCAATCTTAAATTGATCTGGAAAAATACCTTGTTCCATACATTTATTAAAAAATATACTTAACGGCTCTGATAGAATATCAATATTGTCTTTGATTATTGTGATGGGCACATCATCGTAACCACACGAAGATTTACCAGCCATTTTAAGAACTATCTTCTTTATTTCCTCTGGGGTTGTTGGTTCTAGTGACGACAATTCATTTGTTACACAATTAGAACTATTTTTTAAATAATCAATGGCCAGTTTAGGGTTGCTAGATGTTGCACTTGTACTTAAGTCAAATTGATTAGCAAATATGTCAGCAATTTTTTTCGGGCAGTCTATTATATTATTGTCATGATTCAAAATAGAGTTATGGCGTTCCTTACTAGTCTTATTTCTATGCTTGTTAATTATTTTCCAGACGTCTTTGCTTAAGGGTCCTCCGACCCTAGACCAAAATACAACTTTCCATACAAACGTAGTCTACGTTTTATTTCAAAACGACATGTCCGATTTGGCCAAAATTTTGTAATTTCAAAGATATTGCAATTATCTAGGTTTATAACTAGTTTCCGACATTAAAAATATGAACTTGAAATAGAATATAGTGTTTTATATCATTTTTGACCATTAATTAGTATGGGAAACTTCTAAATCGTTATATTTTCTTTCCAGTTCATAATTTTAGTATAGGAAACCAGTTATAACCCTAGATAATTGCAATTTCTTTACAATTACCAATTTTTACCGGAATCTGACATGTGGTTTCAAAATTAAACGTAGACTACGTTTGTATGGAGAAGTCTAGGGTAAGGGGACTCTTAAGTTATTAGAGCGTTGTATTTCTGATTGTACTGCAATTTTCTTCGCATTCCTTATGACCCTCCTGTACAGTGTTATATTTTTTTTTGTAAGCTATTATAGAAGAGTGGCAACTTTAATTGTGATCTCATTTTACTTAGTATAAATGGTACGCTGTTTACTAACAACAGGCCTGTTTAAATTTATTGAGAAGCTTGCCTCCAAATGCATATTTTAATGCAATTTGTAATGTTCCTAATTTTTTATTCTTACAATTTGTGAAACATTGTGAGTTAAATATTACGTTTTAAAAATAGGTTTTAAGTCTATTTTTTTAAATTTGTTTTGTTTCAATTGTGACTTATGAGAAAGAACTATGGCGAGGTGGGTCACCTATCTCTTTTTTTTTAAATAAACCTTTAAAACATATTATTTTGTTTCAATTTGGTAGATAACGTTCCTATTTTTCTTTTATTGCATAAACTTTTTCAACCTTAAGTCACAGCTAAAACATCGCTTGTGCTCAAGGTTTTGCAAAACTAGCCTTGAAGGTCGTTAAAAAGCTTTTGGGTGGATATAGTCATGTATTGATTCTAATTAAGAGCTCTCAATAAATAACTAAAACGTCGTTAAGTAAGTAGCTTAACGATGTTTTAGTAATCTATTGTGGACTAGTTTTTAGAATCTAAAAATGCAAATAATATTTATGGTTGAATCATATGCTATAAGGTCGCTAAGGTATACTTAGTGATCTTTTAGTTATGTATTCATATAAAAAAAAAAAATAACAAAGCTCAACTAAACTGCCTTATTCAATTATTTTCAGCAAAAAAGTAGATCAAATTTATTAAAATTTATCGGTATCTAATAGCATTTTTGATTGCCTATCTTTTAGTATTTAAAAAAATGTTGTACGACATTTGGTTTTGAAATGGCGACAATTCTAAATATTTCGCGCGTTTTTTGCTCGTATCTCAAAACTTGATTTTGTTGCTTAGCGTGATTTTAGTAATCGGACGGCAGCAGTGGAGATAAAAATACCTGATGATGATGATGATGATGATACGGTCTTGGAAATGCTTTTGTGCAAAACTTTTACAGCCGGCTACCGCCAGACGTCTGCCCTCCTTGGAAAAGCAGTAGCAGCACGCAAAGTTTGCGCTTAGCCCCATAAGGTTAGACTACATCTGTCAGTACAGATCAGCACTTTTCTATGCTGCTATACTTTTCTGTCGCTCAGAACCGTCATTTGCTAGAGCGAGAGAGAGCGACTGAACGCACCTTAGAATAGCAGTAGCAACACGCGAGGTTTGCGCTTAGTCCCTTAGGGTTGGACTACATATGTCAGTACAAATTAGATAAGATATGATAAAATTTCTTTATTGCACCAATTTAGTACGAAACTAATCAAAAGTACATTTGGAATAATAGTAGGTACAAAAGCGAGCTTATCACTGAAGTGATTTCTTCAAGCCAACCTTTGGGCTAAAGATCAGCACTTTTCTATGCAGCTATCCTTTACTGTCACTCAGAACTGTCATTTGCTAGAGCGAGAGAGAGCGACGGAACGCTTCAGCACCGGCAGTGCTGTACAGGCCGATGTAGCAAAATAAATAAATATATAGGTACAAATTATGCTGATTAGGCTAGCTCCAAAGTAAGTAAAAGGAGACTTGTGTAATGGGAACTCAACGATACTATATTTTATAACAAATTCATATATAGACAAACATCCAGGACCCAGGACTATTCGAAAATGGTGATTTTCCAACTTGACATGACCGGGGATCGAACCCGGAACCTATGGGTGACGGACTAGAATGGTGACCACTACGCTACGGAAGTCGACAACTTCAGTCTTTTCTTACAACATTTACAGGAAGATACCGCGACTTCATTGTAAAACAATTAAGCTGTTAAATAATTAAAAAGTTAGAGAAGGTCAAAATATTTCCATTAATTATATTCGGTTATATTTAGAGAAGTTATGAATAAACATTTATTTGTAAATTGACTGTAGTTAAAGCGATTCTGGGCCAATTTGGGCCTTTATTGAGTTATACTGGGTTGAGGCAACGTTTGCTTGCTATCCAGTATTTACTTAAGAGTCCCCTTACCCTAGACTTCTCCATACAAACGCAGTCTACGTTTAATTTTGAAACTACGTGTCAGGTTCCGGTAAAAATTGGTAATTGTAAAGAAATTGCAATTATCTAGGGTAATAACTGGTTTCCTACAGTAATTATGAACTGGAAAGAAAATATAACGATTTAGAAATTTCGTATACTGATGGTCAAAAATGATATAAAACACTATATTATATTTCATGTTCATATTTTTAGTGCAGGAAACCCAAGATTATTGCAATATCTTTGAAATAACAAAATTTTGCCAAAATCGGACATGTCGTTTTGAAATAAAACGTAGACTACGTTTGTATGGAAAGTTGTATTTTGGTCTAGGGTAAGGGGACTCTTAGGGGCTCAAATAGACGCGAGACAGTGTGTCGTAAGTCGCGAAAGTGTCACGAACTGTTGTACCCTTGGTACGAATATGTGCATCATCATCATCAGGTCTTTTTTTAGTCTCCACTGCCTCTGTACTACTAGAGCCATATTTTGTCAGAGCAGCCAGGAGATTTGGCCTACACTCTCCGCGCTAGCCAGACAGGTTGGAGAGGTCTCATGATGTTTATATTTTTTTTATAATTTTTATCCTTTCCTAACGTTAAAAAAAAAGAAAAAAACGTACCTACTTAGCTAAAATAATTAAGTACGCTAATAATATTACAATGTAGCCTAAACTCAGACTAATAAGTAATTTAACATTGACCTAGTTTTATATGTTATTGTATATGATGTTTATATAAGGTCTAACAAAATATACCGAAACTATTTTAAGGGTTAGTTCAGTCCATGATACTGAACAACTTTCCCCAAGAAACATATGTCGAAATATGAAAAAATATTTGTGGCCTCCCATACAAGTTGACCGATTAGCTTATATTTTGTTAGACCTTATATTTGGTTAGCGTTTTTCCTAATCTTAAGTCGCCTTCTACGACATCCACGGGAAGACTTGGAGAGGTCTTATTCTACTCTGCCGGAAACTACACGGCCTGCATCAAATTAATTGTATAGCCTTCGTCGACGTTCCGTAGGCAAAAAAGAAAGGTCTTATAAAAAATTTTGACGTTCTAAATATTCTCTTCCCGCGCAAATTACAAAATCTAATCAAGGGAATGGGTGAGAATTTGAATCATTTTTAATAGGCGATGCGGCGAGCGAGTGAGGCGAGCGAAGCGTCTCAGTTTCGAGATTGGCCAAAAACGCTTTTGTCCGGCTGTCCGGCTGTTTTCGTCTACAGGTCGCATTTCTCAAGCGATTCTCGTGAAATTTTGTGAAAAGGTTCGAAAATAAAATAGTTTTATATGTCGATTCAGTTTTTTGAAATTACGGAAATATGGTGTTTGAAAATATTCAATAATAATGTCAATAAACTTATTTTTTAATTAAGACGTAACTTTTTTGTCTGAACAACTTTTTTATTCGATAAACTTCAAACTGAGACTTTTGTCCAATTATGGGACCTAAATAGCTAGAAAAAGAAACTTTTGCGGGTCGGGATGACTCGCGAAGTCTACTGCTCACAGAGCCACTAGTTATTTTGATTCCATTTTTTTTGGAACGAAGTTCCTTATCGCGCGTTGCGAAAGGAGGCTAGACGGAAAAAATTAAGACCAAAAGTTGTAACGACACTTTTTGCTATAGTTGTAAGCCGTGCGGCGTGCGCGAGTTTCTCTGTCTGTCTCTCTCTCTCTCGAACTTCGTTCCATCCGGGTGTCCCTTGACACCTCTCAAGATTTTTTTTTACCTTCACACCCACCATCACTTTCAGAGACCTTTGGGCTTAACGGTTTTAGAGTATAGCTTTCTCTACACCGTCAGAGATAAAAACGTGATAGTTTATCTATATCTATTAACATAGAACATCTTGATTATGTAGTTTGTTTATACAACAAACCATACAATTCGTACAAACATAATAACCGGCATAGTATGTTTGGCATAAAACCTTGTCAAACAAAGAAGGTTAGCAGTAATTAAACCGCATGTTTGGCGATACGTCGCGAATTTATTGCGAAACGGGTTTACAAACAACTCTACAAATCTCGCCCTGCGAGTGCCATGAGGAAAGACAAATAACTGAGGCCTTTGTGTGAATAATAATTATTAGTGGGGTGTGTCAGGATGTGTTTAGACGATACGCACACGCCTAGCACGCTTTGAAATGTGTTGCTTATAATTTGAGTTCTATCACACATTGATACAACTCAAATTGCTTTACCTAAGTCCACTCGGGGCGTGTACTGGTCGAGCGCGAGGCGGGCGCAAGGCGGAAAGATGTGGTCTTTGGTAAATGCCATTTGAGTTGTATTGATGCGTGATAGGACAAAAGACAATGTTCACTGCCGGACATAAGCCTCTCCAATAGATTGCCAAAATTACCGATCTACTCGTAGAGTGGCCTGCATCCAGCGATTTTCAGCGATATCGGTCAGTTTGTCAAGGACCCAATTTATATGCAACAAACTTTAAAAATTTCAAAGCGCGCTATGCATGGGCTTGTGGTCCAAGTATAAACCACGCCTGGAGTCACTTGACTAAGAAAAGCGTTCTCCTACTAGGCCATCGCGCCTTTATCAGGCCTGTGTCATTCTCCGTTTAGGTATCGAAAATATATCTACATCATTACTATGCACACGGCGACCACTTTGAAGTGAGTAATTCAGTAACATGAACCGTATATTTAGAGTTATAAGAATGAAATTAGCTTGCAATGCACTTCTAGGTATCTAAACGAAATGGTGCCGAGTTCTGATGCGAGCTAAATTAAGCCATATCGCTAGCAACATTGCGTAAATATTTCTTTAAATTCTTTTGCTGAGTAAGACTTCTGTAGGTAAGTCATCACCAGGTCTTTTTGTCTCCATTGCAGGAGCACGACTCTCTCTGAACTACCGGAGCAAAACTTGGCCAGAGCAGTCAGAGGACTCGGCACATACTCTCCCCGCCGGCCAGACGAGCTGGAAAGGTCTCATCGATATTAAAAAACTTTGTCCAGCTTGTACTTCTGTACGTAAGTACTAAGTACTACTAGTACTTATTTTGTGCCTTTACTCTCTGTAACATTCTGTAAATATGATGACACTCCTTATGTGGGTATCTTACATTACAGCAACGTATACAAACACGCTAGTGTTCGCAGAGGAAATTGAATAGACTATCGCGCAGATTGTGTAATCTTTTGCCACATCGAATATGCGAGCAATAACACATTTGTGGAATGAGAGGGTAAACTTTTTTCTGAGCTGTACTCTATACAAGGTGGAAGGAACTTACCCGTAATATATCGAACAATGGGCTATACTAGATCACTAAAATATACTTAATAGAATTAAAATCATCATCATCATCATTTCAGTCGCACGACGTCCATTACTGGACATAGGCCTCTTCCAAAGCTGCAGCCAGTGTTCTTGACACCATGCCACATGAACAACCCTTATATTTTTAATTTAATTAAGTTTTTTAATTAAATTTACCTATTTAATATAATTTGATTTAATTTTAATACCGATTAGGCCGCCTTTTGCGCATTTTCTAGTTTGTATTTACATATGTGTGTGTGTAATTTATTAATCAGGTACTTTAATAATATTTATTTATTTATTTACAATTATCATCATACACACAGCGCGACGAACCGATGGTCGATGGGGCAAAAAGGTTCTCGAATGGCGACCACGTACAGGCAAGTGAAGCCTAGGACACCCACCCACAAGGTGGTCTGACGACCTGACCAAGGTCGCTGGAAGGCGCTGGATGCAAGCCGCTCTAGATCAGTCCTTTTGGAAATCTTTGGGAGAGGCCTATCTATGTCCAGCAGTGGATGTTGTGCGGCTGAAATTGAATCTCAAAGAGTTATGGGTATATCCCAACCACGATGTATATTTACTCTCCGTTAATAAAAATTGACAGCTTGTCATCTTTATCATCTTTTGATGTTTTAAGTCTCAATTGCAGGACCAGGACCCTCCTTGTAAGTACGTTGAGAGGTCTCATTGATGTTTATAAGCTTTGTTTAGCTTGTTCCTTATTCGCCTTCTAAGACATCCACGGGAGGACTTGGAGTGGTCCTATTCTACTCTGCTGGAAACCACACATCATATTATTCACATTATTTACAATATTGTATTTCAATTCACACGAATACATTGTAAATGATTTACAAATTTTACAAAGTGTTCCTCCTTCCTTATTTTCCATGACGACAATTCAGCAAGAGATGCAAATAACCTTTTTTATTTAATTCCGCACAAAGGGAGCGGGGAGCGGAATTAATTCCCATTGTGACGTCACTGTATTGACGGGTGTCGTGGTAAATACTTTGGTTGGTAATTTTTTATGTATTTACAACATTGTTCAATTGCACTTTTAATTAATTTTGAACAATGTCTATTGGCTTCTGGGTTTTTACAAAACGCTAATCCTACTGATATTATAAATGCGAAAGTGAGTTTGTGTATTTGTTTGTTTGTTACCACTTCACGCTTAAACCACTAAGCCTATTTAGATAAAATTTGATACAGATATAGTTTGATACCCAGGGAAGGACATAGGATAGTTTTTATTCCGAAATTAATTCGGGAAGCGAAGCCTACGGGCACAACTAGTAGTTTGATAGTTCGTATTTTTTACTTTTCAACGAATACCTATCAAAACGGTATTTCAATCAATTATTAGTAAAAAAATTATTTAAATCTGCCCAAAAATAAATAAGTTAAAAGCTTTTAAAATCTGGTGGAAGGGGAAAACGTCAGAAAAAGGATGCACGTACAGCACTTTTGACGTCACTGCTATTAGATCTCGTGCGTACGAAAGAGATAGTGAGATGACTCAGCCACGCTTCCACTCTTATATTTAAAATGCTATTTACTACTTCATTAATTAATAAATTTTCTTCCGTTTAAAACACAATATTTCTCCTCAGTGCAGATTTTTGTTTTGTACAAAATATTAACCTAAAACATCAAAAAAACACAGTAAAATATCCTATTGGGTTCTAGAGGCTGATTTAGAACCTCATAACTATATTCAACTCCCATGCTGGTCTGGGAGAAATAAAAAAAACTTAGAATGTACGAGCTTCTTCTCTTCCCACGCAGATCGTAAAAAAAGATCGAGGGAATGGGCAAAAATGCAAATCATGTTTTCCATCTTCTCGCCCACCATGACGCTAAAAGTGGCTTTTGGGTCTTGCGGCCCTGGGCTCTGCATAGAACCGCAAAACCCAAAATGCTTTGTCTGCCCCATTAGGGATAGAGACGTGATAGTATGTATGTATGTATGTATAACTATATTCAAGGACCGTACTCTTTAGGTGAAATAAAAATGTACATTACCTTGTTTTAAATTAAAAATTAAAGATATAGGTTCTGTATCATCTATAAAAGATTATGCGGCAACAGTAATACATTATTTGTGAAAATTTCAACTGTCTGGCTATCACGTATCATGACAGTCTGGTGACAGACAGACGGACAGACGTACAGACATCAAAATGTAATAGGGTCCCGGTTTTACCCTTTGAGCATGAACCCTAAGAACACGTGTTTCATATTCAATTCCGTAGGAAAAAATTGGCGATTTCTAACTTTACTTTTTCTGTGTGAAAGCTTTAAAACTGCTTTTTAAAGAGCTGCACTAGTCATTTTTATATTGAGGAAACACCGGGGTCGGGTGTTGTATTGCACATCCATTTACCAAACGTGTTTGAAGTGTCCGTTTTTTTCCAGTTATTTTCAACGATATTCGGTTCTAAAAAACGGTGTTTGGAATTTCGTATTTTATATTTTTCAGTCATTTTTTGGCTATTGCTTTTCAAACTCGCTTTGAGTTGTTATCGTTAGTGTGGAATGTTTAGGTTTTTTAAACTTACTCAAAGTATAGGAGTTAAGTATTTCTTTAGCGCCAGATAGCTCGCTCGTTATGGGAAATGAAATGAAATGAAATGAAATGAAATGAAATGAAACTTTATTGCTTAAAATGTGGTACAATTGGATAGTAGATACAAAAGTAATATGTCGAGTCTCACACATTTTGTCATCACTGACATGCAACAGACATTATTATGTCAACTATAACATTTTTTTTTAATTTAATTAATATTAATTGATCAAAATTTACATGCAATCAAAATTTTATTATTGTCAATTTCAATTTTTTATTATTTGTCATTATAAATGTGAACATGCAGGTAAAAACTCTTTGACACTATAAAAACACTTCTTTACAAGCCAGTTATACAGTTTTTGTTTGAATAGTTTAATACTCTGTATTAATCTGATATCTTTGGGCAATTCATTGAAGATTCGTACAGCCATAGGGAAACTATTAGATTTATACAGCCATGTTTTCACTGTAGGATATAATAATCTTTTTGGATTTCTTTTACTGTACCTACTTGGTAAATCATTACTGGTTTTAAATAATTCTGGGTGTGATTTTACAAGTGAGCATATTTCGTATATGTACATACTCGGGAGACTTAATAGTTCCAGTATTTTGAACAAAGGTCTACAGCTTGTGAAAGATGATACCCCAAAAATCGCACGTATGCATTGTTTTTGTGCGACAAATGCTCTATTAAGTTCTGTAGCAGAATGTTCAGAATACGCCAAATGGGGTTCGTGGAAGGTCAAAAGACATTAATTATGGGAGTATAACTAGATTATTGGAAAATAGTTTAATCTTGTCTATAACCCTAACGGGCAGACAGAGCACTTTAGGTCTTGTAGAACTAAGCAGACAAAGCCTAGGGCCGCAAGACTCAAAGGCCACTTTTGGCGTAATGGTGGGCGAGAAGGTGGAAATAGGAATCAGAATAGTGTTAGCAGCATTAGCATTTTCGCCCAGTCTCTCGGTTAGCTACTTCGATCTGCGCGGGAAGAGAAGCAGCTAGTAGATTCTAAGTTTTTCCTTTTCTCCCAAACCAGCATGGCAGTACCCAGTACACTCAGTTTATCTTAATACTAATAAAAAATTCCTAAATTTTTTATGAAATTGTATATTCTCTATATAATTTTTCAAAACTAAAAACAAAGAAACCTACTTCACCCCCAAACTGCATAATTGATTTTGATCACCTTGAAAATATCCTTTTTTAGACAAAAAAAAGAAGTTTCCAAATCGGTCCAGGTGCCTGCGAATAATCGATGAACATACATAATAATATATGGCGAAGAATTGATAACCTCCTCATTTTGAAGTCGGTTAAAAATCAAGAATATCTAAAATACCTTTGTGACAGTAACCCGTTCCACGTTTGTGTCAGAGAAAAAATCATTCTCTTTAAGGACGCCCCAACTGACAATATTTCTTGATCTAACCAAACGCAATTCTTGACACAATAGCTTGACAACCTCCTCCATATTTTGAAGCAGGTTAAAAATGAAAAATAACTAAAATATCTTTGAAATAGTTGATATTGTGACCCATTCTACGTTAGTGTCAGAAAACAAATCATTCTCTCCAAGGACGAACCAACTGACAATATTTCTTGAACTAACCAAACGCAATTCTCGACACTCCGCACATGGAGGCCGAATGCCATCTAAATGAATACGCCAAACGGCCGCCAATGCCATTCGCTGTGGTGCTTTTCTACTATTTCCACGAATACTTATTAAATATGCGACTGTAAGTCAGATCCAAGTTCAAAGACAGAAACTGGCAACGCAACAGTCGTCTGTTTATTTTACACGAACTATTTCGGGCTACTTTTCACCATAAAACAAATGTGAAAATAGACGCAAATTTCAAATCCGACAAACGAATTGAGATTCAAATGGCCGCCGAATTCTATAAAGAATCCTAAAATTTATTAGAATCTTAACATTTGACTTAAAACGTAACAAATAAGCACAATAAATCCTATAAAAAAAAACTACAGGTTGCACTCTGGGAGTGCCGGCAGAAGTGAAAACTTGAATATTAACGTTGTGCATTTTTGATATTTTGGAATGGTTAGGGAATAATTTTGCACGAATTGCTTTAATTATCAGTATAAAATATTTCAAATCTTTTCTGAACCACAGTCTGTCACAAATGTCACAAGCATGACCAAATTCATTTTCAACAAAATCATTTTCAAATACACAGCAGTATGGCCACTACACAGACGGTCGAGCCATCAGCTGTCACCATCCATGGATGCGCGTAGCACGCTGTAACATAAACACACACGAACTTTCGCGCAAGCGCCCTGCGCCGTCTTACGAATTTTCGATCAGGCCACGTGTCCTGACGCGAGTTTAATATTTTTTACCCATTCCAAAAAAAGTACACAACGAAGTTTTCACTTCAAAAATATTCTCTATAAGTAAAATGAATAATATACCTTTGTCCATTTTGAACAGTTACCCGTTCTACATTCGTGTCAGAATAAAATCATTCTCTCTAAGGACGCCCCAACTGACAATATTTCTTGAACTAACCAAACGCAATTCTCGACACAATAGCGCCGTGATTTATCTCCGCACACGGAGGCCGAATGCCATCTAAATGAATACGCCAAACGGCCGCCAATGCCATTCACTGTGGCGCTTTTCTACTATTTCCACGAATACTTATTAAATACGCGGCTGTATGTCAGAGCCAAGTTCAAAGAAAGGAACTGGCAACGCAACAGTCGTGTGTTTATTTTACACAAACCATTTCAAGCTACTTTTTACCATAAAACAAATGCGAAAATGGACGCCAATTTCAAATCCAACAAACGAATTCAGATTTAAATGGCCGCCCACTTCTATGGAGAATCCTAAAAGTAACAAAAAAAATAAAGCACAATTAATCCTTTAAAAAAAGGACATTCCCTATAAAATGAAAAAAATATCTAATAATATACATTTTTCAATTTTTAATGGTTACCCGTTCTACATTCGTGTCAGAATAAAATCATTCTCTCTAAGGACGCCCCAACTGACAATATTTCTTGAACTAACCAAACGCAATTCTCGACACAATAGCGCCGTGATTTATCTCCGCACACGGAGGCCGAACGCCATCTAAATGAATACGCCATTTTCCAAATCAGTCCAAGCGCCTTCGAATAATCGGTGAACATACATAAAAATAGATTGCAAAGAATTGATAACCTCCTCATTTTGAAGTCGGGTAAAAATGAATAATATCTTAAATATCTGTGACAGTTACCCGTTCTACGTTAGTGTAAAAAAACAAATCATTCTCTAAGTACACCCTAACTGACAATATTTCTTGAACTAACCAAACGCAATTCTCGACACAATAGCGCCGTGATTTATCTCCGCACACGGAGGCCGAATGCCATCTAAATGAATACTCCAAACGGCCGTCAATGCCATTCGCTGTGGCGTTTTTCACTATTTTCACGATCACTTATTAGATACGCGGATGTATGTCAGAGCCAAGTTCAAAGAAAGGAACTGGCAACGCAACAGTCGTGTGTATATTTTACATGAACCATTTTGGGCTACTTTTCATCATAAAACAAATGTGAAAATGGACTCCAACTTCAAATCCAACCATCAAATTGAGATTTAAATGGCCGCCGAATCCTATGAAGAATCCGAAAATTTATAAGAATCTTAACATTTGACTTAAAACGTAACAAAAAAGCGCAATAAATCCTATAAAAAAAAATTATTTTTTAAGTAAAATGAATAATATACCTTTGTCCATTTTGAATAGTTACCCGTTCTACATTCGTGTCAGAATAAAATCATTCTCTCTAAGGACGCCCCAACTGACAATATTTCTTGAACTAACCAAACGCAATTCTCGACACAATAGCGCTGTGATTTATCTCCGCACACGGAGGCCGAATGCCATCTAAATGAATACTCCAAACGGCCGTCAATGCCATTCGCTGTGACGCATTTTCACTATTTCTACGATTACTTATTAGATACGCGGATGTATGTCAGAGCCAAGTTCAAAGAAAGGAACTAGCAACGCAACAGTCGTGTGTATATTTTACATGAACCATTTTGGGCTACTTTTTATCATAAAACAAATGTGAAAATGGACGCCAACTTCAAATCCAACCATCGAATTGAGATTTAAATGGCCGCCGAATCCTATAAAAAATCCGAAAATTTATAAGAATCTTAACATTTTACTTAAAACGTAACAAAAAAGCACAATAAATCCTATAAAAAAAAAATATTCTCTATAAGTAAAATGAATAATATACCTTTGTCCATTTTGAATAGTTACCCATTCTACATTCGTGTCAAAATAAAATCATTCTCTCTAACGACGCTCTAACCGACAATATTTCTTGAACTAACCAAACGCAATTCTCGACACAATAGCGCCGTGATTTATCTCCGCACACGGAGGCCGAATGCCATCTAAATGAATACGCCAAACGGCCGCCAATGCCATTCGCTGTGGCGCTTTTTTCACTATTTCCACGATTCTCGTAATCCCATCGTGATGTATGTCAGGCTTAGCGCTAACTGAATGCAGGGATAGACAGCTATTTGCAATTTTAAAATGTACTAAATCCGATGTTATATTCATAATCATTATATCAGCCGCGGAAGTTCACGATCGATTAGCAGCGAACTTCATCCAGCGTTTTCTTGCAACCTTGCACAGGTTTGATTGTTTGTTTGTTTATTTGTAATAACTTTATTGTACTATGAAAAAACACAATTACATACAAAAACAATAGAATTAATTGACAACGGCGGACTTATCCCATAATGGAATCTCTTCAGGACAGGTCGTCTGACCATCTAGATAAGACCGCCCATTGTACATTTGAATGTCTTTTCTGTGTATATTTGAATTATTGTTATTTTTGAGGTGTACAATAAAGTATTACTTAACTAGTTGGTGGGTGTAATACGCTGCACTTACCGATACTTAGCCGCCATTCGAAATCATTTCTGCCTCGTCGGCCAACAGTTCTTCGTGCTATGTGCCCCGCCCACTGCCACTCAATGAGCTAATCTGCTGGGCTGTCAGTCACCTTCGTTCTTCTACGAATCTCATAATTTCTGATTCAATCACGTAAAGAAGACCGAGCATTAGCCCTCTCCATAGCTTGTTAGGTAAACTTTAGCCTTCTTATGAAACCCATAGTAAGGGACCACGTTTCAGAGCCATAAGTCATCACTGGTAACACACATTCGTCTTGGGGCACTGAAGTATTTTAGATGAGAGGACACTGCGTCACTTCTCAAACGTTGCCGAGTCAAATTCGTCGAAAAATCTCTATGATGTTATATTATACAAGGTGGAAGGTCACCCGCGTAATAAATTAAACCACGGGCTATACTAGATCACTACAGTATAATGGAATTAAAATAACAGTAAAAGAACAAAAACAAATTTTGGTATTTTTGGTGCAGCCGCTGGGAATGTCGATTTGTTTTTTCTTTATTGACTGTTATTTTAATTTTATTATGCTATAGTAATCTAGTATATCCTGAGGTTTGATTTATTACGAGCATGTTCCTTCCACGTTCTATATTTGAATTTTAATGATATACACACTTAAACATCAAATCTTCTTCTTATCGTGTGTGTTAGTAACTAACACTAGTGTCAAGAGTTTTTAAACCGCCTTAAAGGCCTCTGACATGGTTTTAGGTTACGACCAATGTCAAAGACAGTGACCGGGACCGACGGCGTAACGTGCCCTCCGAAGCACGGATCATCTTACTTATCAGACACAATCAGGTGATCAACCTGCAATGTTCTAACCAAACTAGGACAACAACACAAAGTGCCCCCGCCGGGAATCGAACCCGCGAACTCCGGGTATGAGCTGAACACTCTAACCACTACACCACGAAGGCAGTGAAAACATCGAATTTAGCAGTAATAGGTAACAGGACCTAAAAACTGACAATCCTGAACACAATTTCACGCCTTCCACCTTATGCAGGAGCCCTATAAGAGTCCTGCTACATATATGCGTACTTATTTATTCAGCAAACCGCGCTGATCCGTTAAGACGACGCGGAATCGGCGCCGCGCAAATCCGACATATTGCTTAGAGTATTAGGGTTCCTTGAACTTGTCGCTAAGCCATTTTACAAACTTGTGTGTTGGTATCTTACTACTATATGGTCATATCTATACATATAATCTATACATATAATAAAACAGTAAAAAAAGTGTGTCTGTACATTAAATATATTTCCAAAAAAAAAATTGGCGGCGATGGAGACGTAGTAATAGAGTAAGAATTTAAAAAAAAATGTCTGTCTGTTTGTCTGTTTGTCTGTATGTCTGTTTGTACACGCTAATCTCCGGAAATACTGGACGGAATGAAACTTTTTTTGTTGTTTAGCTATTAAGCCTGGGCAACATATAGGGTATAAATAATTTTGGAAAATGGAACGCCTGATGCAGAACCATAATGGTCCAGCTAAACTATAAGAGATATAAAAATGCCGCCTTAGTAAAAGTTGTTCAGCCTGATGAGCATTTTCCAGAGACATAAAGTCCACGCGAACGAAGTTGCGGGCTTCGGCTAGTACTTAAATAAGGATCGTAGCAAGTGGAGGTTCATAGTCTCTGCCTACCCCGGTGGGAAACAGGCGTGGTATTATGTATGTATGTATACTTGAACGATATAACTTTGTTTGTTTGTAATTACTTTATTGTACCAAAAAAACAAAATAAAGTACATAAAATTTGAGAGAGAAAATATGAAAGTCAAAATGTTTTCATCATAATCATCAAGTCTTTACAGTACCCATTGCAGAAGCACAACAGTCTCTGTACAACAAGAGCATATTTGGTCAGAGCAGCCAGAGGATTTGGCCTACACTCTCTTAGCTGGCCAGACGGGTTAGAGAGATCTCATGATGTTTATTATAAGCTATGTTTAGCTTATTTATTAAGTCGCCTTCGAATACACCCACGGGAAGTATTCTATTCTACTTTGCCGGAAACCACGTGGCTAACGGTTTCATTATAGCTTTAATTTCAAATTATCTTTGACCAGTGTGTGGCCGCGATCCCTCTGTCATTTAGCCTCGTTAAGGTCCTCTATGGTACATGTTGTAGGCAAATAACTTGTTAACAACTTTCACGGGTCTACTGAAAGAAATTTCTTCAGAAATAAGTAGAACCTATGTACTACGTTTACTTTTATAAGGCTTTAGTACCTGGGTGCCCGAGCTTTGCTCGGTTACATCTCAGACGTTAGCTACTTTTTTTTAAACTTGTCTAAAAACAATACAAAATAAAAAATTATATATAAACTTAAACATAAAAAAAAAACAAAAGTAAGTCACCGAGTGGGATTTGAACCCGTAACACTCTTTCTAGTGGTTCGCATCCTTAACCGCTGAGTCAAATAAATGGCGGCCGGCGCGACGAAATTAGCGACCATATTCTGCGTAGAAAGAAAAACGAATGAAAACTCGAAAACACGCGTTTTCCCAAACATAAGACTAATCTAGATCGATTGTTTACCCCCGAAAACCCCCATATACCAATTTTCAGCGAAATCGTTAGAGCCGTTTTCGAGATCACAGAAATTTATAAATATATAAATAAATATACAAGAATTGCTCGTTTAAAGGTATAAGATGTGTACATTTTTTAAGTGTAGATACCAATACCAATAAAATAAGTACTTAAATATGATAGCGGACAGGATGGATGCAGCCATCTTCAGGAGTTTCACTGAGTTGCATGTTTTATATGTCACTCAGTGAATCTGGGGGATTATAACTTATAACTTTTTGCTTAACTTTCTTTCACACATAAAATTTGTTTGAATGGACTTTAACTTTCTGAGAATAAATGATTTTTATATTATTATTTTATTTATTAAATAAAAACATACCACAACAGGATATTTGGTGTTGGTCAGCAACATTTTGCAAGTTCAACTTTTCCTACCCGAAGGAGGAGATAGAGCTGAGTTCAGATCTCAACATTTTCACTGATTTTGATAAGCACTCAGTTAATAGATTTGTTTTGTCACAATAGTAAATCGTACACACTTACTCTGGATTTTCAAGTTGACTTGATAAACAACGTCGGCCATTATTTATTCGTGGCGATTAGTGGCGTCCACGTTCAACGAAGACGCATAAAAGTTAAGAAAAAATGAAATCTTGAAATGAAACTTAGATACGGAACCCGCAAAACCCAAAATGCTCTGTCTGCCCCATTAGGGATAAAGACGTGATAGTATGTATGTATACGGAACCCGTCTGTAAAACGCAAATTACGCTTAACAGATTTTTCTTTCTACTTTTGTGTTTAAACCGGCGCAAAAAAGATTCCGCGGCGTTATTATTGAAACATAGCGTGAATAAAATAAAAAAATAAAGACCCAATAGATATTCGGGATTATTTATCTCATTTGGGATTATCGTAAACTATTCCGTTCTACGTAGAACAATTTCAATTTGATATAATAGTGTTTTTGTACTCCATCCATTTTTTATAAGAATACTTCAGTTCCGAACCTTCAAAACTTTATTTCCTTCTCTTCACAAAGTCATAATAGGACTTCCAAAGTGGAAAAAAATGTGTCCCCCCCCCCCCCCCACTTCTACAATATGGGAATTATAAAACTAAAAAAATACATGATTCATTACCATAAAAACTACCAGCGAAAATTGGTTTGAACGATATCTAGTAAGTAGTTTTTTTTAATACGTCATAAATCATAAACGGCAATTTACCTTTCATTCAATTAACTCAAATATAAAAAATTTAAAAAAACATACTACTAGACTTTTATATTATGTTATTTGCTACTACGGAACCCTTCATTGGCGAGTCCGACTCGCACTTGTCCGCTTATTTAGATTATACAAAGTCAAAGTCATTCTTTAATATATCGGAACGACCACTGCTGGGAAGATTACGCCAAAAGAAACCCAGTTCAGTATTAGTCCCTACCCAGCCTGATTGGCTATACAAAAATAATAGACTCATATTTTTCAGTTTATCGAAAAAGTAGAAATTCACAAAGATACGGAACATGAAAGTTTTGAAGTGGGGCTTGCGAAGTTGCCGCTCAGTTATAATCGGAAGGTACCTTGTTTACTAGGTAAAGACATTTACTTTAACAAGCCAGATTTTTATTTTTAAATTAGAATAAAGATTTGCCTACGTCACACAAAATAATTAAGAATTAAAAAATATCCTACATATCTAAATTAAGTATTTCAGAAAAAACTCATAAACACATTAGCCTTTAAAAATTACACTTCTTTTAAGATAGTTGTACAAATGTCTCTTTAAGCTGTTATTAAAATAAGCGGCCAAGTGCGAGTCGGACACGCCCATGAAGGGTTCCGTAGTAGCAAATAAAATAATATAAAAGTCTTGTAGTATGTTTCTTTTTAATTTTTATATTTGAGTTGATTGAATGAAAGGTAAATTACCGTTTATGATTTATGACATATTAAAAAAAACTGCTTACTAGATATCGTTCAAACCAATTTTCGCTGGTAGTTTTTATGGTAATGAACATCATATATTTTTTTTAGTTTTATAATTCCGTTATTTTAGAAGTTACGGGGGACACACACTTTTTTCCACTTTGGAAGTGTCTCCCGCGCAAAGTATTCGGTTTAGAAAAAAATTATATTAGAAACCTCAGTATCATTTTTAAAGACCTATCCATAGATACCCCACACGTATGGGTTTGATGAAAAATACATTTTTGAGTTTCAGTTTCTAAGTATGGGGAACCCCCAAAATTTATTGTTTTTATTCTATTTTTGTGTCAAAACCTTAATGCGATTCACATAATACATCTTCTTACCAAGTTTCAACAGTATAGGTCTTATGGTTTCGGAAAAAAATGGCTGTGACATACGGACGGACAGACATGACGAATTTATAAGGGTTCCGTTTTTTCCATTTAGCTACGGAACCCTAAAAAGCTGTAAAACTATACAATACAATACGAGGTATTCCTCAAAGCACCCCCATACATATTAACTTTGTTGCACCATAATAACCATAAAAATTACAAAAACAACAAGAACCAATATAGCCACAAATTATTTTAATAAAATGAGAATATATTTTTAGATATACCTATAAATATAAAAACAGTCCAAAACCCATAATCCAGTTTATCCACGCGACGTGAAACTTTCAATAAACACAAACTAAAACAATTCGCAATAAACAAGTTTCTATTCAGAACAAAAATTAATTGAACAGCTGACAGGCCTCTTCAATTACGAAATCCGATAGCTAAGCGTGTATACACAAATTAAAAACAAAACAAACACAGGGCTGAGTTGGATAACAAGTTTTTTGGCTAGGCAAATTAAAATTTGAATTGAATTAAATTGGGCGAGATTTGAATCTTGGTTATAGGCAATGCGGCAAGCAACCCATTACTATTTTTGATTCCTTTTCCATCTTAACGCATCACGCTAAGCGTGGCCTTTGGGCACAGAATACATACTAGTGCTTTGGGTCTTACGGCCCTAGGCTCTGTTTACCCCGTCAGGGATATAGACGTGAAAATGTATCTGTATCAAACACTGGGCGGAGTTAGATAACAAGTTGATTTGCTAGGAAAATTAAGAAAAAACCCGACTGTTAAAAATGACATCTAGTGACAGTAGCGCAACTACATATTTCAATAGATGAGTAGTTAAACTACCGATACGACTTGATATCTGTAGCGCTATCTATTATTTGCTTGAGAAAACTGTGATCTTTAAGCGTTAACCTCCATTAACCTTAAAAATGGTAAACCGATTTCAATTAAACATAGCTAAAAACCTTGGCGAGGAAACTGGCTTTTACTTTAAAAAACTACTTCAAAATCGGTCCATCCGTTCAAACGCTACGATACCACAGATACTAGCGTCAAACTTATAAAACCCTTTTTTTTGTCGGAGGTTAAAAGCACATTCCATTCTTATGACGAAAAATTACTACAGACCATCACCATATCTCATCCATTTTTGGACGAGATTAATCTTTAGAAAGCTTCCTATTATGACGACATGCAATTTAGACAATTAGCATTTTAGACGAGTTGCTACATAGACTACTTCCGTCTTATTATAAAAACTGGACTAACTTTGTTACTAGGTTTAAACCATTATCCGCTCTAATCAAGTTGACATCTAGTAAAGTGAAACTAACTCATCTGTCAATGTCAACTTGAATTGGGTGGATAATGGGTTAAACCTAGTAACAAAGTTAATCCTTTTTAAAATAAGACGGCTTGTGTTTAATACTATTTTAGACTAAACTCTACTGTGTATAAGTTACATTTCTATACCCTCGACGATTGAGGTAAAACGAGCTGCACTCAAAATGAATTTTCGATATTATTGATGAATATTTGACGGTTCTAAATATATAATGAATGAGTACACTGTTGTCTGTACATTGGCTACTTTATGAAATGGTGTTCATCTGCCAGTTCACACGTTCTTTACAAAGTTAGTTTACATTATGTAAGAACCGTGAGAGCCATTACATACTACGCAACCGTCTCCAAAACGCTAGTAGTTTTTAGCTTTTGCCCAAGAATAAAAAATTACATTAACTTTGACTTTAGACCCGCCAGCGCATTTAGTTTTTTCCAAAAAGAGGGGTGTTTTACATGACAGCTTTTTAAATAAATAAATTTTAAATATACACGCTGACTTTTCATTGGTTTTGGAAAAAAAATGTCATGTAGTAAAATTAATTCCTCTATCCATATACGTAATCCAAATTTGTGTATGACATAAGATAAAGAAGTTGCGAAAATGATTTTCGATCGAGACCACGTAGTTATGCCCGTCCAAAACAGCCGCTTGAGTGCGATGAACTTCGCCGGCCGGCCGGCGGCGGTACTACTAATTGATCTCACGATTTTACTTTCCAGTTATAGTCAAAATTGTTCGTTACTGAATTTTTATTTTGACTAGCTAATTAGGTCTTACTAACGATCCTTATGAAGTGGCCTTCGGCTCCAAAACCAATAAAATATCACCGTGTATATCAGTGGTTCCCAAACTTATTTTGTCTACTGCCCACTTTGAGAATAAATATTTTTTTAGCGCCCCCATTTTTTCACCTATTTAAAAACCACTATAACTTCAAATTAAATTTATTAATTATTGTGACCTATATATGTATATTAACGGAGAATTCTAAACGAAATTTTCACTATAACCCGCAACTTCAATAAAATAGGACAGATATATGAACTACGCGGAGAGAAATATAGAACCGAGTTTGAGCAATCTTTTAATTCATATTAGTTGATGTTCACAAGTTGTTGTTGAGAGTCGAGAGCTCTTGCAGTCGTTGTTTAAGAGGCCTCCTAGCTAAATAAAGCTCCGAGCAAAAAAAAAAAATTATTTCTGGGTCTCTTACCGCCCCCCTTGAGACCTGCAGCGCCCACAAGGGGGCGTTATCGCCCACTTTGGGAAAGACTGGTGTATATGGACAAAAGTACACAGATTGAGCTAGCCTCAAAGTAAATACTAATTCAACGATACTATATTTTATAGTAAATCCGTATATAGATAAACATCCAAGACACAAGACAATTTAAAAAGTCAATTTTCTAACTTGCCTTGACCAGGGATTGAAGCCGAAACCTCTGGGTGACGGACTAGCGTGGTGACCACTACGCCACGGAGGTCGTAATCTTTGTTTTGTTTTATTTTTTAAACTAACAATAGGATTAATATGTTGACTTATAAAATAGAGGTACTAACTCACCGGATTCCAAAGAATCTAGGCCGATTAAGGCACGGGCAACAATACAGGCAGAAGTATAAAGGTCAGTCTAAATAAATAAACAGTCGTTACTAAATGCCAACGGCCCTTCACCTTGACCTTTTCGAGGACATTTCTCCAAATTGTTATATTGAAGGCTTGACGCCTTTTTCAGGAATGTTAAGGGTTACTCAGAGTTATTGGTAAAGTATTTTATGATTTCTTCATCATCAGGCCTTTTTGTCTCCACTACAGGAACACGACCCTCTTTGTACTACCAGAGCCGTATTTGGCCAAAGCAGCCAGAGGGCTTGGCCTACACTCTCCTCACTGGCCAGACGGGTTGGAGAGGTCTCATTGAAAATAAATAAGCTTTGTCAAGTTTGTGATTCCTAAGTCGAATTCTACGACATCCATGGGAAGACTTGGAGTGGTTCTATTCTACTCTGCCGAAAACCACAGGCGAATGATATGATTTTTTCATTTCTAATTTATTTCCAACTGGTGAAGGAAAAAGGAAAATAAACCGGTCAACAGCGAGTTAAATTCGCGTGGAGAGAGTTCCGTACAATGCCAAAGTCAGTCACATTTGGAATTCTCCCAGCAGGACGGGAATTGCAGAACCCTAAAAACTTAGAATGTAAGTACCAGCTACTTCTCTTCAAGCCAATCAACGGATTGGGTGAGATGCGAGATGCGGCTAGCACCCATCACTATTTTGATTCCTTTTTAGGGTTCCGTAGTAAAAAAGGAACCCTTATAGTTTTGACATGTCTGTCTTATTATGTGTCTGTCCGCGGTACCTCTCAGAGACTATAAGTACTAGAAAGCTCTAATTTAGCATGTGTATATTAAATTATGCCTACAAATTGGTAAAATAAAATCAAGAACTTTTTTTAGATTTCATACTCTATACATTTTACGGCTTTTCCAACACGTGGATTACCATTGAATAGGTCTTTAGGTCAGCCCGACACGCAATTGCCCGGTTATTTTTTGGGTTTGTCTACCCCGTCAGGGATAAAGACGTATGAAACGAGGAAATGTATCTGTATTTTGTTTTTTCTCTATTTAAGTTTTTTCTTTCTCCTTGACCAGCTCGACAAGAAGTAATAGCCGATCGAGGAAAGGTGTTCGGCCCTTGGCTCTGACTACCCTGTCAGGATGACGTAATAATGTATCTACATTTTGAAAAGATGGGAGGTCTAAATTATCACGTATTTGTATCAGACGGCGCCGCAACTGTGTGGTTGCTAGATTGAAATCTATTTCCAAATTAATTACATGTCAATTCTATTTTATGAGTCAGCTATTTAAATAAATTGTAAATGTCGAAATTGTTCACGAGAATCGGTTGCGAAATGTAATTGGAGAGCACGGTTTTTTGTATGAAAAAACTATTAGTTTAGGTCACTCCGGGCAAAGATAATATTATTATCATCGTGTCTTTTTAGTCTCCACTGCAGGAGCGCGACTCTCTCTGTGCTACCTGAGCCATACTTGGCCAGAGCAGCCAGAGGACTTGGCTTACACTATCCACGCAAGCCAGACGGGTTGAAGAGGTCTCATTGATGTTTATCAGCTTTGTTTAGCTTGTATATCTTAAGTCGCCTTCTACGACATCCACGGTAGGACATGGAGTGATCCTATTCTACTCTGCCAGAGACTTCCGGCACAAGATAATTTAATTACGAACCTTGTACCCTCGAACCTCGGGGTATAGTACGTGATGATGGCAAGAGGCCTGACGGAATATCGCTAATCCCCTGGGAACGCGGCAGGGCGTTAGTGTGGGATGCCACATGCGTTGACACACTGGCACCTTCTCATCTCAGGGGATCAGTCTCGGCTGCTGAAAACGCTGAGATCGCCAAGCGCTGCAAATATAGTTCTTTAAATAATGAATATATTCTTGAGCCGTTTGGCGTGGATACTTTCGGACCTTGGGGCCCCGGTGCTAGGGGTCTCCTTAAAGAGATCTCTGCAAGACTGATCTGCGCCGCTGGTGACAAGAGGGCTGGCTGTTTTATCGCACAACGAATCAGTATTGCGATCCAACGCGGAAATGCGGCCAGCGTTCTTGGCACTATGCCACGTGGGCACGACTTTTTAGACTAAATTAATAGTTAACTTTTTTCTGTGTGTATATTTGTAAATTTGTAATTTTTTTTTCTTTCTTATTTTATTAAAACGCAAGTGGACTAATTACTAACTATTAGAGGGATATAAGTAGGCAAAACTGGAGTTGCGGATAGGCACACAGAGATGGCAGCACACACGACTAGCATCAAATTGATAAAAAAAAAGACGTGTGGCACTCGGGGACTGCCGCGGTAAAGCTATTGCAAACAAGGAAGGACGGCAACGTCGCAAACGGACGACGGAGACGAAGCGGCAACCTACATGGTAGGCGGAGTGGGGAGAGCGTGAGGTTTTTTCGTTACGGAATTTCTGGATTCGATTCCCGCGCTCAAGGCCCGCGATAGAAGCTATGCAATAGCTTAAAAAGTGCTAAATATATTTTTAAAACATTTATTGCATTACATATAAGTATAATATATTTAATTAATTAGAGTACCTACCTACTTCATTAGGTCTTTTTAGTCTCTACTGCAGGAGCACGCCCCTTTATGTACTACTAGAGCCATACTTGGCCATTAGCAGCAGGAGGATTTTGCCTACATTATTAGAGTACTACTTTATTCAAATAATTGTTATAAAAGATTTTAGTGTTTTCATTATTACATCTTCTTCTTCTTCTTATATTTAAGAGCTGGGCTCTTGTCGGTGGAGTGCTTTCCATGTCTCTCTTCCTTCCGCTAAGGAAGGCAAATGGGGAAACCACCGTACTATATCCCTAAAATGGATTCAAAATGGACAAAAGAATAAAATTATTACTTAAAGCGCCATAATTATGTTTATAAGGCTTCTTCTTCTTATCGTGTGTGTTAGTGACTAAAACTAGTGTCAGAGTTTTTAAACCGCCTTAAAGGCCTCTGACATGGTTTTAGGTAACGACCAATGTCAAAGACAGTGACCGGGACCGACGGCTTAACGTGCCCTCCGAAGCACGGATCATCTTACTTATCAGACAATCAGGTGATCAGCCTACAATGTCCTAACCAAACCAGGACAACAACACAAAGTCGTTGCCCCCGCCGGAAATCGAACCCGCGACCTCCGGGTATGAGCCAAACGCTCTAACCACTACACCACGGAGGCAGTTTATAAGGCGATGGGTAGGCATGCTCCTACATGCTTGTTAAGACACCTAATTAGACATGATGAATTTTTTAAAGTAATACTGGAGGGTAAAAAAGAAGGAAGAAGAGGCAAAGGAAGACCTAGAGATAGTTTTATAAAACAACTAAAGGATCAAATTAATGTTTCAACCTACAAGGATGTAAAGGAGTTGACTTTAGACAGAGAGAGATGGAAGGCATTGGTTCCTCCACAGACAAGAGCTTAGCTCTTTAATCTTATACCTTTAAACGAGCAATTCTTGTATATTTATTTATTTATATATTTATAAATTTCTGTGATCTCGAAAACGGCTCTAACGATTTCGCTGAAAATTGGTATATGGGGGTTTTCGGGGGTAAACAATCGATCTAGATTAGTCTGATGTTTGGGAAAACGCGTGTTTTTGAGTTTTCATTCGCTTTTCTTTCCACGCAGAATATGGTCGCTAATTTCGTCACGTCGGCCGCCATCCGCTTAGCTCAACGGTTAAGGATGCTGACCGCTAGAAAGAGTGTTATGGGTTCGAATCCCACTCGGTGACTTACTTTTGTTTTTTTTATGTTCAAGTTTATATTTTTTTTTATATTAACCTTTATTGTCCCACTGCTGGGCAAGTTTATATATAATTTTTTATTTTGTACTGTTTTTAGATAAGTTTAAAAAAAATTAGTTAATGTTTGAGATGTAACCGACCGAGCAAAGCTCAGTCACCCAGGTACTAATAATAAGAAAAAGGCAAGTTCCGGTTCACAAAAATGGCACTTCAGACTGTCGTCCCATTTCCGCCGGAACCTGAAAATAATTGTCCATCGTTCGTGTACGGTGGCGATCCATCTTCATCGACTGACGCGCAATGAATACAAATGAACTGAGTGTGCCTCTGGCCTTATTGCGAGTAGAGGGCCTCCCGTGGGATTGGGAAATCTGGATATTTGGCTGACCTTTGTAGGGTTCCGTAGTGAAAAAGGAACTCTTGTAGTTTCGCTATATCTGTCTGTCTGACCGTCCGTGGTTTTACTCAGAGATGATAAGTACTATAAAGATGGGTATTTTTTCTTAATCATGCCAAAAAAGTTGTAAAACAAAATGTTGAAAAAAAATTCATTATGGTGGTTCCCATACGAGTAAAGTGGGAATAAATTTATTTTGCTAGACTAACCCTTTTTGTGGAGGTATCTTCAAATTTCGACGATCTCCGTGGCGTAGTTGTCACCATGCTAGGCCGCCACCCAGAGGTCCCGGGTTCGGCCCCGGTCAGGGCAAGTTGGAAAAATGGCCTTTATCAATTTGTCCTGGGTCTTGGATGTTTATCTATATAAGTATTTGTTATAATATAGTATCGTTGAGTTAGTATCTCATAACACAAGTCTCGAACTTACTTTGGGACTAGCTCAATCAGTGTAATTTGTCCCTATATATTTATTTATTTAATAAGCATAAGCAATTGTCTAAAGGCATAATTTTCGTTAAGTATCTTAAATTTTTGATTTTATAATGAAAATTTTTGTTAGAGCCAAGTGTTCTCTCTGTCTGCTAAACGATTATATATAGACACGTTAAAAAATCAAAAAGGA
The DNA here is from genome assembly GCA_963555685.1 of Acrobasis consociella. Lineage (NCBI taxonomy): Eukaryota > Metazoa > Arthropoda > Insecta > Lepidoptera > Pyralidae > Acrobasis > Acrobasis consociella. Next base: position 22,171,146 of record OY743108.1, on the reverse strand, counting down.
AAACTATCAAATGTTAACAACTTAGGATTTACAAGCAAATTAAAGAATTTTAAGAGTTGACCCTTATAACTTTTGAATCGCTGAACCGATTTCCATCAAACATGAATATAAATCACCGCAAGGAAATTTACTTTTACGTTAGCAAAACTACATTGAAATTGGTCCCAGAGCTCTGTTCGAGAGATGCCACACACTGACAAAGTGGTGTCAATCTTTTGACATTCCTCTTTTACATCGGGGGTAAAAATTTTGATTGTTTCATCATCAGGTCTTTTTGTCTCTACTGCAGGAGCATGATCCTCTCTGTACTACCAGAGCCATACTTGGCCAGAGCAGCCAGAGGACTTGGCCTACACTCTCCACGCTTGCCAGACGGGTTGGAGAGGTCTCATTGATGTTTATAAGCTTTGTTTAGCTTGTATTTCCTAAGTCGCCTTCTACGACATCCACGGGAGGACCTGGAGTAGTTCTATTCTACCATACAGCAAACACACAGAGCACGGCAGTTGATTGTTTAGTTTACTGTAAAATACATAAATTGCCAACCAACCAATTTGTACAAAAATCCAATCCGAAACTTCGTTAAAACACAAAAATAATCTACATTCGTATATTAAATTAACCGTCGAAATAAAATTCAGATGGGTTTCGGTGCAATCGACGTAAATTTTAAATTCGTAACAAAGCTTTTTCTGAATGTATTGTAAAAGATAGCCACCTGACCGAAATGGCGACCCGTTTGGTCGGCCTGCTAGCTCATAACTTTTCCACCTTCACGCCCATCAAGCTAGGAGTGGCTTTTGGGTCTTGAGGTCCTGGTTATCATCATCATTTGAGTGTGTCACGGTTGCGGTGTACCACCACCACATTAGTAGGGCTTTTGGGTCTTAAGGTACTGGTAAAAGGTCTAATAAAATATACTGAAAATATTTTAAAGGTGTTCAGTCCGTGATAATGGACAACTTACCCTAAGGGCCATTTATAAGTTACTAGCTGTACCCGCGGGCTTCGCTCCCCGTGAGAATTTCGGGATAAAGAGTACCCTATGTCCTTCCCCGAGTCTCAAACGATATCTATACCAAATTTCATCCGAATCGGTTCAGTAGTTTAAGCGTGCAGAGGTAACAAATATACAAACTCACTTTCGCATTTATAATATTAGTAGGATAGGATAGGACTAGCTGTGCCCGTGGGCTTTGCTCCCCGTAGGAATTTCGGGATAAAAACAACAAAAGTGAGTTTGTATATTTGTTTGTTACCACTTCACGCTTCACCCACTTAACTTATTTAGATGAAATTTGATATGGATATAGTTTGATACCCAGGAAAGGACATAGGATAGTTTTATCCCAAAATTACCCACAGAAGCCCACGGGCATAGCTAGTTCGTCTATAAAATAGATATTCGAATGTTCCCACAACTTATCAAAAAGCCCTAACTGGCGGTCGGTGAATTGCATAGGCTGCATTTTATTGTGACATATATTGGAACTTTTTGCAGCTGGTGTTCGTGATAGTACTCCAGACAGGATGTCACAGTTTTTCACACATGTCCTTTTGTGGAAAATAACTAGCTATGTTTGAAAAAAATTGGTTCGGCCGTCTAAAAGTTATGTTATTGCTTGAAAGTTTGGCTTTTTTTTAGTATTCCTGTCAAATAATAGATGGCGCTATGGATATTAATTGTACTAATTGGTTCCTTCGCCCATCACTAGATGGCGTTTACATACGAAACTATTGAAATTCAGGTATTAAAATTGTACTGCATTGTTTGTGTAGCTCCATATCCTTATCCTTACTATAATATTATAAATGCCAAAGTGAGTTTGTATATTTGTTTGTTACCACTTCACGCTTCAACCACTTAACTTATTTCGATGAAATTTAATATGGATATAGTTTGATACCCAGGAAACGACACAGGATAGTTTTTATCCCAAAATTACCCACAGAAGCCCACGGGCATAGCTAGTTAGTCTATAAAATAGTTATTCGAATGTTCCCACAACTTATCAAAAAGTCCTAACTGGCGGTCGGTGAATTGCATAGGCTGCGTTTTATTGTGACATATATTGGAACTTTTTGCAGGAATGTCGCTGGTGTTCGTGATAGTACTCCAGACAGGATGTCACATTTTTTCACCAATGTCCTTTTGTGGAAAATAACTAGCTATGTTTGATAAAAATTGGTTCGGCCGTCTAAAAGTTATGTTATTGCTTGAAAGTTTGGCTTTTTTTAGTATTCCTGTCAAATAATAGATGGCGCTATGGATATTAATTGTACTAATTGGTTCCTCCGCCCATCACTAGATAGCGTTTTTATATGAAACTATTGAAATTGTGCTGCATTGTTTGTGTAGCTCCATATCCTTAACTTTACTAATATTATAAATGCGAAAGTGAGTTTGTATATTTATTTGTTGATTTCACGCTTCATCCGGTAAACTTATTTAGATGAAATTTGATATGGATATAGTTTGATACCCAGGAAAGGACATAGGATAGTTTTTATCCTGAAATTCCCCACAGAAGCACAGCTAGTTAGTCTATAAAATAAATATTCGAATGTTCCTACAACCTATCGAACAGCCCTAACTGGCGGTCGGTGAATTGCATAGGCTGCGTTTTATTGTGACATATATTGGAACTTTTTGCAGGAATGTCGCTGGTGTTCGTGATATTAATCTAGACTGAATGTGACATTTGTTTCACCAATGTTCTTTTGTGGAAAATAACTAGCTATCTTTGATGAAAATTGGTTCGACCGTTAAAAAGTTATTAAGTTTTTACTTAAAACTCAGGGTTTTTGTTGTTTGCCTGTCAAATAAATAGATGGTGCTAGGTATATTTATTGTACTAATTAGTTCCTCCGCCCATCACTAGATGGCGTTTACATAATATGAAACTATTAAACCCGGGGTATTTATAATTTGCCTGGCAAACAAACTTGTGCTGCATTATTTGTGTAGCTCCATATCCTTAACTTTACTAATATTATAAATGCGAAAGTGCGTTTGTATATTTATTTGTTGATTTCACTTCACGCTTCATCCGCTAAACTTATTTAGATGAAATTTGATATGGATATAGTTTGATACCCAGGAAAGGACATAGGATAGTTTTTATCTCAAAATTCCCCACAGAAGCACAGCTAGTTAGTCTATAAAATAAATATTCGAATGTTCCTACAACCTATCGAAAAGCCCTAACTGGCGGTCGGTGAATTGCATAGGCTGCGTTTTATTGTGACATATATTGGAACTTTTTGCAGCAATGCCGCTGGTGTTCGTGATAGTACTCCAGACATTGTCACATTTTTTCATCCACGTCGTTTTGTGGAAAATAACTGCGGAATAGGCATGGTGAATGGAAATGTTTTTGCCCATCGGTTAAATTATTAAAAAATACTAGCTACCCGCGGGCTTCGCTTCCCGTGGCAATTTCGGGAAAGCCAAGTCAAAGTTAAATTTTTTTATTCAATGTAAGATAAATTTATCTCTTATTGAAGGTCATTATTAAAAAAATATTATTTTAGTGCAAAAGCTAAAAACTACTAGCGTTTCGGAACGACCTCTGCTGGAAAGATTACGCCGAAAGAAACCCAGATCTGAGAGAGGAAAAAGAGTATCCTATGTCTTTTCCCGAGTCTTAAACTATATCCATACCAAATTTCATCCAAATCGGTTCAGTAGCTTAAGCGTGAAGAGGTAACAAACAATAAAAATACAAACCCACTTTCGCATTTTTAATATTAGTAGGATTGTATACGAATTTTTTTATTTTGGGTTATAAAAATTGACAAAGATACTGAGTCTAAATTTCGCTTGACGTCACGGCTAGGTACGATTTTTACTTAGCGGAGTCGTACTCCTGCAGTAAAGACGGAGGGACCTGACGATGATAAAATAATGGAGTGTACCAAATTCATTTTTTTTACCAAAACCAATAAGTATTTATTTATTTCGATATCACTCAGTGTATTCTGTCGAAACGAGGCTCGATAATCACTAAGAAACTTTATGACATTTTTATATCTCCTCAGTCGTGAATTCATCGGCCAAGGGTACGATAGTGCTGACATGTCTGTTCATATAAAAGCCCTTAACAAATAAAGGAAATACCATACATTTTTACTTTAGGATTTCTGACAAATCCGAAGTTAAAAATATGTGTAATTTTTCAAAAATCAAAACTGACTTCTCCTCCAAACTTCACAACTGATTTTGATAAAATTTCTATGGAACCACCTCTCATCGCAAGTCATTATCATCTTCGTTCTCCACTGCAGGAGCGCGACCCTCTCTGTACTACTAGAGCCATACTTGGAGCGGCCAGACAAACTTACAAACATACCCTTTTAAGCAAAAAAGAATTTTCTAAATCGATCCAGGCGTTTTCTAATAACCGCTTTTTCTGTACTTGCGCTTAAGAAGCGGCAGTAAACTTAGTAAGTAAATGACGTCAACATTTACCTTTTAAGAAATTAAAACATACATACATACATACTATCACGTCTTTATCCCTAATGGGGCAGACAGAGCATTTTGGGTCTTGCGGTTCTATGCAGAGCCCAGGGCCGCAAGACCCAAAAGCCACTTTTAGCGTCATGGTGGACGAGAAGATGGAAAAGCAATCAATACAGTGATGGGTTGCTAGCCGCATCGCCTGTTAACATGATTTGCATTTTTGCCCATTCCCTCGATCGGCTTTTACGATCTGCGTGGGAAGAGAAGGTACATTCTAAGTTTTTTTTTATTTCTCCCAGACCAGCATGGGAAATTAAAAGAAAAAGAAAAAAAACGACGGGTTGCACTCTGGGAGTGCCGGCAGAAGTGAAAACACAGCAGTATGGCCACTACACAGACGGTCGAGTAATCAGCTGTCACCATCCATGGATGCATGAGCACGCTGTAACATAAACACACACGAACATTCGCGCAAGCGCCCTGCGCCGCCTAAACGAAACAGCAGGCGCAGGCATACATTTTCGCCGCGCCGTAGAAAGAGAGGGGAATTCTCCCTCTCCTACGCCGCGCCAGCTGTCTACTCTCCATCCGTCTTACGAATTTTCGATCAGGTCACGTGTCCTGACGCGAGTTTAACATTTTTTACCCATTCCAAAAAAAGTGCACAACGCCGCTAAAGAAGTTTTCACTTCAAAAAGTGACAATTATCAAGTGATACAAATATCCAAAGATAAATAAATGATTTTGACTTTGACTTTGGAGAACATACATAAAATAAAAACATAAAAACAAGTGAAAGCAACAATATAAAAGAACAAAATTTGTAAAATACACAATAAGTCGCGTCGAGTCTCGTCCCAGTCCAAGCTAACCCTAAATTTTTATTTTTAAACTTTATATTTCTATCGAGGGTACTTTATGAACTAGTTCACAAGTCTAAGCTAGTGTCAGCAGCACTCATAATCTTGCTGACCATGCACGTACTGAGATCAACTTGGCTGACACTACTTGTCAGAAAGTTGCTAACTTCTTACATTTTGTGAACAAGATATATTTGTCGAAATAAACACTTTAAATCTTAGTTATAATACATTTACTTTATTTTTGTCGTATTTATATTTATTTTATGTTGTCTTTGTTTTAAGACCAGCATATTATCACCATTGCAATTAGAATATATTTATCATCATCCTTCCGTATTCCCGGTTGCATCCCCGACCGATCCATTTTGACGACCTCCGTGGCGTAGTGGTCACCATCCTAGCCCACCATCCAGAGGTTCCAGGTTCGATCCCCAGTCAGGGCAAGTTGGAAAATAGCCTTTTCAAATTGTCCTGGGTCTTGGATGTCTATCTATATATGTATTTGTTATAAAATATTGTATCGTTGAGTTAGTATCCCATAACACAAGTCTCGAACTTACTTTGGGGCTAACTCAATCAGTGTAATTTGTCCCTATATATTATTTATTTATATTTATCCCCAGCAGTAACGCTTCAGAGCCAGGGGTCCGCTACCTAACATAGGTGATTTGACGAGGTTGCTGGTTTTTACACAGAGTGACTGTTGTTAGACCTTCGTAACCCAAAGGGTAGAACAGAGCCAATCCTTGGATAAAATTGAGCAAACTCTAAATGGCGTTCGGGACCCACAGTATACCTATATACGTGCCTTCCGAAACATGGAATCTGTTTCTTTTCGGATAGTCAGGTGATGAATCTCATCATCATTCTAACCAGACTGGGCACTACTTCACGCAAGTATGCTTCCCAGTAAGATTCGAACCCACGACCTCCGGATCCCAAGGCAAACACCTTGACCACTAGACCACGGAGACAGTCCAGTCGTTAATGGATGCCAATGCCAAGTGCCTATAATAAGCAGCTTATAAAATGTAACACCACGGTTTCTGCGATTTATTCTACAAATTTTGTTTTTTACCACCTTTTGGTTGCAATCCACTAAGTGTATATAAAAATTGACGACCTCCGTGGCATAGTGGTCACCATGCTAGTCCGCCACCCAGAGGTCCCGGGTTCGACCCCGGTCAGGGCAAGTTGGAAAAACGGCCTTTTTAAAATGTCCTGGGTCTTGGATTTTTATTTATATATATGTGTTTGTTTATAAAATATAGTATCGTTTAGTTAGTATCCCATGAAACAAATCTCGAACTTACTTTGGGCTAGCTCAATCTGTGTGATTTGTCACTATATATTTATTTATTTATTATTATTTATTTTGATGCCACATGTCAGATTACAGTAAAAAAAATTACTTTTAAAGAAATTCCCATTATCTAAAATTATGAACTGGAATGTAAATAAATAAGGATGTAGAAGTTTCCCAAACTGATTGTCATAAATGATATAACACTATATTCTATTTCAAGTCATATTTTGACTGTGAATCCAGATAAATGTCTAGATATAATGTGTAATAATATCTTTGAAATTACAAAATTTAAATCCCATGAAGCAAATCTCGAACTTACTTTGGGCTAGCTCAATCAGTGTAATTTGTCTATACATAAATTTATAAAAATCGGGCTTTACGTGCCGAGTGGTTTAAAAGGAATATTTTTTCGTCATTTTTCTAAGTGATACAGTAGGTATCATTCACAGAACTTGCTTTCAAATAGGCTGGTCTTTAGATTCACTCTCGAGATTAGAAATCTTCGAAGATATTCTCAGGCAAGCTTATAGCAGTAATATAAGTCATTGTTCACATTTCCAATTTCCGTATATCACGGCCAGTCGTTGGTATGCGAAAGAGGTTCCGCCGCCTGGTTAAGTACCTCCACGACCCAACTTTTAGCCAGAACATTGAGGAGCTTAGAACTTTTCAATGTCACGAATTTCCGTGGAATAAATCCGTCATAGCTCATTATTGTAATTAGAATTATTGTAATTAGAATTATTGTAATTAGAATTATTGTAATTAGTGAAACCCCATATCTCGACAACCCGTTCGATTTCATATCTTGGAGGTCGTTGAGTATTTATGTAAGTTTATTTTTCGTCAAGTCAAGTCATAATCATTTATTTATCTTTGGATATTTGTATCACTTGATAATTGTCACTTTTCTTATTTTCTTCCGATTTCTTAAAAGATAAATGTTGACGTCAGATCATTTACTTATTATAGCTAAGTTTACTGCCGCTTCCTAAGCGCAAGTACAGAAGACGCGGTAACAAACTGTATTGCACATTTTCTCCAAAAAAGTCAACTTACAATTATACTGATATTAAAATTAGATATGTGGACTGAGAATACATTGTTATGTCATAATTATTAATTAAGCATGATATCAAGTTTAAAATTAATGTCAATTTGTAAATGTAGTACTAAAACGTGTACAGAACGTACTTAAATTATGACAATTGTGAATGTACAAATACAAACCTTTAAGAGGACCCGCGCCAAGCTCAAGCAGACATTTTTGTCTCTACGTACGATTATGTAGGTATTTTGTTTGTTTGTTTGTAAAACTTGATTGTACATAGAAACATAGAAATAACACAGATACAAATCAGAAAAGTAAACATACAACACAGGCTTGCATAGCCATTTATTTTTGTATTGTACACGCCAATTACCTTTTTCTTCTCATTTCCTCCCACGGGTTTACTAAAAGAAATTTCTTCAGAAATATGAAGCACCTATGTACTATGTTTACATTTAAGCGGTTTGATATGTAAATTTTCAATTGTACATGAACCAAAAAAAAAGATAAGAACTTCGCTAGCTACTAGATTTGAGCATTAAACCAACACATTAAGGGAAGTTAAGTTAATAGGTACTTACAGCTCCTTAGTACAAGTTTCGTAATTAATTAAAAAAAACACAAGTTTGGGGAACAACTTCTATTTACAGTGAAGCACATAGGAGAATACTGCATGCATACCAAGTTACAGGCTTTCTGCCGGATGTTACCGTATTTTTAGTTAAGAACATGGACGCATCATCATCAGGTCTTTTTAGTCTCCACTGCAGGAGCACCACCCTATCTCTACTACTAGAGTACTAGAGCCATACTTGGCCAGAGCAGTCGGATAACTTTGGCCTACATTCTCCACGCTGGTCAGACGGGATGGAGAGGTCTCATTGATGTTTATAAGCTTTGTTTAGGTTGTATTTCCTAACATCCTCGGGAGGACTTGGAGTGGCCCTATTCTACTCTGCCAGAAACCTCACAGCAAACCTGGACTATAAAACATAAAATGCCAGCAAAAATCTTCTAAAAATTCTCTTGCGTAAAAAGACAAAAACACTTTCGCCCATCTTGGTTATAAAATAAAATAATTCATAAAGACACATTTGCCTGCGCAACGGACCGTTTTTACCACTTCGTAAAAGAGTCATTTTTCAGGAATAAGGGCACCATTATTTAAGTGTGGTATGAAATAAGAACTAGTTTTGGCTTGGCTGTGTTTTGTCAATGTTTTATGAGAGTGCCAGAGAAACGGTCCCATAGAAATGCAATCAAAATCGTTTTATTTTATTTTACTTTATTAGAAACACAAACAGAATACAATCATATCAAGACCAAAATATCTAATTTCTACATATTTATTCTAGACTGTACTCCAAAACTATGTGTATCACGTTTATAAATAAATATCGGTTCAGTAAAAATCGGTTGTGAAGATTGGGGGTGAAGTCGGTTTTTATTAATTTTGTAAAAGTATAACATGTTCACGAACACTAATGGATCATTGATATTTTATAATTTTAGGAAAGTCAATAATCTATTATTACCCCTATCAGCATATGTGTCGTTACATCTAAAAAAAGTAACGCCTAGCCATAGACCTAGACCGTATTTTCTTTAGATCGTCAATTAAAAAAAAAATACCAAAGATACTTAGTATCTACCAAACTACGCTATGTACGTCAAACATTTTTATATATTTCGTTGTTTATTTTTGTATTTTACTCGTATTTAGTAAATACAGTTGTAGAATAAGTATTTTATGCAACTTTTTATAAATTAATACTTCGTATTAATATTATTCATACAAGTAGTACTTAGTTAGAGATATGTGCGTTAATTCAATCTCCACGTATTACTGCGTAAGCCGCTGCGGCCGAAACCAATTCGATAATGCGGGGATAAATTCTAATTAGCCGATAAAGCCGCACTGCTAATAAATGCGGCTTGCTATGAAACAGGAGATAATTAACACGGTATTACTTTTCTTTTACAGATGTATTGTTTACTTGTCATACATATTATGGCGTCTTTATCTCTAACGGAGTAGACATAGCCTTAAAATGGCCGTAAGACCACGCGCGCGGTACAGTGAGAGTGAAGATGGAATAAAATCCGGCCATGTGCAAGTCAAACTCGCGCACAGAAGGTTCCATACCATTATCTATAAAAAATCAAATCTGTTGTATAGGAGTCCCGCTAATTTTTTGAAGTGAAAACTTCTTTAGCGGCGTTGTGCACTTTTTTTGGAATGGGTAAAAAATCTTAAACTCGCGTCAGGACCACGTGTCCTGATCGAAAATTCGTAAGACGGCGCAGGGCGCTTGCGCGAATGTTCGTGTGTGTTTATGTTACGTTACGTTCGTGTGTGTAATGTGTCATGCTTGTGACATTTGTGACAGACTGTGGTTCAGAAAAGATTTGAAATATTTTATACTGATAATAAAAGCAATTCGTGCAAAATTATTCACTAACCATTCCAAAATATCAAAAATGCACAACGTTAATATTCAAGTTTTCACTTCTGCCGGCACTCCCAGAGTGCAACCCGTCGTTTTTTTTTTAATATTTGTTTTTATGGCGGCAACAAGAAAACATTATCACTGTAAATTTTAACTGTCTGGCGGTCACGGTTCATGAGATATAGCTTGGTGACAGACAGACGGACAGACGGACGGACAGACAAATAGACAGCGGAGTCTCAGTAATAGGGTCCCGTTTTTACCCTTTTGGTACGGAACTCTAAAAAGGAACCAAAAAAGTGATGGGTTGCTAGCCACTTGCCTATTAACACGATTAAAATCTCACCCATTTCCTCGTTCGGTTTTCACGATCTGCGCAGGCACAGAAGCAGTTACATCTAAGTTTTTCTTTTCCCAGACCAACATGGAAGCTTAGTTATAATGTATTACTTTATTTACATAGACGAAACCAATCGAAATGAAAATACTATTTTAAACTTGCAATTCGAAACCTATTTTCGGTAAAATATAGATGCGTTGCTCGAAATTATTATTCCTAGTGCAGCCGAAACCTCTGAGGGCTGCAAACTCGATTGGAATGGAAATTCAATTTCTGCCAATAACAACTTGCTGGCACGTTGGTTGGATCGCTGAGGTTGGTCAAATGTCAAACAGTCATAACTCCAGTCAAGAAGGGTAATTAGGGCTCCTTACACTAAGGGTAATAACCGGCCCAGTGCGAGTCGGACTCGCGCCCGAAGGGTTCCGTACCATTATCTATAAAGTTTAAGATTTTTGTATGGGAGCCCTCCTTAAATATTTATTGTATTTTAATTTTTATATTTATTATTAAAATAAATAATACAACTGAGTATTTTGTGAATATTTCAAGAGCCTACTTGATGCCATTCTTGATATCGAGCAAAAAAAGAGCAAAAATATTGCGTTTGTTGTATGGGAGCCCCCCTTAAATATTTATTTTATTTTTAGTTTTTGTTGTTATAGCGGCAATAGAAATAATAATTTGTGAAAATGTCAACTATATAGCTATCGCGGTTTTTGAGATACAGCCTGGTGACAGACAGATGGACAGACGGACAGACAGCGACGTCTTAGTAATAGGGTCCCGTTTTTACCCTTTGGGTACGGAACTAACAGCCTCCGTGGTGTAGTGGTTAGAGCGTTCGGCTGATACCCGGAGGTCGCGGGTTCGATTCCCGGCGGGGGCAACGACTTTGTGTTGTTGTCCTATTTGGTTAGGACATTGCAGACTGATCACCTGATTGTCTGATAAGTAAGATGATCCGTGCTTCGGAGGGCACGTTAAGCCGTCGGTCCCGGTCACTGTCTTTGACATTGGTCGTTATCTAAAACCATGTCAAGGGCCTTTAAGGCGGTTTAAAAACTCTGACACTAGTGTTAGTCACTAACACACTCGATAAGAAGAAGGTACGGAACCCTAAAAATCGTGTTTGCTGTATGGGATATTAAATATTTATTTTATTTTGTTTTTAGTATTTTTTGTTATAGCGGCAACAGAAATACATAAGTTGTGAAAGTTTCAACTGTCTGTCCCATGAACCGTGATAGCTAGACAGTTAAAATGTTCAGAGATGATGTATTTCTGTTGCTTCTATAACAACATATTCTGAAAACAGAATAAAATAAATATTCATGTGGGGCTTCCATACAACAACCGTAAATTTTTATAGATAATATTACGGGAAACTTCGTGCGTAATTAAAATTTGCACTTGGCTGTTTTTTTTTTTAGTTTTCGCTTACAATTCCATTTAATATGCGGGGTCTTGCAGTACTCACTATAAGGCTCTGTCTACTCCGTGAGAGATAAAGACGCCATAATGTGTATAACTAATGTGTGACTAGTGAACAATACATCTGCAAAAGAAAAGTAATATTGTGTTAATTATCTACAGTTTCATAGCAAGCCACATTTATTAGCAGTGCGGCTTTATCGGCTAATTAGAATTTATCCCCGCATTATCGAATTGGTTTCGGCCGCAGCGGCTTACGCAGTAATACATGGAGATTGAATTAACACACATATCTCTAACTACGTACTACTTGTTTGCCCAATAGTAATACCACATAATAAACACTAATACTTACGTACAATACAATAATTTTTCTAAACAAAAACCGACTTTGTCCCCAAACTACACAATAAAATTTGTTAACATTTCTATGGAACCACCTGAGTATGCTCTTTCAAACATAAAAGAATTTCTCAAATCTGTCCTGTCTTTGAATTTTCGGTGAACATACATAAAGAAAATATGACCTTTAATCTTTTAGAAGTCCGTAAAGAGAAAATTACTTATACAGTGTTCATTATCTACAGTTTCATAGCAAGCCGCATTTATTAGCAGTGCGGCTTTATCGGCTAATTAGAATTTATCCCCGCATTATCGAATTGGTTTCGGCCGCAGCGGCTTACGCAGTAATACATGCAGATTGAATTAACGGACATATCTCTAACTAAGTTCTACTTGTATGCCTAATACTAATTCGATAATTTTTTAAACTAAAAGCCGTCTTCACCCCCTACTTTTGACGAGCTTTGTGGCGTAGTGGTCACTATCATATGCTAGTCCGCCACCGAGAGGTTCCGGGTTCGATCCCCGGTCAGGGCAATTTGGAAAATGCCTTTTTCAAACTGTCCTGGGTCTTGGATGTTAATCTATATATGTATTTGTTATAATATATAGTATCTTCTAGTTGGCATCCCATAACACAAGTCTCGAACTTACTTTGGGCTAGCTTAAGTAATTTGTCCCTATATATTTATTTATTTATTTTATTTAAACTACACAACCCATTATTTCATCTTAATGCCCACCATCACGCCAAGCGTGGCCTTTGGGTTATACCGCCCTAGGCTCCGTCTATTCCGTAAGGGCGTGAGAATATATCTGTAATATAAAAAAAAAAATTCTCATCAAATAACGTTAATCAACAGATTGTTGTATTATATTTTTTCACTTTTTTCACTCCTAAAACTTTAATAAATTAGCTTTATTGTATTTATCATCTCATGATACTATAAACATGGGTCATACGTTTTGATATTTTAATAAATTGGATTAATTTTACACAAAAATATTTTTTCAAAACTAAAAACTGTCTTCACTCCCAAACTACACTACCGATTTTGATAAATTTTTAATGAGACTACCTCACAAGTATACACTTTTAAACAAAAATATAATTTTCCTAATCGGTCCGGGCGTCTTTAAATAATCGATGAACATACATAAAAAAGAAAGCGATGACTTGATAACCTCCTCCTTCTTTTAAAATTCGGTAAAAAAAAAGGAAATTTGTCGAAAAAGTGCCAAAACAAAATGAATAATAGGTAAATAAATTTTAAAGGAAATTCAAATAAATTAATACATACCACTAAAAATAAAAGTACATAGTTTTCATGAAAACTACATCATTTACCGAAATTCAGAGTATTTTGTGGGTAAAAGCAGTTGCAAATTCTGAAAAATTCTATCTAGGTACACAGTCCTCTAAAATCATAACTCCCCGTACAATGTAAGCATAGTTAGCTAAATATAACAGAGCTACGTACAGAAGTGTTTGCTCACGAATAACTCAGTGCAGCATATTTGCAAAGCCTTGAATTAGCGCTCGCCTTCACCAGCGGCATAATGCCGCACTCCCTTCCTGTAACTATGTAGGTTTTACGGCGCAGTAATTGTTTTACGTGCATGGCTAATGGTTTACAAATTGTAAGGTATGTTTATTGGAAATTATTTTTTTAGGGTTCTGTACCGAAAGGGTAAGAACGGGACCCTATTGTTAAGACTCCGCTGTTTGTCTGTATGTCTGTCTGTCTGTCTGTCTATTCATCTGTTTGTACGTCTGTCTGTCTATCTGTTTGTCTTCCTGTCTCTCACAAATGATAACTGGTCAGTTGAAATTTTCAAAAATGATGTGTTTCTGTTGCCGCTATAACAACAAATACTAAAAACAGAACAAAATAAATATTTAAGTGCCACATACAGAAGTGTTTGCTCACGAATAACTCAGTGCAGCATATTTGCAAAGCCTGGAATTAGCACTCGCCTTCACTAGCGGCATAATGCCGCACTCTCTTCCTGTAACTACGTAGGTTTTACGGCGCAGTAATTGTTTTACGTGCATGGCTAATGGTTTACAAATTGTAACGTTTGTTTATTGAAAATTTTTTTTTTGGGTTCTTACTTACTTAGACTTCGTTGTCCGTCTGTCTGTCATTCTGTCTAACTGTCTGTCTGAGCCTCTGTCTGTCTGTCTGCCTGTCTGTCTATCTGCCTGTCTCTCATAAATCGTGATAGCTAAACAGTTGAAATTTTCACATATGATGTGTTTCTGTTGCCGCTATAACAACAAATACTAAAAACAATAAAATAAATATTTAAGTGCCACGTACAGAAGTGTGCAGCATATTTGCAAAGCCTGGAATTAGCACTCGCTCTCACCAGCGGCATAATGCCGCACTCATTCCTGTAACTATGTAGGTTTTACGGCGCAGTAATTGTTTTACGTGCATGGCTAATGGTTTACAAATTATAAGGTATGTTTATTGAAATTATTTTTTAGGGTTCCGTACCGAAAGGGTAAGAACGGGACCCTATTTTAAGACTCCGCTGTCCGTCTGTCTGTCTGTATCTACACAGTTGAATTTTTTTTACAGATAATGTGTTTCTGTTGCTTCTATAATATCAAATACTAAAACAGAAAAAAAAACGACGGGTTGCACTCTGGGAGTGCCGGCAGAAGTGAAAACTTGAATATTAACGTTGTGCATTTTTGATATACGAAACAGCAGGCGCAGGCATACATTTTCGCCGCGCCGTAGAAAGAGAGGGGGATACTCCCTCTCCTACGCCGCGCCAGCTGTCTACTCTCCATCCGTCTTACGAATTTTCGATCAGGTCACGTGTCCTGACGCGAGCGTGTCCTGACGCGAGTTTAACATTTTTTACCCATTCCAAAAAAAGTGCACAACGCCGCTAAAGAAGTTTTCACTTCAATAATAAAAAGGGGCTCCCATACAACAAACGTGATTTGTTATAGATTATTAGTTTTGCGGGACTTACTATGTTTAATATCGTTTTATGCCAGATATTTCGAAGACCCTTCTCCTTGGTCGCTGGCCGACTCATAACATTAATACTAATAACAGTAATTGTGATTGCGAAACTTTACAATCATATATTCTAACGAAGTTCCTTATCGCGCGTTGCGAAAGGAGGCTAGACGGAAAAAATTAAGACTAAAAGTTTTAACGACACTTTTTGCTATAGTTGTAAGCCGTGCGGCGTGCGCGTGTTTCTCTGTCTGTCTCTCTCTCTCCTAATTTATCGAAAGGAACTTCGTTCCATCTGGGTGTCCCCTGACACCTCTCAATTTTTTTTATAGATGTAGGGTAAATAATGGTAAGGCACTCTTCGTGCACAAGCCCGCCTTGTACTTGGCCAGTTATTTTTTGCAGTTATGCTGTACTCGCGTAAGTTTTCGAGCCATATTTGAATAAATTCTTGGTTTCGTGCATTGTTTATGTTGTCGTTTTAGCAAAACTTAATCACAAGTGACACAAAGCATGCAACAGGCATGGAATGCTGTTAAAGTATTATTTACTGACATGCGACATAAATATATTTTTTTTCTTGTTCAATTTTTTTTTTTATTAGCATTGGGTATTTATAACTTAATATTTTTAAGAAAAAAGAATGTCGCAAAATAATGATACTTGTCACGATAATATCCATTTTAAATTAAGATTTTTGGTGATGCGCGATAAACAGAACAAGTGTCAAAGTACCCTCATACATACATACATACTATCACGTCTTTATCCCTAATGGGGCAGACAGAGCATTTTGGGTCTTGCGGTTCTATGCAGAGCCCAGGGCCGCAAGACCCAAAAGCCACTTTTAGCGTCATGGTGGGCGAGAAGATGGAAAAGCAATCAACACAGTGACGGGTTTCTAACCGCATCGCCTGTTAAAATGATTCGCATTTTTGCCCATTCCCTCGATCGGCTTTTACGATCTGCGCGGGAAGAGAAGCAGCTGGTACATTCTAAGTTTTTTCGTTTCTCCCAGGCATGGGAGTACCCTCATGTTTTAATATAATATATTATTATTTACTTGTTAAATTAATTAACCTGTTAATTTGTGAACATGCATTAAGGCATGTGTAGCTAACTAAAATTAACTTGTTACATGTTTATTTGTAAAATACTTGTTTTACCTACTACGCTCGTCAAAATTTGATTTTACATTTTATTCTGCATGTTTCTCTGTAAGTGAATATCTTTGTATTCTTTTGAGAAATAAATTATTTAAACCTATTAAGAGCGATATAATAATATGACTTCAAGAAACTACGTCGTCATTTACCTATATTTCATACAAATCCCATTGAAAATACATTGTTTTGACGTTTCTAAAAAAGTATCTCATTTGACTTGTTGGAAAATAGCAGATTTGATGTGTATACTTTAAATACAATTTAGTAACATCAAAGTAACACAGTAAAGTGTACATGAAAAATTGGTGGGGTAGAGTTTATACTCGTATACACTTTACAGGTTTATAATTTATGTAGGTAGTTGTAAGCGACTAATAGCATATTTTGAGGAAATCCTTATGGGAGAGGCCTATGTCCAGCAGTGGACGTTACGCGGCTGAAATGCTGATGATTAATAGCATATATTCTTATATAGAACTGCAAGTCAATAACCGAACTAGATAGACAATTATAAACATGTCTTTCGTTCTACTCGTAGTTTCATTCGATATTGTTTTAATAATGAACAAATTGCATTATAAACAAAGCTTGGAACGTTATCCACACCTGCCGGCGCCACATTATGTTATGTATTTTAGTATCGGGGAGTACTAAACCCGAGTTAGGTTCAGAGATAATAATATGTATTTTGTATGACTACCAACTAAAGAAACGGCCATCTTCTTATCGTGTGTGTTAGTGACTAACAATAGTGTCAGAGTTTTTAAACCGCCTTAAAGGCCTCTGACATGGTTTTATTAGGTAACGATTAATGTCAAATACAATGACCGGGACCGACAGCTTAACGTGCCCTCCGAAGCACGGATCATCTTACTTATTAGACAATCAGGTGATCAGCCTACAATGTCCTAACCAAACTAGGACAATAACACAAAGTGGTTGCCCCCGCCGGGAATCGAACCCGCGACCTTCGGGTGTGAGCTGAACGCTCTAACCACTACACCACGGAGGCAGTTAGAAACGGCCATTTGAATTTGGTTCATTATCATCATCATCATCAGGTCTTTTTGTCTCCACTGGAGGAGCACGACCCTCTCTGTACTACCCGAGCCAAACTTGGCTAGTGCTGCCAGAGCTCTTGGCCTACACTCTCCACGCTGGCCAGACGGGTTGGAGAGGTCTCATTGATGTTTATAAGGTTTTTTTAGCTTGTATTCCCTAAGTCGCCTTCTACGACATCCACGGGAGGTTTTGAAGTGGCCCTATTCTACTCTGCCGGAAACCATACGAATTTGGTTATTCAAACGAAATAAACGGGTTAATTAGGTAACGTTAATGAAATGTAGAGAAATGCGAACAATACCACTGCTTTCTCGTTATATTTAACCAACTTCTAAATAGGAGTAGGTTATCAATGCCTTGCGATGTTTTTTGGAACGAAGTTCCTTATCGCGCGTTGCGAAAGGGGGCTAGACGAAAAAAATTAAGACCAAAAGTTGTAACGACACTTTTTGCTATAGTTGTAAGCCGTGTGGCGTGCGCGTATTTCTCTGTCTGTCTCTCTCTCTCTCCTAATTAATCGAAAGGAACTTCATTCCTTCCGTGTGTCCCTTGACACCTCTCAAGTTTTTTTTTGTTTGTTTGTTTTATGTTTTTTTCAAAATCGTTTCTGTAGTAGGAAGAAGTCGGTTTTTAGTTTTCAAAATTTTTACCTATATTATAAAAACAGCACGTCCTTTGAAAAGTTTTAAACTAATTTGAATTTTAATTTAAGGCCATACCCAAATTTTCCGGGGTCCAGAGGCGCCGCCATTTGAAATAAATCATTTGAAAGGAAACGGAGATATCATTTAAAATTGTGTCTTGATCAAGCCCTAGATAACCCTTAAAACTATTTTATGAACTACTGTTTATAGTTTAAAGTGAGAACGTGAAGCTTTTCTACGCACATTAGCCAAAAGTGGCCGTTTTTCGCAAATGTGCGTCGAAAAGCTTCACGTTCTCACTTTAAACTACAAAAAGTAGTTTAAAAAATACTTTGAATGGTTATCTAGAACTTGACCAAGACACAAATTTAAATAATATCTCCGTTTCCTTTTAAATGATTTATTTTAAATGGCGGCGCCACTGGACCCCGGAAAATTTGGGTATGGCCTTAAAAAGCGCTACTAGCGGAATTCTGCGCGTATATTATGTCAGAATTTTTGCTGGTATGACAAGTTTTATTTTAAAGTCTGCTTTGAATGTTTTTCAGAGTTCCGTACCCAAAAGGTAGCAATGGAACGTAACACTCCGCTGTCCGTCCGTCTGTCTGTCATCAGGCTGTATCTCATAAACCGTGATAGCTAGACAGTTATAAATTTCACAGATGATGTATTTTTGTTGCCGCTATAACAAAAACTGGTAAAAACAAAATAATATATTTTTTTAATAAAATAAATAATTGAGGACCTCCTTGGCGTAGTAGTCACCATGCTAGTCCGCCACTCAGAAGTTCCGGGTTCCATCCCCGATCAGGGCAAGTTGGAAAATGGCCTTTTACAAATTGTCCTGGGTCTTGGATGTTAATCGAAGTTAAAAGTTGACATTTATCGGTATCTAGATTTTTTTGATTATTACAAATCCCTATGCCCAGCATTGGGACAGTATCATCATCACCAGGTCTTTTTGTCTTCACTACAGGATCACGACCCTCTCTGTACAACCAGAGCCATACTTGGCCAGAGCAGCCAGAGGACTAGGCCAACACTCTCCTCGCTGGCCAGACGGGTTGGAGAGGTCTCATTGATTTTTAAGCTTTGTTTAGCTTGTATTTCCTAATGTGGCAGTATAGTTTAGTTATGATAAAAATTGCAAAGCATAAAAACTAGCACGTTCTCTTCGAAAAGTTGTGAACTAATTTAAATTTTTATTTAAAGTACAGAACTAACATTGCAACTAGCGGAACTGCACAGATGTGTCTGTGAGTTATGGCGCGTCACGTAGTTTTATATTAAACTTCGCAATACGGATGTGAAATTTTTTTGGTCAAAAAAGAAAGGTTCTTTAAAAGATTTGATAGGTCTAAATGTTCTAACCTTACGCAGTGAAAAAAACGGGTTGCACTCTGGGAGTGCCGGCAGAAGTGAAAACACAGCAGTATGGCCACTACACAGACGGTCGAGCCATCAGCTGTCACCATCCATGGATGCGCGTAGCACGCTGTAACATAAACACACACGAACATTCGCGCAAGCGCCCTGCGCCGCCTAAACGAAACAGCAGGCGCAGGCATACATTTTCGCCGCGCCGTAGAAAGAGAGGGGGATACTCCCTCTCCTACGCCGCGAAAGCTGTCTACTCTCCATCCGTCTTACGAATTTTCGATCAGGTCACGTGTCCTGACGCGAGATTAACATTTTTTACCCATTCCAAAAAAAGTGCACAACGCCGCTAAAGAAGTTTTCACTTCAAAAATCAGTCTATGGTTCTATCCAGAGCATTCCCTTGATTAGATTTAATGATCTGTTGCGGCGATGTTTAGGCGATGCGACTAGCAACCTATAACTGACCAAGCGAGCGAGGCGAGCGAAGCGTCTCTGTTTCAAGATTGGCCAAAAACGCCATTGTCCGACTGTCGATTCTCTTGAAATTTTGTAAGAATAAATAAATAAGTTTTTTATTGTTTTTATATCTAGTTTAGTTTTTATCAATAGTTAGTTATATTTAGTTTTTAGTTATTTTGTGTGTAATTAAATAAAGTATGTATGTTATTACTTTTTATCAGAATAAATAAATAAAT
Organism: Acrobasis consociella; assembly: GCA_963555685.1. Lineage (NCBI taxonomy): Eukaryota > Metazoa > Arthropoda > Insecta > Lepidoptera > Pyralidae > Acrobasis > Acrobasis consociella. Next base: position 22,150,961 of record OY743108.1, on the reverse strand, counting down.
ATTTAAATAGGGACAAATTACTGTTTTAAATTACAGATTGAGCTAGCCCCAAAGTAAGTCTGCGACTTGTGTTATGGGATACTAACTCAACGATACTATATTTTATAACAAATACATATATAGATAAACATCCAAGACCCAGGATAATTTGACAAAATTAGATTATTAATAAGTAAGGTATACGATTGTTTTTTTCTGATTTGCAAATAATAGTAAAGATATAGCGCATTTATATTCGAGTGACGTTACGTGACGTCACGATTAGCTACGACTTTTAACCAAAGGTGACGTAAACCACTCCGAAATTTCGAAACGTTTAGGATTAGTACGATTTACTTAGCGGTGACGTCTCAAACACCACTCTTTGTAAATTTTTACTACTTTGCTTAACGAAAAAATATAGGTCTTTTATTTTTGTCTTTTAATTAAGTTGACTTACTAAATCAAATAATCATATTTTTTACCTAGTCCACATCTCTATTGCGCGGACTCTGGCCAGAGTTGAATTCGCGAGCCTTGTGATTTGTCTAGCTATTTTAGAGTTTTGTAAAAGCAGCAATCATAGTTTAAAAAAGTTAAAAATGTCACCAGTAAAGGAATAAAGTGCAAAAAACATCCTGTGCTATGCAAAACTAAGGAAAATTATTACCCTAATGACATTTTGAACAGAACAGGGGTAATGACGGAGTCAGAAAAGTATTATTCTAATTAGTCCGTCTTTTAGATTATTAAACAATTTTACCATATTTTTCAATTTAAAAAAAAAAGTAAAAAACGACGGGTTGCACTTTAGGAGTGCCGGCAGAAGTGAAAACTTGAATATTAACGTTGTGCATTTTTTATATACGAAACAGCAGGCGCAGGCATACATTTTCGCCGCGCCGTAGAAAGAGAGGGGGATACTCCCTCTCCTACGCCACGCCAGCTGTCTACTCTCCATCCGTGTTACGAATTTTCGATCGGGTCACGTGTCCTGACGCGAGTTTAACATTTATTACCCATTCCAAAAGAAGTGCACAACGCCGCTAAAGAAGTTTTCACTTCAAAAATTTACTATTAGTGGGGTTTATGACGTCACCGCCGAGTAAAAATGGTACTAAGCTGTAATGTCATGCGAAAAAATGCGCTGCAACTTTATCCTTCGTTCTGTTTCTCAAAAAATAAATAAATACGTGTACACTATTTTTTAATAAACCTACTCGTTAGGCCAAAAATATTTTTTCAGACATGATGCCTATTTTTGTGGTCTTCTTCTTCTTCTTCTTATATTTAAGAGCTGGGCTCTTGTCGGTGGAGTGCTTTCCATGTCTCTCTTCCTTCCGCTAAGTTCTTAACCTCTTTATATGTTTTCACGTTTAATTTTTCTTTTATTTGGTCTATAAATTTTCTTCTGGGTTTTCCTACTCCTCTCTTTCCTTCTATTTTTCCTTCCATTATTGTTTTAAAGAACGCATCGTGGCGTAGTAGATGACCGAACATTTTCCCTCTTCTATTTTCTATAATTTGTATTATTTGTCTTTTCTCTCTCACATCCATCAGATTTGTGGTCGGTGAAGATCAATATCAAGTAAAGTAAGTTATGAACTAAATAAAGATAACGGTTAAGCTGGGATCAGAATCGAATATACCTAATATCAAACAGTAAATTAATAATTAATATTAATTAGAAACAGTTAATTAATAACTCATTAATCGCATCAAATATTTATTAGGTCGATATTTCCTGACAGGCAAACTTTCGTCTATTAATTCGAGTGACTCGTCACATTAATTGAATCGATTGGGAACGATGTGTAATCGAGTGGATGTAATCATACACGTGGTTTTCATTACGCAGATATTTGAGTACAGTTTTGGCAAATATTTGATTAGTTTGCTATTACTGTTGTATTTTGCATCGGTCAGTAGCCTATGCCATCTCAGGCCTGTGTCACTTGTGCCACTTCGCCCAAAAAGGTATCGAATTAATATGTGCGCGCCGACCATTTCGGAGTTGTAAATACAGTGACATGAATCGTATGCTCATAGTCATAAGAATGGAATTGGCTTGCAATCCACTTCTAGGTATCTAAACGAAAAGGTGCGAATAGAAAAGAGATTAACCGGACAAAAGCATTTTTGGTCAATCTCGAAACTGAGACGCTTCGCTTGCTTGTTCAAATAGGATTCATACAAAAAATGTATGAACATGAATTAACTCATTCATGGACACTAAGCCAGACACAATAGAACAAAACAATTGATGACTTCTATAGCAGTCCTACTGTCCATTAACGTGTTAAGTTATCAGAAGATTAATTAATTGTATATTCATTAAATTATGTTTGGTTAAGTTGGTTTAATTTTAGGGTAGGTATATTTTATTTAATTAACATTGTCGATATTTGTTTCGAGAACCTTTTTGCCCCATTAGAAATCGGTACGCAGAACTATGTGTCCCACCCACAGCCACTTTAACGAGCTATTCCATTGAACTTCTTCACATAAAAATGTTACTCAACCTTAGTCGTCTTAACCAATAAAACACTTCCAAAAATAGTCAATAAAAATGCCTCTTTATATTATATTTTTAAAAACTAAAAACAGACTTCACCCCCAAACTACAAAACCTCTTTTGATACAATTTCTAAAGGACCTCTTTAGAAATATACCCTTTCAAAAAAAAGCATTTTCCAAATCAATCCCGACTTCTTCGACCAATCGCTGAACATACTTAAAAAAAAGATCGCGGCGCATTGACAACCTCCTTTTTCGGAAATCTGTTAAAAAAACAAACCAAAAATCCGTAAAACCTAAAGACAAAAACTCCAAAGTTCAAAAGGGCAAACTATCAAGTAGGTAATTGGCTTGTCAAGTAATTTTTAAAAAGATCTGATTCGCAATCCTTTTCGAGGAATAGCCTCTAGGAGAAGCTTTCTCAAATCAGATTTTAAAATAAGGTCTTACTTATTTAGATATTTGCAAAAATCCCATTGACCTTCATTTTCAAGCAAGGTTAAGCTTATTTGAGGAAGTGATGTCACAATGAAGATTTTTTGAGTAATGTTGGCAATTTCCACTTTCAGTACTGTACTGAAACGCCATTTTCGAAACGCGGTGTCACCTGAACGACTCGTTATTCCATACAAAATCCGTTCGTTTAGTGACTCCACGTTTCAAAAACGGCACTCCTGTGTTATATGTCACTGTCACTGTCATCTACCAACACAACAATTTGACAACAACCAACATAACGACGGTAATTTTAACAGTAGACATTGACAGTTGACAGATGTCATTGTTTTTTTTACTGCAGGCATAGAAAAAATGTAAATTTCGATTGATGTGTGTCGTCACTTCCGGTGTAATGTTTAAAATTAAATAAAAAAATCCTGATAACACGTAGATTTTTTTTATTCAAATTAGTTTCTTAAAATGGTCTATATTTTCGATTAAGGGCACCTTTAACACTTTTTTATATTTTAGTTGACTACCCAATTACGTTGAAGTTTAAAGGATGGCAGTTGTAAGAACTCGAGTCCTGACCCGTTCCCGTTGAAATATTCCCGCCATTTATCACTGTCCTCCCCACTCCTCCCTCCCCCCTCTTCTCCCCGGGCCAGTGGGGACAACTAATTGGTAATCAGCTGAGTTATTGGGAATATTACCCCGTTGGAATTATATAAGCTTAGCAATCAAGCTAATTTGGATTTGGCCTTTATTTATTGTTTGCACGTGAGGTGAATGGTCAGAATAAATTTGATCCCAATTCTGATGATAAGTTAATGATTATAACAGTTGAATATTTAGCTTGCCTTAATTATAAATTAAAACAATATATAATTTTAGAGTTTCACGGTCACAATTACTGTTATTACGACCGAATGAGTCGGCCAGCGACCATGATGGCAGAAGGGCCGTCAAAATATCTAGCAAAAAACGACATTAATCGCGGTAAGTCCCGTAATACTGATAACAAAAATTAAAACAAGCTAAACATGGAAAAACAAGCTAAACAAAGCTTATAGACATCAATGACACTTCTCCAACTCCAACCTGTGTGGCCAGAGAGAGTGAAGGGCTAGTCGTCTGGCTGTTCTGGCCAAGTATGGCTCTGATAGTACAGAGAGGGTCGTGCTCCTGCAGTGGAGACTAAAAGACCTGATGATGATGATGATGAACTAGAAATTAATATTTATTATAAAAAGATTATTTTATAATAATATACATTATATCTACCTGGGTCAATTGATCCAGGCAGGAAGTTCCAGTTTCGAGGAAGAGGTCTCTAGACGAATCCGACTCGGCTGGGCAGCGTTCGGGAAGCTACGCAGTGTCTTCTCGTCAAATATAATTCAGTGTCTTATGACTAAACAAAAAAAAAATAAACAAAATAGCCCAGCGGATTAGCTCGTCGAAATGGCAGTGGGCGGGACACATAGCGCGACGAACCGATGGCCGATGGGGCAAAAAGGTTCTCGAATGGCGACCACGTACAGGCAAGCGAGGCGTAGGACACCCACCCACAAGGTGGTCTGACGACCTAACCAAGGTCGCTGGAAGGCGCTGGATGCAAGCCGCTCTAGATCGGTCATTTTGGAAATCTTTGGGAGAGGCCTATGTCCAGCTGTGGATGTTGTGCGGCTGAAATGATGATGATTTTATTATAAACTAGCTGTATCCGCGGCCTTCGCTCCTCGTGGGAATTTCAGGATAAAAAGTACCCTATGTCCTTCCCCGAGTCTTAAACTTTCATTTAAATCGGTTCAGTAGCTTAAGCGTGAGGAGGTAACAAACAAACAAACAAATATACAAACTCACTTTCGCATTTATTATAATATTAGTAGGATTAATTAGTAGGACTTATTGGCTTTAATTAATTTATAATTGTCAATAAAATAAAACAACATTTAATTTTATCACTCAATTTATTGAATTTATACGTACATTTTCATTATTATATGTCATTATACACATAAACCCTTCTTTAATTTATTTCTCAATAATCGTTAATGAGGTGATACAACATTTATATTGACTGCCTCCGTGGTTCAGTGATCAAAGCATTCGCCTTGTGATCCGGAGGTCATGGGTTCAAATCCCACTTGGAAATATTCTTTGTGAAAAGTTGTTTCCAGTCTGGTTAGGATATTGCAGGCTTCCCCCCCGATGTGGTTCCCATCTTGTCGCGATGGGGGGGCTCAGTACCTGCGGTTGCCTCGGCCGCAGGGAAGCTAAGAGGAACCCATTGCCCGGGTTGAGGCCTAGGCCTCCCCGGGCCCGGCGGAGGCCATTCCTGGCAGGAATGGCCTGGCTGTGAGGGAAGGGGGTGACAACGACCCCCCTTCCATCACAGCCGTAGTAGGGGTCGCGAAGGAAGAGGTGTGTTGTTGCCGCTCGCCCTATCCTCCGCGACCAAGCGCGGCCGTGGCGCTTGGCACGGCATCGGTGGGGCCGCAGGGGAAGAGGAGTGTCGGTGTTACGTTGCCGCTCTCCCTATCCCCTGCGGCCGGCTGTGTGGGCCCCGGTCGCCGACAGGTTGACTGGGGCAGGGCCTGCTTACGCAGGCCCCAAATTATGAGGGCTGGTTGGACGGTGGAAACGGGATTCCATCGTCCAACGGACAGCCCTCCGGAGTGGAAGGCAGGCGCGTGTACGTGTCAGCGCGCCTGTCCTTGGGCCAAGAGGCCAAGGCGGCGGTTGCTCCGGCCCCTCTGATTCAACAGAGGGTGCCGTGAGGCCGTTGGCGAGCCGGGGCCGCTTAAGTAGCGGCCGGCCGCGCCGGGGCTGTGGAGCATGAAGAAGCACACGGTCCCGGCCGATAGCGGCTGAGAGGTGACACCGCGGAGTTTTTAGTGGTAACACCACATAACCTTACCGGTGTCCCGTAACCGGTAAGGTATCCGAAGGGATTTTCTCCGCGTCAAAAAAAAAAAAAAAGGATATTGCAGGCTTGAATAACCTTATTATCCGAAAAGAAAGATGATTCCGTGTTTCGGAAGGCACGTAAAAACTGTGGGTCCCGAACGTTATTTAGTGTTTGATCATCAAACTACTAAGGTTGGTTCTGGTTACCCTTTGGGTTGCGGAGGTCAGACGGTAGTCACTCTGTGTCAGAAACAATAACCTCGTCAAATCTCCTTGGTGCGATAGCGGACCTCTAAAACTTTACTGCTGAGGATGCTACCGGGAAAAAACGCTCGAATGATCATGAAGTGATACAACATTTATCACTCTAATTTAAACTTACATTCACAAATTCAAATTCAAATATATCTTTATTATCATAGGATATTTATAATATCTCTTAATAATCGTCATTGTTTTGTTGTACAATTGTTGACGTCAAAAGTTTACTTACAGCTAAGTTTACTACCGCTTCCAAAGCGCTATTCAGAAGAAGCGGTAACAAACTGCACTGCAGACACACATTTATTTGATTTATTTCTAATTGCCAAACAAATAACACATTTATCACACTATTTCTTGAACTCAAGCTTACATTCACAAACAAACACAATTGTTGACACCAAATATCCAACCAAGAGAATATAAAACGGTTCTTTCATGTCTGAAAAGCCATTGGGTAAGTACGCTGGCCTTTCTCTTACTTTTGACTTCTTCTTGGCAACTTCTATATACTCCTTTAAATGTCTTTGAAACAAACCTGCTGTCACCATCATCTCAGTAAGTCTGTTAAACGGAGCTTGTACAGGAGAACCTCGATTAAAAATTGATACTCGAATTAACATGAATGGAGCATCTAATAGTTTATAAGCTTGCATCGAGCCATCAGCGTCAACTAGTAACCAAGAAACCAAACTATAATACGTATCAGACACAGTCGTGAAATACTTTTCTTTTTTACTATTTAAAACTGTATTAATACAAGCAATCATAGTAGAACAATTCTTCATATCATTGAAATGATATCTTTCTATCCAAGTAACGTAAATAACTGGTTTGTAGTTATCGTAAACTTCTTTAACATCAGTAACTTGACGTTCTCTCACAGGATTCGTACTAGCACTTAGAAGAGCAGCTTGCAATATATTTGACAGCATAAACACAAATATTAACATACTAAGTAAAGCTATCCTTGCAGCGAATCTCTTGTTCAATCTTTTGACATTTATATTAATCAGGAAATATCCGTAAACTATAAATATATCTCTAACAAAATCCTTCGATGTTTGCTTGAAAATAGATAGACCTATTGAAAGAAGGCAAAAAATAACAAAAAGGCCGATTATAAGTAGAAACACTACGGTAGTCATCTGTTTAATTACTACCTCCCACTTTCCGAGAAAGCCAGCACGGGGTATAACAATACTGTTGTGATCAACCATGTAAGGGTATGTAAAATCAAGACTATATGCTCTTTCGTAGGTTAAGACAATGCCACCAATTATACCCTCATATTCGACGGTGTGATTTCGATAATGATGCGGGTAAGTTTCCAGAACTTCTTCTAGTTGTTTGTTTTTTCCAACGTTTATAGTCTCCACGGTCATATTATGACTCTTCTTCCATGATTCTAAGGCATACTGGTCAAGCCCTACACAACTAGTCTCAGGATAACACATGAAAGGCCAATAATCGCGAGCTAACATAGTTAATTTGCAGTTTTTTAGTACTTTAGGCAATTTGAATTTATAAAAAATGCCAGTTTTTAACTCCGAACACGTGGTAACTTCTTTCAATTCTTTCTGTGCTGGTCGATTGCAATTATCAGTTTTAGAGCCGAAATCAAAAATAGAATAATGATTAGTATCATTTTGTTTAAAAACTACAGTTACATTAAAAATATTATTGTATATCAACACATTTGATAAATAAATTAAGTCATCATTGATATCTTTTATATTAATTACAAATTTAGCTTTTGGATTCCAGTAGAAATCTCGTTTTAAATGTTGGATGCCGTTTTCGAACTGATAAACATTATCGCTGACGATTACGTATACTGCATTATGAATTGCATCATGAGACCACAGGAATGTCCTGGATATGAATTTTAATCCAAAGACACTATGAAGCTCTTTCAACAAAACTTCGTCTCCATTAGCCACGGTCACGTGTACTGATATTTCGTCTCCTTTAATCAATTCAACTATCTTTCTTATACAAGAATTTACATTCGCTTCGTCGTGTTCTTCGAGAAACTTTAATATTTGAGCAAAACTTCCAAAGAAAAACAAACTTAATACGTAAACTTTAAATATCATTTTGATGAGACGTCTAATGAATTCATTCCTCGTAACAAAACTAAACAACTTTAAAGTAATAATCCTACAAAAAGTCACTGTTGATTAAAGATCCATCAATCATCTCTGTTCATGTCGCAGATTCAATTATATTAAAAGGAATTAGCAGTTAATCATACAAATAATGTACAAATATAATGGATTTGTTGGTGACTATAAACTCCTTTCAAAGATTGCTTTAATGAAAAGATTGACAGTGTTTTGATAAATGAGCTTGGAAAGTAAAAGTTAGTTTCACAAAATGACCAACATTTTATTTGTTCCCCTTTAATGATCTATAGATTTTATTCTATTTACATATGTATATATGTATTTTGTGTGTTGCCCGATTGATAAATTCGAGTATCTTTTTGTTTGAAATGGCACACTTGTCAGGTAGTATAAATCTTATCAAAATCAGTTGAGTAGGTTGGTGTTGAAGTCGATCTTTACTTTTGAAAAATTATTATGATCTACTTTGTTACTAATTGCCTCGCCTATTCACGTTTTAGGGTTTATCCCGTTCTCTTGATTAGCTTTTACTATATACTACAATCTTCCAACTCATCTGGCCAGGGAGGAGAGTGTAGGCCAAGTCCTCTGGCTGTTATGGCCAAGTATGGCTCTGGTAGTACAGAGTGTCGTGCTCCTGCAGTAAAGACTAAAAGACCTGATAATGATCATGATACTACAATCAGAACGAAAGAGACGCAGTTGGTAGGTAGCAGTTTTCACCCAGACCAGGATGGAAGTATCTATTCAGAAGACTGAATATCACAAGAATAGCTTATTAAGCATATAAATTCAATATATGGCGTCCGCCGCACGCTGGCAGATTTCCAACTCTGGAATACTTATATCTTAGATCAGCTTGACGTTTTACTTTATATTAAAAACTCGTTTAACTTAGAAAATGTTCACTGAAATTCTACTAATATTATAAACGCGAAAATTTGTAAATATAGATTGGATGTTTGTTACTCTTTCACGTAAAAACTACTCAATGGATTTTAATGAAACTTTACAATAAATCTCTTTTCTTCATCTTGAAAATATAAGATAAATAGACAGCTAAGTGCGAGTCAGACTCACGCACGAAGGGTTCCGTACCATTATAATAAATCACTATATAACTTATACATCAGAATCACACATAGGCTACAATTTATAAAAATATTGTGTGATAGTTCTGAGCAGAGGAAGTCGCGGGCACCAGCTAGTATACTCTTATTCCTAGCACATCAGTGAAACGTATAAGTTTTAATTGGTTGTTTTAGTGAAGGGCATTAGGACATTCTAGGCTGATCACCTGATTGTCCGATAAGTAAAATGATCCGTTGAGGGCACGTTGAGCCGTCGGTCCCGGTCACTGTCTTTGACATTGGTCGTTACTTAAAACCATGTCAGAGGCCTTTAAGGCGGTTTAAAAACTCTTACACTAGTGTTAGTCACTAACACACACGATAAGAAGAAGTGAAGGGCAAACTTAAATGCCTTATTGTTGGCTGGGATTGCTATAGTACCTAATGTTTTTTATGTAAATACTGTGACAATAAGTTTCTTTGAGTGTTTCTTCTCAGCAGTGGTCGATGCAAAGTGCTGGTTTTGGTAGCTTTCTTTAAAAATAAATTAAATTTTAATGTGCACTGCAGGTAATGTAAATTATACTTATTTACGTGTAAGTGCCTGTAAAGGTGAAGTTACTGAATAAATATTTAAGTTTTGAATTTTGTTGTTAAAATCTTACGATAAATTGTTAAGTTAATTTTATTGATTTTTGGCGATAATACAGTTTGTTTGTTTGTTTGAACTCTTTATTGCACATTAAATATAAACAAATAAAGTACAAAACATATTCATTAAAAGTTAATATCATAATAGGTTTTTAATTTAATATTTACAAATCAAAGACCGATATAGAAATTGAGCTGTTAAAAATCTGTTTAGGTAAATCACAATATGTCCATGGCATATTACAACAAAGATAGTTTACGTTACAAATCCGTCTGTGAAAAAAAAAATGGTTTCGAGATCGTAAATAAAGATAAAATTACATTCAACGCGGGAATGTAGCCAGTGTTCTTGATTTAGATTTTAAATTTAATTTAGATTTTTACTAAGTTTTAATGTAGATTTTTAAAATAGTTAATAATTTATTAAATTTCATTGGTTTTGTTATCATCATCGTCACCATCATCAGATCTTTTTGTCTCCACTGCAGGAGCACGACCCTCTCTGTACTACCACATCTATACTTCGCCAGAGTACCCAGAATGGTTTTGTTATGAATCATCATCATCATCATCATCATTTCAGCCGCATAGCGTCCACTGCTGGACATAGGCCTCTCCCAAAGATTTCCTAATGTTATGAATCAAACTAATTATTTTCAGATAAAAAGCAAACGTTTAAAACTCATACTTTGCTCAACCCTAAACAAAAACAATTCCCTCACCACATTTCCAACTCGTCATTACGACCGTCCTTTTTTCGCCCACCATTAATAAACCCTAAACTCACGACACGTACTTATAAGCCGTTACCTAAACGACACACAGCATTAAAAGCCATTTTTATCGCCCCACCTCTCTACACCATATTTCTTTAGGCATAAGAGTAAATTTGGCTTGATTTGGTGCTCAAATTTAGTTGGTGTTTGTAGGGTCACAGCTGCGAAATTCTAGCCTCACCCATTGCGGTTGCTAGTCTAAATACATTGGAAGTGACAGCCCTCTGTAAACTACGGATATAAAATAAAGAGAAGCAGAAGGATAACCGATAGTGTGAATGATGATCATCATCATTCTCCTCTAAATATGATACTTTTACATTCTAGCCTCACCCATTGCGGTTGCTAGTCTAAATACATTGGAAGTGACATACATACATACTATCACGTCTTTATCCCTAATGGGGCAGACAGAGCATTTTGGGTCTTGCGGCTCTATGCAGAGCCCAGAGCCGCAAGACTCAAAAGCCACTTTTAGCGTCATGGTGGGCGAGAAGATGGAAAAGCAATCAATACAGTGGCGGGTTGCTAGCCGCATCGCCTGTTAAAATGATTCGCATTTTTGCCCATTTGGAAGTGCCAGCCCTCTGTAAACTAGGGATATACAATAAAGAGAAGCAGAAGGATAACCAAAAGTGTGAATGATGATCATCATCATTGTCCTATATACATGTAAGGTCTAACAAAATATACCGAAACTATTATAAGAGTGAATTCAGAATACTGAACAATTTTCCCTAAATATGAAAAGTAATTTTTGGCCTCCCATACAAGTTGACCGATCAGCTGATCCGAGTTTGTATGGAAAACCTAAAATAATTGTTCATATTTCGATAGATGTTCCAAGGGAAAAGTTGTTCAAAATCATGGACTGAATTCACCCTTTATTATCATGGGCAAAGTTAAAGCGCATCGTCTTCGCTGGCTCGGACACTTCGACAGAATGGACGACTATCGAGGGGTGAAGAGAGCTTACCTGGGCCGGCCAACCGGTCGGAGGCCGGTGGGCCAGGTATCGCTGGAGCGATGTAGTGATGGCGGACCTGCGCGAGCTTCAAGTTGGCGACCACTGGAAAAAGCTAGCAACGGACTGACAGCGCTGGCGTGCTCTTGTGCTGTGGGCCAAGACTCACCTTGGGTCGCTGAGCCAGGATAGTAAGTAAGTTTGTATGATACTTTTATTTGAAAAGAAAATGTAGTCAAAATGTCCTTGATTTCAACGGGTAAAGCATTTTAAAGTAGTAGCTTGTAGGATAAAAGAGTCTGCCATAAAATTTGTGCGATGTAGAGAAAAAGAAAGATGAGTATCGGCAGAGCGAAGTACTTACCTCCGGAGCAAAGCAAATCAATAGCGATACAGCACGGAAATGCTACAAGTGTTATGATCACTTTTGCGTCAGGTACGCTTCAGGGCGGGTTTCTAGACTAGTTTAAATAAATTGACATGTATATTTTAATACCAGTATATGTATCTACTACTATTAGCAATAAAAAATCGTTCAGTATCATAGATATTAATTAACTAGCTGTACCCGCGGGCTTCGCTCCTCGTGAGAATTTCGGGATAAAGAGTACCCTATGTCCTTCCTCGAGTCTTAAACTATATCCATAATAAATTTCATTCAAATCGGTTCAACAAACAAATATAGATAGTAGGATATGATTAGTTTCACATCTATATGTATATTTATTTTTGAGCCAGGGACGTATACTATTCGGTTTAAGTATTATTACTCTAAAAGGTCGCACTAAATAGTGTCTATTTAGCTTTATGTGACTAAGTTTAAGTGACCATTTGAAGTTTTTAATATCCTAACAATAAGATGATGATATATGTACATATCATCATCATTATCAGGTCTCTTTTTTTTGTCTCCACTGCAGGAGCACGACCCTCTCTGTACTACCAGAGCCATACTTGGCCTGAGCAGCCAGAGGATTTGGCCTACACTCTACGCTGGCCTGATGGGTTGAAGAGGTCTCATGATGTTTATTACCTATTTTTAGCTTGTAATCCCTAATTCGCCTTCCATGACATCCACGGGAAGACTTGGAGTGGTTATATCCTACGTTGCCAGATACGAACGGCAAAGATACTTGTACATAGATACTTAATGATAATTAACATTTTTGGGAGACCTAGACAATCTATTATCTAGCTCTTTGTGTATAAAAATTGCAATATATAATAAGACTGTAAAAAAACTGTGTCTGAGTCATTAAATATATTTCTAAAAAAATATTTGGGGCGATGGAGACAAAGTAATAGAGTAAGAATAAAAAAATGGATGTCTGTATGCTGTTTGTATACGCTAATCTCCGGAATCTCCGGAATGGACGGATTCAAATTAAACTTTTTTGTTATATAGCTGTTATGCCTGAGCAACATAAAGGGTATAATTGATTTTGAAAAATGGAAATCTCATTCTATAAGAAATACAAAAATGACGCCTTAGCAAAAGCTTGCTTTGCCTGCTGAGCATTTTTATAAAGTCTACGCGAACGAAGTCAAGTCGCGGCCTTCGGCTAGTTCAAAATATAGTATTCTAGTAAATAAATTCTACGTATGTTCTGTTCTTAAAGACCAACACTAAACTAAGGTAAGTCTTTTCTTTCTTATCGTGTGTGTTAGTGACTAACAATAGTGTCAAAGTTTTTAAACCGCCTTAAAGGCCTCTGACATGGTTTTAGGTAACGACCAATGTCAAAGACAGTGACCGGGACCGACGGCTTAACGTGCCCTCCGAAGCACGGATCATCTTACTTATCAGACAATCAGGTGATCAGCCTGCAATGTCCTAACCAAACTAGGGCAACAACACAAAGTCGTTGCCCCCGCTGGGAATCGAACCCGCGACCTCCGGGCATGAGCCGAACGCTCTAACCACTACACCATGGAGGCACTAAGGTAAGTAATACTGAATTATTCAAATAGTCTCCTATAACACGGGCCGTCACAAGTTGCCAACGTCGGAACCTTACTCACGATTCAATGTATTTTTAACCCCCGAAAAAAAAGAGGGGTGGTTTAAGTTTGAGGGATTGTCACTAATGTCTATCTGTGGCATCGTATCTCTAAAACGGATGGATCGATTTCGATGCAGTTTTTTTTTTCACGTAAAAGCAAGTTTCCTTGCTGTAGTTTACAACTATGTTTGATGAAAATCGGTTCAGCCGTTTAAAAGTTATTGGGAGTTAACGCTTTAAACATATAATAGACGACCTCCGTGGCGTAGTGGTCACCATGCTAGTCCGCCACCCAGAGGTCCCGGGTTCGATCCCCGGTCAGGGCAAGTTGGAAAAATTGCCTTTTTCAAATTATCTTGAGTCTTGGATGTTTATCTATATATTTATTTGTTATAAAATATAGTATCGTTGAGTTAGTATCCCATAACACAGTCTCGAACTTACTTTGGGGCTAGCTCAATCAGTGTAATTTGTCCCTATATATTTATTATTATTTATTTATTCAAAAGTCAGGGTTTTTAATTTATCTGGCACTAATAGATGGCGCTACGGATATCAATTCCATTTAACATCGGTTGGAATATGTATATCCGAAATTCATCACTAGATGGTGCCGTCGGGGATTTTTAATTTGCCTAGCAAGTAATCGTGTGTAAAATATAAGACTTGCTTAGAATAATACAATACGTAGTTTAAAATTAAGTAAGTAGGTACTTAAGACTTATAAGAAGAATGATGCTGACTGCCGGTATGAAAGTTTCCGCAAAATATCATACAAAATCAAAAACATAAATCATTTATTTATGTTTAGATATAATTTTTTATTTATTTATTAACCTTTTGCACAAAATCCAATTTGCATGGCACAAAAGGCGGACTTAATCCAACAGCCTTTTGGGTTTTTAGAGAAATTTAGGTGGGTGTAAAATAATGTGATAGGATTTTGCTATGGATTTTACAATAATTGTTGACCATAGACCTAGAACTAGGGAATTTGCCTAGAACCAGCGTAGCGGAGTACAACCAGGCCTGTGTTACTCCCCGTTTAGGTATCGGTATTATACCTACATATTGGTCTTGGATGTTTATCTATATATGTATTTGTTATAAAATATAGCATCGTTGTGTTAGTATCCCATAACACAAGTCTCGAACTTACTTTGGGGCTAGCTCAATCAGTGTAATTTGTCCCTATATATTTATTTATTTATTTATTATATTACCACGGACCACTGCGGAGAGGAAAATTCAGTGACATGAATCTTTTGTTCAGAGTAACAAGAATGAAATTAGCTTGCTATGGACTTCTTGGTATATAAACGTACAGGTGCTGAGTTCTGACGCGAGCTAAACTAAACCATATTTTTAACCACATTGAGTAGATTTTTATTTGAATTTCTTGGCTGAGTAAGACTTCTGTACGTCAGTAATACTACTTATTCTCTAATACGCCAGATGATACGATAACTGTCACTGTCACAAGAGGAAAAGAGGTAGCGATCAGTTTGACAATGAGACAAGTTTTCATACGTAACGTATAACCCTATATCGGCCTAGCTCGAATATCTTCACACGAAAATTAGATTTTTCAAACTTTAAATATGTTAATTTGTATATATCTATCACCTAAGAAGTAAGTCGGATGACAATACAATATGATGGCCAATGAGCTGTTCTGATGATGGAATCGGAAGATTTAAGATGGAACTCCGTTATAATACAACATATCTTCATTGAGTAGGACTCGTTTGATTTCTTTTGACAAGCACTATATGGTAGACGATGTCAAGGGTCTGATCACGGAGACGGAAGTTGGACGATGGATCTCAGTAATAAAACGACGCAACTTCATCGAGTTTTGGATTATTTCATCTTAGCATTCATACACAATAGCGACGGTAGACTGAACTGTAGAAGCCCTTGATAACGTTCAACGTTGACTGCGTTTTTTAATGAAGCACATGGTTCATGAGATACAGCCTGGTGACAGACAGACGGTTAGCGGGGTCTTAGTAATAGGGTTCCATTTCTGCCCTTTATGTACGGAACCCTTAAAAGTAACACATTGAGTGAAGGATTTTCTAGTAGAGACATATCGATGAGTGAAAGCTTCCAATAATACCATGAATGGTAATAAACAATAGATTTGCTGAAGTAAGAAGAACGAGACATGAGAATAAAATATCCGAATAAACCTCAATCCTCGTGCAGTGACTGTTCTATGTATATAGGACGGACTGTTGCATATTTCATAAGGATGAGCGAGCGTATGTTTCCTGATATTGATTGTGTCCGTGTCGCGTATTGACAATCTACACTGCAGAAGAACCAGGGTCTGAGAACTCAATTCAATGAGTTTTTGAAACAAGAAAAGTGAGCAGAAAAGCGGTTGTTACCTCTGCGGGAGGGAAGAGAAATTTACGCTACGCTACTTTGCAACAACTCAAATAAGATACTTTTTTCTAAGCGTCAAAACCAACGTTTTCTATGGGATTTGCATGAAATAAATGACAGATGACGTAATATTTCTTGAAGTCAAATGGCGCTGTTAATATCACGTTGAAATTAGTTATGATGATGACAAGTGTCATTATTGTGACGTTTAATTTTCTAACAGTTGCAATTTTTTTTGACCCAGGTAAGTATCTAATTGTGACGAGTGGACATAAAGACAAGACATCAAATTTTAATCATGGCAATAATATAGCCTTCTGGCAGAAGCCAGTAGGTAGGACTAGGTGATATGACGATTATATCCATATGGCGGACTTAACGCCATGTGGATATTATCAAGCAATTTGACAATGTGATTAACTAGGCTCCTATTTTTCATTTATGTTTTCGAGAATATAATTATAAAAAATTGTAGCTAAAGAAAGTTAAAAAAATATAACAATAAACGAAATATCCTTCTCTACAAATGCGTAACACGTCACGTATTACACGCACTCAAAACCCAACAAATGCGGCCCAACCTAGATCTATAGATTGTAAATACGCATCCGTATCGGAGGTCCGGTTTCCGGGTCAGCGCGCCGACACGTGGCATCCGGCGACCGAGCCGGACAAACACCGGAAACGTTTTTCAGTTCGAATGTCCCAATTCCTGATGGATTATATTATTATTTATTTATTTATTTACCAATTTATGCACATGGAAAATTTATACAGAGAATTCATAAAACAAAAGTTGTACTGATAAGGGTTTATCATAGTAAAACACACTTCACTTCCAAGACATATGTGTAATAATAAAAAGAAGAAGAATGACAAAGAACATAAATATAAAACAATTCAAAATATAAAAAATAAGCCTTTACGGCTGGCCAGTGTCAGCGACATGGCGGCCCCCGGTGTGAGCACCTATCATTGGGGTCGCTGGTACTGGCGCCTCTACTGAAAGTAACTTTAATTTTTTTACTGGACGCCTGAGCACACCTCCCATCGTCTCCACATCTACTACTCTTACGACGCCGTCCTTGCCTGGGAAAGTTCTAATAATGCGACCCTTAGGCCAGGTTCCTCTGGGTAAATCTCCATCTACAATAAGTACGACATCTCCAACTTTTAGATTTGTATACGGTGGGACAGGTCTGCGTGGCATTAGTTGAGGTAAGTACTCCCGTACCCACCTTTTCCAGAAGTGATCAGCTAGTCTAAGTCCTTTCTTGAAGTCCGTTCGTCGAATTAGATCGGCATCATCTGTCTCTGTGAGTTGTGTGTATGTGGAGCTTGATCCAATCAAGAAATGAAATGGAGTCAATGCTTCTTCATCTTCAGGACATAGCGAGACGTGCGTAAGGGGACGAGAATTAACAAGAGCCTCTGCCTCTAACAGTAGGGTGTGTAGCACTTCCTCTTTGGGTTGACGCTCTTTTAATGTAGCATAAAGAGCGATCTTGACACTACGCACCAGTCTTTCCCAACAGCCTCCCATGAAAGGTGCAGATGGGGGAATGAAGCACCACTTTATCCGATGATTAGCAGAAAATTGTTGCAGGGGTTCATCATACAACTTTTGGAGTACCCTGTTGGCACCTACAAACGCTGTTCCATTATCAGAATAAATTTTGCTTGGATACCCTCTGCGGGATATAAACCTTTGGAGTGCCATTATAGCAGAATCCGAGGAGAGGCTGTTTACGATCTCTAAATGCACAGCACGGACGGTTAAGCAAGTGAAGAGAGCTACATATCTTTTTTCTGAGCGACGTCCTACTGTGACTAACACTGGACCAAAATAGTCTAGTCCGACGAATGTAAACGGTCGTTTTCCAGCTGCCAAACGCTCCGCCGGTAGATCGCCAACAGGAGGTTTCAATGGTATTCCTTTGGCCTTGCACTCCGTACATGTTTTCCCAATCTTTCGCACAGCTACCCTCAGGCCAAAGATGTAATATTTCTGCTTCATTTCGTTCAACACCATCTGACTGCTGCCGTGCGCTGCTTTCGTGTGGTAGTAAGCAATAAGGAGTTGCACAATTCTGTTCTTGGCATCAAGGACAATAGGCTGACATGCTGTACTAGGTACGTAAACGCTTCTGATGGCTCCAGTTCTTCCAGAAAGTCGGATCAAACCATCTGTCATCGTCACCACCAAATTATTCATACGACTGTTCTTAGGAACATCCCTCTTGGCATTTAAGGAGGCATTATTCTTCCGGAAATGACTCCAGCTGTGACCGAAGAAGGAGTTTGTGCTCAGCCGTATTTACGTCTTCAGCTAAGATGTCTTTGAAGTTAGGCCTAGTATTCTGTTGTACGTTGTGTTTTATAAGAGATCTAAATACTCGCACTGCCACCAATATCCGCCCTGTAGCACGTAATAAACGTAACCATTTACTAAAATGGTTGACATTTGCTACCACAGGAAAAGAAATAGTAGTGGAAGTGGAAATCAAATTTGCCAAATCTGTAACTGTATTTTTTATATCTGGCAGTTCAGTTGAAATATTTACTAAAGACTGGACTGGCCAAAATTTTTCATTTGAATTTAGAAAGGATGGGCCAGAAAACCATCTTGATGTTGGTTCTAATGTATGGCCCACGCGTGTAGCATCGTCTGCGACGTTGAGTGCTGATGGCACATATCTCCAGTTTGAGATATTAGAGATTTCTGAAATTTCACCTACTCTATGTGCTACAAAAGGTTTAAATGAGCGGGCATCACCAAGGAGCCACCGCAAAACAGTCATGCTGTCTGACCAAAGTACAATTTTAGATGGCTTACGCTTGTGCGCCTCAGTTATGTAGACTCCAAGACGCGCAGCTATGAGCGCGGCCTGGAGCTCCATCTTAGGAATCGAAACTAGCTTGAGTGATGCCAGACGGGCCCTCCCAGCAATAAGTGACACTTTAATCGTACCATCAAAATATGTAAAACGCCAATATGCGACGCAAGCATAAGCAAGTTCACTTGCATCTGCGAAAATGTGTAATTGACTATCTACGACGTTGCTGTGACTGACGTAGCATCGAGGAACAGACTCAGAAACTAAACGTGACAGTTCCTTAAACCAAGTCGGCCACTTATCAACGAAACTTTGTGGTAACTCGTGGTCCCAGTCGACAGCAAGCTTCCATGTCTGCTGGAATAAAATTTTCCCTTGTATTGTCATTGGCGTAAGTAATCCTAGAGGATCGTAAACTTGCATCAATTGAGATAGTACGGACCTCTTGGTTAATTTAGAAGGTGGTGGTTTCTCAAATAGTGAACTTCTCAAAAGTTGCAAGGTGTCGTCTTGTATGTTCCATCGAATCCCGAGGATACAAACGGCAAAAGGTGGACTAAATGAACCATCGTCGTTACTACCAGCGAGTAGCTCTGACGGACATAGTGAGAGTCCTTCAGGAACGTTAGATACCCAGGATCTCATTTCAAATCCTGCAAAGGAATGTACTCTCACGATATCAGCCGCCAGCTGAGCAGCATCTTGAACGCAATCTACAGATACCAGGAGGTCGTCCATGTAGTGTGCATTTATAATTGCATCTGCCGCAGCCGGAAAAGTTTGTTTATGTTCCTCAGCATTTAAATTTTTTAGATAAAGTGCTGTAAATGGACTAGACGTGGCTCCGAACATCATGGAAGACATCCTGTACTCTTTTATGGGTTCAGACGGATCACTACGCCATAAAAATCGTTGAGCATCACGATCTAGTTCCCTTATTTTAATTTGAGGATACATTTCTCTGATATCTGCGTTTAGGGCTACTAATCCTTCTCTAAAACGCATTAAAATAGCTAGCATCGGTTGTAGAAGGTCAGGCCCAGACAAAAGAAGTGAATTTAAACTAACGCCCCTACATGTGGCCTTCGCATCATGAACTACACGAAGTTTCTTTTTCTGTGGATGCACTACTCCAAAGTGTGGTAGGTACCATGTGATACTTCGAGAGTTTGGAGGCTTCGTACATAGTTCTGCATAGCCTTTGTCTATCATAGCCTGAATATTAGACCGATACAATTCAGCATATGATTTGTCTTTTGAAAACTTCTTCTCCAATGTGTGAAAGCGAGAAAGAGCAAGATTGTAACTGTCGGGAACATTTTGAATACCATCACGCCAAAGAAGGCCGGTTTCAAAACGTCCCGAAGGCAACCTAATTGTAGTTTCCTTAAGAATATTTAATGCACGTGAATCAGAAGGGTTAAAATAATCTTTTTTTACTATTCCTATAGAATCTAATTTGTAATGTTCTTTGATAAGCGCATCTAAAGATGAGTTGTCGTGTGTACTGGTGTGACATATACTGTCATTGACGAAATTTACTGATGTGGTTTTGCTACTCGTAAACCCAAATAAAACCCATCCAAGCAGAGTACGAATCGCTACAGGTTGAGATGGAGTGCCACACCGTGTCTCTCGTGCAATAGTTAGATGCCAATTATCCGCACCAATTATAAGCATGGGTTTCGCATCATCATAGCACAACTCTTTTGACAACTCTGACAAATATGGACAGCTTTCAATTTGACTACGTTTGATAGTTTGGTTGGTTATTCCTAAGTTTGGAATAGAACGAACCTTCTTCATGGTATATGATTGCTTACTATGATGGCCTTTTACCTCAAAGTCAACGTAACTTACCATAGATTGTCTTGACAATCCACCAATACAATCTACACGGACTGAGCCTTTAGGTCCCGTGGCACCAACATATGCTGCTACTTCTTGGTCAACGAATGATGCAGTTGATCCATCGTCAAGTAGTCCGTAGGTGTCCACAGAATTCAAAGGACCAGTTACGGTGATAGGTATAACCTTGAGCATAGGTCGTGACATCGACTGTACCATTGAAGTATGTGTTACTACAGCCTGGTCATCAATTTGGAGGTTGCTCGTCTGGGAGCATGCAGGGTCAGCAGATTCCTTGTGGAGCAGGTCGTGATGTGGTCCATTACATATACTACAAGCAATTTTGCAGGACATAAATTTATGAGAACCTTTTAAGCACTTACGACAAATTAACCAGCTTCTTTTTACACCTTTGTCCCTACCATTTATCCATCGCCACTTATCGTCCACCGACAAAGATCGAAACTTCTCACAATCACTAAGTAAATGTGCTTTCAGCTTACAATACATGCAAAAAGTATTATCGTTGATCAGAGATTTAGATCTTTGTGACAAAGTGCCAGTAGAATATGGTGTTATAATTTCTGGCTCGGAAACCTTTTCGGAGATTTTGTCGATGATATCAACCTTTTTGCTAGTTGTAGCATGAACTTTTTCAGTTTTAATATTTTTTGAGTCACGGCTAATGTCAGCAGATGACAATATGCCAAACTTCAAATGAATGAAAGCTTCATGGCTTAAAAATTCCGACAAAATTTCGAGCTTGAATTTACCTGGACACTGATGATGATGATTGTATGCGTACTCCATCCACTTTTCTTTTAGGAGAGGAGTGAGTTTACTGAGCACTGCATTAGTTAGCTCCGGGGATGCCATGTATTCCGTATAACCCAAAAGCTGTATAGTGTTAACACAATTTCTTATTTTGCTAGAAAATGTATTAAGGTCTTTGCCTAAATCAAAATTATTTAACCTAGGTAAAGCCCTAACCTCTGCTGTGACTTGCAACACTATCAATTCCGGTTGACCAAATTGCCGCTCCAGTGCGTCCACGACTTCATCCGGATCCTCTGCTAACACCAACAAAGTTGCAACCGCATCGCGCGCTGAACCTTTTAGAGCAGTAGATAACCTATTAAGATTTTCGTATGACGTAAATGTCGCCTTTGTACGCTCATAACTCTTCTTAAAACCTAGCTATTCGGCTGGTGGAGTTCCTGTAAAAGAAGGCAACGTTAGGTCACTCACCCGTTTCCTTGGTGCTAAATCCGAAATAGCCTCCGCTAAGAGCCTCAAGTCGTTTTGTGTAGAATTTTCACTAACTTTATTGATGTTACAAAAATGGTTATGAGTGCCTAAATGAGTGTGATGTGTTTCCTGGACGGTTGGTTGCATCTGATCGCTTACATACTGGCGGGTTACACTTGATGGGCTACGATGGCTCCTTCGTGATGACCTACTACTATGTGTTCGCGACCTTTCGCATGCCTCCAGCGATGCGAGTTGTGCCTGTAACTCTAGCTGAGCTACCGCTTTTTCTTGCTCCGCAATTTTTCTGGCATGCTCTGCTTCTAGTGCTAACCTTTGTGCCTTGATCGTAACAGAGGAGCACCGGCTAGAAGCCACACTAGATGTTTCTCCTACATTAGACCTGGTATGTAAATTATTTACACTTCCACTTGCACTGGCTGAGGCTTTTTGCCCCCGCGTTTTCACCATTATGGATTCTTTTTTAATACTTCTGACACCAAAAATGATAAGGGTTTATCATAGTAAAACACACTTCACTTCCAAGACATATGTGTAATAATAAAAAGAAGAAGAATGACAAAGAACATAAATATAAAACAATTCAAAATATAAAAAATAAGCCTTTACGGCTGGCCAGTGTCAGCGACATGTACAAAGGCAATACTTATCTCAAAAAAGATCTCTGCCCTTTCTTTTCTTTTTTCCGTATTACCTATATACCTACTAAATGTTAAAATGGGTAGAAAACATTAACTATAATTTATTTTATTTACTTTTATATGTTTTTATTTAAATGGCGTCCGCGGAAGACCAGCGTCGCGGCTCACACCGCGACTTTATGCTGAGCGGAGACCATTTTTGGTAGACATAAGTTTTCTGTTGTAAAACTGTTTATAATTTTTTTGTTTTGTTTACCAAAATAAACCATTTTTCTTTCTTTCTTTCTTTCTTTCTTTCTTTCTTAGGCCTGTGTGAGGAGATGTTTATGATTAGGTTTTTTACGTTTTTACTGATTGTGTACTTTTTGGGTCAAATATAAATTATTTGGTACTTACTAAATAGTCACAAAAATGTATATTTGGTAAGTTAATAGAACAAAACGGCACAAAATAATGTCACCTCTCATTTATCATATCTTATACCTTTGAACGAGCAATTCTTGTATATTTATATATTTCTGTGATCTCGAAAACGGCTCTAACGATTTCGCAGAAAATTGGTATATGGAGGTGTTTGGGGGTAAACAATCGATCTAAATTAGTCTTATGTTTGGGAAAACGCGTGTTTTCGAGTTTTCATTCGTTTTTCTTTCCACGCAGAATATGGTCGCTAATTTCGTCGCGCCGGGCGCCATCCGCTTAGCTCAGCGGTTAAGGATGCTGACCGCTAGAAAGAGTGTTACGGGTTCGAATCCCACTCGGTGACTTACTTTTGTTTTTTTTATGTTCAAGTTTATATATAATTTTTTATTTTGTACTGTTTATAGACAAGTTTAAAAAATGTAGTCAATGTTTGAGATGTAACCGACCGAGCAAAGCTCGGTCACCCAGGTACTCCATTTTTAAAGTGATAATATGAAGTGTGCAGAATAACTTATTTTTGACCGAGTCATCTCCCCAATTTTTGACAAAGGCCATATTTTATAAACTTGCTCTATCTGGGAAACAACCTCCCAATATCCATAGCCACGAGGAATGCAAAAAAATATTTCAATTATTAGAATACTAGCTGAAGCCTGCTACTTCGTTCGCGTGTACTTTATGTCTCTGGAAAATGCTCATCAGGCTGAACAACTTTTACTAAGGCGACATTTTTATATCTCTTATAGTTTAGCTGGACCATTATGGTTCTGCATCAGGCGTTTCATTTTCCAAAATCATTTATGCCCTATATGTTGCCCAGGCTTAATAGCTATATAACAAAAAAAGTTGCATTCGAATCCGTCCAGTATTTCTGGAGATTTGCGTGTACAAACAGACAAACAGACATACGTTTTTTTATAAATTCTTACTCTATTACTATGTCTCCATCACCCCCAATATTTTTTTTGGAAATATATTTAATGTACAGACACACTTTTTCTACTGTTTTATTATATGTATAGATGGTTATTTAACAAACACAACATTTGTTACTTTCCAACAACTCAAATAAGATGCTTTTTCTAAGCGTTAAAATACATATTTTCTATTGAGACTTGTATGAAATACAGACTAATAAATAAATAAATAAATATATATATATAGGGGACAAATAACACTGATTGAGCTAGCCCCAAAGTAAGTTCGAGACTTGTGTTATGGGATACTAACTCAACGATACTATATTTTAATGACGTCATAGTTTCTTGGAGTCAAAAGCGCTCTCAATATTAGTTTTTCCGCAATAATAGAACTAAAATCCCGTTGAAAATATGACGATATTTTGTGACGTTTTGTTCTATTAACAGTACTTACCAAATAAATTATTTTATTCGTTCTTTATTGTTTTCCGTGGATAAACAATGATTATATGCGCAGGTTCTCACCATTATGATTCAATAATCCTAAGTGAATCGCGTAACGTCAACGTCCGACTAGCTACAACCCCGTTTTACAGGCGCTTACAAGGCACAAAAGCGGGGGAGGAGTTGCGGGGACGCCAGATTGCAGGGGACAGTGCGAGTTTCCGTTCTGTATGTGATACTATTATTAATTCTGTGACCGAAGCCAAAGCTATGTGATTAATTATTCCTTTTTTGGTAGCGGATTTGCTGTTTGACCCTAGAATACCAACGTGATGAATCCTAAGTCCAAGTTATTCCATAGGGAAGCTACTATCGCGCTCAGATTTCCTCGGAAGCTAACATAAATTAGTGCTATTCGCTGCGTATGTTCTAATATACTGAATCGTAAATCTTGGTCGGTGCTCATCTGCCCTTCATTAGCAGAAGTGGAAACATACGGACCACTTTTTCGTAATCATATAAGTTAAATAAGCGACTAAGTGCGAGTTGGACTCGCCCGTGAAGGGTTCCGTAGCAGCAGGTAACATAATATAAGTCTTGTAGTATGTTTTTTTAAATTTTTCTATTTAAGTTGATTGAATGATAGGTAATTTGCGGTTTATGATTTATGACGTATTAAAAAAACTACTTACTAGATCTCGTTCAAACCAATTTTCACTGGTAGTTTGCATGGTAATGAACATCATATATTTTTTCTAGTTATAAAATATAATTATCTATTATTCTTAATTATATATTACTCTTATTTTAGAAGTTACAAGGAGGGGGGGGGGAGGTGACACACACATTTTTCCACTATATTAGATAAAAAAATTATGTCAGAAACCTCAATATCATTTTTGAAGACCTATCCATAGATACCCCCCCACACGTATGGGTTTGATGAAAAATAAATTTTTGAATTTTAGTTTTAAGTTCGGGGAACCCCCATAACTTATGGTTTTTTTTTCTAATTTTGTGTGAAAATCTTAATGCGGTTCACAGAATACATCTACTTACCAAGTTTCAACAGTATAGGTCTTAAAGTTTCGGAAAAAAGTGGCTGTGACATACGGAAGGACGGACAGACAGATAGACAAACAGACATAACGAATCTATAAGGGTTCCGTTTTTGCCATTTGGCTACGGAACCCTAAAAGGGGGCCCAACCTAAGTCCTAATATTGTGTACCTACTTGTGGCAATAAATAACTTTATATTATAATGATAATTTTGCCGCGTGGTTTCCGGCTGAGTAGAATAGGGCCACTCCGAATCCTACCGTGGATGTCGTAAGAGGCGACTTAGGAAATACAAGCTAAACAAAGCTTATAAACATCAGTGAGACCTCTCCAACCCGTCTGGCCAGCGAGAAGAGTGCAGACCAAGTCCTCTGGCAGCTCTGACCAAGTATGGCTCTGGTAGTACAGAGAGTGTCGCGCTTCTGCAGTGGAGAAAAAAAAGCCTGATGATGATAATGTTGGTGATGATTTTAAGTATTATCTTTACCATTGGGAATAAAGACCTGATTAGTACATACATACAAATTTTCACGCCTGTTTCCCTGTTTCTGATTAGTACGTATGTAAAATGTGAGAAACTAAACGAAACATAGGCCCGTATGTTTCCACGAAAGACTCAGGACAGTCTCGTGCAAAAGTGCTTCGTTCCGTATTTATTGGCGAAGTTCCACAATAAATCGGCGCGGCCGCCTGTGACGGATCAGCGGTACACTCGCGCGCAAACGACTTATTAATTCTATTCACTTCCCTTCATTAATCTGAGTTTTGATAACGGCTATTGATTTGCTGTCGAAGAGATAAATGGATTTCAATTTTGTCTGTTGTTTTTGTTGGCGAATTTCGCGTTTGTTTTATGTTAATTTTGTATTTTTGAATTAAGACTTGTTAGAATACTTTATCTCGGGTTGTTGTCCTAAGATTGAACTATAGACAGTGGTTTATTATTTTTCTTTAAACTTACTTAAAAGTATTCCGACTGTTTGTAGGTAGGAACGCAGCTTTTAATTGCAAAAAAATACATTCATACTATCATCTTAAGGTTTAGGAATAATCCGTCAGCGTGGTACAGCACTTTCCTATGCCGCTATCCTTTTCTGTCACTGAGAACCGTCATTTGCTAGAGCGAGAAAGGCCAACGAATGATTAAAATTAACAATTTAAATCCGTCTTTTATTCACTAATTGCACAATATACTATTTCATATTTCGATACGTGTTCGTTGGGCAAAGTTGTTCAGTATCATGGACTGAATTTAAACTTAAAATAGTTTCAGTATATTTTTCAGTTTGTTTTTTTTTTACTTTACTCCTCCAGCACCCCTCAAGAATCCCGTCAATACCCGAACCACCTCAACACCTTTTCTCTCCGACTGTACTCCACACATGTAAGACGTCGATTTATTCAGCGCACCTCAATCCTTGGTAATCCTACATCGGCCGCACCTTACGACTAAAAGAGAGGAGATTCACATTTACAAGTCTCCAAGTTACCAAGTTATGCCGTGTGGTTTTCGGATGCAGAGTGGACTCCAAGTCCTCCCGCAGAAGTCGTAGAAGGCGACTTAGGAAATACAAGCTAAACAAAGCTTATAAACATCAATAAGACTCTCCAACCCGTCTGACCAGCACTGAGAGTGTAGGCCAAGTCCTCTAACTGCTCTGGCCAAGTATAGCTCTGGTAGGATAGTGAGGGTCGTGCTTCTGCAGTGGAGACAGAAAGACCTGTTGATGATGATGAAGTTACCAAATTACACTTGGAGATTTTATACTTGCACTCTCAATTTACCTAATTGGCACTCGCTCATAATTAATATCTATGTGAAGTGATGAACTAAAGTCAGTGACATAGCCCCGCGGATTAGCTCGTTGAAATGACGGTGGGCGGGACACTTAGCGCGACGAACCGATGGCCGATGGGGCAAAAAGGTTCTCGAATGGCGACCACGCACTGGCAAGCGAAGCGTAGGATACCAACAAGGTGGTTTGACGACCTAACCAAGGTCACTGGAAGTTTAGATCGGTCCAGAAAGACAGGTGAAACTAAGTAAAATCTTCACTCCACCCAGTCCGCGACTATGAAGGATATTTTTTATTTAACTTTATTTATTACAATACATGTAAATGGCGGACCAGATATTACTCCTATTCGAAACGTTAGACGTAACAAAGAAGGTTTGTATTAAGTCTCGTTTATATATACATTAATAATTTAATATAACTATTATTAAATATACTTAAGCAGAATGATGTGCATTTTTTGAAAATCATGACAGTTCTATAGTTTATTTTGCTACGGATCCCTGAAAGATGTCAAAAGCAAAGGGCCGCTATGTTATTATCAGTAGAAAGATCTTACGTGCTTTGGTACGGAGAGTTTGAATTGACTCCAATTTAAAAGACTTTGAAAGGAATGTAATCAGATTCAGTGCGATTCGTAATTCCAGGAAAAAATTAGGGGATTTTCGGAGAAATAACGGAGAGCGAGGAAATCGCGTACGATAAACGCGTGTAAACAAGAATAACTTAATTTTACTAATGACGATAAGTAAAAGTAAATTAAATTATTTACATAAGACTAGCCAAAGCCCTCCACTTCGTTCGCGTAGGCATTATGTCTCCGGAAAATGTTCATCAGACTAAACAACTTTTGCTGAGGCGTCATTTTATTATTTTTTATAGTTTTTAGCTGGACCATTATGGTTCTGCATCAGATATTCCATTTTCCTAAATCAATTATAACTTATATGTTGCCCAGGCTTAACAGCGATATAGCAAAAAAGTTTCATTTGAATCCGCTAAGTATTTTTGAAGATTATCGTGTACGAAAAGTCACACTTTTTTTAATTTTTACTCTGTTACTTACTATGTGTCCATTGCCCCATTTTTTTTTTCATGATTTTAGTTTTCACTTTTTTGGAATAATTTAATAAACGTACCAGTACCAATTTACAGCTTTCTAGTTCTTATAGTCTCTGAGTGATACCGCGGACGGACAGACAGACATGGTGAATCTATTCTAAGGGTTCAATGACGTAAAAATGACGCCTTTGCAAAGTTGTTCACCCGGTAACCTATCACTGATGAGCATTTTCTGCAATCCACGCCATAGAATTCGCGGTTTCGGTATAATAAATAAAATATAGCCAAATCTTCAGCAACATCTCAATCCGCAGCTGATATTGTGCGTCCATAAAAATGCGCTAAAACATAAACTCCTCAGAGCATATCTCGGTTAGATCTGCAAGATGGCCTCCCTGGAGTATTCTAGCTGATTTAACGGCTAGGAACACTTTTGAAGGCAAATAAAGTCGTGCAGAGTAGTCTGTTTTATCTTAAAATATACACCGTGGAACGGACATACCAGTAATAAATCAAACCACGGGCTACAAACAAGATGCGTATACATTTTTTTTACATTTCCATACTAAAGTGTGCAGCCGCCCGGGCAATTTGTATGGGAATGTCTATTTTATTTTTGATTTTTGACTGTTATTTTATTAAAATTTCAGTTTAAAAAGTATCTTGTCCTCCCCTAGATATCAAACTATATCCATATCAAATTTCGTCTAAATAGGTTCAGTGGTTAAAGCGTGAAGTTGTAACAAACAAATATTTAAACTCACTTTCGCATTTATAATATTAGTAAGGATATAATATAAATAAGACTAGCCGTACCCGCGGGCTTCGCTCCTCGTGGAAATTTTGGGATAAAGAGTACCCTATGTCCTTCCCAAAGTCTTAAACTATATCCATACCAAATTCATCCAAATCGGTTCAGTAGTTTAAGCGTGAAGAGGTAACAAACAAACAAATATACAAACTCACTTTCGCATTTATAATATTAGTAAGGATATATTATATAGAGAAGGATAAGAATGATAAGAAACAAATGATCGCGAGGAATTAATAACCTACTTTTTTTAAAATCTGTTAAAAAGATCCTAGTTTGTGGTATATTACTATTCAAATTATGAAAAAGGTCGCCAAATATTTATCAATTTCCATCTATTGCGCCTCCATTTTGAAAACACTTCGTCCCGCCATAAACCTCCTTCCTTAATCCCTCTCAGGAGCCACAGATTAAATATGCAATATGGCGGCCAATTTCGCGACGCTCTTTGCGACGCACAATGACAAAATAGAATAAATATAGAAATAAAACTCTTGTATCTACAAAAGGTAACAGTTTTTAGGGTTCCAATAGCCAAAGGGTAAAAATTAGACCCTATCACTAAGAATAAGCTGTCCATCTGTCTGTCTGTATGTCACCAGGCTGTATCTCATGAACGGTGATAATAAATAAATATATTTATATGGACTAATTATACTGATTCAGTTAGCCCTAAAGTTAATATAGCTAAACATTTAAAAAATTCAAAGATGATGTATTTCTGTTGCCGCTCTAACAACTACTAAAAACAGGATTAAATAAATATTCAAGTGCTCCCACCATAGACATAGAATTTTTTTACATAGATCTATGGCTCCCACACTACAAACGTAATTTTAGAACCCTTCGTGCGCGAGTCCGACTCGCACTTGGTCGGTTATATACACTGTTTTAACTTCTTTTCCTCCTTTCTCATCACGCTAAAAGTGACTTTTAAGGGCTCCAGGCCCTTAAAAGTCTGTCTGTCCTGTCCAAAAATAGACTATCTGCCCCGTTAGGGATAAAAACGTGATAGTATGTATGTTTATAAGTTTTTCTGCTAATATTGAGATATTATTTGTTGGTATATAATTGATTAGTTATCCATTGCAACGGGCCATCACTTGAAGATTTTCAACGCCCGAAAAATAAAATTTTCAGATCTATGTCTTTAGATAAATTCTCGCGCAATATACATTCCCGTTTCCTGTCTTCGCTCCTCTCCCACATTTTCATCATAGTTGGGCAAAGGCCTCCCCTCGAGACTTTCACTTTCCATTTGCCTCTATCCGTAACGGTACAAATTTGAGCCAATGGGGCAGCAAGCAATACAAGCAGAACGGGGCGCTATATCTGTACCAACATTGTCGTGTACTACAATTCTGACGCAGAGTGATGGAAAATTGAAGCGAAATGATTGTAAAGACCACTCCGATTGTTCGCTCTCAATCAGGATCCAATCACGCTGTTTTCGTCGCCGTCCAAATATTGGAAACGTCGCGAGCAGAGCCCGTGTTGAAACACATGTAGATATTACTGCTATTATGTTTTATTTATATTTTTGGAGAGTGTAGGCCAATTCCTCTGACTGCTCTGGCCAAGTATGGCTGTATTAGTACAGAGAGGCTCCTGCAGTGGAGACAAAAAGACCTGATGATTATGATATTTTGTTGTAGAATATACGCCTCTTTACCTTCCATGCTGGTCTGGGAGAAAAGAAAACACTTAGAATGTACCAGCTACTTCTCTTTTCGCGCAGATTTTTGATGTCGATAGAGGGAACGAGAATGCAAACCACTTCTCTTTCCGCGCAGGTCTTAGACGTCAATAGAGGGAATGAGCGAAAATGCAAATCATGTTAATAAGTGTTGCGTGAGCGTTGCGGCTAGCAACCCGTCACTGTTTTAATTCCTTTTCCACCTCTCTCTACATAAATAAAATAAAAAATAAAAAAAATAAAAATAAAAATCTTTATTGTGTAAAATGAGTTCTACAAATAATATTTGGTTGTTGGAGCCTACTTTTAAGCATAGGGATGCTTGTGCCAGTAGACTCCGCTCTTCCATATCACTATCATCGAATAGAAGTAAGTGCAAAAATTCAAGTAGGTAAGTAACAATACAAACTAAAATTAATTATTTTTGTAATTGTGTATGTTTGCGAGGGTGTATGTATATGTGTGTGTGTGTGTGTGTGTGTGTGTATGTGTGTGTGTGTGTGTGTGTGTGAGTGAGGGTGTGTGAGTGTGTGTGTGTGTGTGTGTGTGTGTGAGGGTGGGTGTGGATGCTTGTGCGTGTTTGTGTGTGAGGGTGTATGTATGTGTTTGTGTGGGGGTGTGTCTATGTGTGTGTGTGTGTACATCACGCTTAAAGTGGCCTTTGAGTCTTGTGGCCTTGGGTTCTGTGTGCTTAGAGCCGCAAAAACCAAAATGTGTTACGTCTTAAGTTATGCAGAATGTACGTCGCTCATCATCTTAGCTTAGCTGTCATCATCATCGGATCTTTCAGTCTGTGGCATCGAAGCTCTCGAAAGGATGGACCAATTTCGATGCGGTTTTTACCTGAAGGCCTCTTGTACCTTATTATAATAATATGTTGTTGTTATTTAATAAGTATTCCAAATGGCTTATGGCTCTGAAACGTGGTCCCTTACTTGGGTCTCATAAGAAGGCTCAAGGTCGCTCAACGGGCTATGGAGAGGACTATGCTCGGTGTTTCTCTACGTGATCGAATCAGAAATGAGGAGATTCGTAGAAGAACGAAGGTCACTGACATAGCCAAGCGGATTAGCTCATTAAAGTGGCAGTGGGCGGGGCACATAGCGTGAAGATCCGATGGCCGATGGGGCAGAAAGGTTCTCGAATGGCGGCCACGTACCGGCAAGCGCAGCGTAGGACACCCACCTGCTAGATGGTCAGACGACCTACGCAATGTTGCAGGAAGGCGCTGGATGCAGGCCGCTTCCGATCGGTCGTTTTGGAATTCCTTGGGGGAGGCCTATGTCCAGCAGTGGACTTCCTGTGGCTGATATGATGATGATGATGATGAAGTATTCCAAAATTGTAAATGTCTTTTGGTGCAATAAAGTTTTTTGTATTGTATTGTATTATTGTAAGGACTAGTATAGGTATAAGTATTATAGCTAATGCTTGGTCAATGGATCCCCAATAATATTTGTACAAATATCTATCGCTGAATATAACGTACGAATAATACGAATTTCATATATTACTTGCTACTACGTGTTCTCGAAGTTGAAGATAAGCTATATTATTATGTTGATACGCTTTTCAGCCACGGGTCCATAGGGCCAGGTCCCTTGAGTTGTTCATGGGGCCAAAGCCAACATGAAGAGGCCTTTTAGTACCTTTTTATCTAAAAAGTGAGATTGCCGCATTTAAAGAGGTCTATCCCTTAATGTACCATTGAGATGCACTAACGAAGAGTCCTTCATAGCTGGTGAATTATTGCCAGTGAGGGATTACTTGGTTTGGGCTATGTTGATGGGATGTTAGTGGACTGTGTAACTGTGTTATGGAGTGAGATACGGACATCTGCCTAAAAATCTCTCACAATTTTAGCCTGCTAGATGGTGACTTGCTGCTCATTGGCTACACTGACTGTGCGCCTGCGCTTACGCGCCTAAAACTACATTGTACCTTTATATTGTGGATCAATAAAGCTTTTATAAATAACATACATACATACATACTATCACGTCTTTATCCCTAATGAGGCAGACAGAGCATTTTGGGTTTTGCGGTTCTATGCAGAGCCCAGGGCCGCAAGACCCAAAAGCCACTTTTAGCGTCATGGTGGGCGAGAAGATGGAAAAGCAATCAATACAGTGATGGGTTGCTAGCCGCATCGCCTGTTAACATGATTTGCATTTTTGCCCATTCCCTCGATCGGCTTTTACGATCTGCGTGGGAAGAGAAGCAGCTGGTACATTCTAAGTTTTTTTTTTATTTCTCCCAGACCAGCATGGGATTTTATAAATAAATAAAATAATAACGCAGCTATTGCTTCCATTTATATTTCATACGCCAAAAACATTAGGTGTTTGTTTAAGTTATGAATAAGTTTTTGATTTTAAGATTTAAGTTGGTAAGAAACGTGTGTAAAAAATATATATCTGGCAGACTACAATGTTACCCCAATAAAAAATTCCCTTATTTATTGCGTCTTAATTATAAATGTTTTGATATATTAAAATGATTCCACGAACTTTAATTTAGAAGATAAGGATTTCTCAGAAATAATTTTATGCGAGAATACTATTCATACTGACATCTTATTATAGTATAAGGGCTCTTATTATCTTTTGACGACCTCCGTGGCGTAGTGTTCACCATGTTAGTCCGCCACCCAGAGGTCCCGGGTTCGATTCCCGGTCAGGGCAAGTTGGAAAATGGCCTTTTTCAAATTGTCCTGGGTCTTGGATGTTTATCTATATATGTATTTGTTATAAAATATAGTATCGTTGAGTTAGTATCCCATAACACAAGTCTCGAACTTACTTTGGGGCTAACTCAATCAGTGTATTTTGTCCCTATATATTTCTTTATTTATCTATTTATTAGATTAGTGACAGCCAGCGATACCTGTCGCCAACAGACAGCGATCGTCGGCGACCTGACAAACTGTTTGTTATAAGTTTGACGGTATAGACTGTCTGTCTATCAGTGGCATCGTAGCACTCAAACGGATGGACTGATTTCAATGCGATTTATTTAACGTGAAAGCAACTTCTCTTGCGGTGGTTCTTAGCTATGTTTGATGAAAATCGGTTTAGGCGTTTTAAAGTTATTGGGTGATAACACTTCAAATTCGGGGTTTTGTCATTTATTTGACAAATGATAGATGGTGATTAATAATAGGTAGCGCCATCTATAATTGGTAACTTAAACTCGGTTAAAATGTAACGTAGTTCCACCACTAATCACTAGATGGTGTCGGGGTTTTTTTTTAATTTGCCTGGAAAACAAACTTGTACGAGTGAGAAACGAGCAACCATCAGTAGTAGGAGCCCGGGCACCCTGGACCTTGTAATAAAAGTTTATAGTGGCGTATGTTCCAACAATAAAAACCTTTTGCCCCAAAAACTACCTTTTTACGTCCGACCCAATGACATTTTATCTAAGGATATCTCATTATTTATATACATACATACGTCTTTATTTCTAATGAAACAAACAAAACATTTTCGATCTTACGGTTATGAGCAGACAGAGCCCAGGTCCATAAAAAAACCCAGAGTTTTAAATAGTTTCCAAGAAAATTACACTGTATGTAATTTATTTGATAGCTTCATAAGCTAACGCCATCTAGTGATGGGCGGAGGAACTCAATAGTAGGTTAATTCGTATCTCCAATGAAACGTATCAGTAGCGCTATCTATTATTTGACAGGCAAACTACCCTGACTTTTAACCGATAACTTCATAACGTTTAAAGGACTAAAACGATTTGTATTAAACATAGCTAAGAACCACCGCAAGGGAACTTGCATCGAAATTAGTCCATCCATTTGAGCGCTACGATGCAGACAGACAGATGGACAGACACTAGCGTCAAACTTATAAAACCCTTGTTTCTGTCAGGGGTTGCAACGAAGTTACTTACATGTAGATAATGTATGTTGAATACGGGCCTCTCCTAAAGAACTTCAAAATCCTACTAATATTATAAATGCGAAAGTGAGTTTATATATTTGTTTGTTTGTTACCTCTTCACGCTTCATCTACTGAACCGATTCGGATGAAATTTAGTATGGATATAGTTTGAGACTCGGGGAAGGACATAGGTTTTTATCCCGAAATTCCCACGGGGAGCGAAGCCCACGGTCACAGCTAGTGACTAATAATTGAGAATTTCAATGGCGTATCTACACATCTTCATATCTACGGTCCCGCGCACTCCTCCTACATACGGTAAAAATAGCTATAATTCAAAAGGCGACTCCAATAGGTACCGTTTCGTATATTATAAGAGTTTCGAATGTACCTGATTTATGTGGGAAGGTTCTATCTCTTTGCCCATGTTTGCTGGCGTCGTTTAACAATATATTTTATAAATAAGTAGCTTTTTCCCGAGTCTTTGTATTGCATACAGTGATTTATATAAGTTTTTTGAAATTTCATTTTTTGCACTAGCTTGTATTGTGGGGCCAAAGTCCTTATCAAGACAAATGAAATAAGCCTAAACTCGATGGAGATGCGTCGGTTTGTTACTGACATCTTCCATCTCCGTGATCAGACCATAGACATGTCTACCATAAAATGTGCCGTCAAAAGAAATAAAACTACTACTCAATGAGGTTATGTTGTTTTATAACTGAGTTTCGTAATATATCTCCCGACTCCATTATCAGAACAGCTCATTGACTTCATAATATTGTATTGTCTTACGTCATACACAAGCATGCAAAATTTCAGCAAAATCGATGGAGGATAACTTGTTAAAAATTGAGTTGCAAGATTTGACCTAAACAAACATTCATACATAGTTACAAGATAATATATTGCAAGTATAATAAAAGCTTGTGAAAAATACCACATGAAAAGTGTATTCAAGAAAGAAGGTTTTTTATAGGAAGTTCCAGCTTCCAGGGAGAACCTTTCGACGAATCCGACTCGACTGGGCAGCGTTTGGGAAGCTATAATATCTTCAGCAGTATCTTCTCGTCAAAATACCTTAATGTCTCATGCCTAAAGTCTACAATCAATGTGTGTAACCAGTGATGACTTATGGCTCTGAAATGTGGTCCCTTACTATGGGTCTTATAAGAAGGCTCAAGGTCGTGCAATGCGCTATGGAAAAAGCTATGCTCGGGGTTTCTCTGCGTGATCAAATCAGAAATGAGGAAATTTGTAAGAGAACTGAAGTTACTGAGTTACTGACAAAGCCCAGCGGATTAGCTCGTTAAAATAGCAATGGGCAGGACACATAGCGCGACGAACAGATGGCCGATGGGGCAAAAAGTTTCTCGAATGGCGACCAAGCAATGGTAAGCGAAGTATCACACCCACCTAAAAGGTATTTTAGATCGTTTATCTAAAATAAAATAATGCCAATAAAAATTACTATTTCGATCTTTTAAAAGAGAGAACCATAAAGCCTCCATACCCCAGGTCTTGAGGTATATATCATAGTTCCCGGAAGCCGCGCTCCAGTAACTTAGGCCATTAATCTCTAGTAATAAAGACCATTGTCGGACGAGCTCTCGTGTGAAATGGTCCGAGGATATTGTCCGATGTCCGATGTGGTCGTTGTTGTTTATGTAATGTTTGTTCACTTACTTAGGGTCACGGGTTATTGATGGGTAATAGAGCGTCTTAGATGTTATGCTTAGGGAAGAAATGATTTATTTTAAGCCCCGACAAAAGAAGGTGTTGCTTTGTGGTTTTTAGGAGAGTAGAATAGGACGTCACCTTCAACGCCATCCATGAATAGACTTGGAGAGGCCAAGTCTTCCCGTTGATGTCGTAGAAGGCGACTTAGGAAATACAATCTAAACAAAGCTTATAAATATCGTGAGACCTGTCCAACCTGCCTGGCCAGCGAGGAGAGTGTAGACCAAGGCTTCTCTGGCCAAGTATGGTTGTAGTACAAAGAGGGTCGTGCTCCTGCAATGGAGACAACAAGTCGTAAAGCTAAAAAAAATGATAAGTTTGACGCTAATCTGTCTGTCTGTGGCATTGTAGCTCTCGAACGGTTGGATCGAATTCGATGTGTTTTTTTTATTCGATGTAAATGGCACCGCAGTCGCAAAGGTTATCAGCGTGACGCATGTTTTAATTTTAATCCCTGACAAAAAGAGGGGTGTTATGAGTTTGACTCCCATATCTTTCTGAGTGTCTGTTTTTTGGCATAGTAGCTCTTAAACGAATGAATCGATGTCGATGCGATTTTCACATGAAAGCAAGTTCCCTTGCTGTGGTTCTAAGCTATGTTTGATGAAAATCAAATCAGAATCTAAGTTATTGGAGGTTAACGCTTGAAAGTCGAGGTTTTCTAATTAACCTGGCAAATAAGAGATGGCGCTACGGTTATCAGCTCCACTTAACATCGGTTCGAATATCTAGTTCCACCACTCATCACCAGATTGTGTCAGGGGTTATTTTAATTTGCCTGGCAAATAAACTTATTCTAAAATCCTTTGTGTAGTCTAAAAGATTCTAATAAAGTTAATTATATTTGACCATGTAGACAAGGCGATCCTTCTGTCCTAAATTGTGATCCTATATTTTAACTCATTGCAAGAAAGTCGGCCAGGCACAATAGAAATAACAATTGAATTACGTCCACAGCCGCAAGTGTCCTGCAACGTGTTAAGGAGAGAAGTACTGTACAGAACTACTTACAATTACCCACTACCCTTTGTTATTTGCCAACCTACATACATCACAATAGCTAAGATAGCAAGTTTCTTCCCGATGAATTTTACCTAAAATAAGCGGCCAAGTGCGAGTCGGACTCGCCCATGAAGGGTTCCGTAGTAGTATTTTTTTTAATTTTTATATTTGAGTTGATTGAATGAAAGGTAAATTGCAGTTTATGACATATTAAAAAAAAAACTTCTTACTAGATCTTGTTCAAACCAATTTTCGCTGGTAGTTTTCATGGTAATGAACATAATATATTTTTTTTAGTTTTATCATTCTCTTATTTTAGAAGTTACGGGGGGGGGGACACACTTTTTTCCACTTTGGAAGTGTCTCTCGTGCAAAGTATTCGGTATAGAATAAAATGATATTAGAAACCTCAATATCATTTCTGAAAACCTATCCATAGATACCCCACACGTATGGGTTTGATGAAAAATATTTTTTTGAGTTTCAGTTCTAAGTATGGGGAACCCCCAAAATTTATTGTTTTTTTTCTATTTTTGTGTCAAAACCTTAATGCGGTTCACATAATACATCTACTTACCAAGTTTCAACAGTATAGGTCTTATAGTTTCGGAAAAAAGTGGCTGTGACATACGGACGGACAGACAGACAGACAGACATGACGAATCTATAAGGGTTCCGTTTTTGCCATTTGGCTACGGAACCCTAAAAAAGCACCGAAATCGGTCCATCCGTTAAAGAGCAACTGAGAGACACAAGATGCCACAGACAGACACGGGACCAAACACAGAAATAGACAATAGACAGACCTGTGTGTCTATCAAACTCATAACACCTCTCCTTTTTGTCATGGGTTGAAACAGGAGTTATTTGTTCAAAATCACGTCCAAAATGATTGCTAGTACGCAACACAGCTTCAGAGCAATACGTCACAGCAATTACAGCTCGGACAGCAGTCGAAGCAATTAACACGCGGCCACCAATCACGAGCTATTACTGGCAATCGAGCAAGCTGAACGTAGCTTATACTATAGCTAGGTAGAGCAGTTACATTAATAAGTTACGTGAGAAACAGACAAGCATGCAGACCTATAAAGAAACATGCTTTTACATAAAATCATAGCTAAACTGTCGTGGCCTATAGCCTTACAGGATCCTTTATTTCAAGGAGAGAAGTATAGAGGAACTTACAATTACCCACCACCATTTGTTATTTGCTAATCTACATACATCGCAATGGATAAGGAACTTAGTTTTACGTAAAATCAAGCTTCTTTGCGATGACTTTTAGCTCAAAAAAACCGCATTGAAATCGGTCCATCCAATCAAGCGCAACGATGCCACAGACATACACAGGGACAAATGCACAAAGAGACAGACCTAAAGTCTGTCTATTAAACTCATAACACCTCTCCTTTTTGTCATGGGCTAAAACAGGAGTTATTTGTTGAAAATCACGTCCAAAATGATTGCAACACAGCTTCAGAGCAATACGTCACAGCAATTACAGCTCGGACAGCAGTCGAAGCAATTAACACGCGGCCACCAATCACGAGCTATTACTGGCAATCGAGCGAGCTGGTCATAGCTTATACTATAGCTAGGAAGAGCAGCTATATTGATAAGTTACACAATATTAAAGCTTTTGATGGTGATGATACAATTAGGAAGTTTCCTGGGTCAAAAATAAATTATTAACTTACTAAAAAGTTTATTTTATTAACAGAAATTCAAACTTCCTACTATCCTACTAATCCTACTAATATTATAAATGTGACAGTGAGTTTGTATATTTGTTTTTTGTTTGTTACCTCTTCACACTTAAACTACTGCACCGATTTGGATGAAATTTGGTATGGATACAGTATTATTATAGTAATTAGTCTTTATTTTATAAAAAATCCCAAAGAAAATGTTTTGTTTTGGCGTTTAAAAAACGTTTCTGATTTCAGTTGTTAGAAACTTTTACCTAAACCTTATTTTAATGATAACAATAGACTCGCTGTCTATTTCTCAAATAATTTGAACCCGGTTTTTCTATTCTAGTCTTTAGAAAGGAATTAATTTAATTTTTACAAAAAATACAACTGTCCTCATTTTCTTTTAGGAATTTCTTTTATATCTCAAATGTTCTTACTCATCATTCATCATTATCATTTCAGCCGCATAACGTCCACTGCTGGACATAGGCCTCTCCCAAAGATTTCCAAAATGATCGATCTAGAGCGGCTTGCATCCAGCGCAGCGCCTTCCAGCGACCCTGGTTAGGTCGACCGACCACCTTGTAGGTGGGTGTCCTACGCTTCGCTTGCCTGTACGTGGTCGCCATTCGAGAACCTTTTTGCCCCATCGGCCATCGGCTCGTTGCGCTATGTGTCCCACCCACTGCCATTTCAACGAGCTAATCCGCTGGGCTATGTCAGTGACTTTAGTTCTCCTATGAATTCCTAATTTCTGATTCGATCACGTAGAGAAACACCGAGCATAGCCCTCTCCATAGCGCGTTGCACGACCTTGAGCCTTCATATGAGACCATTGTAAGGGACCACGTTTCAGAGCCATAAGTCATCACTGGTAACACACACATATCTTCACTAAATTATTTAAAGACCAATTTAGTACTAAAGGCTTGGTGACGACTACCGCTCCGGCTGGTACCTGGTTCAAAGGATATCCATTGCTATTCAGAGAGGAAATGCAGCTAGCATAATAAGTACCTTCGAGCCAGGTACAATCCGTAGCCATTTTTGATTGATAAATTTGTATTATTTTCTTCTTATATTTAAGAGCTGGACTTTTGTCGGTGGAGTGCTTTCCATGTCTCTCTTATTATTTTAATCTTGATAAATAAATGATTTCGAGTACTTAAAGCTTTCAAAAAAAAAACATTATAATCGGTTTACGAATAGCAATAGATATCGCGTAACATTCATGCGAAAAAATATAAAGGTCATATTGATTTATTCCCTCTTTTATTTATAAAGTATTATGACAACAAAACACAGGAAAAAAAAGTAACAAAACCTTTAGAAATAATTTGTAAAAGGAATATCGATGTAAATATTACATAATCATTCAAGCGTAAAGTAATTTGTGAAAACATTTATAAATGTTTCACCATTTTTAAATGTTTCATTTGATTAGAATATAACTGTTTTACATTTTGTATCTGTTCCAAGTAATATTCACATAAAAATATTCATTCTTTTAATAAAACATTTCAAATGGGCTTGATAAAATAAAGCAAACTTGAAATATAAAGTGTACTCTCTAAGGAATTGCAAAAAAGCGAAGTTCAATAACATTCAATTGAATTTCTCCAGTCGAGAGCTTTTACGAGCTTTTTAAATTGTATATAAAATGTACGGACGAAAATTTTTGTGTACTTTTGACAGTTAATAAGCCTTATTTCGTTAAGAGTCAGAAGGTTCGGAAAATATGTTTATTTGCTTTTTTGTTGTACCAATCTCCATTCTCTTTTCTTCCATGCTGATCTGGGTTCTTCCATGCTGGTCTGGGAGAAAAGAAAAAACTTAGAATGTATCAGCTCCTTCTCTTCCCGATCGAGGGAATAGGCAAAAAATCTAATCTTGTTAATAGGCGATGCGGCTAGCAACCCGTCACTAGTTTGATTCCTACTTCCACCTATTTGACCACATCAAGCTAAAAGTGGCCTTTGAGTCTTGCAACCCTGGGCTATGTCTGCTTAGAGCCGCAAGACTTAAAAATGCTCTGTCTGCCCCATTAGGGATAAAGACGTGATAGTACGTATTGTTGTACCAAAACACACTTTACTATAACAATACATACATACTATCACGTCTTTATCCCTAATGGGGCAGACAGAGCATTTTGGGTCTTGCGGTTCTATGCAGAGCCCAGGGCCGCAAGACCCAAAAGCCACTTTTAACGTCATGGTGGGCGAGAAGATGGAAAAGCAATCAATACAGTGATGGGTTGCTAGCCGCATTTATAACAAAAGAATTACTTACACTTATATAAAACTAGTCAATTTGACTTAATTTCTTCCATGCTGTCGAGAAAAGAAAACGTAGAATGTACCAGCTGCTTTTCTTCTCGCGCAGATCGTAAGAGCCGATCGAGGGAATGGGCGAGATTTGAATCATGTAATAGGCGATGCGGCTAGCAACCCATCACTATTTTTATTCCTTTTCCATCTTAACGCCCACCACCACGCTAAGCGTGGCATTTGAGCCTAACGGCCCTGGGCTCTGTCTACCCCGTCAGGGATATAGACGTGAAAATGTATCTGTATCTGTAATTTGACAGCAAATTAAATAAATCCCGATTGTCAAGAAAAGAGTGATGACTAGCGGAACTACTAAAGTCGTATTGGTAGTTCCTTTGCTCATCACTAGATGTGTATCCGTTGGCCACACGCTCAGAAGGGATCCCACTCACATTCCAAGGCAGGCCCTGGAATGGACTCCTCAAGGCAAGAGGAAGCGTGGTCGGCCAAAGCAGACCTGGCGACGGTCGGTAACAGCGGAAATGAAGAAAATTGGGCCATCCTGGCCTGAAGCACAGAATACATACTAGTACTTACGTACAGAAGTCTTACTCTAAAAAGAAATTCAAAGAAATATCTATTCAATATTGTTAGCGATATGGTCTAATTTAACTCGCGTCAGAATTCGACGCCTACTCGTTTAGATACCTAGAATTTCAGTTGCAAGCCAATTTCATTCTTATTACGCTAGACAAACGGTTCATCATAGGTAGGTACCTACACAAAACCGATTGAGTGATCAGTTCGCCTAGGGTTGTCAAGATACTAACATCGCCATCTAGCGCAGGCAATTTTGGCATGCG
This sequence comes from Acrobasis consociella, assembly GCA_963555685.1. NCBI lineage: Eukaryota > Metazoa > Arthropoda > Insecta > Lepidoptera > Pyralidae > Acrobasis > Acrobasis consociella. The sequence continues at coordinate 22,108,591 of OY743108.1, read as the reverse complement.
TTTTTGGCTGCGCATATATTCACCTACCTTATTGACTGTACATACACAGGTAATATATTATATCGTATATAAATCTTTTTTCGTAATAACAACCATATATATGTTACATACCAATATAATATACCTATCATATGATAATTCATATCATAATATACTAAATAGGTATGTACGGTACCTATTTAGAATAAATAATTTAATATAAATACGCTTTCTAAAGACGCTGAAAGGTAAGGTACCTTAGGTACTTACTTTCAGCGTCTTTAGGAAGCGTAAAAAAAGTTAAATCTGGATCACTGTGTGTGTTTAAGCAATTAAACACTGCACAGTATTTTTTTGCCTTTTTAGGGTTCCGTATCCAAAGGGTAAAAGCGGGACCCTATTACTAAGACTTCGCTGTCTGTCCGTCTGTCTGTCACCAGGTTATATCACAGGTACCGCGATAGCTAGACAGTTAAAATTTTCACAAATTATGTATTTCTGTTGCCGCTATAACAACAAATACTAAAAACCAAATAAAATAAATATTTAAGGGGGGCTAACATATAACAAACGCGATTTTTTCTCCTTTTTTGCTCGATATCAATAATGGCAACAGGTAGGCACTTGAAATATTTACAAAATACTCAGTTGTATTTTTATTTTAATAATAAATAATAAAAAAATTAGGGAGGCTCCCATACAAAAAAGTTGATTTTCATAGAATATGGTACGGAACCCTTAGTGCGCGGGTCCGACTCGCACTTGGCCTGTTATTTCTTTTCCTTTCCATGACGATTAAGTCGGTGAATCTGGTGAACAAACCGCGCGTGCGTCACTGCTCACTGCTCGCTAGCGACTAGCGAGTCGTCCTTGCTGGATTAGCCTCCATATAGAGGCCGCAATGCGTAGGTATATTTTCGATACCTAAACGGGGAGTGACACAGGCCTGCCTGAAGTGAAGCGCGTTGCTAAAGACAGAACGAGATGGAGAAGTACTGTAGCGACCCTCTGCCCCACCCAGGGGACATAGGACAATAAGTCAAGTAAGTCAAGATGAGTATCCGTAGCGCCATGTTTTATCTGCCAGAGAAAGTCCAAGACCTTGACTTTGAAGCGCTAAATACCCAGTAATTTTATCAAACATAGCTATGAACTACCGCAAAAGAATTTGCTTTCTCGTAAAAAAAAAACGCATCTAAATTGGTCGATCCGTTCAAGAGCTACAATGCAACAGACAGACACACAGATATTAGCGTTAAAATTATAACATCCTTCGATTTGTCGGGGGTAGTTCTTTTTAGCCCCCGACAAAAAGAAGGGAAAGAACAATTTATTTTGTTTATGGACATATAATTTAATTTGTTTATGGATAAACGGAATTGATGTAGCGTCACCTTAGTTTGTTTGCTTGCTAGTTTCCTTGTTTAATTTATTTTTTTATGTATGTGATGTTTATTTTTAATTTTAACTGTACTTTGTTTATTTGGTGTCCTCGGAAGACCAGCGTTGTGGTCGGAAGGCCACAACATTATGCTGAGAGGGGGCCATTTTGATATAGTCACAAATATTTTAGTTTTAGTTGCTGAGAATTGCTATTATCATTGTTACCGTGTTGTGATATATCAAATAAATTATTTTTCTTCCTTTCTTTCTTTCTTTAACAAACACCAATGCCAAAAATGGCCGTTTTTAGCGAATGTGCGTAGAAAAGCTTTACGTAACTTTAAACTAATAGTAGTTCATAAATTAGTTTTAAGGGGTTATTTAGTGCATTATCGGACCAAAATTTTAAAAGGTTCCTTTCAAATAATTTATTTCAAATGGGAGCAGCACCGAACCCCATGTATCCCCTTAAGAATTAACTTACACAATTGAACTTTGACTAGCCCAATGTATTCCACCCCACTTCACCAGTTTTTTACTCGTTCAGTTTACTCGCCTAGTCCGATCCACCAATTAACCTCTTCTTTCACTGGAAACCCTCATCCCTTCGGCTTTTATTTTACATTTGATTATGCCACTTCTCATGATGAATACAGGCAGATAGGGAAGTTTTCCATACCCAGTTCACTTGCCTAATCAACAAGTCCTACTATCCAAATCCTAGCATATGCTGAGTTGGAGACCATTTTGGAGGACAAGTAACTTTATTTGTACTTTAAGAATTTGTTTATGTAGTTTTACTGTGTTGTTTTTGTCCTTCAAATAAATGGTTTATCTATCTATCTATCTATCTATGGTAGTACTAATCATTGAGTAGATACTCGTCCAGTCTACTCGGTCAATTTATTTACCCCTTCTACTTGCCGCGTCAGCTGTTCAACCGACTAGGTCAGTGTACTCGCTCAGAGCATCGTCTACTCCATCATTTTAAACTACCCTTTTGCTAGAAGTCCTCGCTCCGTTGATTTTAAAATCCAATGCTTATAATAAACCACAGGGAGACGCTGGATACAGGTCGCCCAGTTCCGTCTAGTGTAGTCTGCGATACTCGCTCAGTTTACTCACCGACTTTAATCCATCAATGTCACTTTCAAAAAGGAGAAGAATAGAAAGAAAAGAAGAATGTTTTGTCACTGATTATTCGAAGATGCCTGGACTTATTTTATAAAAGGGTATACTTTTCAGGTGGTGCCCTGGACATTTTATTAAAATCGGTTACGTAGTTTGACGGTGAAGTCGGTTTTTAGTTTTAAAAATTATTTTACATTTTACTAATGCTGAAATTTGAAATTATCCGTGACTGTTTAACGTTAGAAAGTGATTCGCCCACTCTGGTTGCCTAGTCTGATGTACTTGATCCACTCAACCATTTTGAAATTTACTCACTCAGTCTTCTCGCCAAGTCAAATCGCCTAATGTGACATCCATTTTTGCTGGCAGCCCTGATCCCCTTTTATTTAACATTTTATTATAGCACTGCTAATATTTGAGATTTCACGCCGTTACTCACTCGCGACGCCGCAATTAAAAAGGTTTTAGAACGCCATGTTGTCGGCCATCTTTTATTCCGCCTATTGTTTCGCCGTGGAGGACCTTCATTTGGGATTCAATTTTTGTATGTTCTTGTAATGTTGGGCTAAACGACTTTGTTTGAGTTGGAAAAATTGGGCTTTCAAAAATTATATCTCTTAAATCGTTTTGTTGCGAGCGAAAGATAAACATAATTATCATTTTGTGTTTTACGAATTTGCTCGCTACCCAGAATTTAAAGAATTTCTTTAAATATAGGTGCATTTGACACTTAATGATCGTAAACAACCGCTACAGTATAAACTGTGTTGTAGTTGTATGTATACACATAATCACGTCTTTAATCCTAATGGAGTAGACAGAGCATAAGTTTTGCGTCGCAAACACCAAAGTCAATATAATTACTAAAGTAACAGATACCCAACGCCATAGAAACTATTGGAGAACCCGTAAGCAGGCAAAACTGAAGTTCATCATTAAGCATACAGAGATGGCAGCACACACGACTAGCAAAAAGTGACAAAGGAAGTGTTAAATATATATTTTTAAAATATTTATTACATTTCATTTAAGTCATATTTCATTAATTATAGTATGTTCTACTTTTTTATATATTATTATAACATTTAATTAATATCTATAGCTAAACATCTAACATCTAGTGATGGCGCTATAGATTTTAACTATTTCTCAAAATCTAAATGTTATATACCTTCATTTCTAAATGTTACTAATTATTTCTTGTCCTGCAGAAATAATTATGTTTATAAGACGATGGGTAGGCATGCCAAAGGCCGTATTAAGGGTAATGGTAAGCGTGAAAATATTTAAACAGAAATTAGAAATTAGTTATTATATAGGTATTGTTCAATACATGTGAGTAGTGATGAGTTGCTAATGCAATTGTCATTTTTCAGATTCTCGCCCATTACCTCGATCAACTTTTACAATCTGCGCGGAAATTGAAACCAAAAAAATATAGACAAATTAATAAACTAGTTTTTACTTTACGTAGAAACATTTTCAAAGCATATTTCTATTTGATTTTATACCAAAACTTAATAAATATAGCATTTTCCGAAGCGGAATTTAGATTTTTCAACCTTTTGAAGCGCTTTATTACTTTTCACATAACACAGGGTGCTGCTAGTCCGTTGCATATCTAGCAAATGTAATAAAAGTTGTTTACTTTAACATAATAATCTTGTTTACATTGACTTTTAGTTTAGTCACTTTCTAGACAAGTTATTGTATTGTACCTGAAATTTGCATTCTAATTATTTCAATGATGAGAATCTCCATGATGAGAGCCGGAACCAGTGAAAACTATCTTTTGTTTTGTATGTTACCTGACTGTAGTACGTACATTCTGAAGCTCCTCCGTACCTTGGAATGCACGTTAAGCCTTTGTTCTTGGGTGTGAACTTTGTATGGCAGTCGTCAAGCTGTGAAAATCCTGACTGTCCTACTTAACGTCGACAGTCAAAACATCTGTCCAGAAACTATATAAAAACGATTTACGTGAACTAGAAAGTATGCTATAACCTGTCACTAGTATTAGCCATTTACACACACGAGAAACAAAAATAGTCAAAGTCAAAGTCAATTTATCTCATATTTATACATACATACATACTATCACGTCTTTATCCCTAATTGGGCAGACAGAGCATTTTGGGTCTTGCGGTTCTATGCAGAGCCCAGGGCCGCAAGACCCAAAAGCCACTTTTAGCGTCATGGTGGGCGAGAAGATGGAAAAGCAATCAATACAGTGATGGGTTGCTAGCCGCATCGCCTGTTAATATGATTTGCATTTTTGCCCATTCCCTCGATCGGCTTTTACGATCTGCATGGAAAGAGAAGCAGCTGGTACATTCGAAGTTTTTTTTATTTCTTCCAGACCAGCATGGGATATTTATGGTACCTAATTTCTTTTAGAATAGTATTTTAGTGCTAAAAACTACTAACGTTTCGAAACGTAACGAAATCACTACTGGGAAGATTACGCCAAAATGAAACCAGTTCAGTATTGGTCACTTTTTAAGACACCCGTGGGAGAGAAAAAGTAATAAATTGTACTATGCTCAGCCATTACTAAACGGCCAAGTACTGACTAGTCCAAGACAAACTATAGGTCGTCGAAACCCACTGGGCCATGCAAAATCTACTTCCATTCGCTGCCCAGTCTAGTTATTTGGGTCAGCAAGCTTAAGAATGTTGCCAACTGCTGGATATTTAAATGGCCTGATAATGAGCTATGCTATACAGCCTGAAAAGCTCTTTGAAAGTTTATTGCTTGGTTAGCTTTTGCAAGCTTGTTGCAACATTACATTCTTAATGTATTTGTAGTAGACTTTACTTTGACCATAAATAATACTTAAGTACTTAACTCGACAGCCTCAGTGGCCCTGTGGTCAAGGCATTTGCCTTGTGATCCGGAGGTTCAGGGTTCGAATCCCACTGGAAAGCATACTTTGTAAAAAGTTGCTCCCAGTCTAATTAGGATATTGCAGGTTTGAATCACCTGATTATCTGAAAGGAAAGATGATTCCGTGTTTCGGAAGGCACGTATAAACTGTGGGTCCCGAACGCAATCTAACGTTCGCTCAAAAATATCCAAGGATTGGTTCTGGTCTACCCTTTGGGTTGCGGAGGTCAGACGGCAGTCGCTCTGTGTAAAAACCAGTAACCTCGTCAAATCACCTAGGTTGGATAGCGGACCCCGGGCTCTGCAGCGTTACTGCTGAGGATGCAACCGGGAATACGGGAGGATGATAATGATCAACACTTAGGTATCGAACTAAATTGAAAATAAAAGAGTTTGCAAGCCCAGCAAAGGTACACATTACTAGCGCTTATGGAAGTTAAGTGGCTCCAGGCTTGGTCTGCATTTAGATAGTTGTCAGAAGCCTTTCAAATAAATCTCAGTAGTTTGATTTTTCACCAGTACTCTTTTACAGTAACTTTTTAATAGAAACCTTAAAAAATAACCAATTATATTTTCCAAAACTAAAAACCGACTTCACACGCAAACTGCACGACCTATTAGGTATGATAAAACTTCTATAAAAAATAATGTTTTTTTTCAAATCGGTCCAAGCGTCTTCGAATAATTGGTAAATATACATAAAAAAATAAATAATTAATAATATCTATCTTTTTAGAAGTCGGTTTAAAAACTAGAGATTCTCTTTGCATATTACTGCACCACCCCTCTTAATAAAAACAAAAATTATTCAGCAGAAAATTGTTAAGCAGCGATAGAAGCCTTAACTTATAAAACGTTTATACAACTTAGCCTGCGGGTCTCCCCAGAAATTAACCTATGAATATATGAATAATAATAAAATCAACTGCCTTAACGCAGCCCTGCGCAGTCGGCCCTAAGGGCATAGCTACTGTGACGATAAGATTATTTTGAGAGAAACAATATTTAAAAAGACCAAATTCTTTAATTTAATTTTTAACAATTTATTCACTGAGTGCCGGAAGTAGTCACAGGTAAGGGTCGTAGGTTCACAGCCACGAGATTCGTTGTTCCAGAAGAGATTTCCAAAAGTACTCAGCTTTGAAGCAGCCCGGCGTCCAGTGGTGGTCGAAAGAGGACGAGACTCCTCACGCCTCCGTATTTATATGGGCCGCGCGGGGTGGAGAGCGGGGTAAGGAGGGAAGCGCCAGTGCGGACTTCGTCACACTACAAGGGTGTAAAAAGGAAAAAAAATAACGGGCAAGTGCGACTCGGACTTGCGGACGAAGGGTTCAGTACCATCTTATATACATATTTATAAAAATTAATCCCTTTTTCCTGGCTGGACAGATTTAAATGAAATTTGTGGAATGGATATAGTTTAAGATCCGGGGAAAGACAAAAAATAGTTTTTATTCCGAAATTCCCATGGGGAGCGAAGCTCGAGGGCACAAAAAAACGGGCCAAGTGCGAGTCGGACCTTTGAACGAAGGGATCTGTACTATTATATATGACATAACAAACAATGTATTCTCTGTCCACATTAACTTTAAATATTAATTCAATTGTGAGTTGACGTCCTTGGAGAAAATGCTGCAGTGCAGTTTGTTACCGCTTCTTCTGCACTAGCGCTTTGGAAGCGGCAATAAACTTAGCTGTAAGTAATCATTTGACGTCAACAATTGTGCAAAAAAATAATGACGATTATTAAGAGATATTATATATATCGTATGATAATAAAGATATATTTGAATTTGAATTATCAAAAAAATCTTGTTTGTTGAATGCGGGCACCCCGCTTAAATATCTATTTTATTCTTTTTTAAATATTTGGTATAATAGCGGCAACAGAAATACATCATCTGTGAAAATTTCAACTGTCTAGCTATCACGGTTCATGAGATATAGCCTGGTGGCAGACAGACAGAGTGGAGTCTTAGTCAAAGATTATTTGCTTCCTACGAGAGTTTTACGCCGTAGCCACGTGCTACAAACGTCTACGAAGTAGTCGGTTTGCTACGGCGGCCTACGAGTGCAATACGTCATATCAAAAATAATATTATTACTAACGTAACAAATACGCAACGCCATAGAAACTAATGGAGGGTCCGTAAGTAGGCAAAACTGGAGTTGCGGGATAGGCACACAGAGATGGCAGCACACACGACTAGCAAACAAGTGACAAAGAAAGTGTTGAATATACTTTAAAAACATTTATTGCATTGCATATAACATACATACTATCACGTCTTTATCCCTAATGGGGCAGACAGAGCATTTTGGGTCTTGCGGTTCTATGCAGAGCCCAGGGCCGCAAGACCCAAAAGCCACTTTTAGCGTCATGGTGGGCGAGAAGATAGAAAAGCAATCAATACAGTGATGGGTTGCTAGCCGCATCGCCTGTTAACATGATTTGCATTTTTGCCCATTCCCTCGATCGGCTTTTACGATCTGCGTGGGAAAAGAAGCAGCTGGTACATTCTAAGTTTTTTATTTCTCCCAGACCAGCGTGGGAGATTGCATATAAGTCATATCAAAATGATTAGAGTAATATTTCATTTAAATAATAGGAATTAAAGATCATGTTTTAATGATTACCATAAAGCGCCATCTAGTCACAAGAAAGATTAAAAATTATGTTTATCATGGTTCATCATCATCATCATCATCAACAGCCTTCCATATCCCACTGCTGGGAATAGGCCTCTCTCAATGTATGCCAATCACATCGGTCCTGCGTCTTACGAAAACAAATGACTTCATATAACCATTATCATAGTTATATGAAGTAATTTATCTCCTATGCTGGTCTGGGAGAAATAAAAAAACTTAGAATGTACCAGCTGCTTCTCTTTCCACGCAAATCGTAAAAGCCGATCGAGGGAATGGGCAAAAATGCAAATCATGTTAACAGGCGATGTGGCTAGCAACCCATCACTGTATTGATTGCTTTTCCATCTTCTCGCCCACCATGACGCTTAAAGTGGCTTTTAGGTCTTGCGGCCCTGGGCTCTGCATAGAACCGCAAGACCCAAAATGCTCTGTCTGCCCCATTAGGGATAAAGACGTTATAGTATGTATGTATGTATGAAGTAATTTGTCTGCTACGAATGTGCTAAGCCGTAGCCTATGAGCTAGGAATTCTCTGTGATGTCGCGAACCCCATATCTCGGCAACCCCTTGACAGATTTGGCTCATGTTCAAGCGCAAAAATTATAGTAGCTGCTTCTACATGCCTACCAAATTTCATGAAGCTAATTACATTTAGTTTACTTTTTCACGATCTTTATCACGCCAGCCTCACATATTTTCCGCTTGGTCCAATGGTTGACCGGGAGAGAATGCCATATGGCATTACGTCCGCCACTTGTACTTTTTTTTTATTGTGCAATAAAGTTTAAATAAATAAAAAATAAATAAAAATAAGCTCCGATCAAAACTACAAGAGTTATCGTCGAAAAAAATACATACATTCAAACGCCGGATTGTTCAAGTAAACTCGTAGAACTTTATACTTGCTCGTTTAAATTTTGTATATACTAGTGGACCTGTTGACCCGTTAAAAATTATCGGATAAAAGTTATTAAGACAAAAAAACGACGGGTTGCACTCTGGGAGTGCCGGCAGAAGTGAAAACACAGCAGTATGGCCACTACACAGACGGTCGAGCCATCAGCTGTCACCATCCATGGATGCGCGTAGCACGCTGTAACATAAACACACACGAACATTCGCGCAAGCGCCCTGCGCCGCCTAAACGAAACAGCAGGCGCAGGCATACATTTTCGCCGCGCCGTAGAAAGAGAGGGGGATACTCCCTCTCCTACGTCGCGCCAGCTGTCTACTCTCCATCCATCTTACGAATTTTCGATCAGGTCACGTGTCCTGACGCGAGTTTAACATTTTTTACCCATTCCAAAAAAAGTGCACAACGCCGCTAACTTCAAAAAGTTGCGCCTTATTAAAGGTAACAAAAAAGTTTTGTGATATTTTTGAACAACAGAAGGGCCGTCGAAATATCTGGCAAAAAACGATATTAATCGCGGTAAGTCCCGTAATACTAATAACAGTAATTGTGACCGTGAAACTCTAAAATCATATATTTTTGAACATTGCTTGGAATGGCTAAGAATATGATTTTTTTTTTAAATAAGACGTAAAAAAAACATAAATCTTCTTAGAAAATTTTACAGGAATGTATTAAGAAATGCGACTTATAGGCGAGAACAACCGGACAAAATCCAAACCAATCTCGAAACTGCAACACTTCGCTTGTCAGTCAATTATGTATCTTATACCTTTAAACGAGCAATTCTTGTATATTTATTTATTTATATATTTATAAATTTCTGTGATCTCGAAAACGGCTCTAACGATTTCGCTGAAAATTGGTATATAGGGGTTTTCGAGGGTAAACAATCGATCTAGATTAGTCTTATGTTTGGGAAAACACGTGTTTTCGAGTTTTCATGCGTTTTTCTTTCCACGCAGAATATGGTCGCTAATTTCGTCGCGCCGGCCGCCATACGTTTGGCTTAGCGGTTATGGATGCGGACCGCTAGAAAGAGTGTTACGGGTTCGAATCCCACTCGGTGACTTACTTTTGTTTTTTTTTATGTTCAAGTTTATATATAAATTTTAATTTTGTTTTGCTTTTAGACAAGTTTAAACACATGTAGTTATTGTTTGACGTGACTCGGTCACCTAGGTACTGTTTATATCTATGTATGAACATATATTATTTAGACAAATTCACCCGTGTGACCCAGCCCTTACTCGTCCATTTCCAAATTCCCTAAGCTAAATACAGTTATTCCGCTGTAAGGCTTCTAAGGAGCTTTCATAAGCCTGTCCATAGACGAAGGCCGGGCGGAATTCGAATTTTGTTTGGAATGAATTGTATTATATTGTTTGCAATTGATTTGAGTGCAATCAACTGAATTTGGTATTTGTCTTTTCGTTATTACCTCCGTGGCGTAATGGTTAACAAGCTAGTCCACCCATCTGGAGATTCTGGGTTCGATCCCCAGTCAGAGCAAGCTGGAAAATTGCCTTTGTCAAATCATCTTCGGTCTTGGGTTTTATCTATATATGTTTTTATTATAAAATTAGCCGAAGCCCGCGTCTTTTTCGCGTGGTCTTTATGTCTCCAGAAAATGCTCATCAGGTTGAAGAACTTTGGTTAAGGAGTCATTTCTATATTTCTTGTAGTCAAGTTGGACCGTTATGGTTCTGCATCAGGTGTTCCATTTTCCTACTGTTTTATTATATGTACTTCCATGCGCCCCGCGTTATTACCTGCGCCGTAGCCTATGTGTTAATACAGGTGTTACCTTCCTGCGTACAAAATTTTATCAATATTGGTCCAGTCGTTTGCGCGTGAAAGTGTAACAAACATTGGATGGATGTCCATACTTACAAACTTTCACGTTTATAATATTAGTAGGAATATATAATACTAGCCGAAGCCCGCGACTTCGTTCACGTGGACTTTATGTCTTTGGAAAATGCTCATCAGGCTGAACAACTTTTACTAAGGCGGCATTTTTATATCTCTTATAGTTTAGCTGGACCATTAGGGTTCTGTATCAGCCGTTCCATTTTCCAAAATCATTTATACCCTATATGTTGCCCAGGCTTAATAGGTATATAACAAAAAAAGTTTCATTCGAATACAAACAGACAAACAGACAAAGAGACATACAGACATACAGACAAACAGACAGACATTTTTTTTAATTCTTACTCTATTACTACGTCTCCATCGCCCCCAATATATTTTTTGGAAATATATTTAATGTACAGACACACTTTTTTTACTGTTTTATTATATGTATAGATTGTTGATTTAGTATCCCATAATTACTTTGGGGCTAGCTCAATCTGTGTGATTTTTTTGTAAAGTTATTGTTATAAATTGATTAAACATTTAAAGGTATATGTCCATCAGTGAATTTCCTGTGTCTCATATGATAATCATTGCTAACCAGCTTCACGTCATGTTATGTATAACATTTTAAATATTTTTCGTGTATGACAAATTGCGCAATTTTTGAATATCAATCCATACTTGCAGCCATATATTTTGTGTGAGTAAAGATTCAACAAATAATTCACACTGTCACGTTCCTAAACGCCGTATCAGCGAGTGTGACACGTGTCGCGCATTTCCGCTGCCGTATATCCGGTATGATAGGTACCTGCAGATAAACAGTGGTAGACAGAGCCTGGGGCTGTTATATTCAAAGGCCTCGTTTACATAACGTTTAATGACGGCTATGTCGTGTGGTGTCCAACAGAGTAAAATAGGACCACTCCAAGTCTTCCCGTGGATTTCGTAGAAGGCGACTTAGGAAATACAAGCTAAACAAAGCTTGTAAACATCAATGTGACCTTTCCAAGCCTGACTAGCGAGGAGAGTGTAGGCCAAGTCCTCTGGCTGCTTTGGCCAAGTATGGCTCTGGTAGCACAGAGAGGGTCGTGCTCCTGCAGTGGAGACATTAGGATCTGATGATGATGATGATGACGCTGATCCATGCTTCAACTCTTGAACGGATGCTGCCGGGAGGGTCAGCTCGACTTTGCTTTTTTACTACTTTGTATTTCTTATTACGTTATTTATGTTTGATAACTCGTTCGCAAGCATTACTTGTTTCAACAATGTATTATATTATTACCCTAATCAATACATATATTCATATAAATTAACAACCGCTTGCTAAACCCACTTTATTTAAAATATTTCTTTTCAATGTTTGATACTGAAAGAATGAGACAAATATATTTTAACTAAAACAGGCTTAGCAAATGTTTGTAATTTTTTTGAATAAGGGAATAAGTATTTATGAATTATATAATATTATGGCGAGTAGGCGACCAATAGTGTCAACTCCCTTTATTCCAAATTTTATTAAAAGTGGCCCAGCCATTTGCGCGTAAAGAAACAAACATACTAACACGCACACTCACAAACTTTTACCTTAATAATATAGTCTTATAAGATTTACGTAAAAAGCATTTTAAAACAAAAATTTTAGATGCTCAGTAAAAACAGCACTGTATGTTTATTTCTTTCAAATTGATCCGGATAACGGTGAAAAGGGATCAACGAAGCCCTTTCCAGAAGGGTGCCATTATTTATGTACATACTTACATCCTGTTATCTTTCAGATTTGTATCAACTGCTTCTGGGAATAAGATGCGTTTCGATGCTTTGAAAGTGTTTCTTGTTACATGGAAACAAGGAAAGAGGGTACTTGAAAATGAAAAATGTTTTATTTACGTAAACAGTAATGATCTGACATAACTAGGTGTTGGAGTCTCCTTTTAAGCTATCAAAGATGCCTTTGCCAGGAGGCTCCGCTCGTTTTGGAACGAAGTTCCTTATCGCGCGTTGCGAAAGGGGGCTAGACGGAAAAAATTAAGACCAAAAGTTGTAACGACACTTTTTGCTATAGTTGTTGTCGGCGTGCGCGTGTTTCTCTGTCTGTCTCTCTCTCTCCTAATTAATTGAAAGGAACTTCGTTCCATCCGGGTGTCCCTTGACACCTCTCAAGTTGCTTTAAGATCGTGTGAACAAATATATATACTATAAATAGGCACGGCATGTGCATGTGATACACATACTATGAAATAATCCGCATGCCGTTCCGTTATTTTCTGTTGCAATGCCCTAACAGGGTTCATGTTGTACCTACTAACCTAAGAAGTGACTGTGTAGTGTAATCAATATATGTATAATGTGAAAAGCAATAAATAAATTGAAATTGAAATTGAAATTGAAATGTGGTTAAGAGTACGTGAGTGTATGTTTGTTTATGTGTATACTTAGCATCTATCGATTTATTTTAAGGTACCTGCTTATAGCTAAGGCGCGTTGAAACAGAGGAAGTAAATTTCAAAAAAAAATTTAAATAGTGTGCCTACAATGTGACATCTAGTTGCGACTAATCGAAACACTTATTGACAGGGTTGCTTTTTAGCATCAAGTATGATAGTACTAGGTATAATATGCAATGTAAACTATACAGATGGCACTTTTGGTTAACAGTACATAAGAAAGCCAAAAAGATGGAGGGAGGCCTTTGCCCAGCAGTGGGATACGTGATGGCTCGTATTATTATTATTATTTTCTTTTGATTTTTTTTCTCCTCTAATTTAGGGTATACGCCAAATACGCGGGCCGAAGCCAAGCGTAAGAGGGAGCTACCGTATGTTGTAAGTAGAAGTTACCGTTGATGAACTGAGAAATTTACGAGTGATGCGGCACGTATTGAGAATTACGGCCTTTTGAATCAGGGTCAGAATATGAGCTGGTATATCTAGAGTGTGTAGGCTGTGCAAGATTGATTTAGGTACGACTCCGGTTGATGACATTACTATAGGGACTATATGAACAGTTTGTACTTTCCATTGTGTTTTAATTATTATTATTATTATAAGAAAGCCAAATATAGAAAAGTATATTCAGGTTGTTATGAATATTGTTCAATATTACTTAAGTTATATAGTCAGAAAGGCCACTGAGTTTGAATCGATTTAGACGGACATCGTCAGGGCAAGTGTTAGGAGCGGCGACACAACGACTGTGCAGTTCTCTCTACACTTAATCAGGTTGTCCTTAAAAAATAATTTGCGGTGTGGACCTATTCTAAAACTGTAGACTTTTGGCTGCCGCGTAGTCGAGTAATAAATATAATTCCAGAAGCATTTGCTTATCTTACATTATTTGTAAATAAACATCCTTAAAAATAAGAAAGAAGTGATACAATTAACATCCCCAAATACCGGCCCAACACTGTCTTATTTGACTGACAAAAAAGCATTAGAATTAGATATTGACTAGCTGGATTATTGGGCGTTTTGATAAATATCATTATAAAAATAATTATACACGGTGATTTTTCATTGGTTTTAAATCCGAAGGCCACTTCATAGGCATCGTTAGTAAGACCTAATTAGCTAGTCAAAATAAAAATTCAGAAACAAAAAGTGTTGTCTAAAACTCGAAAGTAAAATTGTGAGATCAATTAGTAGTACCGCCGCCATACACCGCCCGCCGGCCGGCCGGGGTCATCGACATTACGCAGCCGGCGGAAGGCGTATAACTACGTGGTCTCGATCGAAACTCATTTACGCAACTCATTTTTTATCTTATGACATACAGAAATTTGGATTACATATATGGATAGAGGAATTTATATATATACGACATTTTTTTTTCCATAACCAATAAAAAGTCAGCGTGTATAAGAAAGAAAAAAACATGTTCACAAAATTAAAAAATACATACAGCATTACCTTGCCGCAAACAATAACAGCGCCTTATTCGACTGATCCAAAAGAACGCGGGCAAATGATTAGCGGAGATTTTTAAGACAACGGAAAGGCCTCATGAACTAAGAATAGTACATCAAAATTTAGAAGGTTTTTCCGGCAAAGAATTATTAGTTGAATTATTTCTTGAAGAATTGGATGTTGACATTTTATGTTTGACTGAACATTGGCTGTATGAGAGTCAGATGATGTTCAGCCTAAACAACTATAATATTGTTAGCTGCTTTAACAGGAAGTCTGCTCAGCGAGGGGGTTCCATAATTTTTGTAAAAGATTCTTTCCGTAGCAAAGAGCGGACGGATATTGTCAGACTTTCTGTTGAGCGCGTTTGTGAGGTGACCTGTGCCGAGCTAGATCATCATATAATTATTTGTGTATACAGTCCTCCTAATAGTGATTTTAAAAGTTTTCTTAAAACAATGGACCAGGTACTTAAGTCCTGTTCATCTAGTAAAAAGAATTTAATTGTTTGCGGAGATTTTAATGTTGATATCTTAGTAGATAATCCAAAAAGTACACAATTTCTAAATCTTTTTAAATGTTATGAATTAGTAAACGTATTCTTTGAGCCAACACGAATCACTGCTACATCTGCTACTTGTCTAGACAATTTTTTTAGTAATATTAAATATTCTGTTAAATCAGTTATTAATAAACTGCCTTCTGATCATTCAGGTGTATATGTAGTTTATGTCAAGGAGTCCAAAGGCAAGTCCAGCATTTTGAACAAAGATAAGACTTTTTGTAGGCCGATTACTTCTAAAAATATACAAAAACTAAAAAATAATTTAGATAACAAATTGTTGTCGGTCGTTTACACAGGAAAAAATCCTGACGACCATTACAATAAACTATTTAACGTTATCACCTCAGAATATTCAAAAACTTTGAAACAAAAACAAGTTGTAGTGCATAGAAAATTACAGTTTAGTGAGTGGGCTACTACCGGCATCTACATAAGTAGGAGCAGGCTTTATGACTTATATTCCCAAAAACAATATAATTTTAGTCCTTCCTTTCTAGAATATGTTAAAAATTATTCCAAAATATTTAAAAAAGTTTGTAGACAAGCCAAGGCAAATCGTATAAGTAGAAAAATAAATAATGCTCCTAACAAAATAAAAGAAACTTGGAATGTTATAAATAAAGAAACGGGTAAAAATAAAGCCAAAGAAAATATCTGTCAAATCAAATCTTGTGGTAAGACTATTACTAAAACTGAAGAAATAGTAAATATTTTTGATGATTTCTTTACTAACATTCCTTTGGAACTTACTTCTAATGTGAATTCTAGCCCCCAGCGTGCTGAAGCCTTGCTTAAGAATAATGTTAGGCCTTGTGATTCTAAATTTAAATTTAAGCATATTGGCCCCAAAGATATAATAGATGCATTTAAACAGTTAAATTTAAAAAAATCTGAAGACCATTGGGGCATGTCAGTTGCTGTAGTAAGCCATATCATTAATATCATAGCTGCTGATTTAGCTTTTATATTTAACGAATGTATTGATGAAGGCATATTTCCTAACCTAATGAAATGTAGTAAACTAATCCCCTTATTTAAAAAAGGAGAAAAAACAGATCCTGGCAACTACAGACCTATATCTATCCTGCCAGTTTTGAGTAAGGTGTTCGAAAAGATAATGCTCAATCAAATGCTTCTTCATTTTAAGACCTACAACCTTTTCCATAGCCAACAATTCGGCTTTACTGGCGGGAAATCGACCACCGATGCGGGAGTAGCACTTGTTACTCATATATACGACGCATGGGAGAACAAAAATGATGGAATTGGATCATTTTGTGATCTCTCCAAAGCATTTGATTGCGTAGATCATCCGACACTTTTGCTTAAATTTCGTCAATACGGTTTTGATGATAATTCAATAAAACTTATAGAATCTTATTTAACAGATAGGCATCAGACTGTTGATTTAAATGGCATAAAATCGCACGGATCTAATGTTAAGATAGGCGTACCGCAAGGTTCAATTCTTGGACCTTTCCTTTTCTTGGTTTATGTCAATGACTTGCCTTACATGGTTGAGAAGCAGGCTGGCATAGTGCTGTTTGCTGATGACACCTCGCTTATATTCAAACTTGATCGACATAGCACAAACGCTAGCGCGGTGAACAGCACCTTGTCTTTCATTTCTGATTGGTTTTCTGCCAATAATCTCATGTTAAATGCGAAAAAGACTCAATGCGTTCGATTTTCTCTTCCGAATGTGAGACAGGGCTGCGTTGACATAATGATAGATGGTCAAAAACTCGATCTTGTTGAAAGTACTACCTTCTTAGGAATTACAATAGACTCGAAACTTCAATGGGGTGCTCATATAACTAAACTTTCAAATAGGCTTAGTTCTGCGGCTTATGCTGTTAGGAGAATAAGACAATTGACAGATGTAGCAACTGCTAGACTAGTGTACTTTAGTTACTTTCATAGTGTAATGTCTTACGGCATACTCCTGTGGGGGAATGCAGCCGATATTCAGACTATTTTTATTTTACAAAAACGGGCAATTCGTGCTATTTACGGGTTAGGATCTAGAGACTCACTCAGAGAATTATTCAAGGAAATAGATATACTTACCTTAGCATCACAGTATATATTTGAAAACATAATGTATGTAAGGAAAAATATTTCCTCATACAATAAAGTAAGCGATTTTACCGATAGAAACTTACGTAATAAGAATGACTTAGTTGCCCCGTTTTATAGGCTTAAAACAATTAATAAGACGTTTATGGGGAACTGTATACTTTTTTATAATAAATTGCCAAAATCGATCCTTGATATGCCAGACAAAAGATTCAAAACTTATGTAAAGAAAGTACTTTGTGAGAAGGCTTATTATAGGACCGATGACTACCTTAAAGACAAAAATGTCTGGCTTGAGCTTGACGCGGGTCCCTCTAAAAGTTTGTAATATAGGTACTCGAAAATGTCATAATTTGGTACATTTTGTACAAACTGAATCTACAACTTGACATTACTTTAAAATTTTGACATTCTAAAAATTAAATTTAAATTATGATATGACATAAAAAACAAAACAATGTATTCTCTGTCCACATTAACTTTAAGT
Organism: Acrobasis consociella; assembly: GCA_963555685.1. Classification (NCBI taxonomy): domain Eukaryota; kingdom Metazoa; phylum Arthropoda; class Insecta; order Lepidoptera; family Pyralidae; genus Acrobasis; species Acrobasis consociella. The sequence goes on along the minus strand of OY743108.1, from coordinate 22,090,744 downwards.
ATTAATTTAATTGTGAGTTGACGTCCTTGGAGAAGAGGTGCAGTGCAGTTTGTTACCGCTTCTTCTGCACTAGCGCTTTGGAAGCGGTAGTAAACTTAGCTGTAAGTAACTATTTGACGTCAACAATAGTGCAACAAAATAATGACGATTATTAAGAGATATTTTAAATATCCTATGATAATAAAGATATATTTGATTGATTGATTGATTGAGCGGGCCCAGTATAAATCATTAGGCGTTATCATATTTATATAATGATTTATACTGGGCTAGCTATATATTTATTTTTATTTTTTTAACCTTCTTGTATGCATGCATGTGAATAAAAGCTTTTATTTAACTTGCAATATATGTTGTATGTATCAGGCACGTCGTGTGCGTTACTGCAAGTGATTCCATAGGTTCTATTTTCACAGACTATCACAGACCAAAAAGTGCGGCACGGATTAGTCTGTCGTCTGCGTTGGGCCTCATGCTGTCGTCTTCTATACGAACAACTTTTACTGAAGGAAAAATTACAAATTCGCGGAAAAAAATATTTGCAGCTCCGTACAAAAAAATGTATAGAGCAGCGAATATTTCTTTGGCGATTTCGTAATTTTTCCCTCAGTAAAATTTGTTCGTATAGATGACGACAGCATATTCTTAAATTATCGCTAGTTCATTTCCGAACACACTGTATTTTTGCTTTAAGTTAAACACAAACGCCATCTATATGGCTTGCAATACAAATTGTACCTAAAGTATAATTTTTTATTCCGTAGAATTCTGACATTTCATAAGTGTTGCTACTAAAAAAGTTCTCCAACTAAAAAGGGAATGCGTTTAAGGGCGGTAAAAAATTAAATTCTTGATTAATTTTAATGTTTTACAAAGATAATGATAAACTTTAAACTTTCTGGTATATTTAAAATGTTATAACATTTTTAAATACCGAATTATCGAAGTTATATTTTTAAGTAATTTTTTGTCAGCAGGTTATTTTTCTTTCCCTGGCATCACTCCCTACGAATTCATGTATCATCAACCTTTTTAGCCAAAAACTTATGAAATATTTTTTTTCGTAATGCATCAAGCACAAAAATTAAAAGATAGAGGATGCGGCAATCAGCTGTCACCTCGCGACTGTCACATTGATTGTTATATTTGTGACGTTTCTGATAAGTTTTTTCTTGTCGAAAAATCTTTTTTCTGAACTAATTTAGATTTAAATTTGATATGGAGATAGTTTAAGAACCTGGAAAGGACGTATAAGCCATTCACCCACAAATTGTTGAAAGAAGTCTCTAGAAAAAATAGAATCAATACTATTTTTTTTCCTTTGTTTGTCTGTAGACAGACTGTCTTTCTGTATGTTTGTTAAATCAAATAGTTTTCACAGTTGTTCGTATTTTGTGATGGTTATTCAACTGTTCGTGATGAAAATATCACTCGCTGTAAATCCCCTTTTGATTTGGAGCACCACACTTAATTAAATGGTTACATTCAATAACAAATAAAATGTGTAGACTAAGATGTTCACACTCTTATTGAAATCTGGAATTTAATAAAAAATGTGCCCGGGAAAAAAGTTTTACTATCTCTGATATGTCAAAAAATGACAGCTGTCAGAATTCTACGGAATTAAAAATCAGACTTTAGTACTATCATAATTGATAATAATAATAATAAAATACTTTATTGACACAAAATCATTCGACACATTACATATATGAAGCCTCTGGTTTCCGAGTTTTCACTGTGTTTCAAAAACCAGCGTCTTCTCCCATAACAAGCTAGTATGTCACCTGTGTGTATTTAGCATAGTTAGGTACATAAAAAAAAATAAGTAAAGACTAAAGAGAACAAACGTGCTAGCAGTATATATATTTGCGTGTGTGTTTGTGTGAGGGTGTGTATGTGTGTGTGTTTGTGCGTCTGCGTGTAAAGTGTGTGTGAGGGTGTGTATGTGGGTGTCAGTGGGTGTGTGTGGGTGTGTCTGTTTTTGTGTGAGAACACATGTGCGTGTGGGTGTGTGTTGCGCTTATAGTACTTTATTTTAAATCGAGCATTATCAATATATTAATCTACTCATATATTTGTTAATTAATCCGGAAGTTAACTTATTTTAAAATCAAAGTTTTTAACATATGTTCTACGGAATCATAATCCATAGATTTTAGCGATTCTAGTACAGTATTTTTGAACAGTTTCATCGGCTGTTTTTTGATGTGTTGTTTCGTGCTATAAACTATTCATATATAGCATCAAGTACGATAGTCAATAAGTGTTTCAATTAGCCGCCACTAGATGTCATATTGTATGCACACTATTTAAAATTTTTTTTGGAATTTCCGTTTTGTTTCAACATTTGAAACGTTAGAAGAAAAAAACATATAGCATTAACACAAACCTTGCCGCAAACAATAACAGCGCCTTATTCGACTGATCCAAAAGAACGCGGGCAAATGATTAGCGGAGCGGGCCCAGTATAAATCATTAGGCATTATCATAAATAAATATTCAGTGCCTCGTATTAAACTTCATCCGAGATACTTGGCGCTTCTCCAAAGGCCACGATTGCCTGGGACTTGGCCTTATATCTATTCACTAGAAATGTCTCATGTAAATATATATTTTGACCTCCGTGGCGTAGTGCCAAGCTAGTCCGCCACTCAGAGGTTACGGGTTCGATCCGAAGGGCAGGTTGGAAAATATAATTTATTAAATTGTCCTAGGTCTTGGATGTTTATCTATATATGTACATACATACATACTATCACGTCTTTATCCCTCATGGGGCAGACAGAGCATTTTGGGTCTTGCGGCTCTATGCAGAGCCTAGAGCCGCAAGACTCAAAAGCCACTTTTAGCGTCATAGTGGGCGAGAAGATGGAAAAGCAATCAATACAGTGACGGGTTGCTAGCCGCATCGCCTGTTAAAATGATTCGCATTTTTGCCCATTCCCTCGATTGGCTTTTACGATCTGCGCGGTAAGAGAAGCAGCTGGTACATTCTAGGTTTTTTCTTTTCTCCCAGACCAGCATGGGAGTATACTATATATGTATTTGTTATAAAATATAGTATCGTTGAGTTAATATCCCATAACACAAGTCTTGAACTTACTTTGGGCCTAGCTCAATCAGTGTGATTTAAAAAATTACTTTGTGTGTCTCGAGGTTACATCGCGTACGCGCATTCTCAGACACATTCGCCCTGATGAAGACCTCCGGATGAGGTCGAAACATGTCGGCAGTAGCTGACTCTATACGTGAGTCATCATCTTCTGAGCGCATTTTCCCGGTTGCATCTTGCATTTGTTACTTCTTCACGCGCAAACGGCTGGACCAATTTTGATTAAATTTGGTATGCATGAAGCTGATACTCTGGAATAATATATAGGCTACTTTATTCGCGGGTATTTAGTTTAGTTATTTGTAAACTAGCTGAAGCAGATTAGAGATTAGATTAGAAGACTTCGTTCGCGTGGATTTGTGTCTCTGGAAAATGCTCATCAAGCTGAACAACTTTTGCTAAGGCGTTATTTTTATATTTCTTACAGTTTATCTGGACCATTATAGTTCTGGATCAGGTGTTCCATTTTCCAAAATCATTTATACCCTATATGTTGCCCAGTCTTAACAGCTATACAAAAGTTTCATTCGAATCCGTCCTGTATTTCCGGAGATTAGCGTGTACAAACTGACAAACAGACAAACAAACAGACATTTTTTTAAATTCTTACTCTATAACTACGTCTCCATCGCTCCCAATATTTTTTTGGAAATATATTTAATTTACAGATACACTTTTTTTACTGTTTTTTTTTATATTTTTAAATGTAGATATAAATCACATCCAGCCGACTTAACTCCCCGTCCTGACTATGCAAAACCGCCCAATGTTTTCTGTACGCGCTCCACTATATCCATTTTCTATCCATTAAGGCCCCTGATTCCTGCCAATTGTTTGCGGAGACGCGGCTCCTTCCTGTTTTTAAGAAACTTCACCTTTTTGTTCGATTCCAATTCCGGGGTACACGAGTTTTCGAGTTTCCAACTTTTGAAACCGAATGTCATCTTACAAATATAATTTTTTGCATTTTTTACAAGGTTTTATTTAACTTGCAATGTTTACTATTGCTAATATTAATTGATGTAAATAAAGGAAGCTCTAGATTGGTCATTTTGGAAAACATTGGAAAAGGCCTTTGTCTAGCAGTGGATTTCCGGCGGGGCAATAACTTTGTGTCGTTGTCCTAGTTTGGTTAGGACATTGTAGGCTGTTCACCTGATTGTCTGATAAGTAATAAGTATAGCACGTTAAGCCGTCGGTCCCGGTCACTGTCTTTGACATTGGTCGTTACCTAAAACCATGTCAGAGGCTTTTAAGGCGGTTTAAAAACTCTGACCATGCTGCCATGCTGGTCTGGGAGAAAAGAAAAAACTTAGAATGTACCAGCTGCTTCTCTTTCCGCGCAGATCGTAAAAGCCGATCGAGGGAATGGGCAAAAATGCGAATCATTTTAACAGGCGATGCGGCTAGCAACCCGTCACTGTATTGATTGCTTTTCCATCTTCTCGCCCACCATGACGCTAAAAGTGGCTTTTGAGTCTTGCGGCCCTAGGCTCTGCATAGAGCCGCAAGACCCAAAATGCTCTGTCTGCCCCATTAGGGATAAAGACGTGATAGTATGTATGTATGTAAAAACTCTGACACTAGTGTTAGTCACTAACACACACGATGAGAAGAATAAGCAGTGGATTTAATTTTGTGAATGACCTCTGCTGTGAAGAAAACGAATAAAAAACCCAGTTTAGTATTGGTTCCTCCCAGACTGATGAGCTTGGTTTAATCGAAAATTCTGGTTTGAAAACAGTTTTGAGCAGCTCAAGCAAAGTGAATGTAATTGGTTATAGTTGGACAAGTTTCCGTCTAGCACGAATAGTTTGATGGATTGGCGGAAGCAGCTGAGCGATCGACTTTTTAGTCGAACCTTTACTTGTATCAACCTCCGTGGCGTACTAGTCACCATGCTATTCCACCTCCCAGTGGTTCCGGGTTCAATCCCTGCTCAGGGCAAGTTGGAAAATGGCCTTTTTCAAATTGTCGTGGGTCTTGGATGTTTATCTATATTTTGTATATGTTATAAAATATAGTATCGTTGAGTTAGTGTCCCATAACACAAGTCTCGAGCTTACTTTGGGGCTAGGTCAATCAGTGTAATTGGTCCCTATATGCAGTTATGAGGTATCCCAAACCAACCATAGTAAAGCAAGTTTAAAGTTTTTTTGGTCTAACATCTTACTTTAGAAAGTATGTAAACGATATATACAACGATAAAAGAAACCCAGTTCAGTATTGGTCTCTGCCAGCCTGATAGGCTAAGATACTTGGTTTAATCGAAAATTCTGGTTTGAAAACAGTTTTGAGCAGCTCAAGCAAAGTGAATGTAATTGGTCATAGTCGGACAAGTTCCCGTCTAGCACGAATAGTTTGATGGATTGGCGGAAGCAGCTGAGCGATCGACTTTTTAGTCGAACCTATACTTGTATCAACCTCCGTGGCGTACTAGTCACCATGCTATTCCACCTCCCAGAGGTTCCGGGTTCAATCCCTGCTCAGGGCAAGTTGGAAAATGGCCTTTTTCAAATTGTCGTGGGTCTTGGATGTTTATCTATATTTTTTATATGTTATAAAATATAGTATCGTTGAGTTAGTGTCCCATAACACAAGTCTCGAGCTTACTTTGGGGCTAGGTCAATCAGTGTAATTGGTCCCTATATGCAGTTATGAGGTATCCCAAACCAACCATAGTAAAGCAAGTTTGAAGTTTTCTTGGTCTAACATCTTACTTTAGAAAGTATGTAAACGATATATACAACGATAAAAGAAACCCAGTTCAGTATTGGTCGCTGCCAGCCTGATAGGCTAAGATACTTGGTTTAATCGAAAATTCTGGTTTGAAAACAGTTTTGAGCAGCTCAAGCAAAGTGAATGTAATTGGTTATAGTTGGACAAGTTCCCGTCTAGCACGAATACTTTGATGGATTGGCGGAAGCAGCTGAGCGATCGACTTTTTAGTCGAACCAATAGTTGTATCTTTTGGAGTCATGGAATATTGAATAATTGGGCAAGTGCGTGTCGTACCCGCGCAGTGTCGGATTCCGTGGTTGCGAATTCCAACTTCCACTTTACTTGATTTTTTTTTTCAAGTTTTTATTTTATCTCTTTTTCGACATGATTAGTATACATACCTGTGTAAAATTACAGCTTTCTAGTAAAACTGAAATGATAAAATAGTGTGGGAGTAAAACCGCGGATGGACAGACAGACATGGCGAAACTATAAGGGTTCCTTGTTTTCTGCGGAGCCCTAAAAAGAGGCGATTAAATGCCTGTTGTATACTATTAAATTGACGGAAAAGATAAATAGCATGGTCTAAACAAAACGTCAACCATACAGATGCAACAAGAAAAAAACTTGCACATTAAATCTCGTGCTATTTATTATACTGTGGCTTGGTTTAAATAATTATTGTTTTAGTTAGTCCGTCAACTAGATTATCCAAAAATAAAGAACCTATATTTTATTGTTAAAAAGGACTTCCAAAGAAGAAGGAGCATCGATCTTTTTTTATGTATGTTCACTGATGATTCAAAGACGCCTGGACCGATTTGAAAAAAATCGTATACTTGTAAGGTCCCATAGAAATTTTATCAAAATCGGTTGTTTAACGTGGGGGAGAAGTCGGTTTTTAGTTTTAAAAAAGTATACCATAGAGCAAGGTTACACGCTCAGTTTGGCATCAGTTCAGTCTATCAGTCTGTTCAGAATGATCGAAGAATGATCGTGTAACGCACGAACTGACAGACTGATGGTCCGGACTGATGAAAATTTAATATTTTGAATAATTTTGTCAGTCTGTTTTGAATGATGAAAGACTGATGGGAGACTGATCGTGAAACCCGCTCGTATCATTCTCGCGTCAGTCACCGTCCATGACGCAACGGAGCAAGGCCTGTTTCTTCATTTTATAAGATGAGATAAATTTAGATGAGAGTAATGATATCTTCTTTGTAGCCAGCTTCTAATCCATCTCTCTCTTTTTATGCGTTTCTTTAACAGCAAAGCTATAATTATTATAGCACACGCTTTCTTTTTCCTTATGATATCCATAGCTGAGCACTGAAAAATTGACAAAGAACTGACCGTCGGCTCCGCTGACTAAACGGCGACTGACTTACTTTTTATCAGTCTGCTGTCAGTCTTGATTGACCGTGTAACCGTGAAAATCATCCATCATTCTGGCATCAGTCAAGTCAATCCAGACTGATAGACTGAAATGATGCCAAACTGAACGTGTAACCTTGCTCATCATACATCATCATCATCATCATCATTTCAGCCGCACAACGTCCACTGCTGGACATAGGCCTCTCCCAAAGATTTCCAAAATGACCGATCTAGAGCGGCTTGCATCCAGCGCTTTCCAGCGACCTTGGTTAGGTCGTCAGACCACCTTGTGGGTGGGTGTACGTGGTCGCCATTCGAGAACCTTTTTGCCCCATCGGCCATCGATTCGTCGCGCTATGTGTCCCGCCCACTGCCATTTCAACGAGCTAATCCGCTGGGCTATGTCAGTAACTTAATTTCTCCTACGAATTTCCTCATTTCTGATTCGATCACGTAGAGAAACACCGAGGATAGCCCTTTCCATAGCGCGTTGCACGACCTTGAGCCTTCTTATGAGACCCATAGTAAGGGACCATGTTTCAGATCCATAAGTCATCACTGGTAACACATATTGGTTGTAAACTTTAGTCTTCAGACACTGAGGTATATTTGACGAGATATACCATACACAAAGTAAGCATTTATTTAAATATTTAAGTATAATAACTATTTCCAAATTTTACCCCCAGTTCAAACTGTCAAAACAGCCACCACCTTTAGCGAAAGTTTGATTTATAGCAGTCTTGCCAACTGCGAATTAATTCTCCAGGTAGCGTATTGTCTCCTTATTGTCCAGTTATCTCTTAAGGTTGGCTGAACTCGGGTAGCTTGGCCTTTGGAATTATATTAATGGTGGGGTGTTTTTGGCACCACTGTCTCGTTTGACTATTTTTACAAGCCTTTGCGATGGATCTTATACTTTATTTTATTTTATTTTATTATCACACAAAACAGATTACAACTATTACAAAAATCCACAGAAAAAGCATTAAAAACATTAAAAACAGGTCGCAATCCAAAATATGTGTGTATCTAAAAAGAAACAATTATTAAAGGAGAATCTTACAAACTAAGAGAAAACAAGTTTATCAAATGAAATATTACAATTAATTTACTTTACATGCTCATTCTCCTGTAGCACAGTACAGGATTTCCTTTAGTGTCCTGATGTATGAGCCTAGCTTAGGATCAAACACATCATTATACGATTATTATTGTCTTACTTGCTGTGTTAGTGAGCTTCGCTCCCCGTGGGATTTCGGGATAAAAACTATCCTATGTCCTTCCCAGGGTATCGAACTATATATCCATATCAAATCTCATCTAAATAGGTTCAGTGGTTGAAGCGTGAAGTGGTAACAAACAATCAAACAAATATACAAACTCACTTTCGCATTAATAAAATTAGTAAAGAAGTTATGATTAGTAAGTATATGGATTATCAACCATATTTCTATGATTATTATTTCCCTTGCGCCTAAGCGTCTTTAGACTTAATACCTAGTAAGGGATAACAAATTTGCAGACGTAGTGTTAGGGTTCCGTACCCAAAGGGTAAAAATGGGACCCCCTTAATATAGGCTCCGCTGTCCCTCCGTCTGTCTGTCTGTCCGTCTGCCACCAGGCTGTATTTCATGAACCGTGATACCGGTTAAAAAGAGTTAAGTCATAAAATTTGAGCGAAATAGAGGAAGGTGAAGAAGAACATGAATATTAGATTCATAAAAATTGACAACCGTTTGCTAAACCTATTCTAGTTAAAACATGTTTTGTCCCTTTCCCTCTTCTCAATAGTTGTCATTAAAAAAACGAGACCAAACACATTTATACTAACTTTAGTTTTGTAAATTTTTTCGAATATGAGGGGAAGAGTATAACTAGAGCGAAGATCAAGATCTTACAACCTCAAACGTAATAACATTCCCTGTAAATCACACAAACAACTAACAAACACCTTTGTTTTAAAATTAACTTCCCGCCATTATTTTTCCATAACGTCACGCGTGCCTCGCAAGCGTAGGAAATTGTCTAATTTAGGAATTAATGTGTCCCATTCCTGAGAGAAATTCTCTCAGTAACAGTAAAATCTTAACAATATGCGTGATGAAGTGGCGCCACCTGTGAGAGGCTGATTTAGTTGTGTGACGGTAAATCTTTGCTTTGTGTGGCCCTCGAGTGTGTAATACCACTGATACATACATACATACTATCACGTCTTTATCCCTAATGGGGCAGACAGAGCATTTTGGGTCTTGCTGTTCTATGCAAAGCCCAGGGCCGCAAGACCCAAAAGCCACTTTTAGCGTCATGGTGGGCGAGAAGATGGAAAAGCAATCAATACAGTGATGGGTTGCATCGCCTGTTAACATGATTTGCATTTTTGCCCATTCCCTCGATCGGCTTTTACGATCTGCGTGGGAAGAGAAGCAGCTGGTACATTCTTAGTTTTTTTATTTCTCCCAGACCAGCATAGGAGATAATACCACTGATGATGCGACAAAATAGACTTCTTATTATTAAAGAGCTAAGCCCTTGTGTGTGGAGCAACCAATGCCTTCTATCTCTCTCTGTCCAAAGTCACCTCCTTAACATCCTTGTAGGTTGAAAGCAACAGGAGCAACAGAATAGTCATCCTACTTAATTTAAATAGTGAACTTCAATTTATAAAGGTGTCCTGGTCAATCATCATAAGGTCTTTTTGTCCCTCTCTGTGCTACCAGAGCCACAGTTGGCTAGAGCAGCCAGAGGACTTGTTCTTAACTCTGCTCGCTGGTCAGACGGGTTGGAGAGGTCTCATTGATGTTTATAAGCATTGTGTAGCTTGTATTTCCTAAGTCGCCTTCTACGACATCCACGGGAGGTCTTGGAGTAGCCCGGTCAACACCGCGGGGTGCAGCTAGTAGAACATAATAATATCTACTTATCTAAAGAACTGCACTGCGAGCATCCTAGTGACTTAATAACAATGTAGGGATGTGAACTGGTTAAAAAATTACCATTTTATTTAGTCCATCTACTAGATCATCCAATAATAAAGGACCAATATTTTTTTAGTTCAGCAAAGTAGCAAAAATTCATAGAGATACAGTGCTTCGAAGTTTCGGGAGTGGGGGTAATTTGTCACCTTTGGTTAAAATTGTAGCTGATCATGACGTCACGTGAAATTTGAATGCGCTGTATCTTCGTTATTATTTTATAATCAGAGAAAAACAAAAAACGTATACTTTTCAAACGACTTCCAACCAAGGAGAAGGTTATCAATTAGTCGAGAATTTTTATGTATGTTCACCGATTATTCAAAGACGCCTGGACCGATTTAAAAAATTCTTTTACTTTAAGAGGATTTGGAAATCCTTTGGAGAGGCCTATGTCCAGCAGAAGAAAAAATGGTGATGATAAAAATGACTTTCGAGGAGGTCTCGCAAAAATTATATCGAAATCGGTTGTTTAGTTTGGAGATAAACTAGATTTTGCGTGTTGAAGAGTTATAAATAATCTAATTAATGAGTCAAAAAGGTTTTAGTCCGCATCCCTATTTCTACACATAGCAGAAGGAACTGAGAAGTTGCTGCTTTGTGAACGGGGAGATTTATGACAGTTTGCCTACTTAGACGACACCTTATAATAAACCAGGTTCTAAAGTAATGTTGTTTCAAAGCTGGTGTGGATATCATTAGTCTTAGACTTTTAGAACATAAAAACAAATAACCGGCTAAGTGCGAGTCGGACTCGCGCACGAAGGGTTCCGTACCATTATCTATAAAATCAAGTTTTTTGTATGGGAGCCCCCCTTAAATGTTTATTTTATTTTGTTTTTAGTATTTATTGTTATAGCGGCAACAGAAATACATAATTTGTGAAATTTTCAACTGTCTACCTATTGCGGTTCTTGAGATACAGCCTGGTGACAGACAGACGGACAGACGGACAGACGGACAGACGGACAGACGGACAGACGGACAGACGGACAGACGGACAGACGGACAGACGGACAGACGGACAGACGGACAGACGGACAGACGGACAGACGGACAGACGGACAGACGGACAGACGGACAGACGGACAGACGGACAGACGGACAGACGGACAGACGGACAGACGGACAGACGGACAGACGGACAGACGGACAGACGGACAGACGGACAGACGGACAGACGGACAGACGGACAGACGGACAGACGGACAGACGGACAGACGGACAGACGGACAGACGGACAGACGGACAGACGGACAGACGGACAGACGGACAGACGGACAGACGGACAGACGGACAGACGGACAGACGGACAGACGGACAGACGGACAGACGGACCGACGGACAGACGGACAGACGGACAGACAGCGAAGTCATAGTAATAGGGTCCCGTTTTTACCCTTTGGGTACGGAAAACTAAAAAGACTTTTGAAAAAGAAAATAAAACGTCACAAAATATTGTCACTTGTCATTATTCATATCCATTTTCCAAGTGATTTTAGATTTATTATTAGCAGGAAAACTAATATTAAGAGCGCTATTTGACTCCAAAAACTATGACGTCATTATTTTATACAAATCCCATAGAAAATGTTTGTTTTGACGTTTAAAAAATGTGATTTGAGTTGTTGAAAAGTAAGGAAATTTAGGCTACCATTTTTTTCCTGTTTTGTTTAGTTATTTAGATTTTTCAGGCGAACAGATCGTAAGAGCCGATCGAGGGAATGGGCGAGATTTGAATCATGGTAATAGGCGATGCGGCTAGCAACCTATCACTATTTTGATTCCTTTTCCATCTTAACCCCCACCACCACGCTAAGCGTGGCCTTTGGACCTAACGGCCCTGGGCTCTGTCTACCCCGTCAGGGATATAGACGTGAAAATGTATCTGTATCTGTACAGGCGAACAATCATCTTCTCCGGCGAGTCAGCCAGAAAAAAAATCTTTACTAATAAGTAACAGCTATATACAATATTTAACTTAAAAAAATATATATTTCTAATTTTTATGTGTACATGAAGGAATTAAAATATTAAAATTACATAACAGTAAGTTTAAATTCTTTGGAAAAACATTTAAAAAATAAACATTGTCTTTTTTAAAACAATTTCTATATCATTCTCTTGACTGACATAATATCATTTCCAACAAGAAAAAATCACAATGTCGTCTCATAAATTTGAAATGTGGAAAAAGTATTTAAATGATAACATTCTTACTTTCAACTTTCCCGCGCGGAGCAAACCTGGCCCAGATTAGTTGGATCATAAATTATGACGTAAGAACCTCTGCCACAGCAAATATCAACAGATGTTCTCTTTCAATAAAAAAATCATTACTAAATTAATGCGGAATTAACGCGAAACATATCATTACTTTAATGATGTTGCAACAGTTATTAATTATCCTGTCATCTGAGAGCAGACCGGAATCCGGTCAACAGGCATTGTTTTACTATTGTGTCTGGTGTTTTGCTCAGTCGACAGGTTATACTTAGTGAACGGGTTACTCACGTAAAGAGACAGCTATTGCCGGCCGACATGTTTTGACCTCATCCGGAGGCCTTCATCAGGGCGAATGTGACTACAGGCCCGTTCATTCGTTCGTAGTAGCTGACTCTATACGTGAGTAACCCGCTCACTAAGTATAATAATCACTGTATCTCACGTTAGTCATAATCAAAAAATTATGCAGCAAGTTAAAAAAATCAATTGACCCATACGCTACCTCGAGCCTGGCAGACGAAGAAGATCCAAAAAATGCTGACGTGACGTCATCAAAATTATATGCAAATCGACTTACAACCAAGGTTGCTCAAGACCGTGCGAAGTGGAGAAGAAAAAGCCGGACAGCGGAAACTTCACGTTTCACAGCATGACTGTGTGACTCAACCACTGCACCACAAACAATTTTACAAAGATAACACATACAATACATACATATACTATCAAGTTGTTATTCCCAACTTAACTAAGTAATAGTACCAGGGCGACCGAGCTTTGCTCGGCTACATCTCAAACATTAACTATATTTTTTAAACTTGTCTAAAAACAATACAAAATAAAAAATTATATATAAACTTGAACATAAAAAAAAGTAAGTCACCGAGTGGGATTCGAACCCGTAACACTTTTTCTAGCGGTCCGCATCTTAAACCGCTGAGCCAAACTGATAGCGGCCGGCGCGACGAAATTAGGGACCATATTTTGCGAAAGAAAACTCGAAAACACGCGTTTTCCCAAACATAAGACTAATCTAGATCGATTGTTTACCCCCGAAAAACCCCCATATACCAATTTTGAGCGAAATCGTTAGAGCCGTTTTCGAGATCACAGAAATTTATATACATACATATATATAAATAAATATACAAGAATTGCTCGTTTAAAGGTATAAGATAAGTATTACATGTTTACATAAAGAAATCTAATTAGGTCTATTCAGCGCAATATGCGAACCCGTTGTCCGTCCCCGCTCTTCTTTTCGGTTTCGCCTTGTGCAGGCGCCTGAAGCCGCCCAACAACACCGATCAACACAGGGAAAGAGGACGTATATTGCGCGGGACCCTAGTAGTTCGGTCAATGAGTGCTCAGTGGGGACATGTGGATGGAAAAGTCGAAAGCAGAAATTTTGACTCTGGAACTTTATTTGGACTAGTTAGGAGATGAATATACTAAAAGTCCTTACCCCTCCGAGGTGAGCCCGCGGGGGGAGGGCACAAAGAAGGTCCCGTTTTTTGGTTTTTTGCTTACTTCTCGAAAACGGTGCATAGTACGAAATTTTGTTTTATTACATTATGAATAGAGTGCTTCGGAGGGCACGTTAAGCCGTCGGTCCCGGTCACTGTCTTTGACATTGGTCATTACCTAAAACCATGTCAGAGGCCTTCAAGGCGGTTTAAAAACTTTGACACTAGTGTTAGTCACTAACACACACGATAAGAAGAAGAATTAAGTTTATGTCCTAACTAGTCATAACAAAGTTGCTAACTAAAAATTTCTGCTTTCGACTTTTCCATCCACAATTATTCGTTGACTGTACTATAGGAGTTTTCTTCTGTAAGTAATACTTACATTGATTATGTGACAATGGTTTTTAGTAACTTGTTCTTGGAAGAGATTACATTTATGGCGATAAGTCCGCCTTTGTACCTATACTGTCTCCTGTAGATTTGTATTTTTTTAAATTTCTGATAAAAAAGAGGGGTGTTATAAATTTGATGTTTATGTCAGTATAATGTCTGTCTGTCTGTCTGTGGCATCGTAGTTCTTGCTGTATCATTCATTATGATGTGTTTTTTTCACGTTTCACGTGAAAAATCCACATTGAAATCGGTTCCCTTATAGATTTTGATGTGGATTTCTCATATAGTTTATTTTGAATATTTTTATATAAAGTTATTGGGGGTTAGTGCTTGAAAGTCTTTTACTTTACCTGGCAAATTATAATAAAAATATCAATTCCACTTTACGTCGATTGGATGGGTACTCGTAGTTCCGCTATTCATCGCTAGATGTTGTCAGAGTTTTTTTTAATTTTGCTGGCAAATAAAACTTGTGGGTGTTTAATGTTTTTTATATGGTGCAATAAATTGAATTTGTATTGTTCACTAGCTGGTGCCCGCGGCTTCATCTGCGCACTATCTTTAAAAATTGTAGCCTATGAGTTATTTAGATGCATAAGCTATACACGGTGATTTTATATTGGTTTTGGAGCCGAAGGCCACTTAATAAGAATCGTTAGTGAGACCTAATTAGCTAGTCAAAATTAAAATAAAAACCCAAAAATTTTTGACTAAAACTTAACTACTTTTTTTTTTGACTAAGACTTAAGCGGCGACATTACACAATGTCGCCGCCGGCCGGCCGCCGGGGTCACGCGAGTTCGGGCGACAGTTTTGGACGAGTGTACTACGTGGTCTCGATCGAAAATCATTTTTGCAACTTTTTTATCTTATGTCATACACATATTTGGATTACGTATATGGATAGAGGAATTTATTTACTATACGACATTTTCTTTTCCAAAACCAATGAAAAGTCAGGGTGTATTATTGTAAAGTTACATTAAAATCCACTCAGTAGTTTTTACGTGAAAGAGTAACAAACATTCATCAATCCATACTTACAAACTTTCGCGTTTATAATATTAGTAGGATTAGTAAGACTAGTAGGATTGTATTGAATTGTAGTCAGAGCGTAAAGAGTCCTCTCAAAGGTAACTTTACCATGTTGGTAGGATGTAGGTAACAGAGTTAACATTCTGTTGTTTTGTACCTCAGCTATGCCTAAACCACCCTTTTTTGTTACGGACCCGGGCCTTTGCCACACTTCTTTTTGCAATAAATTATTATTTCTATGTCCCTTTGTGTACATAACACAATGAAATCAGTAAAAAGATGTTTTATTAACATTCGTGCCTTAAGCTCCAAAAATACGTAAAATTAAATAACGGTAAAATCTGTGTTTGATATTCCAATGTAAAAAATATCATTTTTGGGGTTCTGTGCCCAAAGGGTAAAAACGGGACCCTATAACTAAGACTCCACAGTCCATCTGTCTGTCTGTCACCAGGCTAAATCTCATGAACCGTGATAGGTAGACAGTTGACATTTTCTCAGATGATGTATTTATTTTGCCTTATAACAACAAATACCTACTGACAAGTTTGTTTGCTAAGCAAATTAAATAAGCGGCCAAGTGCGAGTCGGACTCGCCCATGAAGGGTTCCGTAGTAGCAAATAACATAATATAAAATGTTTTTTTTTAATTTTTATATTTGAGTTGATTGAATGAAAGGTAAATTACCGTTTATGATTTATGACGTATTAAAAAAAACTATTTACTAGATATCGTTCAAACCAATTTTCGCTGGTAGTTTTTATGGTAATGTACATCATATATTTTTTTTAGTTTTATGATTCCCTTATTTTAGAAGTTACGGGGGGGGGGACACACTTTTTTCCACTTTGGAAGTGTCTCCCGCGCAAAGTATTTGGTTTAGAAAAAAATTATATTAGAAACCTCAATATCATTTTTTAAGACCTATCCATAGATAACCCACACGTATGGGTTTGATGAAAAATAAATTTTTGAGTTTCATTTCTAAGTATGGGGAACCCCCAAATTTTTTTGTTTTTTTTTCTATTTTTCTGTCAAAAACTTAATGCGGTTCACATAATACATCTTCTTACCAAGTTTCAACAGTATAGGTCTTATAGTTTCGGAAAAAAGTGGCTGTGACATACGGACGGACAGACAGACAGACAGACATGACGAATCTATAAGGGTTCCGTTTTTGCCATTTGGCTACGGAACCCTAAAAACCGCCAACTGTCAAGAATCCTTTCTAGTGATGAGTAGCGAAATTACCGATACGACTTGATATCCGTGCCGCCATCTATTTTTATGCTAGCGAGTCTTGACTTTCAAGCGTTAACCCACAACAAAGATAATATAATTACTAACGTAACATAACGTAACGTAACGATTGAAGAGGCCGTAAGCACGCAAAACGGGAGTTGCGGAGCGTCCTCTCAGAGATGGCAGCACACACGACTAGCCAAAAAGGTGACGAAGAAAGTGTTGAATACACTTTTAAAAAATATATTGCATTACATATAAGTCTTATTTAAATAATTAGAGTACTACTTTATTTAAATAATAGTTATAAAATATTTTTATGTTTTAATTTTTGCCTTAAAGCGCCATCTAGTGACAAGGAAAAGAAATAATAATGTTTATATGACGATGGGTAGGCATGCCCACAATAACTTTTAAAGGGCTGAACAATTTTTTATTAAACATAGCTAAGAACCACCGCAAGAGAACTTGCTTTTGCGTCAAAAATCCGCATTGAAATCGGTCCATCCGTTGGAGCGCTACGATGCCACAGAAAGACGACAGATATTAGCGTCAAACTTGTTACAAATGACACCACTATTTTTTGTCAGGAATTAAAAACAGAATAATATAAATAAAATAAATAAATATAAATATATAAATAAATATTAAATATAAAATATTTATTAACATATTAATTAACATATAAATATACAATTACAGTTCGAGCGCTACGATGCCACAGACAGACAGACCGACAGATATTAGCGTCAAACTTGTTACAAATGACACCACTATTTTTTGTCAGGAATTAAAAACAGAATAATATAAATAAATATAAATAAATATAAATATATAAATAAATATATAGGGACAAATTACACTGATTGAGTTAGCCCCAAAGTAAGTTCGAGACTTGTGTTATGGGATACTAACTCAACGATACTATATTTTATAACAAATACATATATAGATAAACATCCAAGACCCAGGACAATTTGAAAAAGGCCATTTTCCAACTTGCCCTGACCGGGAATCGAACCCGGGACCTCTGGGTGGCGGACTAGCATGGTGACCACTACGCCACGGAGGTCGTCAAAAAAATATAAATATATAAATAAATATTAAATATAAATATAAAAATAAATATAAATATTCAAGTAGAAATATATAAATATAAATATTCAAGTAGAGATTCCATGCAACAAATGTGTTTTTTTTACATATGGTGCGGAACCCTTCGTTTGTTAGTCCGATGCGCTCTTAGCTAGTTGTATTTTATTTATTAAAGGTCTCTTTGAAGGTCGTTTTGTTACAAAAAGTATTAGATATATTTAGAAACTGTCTGGTCGGCTAGAACTGAAAAAATGTCTGGTAATAAAATATATATGACCAGATAGATCTTCCAATGCGGCTAGCAACCAATCACAATTTTTGATTTTCTTTTTTCAGTTTTACGCTTACCAAACACTTTATTTAGAACTACACGTTATACAGAACGGCATTTCCTAAGGTCCCGCGCAATATGCTTCCCCGTTCCTTGTCCCCGCACCTCTCCCCCGTTCTCGCCTTGTAGAGGCAACTGCGGATCACTATTTATATGCATACAAATTTAAGCTATAATATCACATAGCATACTGGTTTAATGCACAATCGTTTTTAAGCATAACGTCCTTTCGCATAATGGAGTATGCATAATAATTTTAAGCATAATGTACCTAAGCATAATCATTATTAAGCCCTAACATTTTAAAGCATAAAAGGATATAAGTAGGATGTAAGTTGTTTTTGTGTATGTATTAGTTTCGCCCTAAGCTAGAGTCGCTCGCTCGCTATGCTCGCTCGCTCGTGTTTTGGTCACAGGAAACCTAACTTTTTTTTTTTTTTGACGCGGAGATCATCCCTTCGGATACCTTACCGGTTACGGGACACCGGTAAGGTTATGTGGTGTTACCACTAAAAACTCCGCGGTGTCACCTCTCAGCCGCTATCGGCCGGGACCGTGTGCTTCTTCATGCTCCACAGCCCCGGCGCGGCCGGCTGCTACTTAAGCGGCCCCGGATCGCCAACGGCCTCACGGCACCCTCTGTTGAATCAGAGGGGCCGGAGTAACCGCCGCCTTGGCCTCTTGGCCCAAGGACAGACGCGCTGACACGCACACGCGCCTGCCTTCCACTCCGGAGGGCTGTCCGTTGGACGATGGAATCCCGTTTCCACCGTCCAACCAGCCCTCATAATTTGGGGCCTGCGGAAGCAGGCCCTACCCCAGTCCCCCTGACGGCGACCGGGGCCCACACAGCCAGTCGCAGGGGATAGGGAGAGCGGCAACGTAACACCGACACTCCTCTTCCCCTGCGGCCCCACCGATGCCGTGCCAAGCGCCACAGCCGCGCTTGGTCGCGGAGGATAGGGCGAGCGGCAACGACACACCGACACTCCTTCTTCTTCCCCCGCGACCCCTACGCGGTCGTCGTAACCCCCCTTCCCTCACAGCCAGGCCATTCCCGCCAGGAATGGCCTCCGCCGGGCCCGGGGAGGCCTAAGCCTCAACCCGGGCAATGGGTTCCTCTTAGCTTCCCTGCGGCCGAGGCAACCGCAGGTACTGAGCCCCCCCATCGCGACAAGATGGGAACCACATCGGGGGGGCAGGAAACCTAACTAACCTAACCTATACTCTGTGGCAAAGATTTTTGTGTCTGGGTTATTTTCGCCCTAAGCTTAAGTCGCTCGCTCCCGTTTTTTTTTCGTAGAAATACATTTTCTTATTATTAAACTTATAGTTAGTATGCCTATGGAGATTATGCCAATTAACATTATGCCGTAACAAATTAGCCTAAAATATAATTATGCCCAACTACCAGTATGCCAAAAAACAACTTATGCCTAAAAACTATTATGACAAAATATTTTATGCCAAACCCAGTATGCCAAAGCATATTAGGACAAAAAATTATGCAAAAAAAAAGGGTCCCGGCGACTGCAGCCGCCCGCTCAACACCTTTTACAAGCGAGAGAGAGCACATATTACGCAGGACCTTATAGGACATTCCGATCTGTATTTAATACTTATACTATGTAATTCTGTGTTTTTACTATAAAGTTGCTCCAAACGAAGCTTTGCATATCTAGTAAGCAACAAAGACGTGAATCTCCAACAAATACAAGGAACATTTTCCCCTCAAACATTCATACCCACAACTGGAGTCACAATACAAGATTTAGAGCAAAAACTTATAATACGGCTTTCATAAATCCAATCTGTCCCGTACATACTATTCAAAGTTCTCGTCAAGAGCCTTTTCAGTGCGAACACTCGTTCGTAAAGAGTTATGCGAAAGAATTATTAAATGGCAACGCCTAAGGTGCAAAATATGGAACGTATGGACGTGAATTTTGACGACCTCCGTGGCGTAGTGGGCAATATGCTAGTCCGGCCACCCAGAGGTTCCCAGTTCGATCCCCAGTCAGAGCAAGTGGGAAAATGGTCTTGGATGTTTATCTATATATGTATTTGTTATAAAATATAGTATCGTTGAGTTAGTATCCCATAACACAAGTCTCGAACTTACTTTGGGGCTAGCTCAATCAGTGTAATTTGTCACTATATATTTACGTTATTTATTTAATTCGTCACAAGGAAGGTGAGCGAGTTCCTCATTTTGCTCCTTTTTGGGGATTGTAACATTGTAGTAGGTTTGCAACATCACATTTGTCCGTTTATTCATCTTTAATTTTTAACCCCCGATAAAAAGAGGGATGACGCAAACGTCTGTTGCTCTGTCTGTCTGTGGTATCGTTGTGCTAGAACAGAAAGACCGATTTCGATGCGGGTTTTTAATGTAAAAGCATATTCCTTTGCGGTGAAAATTGGTTCAGTCATTTGAAAGTTATTAGGAACGAACGCTTGGAAAGTAATATGAATATTAATTTAAACACATTTGTTTAAAATATATATAGCAGATTTATTAAGCACAAAAGAACACCTTCGAATAAGACATATCAAACAAAAGTCAATAGAAAAAGTATATGTAAATAGGCCAGGATTAAAAATAGACTCTGGTTCTAATTGAACCTCCAACAGAAAGTCGAGGTGTTTTTAAGCTATTGCATAGCTTCTATCGCGGGCCTTGAGCGCGGGGACCGAATCCAGAAATTCCGTAACGAAAAAACCTCACGCTTCCCACTCCGCCTACCATGTAGGTTGCCGCTTCGTCTTCGTCGTCCGTTTGCGACGTTGCCGTCCTTCCTTGTAAAAATTCACCGACCGAATGGAACCACCTTAATGCAATAGCTTTACCGCGGCAGTCCCCGAGTGCCACACGTCTTTTTTTTATTTGCTTGGCAAATAATAGATGGCGCTACGAATATTATTTCCACGGAATATATAGTTGCACTACTCGTCACTAGATGGCGTCTTAATGTTTAGATATGAAACTAAAATCTAATGTAAGTATTGCTTCAGCCTAAAACTATATTAGTATAATTTTAGGCTGAAGCAATACTATACTATACCTAGATTAGACTATAATTTATCTAAATTTAGATCTAGGTAAATAAATAAATATGTACAGAAAAATCACACAGATCGAGCTGATCCCAAAGTAAGTTCGAGACTTGTGTTATGGGACACTAACTCAACGATTCTATATTTTATAACAAAAACATATGAAGATAAACATCCAAGACCCAGGTCCATTAAAAAAAAGTATTGTTCATCTTGACCTGACTAGATATCGAAACGAGCGTGTGACAGCATGGCATAATAACCACTAGGCCAAAGAGGTCGTCAAATCTTCTTCTTCTTATCGAGTGTGTTAGTGACTAACACTAGTGTCAGAGTTTTTAAACCGCCTTAAAGGCCTCTGACATGGTTTTAGGTGACGACCAATGTCAAAGACAATGACCGGGACCGTCGGCTTAACGTGCCCTCCGAAGCACGGATCATCTTACTTATCAGACAATAAAGTGATCAGCCTGCAATATCCTAACCAAACTAGAACAACACAAAGTCGTTGTCCCCGCCGGGAATCGAACCCGCGACCTCCGGGTATGAGCCGAACGCTCTAACCACTACACCACGGAGGCAGTTAGAGGTCGTCAAATGAAATAGACGAACAGCTGTACTTCCCCACTTTTAGTATTTCGTACTAAAGGTTCGGCTCTTGACATTTCCCCAAGAATTTCGTTTAATGGCTTGAGAACCTATTCGAGGAATATATACGCAGTCTTAAAACCTGATTTAGCATCGATTTTATTTGGTTTTGACAACTCTTTGTAGGATATATTTCGTTTAAGTTTGAGTAGTTTGAATTTTTTCTTTAGAAATATGTTAAATTTTATTCAAACGAAAAAATATATAATACTAGCTGTACCCGCGGGCTTCACTCCCCATGGGAATTCCGGGATAAAGAGTACCCTATGTCCTTCCCCGAGTCTCAAACTATATCCATACTAAATTTCATCCAAATCGATTTAGTAGTTCAAGCGTGATGAGGTAAAAAACAAACAAATATACAAACTCACTTTTGCATTTATAATATTAGTAGGAAAGGAATCTTAAATTACATCAACAAGGAACATCTTAAATTTTCTTAAAAACTAAAATAAAGAAAAAATACTACTCACTATAATACACTACACACTAATATTTACAAATAAAAAAGGCTGGCAGCATAATTTTTGAAAAAAATAATAATGAATGTTATTTAATTATATTGACTATAGCTGGTGGCCGTGACTTCGTTCTTGTATTATTCATGCACATTGAAAAAATCCATTAGCTTATTTTTTTTTAAATTACGATAACTTTTATTTTTTAAAGGTCTATCAAAAAAGGGGGAGGTTATCTATCGACCTTTTTTTTATGTAGGGATGTTCACCGATTATTCCAAAACGCCTTTACCGATTTAGAAAATTATTTTTTTCTTTGAAAGGATATACTTACTTGTAAGTCTCAGTAATAGGGTCTCGTGGTCACCCTTTGGGTACTTAACCTCAATCTTCTTCTTCATCTTCTTATCGTGTGTGTTAGTGACTAACACTAGTGTCAGAGTTTTTAAACCGCCTTAAAGGCCTCTGACATGGTTTTAGGTAACGACCAATGTCAAAGACAGTGACCGGGACCGACGGCTTAACGTGCCCTCCGAAGCACGGATCATCTTACATATCAGACAATCAGGGGATCAACCTACAATGTCCTAACCAAAAGTACAATAACACAAAGTCGTTGCTCTCGCCGGGAATCGAACCCGCGACCTCCGAGTATGAGCCGAACGCTCTTAGACGTTACCTCAATGGAAAAAGGTATGTTTTGTGTTAATTTCCGTACGCATTAAATATGTAATTTGAAAATTGTGCGAATAATTTTTTCAAAACTAAAAATCAAATTCACCCCCGATCACTACACCACCACCAATTTTGATAAAATTTCTATGAGACTACCTCACAAGTATACCCTTTTAAACAAAAAGAGAACTTTCCAAATCGGTCTAGGCGTCTTCGAATAATCAGTGCACATACATAAAAAAAAGATCGCCACGAATTCATAACCTCCCGTTCTTTAAATCGGTTAAAAAGTAGTCTAGGCCTGAATGAATGTTGCTCCAAGTTAAAAAAAAACGTAAATATCCGTCCAATCTTACTACTTTCAAAGATTAGCGTGTACATAAATACTTCTTTTTGTTGTCGGTAAATTTCTGCAAATTACTTAAAACAAAAAAAATGCTGACACTTTTTTCTAACATTTAGTAAATAAATTTCAAAAGCGTTGTCTGCCACTAATTTCCTAAAAAGGAACAAAGGAGGTGTAAAGCACGAAGGTTGCAACTTCCGTGCGCAGTTTGCGGTCAGCCTAATTAGATGCAGCCGTTGAAACTAATTGAAACTCTTTTTAAACTGTTTTGAGAAATAAACCTAAATTACATGAATGCATGTAAAATAGATTTTTGATTTATTTTGGAATTAAAAACCCTATCTGTCTGTTAACAAAACTAGCTGTCAATTAAAAACAAAAAAAAAACAACAAGTTACTTTTTTATAAAAAAACAGTTTTCCGCTGTTAAATTTTTTCCGATTTTGACGACTAAAAAATAATAATTGTAGGTCTTATTTTTAATTTATATCGTTTTTTTTATGAATATCTAATCATCCCTTTTTCGCAAAATCTTTGTCAACTTATCTTTATTTTTTCTATAATCAAGTGGAACCGAATTAAAAAATCTTGACATCTTCAATCCAAGTTTGTCACAATTTAAAAGATCACTTACCTTACCTGCACTACCTATATTGTAAAAATGCATACTGTGTACACTATAGTGGATTACTGACTAGTTTTGTTTTCATAATGCTTACAAATTTCTCTTGCTGTAATCTGTATACACGTGTCTTATAATAAAATAAAAATAATAAAATTCAAGCGCTAACAGAAAAAGACCTGAACAAAACTTTGCAAATCGTAAATCGCGCCACAAGTCTGATAAAGCTAATTTCCTTGAACGCAACAGCTAGGTGTGAATGCGGACTGCAATTTCCTGCGCAGTGTGAGGCCGCCCTAATTAGGCGCGATGTAATTGAATCAAATTGCACCTCCTTTGTTGCACACTAGGCGTGTACATGTAGGTCTGTTTATTGGTTTTCCGTATTTTTAAGCTACTTAAAAGCATCTTATGTAATTAAATTATGGCTTCTTAAACTGCCGCGTAGATCATTAAAGCTGATAGAGGGAATGGGTGAGAATCTGAATCTTGTTAATAGCCTATGCGACTAGCAATCCATCTATACCCTCTTTAGATATTTTATAGGATCAGGCTGAAAGCATGCAAGGTGTACTTAAACATGCAAAAGCGCGAATAATGCGAATGCTTACTGGGCCATCGAGCTTGATAACAGTCGATGAGCTCATCAACATTAATTACTTTAGGTAACAAAAAAATAAGTAAATAACAAAATAACCAGAATCGTGTTACAAAAGAAAACTAATTAAAAACTTTGCACCGCAAGTCTGCTGAAGCAAATTTCCTTAAAGAGGAACACCTAGGTGTGAATGCGGACTGCAATTTCCTGCGCAGTGTGCGGCCGCCCTAATTAGGTGCGAGTAATTGAATCAAATTGCAACTCCGTTATTGTACTATACTATGCTATGTACTTCTATGCGTTATTTGGTTTTAGGAATGCTACAAATCAAACATCAACAAGTATATTAAAAAAAACCCCGACTTTGAAGCGCTTACTTTATAATTGTTGTTGTTTTTGTGTGTTTAAGTAGTTCACCCTAGTCTCAGATTTTGAAGGTGCCCAAAGGCATCTGACAAAGCTTGACGCCTCACATATATATTTAGAAAGTAAATGAATGTGATTAAAAATTAAAGTAAAATGAAATGCACGGTAAATTTTAATCTAAATCAGTTAACCCTCGAACAGTGAAGCGGTACCGCAGACGTGAGAAGCAACGTGTAGGCAATTTCCGAGTCTGCGGCGAGACTTATTGCACGCCTCTACATTGAATACTGTTGAAGTTCGTTACTACGAAACATTTTCACACTTATTTCGTTTTAACTATTACAGAGCCCATATCGGTTATTAATATGTATATGATTTTAGAGTTTGGCGGTCACAATTACTGTTATTAGTATTACCCTTATCATCATTTCAGCCGCATAACGTCCACTGCTGGACATAGGCTTCTCCCAAAGATTTCCAAAATGATCTAGAGCGGATTACCTTATTTTATTGTTATTATTGACCGAGCGAGCGAAGCGAGTGAGGTCTCTAAATCGAGTTGGGGGCAAAAACACATTGTATGTATGTATGTATGTATGTATGTATGTATGTATGTATGTATGTATGTATGTATGTATGTATGTATGTATGTATGTATGTATGTATGTATGTTTGTACCGCGATAGCAGCTGAACCGATGGTTTGATTTTGATGAAACTTGGTAGGCATGTAGGAAACATCAATAGAATTTTCAAGTTCGTTGGGCATCAAAATCGGTTCAGTAGTTTTTGAAATATTAATAAAAATGTCCGCGATTATGTAGCAAACGATACCATAGCGCGTTCTAACTTTGGATACCGCCATCTAGGGGTTATTTAGGAAACTGAATTGCGAAAAATAATCGCGAGGTCTAAGTTCGCGGCGAACTACTAGTTTGACTGTACTGAAGGGTGGTCGAAATATCTGTCAAAAAACAATGTTAATCGCGGTTAATCCCGTATTAGTAATAACAAACAGAGCCCAGGACTAATAAATAAAGCAATTTTCACTTTTAACGTGATTAATTTTGTTTTTCGTGTAATTTCAGATTTCAGATTTTAAAGACGTATTAAAACTTCTCATAAAGATTTACAGTCAATTACATGCCAACCCGAATCAACAGTTTGGAAATATTTTATGCCAGTTTCTGTCGTCAATCCACTTGGCGACCGCGGCTGAACTTTTAAATACCTATGCAAAAGCGATAGTAATGCGTACCCTCACCGTACCCTCAAGATGTTTGCTATTACACAATAAAATGTACTTTACAACTACTGAAATTGTAATTAAAAATTAATGTAAAATGGAAAGCACGGTAAATTTTAATCTAAATCAGTTAACCCTCGAACAGTGAAGCGGGACCGCAGACGTGAGAAGCAACGTGAAGGCAATTTCCGAGTCTGCGGCGAGACTTATTGCACGCCGCACCTACATTGAATACTGTTGAAACTAGCTAGTAAATCTTTTTCTTTTACAAGCTTTTATTTAGTTTCACCTGTCTTGTTGTCTGTGTGTAATCAAAAGTTGAAGACACGCTTCCCGGTTTCCGACTGAAATTTTGGACGCATACGTACGAGTATATCGCGTGTCGATGCAATATTATGAGCTGAAATACAAATATAAAAAATTAAAAATGTAAAATTAAGACAACACCATCGAATATGGGGTATACTCGATGTTTTTGCTTCAATTTTACATTTTTACTTTTTTACAATTTGGGCCTAAGTACTTATCAAGGAAAAAGTAATATAAAGATTTGTCTTGATAGGTACTTAGGCCTCATAATAAAAGCTTGTACCAAAAACTTAATATTTTTCAAAGAACCTATTTATTACTACGCTTTACACTTAGCTTTAACAAGTAAACATAACCAAGGCATTGTCACGATTTTGATAGGTGAACGCAAATTATGGAAAACATCAAGATGCCTTATGTCCTCAACATTTTACGGCCCTCAGCTCTGTCTACGTCGTAAGGGATAAAGAAGTTATTAGTACGTATGTTTCACCGATCAGCTTTAATTTCACAAGTTCATACAAATAATCTTTTATAATACTATCACGTATTTATCCCTAGGGGGAAACAGAGCATTTTTGTGTTATTAGTATTACGGGACTTACCGCGATTAATATAGTTTTTTGCCAGATATTTCGATGGATGTCCGGCTGTCGACAGCCGGACATCCATCGCAGTTCCTCAGTCGGCCAGCGACCATGATGGCAGAAGGGCCGTCGAAATATCTGGCAAAAAACGATATTAATCGCGGTAAGTCCCGTAATACTAATAACAGTAATTGCGACCGTGAAACTCTAAGAGCATTTTTGGTCTTGCGGCTTGAAGCAGACGGGGAAACAGCTGCAAGACTCAAAGGCCACATTCAGCATGATGTTGGACAAGAAAGTGGAAAAAGGAACCAAAATAGTGATAGATTGCTAACTGCATGACCCATTAACAAAATTTACATTTCCGCCAATTCCCTTGTCTTTCATAAAAACCCGATTATTCCATCAATCCTAGATGCAAATGAATAACCATTACGTCACAATTAGAACTTCAAATTCAAGGGTAATGCCGTATGGTAATAGAGCAATTTCCATATTCATTCATAGCCCAAGTTGGGGTAATTCCGGCCGAACATGTGTTAGCTTTCGTTAAATATGCATCGAGTTTAAAAGCTTTTCAAGTTATGCTCTAAGTCGGAGTAATCCGGTTAAGATGTGGCTTTAAGGTGCCGCACTTGGGTTATCGATTTATCTGTAAGTTCGTAGGGTGATTACCTGAAACTACATTTATTGTGTTATTTATACATCTATAAATATATATTTTTATAGCCTATATAGTGCCCATTGTTGGGCAAAGGCCTCCCCTTCTTGCTTCCACGATTCACGATCCAAGGCAGCTTGCTGCCATTCACTCATGTAGCGTTCAATGTCGTCCCTCCATCTTTTCCTCGGCTTTCCACTACGCCGGCGTCCTTCTGGAACCTATAACGTCGCCTTTCTTGCCCATCTTTCGGATCTCATACGACAAACATGTCCGGCCCACTCCCACTTTAGTTTTGCCGTTTTGACACCCACATCGACAATTTCGGTCCTAAAGCGCAGTTCAATGTTTCTTACTCTATCGATTCTAAATATAATAAGCGGCCAAGTGCGAGTCGGACTCGCCCATGAAGGGTTCTGTAGTAGCAAATAACATAATATAAGTCTTGTAGTATGTTTTTTTTAATTTTTATATTTGAGTTGATTGAATGAAAGGTAAATTGCCGTTTATGATTTATGACGTATTAAAAAAAAACTACTAGAGAACTAGATATCGTTCAAACCAATTTTCGCTGGTAGTTTTTATAGTAATGAACATCATATATTTTTTTTAGTTTTATAATTCCCTTATTTTAGAAGATACGGGGGGGGACATACTTTTTTCCACTTTGGAAGTGTCTCTCGCGCAAAGTATTCGGTTTAGAAAAAAATGCTATTAGAAACCTCAATATCATTTTTGAAGACCTATCCATAGATACCCCACACGGGTTTGATAAAAAAATATTTTTTTAATTTCAGTTCAAAGTATGGGGAACCCCCAAAATTTATTGTTTTTTTTTCTATTTTTGTGTCAAAACCTTAATGCGGTTCACATAATACATCTACTTACTAAGTTTCAACAGTATAGGTCTTATAGTTTCGGAAAAAAGTCGCTGTGACATATGGACGGACAGACAGACAGACATGACGAATCTATAAGGGTTCCGTTTTTGCCATTTGGCTACGGAACCCTAATAAAACAGTAATTAAATTGTGTCTGTACATTGAATATATTTCCAAAAAAACTATTTGGGGCGATGGAGACGAGTCTTTTTTCGAAGGTATGCAGTTACCTTTTCACGTCTACTATATTCCTGACGGGGAAGACCGAAAAGGAAGAAGGGCCAAAGGCCCCGCTTAGCAAGATGGTGGGCGTTAAGGTGGAAAAGGAATCAAAATAGTGCTAGCCGCATCGCCTTTTACCATAATTAAAATCTCGCTCATTCCTTCGATCGGCTTTTACGATTTGCGTGGGAAGAGAAGCAGCTGATACATTGTAAGTTTATTCTTTTCTCCCAGACTAACATGGAAGAATTTAAGAAGGTATTATTTATTCAATTTTAAATCCTACTATCCTACTATTCCTACTTCCTACTATAATATTATAAATGCGAAAGTGAGTTTGTATATTTGTTTGTTTGTTACCTCTTCACGCTTAAACTACTGAACCGATTTGGATGAAATTTGGTATAGATATAGTTTAAGACTCAAGGAAGGACATAGGGTACTTTTTATCTCGGAATTCCCACGGGGAGCGAAGCCCGCGGGTACAGCTAGTACCCTATATGTATAAGTCATATTATTTGGCGCTAAGGAAAATTACAAATGCTTTTAAAAAAAATCAGTCACATTTAATTACGGCCATTTAAGGCTATCTCTTTCATCTCGGGACGAAAACACAAAAAACTCCCGATTCGGACTTCCCGAAATTAATTCGGAGAGTACCTCTTTGATCTTTCCACGAAATGATGTTTTTTTAATTAGCAAGAACATTTTAAGAATTATTTTTAAATGGATATAACTAATGACGTAGCTATTAGGGAACTGCGTTTAATTACATTTTAACAGAGATCAAAAGTCTGGTATATGTATTTTCTTTTCTCTAATTTACGAATAATGACGAACATATAGCGCATTTCGGGTCGAGCACGACCAGCTACAATTCTTTGTCAAAGATGACGTATTACCCCCATTTCGAAACTTCAAAGCGCGATCATTGAGAATTTTTACTATTTACTTTTGTGGAGGTCCATAGTCTCTGCCTACCCCTGCGGGAAACAGCCGTGATATTATGTATGTATGTAAGCGACAAAAAAATGGGTCCTTTATTTTTGGACAATCTAGCTGAAGGAATAATTAAATAAATTATTTTTTATCCTGTCTACGTTCCTATTTTTCATGGCAGTATTATCAAATATTTAGAAACTGAAGAATAAATTTAGTTTCACCTGGCTGTCTGTAATCAAATCTTGCACGTTAAATTTGACCCACTTTCCGACTTCCAATTGAACTGAAATATTGCACGCATACGTATATCGCGTGACAATGCAATATTATGATCATTTTCTTCTTCTTCTTCTCGTGTGATATAGTGACTAACACTAGTGTCAGAGTTTTTAAACCGCCTTAAAGGCCTCTGACATGGTTTTAGGTAACGACCAATGTCAAAGACAGTGACCGGGACCGACGGCTTAACGTGCCCTCCAAAGCACGGATCATCTTACTTATCAGACAATCAGGTGATCAGCCTGCAATGTCCTAACCAAACTAGGACAACAACACAAAGTCGTTGCCCCCGCCGGGAATCGAACCCGCGACCTCCGGGCATGGGCCGAACGCTCTAACCACGACACCACGGAGGCAGTTAAATGATGACAAGGAGCTGATCTGGACGGAAGGTGGATATAGGAACTCTGCAATGAAACGACGCAACCTCATCGAGTTTGGACCGTTTGATTCTTCTCAAGGAGCACTTCAATTCAATTCAATTCATTTATTGCTTTTCATATTGTACATATATAACACTTTACTACATAGTCATTTCTTAAGTTAGTAGGTACAAAATGAGCCCTGACAGGGCATTGCAAAAGAAAAAAAATGGAACGGCATGCGGTTCTATTTTTCGTTATTATTTATCTAATATAAAATTAGTTAGTAATTATTTAAATAAAGATTGATTTGTTTAGTAGTTTTTTGATACGAGTAGGTAATGTCAGTTTGTATAACAAAGTCAGTATTTTAATTCATTCAATATTAGCTATATTTGTGTATTTACTCGTATATTTATGTCCTTTTCCTGTCCTTCAAACTTTGTTTTAGATAAAAGCATGTTCAAGAATATTTTTTTATAAATTACTTGTTATCATTTGCTATGATCAACAACCTTTCTGCCCAGCATGTTAATTAGGTAGATGAGTGGGTCAAAAATAAATCATTCGATACGGCTCATAAAACGTCACAAAGCAGTGTCGTTTTATCGTCTTTCATTGATTATATCCATTTTCAACTAGATTTTAGATTTGGTAATGCAGAAAAACTTATATTAACTCATTACTAGACAAATTACACTGATTGAGCTAGCCCCAAAGTAAGTTCGAGACTTGCGTTATGAGATACCTCAACGATACTATATTTTATAACAAATACAGATATAGATAAACATCCAAGACCCAAGACAATTTGAAAAAGGCCATTTTCCACTTGCCCTGACCGGTGGATCGAACCCGGGTGGACTAGCATGGTGACCACTACGCCACGGAGAATGAAAGTTTTTGATTTAAGTTGTCTTTATTAGACTAGGCCCCCAGTTAATTAGTTGATTGGTAAAGGCTATATAGTAGCCTACAAGCTAAAAAAAACATCAATGAGACCTCTCCAACCCATCTGCCCAGCAAGGAGAGTGTAGGCCAAAGTCCTCTGGCTGCTCTGGCCAAGTATGGCTGTGATAGTATAGAGTCGAGCTCCTGCAGTAGAGACATAAATAACCTGGTGATGATAAAGAAGCCTGAAATCATGTTGAGTTTACATAACCTCGAAATAACTACAACTTTAGATAACGTTCCTTTGTTTTGATGATATAACAGACGGGTGTATAATATTTCCTAGCCGCAGGTTATATAACAACAACTAAGTCTTAAGATAACAACAAGACGATAGTCAGTTGTTTCTTGTTCATTATTGAAAATATACTGAATTGTGTCTAAGATTACATCCGCTAATTTACCAACGTGGGACGTAACAGGTAAGTTTAGAAACAAATGTCGTGTAGATTAGATTTCAATTTTTTTTCCTAAATCTGATTCATATGTCGAAGTTTTTGATTCATATGGCCCCAAAAAACTTAAAGTCAATTATCTCCTTTTAAAATGTGACCCTCTTTCAAATTTATGTATCTTAGCAGACCTTCTTTCATAAAATTATGTTTTATATTAGTATTTATTATTGAGAATAAAATACATTTCAAATAAACTACAAACATGTTAAGTATTATTTGAAAAATACTATAATGGAAAATTTAAAATTGAAATATATAAATTTTGAAGTTTGCGCATCCCTTCGTTCGCTAAAGGGCAACTTCTCTAATTCGCAGAAGAAATAGGTCAGCAGCATTGATGCTAAGGAGATTTCTGTGGGAAATGAGAGTTTTATGAACGAATACAAGTTGAAACATTTCTAAACCGTGAGCAAAACTTTAACTTATATTATGTAGGCATGCGTATGTTTGCTTCTCAATACGTTATAAGACAGCGGCGAATTTAAGTAGACAGTACCTGGGTGACCGAGCTTTGCTCGGTTACATCTCAAACATTAACTTTTTTTTTTAAACTTGTCTAAAAACAGTACAAAATAAAAAATTATATATAAACTTGAACATAAAAAAAAACAAAAGTAAGTCACCGAGTGAGATTCGAACCCGTAACACTCTTTCTAGCGGTCAGCATCCTTAACCACTGAGCTAAGCCGATGGCGGCCGGCGCGCCGAAATTAGCGACCATATTCTGCGTGGAAAGAAAAACGCATAAAAACTCGAAAACACGCGTTTTCCTAAACATAAAACTAATCTAGATCGATAGTTTACCCCCGAAAACCCCCATATACAAATTTTCAGCGAAATCGTTAGAGCCGTTTTCGAGATCACAGAAATTTATAAATAAATATATATACATATATATATACATACAAGAATTGCTCGTTTAAAGGTATAAGATACAGTCATAATATGTGTGTATCACGTCTTTATCCTGCATTAGGGCAGACAGAGCTGACAGAGATCAGGGCCACACGATTCAAAGGTTACTTAGCGTCATGGTGGAGGGAGAGGGGCTAGGCAAAAAAAAAAGTGTAAAAAAAACATGTGCCAGTGCTTCTGAGTATGTCAAACATTATGTTACTATTAAGTAAATATTTTACTAATAACACCTTAGTACAATTCAACAACGATAACCACTATTTCAACTAATAACTTTACTATACTAAAGCAAATTAAGTAAAATGTAACTGCATATTAGTTAATAAGCTTTAGTATAATATAGTTATTATAGTTGACATTTTAGTAGTCGTTGTTGAATTGTACTAAGGTGTATTTAGTAAAATATGAATGTTATTTTTCCAAATTAAAACGTTTTATCCCCCTCTTATTTAAATCCGCTGTAAGAAAACCATTTTAAAATACATTGACTCTAATATTTTTTATGTTTTAAGAACAGAGACCGAGACGATTTTTGAAATAAAATAATCTAGCCAAAATAATATAGTTGCTGTATTAAGAAACTCCACATTCCCAAACCAGTTCTCCTAATAAAACATAGACGCAGAATTCCCAAGGCACGTTATAAAACAAATACATAATCCTCGTTTTATGGATACAAGTACGTTTTATTACGTAGGCGCAAGATAAATTATTTATACACTGGATTCAAGTATATTTTCTTCAAATATTTTCTTTGAATGTGATTCGCGGCGTCATCTCAAATTAGGGTTGATGCCCGCTGACAGTTCTCAAAACCCTATCTTGAATCAGTCGAGATGAAAGAAACGCAGAGATTATTTTGAACAAGAATTATTTTTTAAATTAATCATCATTGTCTCATTGCTAGGCAAAGGTCTCCTCTCCCATTTTGCTTCACTTATCTCTATCCGGAGCCGCTTCTGACCAATCACGTTGGAAAGCGTCCAAGTCATCGCATTAACGCTTTTTAGAGGCCTACCCCTGCGACGCCGATCGTTTTCGGGTATCCACAAAGTTATCCTGTTAGCCCATTTTTCAGGAAACATTTTAAACAATTAATTATTTTAAAAAATATTTTTAATTATGTCATTTCATTACAGAGTCCTTATGGCCATCGTCCAGCTCCATCATCAGATCAACTTCATGACGTTATAATAATGCAGTGTCACGCGATATACGTATCAAATTTAACTTGCAAGATTTAATTACAGACGGAACGACAGACAACGGACAGTTGAAACTAAATAAATAAAATGTATATAGATGCCAGGTATACCCTGAGAATTCCAAATGGAAAGAAAAACATAATAAAGTAAACGCTTGTAAACACTTTTCCAATCTTATGGTAAAACGAAAAAAAAACTTAAAATATTGTAGCTGCTTGATTTTTCGCGCATGGACGTTATGGATGAGAAAGTAAATCACTTTAGTAGGTAATGGGGCTAGCAACCCATCACTATTTTGGTCCATTTTCAAATTTTATTTTGTTGGGTTAGTATATAAAAAAACTTTTTTACATACTAACCCAACAAAATAATTCATAAAATATGATCAGAAATTCATAAAATATGGTAGCTTTACATTTTTAACATATTATTTATCGTGTCAAAATGACATTTAACGTTAACGTATCCTTTAATTTCACTTATCTGCGTACGCGTCTCATTCGTGAACTTTTTATGTTTTCTAACTCAAGAATATATTTTTCTTTGATCTGCGATGTGGTTTGGAAAATGAAAATTTAAAATATTGTTCTGTGGTTACTGATTAGGTAGACTATTTATTAACGTAAGAGTAAGTGATATATACAAATATAATATATAAATCAAAGATTTATACATATAATTGGCACTCTAATGTCAACATCTCGTTTATAGGAATGAACTCAGTAACATCGATTGAGAGTGACTTGACACTCCGACTCGCACTTGACCGATTTTTGGATCTTTCGGAATCTGCAAATGGGTATGTAGGAATTGTTGAAAAGGAAAAGTTGGGGTATGTACAACAAAACAGTGCAACTAGAATAAGAATAAGAAACTCGAATATATATGTAAATTTATTCCGGTATAGCAAACATTCTTCGGGCAAAACAGTACAACTCAAATATTGATGTAAATTCCGGTACAACTAACACAGTCCTCGTCCAAAACAGTAGAACTCAAATATTTATGTAAATTTGCATAATCCATCGGTACAACAGATACAGTCCTTAGGGAAAAACAGTACAACTAAAATATTTATGTAAATTAGCGTAATGTTAGGGATGGTAAAACAAACATACGACACAGTCCTCGTCCGAAACAGTAGAACTCAAATATTTATGCAAATTCTGGTACAACAAACACAATCCTAGTCCAAAACAGTACAACTCAAATATTTATGTAAATTAGCATAATGTAACGGAAAACAACCGGTATAATAAACACAGTCCTCGAAAAAAACAGTATAACTCAAATACTCAAATATGTAAATTCGCATAATTGCTTTTGCTAACTATATACAGTCCGACAAAATTTAAGTACCTATATAAAATTACTGTCGCATAACACAGCGTCATACAGCAGCCGCTAATTTTTGTAGGAATTGATGAGAAGTAACGTCAATAACGATTTAGTCGGAATAAGAGAAGTAGGTTAGAAGTCCGTGTACTTGAATGTACTTTTGATGGGGTTATTTTTTGCTCCGAATTATGCTTTAGTATTTTAATATGGATGTGGTCTGGGTAAAAAATATTACAATTCATCTATTTGAGAGACAAAAGTCCGTCAACTAAACCGTTCAAAAAATAAAGGACACATATTTTTCGTTCAGCAAAGTAGTAAAAATTTAACAAAGATACAGCGCTTAAAATTTTCGGAGTGGGGGTGACACCTTTGGTTTAATATTGTAGCTGATCGTGACGTCATGCGAAATTAAAGCGCTGTCATCTTGGTCATTATATGCTGACCAGAGAAAATAAATAAGCGGCCAAGTGCGAGTCGGACTCGCCCATGAAGGGTTCCGTAGTAGCAAATAACATAATATAAAAGTCTTGTAGTATGTTTCTTTAATTTTTATATTTGAGTTGATTGAATGAAAGGAAAATTGCCGTTTACGATTTATGACGTATTAAAAAAAAACTACTTACTAGATCTCGTTCAAACCAATTTTCGCTGGTAGTTTTCATGGTAATGAACAACATATATTTTATTTAGTTTTATCATTCTCTTATTTTAGAAGTTACGGGGGGGGACACACTTTTTTCCACTATGGAAGTGTCTCTCGCGCAAAGTATTCGGTTTAGAATAAAATGATATTAGAAACCTCAATATCATTTCTGAAGACCTATCCATAGATACCCCACACGTATGTGTTTGATGAAAAATAAATTTTTGAGTTTCAGTTCTAAGTATGGGGAACCCCCAAAATTTACTGTTTTTTTTCTATTTTTGTGTCTAAACCTTAATGAGGTTTACATAATACATCTACTTACCAAGTTTCAACAGTATAGGTCTTATAGTTTCGGAAAAAAGTGGCTGTGACATACGGACGGACAGACAGACAGACAGACATGACAAATCTATAAGGGTTCCGTTTTTGCCATTTGGCTACGGAACCCTAAAAATACGCATACCATTATTTTTAATGAGCTATCTAATGAGCCAACAAACATTTTAGCCCACATGATATAAGAGATGACCACGGCTAATCAGAAAAAGAAAAAAATACGCATTTCATACTTTTTAATAATCTATCTAATGAGCCAACAAAAATTTTTGTCCACTTGATATTAGAGATGACCACGGTTACAACAAACACAGGTCACAGTCCTCGGCCAAAATAGTACAACTCAAATATTTATGTAAATTCGCGTAATGGGGAAACAATTTGTGAGCCATTTCAAGCGCGATACCCGGTTTAATTTCGTATTCATACTTTATCTCTTGTTTTTGAATAAACTTTTATGTTTCGTTGAATGCTAACGACTTTTTCTGATGAACGTTGCTTATTTAACTTTTTTAATATATTTTTCTGAGCCGAAGGAAATTAGTTCGCTGTAAATGGAACAGTTTTTAAATATTTACATTTTCATTTATTTATTTTTTACTTTATCGCAAAAAATATGAGTATAATGTTGTTATAAAGTAGAAAAGTTACATCTTCAGATGTTGTAACACTGTTAAGCCTGAGGACCGCTTTTCGGATTATTTTTCTTAACCTTGGACGGTTTTGAGTATCCTTGGTTGCCACCACCCATAAGACATGTTTATCATTAATTATAAAAATAAATATAATAATTGTATATTTTTTTGTGTATGTGTTTGCAATATAGTTATATGTGTATAACCTATTCAGGTATCTAGTACGCACATATTCTACCTTTTAATTAAGTAAATGACCTCTCAATCTATCGCAGGTTGACTGGAAGAGATCCCTACGAGGGATGAGTCCGCCTTTGTATATTTGCTCTTTCTAATTTTGTATACTTTATCTTGTTTTTTGGGACAATAAGATTATTACAAACTAACAAAAAATAAATAATCTACACTTCTACACTTATATTATAAAGAGGAAAATTTTGTATTTTTGTGTTTTTTTTGTATGTTTGTAATGAATAAACTCAAAATCTAATGTGCCGATTTCAAAAATTCTTTCACCATTAAAAAACTACATTCACTCTGAGTAACATAAGCTATAGAATACACCCGTGCGAAGCCGGGACGGGCCGCTAGTATAAAATAAGAGCAGCGCCGGTAACAATGCACACCCTTAAAGTATTTAAAAATAAAAACTTTTACCAAAAGCCTTATACAAAAATACTAAGGTATTCTCAGACCAAAAACGTAATCACGGATAATGAGCGCAACGGTTTGAGAACGTCGCGTCGCGGCAACTTCGCGGCAATGTCGCGGCAATGTCGCGGCAATGTTGCGGCAACTTCGCGGCAATGTCGCAATTTCCGCAAGAAGTTGGCAAATCGCTGCGACTTATACTCTTTTGTGGCTTTATTTAGGTGAGCTTAAGATTCTTAAATGTATAATATTTATTTTGTAAGAGGTTTTAGTTGTGTTGACGACCTCTGTAGCCTAGTGGTTACATACCTCGCTGTCACAATGGAGGTCCCGGGTTCGATCCCCGGTCAAGATGGAAAATGACCTTTTTCAGATTGACCTGGGTCTCGGATGTTTATCATATATATCATAGTTAGTAAGTTAGTGAAATTCTGTCAGTCAAGATGTTAATATGTATGGGATGTGAACTGGGTAAAACATTTATTATTTTATTTAGTCCGTCAACTAGATTATCAAAAAATAAAGAACCCATATTTTTTTGTTTGTCATAGTACCAAAAATAAACAATGATACAGCACTTCAAAGCTTCGAAAAATCGTAGCTGATGGTGACACGAAATTGAAAAGCGCTGTATCTTTGTAATTTTTTGCTAATCAAAGAAAAGAAAAAATACGTATACCATACTTTTTAATAATAAGATAATACACACACTATCACGTCTTTATCCCTAATGGGGCAGACAGAGCATTTTGGGTCTTGCGGTTCTATGCAGAGCCCAGGGCCGCAAGACCCAAAAGCCACTTTTAGCGTCATGGTGGGTGAGAAGATGGAAAAGCAATCAATACAGTGATGGGTTGCTAGCCGCATCGCCTGTTAACATGATAATAAGATAATAGAAATGTATAATAGTAAAAAAAATATTACCTACAGTCAACACTTATGTTATGTGCAATACGAGCAATGGTTTTTGTCGGAAATATTATTCGCGGTAAAAGCCAAAAAAAATTGTCTATATCTGTATTGAAGGCCCTTTAAAGTGCCTTCTTTCTTTGTCCTAACTTGTTGCTAATTATTTTAAACTGATCGTGAGATCATTATGGAGTCTGGCAACTTTCAGACGAGCACGTCGCGGGCAGACAATGTTTCTGATTGCTGTTAATCAATAGTAGACGAAACAATCAACCGTTTCGAAAACTATCTCATTATTAATTAAACTTCTTTTATACCTAAGTCTACTCAAATCTACAGGTTTAACCTTAGTCACAGAAATGGCACTTCATCTTCTTCTTATCGTGTGTGTTAGTGACTAACACTAGTGTCAGAGTTTTTAAACCGCCTTAAAGGCCTCTGACATGGTTTTATGTAACGACCAATGTCAAAGACAGTGACCGGGTCCGACGGCTTAACGTGCCCTCCGAAGCACGGATCATCTTACTTATCAGACAATCAGGTGATTAGCCTGCAATGTCCTAACCAAACTAGGACAACAACACAAAGTCGTTGCCTCCGCTGGGAATCGAACCCGCGACCTCCGGGTATGAGCCAAACGCTCCAACCATTACACCACGGAGGCAGTTATGGCACTTCATAGAAGCGGAGTATCGTTTATGACTACCACTACTACAAACAAAACTGTACATCCGTGCACACGTCAATGTGTGCGTGTTCGCCCCCTCCACATTCTCGAAAGAGCGAGGTCGGGGAGAGGTGCGAGGAAGTAAAGTTAAAATGCGTATTATCATGTAAATGACTACTTATCATCATCTGAGAAAAATTCTTGGAAATAGTTGTCTGCAAATTGTAATTGTATAATTTAAATGTATAGCTTAAGTGTAAATCTGTATTGTAATTGTAACATAGCCCATCAGGCTGGGTAGGGACCAATACTGAACTGGGTTTCTTTCGGCGTAATCTTCCCAGCAGTGGTCGTTCCGAAACGCTAGTAGTTTTTAGCTTCTGCACTAAAAAAAAATATTTAAAAAAAATGACCTTCAATAAGAGATAAATTTATCCTACATTGAATAAAAAATTTTGACTTTGACTTTGACTTTGAAGAGGGCGCATATTGCGCGGGACTTTAGGACATTCCGACTATGTCAAAAGAATTTTGTTATTATGTGACAAGAGGGCTGGCTCATATCTCGCGCAGAGGATTGCAGTAGCTATTCAGCGGGATGAATAGCTATGAAAAATTTAAAATTATATCTAAATTAAAAATCTAAATGTTGATCATGTGGCATGGTGCCAAGAACACTGGCAGCGGGAATACAGCCAGTGTTCTTGGCACCATGCCTCATGATCAACATTTAGATTGTAATTTAGATATTAATTTAGATTTTAAATTTAGTTTTTATATTTAGTTCAGTAAGTATTTATTCAAAGATAGAGTATATATACTTTGGAATTAAAAAAAATTTAAAAAAAGAAAAACAAAAATATGTCGGCAACGCTGGCCGCTTGCCCGGCGACATTCTAGCTGTAGGAAGGTATGTCGAGTCACCGACATGCCGCCGACAAAAAGTTGCCGACAAATGGCTTCGGTGTGTAGTGCGCTTAAGGCTCCTACCGGCGCTAGCGACCTTGAAAATACAAAAAAAATAATTTCTCGTTCTGTAAGTGAGATTATAAGAAACCCTCGAACAACTTTTTAGCTAGTATCCTTAAGTTACATTAGAACCTCGAAAGTCATTGAAATACTATCCGCTTTAGAAACCTTTACAAAAGGAGTCAGAAGTGGCAGTTTTTTGTATTTTTTGCAAAGGAAACTACAGCGTATTGTATTTCAATGACTTTCGAGGTTCTAATGTAACGGATACTAGCTAAAAACTTGTACGAGGGTTTCTGATAATCTCATTTACAGGTGGGGTGGTTATGCCGAAGAAAACCATACCAAGTCCTCCCGTGGTTGTCGTAGAAGGCGACTTAGGGAATACAAGCTAAACAAAGCTTATAAACAGCAGTGAAACCTCTCCAACCCGTCTGGCCAGCGTGGAGAGTGTAGGCCAAGTCCTCTGGCTGCTCTGGCCAAGTATGGTTCTGGCAGTATAGAGAGGGTCGTGCTCCTGCAGTGGAGAGAAAAAGACTTGATGATGATAACGCGGGTGGGACCCTTAAGAGCGCTTATGCGTATAACCTAATTTATATAAGAATTTCATGGTGAATATTTAGGTCAAAGTCTTGGCAAAGGCTGCAGGTGTGCTTTATAGCCAACTGCGGGGTCGCGTTGCTTTGATCCTATGATAATAAAGTTATTGAGAGAACAAGCGAAGCGAGCGAAATTGGTATTTCCTGGGTCAAAATTAAATTATTTGATACTGTTACGAAAATAAAACGTAAAAAAATAATGTCACTTACGATGGCCATTTCTTACTTTGGGGCTTGCTCAAAAAATTTGATTTGTCGTCTCGCTCTGTCTCTCTTATCGTGTGTGTTAGTGACTAACACTAGTGTCAGAGTTTTTAAACCGCCTTAAAGGCCTCTGACATGGTTTTAGGTAACGACCAATGTCAAAGACAGTGACCGGGACCGACGGCTTAACGTGCCCTCCGAAGCACGGATCATCTTACTTATCAGACAATCAGGTGATCAGCCTGCAATGTCTTAACCAAACTAGGATAACAACACAAAGTCGTTGCCCCCGCTGGGAATCGAACCCGCGACCTCCGGGTACGAGCCAAACGCTCTAACCACTACACCACGGAGGCAGTCTCGCTCTGTGTGACCACGTGACCAGTACCTCTACCGACTAGGTTAGGTAGCGGACCCCGGGCTCTGAAGCGTTACCGCTGAAGATGCAACCA
Organism: Acrobasis consociella; assembly: GCA_963555685.1. Classification (NCBI taxonomy): domain Eukaryota; kingdom Metazoa; phylum Arthropoda; class Insecta; order Lepidoptera; family Pyralidae; genus Acrobasis; species Acrobasis consociella. Next base: position 22,049,571 of record OY743108.1, on the reverse strand, counting down.
GGGATACGCTCGGATGATGATGATGATGATAATGATGGTCCCGTTTTGCGTGGGGAGCTGCCACCGGCCTCAGTTCTCGAACCAGCCAAGCTCCTGCAGGAAGCCTAGAACGCCTGCTGGCGCCCTGCACGCTTCCGCCATGGTTCCCGGGTGTTCTAGGAACCTTCTTCTTATGTGTGTTCATCGAATGATGATGATGATGATAATGATGAATATTAGTGTGATTTATAGTAAGTACATACATGTCGCTGTTGGATTGTAAAATCCGCAAATTGACAAAACCTCTAGCATTAGTTCGAAGAACAATGTACAACCACGGATGATAACGAATGATCAACAACGAATATCGTACATTTATGGTATAAGCTTGACGACATCGTGGCGTAGTGGTCACTGATCTAATCCGCCACCCAGAGGTTCCAGGTTCAATCCCCGGTCAGGGCTAGTTGGCAAGAAGTCCTGTGACTTGGACGTTTATCTCTTTATGTATTTGATATAAAATATAGTATCGTTCAGTTAGTACCCCATAACACAAGTCTCGAACTTACTTTGAGGCTAGCTCAATCAGTGTAATTAGTCCCTATATATTTATGTATTTATATATTTACTAGCTGTGCTCGTTGACTTTGCTCCCCGTGGGAATTTGGGGATAAAAACTATCCTATGTTCTTCCCTCGGCATCAAACTTTATCCATATCAAATTTCATCTAAATAGGTTCAGTGGTTGAAGCGTGAAGTAGTAACAAACAAACAAATATACAAACTCACTTTCGCATTTATAATATTACTAGCTGTACCCGCGGGCTTCGCTCCCGGTGGGAATTTTGGGATAAATTGTACCCTCTGTCCTTTCCAGAGTCTCAAACTATATCTATATCAAATTTCATTCAAATCGCTTCAGTAGTTTAAGCGTGAAGAGGTAACAAACCAACAAATATAGTACAAATAACTAGGATAGTAGGAAATAGGGCTAGCTGTACCCGTGGGCTTCGCTCCCCGGGGGAATTTCGGAATAAAGAGTATCCTTTGTCCTTTCCCGAGTCTCAAACTATATCCATACCAAACATCCAAATCTGAGTAGTTTAAGCGTGAAGAGGTAACAAACAAACAAATATACAAACTCACTTTCACATTTATAATATTAGTAGGATAGGATAGTAGGATAGGATAGGATAATATTAGTAAGGATAAGGATAATGATATAAGCGACCATGTGGCAACCGAGGCCGCTCTGAATATGAAAAAAATGTATATGAAGTCTACTTAAACTCCACCTGGATAGCAAAGTAACAAGCCTCCAACATGTAACAAAACTTAGATTGCTTTCACAAAGTCCCAGTCCCAGTTTAAAACGGCCGTAAAACCGACCCTAGGCCTCAGTTCGGAGCGTCATCTGATTTTACTATCAAGAAAAAAATGTATTTCAAACTTTTACAAGGCACGTTTTTAGCTAACTTTTAGCCGGCCGCATCAGACGAAAGGTAATGTTTTTCGCATGTATAAATGTACTAACTGTATTTGGGGATAAATTGTACCCTATGTCCTTCCTCGAGTCTTTAACTATATCCATACCAAATTAGATCCAAATCGGTTCAGTAGTTTAAGCGTGAAGAGATAACAAACAAACAAATATACAAACTCACTTTCGCATTTATAACATTAGTAGGATGGTAGGATAGGATTTTTCTTTGGGACGCTTAAACGGCTGAGCGTATCGAGATTCGTATTAATTCTGAGAGTGATAGGTATACCCAGTACCTAGACAACGTGGAAGGGAAATACCCGTAATAAATCGAACCACGGGCTATACTAGATCACTACAGTACAATGATGATAACATAACAGTAAAAAAAAAACAAAACAAAATCGTAATTCCCATACAAATTGCCCGAGTGGCTACACAATTTAGTATAGAAATGCCGATTTTTATTACTGTTATTAACGCAATACAATCTCTGTTACTAGGTTTAAACCATTATCCGACCAAATCAAGTTGACATCTAGTAATATGCCTCTATTTCATCTGAAAATGTCTTCTTGATTTGGTCGGATAATGGTTTAAACATAGTAACAAAGTTAGTCTACGTTATTTAATAAGACGAATAGTGTGTAGTCTTCGATTCATTACTGGTTTGTCCCTTCCACGTGGTATAAAGAGAAGGAAGTCAGGTTTCGTTTTCTTTTTATTTATTTTCATAATTACTTAACACTCTATCTCGGTCTGGGAGTGAAGAATAAGCATAAAATGTAACTCAGCTGCTTCTCTTCCCGTGTAATTGAATTTTGGGAAATTTGATTTATATGTCAATGTCAGTGTATGTTTAGCACTTTTTTTTTTTTTACTATCAGATACCCCATTTCGCCCGAATTGAAACTCTTTAAACGCCGGAGTGTTTTGAAGTGTCTCTAGCTTATTTTGTTATATCTAACAAAATATATTAAAACTATTTCAAATGTGAATTCAGTTCGTGATACTGAACAACTTTCCCCGAGGAACATATATCGAAATATGAAAGGTAATTTTGGGTCTCCCATACAAGTTGATCCGAATTTGTATGGAAGACCAATAAATATTTTTCATATATCGACATAAAATCCTTTGGAAAAGTTGTTCAGTATCACGAACTGAATTCACCCTTAAGAATACTTTCAGTATGTTTTTTAGACCTTACATAATAAAAGTACAAAACTAAAATAATAAATAAATAAATATATAGGGACAAATTACACTGATTGAGCTAGCCCCAAAGTAAGTTCGAGACTTGTGTTATGGGATACCAACTCAACGATACTATATTTTATATCAAATACATATATAGATAAACATCCAAGACCCAGGACAATTTGAAAAAGGCCATTTTCCAACTTGCCCTGACCGGGAATCGAACCCGGGACCTCTGGGTGGCGGACTAGCATGATGACCACTACGCCACGGAGGTCGTCAAAGAGTAGACTAATTGTTTTTGTTTTAACTAAGATAACGATATAGTGACGCAACAAAACTCAATAAATTTCGCCATACTAATTAATAACAGTATATACATACAGTATATTAATATTATCACTTATAATAAAAACTTGATAGTTTTTTGCCCAACGCGTAGAAGTTAATTTCATTTATTTTCAAACTGCGTCGGCTGCTATGTGTGCAAATTGAATATATATTGATTAATAAAACAGTTTATATAAAACAATAGTAGGTAACAGATTGAAACAGTGTTGATTTTAATAAGAAAGTGGTTCAAAGAAGTGAAACACGTGGAGTAAAAGTAACAAGAAATACATTTATAAAGGCTGCTACCCGCGCTAGCGACCTTGAAAATACAGAAAAATTAATTTATCTTTCTGTAAGTGAGATTATCAGAAATCTTCTCACAACTCTTTAGCTAGTATCCTTAAGTTACAATAAAACCTCGAAAGTCATCAGTTCAGTCAGAAATACAATACGCTGTAGTTTCCTTTGTAAAAAGTACTAAAGACGGCCACTTTTAACACTTTTTGTAAAGGTTTCTAAAGCGGATAGAATTTCAATGACTTTCGAGGTTCTAAATGTAACTTAAGGATACTAGCTAAAAAGTTGTGCAAGGATTTTTGATAATCTCACTTACAGAAAGATAAATTAATTTTTCTGTACTTTCAAGGTCACTAGCGCTGGTAGCAGCCTTAAGCAAATTACTTAAATTACTGAAGAATTTTTCTAATAACTTGCTGCTGAAACTGACGTTCAGAGGAAACTAAAAGGTCTACCCACAACAAAGCTTAGTCGAAATTAGACTGAAGAAGAAGAGCTGGCTGAAAATATTGACTTTAATACCTGTGGTCTGCGTGACATCATCATCATCATCAGGTCTCTTTGTCTCCACTACAGGAGCACGACCCTCTCTGTACTACCAGAGCCATACTTGCCCAGAGCAGATAGAGGACTTGGCCTACACTCTCCTCGCTGGGCAGACGCGTTGGAGAGGTCTCATTTATGTTTATAAGCTTTGTTTAGCTTGATAATGGCTATTCTTTACTTGCGAGACATGTATTCTATTGAAGACTTGTTGACATCTGTTGAGGGAATGATCACAATAGTGTTAACAGTGGTGCAACTCTTGGGGTTTGTGTCGTTGGTGACGATCTGGAGCCTGTGTCCGCGGGTGCGGACCGTGCCGACCTACATTGGGTTGCTGCAGATCTTTGTAGGAACGGTGCACGCGCTGCATTCAGTTTTAGAAGACATTATCTCCGTAATATACACAAACTACGACAATTTCGAGGACTTTGTTGAAGATGATTTCAAATGCGATTTCTTGATTTTCGACTATTTATTGTTACACGTGTGCTGCTCGCTGTGCTCGCTACTGGTCGCTCACTTCAAACTGGTGTTTGTGAACATGACCAGGATAACGGCCGAGAAGAGAAAGGCCACGGCCTTTATATGCGGGATGTTCGCAATGATCAATATTATTCACAGGAATTCTTTCAATTATTATTACTTTGAGTGTCGGGTGCAAATTTCTATTTATAAGGGTACAAGTATGGGCATTTTATTTATTCTAAATTTAGTGATGTACATCAATGTAGCAGCTTCAGTTTTGTCGTCTTCAGCGCGGCGCCCCGTCGTACAGCAAGTGAGGTCTCTGGTAGGAGTAGCTGTATTCTGTGACGTGAGCTTAGTTATAAACTGGGTCCTTGTTTTATTTTCGTACATACAATTTGAAAAATCATATTTTGATGAAGATGAATCTTTAGATGTGACTGTGTATTTAACAATGTACACACAGTTCAGAATGCTACCTTTGACATTACTCTTTATGTTCAAAAAATCAACTAGAGACGCAGTGAAGGCTTACTGCCAGAGGCGAAAGAATCTTTGGATGGCACAACACAGCTCTTTAAACTAATGTTTGCCATAAACTATGTGTTGGTAACTTCACTATACAACGTGGAAGCGATATACTTGGAATAAATCGAACCACCTATACAGATCACTAAAATATAATGATATTAATAATAAAATAACAGTCACAAAACTAACAAAAATTCGACATTTCCATACAACCGGGTAACTCACGCACCGTTAACATCAGCGTGTCTCGAGTCGACATCATATGCGCGCGTCCTCTAGTCACATTCACCCTGATGAAGACCTCCCTGACTCTTTACGTCAACCGTTTAAATCATGCTCATAATATTTATTTATCTTAAATATTTTTTAATAATATTGATGTTTTTTTTTTATGTATGTTGATGATACTTTGAATATATTACATGTAGCTAGTAATGTATTTGTATTTTGTACAATAAAGGTTAAATAAATAAATAAATAATGTCTTTAATTTTTATTATATGAATTTTGGCTTCCTCCAACGCGGAAGAGACATATCCGTTATAAATCGAACCAAGGGCTATTATACTAGATCACTTAAGTATCATGGAATTAAAATATCTCTAAAAGAACAAAAAAAAGTTGACATTTCCATACTAAAGTGCAGCCGCCCGGGAAATTTGTATGGGAATAATCATGGTAGAATAAAATAAGGTATTCTCTCTCCGTGACAGCTGATGACGTAGGAAGAACTTGACTACGTCATCAGTGTAATATGTTGCCTCTGTGTGAAATTGAATTACCCGAGCGTAATGCATTTTTGAACTTTATATACCAATTTCAAATTAATAATCCATTTTATCAATTTATAAAATTTTGAATTGATGAATGACGCGAGAATCGCGAGATTCTTAATAGCTAAGTTACTTAACATTTTATTTAATATTAATAAACTAATTGAGAAAGTCCTTAAATTTACTGAAAAGAACAATCAGTGGCAACACTTTCGTGACGTAGTCAAGTTCGTTCTCGGACAGAGAATACCTTATTTTATTCTACCATGGGAATAATGATTTTCTTTATTTTTAGACTGTTATTTTAATTCCACTATACAGTAGAGATATAGTATAGCCCGTGGTTTGATTTATTACGGGTGTCTTTTCCACGTTTAATATTTTTTAGCTAATGAAATTCTAAATCTAAAGAAAACTTCGCACTGCAGTAGGACATAAATCGCTAGTAATGAGTATTCAAACGTATACCCGGCATATTTCATCGCGACCGTCGATATCCGGGTGAAATATGACCCGGGTATAAGCGGCTATTGTCAAGATTTTTTACTTTTATACACAATTACAAGTATCAAGAGAATTTAGAAACAAATGCTTTACCCAGGTGATATATAAATTTAACTTTAGGTATTTAATGTATTTCATTTGTTTTTTTCTCTTAGATTGTAAGATTCTCCTCTGATAACTGTTCTTTGTAGGTAGACACATGTTTTGGATTGCAAACAGTTTGTAATGTTTTTTTTGTAGATTTTTGTAATAGTTGTAATCTGATAAAATAAAATTTAATTTAGTATTTCGATAAAAATTACTCAAAAAGCTTCTAACTATACTATACAAAAGTACCGAAACTACTACTCCGCACAGTACACCAAACCTACATTCACTGTTGTTTGTTTTTCGTGTGTGTAAGTAGCCATCACTAGTATTAGATTTTTTAAGCTTCCAAAGACATCCGACAAAACGTAGCGATTATTTCAAAAATTTACTCAAAATATGGAAATCTAAAACTAAAATTAAAACAGAAGAATACGCATGTGTACAATTTTTTGGTTCTTTAGTAAGTATATTAAAAAGCTGTCATACATATTTTTTCTTTTCTCTGATTTTCAAATAATCACGCAGATACAGCGCATTTATGACGTAAATTCGGAAACTTCCATGCGCTGTATCTTTGTAAAAAGATATGACTCCATTATTTTTTGGATAATCTAGTTAACGGACTAAATGAATTAATACATTTTTTACAATATTTTAACATTTAAAAAAAAAAACACATCGCTTATATTTAGAGCGCGTGCCAGTCCCAACAGCATTCTACAAACCCTGGCCGATAGGTACACTTCTCCGCTTTGGGGCTGTCTTGTGAGGAGAGTAATTTTAAAATCCCTCACTTTATTATGATTATTTGTATTTGTTTTTGATTTTATTACGATTATATTTTCTTACTAACATAATTTAAGTAATACTAACATATTCTATGGGTCTTTGATATCCGAAATAAACAATTATTATTATTATTATTTACCCAGCCCGCATCCCTAAATGCCACTAGAAGAACGAAGCCTCTGGTCTACTGAAGCATAAATCGCAAGTAATGATTGTATTCAAACGTATACCCGGCATATTTCATCGCGACCGTCGATGCCCGGGTGAAATATGACCCGGGTATAAGCGACTATTGTCAAGAATTTTTGGTGCATTCATTCCGTGGAACAGGCGACTGAAAAGACATCTTTTATGACTTTGTCACTAGGTTTTGGCTTCTAGTTTTTAAATAGAAAAATCACTGTGAATATCTCGTGCTTCTACTACATTCTAAGCAAGGTCGGCGGCGGTCGGTTGTAAAACTTTTTTGCACACACGTTGGTCTCAAAACTATAGCTAAATCGTTTTAACTGCTATTTCCTTAACTTAATAACAATGCTAGTAAAATAAAAGGTTTAGTGCAATCATGTAGATATATTTTTTCAAAACTAAAGACAGATTTCATCCCCTAACTACACAATCGATTTTGATAGAGAAAAATACATTCGAAGGATTTTTTTTTTTAAGATTTTACTTTACCTCTTTTTTGCCATGACCAATATATTTACTTGTACCAAATTACAGCTCTCTAGTACTTATTAGTCGCTGAATAAAACCGTGGAGAGACAGACAGACATGGCGAAACTATAAGGGTTCCTTGTTTACTACGGAACCCTAAAAAGGATCGCGACAAATTGATTACCTCCTCCTTTTTGGAAATCTGTTAAAAAAATATACACACACATACATTTTCAAACATCTTTCCTTTCTAAAACACGAATTTAAGAGTAAATCTAAATATTTGTAAATTCAATTCCAAGCCATTCCGATTCTGCCTTCAAAACGCTCTCGCTCACTCCTAACGTATTTTTAAATTCAATCTTCGAACCTCGCACATACGTTTAAAAAATTCATACGAAAACCGATCATCCATCGATTCATATTTGTGGAAACGGAACGGCGTTAGTTAGTCACATACATTATTCAGCAACCAAATTACCTTGTGTAAAATAAAAAGCTGAATTTACCTTCCGTAAAACGGAGCGCTTAGTTTAAAATTCAAATTTGGAAACGTCTAACACGGCCGCAGTCGATTTAAGTGCAAATACTGCCAAGTTGGGAAGCCTCGGTGCTGGACATTTGCTATGGTAATCAGGGACTTTCGTCCGTGGTCGGGTAATTCTATTCATGGTCCTACAATGGAATGCACTACAAATAGAGAATTTAAACTGAATAAAATTTTCTTTAGTAATAAAGTTTGCATATGTTCCGGAACTCATGCGGTTGGAGCAAAAATAAGTGTATTTTCTTTTTTAACTGAAACGTTTTTGATAAAAAGACGGGTGTTATAGGTTTGACGCTAAAATCTGTCTGACTATATAAAGCATTGTAGTACTCGAACGTGAAAACAAGTTTTCTTGCGCGTTTTTAGATATTTTTGATAAAAATTGGTTGAGCCATTAAAAAGTTATTGAGGATTAACACTTGAAAGTTAGGGCTTTCTCTAACATACATACATACATACTATCACGTCTTTATCCCTAATGGGGCAGACAGAGCATTTTGGGTCTTGCGGTTCTATGCAGAGCCCAGGGCCGCAAGACCCAAAAGCCACTTTTAGCGTCGTGGTGGGCGAGAAGATGGAAAAGCAATCAATACAGTGATGGGTTGCTAGCCGCATCGCCTGTTAACATGATTTGCATTTTTGCCCATTCCCTCGATCGGCTTTTACGATCTGCGTGGGAAAAGAAGCAGCTGGTACATTCTAAGTTTTTTTATTTCTCCCAGACCAGCATGGGAGGCTTTCTCTAAAATCTTGTTTACTTGTCAGAATTTTTGCCTTTTTCTGACCGACTTTTACGAAATCGTTAACGCAATGATATGAAACTATTTTATTACAGAGCAAATCATTATGGAACACATAAAGGCGCCCATAAAAACAGAACCTCCCTATCTAGATGATTAAGCTATAATCATTTCAGCCAAAAGCAGTTGTCCAGTAATAAAACGTTATGTCGATAAACGTATCGACTTAACGTTATAACGTTTTATTACTAAGGTTTTTTTTACTCTGCCATGTGGTTTTTACCTGATTTGTGGTTTCCGGCAGAGTAGAATAGGACCACTCCAAGTCCTCCCGTGGCTGTCGTAGAAGGCGACTTAGGAAATACAAGCTAAACAAAATTTATAAACATCAATGAGCCCTCTCCAACCCGTCTGGCCAGCGAAGAAAGTGTAGGCCAAGTACTTAGGCTGCTCTGGCCAAGTATGGCTCTGGTAGTACAGAGAGGGTCGTGCTCCTGCAGTGGAGAAAAAAGACCTGGTGATGATGATGATGATGATGAATTGTTTACCCTGCGGTAACGTGCCCATAAGGCTGGCTGCATTGCCACTTTGTAGATACGGGAAGTACTTATATTTTGACCTAGATATAGGTTAGCCTTCACGGTTACAGGAAACTTCAATAAGTTAACTTGAAAATAATTTGTGAGCTGATGGCCTTCACGGTCCTAAAGCTGTTTGCTTTATCATCATCATCATTTCAGCCGCATAACGTCCACTGCTGGACATAGGCCTCTCCCAAGGATTTTCAAAATGGCTGATCTAGAGCGGCTCGCATCCAGCGCCTTCCAGCGATCTTGGGCAGGTCGCCAGACCACCTTATGGGTGGTTAAACGTCCTACGCTTCATTTGCCAGTACTGAGGCTTAGCCTCCAACAAAAACGCACACCAGCGCTCGAAAACGTAATGTTTGCGTAACGTTATTTTCCAACGTAGCAAACGTTATCACATCACTACTTTTAAAGAGGCCTGACCTGGAGACATCAATACAAGGGCGGTAATGATATATGAAATAGCATTCCAAAGTGACTCTTAGCTTCCAGGACAAGAGCACGCCAGCGCTTGAAAACGTAACGTTATTTTGCAACGTAGGAAACGTTATCACATCACTACCGTTAATGAGCTCTGACCCGGAGACATCTGGTACCCCGAAACATCTAAGTACTTATGCATGGAAATAAAAATGTAATGTTTACTTACTATCCTGGCTCAGCGATCCAAAGTGAGTCTTAGCCTCCAGTACAAGAGCACGCCAGCGCTCAAAAACGTAACGTTTGCGTAACGTTATTTTGCAACGTAGCAACGCTTGAAAACGTTATTTTCCAACGTAGCAAACGCTATCACATCACTACCGTTAATGAGCTCTGACCCGGAGACATCAATACAAGGGCGGTAATGATATATGAAAGGGTGTTAATCCTCAGGTCAGCTCGCCGTACGATTAACTTTTGCTCTGCTGAAATATATACATTTAATATAGATTAATGTGACAGGAATAATTTATTGAAGAAGGAAATTAATTTCTCCTTTATCTTTATCAGTTGCATTTTCATCTGTGCTGATTTAAAGACGAATGTATGTATTTTTTTTACAAGATTTTGTTCTGTCTGTAGTCAATTCTTGCAAATTAAATTTGTCTCACTTCCCGGTTTCTAATTGAGCTGAAATTTTGCACGTATATCGCGTGATAATGCAATATAACGATGGCATGGAACTGATCTGATGGAACTGAAGGTTATAGGAACTCAGGTTTGAAACAACGCAACCCCATTTAGTTAGAGCATTTGAATAAAAGCTTACTCGATTTTTTTTATAGAAACAAGAAAAAGCTATCTGGGATGCTAAGTTTTTCTGGTATTTTTACAGTAGTAGGTTGATACAGATACAGACACATTTTCACGTCTTTATCCCTAACGAGGTAGACAAAGCCTAGGGCTGTGAGACCCAAAGGCCACATTTAGCGTAATGATAGGATGACAAAAGAATGAAAATAGTGATGAACTTGCAAGCCGCATCGCCTATGAACATGACTCAGATCTGTTCCAGTCCCTTGATTGGATTTTACGATCCGCGCGAGAAAAGCAGCTGGTATATTCTAAGTTCGTAAGGTCCATGGTCCATGCTGGTCTGGGAGAAAAGGAAAAACTTAGAATGTACCAGCTGCTTATCTTCCCGCGCAGATCGTAAGAGCCGATCAAGGGAATGGGCGAAAATTAGAATTGTGTTAATAGGCGATGAGGCTAGCAACCCATCACTATTTTGATTTCTTCATACACCTTCTTGCCCACATCAAGCTAAAAGTGGCCTTTGAGTCTTACAGCCCTGGGCTTTATCTGCTTAGAGCCGCAAGACCCAAATTGCTCTGTCTGCCCCATTAGGGATAAAGACGTGATAGTATGTATGTATGTATATTCTAAGTTTTTTCCTTTTTCCAGACCAACATGTAAATTAATTCATATGATCATCATACTAATTCAAAACTTGATCACGAACATGAAAGTAAAAAGTTCCTCAAAAGTTTCAAATTGAGCTACTAATTATAAAGAAGTATTTTCGTAAGTTAGGTAAGGTAAAGATCATTAAGGTGTTTTGGCGAAGATGTTTCCACCAAACGGGGGATTTTTTTAATTAAGTAAAGATAACTGTGGCTAAACTGTTCTTGGGAGTTCGCCCTTAATCCCATAATTATAAGCAATAACAGTTTCCAGGGTCTAGAGGGTGGTCTAAAAAGTTTTTAGCAGCGATTTGGGACTGTAAATTTAAAAAAATTGAAATTTATTTTTGGTATAGTAACGTGGATATGATCTGCTCAAAGTCACTCGCATAAAAAAAATGATAATGAACAAAATCAACATTGTTACGTAAGACGTGGACTGTGACGTGGAATTATTTCCGTCAAAGTGTAAAAACACCAAAAGTTAATTTTGTATTTCATTCAATTTTATTATTTTTACTTTTACAACTATCTGGTTTTTTTTTGTCCAATTAAAAACTGACTTCACCCCCAAACTACACAACCGATTTTTTATAAAATTTCCATGGTTCCATAAAAAAACTTCACAAGTATGCCTTTTCAAAAGATTTTTTAATTAAAACTAACGTGATGTACAATCATTATTTAGTTTTACATTAATCTATACTTAAGTAATCCGTGCACTTAATACAAAAAAGATTTTTTTTTAAATAGATGCAGGCAAAATTTATAACCTCCTCCTTTTTTGGAGGCCGGTGAAAAAAAAATGACTGAAAAATCCCCTTACCCTAGACGTTTCCATACAAACATAGTCTAGGTTTTCTATTTTTTGTTTTGAAACCACATGTCAAATTTTATAATTATACGAAAAAATTTTAATTTTAAATAAATTGCTAGAGTTATAAGTTAGTTTCCCACGTTAAATTATGAACTGGTAAGTAAGGATGTAGAAGTTTCCCATATTGATGGTCAAAAATGACATAACACACTATATTCTGTTTCAAGTTCATATTTTGACTGTGAAAACCAGTTATAAGCCTAAAATAAGTTCAATATCTTCGAAACTACAAAATATTGCCGAAATAAAACGTAGACTACGTTTGAATAGAAAAGTGTAGTTTGCTCTAGGGAGACTCTTAAGTACGTACATCATTCAGTGCCGCCAAACCGCTATCTCTCAAGCCTTACACCAAACATAATAACGGCACCGGCCGCAGTTAATTACTGAAAACTCGCGCCACGCAAAAAATAAAGGTGTTCTGGCCTGCAGCGAATAGACCGAGACATTACCTGAACGAGCCCATCGCTTTAATGAACCTCCTCTCTTTATTGGGACGGCCTTTAGTCCATCATCATCAGCATCAGGTCTTTTCAATCTCCACTGCAGGAGCACGACCCTCTCTATACTACCAGACCATACTTGGCCAGAGCAACCAGACGACTGACCGATACTCTCCACGCTGGCCAGACGGGTTGGAGAGGTCTCATTGATGTGTGAGTGGTCTTATTGATGTTTATAAGCTTTGTTTAGCTTGTATTTCCTAAATTGCCTTCTGCGACATCCACGGGAGGTCTTTGGAATGGTCTTATTCTATTCCGCTGGATACCACAGGGCATTACGCTTCCAATTGCTCGTAACTCTATCAACCACGTGTTAGAGTGAAATGACGTATTCAAGCAAGACTAATTAAAAAAAAATTACCTTACGTCATAACAAAATATCGAAATCGCAGAAATGTAACTAAGAGCATTTTGTATTTGCAGCGAAGTACTGAACTCATCATCATCCGCAGCCTTGATCCTCCCACTGATGGGAATACGCCTCTCAATCAAATATTACGCTAAAATTATGTCTTGCGTGGCCCTGAGCTCTGTTTATGTATAACAATATTAGTAAATTGACGACCTCCGTGGCGTAGTGTTCACCATGCTAGTCCACCACCCAGAGGTCCCGGGTTCGATTCCCGGTCAGGGCAAGTTGGAAAATGGCCTTTTTCAAATTGTCCTGGGTCTTGGATGTTTGTCTATATATGTATTTGTTATAAAATATAGTATCGTTGAGTTAGTATCCCATAACACAAGTCTCGAACTTACTTTGGGGCTAACTCAATCAGTGTCCCTTTATATTTATTTATTTATTTAATTATATTCTAACCTCTTACTACAAAAATTCAAAATATATTCATCGAAACTCATACAAATATTAAGTAATTAATCATCTCAACGACTTTTGTGGCCCAGTCGTCATCATGCCAGATGGTCGACCTGGAGGTCCCGGATTCGTTCCCCGGTCAGGTCAAGATGGAAAATGTTTTTCAAATTGACCTGGGTCTTGGATGTTTTTCTATGCATGTATTTGCTATTAAATATAGTATCGTTAAGTTAGTATCACATAACATAAGTCTCGAACTTTCTTTGGGGCTAGCTCAGTCTTAGTGATCTGTTCGCATATATTTATTTATTTATTACATGAAGTTATCCATCCGCACGTTCGCTAGTTTGTGCTCACGTGAACTTTGCTAATCCGACACTGGAACGCTCATTAAAAGTTTGTACAGAAAGCAATTTTTGTAATGGTTGCTGGAGATTTATATTTTGTATAATAATAATAAATTGTTACAATGAGGGAGAGTTTATACAAACTTATACATGCCTAATGTACAGAAATAAAAGCGAAACGAACCTTTTTACTGATTTTAAAAGAAGGAGGAGGTTTATCTATTTCAATGTATGTGTTACTGTATGAGTTATGTCATAATAGGGCTCCAAGTCCTCTCGTGGATGACATAGAAGGCGACTCAGGAAATACAAGCTAAACAAAGCTTATAAACATTAATAGGACCTCTCCAACACGTCTAGCCAGCGAGGAGAGTGTAGGGCAAAGTCCTCTGGCTGTACCAAGTATGGCTCTGGTAGTACAGAGAGGGTCGTGCCCCTGCAGTGGAGACAAAATCACCTGATGATGATGACATAAAGTCTTTCTTTATCTTCATCTATTATTTATATTTTCTTATCCTTTATATCAAAATATACGTTGTAAATATGGCGTTGTGGTCAACATGCCAGTCTGCCACCCAGAGGTCCCGGGTTCGATTCCCGGTCAGGGCAAGTCGGAAAATGGCCTTTTTCAAATTGTCCTGGGCCTTTGATGTTTATCTATATATGTATTTGTGATAAAATATAGTATCGTTGAGTTAGTATCCCATAACACAAGTCTCGAACTTACTTTGGGGCTAGCTCAATCAGTGTAAATTTGTCCCTATATATTTATTTACTTTATTTATTTATTTATCCGATTAAAATTTATACAATTAAATATAATACAAATGTTGGGATTCTTATAAGTCAATTTAAGGATTATCTATAAAAGGACAATGCCGATTCGACTATGGGAAGTGGCGTCTTTTTTTTTTCGCGCGGCCACTGACCGTACTTATTTTTTCTAATAGGCAATAGCATAATAACCAAATCTTATTACTCAATACTCAATACTCAATATTTTATTGCAAACCATAAAGTACATAAGATGTTAACAATACAGTTTAAAATCATTTATGGACCCTGTCGGGCACAGCAATTTGGTTAGAGAAGAAGAGGTCGCACTCAAACGTTAGTAAAAATAAGGTTAGTATAATATTGTCATATTCATATAGTTTTAAAATTATATTATATTTTAACATTATATTCAATATTTTTGGACATTCAATTATTATTATTATTTTATATTAAATTAAAATTTATCAATTGATACGTATCTGTTTGATAGCAAAATTTAGCTTATAGATACATTTATGAATACTTAATACTTATTGTTGTATATTCTATTTTTAATTTTTAATTTAATCTTTTAGGTACCTATTTATTTAAAACATTCTGAATAAATTATTAGGATTTATTGATTAGTAAAGTATCTAAGTTAATTTAATAAAATATATGTAATTAATTTAACTAAATTTTTCAATTTTATTATTAAGTTATTATACGATAAAATAGTTAGAAGTCGTTTTCTATGTGGTCGTTTAGGAATTCATTTATAGTGTAATAAGCTTTATTTAACAGAAGTTTTTTTAGATTTTTACAGAATATTTTGTCATTTTTTTCTTCTGAAATGAGTTTTGGCAATTTGTTGTATATTTCGATAGACATAATTAAAGTGCTCTTAGAATTAAGTTCTAGGCGGGTAGCTGGCCTTTGTAATCTGTTTTCATGTCGTTCTGGGTATCTAGTTTTTAGGTCACTCCGTTTTTTGTAAAATTCTGGATAATTTCGAACAAATTTACAGATTTCAAATATGTACATACTAGGTACTGTAAGTATATTAAATTTCCGAAAATATGGTTTACAACTGTCACGTTGACGGATATTTGCCAGTATGCGAATTAACTTCTTTTGCATGGTGAGCAGAAGGTGTGCGTCCGGACTGTTGCCCCAAAGGATAATACCGTAATTGAGCCAGGCATAGGCGTAGGCAAAATATGTCGTAATCGCTGTATTTGTGTTAGTCGTTTTCTTTACCTCGCGAAGGGCATACGCAAAACTTGATAGTTTGGACTTAATTTTTTGAACATGTATTTTCCATGTTATGTGCCTATCTATATCTAGACCGAGCAGTGTGAACTCATTAACGCATTCAATTTTCGTGCCATTAAATGAAAAGTTTATTTTTAACGGCCTTTTTTGTTGGGGGTGGAAGCACATAATTTTGGAATTTTTATAATTGATTTCCAAGTTGTGCTCGTTCATCCACCTTGAAGTGCTGGTAAGTAACTGTAATGTATGTGTTTAGGTCGGTAGTTTAAGAATTGTTAGTGTGGGTATGTACGTATCGATTCTGCCTTGGCAGTCTGGAATATACTTTGGTTGAGTAACACGCTGGTTTTATCTGAGCTCCTTAGTACCTAGATAGCTAGTTCCCAGAGTGCCTGTAGCCAGGACTTAACAGTGGCGACGAGATTACGAACTATAGTGCGTGATTATCGTAGGTATAGATACGTGCGGTAAAAATGTCTATTGGGAAAATAGCTGAATTCAACGTGCGGTCGGACAATTGGCGGTTATACGTGGAACGCTTAGAGCAGTACTTTTTAGTTAATAAAATTGCCGATGAACTAAAAGTGCCTACGTTGATAACAGTAATTGGGTTAGAGTGCTACGAATTGTTGGTGGACCTGTGTACGCCCGACAAGCCGTCAAAGAAAACATTCGAACAATTGATAAGTGTGTTAGAACGTCATTTACAGCCTAAACCTAGTATTCTCGCAGAACGTTATAAGTTTAGGCAACGAAAACAAGCGAATGGTGAAACAGTGGCGGAATATGTAGCAGCGTTAAAGAAACTTTCAAAGACCTGTGAGTTTGGGAACTGGTTGGAGGAGAGTCTAAGGGATCAATTAGTTTGCGGTATTCAGTGTGAGTTGATCCGGCAGCGGTTATTTCAAGAAGACAGGCTCGATTTCACCAAAGCTTATCGGTTAGCCGTCAGCATGGAGGCAGCTGAAAAAAATGCAGCAGTAGTGGAAGGCCACGCAGAGAGGACGAGTGCGGGAGCGGATGTCGCGGCGTGTCAGGCGGTGACGTGTGCATGGCGGCAGGGCGCGGCGGGCGCGCGCCCCGGCACGGCAGCGTGGCGCGCCGGGACAGCCGCGCGGGTCGGCGCAACACCGGCGGCCGCGCTGGCCAGCTCTGCTGTGCCGTTTGCGCGATCCGGCTCGGCGGCAGGTGCGGAAAAGGCGGCTCGCCGACAGCCAGGGCAACGTTGTCGTGTCTGTGGCGGTCAGCACGACCATGGGCAGTGCAAGTTCGCAAACTACGTGTGCAGGGTGTGCAACCAGCAAGGGCATCTGCGGCGCGTATGTCCTAATTTGAGAGGACATCACAATGTCGAAGCGACGGCGGCGGCGGAAGACTCAACCCAGGATAGTGAAAACAGCGACGAGATAATGACAATCGCAATAAATCAGTTAGCAGTAGATTATTGCAAACCTTTTATAGTAAAATTAGATATACAGGGAAAAATGATCGCTATGGAATGCGATACAGGTAGTGCAGTATCATGTATAAGCCATGAGTGTTATAAAAGATATTTTAGTAATTTAGAAATAACTGACTGTAAATTAATATTAAGATATTATACGGGGGAATTAGTTCGTCCAGCCGGTATAATAAGACCTTTAGTGAAATATGGCAAGCAAGAAAAGTATTTAGAATTGTACGTAGTGCATGATGCCAAGACGGCTTTATTAGGCAGACAGTGGTTACTAGAACTAAAAATAAAATTACCGGAACTTGGAACCTCGGTAAACAATGTATCGAATGAAAATTTTAATTTTTCCGATTTCAGTTCCAGATATTGTGAGGTGTTTGCTGAGGGTTTGGGTCGGTTCACTGGTGGCGCGGTGAGCATACATGTTCGTGAGGGGGCACGGCCCGTGTTCATGCGCGCGCGGCCCCTGGCTTACGCGCTGCGCGAGCCGGTGGAGCGCGCGCTCGCGCAGATGGTGAGCGACGGCATCCTCACTCCCGTGGACCGCTCCGACTGGGCCACGCCGATCGTGCCGGTCATGAAGAAGGACGGTAGTATTCGGATTTGCGCTGATTACAAACTGACTCTTAACAAAGTGATTGAGATTGACCGTTACCCGCTTCCCCGTGTAGATGATTTGTTGGCTCGGTTGCATGGTGGTGAAATGTTTAGCAAAATTGACCTTTCCCAGGCATATGCTCAATTTGAATTAGACGAGAGTAAGAAATACACAGTTATTAATACACATAAAGGACTTTTTATGTACAATCGCTTAGTGTTTGGCCTATCTTCCAGTCCAGGAATTTTTCAAAAACATTTAGAACAATTGTTTGCTGATTTACCCTACGTAGGAGTATTTTTGGACGATGTAGTGATTACAGGTCAAAATACTAGCCAGCACATAGCGAATTTACATAAAGTTTTTGAAAGATTAAAAAGTAGCGGCTTCAGAGTTAGAAAAGACAAATGTGCGTTTTTCCAAGAGTCTATTAATTATTTAGGCCACGTAATAAGTAAAAAAGGTATAGACACAAGTCCAGAAAAGGTGGAGGCAATATTGAGTACACCAGCCCCGGCTAATATATCCGAGGTTAGATCATTTCTGGGTATGGTAATGTACTATGCTAAATTTATAAAAAATGTCAGTACTATTTTATCACCACTATACAATTTACTCAGAGCTAATGTAAAATTTGTATGGAATAAGGAATGTGAGACGGCATTCAATACTATTAAAGAGCGTTTACGTTCAAGTGAAGTGCTGGTACACTACTCGGAGAAGTTGCCTTTGATACTGACGGCAGACGCGAGGAGCGTCGGGGTGGGCGCCGTGATATCGCACGCCACGCCAGACGGGGAGCGCCCGATCGCCTACGCTTCGCGGTCACTTACAGCGGCTGAACGAGCGTACTCTCAGATAGACAGAGAAGCTTTAGGTATAATATATGGAATCAGAAAATTTCATCAATATCTTTATGGTCGGTCTTTTAAATTAAGAACCGATCATAAGCCCTTAACTTATATTTTTGGTAATAAAACGGGGATTCCGATAATGGCAGCATCGCGGTTGCAACGGTGGGCTGTGTTATTGTCGGGATACAGTTATGTAATCGAGTATGTATCGTCACAGAAAAATTGTGCGGATGCGTTGTCACGGCTGCCACAAACGGACGGCACGAGTACGCGTGTAGGTAAAGAAATGACATATTTGAATTTCGTGGAGCCGTTTCTGCCCGTAACAAATGAGGACGTTAAAAAAGCTACTAGTAAGGACACGTTATTAAGTAAGGTGGTGCTGTACGTGCAATCTGGTTGGCCTTTAGCTTGCGCAAACGACGAATTTAAACCTTATTTTAATAAACGTAATGAATTGTATCTGGATAGAGGTTGTTTAATGTGGGGCTATAGAATAATTATTCCAACAATGTTGCGCAAATTAATTTTAAAACAACTGCACACAGGTCATTTAGGTATCGTGAAAACAAAATCACTAGCTAGGAGTTTTGTATGGTGGCCCAACATAGACGCTGACGTAGAAACAGAGTGTCAGCACTGTGTTACGTGCGCAGCTGAATCACAAGCCCCGACACGGTCCCCTCCTAGTCCATGGACATATGATTTACGCCCCTGGACTAGACTTCATATAGATTTTTTGGGCCCTTTAGAGGGAAAAATGTTTTTCGTATTAATTGATTCCAGTACTAAATGGCTGGAAATATTCGAGATGTCTAAAACTAACGCAATGTCAGTAATTAAAATTATGAGGGCCACATTTGCACGTTTTGGTTTGCCTACGGAGGTGGTTTCGGACCAGGGACCTCCATTTACAAGTGTTGAATTTAGGGAGTTTTTAACTAACAACGGCATACGTCAATTTTTTTCTCCGGTTTATCACCCTTCTTCCAATGGAGCTGCCGAAAATGCGGTGAAGTTGTGTAAAAGAGCTATAAAAAAAGCTATTAGGGACTCTGTCGACATCGATGCCGCGCTCCAAACATTTCTGTTAGCGTACCGTAACAGCGTCCACAGCAGCACCGGCGAAAGCCCTGCCATGTTGCTGCAGCGCAGAGTCTTACGTTCGCGTTTGGATTTACTGCGGGGCGAGCGCGCCCGGGAGGACCGCGTGCGGGAAGTGCAGGCAAGACAGGTGGCAAGCGCGGGGGGGATACACCGCACACTGCAGACAGGGGAACCAGTGCTAGCGAGAAATTATAGTGGTAAGGATAAATGGGTAAATGGTACTATCGTAGGAACTGAAGGTTCTAGAAGGTATATATTAGAAAATGGTAACGGTCAACAAATTCACAGGCATATTGATCAAATAAGGCGCAAATCCCGGTACTCCGTAGCGGAGTGCCAAAGCGGGAGCGGGGAGGACGTTGCTTCACCTAGTGATGAGGTTAATAACCAGTCTGAGGAAACAAATTTAAACATGGAGGATAAGGGTTCTAGAATTGAGGAGTTCAAAGATAACACATTAGAACCGGGGCCCTCTACTAGGTCCTCGCCCGAAGTGAACCGTCCCAAGCGTGTTGTGAAACCGGTATTACGATATGGAGTTGATTATTAATTCGTAATATGTCCATATTTAAGTGTATTTATATTTGTTTTTTTCTTTAAAGATGTTCTGGTTTCACACATTAATAACACTAAGTGATTTGATATGTAAAATGTTTCATTTATTTTTAATTAACCAGTGTGTAGATTAAGTGGGGAGGTGTAATGTATGTGTTTAGGTCGGTAGTTTAAGAATTGTTAGTGTGGGTATGTACGTATCGATTCTGCCTTGGCAGTCTGGAATATACTTTGGTTGAGTAACACGCTGGTTTTATCTGAGCTCCTTAGTACCTAGATAGCTAGTTCCCAGAGTGCCTGTAGCCAGGACTTAACAGTAACGAATGTAATTTATCATTTACATTGGTTTCATTTTGACAGGATGTGAGTAGTGAGATGTCGTCTGCGAATAAGACGCATGATTCATCTATGGTTTTAGGGAGATCATTTAGAACAAGAGACATCCCACCACGCTTCCCTGGGGTATAGATGCGTTTACCACTTTACTTTCAGAACGAGTAATTAATATTTCCTTTGAGCTATGGTCGTAGTGCTCAATTTCTACGAACTGTTGCCTATCTTTCAGGTAGGATGAAAACCATTTTAGTGCAATACCGCGAATTCCTATTCCATATAATTTATTTATCAATATGTTATGCTGAACTTTATCGTATGCCTCCGTCATATCAAGTAGTATTCCTATTCCATATTTTTTGTTGTCTAAAAGCTTTATTATTTCCCGGAAATATTTATACACGGCCAGAGTCGTTGAACGCTTTTTACGGAAACCGTTTTGGCACTCATCGAATAATTTATATTTTTCACAAAATGTATAAACGCGATCACATATAATTTTTTCAAATATTTTTGATGCTGTTGGTAAGAGGGCTATTGGACGATAATTGTTAAGGTCTGTTTTTTCATTCTTTTTGTGGACCGGTTTTATTATGGTTTGTTTTAATAAGTTTGGGAAGACGCCTTCGCTATAAGATTGATTTATCAGTATAGTTAGTGGATATGTTAGTTCTTCTATGCATTCTTTAAATAAACATGGCGGAATTTCATCTATTCCGAAACTCTTTTTGTTATTTAAATTTTTTATTGCCTTATATACCTCGTGAGTAGTTACTGGACCGAGGAATATACTTTTTTCGGAGGGATTGACCACTGGACGACCGCAGGGGCGACTTCCATTTGGTGCGTGGTCTGGCTCACCAATAGATGCAAAAAAATGGTTGAAACAGTTTGCCACTTGTTTTGGGTCCGAACATAGTGAATTATTTGTTTTTATTTTGATATTTACTTTTTCTTTTGGTCTGTTTTTCTTAGTTCTTTCTTTTATTATGCTCCACATAGCTTTAGTCTTATTATTTGCAATTTTTATCCTATTTATATAATGAAGTTTTTTTGAATATGTAACTGTTCTTTTTAAAACTTTTTCGTATAATTTATAGTGTTGTTTTAGTTATTATGTTAGTTATTATGACATATATACCTCTAAACGCAGTCCGAACTGAGTTATTGAGGTTAGAAAATGTTAAATAATCATATGTTTTTAAGGCAGTTTTCGTCCTATGGGCGGAAGTTGAATGAAAATATGTAACAAAATAATTATCTTTCGACATTATAATTACCTTTTTACCCCTTTAAGACCTTCCCCGTCACCTCCCTCTGACACACACACACACACACACACATTGTTTGGCGAGTTAGCAGGCATTGGTGAGTCGTCTATCGGTCTTTGTGAGAACAAAGCAGAGCAAGTACACTATCTAAAGTCCTTGCGCCATCCCTTTCCCCCACCTCCTCTCCATCAACCTTTTGTCTTTTTGTTGACTATTGTGTAAACCACGTGTTTTGAGAATAAATGAACTTGATCTGTTTACTTATAGTCCAACATATAAAAGATATGTTTGTATGTCTATATGTAATCAAAAATATAACATATCAAGGAGACATTATTATTGTTAAAGCTTGTATGTTTTTTCTACTTTTTAAACAAATGATGCAATCAATAAATCATTTTTTGGTTGTGAATTATAACACTAAACAGTATTTACTGTAATAATTGTAAGAGTGAATTGAATGTGAAGTGAAGGAAATTATGAAATGAAATCATTTAAATCATCATCATTTCAGCCGCATAACGTACACTGCTGGACATAGGCATCTCCCAAAGATTTCCAAAATTACCGATCTAGAGCGGCTTGCATCCAGCGCCTTCCAGCTACCTTGGTCATTTCGTCAGACCACCTTGTGGGTGGAAGTCCTACGCTTCGCTTGCCTGTAAGTGATAGCCAATTGAGAACCTTTTTTGCCCCATCGGCCATCTCCTCTTCGTCTCTTCCTCGAAGCTGGAACTTCCTGCCTGAATTAATTGACCCAGGTATGTATACTAGTCTACAACTTCGAGGGTGGAGCTCTCAACACAAACAGGTAGGGACGCAACATGGACATTCGACATTACTTTCGTTTTGTCCATGTTCCTTATAAGGCCCGACTGTTGGGAAGCTCGGTTTAGGTCTGCAAGCATAGTACTTAAGTCTCCCATCGATTCTGCCATGACAACGATATCGGCAAATCGAAGGTGAGTGATATACTTGCCATTGATGTTGATGTCAAATCCTTCCCATTCCATAAGCTTGAAGGCATCATCCAGAGCAACGGTGATCAGTTTCGCCGATATAACGTCTCCCTGTCTTACACCTACATGCAGTGAAATTGTCCTAGTGCACTGACTTGGACTGACATAGTGGCGTTATCGTATAAGCACTTCAACACTTCGATATATCGGTAGTCAATAGGGCATCGCTGGAGAGACTGAAAAACGGCCCATGTTTCGATCGAATCGAAGGCTTTTTCATAGTCCACGAACCCCATGCATAACGGCTGGTTATACTCCCTCGTCTTCTATATAACGAGCGGCAGCGTATCTATATAGTCCATGGTACTAAAACCTTTACGGAAACCGGCTGGTTCGGGAGGCTGGAAGGCATCAAACCTGTTTGCGAGACGATTCGTGATGATCCTCTAAAACAACTTATATACATGAATCAGAAGCATGGTAGGCCTATAGTTCTTCGATAGGGTGTTATCTCCCTTTTTGAAGAAAAGGACTACCACGCCCCTGCTCCACGCTTCCGGCTTGACGCCCTCGAGCAGAACCAGCGTTCGGCCCGCTTTCAGAAACTCTGCTGTAATCCCATCCTCGACCGGCGCCTTATTGTTTTTAAGCTGTTTGAGGGCCATCCTAATCTCGTACAGTCTCATGTCCAGGATATCTTTGGTATAGTGTCGGGTTAGCTTGCCTCTTGGTTATTCAGCCATTTGTTTGCTGGGTAGTGAAACTTAGGTATACTCAGCTATCCATATAAACGTCTCGATCTCCGCCAGAACCCCTTTCTTTGTCAATCTTCATCAATCGGCTTTGCCCAACCGACATAGCTCTTACGAACACTTTGGAGCCTTTGTTCTGCTCTATCGTCTCCTTAATACATTTAGTATTGAAGGAGTTGATGTCGTGTTGCAAGGACTTTTGTATACGTCCGTTGAGCTGCCGATATGATTCAGCATCATTGGAGGTCTGCAGCGGCCTTGATCGTCGCACTGTCATTAAGTTTAGGGTCTCAGCAGAGATTTTCTGAGGTCTTCGTTTGGGGCGGGATCTAAACAACTTCGATCTCACCCCTTGAACAGCTTGTATAAGCCCTTGGTTTATCTCGTCCACTGTAACGCAATCCTGAAAGCCTTTGAGATCCGGTTTTGATCCGATTAAACACTGAGACATCGTTGAATATTCGTCTCTTAGTCGTTAAGAAAAGGTCGGAAAATCATTTTAATATTAGTATTTTAATTGATACCTATTTAATTCGTATAATATACATATTGAAACGAACCGCAATGATAACAGAAAGAAACGAAACAATATCTACATACGAAAGAGTGATATGGAACCGTTCCTTACGTTTTCCTGACAGTGAAGCACGCGGTTAATGGAGAGGAGGCGGGGGAAAGGGTTGGCGCAATGACATTAGATGTGTACGTGCTCTGCTTTGTTTGCATAAAGACCGATGGCTCACTAATACCTGCGAACTCGCGAAACTATCTGTTCAGTTGTCAGGGGGTGCTGGCGGGGAAGGCCTTAAAGGGGTATAGTGGTAATTAAAATGTCCAATGATATTTATTTTGTTGCATATTTACATTTAACTTCCGCCCATAAGACAAAAATTGCCTTAAAAACATATGATTATTTAACATTTTCTAACCTCTATATCTCGGTTCGGACTGAGTTTAGAGGCATGTATGTCATAATAGGTTTTGTGTATAATGTTATTAACTACTAGAAAAACAAGGTTTGGTCAGTGGCCGCGCGAAAAAAAAAAGACGCCAAAAACCGGCATTGGCCATTTGCAGTAAGTATCAATTCTTTTATTAAAATTTGCCCCCATTTTCACATATGTTTTTGATGAGATCTGATTTACGTTTGCTTACAAAATTTCGCCTGTATCGAAAACTGGATAGTAGAACAAATGTAACTTGCAAGATTTGACGCCGAAGTAACATACATACATTGCAAGTTAGATAAAAGCTTGTAAAAAACACCGATTTCCGATCCGGGGTTCCGATCCAGACAATTCCGGCGTCACTCCGGAATGCTCAATCAAACCCTTTGAGCCCGGACCTCGCAAATTCGTAAATTCCCAACTAATTGAAAAGCAAGCCAACCATAAAATGACCCATCCGACTATCTCCGATGATAGAAACGAGAGACATGCTTTTTTTTAAATGACATATTTTTTAACGACTTAAAAAGAAGGTTGTCTATTTGATCTGTATTTTTTGTTGTTACCACGATAGTCCGTCATTTATTTAATAACAGATTGACCGGTTTGGAAAATTCAGCTTGATTTTGCTTCCCTAGCTTTATTCTCATCATTTATTAACTTGTTAGTTACAATTATGCATAATTATATATTGAAATCTTAGGTAACCATCACTATTTCATAAAACACAAAACCTTTAGCACAGGTATGGCACGTCATTTATGCCTACTATACACGGTGATTTTTTATTGGTTTTTAAGCCGAAGGCCACTTCAAAGGCATCATTAGTAAGACCTAATTAGCTAGTCAAAATAAAAATTCAGAAACAAAAAATGTTGTCAACAACTTGAAAGTAAAATTGTGAGATCAACTAGTAGTACCGCCGCCATACACCGCCCGCCGGCCAGCCGGGGTCATCAACATTACGCAGCTGGCAGCCGGCGTATAACTACGTGGTCTCGATCGAAAATCATTTACGCAACTTTTTTATCTTATGACATACAGAAATTTGGATTACATATATGGATAGAGGAATTTATTTACTAAACGGCATTTTTTTTTCCAAAACCAATAAAAAGTCAGCGTGTATAATACTACAAACGAAACTATACATCCGTGCACATATCAATGTGTGTGTCTTCGCCCCCCAATACACGCGACAAGCCAAAAACGGGAGAGAGGTGCGGGGACGAGGAACGGGGACACATATTGCGCGGGACCTTAGCAGTTTCCGTTCTAATTTCTATATGTAATCGTTTGTGAGCACACACCCACACGCAAACGCATACGCACACGTTATGAGCCATATCACACACAAGTAAACTAAATAGTCACTAGTGTGCTGTTCTTCCGTTCTGGTCTGGGAGAAAAGAAAAAACTTAGAATGTACCAGCTGCTTCTCTTCTCGCACACATCGAAGAGCCGATCGAGAGACTGGTTAAAATTGCTAATCGTTTTAAAGAAGATGGCAACCTATCACTATTTTGATTCCCTTTTCCAGCTTCTTGACAACCATCACGCGAAAAGTGGCCTTTGAGGTCCTGGGCTCTGTCTGCTTAGAGCCGTAAGACCCAAAGTTCTCTGTCTGCCCCGTTAGGGATAAAGACGAGATAATATGTATTTATTATTTATGTGTTGGTGGCCGTTCTTGATCGGTTGATATTGGAAGTCTTTGGGTGAGGACTATGTCCAACAGTGGACGTTATGTGGCTGAAATGATGATGATGATGATGTACTGGTTACCTCTGTATGTTTCTTTTACCATCATTATATACCATATCTCCTCCAATTATCGAGCTCCCGAAATTTCATTTCAAACATTTAAAGAGTCTAATCTAAGAAAGGGCTATTATCAGTCACCACACCATTGTGCTCCCAATAATTGGCCCGGAATCGAACCCCAGACCTTTGGTAATTGAATTACAATGCCTTATTATTGTTCGCAGAATCAATGAGTCTCTAGACAAAGGCCTTTCATGTTGATTTTCCTTAAGAATTTTTGGTCCTTTAATGATCTTAAAGTTCTCGATTGGTTTCAAGTAATTAATAATTGGCTATGACGTTATTTTATTAGCTATTGAGGCGATGTTCTTGAAGTCTATTAAGATACATGACATCATAATCTAATTACAAATGATTTTATTGAAAATGCTTGCCCGCCATCTTGGATTTAGAAATGACCTTATTTATAAAGCCGGGTCTCCTGCACCTAAATTTTCGAAACATTACACAAAAACATGCAAACAAAGGGGCGTGGCTATACACAATTGTCTATGGCATACACATGTTTCTGCTTTCCAAAGAAGATGGAAAACATGCGCTGCGCGGGGCGAGAGGGGAAGGGTTTCTTTTTTAATTATTTTATGGTTTTGGGTACGAGTCCTTTGGAGCCTATCTCTATTATCTGCAATTGGTAAAACGCCGAACACATCTTCTAGTTCTTCGTCTGGCAAAAATGATGATAACAGTAATCAGAAATAAATATTATTAGGTATCTTAAGTGTCATTTTTGAAACACGGAGTCACCTAAACGAATGGTTTTTCCATACAAAAAACCGTTCGTTTAGTGACTCCGCGTTTGAAAAGTAGCACCTCATGATGAAGTCAACCATAAAGAAATGTTTCATTCAAAACAGAAATTATTTGCAGGAGACGGTTTGTGTATGAAAAATAATATTTTTGTTTTGTTTTTGTTTCATGTTTTTTGTGTAATGTTTCGAGAATTCTGGCGCAGGAGACCCGCCTTAAGATAAGCTCAATGTAAACGCCATGCAAATGTCGCGGGTATCTGGTTAAATCAGCCATCTAATTGGACGCCTAGCCTGGTCATTCAAACCAGGCATCCAATTGAGTGGCTGAACGACATCTAACCAAGACACTAAACGCAACGTTTAACCAGATCGCTGGACGTATTATAGTAAGTATAATCATTTAGTTGAATTAATTTGATATTGACCAATTTGTGATATTTGGTTAGGGGTTCTACAATTTACATATTACTGACGACTACTTTTTACTAATACCTACCACTTAGTGAGTAATAATAGACAAATATTAGAAAAATTCGTCTTGATTTGTTATTTTGAATACTAAGTTTGAATAGTAGAGATTTAGAAATGAAAAATAACATTCACATTCACAACAGCTGTTTGAGTTATTGCCGCCATATTTGTTTTATAGCGCTACTACGCCGCAGTAGAAAAAATCTGAACTAAATTTGAATCACTTGGCTGAATCTTGGTCAGTCATATTCAAAGGGCTGACTTTCAATACGCCAAGTGGTTAAACGTTGAGTGATTCTAGATCAATTAACTATCGGCCTAGGCATCCAATTGGATGCCTGGTTTTAATGTCCGGGCTAGGCGTCCAGTTGGATGGCTAATTTAACCAGATGGCTGTGAAATATATATATAAGTAGGATGACAATGCAACAATATTACGTCAAGAAACTGATTTCTATACTCCATTTGGGTAGGTATTTAAATAAATGTAAACAATCTTGACATGTCTTTTTATTGAAATATACACTTTATAAATCAATTCTTTTTCTAATTACAAAGTAATTATGTTATAAATTATAAATTACATAATTGCTTTGTAATTTTTAAAGGTATTGATTTATAAAGTGTATATTTCAATAAAAAGACATACCAAGATTGTTGACATTTATTTAAATACCTACCCAAATGGAGTATAGAGTCTAGAGAAATGACGCAACCCCATCGAGTTTGGACTTTTTGAGTTGTTAAATAAATAAATAAATATATATATATATATAGGGACAAATTACACTGATTGAGCTAGCCCCAAAGTAAATTCGAGACTTGTGTTATGGGATACTAACTCAACGATACTATATTTTATAACAAATACATATATAGATAAACATCCAAGACCCAGGACAATTTGAAAAAGGCCATTTTCTATCTTGCCCTGACCGGGGATCGAACCCGGAACCTTTGGGTAGCGGACTAGCATGGTGACCACTACGCCACAGAGGTCGTCGATTGAAAGAGGTTGTTCTTTAAGTTTGGCAGAATCAGGTAATATTTTCCCAGAAAGCATAGCAAGTCGAAACGAATTTTCTGAGTAACATTTCCTTACATTTCTAATCAGCATAAAACAAGTCCTGAAATATCAGCAAGCGGCATCGATAAATAGCGAACATAAATTAATTTCTAGAAAATCCGCAGCAAACTATAAAGTGCACAGAAGAATTACAAAGTTGCTAACGGTTTATTGAGAAAAAAGAAATAACAACAAAAAAACTTAACTAAATTAAACTAAGCTATAAAATAAACTTATATTAAATTATGCTAAATTAAAAAAATCTCATCTTGTCCATGCGGCATGGTTGCAAGAACGCTGGCTGCGTTTCCTCGCTGGATAGCAATGCTGATCCGTTGAGCGAAAAAACAGCCAGCCCTCTGTCACCTGCAGCGGCTATCAGTCGCGGGGAGATCTCCTAACGGTTTTTTATTAAATACCGATATACTACTATCGGTATTTAAAATAAAACTATACTATTTGAGTTCTTCCTAAATGAACTAACTATACTATTGAATTCCTAATTGTTTTTTACCTACACGGACAATTTAAAGTGGCTTTTTCACTTTCCTGGATTTTGTCTGCCCCGTCAAGAATAAAGACATAATTTTAATGATGCGTAATGTAAAAATTGTAAAGTTTACTTTATAATTAGGTGTATTTTTAACACAAAATTAAATGTGAGTAAATAAATAACTTCCATCTTCTTATAAAACACAGAATAACTTTGTTACCATTATTCGACCAAATCAGTTGACATCTTGTTATATTCCATTATCTTATCTGAAAATTTTAACTTGATTGGGAGGGATAATTATTTAAACCTAGAAACAGAGTATTTCTGCGTTTTATAATAAGATATAATAAGCTGTCTATAACCTGATTTATTGATTGTAATTGAATATAACATTTTTAATTTATGTTGGCTCTTATCCATAATTAGGTCTTTTTGTCTCCACTGCAGGAGCACGACTCTCTCTGTACCACCAGAGCCATACTTGGCCAGAGCAGTCAAAGGACTTGGCCTACAATCTCCTCGCTGGCCAGACGGGTCAGGACTCATTGATGTTAAGCTTTGTTTAGCTTGTATTCCATAAGTCGCCTTCTACGACATCTACGGGAGGACTTGGAGTGGTCCTATTCTACTCTGCCGGAAACCACACGGCATTGGCTCTTATAACCAGAAGAAATTTTCTCCTAGGAGGTCCTATCGATGATCTGTAACTCTCTTTAATTTATTACCTAGAACCAGGATTACAGGAGTAATCGTACACTGGGGGCCAATTAGGCATTCGGACTTTGGACTGTAAATCTCAGGATGTAAATGATGAAATTCCTACTACAATTACAATAACATTTTATTTTATTAAAAACTATTTCTAAATCCGAACAACAATGTTTGGGTGTTTATTAGTTTGACGCTGATGTCTGTCGGTCTGTCTGTCTGTCTGTCTGCCTGTCTGTGTCTGTGTGTCTGTCTGTCTGTGTATATCTGTCTGTGTATGTCTGTCTGTGTATGTCTGTCTGTGTATGTCTGTCTGTCTGTCTATCTGTCTGTGACGTTGTAGCTTTCAAAAAGATAGACCGATTACGATGCCGTTTTTTAAAACAAGTTCCCTTGCAGTGTTTTTAGCTGTGTTTGATAAAAATCGGTTCAGCCGTTAAAAAGTTATTGGGGGTTTTCGTTTGAAAGTTGGGTTTTTATAATTTGCCTAGAAAATAAAAGATTGAAGAAGCGCTATGGATATCATTTTAAATATTTAGTTCCGCTACTTATCACGGTTAGGATGTTGCAGGCTTAAATCACCTGATTATCTGAAAAGAAAGATGGTTCCGTGTTTCTGAAGGCACGTAAACTGTGGATCCCGAACACCATCTAGCGTTTGATCATCAAACTACCCAAGGATTGGTTCTGGTTTACCCTTTGGGTTGCGGAGGTCAGACGGCAGTCGCTCTGTGTAAAAACCAGTAACCTCGTCAAATTTCCTTGGTTAGGTAGCGGACCCCGGGTTCTGAAGCATTACTCCTGAGGATGCAACCGGGAAAATATGGCCGCATACTGCGCTAAAGTAAATCCTGCTTAAGTAAGGCTGCGTTTCCACTGAAGCGGAGCAGAGCTGAGAGGAGCTTAGCGGTGCATGAATCGACCAATCACAATGCTCGAAATCTCCGCTCCGCTGTTTTCATTGAAGCGGAGCGGAGATTTCGAGCATTGTGATTTGAGTGTGTGATGAAACGCAGCCTTAGAGTCTAATCCACTCAAAATCAACTAATTCCAAACGTATTACCCACTTTAAAACATAAAACAGCCCCATTAAATTGCCAAAGTAATAATAAAGCTGACGTCTTCTAAACCATTCACCATTTCAGCCGCACAGCGTCCACTGCTGGACATAGGCCTCTCCCAAAGATTTCCAAAATGACCGATCTAGAGCGGCTTGCATCCAGCGCCTTCCAGCGACCTTGGTTAGGTCGTCAGACCACCTTGTGAGTGGGTGTCCTACGCTTCGCTTGCCAGTACGTGGTCGCCATTCGAGAACCTTTTTGCCCCATCGGCCATCGGTTCGTCGCGCTATGTGTCCCGCCCACTGCCATTTCAACGAGCTAATCCGCTGGGCTATGTCAGTGACTTTAGTTCTCCTACGAATTTCCTCATTTCTGATTCGATCACGTAGAGAAACACCGAGCATAGCCCTTTCCATAGCGCGTTGCACGACCTTGAGCCTTCTTATGAGACCCATAGTAAGGGACCATGTTTCAGAGCCATAAGTCATCACTGGTAACACACATTGGTTGTAAACTTTAGTCTTAAAGTTTACAACCAATGTGTGTTACCACAAATCTAAACCATTACAATTTAGCTAATCTAACGCACACCTGTCGCAATTCCATTCCAGTCAGACCTTTATCTTAATCACAATCGTATTAAATGAACCATACATCGCTCATTACCGCCAATATTTCGTCCCTTATCAAATCTGGAGCAACCGTTGTTTCACGCTTCGAAAACGTCAAACGGCCAATTTTCGGGCTATTCGCAATGCATAAAACTTTATGCTACCCCGCGAAACTCAGTTCGAAGTAATTTGTACCCTAATCCGATACAGTTGGGTATATTTTCGTTTGGGTAAGGGTCTTTTAGAAGTGGTAGGTTCGCAGTAACTGTTCATTTCGAAAAACAGACGAAACCTTTCCCTGTAACGAGCAGCTGTCCTTATGGAGTGTTTAACTGTTTTAGCTCAAAGTGCTTTGACCTCAGAGTTTCGAAATATATTATGTTATAGCTGATGCCCGCGACTTCGCCTGCGCAGTATATTTATAAATTGTATGCCTATGTGTTAATCTCATGTATAAGCTTTACTATTGTAAAGTTCCATTAAAATCCATTCAGTATTTTTTACGAGAAAGAGTAACAAACATCCATCCATCCATACTTACAAACTTTCGCGTTTATAATATTAGTAGGACAGCCAAATATGTTAGGACTTGTGAAAGGAGAAAGCATTGAAATAAAGGAAAATTTTATTTTAACAATTTAATATTCCAAAGAAAAAAATACTTTTAACAAATTAGCATTAAGTATATTCATATTCAACGTGGAAAAGACATAATTATAATAAATCAAACCACAAGCTATACTAGATCACTATAGTATAATGAAATTAAATAGCAGATACATTTTCACGTCTATATCCCTGACGGGGTAGACAGAGCCCAGTTCCGTTAGGCCCAAAGGCCACGATTAGCGTGGTGGTGGGCGTTAAGATGGAAAAGAAATCAAAAAAGTGATGGATTGCTAGCCGCATCGCCTATTACCATGATTCAAATCTCGCCTATTCCCTCGATCGGCTCTTACGATCTGCGCGGGAAGAGAAGCAGCTGGTACATTCTAGGTTTTTTCTTTTCTCCCAGACCAGCATGGAAGATGAAATAGCAGTCCGAAAAATTGTACGAGAAAGTCGTTTTATGTTTAAATTTTTACCATTTTTTTATTTCATTACATAGTGGTCTAGTATAGCCCGTAGTTTGATTTATTACAGGTAAGTCGTTGTATAATATATTAATATTCTCAAAGCTAACCACAGCGAAAACCTATAATAGTGCGGTGCAAAAAAAGCTAAATAGATAGATAGATAGATATACCATTTATTCGAAGGACAAAAACAACACAATAAAATTACATAAACAAATTCTTAAAGTACAAATAAAAAATAAAGTTACTTGTCCTCCAAAATGGTCTCCAACTCAGCATATGCTAGGATTTGCATTAGCGAGATCCCAGCGCTGATCTTCCGTTGGGGCCATAATGGGTGCATTCACGGACATTCGCATGACTACATATACAAAAAAAAATATATACATACATACATACATACTATCACGTCTTTATCCCTAACGGGGCAGACAGAGCATTTTGGGTCTTGTGGCTCTATGCAGAGCCCAGGGCCGCAAGACCCAAAAGCCACTTTTAGCGTCATGGTGGGCGAGAAGATGGAAAAGCAATCAATACAGTGATGGGTTGCTAGCCGCATCGCCTGTTAACATGATTTGCATTTTTGCCCATTCCCTCGATCGGCTTTTACGATCTGCGTGGAAAGAGAAGCAGCTGGTACATTCTAAGTTTTTTTATTTCTCCCAGACCAGCATGGGAGTCCAGACCAACATGGGAGTAAAAAAAAATATATATAAAAAATAAAAATACGTTTATCACACACAAGTTGTGTGACACAACACAACACAACTACCCAATGCTAAAGAAACAACACAAATGCATTTAAAATTAAAAAAGCTGAATACCTACAATTACCGATGTAATACCTACATGAAAATATTCCATTCTAACATTTATTTGTACAAAATATACCTACGTAAGAAGATGTATTATGTGAACCGCATTAAGGATTTGACACAAAAAAAAAGAAAAACAAAAAATTTTGGGGGTTCCCCATACTTAGAACTGAAACTAAAAAAAATATTTTTTATCAAACCCATACGTGTAGGGTATCTATGGATAGGTCTTCAGAAATGATATTGAGATTTCTAATATCATTTTATTCTAAACTGAATACTTTGCGCGAGACACACTTCCAAAGTGGAAAAAAGGGTGTTCCCCCCCCCCGTAACTTCTAAAATAAGATAATGATAAAACTAAAAAAAATATATGATGTTCATTACCATGAAAACTACCAGCGAAAATTGGTTTGAACAAGATCTAATAAGTAGTTTTTTTTTAATACGTCATAAATCATAAACGGTAATTCACCTTTCATTCAATCAACTCAAACATAAAAATTAAAAAAAAAAACATACTGCAAGACTTTTATATTATGTTATTTGCTACTACGGAACCCTTCGTGGGCGAGTCCGACTCGCACTTGGCCGCTTTTTTTTATTTACCCCCTAAAGTTGGCCATGTGTTAATTATATTTGCTTACGTTACATTTCCTCCTTGAGGTTACTAACTTAAGGGTCCCCCGACCCTAGACCAAAATACAACTTTCCATACAAACGTAGTCTACGTTTTATTTCAAAACGACATGTCCGATTTGGGCAAAATTTTGTAATTTCAAAGATATTGCAATTATCTAGGTTTATATTTAGTTTCCGACAGAAAAAATATGAACTTGAAATAGAATATAGTGTTTTATATCATTTTTGACCATTAGTATGGGAAACTTCTAAATCGTTATATTTTCTTTCCAGTTCATAATTTTACTATAGGAAACCCAATATAACCCTAGATAATTGCAATTTCTTTACAATTACCAATTTTTACCGGAATCTGACATGTGGTTTCAAAATTAAACGTGTACTACGTTTGTATGGAGAAGTCTAGGGTCGCCGGACTCTTAAGGATTCCCTTACTCCAGACAAAATCAGACATTTCCATACAAACGTAGTTTAACTTTTGTTTTAAAACGATATTTCAGGTTTCGGTAAAATTTTGTTATTTCAAAGAAATTGCATACACCTAGGCATATAATTAGTAATTTTGAAATAAAAGCTAGACAACTTTGTATGAAAATATATATGGTAAACCTTATTACTTTAAAACATGTAGCAAATTTAAACAAAATCTATCCAGGAGTTTCATAGCAACGTGGCGGTAACCGAAAGACTGACAAGTAAGTGATCTTATAAGGGTTTCGTTTTCTTTTTGAGGTACGAAACCCATTAAAGAAACAAGATTAAACCTGTACCCAACAATAGCTAAAGACAAATAAAAACGTAATTAATAAAAAAATGTGTCAAATATAAGGTCTAAAAAAAATACTGAAACTATTTTAAGCGTGAAATCAGACCATGATACTTAATAACTTTTCCAAGTCCCCACTTTTTCCCCAAGGAACATATCACGAAGGTTGAAAAAAATTTTAGGTTTATACAAATTCAGATCAGCTGAAAAAATTACTTTTCATAGTTCAATATATGTTCCTTGGGGGAAATTGTTCAGTATGGACTAAAGTCTCCATTAAAATAGTTTCAGTATATTTTGTTAAACCTTATTATATAACCATTTAATCACAAAGTCACAAGGTTTGACATCGCATGTTACCCCCATCAGAGATCAATTTAACTTAACAGAAGTTAATTATCTGCACAAAGGCAGTCTGTAAGGCTCGATAGATGAGGGGCATACAAAGATTGGGTATCAGTACGCGACAGCTTGTAGAAATCAGTCTAAATCGGCGTGCCCATTGAGTTCGGGATGATACGGCGATGTATGTCTTTGACTGATTCTTATTTACCTACTCTATAAAAGCTTAAACTATATTTATATTTGGCAGCATAAGAGTGGGATTCCATTGAAACTGAGTAAGGATGTACTGTGTTTTGATTTTTTTAAGACCCCGTATTTATCTATAATTATTAAAATAAATAAATTAATAAAAATGATTTAACACAACAATTTTTAAAACAGAATTTTTAATTTCCAGAAAAATTGCAAACGATAGCTTAGAAATTAACAAAATAAATAATAGAATTTTTATATTTTTTTGCTACAGAACGAAAGATATACAATATTACAATATTATAACTTAAAAAAACATGGATATTTTGACAAATAAAATAGTTACTAACACATTTTCATAGATCGCAATTTTCATGCATGGAAATAAATTAAAAAATTGCCATAAATTTAATTTACTATATGAAATAAAAGAAAAATGTATGTATCTACGCATATATTAATAGATATAAGTAATGTGTTTCGGAAGTAACTAAGTATCTATACACGAAACGAAAAGAAAGGAAGATACAGTAAGCGAGTTCATTGTATCAATAGAATTTACGAATATAAAAAAAATCATAAATTCCAGTGATAACGGTCTCAAATTTTGAGGCACAACAATCCTTAGTTTAGCGCGCCGTGCCTTGCCCTCAAAAGATTCCTTCTCCTCCTGCAGTAAGTCGACACTGCGTCTCTAGTTGATTTTTTGAACAAAAAGAATAATAATAAAGGTAGCATTCGGAACTGTGTATAAAAACTAGAATACGATAACAAAATAAAGTGGCTCCAATAATCAAAATAAAATATGCTATACGAATACAAAACCAGAGCCCAGTTTATAATCAAGCTTACGTCACAGAATACAGCTACTCCTACCAAAGACCTCACTTGCTGTACAACGGGGCGCCGCGCTGAAGACGACATCACTGAAGCTGTTACATTGATGTACAATATTAAATTTAGAATTAACAAAATGCCTGTAGTGGCGCCTTTAAATACAGTGCCTTCACGATGATGTGCATTTGTTAAACGGACAGAAATCCTATGAATCGTCTCGACTATGATAAACATCCCGCATATAAAGACCGTGGCCTTTTTCTTCTCGGCCGCTATCCTGGTCATGTTCACAAACACCAGTTTGATGTGAGCGACCAGTAGTGAACACAGCGAGCAGCACACGTGTAATAATAAATAGTCAAATAGTAAGTTTTCGCATGTAAAATATCTTAAATAATTGCTTACAACATTTTTTAAAACACTATTCTTTATCTTAAAGTGTATCCCATACATAATGTTATCTAGTATCAAATGCAGCGCGTGCACTGTCCCCACTAGGATCTGCAGCAACCCGATGTAGGTCGGCACCGTCCGCACCCGCGGACACAGGCTCCAAATCGTCACCAACGTCACAAACCCCACGGACTGCACCACTAATAACACCATTATAACCACTCCCTCAACTAGTACCGAATCAGCTTTAACGAGGGCAGTTATGATAAAAACCATTATCACACTGATCGCGTACTTGAGACGATATTGTCAGTAGGCTCTTTCGACTCCGATTGAAGCCACGCTTGAGTGCGGTTGCTTGAGTGTTACTTCTGCTCTGAACTTGTCTATTATAACTACAACTTTGTCGTTGGTTGCTCTGCTCTTAATTATTTTTATTTACCTATTTATCTTGAAACAATGCTGTTATTTGTAAGCTTAGTTTATCTGGTCCCACTTTTTGATTAAAAGCTTTAAGATCTTGGATAAATTTCTGTTTTGAGTGTAACTACTCCTAATAACTGATGTGTACATAAACTGGGCAGGCAGGATACAAATAAATTAAAACTATTTAATTTTATCAATTTATTGCACAAAAAGTCAGAAATTATTATTTTTTATGACTACTTATGATAAACTTTATGCAAACTGCAGCAGTGCATCCGCCAAGTCTGGCAAATACTTGATTTTCAAATAAAATAAATAGATGTATATACTAGCATAGTCTTAAAAAAAGGTTTGTGTGAAAAACTTTCACAAAATGGTAGACATGTTTTTCACGATTCCAGAGTCTTAGACAACATCCATACCAAATTTCATCTAAATCGGTTTAGTGGTTAAAGCGTGAAGAGATAACAGCCAGACAGATAGAGTTACTTTTGCATTTGTATATTAGTGAAGAAATAAAGATTCTTATTTACTTATCAACAAGTTGTAAAACTGTCGCTAACATGTCAGTTCTTTTATTGCCTAAGTAAGTAATTGGTATCCGCAGAGATTTTTAAAAGACTTTATGGTATTTTTAGTAGTGATGTAGTGCTAAACTGTTATTGTAGACGATAATCTTTCTAACAAATAAATTCCAAAAAAAAACATAGTCCCTGCAAGACTTGGCTTCTTTGATTATTATCGCGTGACCATGGGACGATATAAACCGTTCATTAACGATAGTGTTTTCGCGTTGAAAGCCCAATTTATTTTAATTGAGAATTCCAAAAAGCACTAATTAGTGTAGTTAGTAAATAAACCTGGACGGTTACTCCAAAAGCGGTACACAAGACGGACGTTACTACGTATCCGAGTTTCAGTGTTAAGGGCGGCCAACCCGCCTAACTTTTCATACAAACGCTCGTACGTGATTATGGCGTTGTAACAGATCTTTCTTGGAAAGTTTTGAACTAACAGGAATCTTGTGCGCTATATATAGGTTTCTATTGGGCCGATCATATAGTACTCATGAATTGTAAAAGTAAAGAAAATATTTGCATAGAAACCTTGCAAATGTAATGAAGATTCTAAATAAAAAACATTTATTTCACACACTCGTAAGGCTTACTGAAAAACACGTATTACCTGGAACAAGCCTTATGAAATTTCCGCACCCTATGAAAAGTTAATATTCGTTCAATGAATAGTAAATAATAATACTAATTTCGTACAATATAGAGCAAACTGAGCGTTCAGGTGCTATCTCTCTTTTTTCACTTTTTTATTTTTATATCATTGCGCTGGATGAAACAACAAGCATTTTCAACCATGCTCGAGTTGACGATAGACGGACCGGGAAGGGCGCTCTTAAGCAACGTTGAGCACAAACGTATGATGATTAAGTCTAATTTGGTTTGAAATAGAAATAAGACGCCACTATCGCAAATTCGCACTAACGTCAGTCTTCCATTCCACTTTTAGATTAACTCCCCAGTCTGATATCGGTGTGCCCATTGAGTTGGGGATGATACGTTAATGTATGTCTTTGACTGAATCTTATTTACTCAATAAAAGCTTAAACTATTTATGTTCTGCAGCATAAGAGTAGGACTCCATTGAGAATTTGTATAGTACCATTTGACAAGGACACCCTTTCAAACAAAGAATTTTCCAAATCGGTTTAGATATCTTGGAATTATCGGTGAACATACATTAATAAAAGGACGCGATGAATTGATAACCCCCTCCTTAAATAAGTAAATTAATAATAATATAATATATATATATATATAATCTCCGGTTGTTCTCATCTGGCTAACGGCGAGTATTTACACAGACATAACCTCGTAGCCAGAA
The DNA here is from genome assembly GCA_963555685.1 of Acrobasis consociella. NCBI lineage: Eukaryota > Metazoa > Arthropoda > Insecta > Lepidoptera > Pyralidae > Acrobasis > Acrobasis consociella. Next base: position 22,010,398 of record OY743108.1, on the reverse strand, counting down.
TTATTCACCAGCAGCTTGCTCTTCGATACGGGCTTGTAGAATCTGAGGTACCATACTATAAGTACTCACCGGTGCCAGTTCTCGACAATGGTCGTGCCACGCTCTATTCGATCGGGATCGATCTGTCATCACGGATAGGGCTATTGTCGCCAATAAGCCTGATATCGTGCTGACAGATCGATTGATGCGCCAGGCAGTGCTCGTCGACATCACCGTTCCGCATGACGAGAACCTCGTGAAAGCTGAGAAGGACAAGCTTAGCAAGTACCTTGATTTGGCCCACGAGGTGACCGCCATGTGGGATGTGGATTCGACGATCATTGTCCCGATAGTCGAATCGGCGAACGGTCTAATAGCGAAGAGTCTTGACCAACATCTTAAGACTCTCTCGCTAGATAGCTGGGTCAAGGGTCAGATTCATAAGGCAGTACTCCTGGACACGACACGCATTGTCAGGAGGTTTCTCTCTCTGGGGGGCCCCAGAGAGAGAAACCTCCTGAAGACTAACCACCGGTAGCTTGGGCCTTACCCCCTCTGCCAGTGGGCAGCTATATTAGGTTTTTATAATGTGTTTATATTTTGTAGTGTATTTTATATATTTTACTTTTTATAGATATGTTATAAAAAAACCTAATATATGTTTAAAAATAAATAAAGAGGTAAATAATAATTTATTTATTCAGATATCAAAGATCCATAATATGTTAGTAATACAAAAGACTTATGCAACTATGTTAGTGAAAATCGTTTGAAAATTAATTAATTATTCCTATATCATGTGCCTGCCAGAGATGTCAGGCGGCCGACCAAACATTGAACGACTATGATCTTCAGTCATGTTCATCATCCGCCTGAGACTCGTAACACAGGTGCATGCGGTTCATCTGCAACTATTTTCAGAATGCTGTTTTCACTGTCCCGCACCCTTCTTACTATTGATGCAATTTTTTTGCGTCTGATAGCACAAAAGCCATCTGTTCGGTTTTCTGCGAACATACCGGACGCACTACAGCGAGGAAGATTTAACAGCACTCTGAAAATATTATTATACTGTATGCGCAGGGTGATAGGCAACGCTTTAGTGTATTTAAGCCACAGAGAGCTCGTGTACATACTTTGGCAATAGGCTTTAAAGAGCGTTATTTTAAACTCATCCGTACAGCGAGCAAATCTCCAAGCCAACGCCCTGCAAACGTCTACATCATCATTGAGGCCCTCGGTAAGAAAATAGGCTACACAGTCGTCTAAAAAATTTATTTAAAAATGCCATAATTTACTAAATGAAGTTACCTCACAGTATTCAAGGGGAATCTTTCATAAAATCTTAGTAGGTATTTATTGATATCTATATCTAGACTAATATTATAAAGCTAAAGAGTTTATTTGTTTGTTTGTTTGTTTGTTTGTTTGAACGTGCAAATTTCAAGAACTTCTAGGTCGAATTGCAGAATTCTTTTTGTGTTGGATAGATCATTTATCGAAGAAGGCTTTAGGCTATATAACATCACGTTGCAACTAAAAGGAGCGAAGAAACAGTCGAAAATGTAGAAAAAACGGGGAAAATCATTCATCTTTGAGGGCTTCGAATGCGCTGCGAAAACCGTTCCGAGATGCCCAAAAAATATGTATGAAAGAATTATTCCTCTTTAAATTATCTAAAAAAATGTCCGCGACAGCATATGTCTATCTTTTAAGATTAATTCACAATAACCGTTTTATGATAATCAAATTTGGTCGAAATTAATGCATTATTACAAATTAACTATTCCACGCGGACGAAGTCGCGGGCACAGATAGTAAATTATATGTTTCGTATATGTAATAAAAAAGTATTCTTTCGCGAAACTAAAATAACAAAAAGACACAGTTATCGACTAGAATTTAGGAATATTATAACACGATGACTATTAGTTTAGCGCGGCATGCCTCGCCCTCCAGAGATTCCTTCTCCTCCTGCAGTACTCCGACACTGCGTCTCTAGTTGAGTTTTTGAACAAAAAGAACAATATTAAAGGTAGCATTCTGAATTGCGTATATATGTTTAAATAAATGACCAGCTTTTCCGTAATCTCTGTAAAATTCGAAAAAAATGTATGTGCGAATAAAATACTAGGATCCAGTTTGTAACTAAGGTCATGTCACAGAATACAGCTACTCCTACCAGAGACTTCACTTGCTGTACAACGGGGCGCCGCGCTGAAGACGACATTACTGAAGCTGCTATATTGATGTACATGACTACATTAAGTATAAATAAAATTCCTATAGTAGCGCCCTTACATATAGGAATTTCTAAAATATTTGTTAATGTATATGGTGATAAACTGTAAGAAATCCACTGAATTATCTTAATCATGGCAAACATCCCGAATATAAAGGCCGTGGCCTTTCTCTTCTCGGCCGTTATCCTGGCCATGTTCACAAACACCAGTTTGAAGTGAGCGACCAGTAGCGAGCACAGCGAGCAGCACACGTGCAGTAATAAATAATCAAAAACAAAATTATCGCATGTATAACTATACAAATAATCATTTAAATATTCAATCTTGTCTCTATCTTTAATTATCATAAATAATACGGCCTGGATAAAGACATCCACCATCGCATGCAGCGCGTGCACTGTCCCCACAAAGATCTGCAGCAACCCGATGTAGGTCGGCACGGTCCGCACCCGCGGACACAGGCTCCAGATCGTCACCAACATCACAAACCCGACAAGCTGCACCACTGATAGCACTATTAAAAACACTATAACAACTGATGATATGAAGTTGAGAAAAAAAAGAGCAAAGAATAAACTCATTATCTCACAGATCGCGTACTTCTTCTCGTGTCAAAAACTCAAAATAAAATCAGATTTTTCCCTGCAGAAGGTCGCCACTGTCACAGCGTTGTCTGAGGCCTTATATCGCGTACTTGAGACGATATTGTCAGTTGGCTCTTTCGACTCCGATTGAGACCACGCTTGAGTGCGGTTACTTGAGTGTTATTTCTGCTCTGAACTACTATTACGACTGCAACTTTACATTGTTGATACGTAGCTCTTAATTTTATCTTAAGACAATGCTGATAATTGTGACGCTTAGTTTATCTGATTTCAAATTTTTATTGAAAGTTTTCAAGATTTTAGATATACTTTCGTTTTAAGGGTAACTACTCCTATAAACTGGTGTACACAACACACACTTTGCACTGGCAGGATACAAATAAAATAAAACTGTTTAATTTTACCCATTTATTGCACAAAAAGTCACAAACAATTATTTTATTAACACAATTTATGATAAACTATATCGCGAAGTGTGTCTCCGCCAAGTTCAGCAAAAACAAACAAACCAAAGAGTAGTCATACCTTCCATTTCTTCGGATAAAGATAAAAACTTAAAAAATACTTAACTTATTATTGTTGTTATAGTGTCACTGTAATACATAGTCGGTAAAAATAATATTAAAATGAAATTATATATTTAGAAAGACTTCCCTAAAATCTTTCTAATTATACATTTGTAATTTTATGATTTACTCCTTGTACTCATACCAACAGGTAGATAGGTAGATATTCAAATGTCATGTTATCTCTTTAGGATAAAAAGTTTTAGTTGCTCAGGAAAACATTACTCAAGGTGTTTAACCGTGGGTGAATACTTACTTAGACTTTAGACCTCTTCATTCTTACCTAGTATTTGCTAGACGCTTTCGGCATTATATTCTACTAGCTGTGCCCGTGGGCTTCACTCCCCGTGGAAATTTCGGGATCAAAACTACCCTATGTCCTTCCCTGGGTATGAAACTATATCCATATAAAAATTTATTTAAATAAGTTCAGTGGTTAAAGCGTGAATTGGTAACAAACAAATAAATATACAAATTCACTTTCACATTTGTAGTATTAGCAAGGATAAGTACTAGAATGATGAATAAGTCATTGTTCATCTCGGGACCCTAAAGATCGTGGAAAGTGAGGAAAAAAAGTCAAACTATTAAAAGACTTGGCTTCCATTACTTATATGGAAAATAATTAATATCATGTTACCATGGGACATTATAAACTGCTTATTAATTAACGCTATAGTGTTCTTGCGTGAAAAGTTCAATTTATTTAAATTGGGAATTCCAAAATGCAGTAATTAATGGATTTATTTAGAAAATATGACTGATTTGATTGTGTATTACTTATCACAACGATTAACGTCAGTTCATTATTTATATCAAACAAAACTGTTTTTATTTTGTACTTAAAACTAATTACCAGTACACTATACATAAATGCATTATCTTAATTAATTTGTAAATCTGAATCTCTACGGGCCGGTATTTAACCAATTTATTATTTATAAAAACACACTTTCTGAATGCAAATAAATACTTGATTTATTGTAAAAAGAACGTGGACGACGTGAGAACATGGTGACAATGGAACCAACCTTGAAAATTAAATAAAAATCTAAACCGATTACAAAAAGGAGAATATTTTAAATAAACATACATTTAAAAAGCCATAATACATTCGTATTAAGAAGCTCATTCTTTTTTGAAGTCACTTAAAAATTACTAATTCAAAGCCCCATGCCTGGCTCTCCAAAGATTAAGTTTCCTCTTGTAATACATTCTTACGGACTCCCGTGTCGATCTTTTAAACAAATAAAATAGTATAACTGGAATCATTCGGAATTTCGTATACGAATTAACATAATATGAAAACTTGTCAAATTTAGGATAAAAATAAGGTAAAATTTGAGCGATCTGGGAAACGTAAAACATGAATTCTGGATCGGGTCGACTGTCCATATACTCGAAGTAAGAATAAAGAAACAGTACCCAGTTTATGACTAATGTTATGTCACACACTATCGCTACACCAATTAAAGAAATCACCTGTTTGATGCCAGGACGTCTCGCTGAAGATATCACCGAAACCGCTATGTTGATGTACATCACAAAATTGAAAATGACCAAAATACCTATACTGGACCCTTTCACAAACATTTTTGCGTCTGTGTGGAAGAATATATTTTTTGTTATAAAGAAGTACGAAATCTTGTGAATAATCTTGATCATGGTGAACATTCCGAATATGAAGAACGTGGCTTTTCTCTTCTCAGCTGTTATTCTTGTCATGTTGATGAACACAAGTTTGATGTGAGCGATAAGGACCGAGCACAGCGAACAACACACATGCAGTATTAAATAGTCAAAAATTAAGATGAAACTAGACATCTTTACGAAATACGACATATAAAAATCAGAGGACTCATATACGGACTCTTTGTTGATGTAACTGAATATGGCTGGCATGTATTTATCCAACATTCCATGGAGGGAGTGCAATGTTCCCACGAAGATTTGGAGAATGCCGATGTAGTTTTGAATGCTTCTCCACTGTGGGCTCAAACACCATACCGTCATCAGGATACCAAAGCCGATGCACTGTAGCACTGTCAACACAACTATTGTTGTTGATTCATACACAAATGGCTGCATTATTATGTAGTGCAAGATATGTACTTTGTAAAAAAAATATTAAACTGAGATTTCGATTATGAAGCAACTTCTCTTATCCTTTTTTTGGTATTTTTGTTCTTACAAGGTGTAAAAACATTAGCCCAGAATTTTGTTAAAGTATCTCAATCTTTATTTTCTTTTCGTTTACTTTTAAATGTTTTATTTTTGGATTGAAAATGGCACTAATGTCGTCCATGTTCATTGGAACAAATAATGATAAAAATAAATAAAACATAATATCTACACATTGTTAAATAGGTTTATCAGAGTCATGGTATTTGACTATGATTAATAGTAAGATAAAATAATTGGCTTACACTGGAAAAATCCTATTAGCATTCTGTACACGGTTATTTTTCATTGGCTTTGGAGCCAGGAAAATTTGGCAACTTTTTATCTGTGTCATAATAATACATAAATTTGGATTACGTATCAATAATTGATAGAGGAATTTATTTAGAAATACATTTTTTACCAAAACCAATGAAAAGTCAGCCTGATGCTGAACATTCGTTTGTATATGTTACTGGGCATGTGTGTGATATCCGTCATTATACATATATAGGTTGACCTGTACGACTGTGAATATAAGACATTACTATAAAATAGTGTTTTCCTGATTATAAGCATTACGACACTTGGACAATCTGGACATTAGTATTTAGATTTTTATATAATACAGGAGTAGGTGTTATAAAATTATGTTTTATGATCTTCGATAAAATACTCATTCGAAATTTAGAACTTTCATTATATTGAATTTAGATCAACTAACTAACAGGGATTGTAATTTTAGGGGTTTTGTACTTCGTAATTTTAACTGTATCTAGATATTTTACCATTTGAAAAGGGCCATTTTCCAACTTGAAAGGGTCATTTTCCAACTTGAAAGGGTCATTTTCCAACTTGCCCGGTTCTCTGGTGTAAGTAATAGTTTTAAAATCAATGGCGATGTTTTAATGCAACAAAACTGCGTAAATACATTTATTAAAATTAATTAGGGCTCGATAAATATTTGTTATCGATCCATATTTAGGGACGATATAATAATGTTTTTAATTAATACACAGTGAACAATGTTCTCGTTTCCACGTCGATTTTGACAGTCAGTTTAAAAAAGACTAATTTGTCAATATATATTCAAGATTTGACAAAGAACTCAAGTTCAGGATGCTGGAAAGCGTGTAATAGATCTCAAGTGGAGTTGGGCAGGACACCTGGCAAGACGAGGTGACGGACAAAAAAAAAGATCGTCACGAATCTCCGAAACCTCTTTCTTTTCTGAAAGTAGGTTAGAAATTATCTGTGACCTTCGTGATCATCACAATTGATCTTCGTACAATAGGCAAAAGTGGCAATTTTGCGCTTTTGTATTAAGAAAAGATTTACGTTCTTACATTAACTCGTACAAAACGCTTTGCGTCTTCTTTCCTTATACGTACGGCTAGCTAGAGACTGGAATGCTCTGCCCTCCCACTTATTTCCCAAAAGATACAATTTGGATGTCTTCAAGAGAAGAGTGAATAGGTATTACTTGGGTATGCGTGATCCATCCCTGACCGTTTCGTCGCCTTCCACCAAGTGAGAAGCGGTCAAACGCTACTAAGTTTTAAATAAAAAATAAAAATAATTAAACAGTAATTCTTATAGTAGTTTGAAGGGTTGCTAAGGGCTTGATCAAAACAAAATTTTAAATTATATCTCATTTCTCCTTCAAAAAGTTTATTTCAAATGGCAGCACTGGACCCGAAAAATTTAGATGTCCCTTAAACTTTCAGAACGAGGATCGTTCTTTCTATAATGGATTACCGATTCCTTTGATCAGCTCTTACGAACTCTCCGGGAACAGCTGGTACAAAGCTTTTTCTTTTCTCCGGGATAAGTATGAATATAGGTTAGAATACATACATACATACTATCACGTCTTTATCCCTAATAGGGCAGACAGAGCATTTTGGGTCTTGCGGTTCTATGCAGAGCCTAGGGCCGCAAGACCCAAAAGCCACTTTTAGCGTCATGGTGGGCGAGAAGATGGAAAAGCAATCAATACAGTGATGGGTTGCTAGCCGCATCGCCTGTTAACATGATTTGCATTTTGGCCCATTCCCTCGATCGGCTTTTACGATCTGCGTGGGAAGAGAAGAAGCTGGTAAATACTAAGTTTTTTTTTTATTTCTCCCAGACCAGCATGGGAGAATAATAAAGGTTAGAATAATATTCGCTTTGTAAACACCGTGACGTCACGTATGACACAAAATGTGACACATTGCACGCAACTGCCTGCCGACTCTGACGTGTTATTTTTAAGCTATTGCATAGCTTCTATCGCGGGCCTTGAGCGCGGGGACCGAATCCAGAAATTCCGTAACGAAAAAACCTCACGCTCCCCACTCCGCCTACCATGTACTTAGGTTGCCGCTTCGTCTCCGTCGTCCGTTTGCGACGTTGCCGTCCTTCCTTGTATCGAACCACCTTAATGCAATAGCTTTACCGCAACAGTCTCCGAGTGCCACACGTCTTTTTTTTTTTCTCGAAATATACGTCTGTCATAAAGTGGTACTCTATTTTTTACAAGCTTCTTGTATGTATGTACCTATGAATGTTTGCTTGGCTCAGATCTTGCAAATCGATTTACAACCAGTTCTTCTCAACTGATCGAGCTAAGAGCATACTTGTGTAAGTCGGATGACAATACAATATTAGGAAATCAATGAGCTGTTCTGATGATGGAGTCGGGAGATATTTGACAACTCAGTTATAAAACAACATTACCTAAATGAGTTAGATTAGGAGGTCACGACAAATTTGGTAACGATAAGGGATATGGCTGACTCTGGTTTTATAGAATAAAGAGCACCTCTCTGATGCAAAATATGTTGGTCTGCCTGCGTTAAGTGGTTGCGTTACTTAGATATGGCGCCTGAAAAGTTGGTTATCGTGACCAAAAAATAATGATAAGGGATATGGCTGACTCTTGTTTCACAGGATGAAGAGCACCTCTCTGATGCTAAATATGTTGGTCTGCCTGCGTGAAGTGGTTGCGTTACTTAGATATGGTGCCTGAAAAGTTGGTTATCGTGACCAATAAATGATAAGGTGAATGGCTGATTCTGGTTTCACATAATGAAGAGCACCTTTCTGATGCTAAATATGTCAATCTGCATGCATGAAATGGTTGCGTTACTTGTTGTTGTTGTTTGTTCTGTGACACCAGAGTCAGCTATTTACGTTACTATTTTTTCTTTTGTTCACGATTACCAACTTTTCAAGCGACATATCTAAGTAACGCAACCACTTCACGCAGGCAGACCAACATATTTAGCATCAGAGAGGTGCTCTTCATCCTGTGAAACCAGAATCAGCCATTTACCTTATAATTTTCTTTTTTTATCTAGGTAACTAACTTTTCAGGCGCCCTATCTAAGTAACGCAACCACTTCATGCAGGCCGATCGACATATTTAGCATCAGGGAGGTGCTCTTCATTATGTGAAACCAGAATCAGCCATTTACCTTATCATTTATTGGTCACGCTAACCAACTTTTCAGGCGCCATATCTAAGTAACGCAACCACTTCACGCAGGCAGATTAACATATTTAGCATCAGAGAGGTGCTCTTCATCCTGTGAAACCAGAGTCAGCCATATCCCTTATCATTTTTTTTTGGTCACGATAACCAACTTTTCAGGCGCCATATCTAAGTAACGCAACCACTCCACGCAGGCAGACCAACATATTTAGCATCAGAGAGGTGCTCTTTATTCTATAAAACCAGAGTCAGCCATATCCCTTATCGTTACCAAATTTGTCGTGACCTCCCGTTCTAGTAGGACTCGTTTTAGTTTCATTAGTAGGATTTGTCTTTACAAGCACTTTTTGGTAGACGATGTATAGGGTGGTCTCGGAGAACGAAGGTGGTAAAATTTTGTTAAAATTATTTATTTTATTTAGTCCGTCAACTAAATTCTGAGAAAAATTCTTGGAAATAGTTAACTGCAAATTGTTATTGTATAATTTAAATGTATAGCTTAAATAAATCTGTATTGTAATTGTAACATAGCCCATCAGGCTGGGTAGGGACCAAACTGAACTTGGTTTCTTTCGGCGTAATCTTCCCAGCAGTGGTCGTTCCGAAACGATAGTAGTTTTTAGCTTTTGCACTAAAATAATATTTAAAAAAATTACCTTCAATAAGAGATAAATTTATCCTACATTGAATAAAAAAATTTGACTTTGACTTTGAATTATCCAAAAATAAAAGACCCTTATTTGTTTCGTAAAGATATACGTTATAGTATGTACTCCTATTATTTAAGTGTACAGGTACTTGTATTTTTCTACACTGTAATACTCTAACTGCGCCAACTCCCCTACATCTTTTACAGTCTTCTTTACCCAAAGGTTGGCTGGAAGAAATCACTTTAGTGATAAGTCCGCCTTTGTACCTACTATATTTGAAATGTACTTTTGATTATTGTCATACTTAGTTGGTGCAATAAAGAAATTTTATCTTATCTTATCTTATTGCTTTGAAGTTTCGGTGTGGGGGTAATTCAAACATGGCTATCCTTAGCCACCGCAAAGAAATTGTCTTATAAAAAACGACATCAAAATCGGTCCATCCGTCCACACAGACAGACAGATAAACAGACAGACATTAACGTCAAACTTATTCAATCCAATTCTTTTATTTCAGATAGCTAAGCTTCAGTGTATAATTAAACAGTAACTTAAAACTAATGTTCTTACTTATAGCTACACAGATTATATTTAACACCCCTCTTTTTTGTGGGAGGTTAAAAACAAACAGGATGTGCGCTAAACAACGAGCTAATATCGGTGTTTCGGTAAAACAATGCGGGTTGTAAATTAATTTAGCGCAAATATAATTCCGATCGTTATCCGATAGAGATCCGGCGATAAATTACCGTTCCAATTAAACCGGCCTGTTGGGGCGACGCTAAGCAGACGGGCGGTCCAAACGCTTTGCTTTTATTTATGACGAGTATTTTAACGATAAAAAATTTAATTGAAATTGACATTATATACCCAATAAACATTGACACTACTTTTATATTTATAAGTTGACAATAATTTACTAATAATAAATAACTAAGAATCTGCTGACAACTACAAACAAAAATACTTTTTAATTATATTTTATCATTTAAATTTATAAATTAACTGCATGTCATAAAACTCGCTTGCCGTTCCACTTTTTGATTGCGATACCCGACAGGGTTCATAGTGTACCTAATTTAAGACAGTGACTTTGAGTAGTTAGAACTGATGTACATTATGAAATGCAATAAATAATTTGAATTGAATTGAATTTTAGAGGTTCCGTATCCATGGGTACAAACAGGAGACTATTAGTAAGACTCCGCTGTCCGTCTGTCTGTCTGTACGTCACCAGGCTGTGGTTCCACAATAAAGATATTTTGTATTCGGCTGTATTTCATGAACCGTGATAGCTAGACAGTTGAAATTGTCACAGATGATGTATTTCTGTCGCCGCTATAACAATAAATAATAAAAACAAAATCAAAAAATATTTTAGTGGGGCTTTCATTTAACAAACGTGATTTTTTATAGGTAACTAGCTTTAGCCCGACACTTCATCCGCGTAGAAGTCGAAAATGGTTTCAATAGAATTTTTTGGTTGGTTTCGTTATTTTTTTTTTATAACTTAAGAATTGTAATGATAAAATATTTTTTCTCAATTTCCCACTCCCGTCATTTGCTAGAGGGGATGAGCGACGAAACACTTCAGCATGGCCTAGATAGTAATTCACCTCATTTCATCCCTCTAGGGGTTGAATTTTGTAAAATCGTTAAACACTTACTTACTCATTTACCGCCAGAAGCCTGCGAAGTTTCGAATAAAATAGAAACACAGAAGTCCTAAATAGAGTTAGGTGAAAAAGGACACATACTAGAGGTCATTTAAAATAGGCGAGGTAATATGTTGGGACACTTGATACGGCATGACAATTTTATGCGCATTATATTAGAAGGCAAAAAAGAGGGAAGTAGAGAAAAGGGAAAGCCCAGGCACAGCTATATGAAGCAAGTCAAGGAAAAGGTGACAGTGTCGTATCAAGATATCAAGAGGTTGGCGGAAAACAGAACAGAATGGAAGAAACTTCACCGACAAGAGCACCGGTCTTAAATTATGTTGATTATGACCTTTTACTATCCATCGTAAACCGACCAACTACAATTACAGCCACCGAGGTCGTCAGGTCGTCGCACCAGCACTTTTTGACCCTATTCCAGTGGCGTACTCTTCAGTTATCTGTATAATTATTCTGACAGTGTTCACGCCATATCGCTTGGATTCGTCATGTCTGTCTGTCTGTCTGTCTATCTGTCTGTCTGTCCGTCCGTATGTCACAGCCACTTTTTTCCGAAACTATAAGACCTATACTGTTGAAACTTATTAAGTAGATGTATTATGTGAACCGCATTAAGGTTTTGACACAAAAATAGAAAAAAAGCACTAAATTTTGGGTGTTCCCCATACTTAGAACTGAAACTCAAAAATTTATTTTTCATCAAAACCATACGTGTGGGGTATCTATGAATAGGTCTTCAAAAATGATATTGAGGTTTTTAATATCATTTTTTTCTGAACCGAATACTTTGCGCGAGAGACACTTCCAAAGTGGGAAAAAGTGTCCCCCCCCCCCCCCCCCCGTAACTTCTAAAATAAAAGAATGAGAAAACTAAAAAAATATATGATGTTCATTACCATGAAAAACTACCAGCGAAAATTGGTCTACAAAACGAGATCTAGTAAGTTGTTTTTTTTTTAATACGTCATAAATCACAAACGGCAATTTACCTTTCATTCAATCAACTCAAATATAAGAATTAAAAAAAACATACTACAAGACTTTTATAATATGTTATTTGCTACTACGGAACCCAGGTAGCATTTATACGTCATTATGTCGTCCGTTTACGGTACTGCTCGACGTAAGAGACGTCATGTCTTGACGTCGGGGGGTCCCAACAGATGACGTCAATTTGTCACAGCCTCAAGACGTCAGTTTATAGACGTTAGAGAGACGTCAGTTTACAGACGTTAGAGAGACGTCATATAGGGACGTTACTGGGCCGTACATATTAGGGCAGCCACTGACGTTTGAGTGACGTCATATACTGAATTCATAGGGACGTTACTGGGCCGTACATATTAGGGCAGCCACTGACGTTATACACAGCCGTTACTAAGACATACAAGTCAGGAGTAGGACCTACGGGAGCTCATGATATGTACAGTGTGTCTTGGGTGTCGCTACCGTCGCACACCGATATGGAAATTAAACCACACACTACTGCTGAACTCGATTAATTGGAAATATGCACCAAGTAATAAGAATGTACATAAAAGAAACCATAACCAGTTTTAATTTTGAACAGCGCCATCTAGGGATTTTCTAAGAAACTAACACTTGCATACAATATTACTCAAAATAAAAGGTTTTATGGTTATGATTAGAACTATTACTTAATGCTTTTTACGTCTTAAATTTTTACGGAATGGACGAAGTCTAAAACTGCCTAATTTAGAGGAAATAAAATTAATTAACAAAGACTACACGAATTTGGACAGCGGGTATTATATAGATTGTAAGAACACACTTACAGCTGATATCGTTAGCATGGCAATATGCTCCCCTTAGGTAGTTTGGGTGGGTAGTTTGTTAAAAAAGAGAACCGCCCTGGCTATTGAGTGAAATAACGTGCTGGCAAAACTGGCACTAAAGCCTGAGCTGCGCATTTAAGCTCTACGACGGTTCTAAGTTATTGGCAGGGGCCCTAGATCAAAAGACTACGGTACGTGTTATATTCTATCCCTTTTCACTCCATCTCGCAAATCCTTACGCGTGATAGTAGGATAGAATTTAGTGCTTAGCATGTAGCATTTACGTTTGCAGGCATCTTACCTACGTATCTTGAAGAGACTCAAGAACTTTTATGGATGAAACTAAAAAAACACAATGTAAGTAGTATAATCTATATTTAAGATGCAATAAAGGACAGTGGGACACAATTGCCAGAACAATGATACAGGGACCATGTTTTTTAAGACCATAGACTTAAAGACATGGAAAAATGATTTAAACCGTACTTTTACTTAAACTTAACAGGTGGCCAACTTCACAATGCCTTGGCGTCTACCACCGATTCGGTTCCGCTGTTTTTTTCACTTAATTGTATCACTGAGTACATGTTACTTTTACCTTAAAAGTCTTGAACAAAAAAACGTCCACGTTGGGACGAATATGGTAGGTACTTACGTCCATATACTGACCCTAAATTTACTTCAGTAAAACGTCCTCGTGGCGTCGTATATGGTACGTCCTGATATTGACCCTAAATATACGTCAGTAAGACGTACACTTTGTGGCGAATATGGTACGTCCAAAAACTGACCCTAAATAGACGTCAGCAAAACGTCCTCTTGGCGGCGTATATTGTACGTCCAGATACTTGCCTTTAATTTGACGTAAATACGACGTCCTGCTCAACGCTGACCCTAAACTGACGTCACTTTAACGTCTGCTCTCGACGAATAAATGACCGACCCTATTATGACCTATAAGTGACGTCGCTTATACGTCGCTGACGTCAGTTTGCTACCTGGGAACCCTTCATGGGCGAGTCCGACTCGCACTTGGCCCCTTATTGTTTATATAATATCCTCTTTCGTTCATCTAATTTTCATCTATGGCCGTCTTAGTGTCAAGAAAAGAAGAAACTTCAGCCTGATCTCTCTATCAGTCACATATTCTGTATAATTTGTGCTATCAGAGCGCATCGCAACACAGAACAAACGCTATAATAATTAAGAGTCCCCTTACCCTAGACTTCTCCATACAAACGTAGTCTACATTTAATTTCGAAACCACACGTCAGATTCCGGTAAAAATTGGTAATTGTAAAGAAATTGCAATTATCTAGGGTTATAACTGGTTTCCTATACTAAAATTATGAACTGGAAAGAAAATATAACGATTTAGAAGTTTCCCATACTAATGGTCAAAAATGATATAAAACACTATATTCTATTTCAAGTTCATATTATTACTGTGGGAAACCAGTTATAAACCTAGATAATTGCAATATCTTTTAAATTACAAAAATTTGCCCAAATCGGACATGTCGTTTTGAAATAAAACGTAGACTACGTTTGTATGGAAAGTTGTATTTTGGTCTAGGGTAAGGGGACTCTTAATTAAAAGTGTAGGGTTTCAGCGTGAACAGTCTGTGTGTGTATATATCAGTTCGGTTTTCGTCTCAATGTAAACAGGTTCATATTAATCACTTCATAATATTCCCTATACAGTCCACAACCGGGAGCGTTGTGGACTGTATAGGATATCTAAACCAGACAGCGTGTTTGAAACCGCCCGTCTACGCAAAACCCTATCGTAGGAAATTTTCATATTCGGTACAGCCAGAAAATAAATTAACGTTCTTATGTTGCCGACGGTACCATCGAAGCAAACCGATTCAAATACGAACGTGCTATGATTTATCCTTTCATTTGCATAGCTTTTTTATACATCTCCTTTTATACGTATAGATTAGCGGTGAATTTACATTTGCTGCCGCTTCTAACCTGCGTTCAGTGAGCTCACCACGTTTATCCGAATTATCCTTGTCCGATAAACTGTTTAACATACATACATACATACTATCACGTCTTTATGCCTAATGGGGCAGACAGAGCATTTTGGGTCTTGCGGCTCTATGCAGAGCCTAGGGCCGCAAGACTCAAAAGCCACTTTTAGCGTCATGGTGGGCGAGAAGATGGAAAAGCAATGAATACAGTGACGGGTTGCTAGCCGCATCGCCTGTTAACATGATTCGCATTTTTGCCCATTCTCCTCGATCGGCTTTTACGATCTGCGCAGGAAACTGTTTAACAAAACACCCAATTCGTGTGTCAGTGGCAAACAGTGCGTGAAGTTTGTCACTGTTTGGTTCAACAAATAATACTTCGAAGTAACGGTTGACCGAATACATCGTTTTCCCAGTACTGTTGTATAAAAGCCCGTTCGTCTCTTTACGGTTGTACAAAATTTTCTTCATCGACAAACTGTTAGACAAAAAACCCTTCGTCTTTCGCTGAACCGATTTTCATGAAACTTAGCTGAAAACCACCGCA
The DNA here is from genome assembly GCA_963555685.1 of Acrobasis consociella. Lineage (NCBI taxonomy): Eukaryota > Metazoa > Arthropoda > Insecta > Lepidoptera > Pyralidae > Acrobasis > Acrobasis consociella. The sequence goes on along the minus strand of OY743108.1, from coordinate 21,994,713 downwards.
AAGGAACTTGCTTTCAAAGGAAAAGGTGCAATGAAATCGGTGCATCTGTTCGAGAGCTATGATGCCACAGAGAGACATAAGCGTCAAACTTATATAACACCCCTTTATCAGGGGCTAAAAATATAAATCGTTTGCATTACGTTTGAAATGCAAATGCAAGTGAATGCAGTCTAGCTGCAACCCTCTTTCGATTGGCCTGAATTGAATTATGCATGTTTTATATTTAGGGTCGACTATTTCAGATTCGTATGAAAAATTTATACTTCATCCATACATACATACTATCACGTCTTTATCCCTAATGGGGCAGACAGAGCATTTTGGGTCTTGCGGTTCTATGCAGAGCCTAGGGCCGCAAGACCTAAAAGCCACTTTTAGCGTCATGGTGGGCGAGAAGATGGAAAAGCAATCAATACAGTGATGGGTTGCTAGCCGCATCGCCTGTTAACATGATTCGCATTTTTGCCCATTCCCTCGATCGGCTCTTACGATCTGCGCGGGAAGAGAAGCAGCTGGTACATTCTCAGTTTTTTTTATTTCTCCCAGACCAGCATGGGAACATATATATCTTATACTTCATCCGTCTTATTATAAAACTAGGACTCACTTTGTTACCAGGTTTAAACCATTATCCGCCTAAATCAAGTTGGCATCTAGTAAAGTGACACTATCTCATCAGTCAGTGTCAATTTGATTTGGGTAGATAATGATTTAAACCTAGTAACAAAGTTAGTCCTGTTTTTATAATAAGACGGCATCAGTATTTATTTATGAGGCCGCAGCAAGAATAAGAATAATTTTCTTTGCTCAAATACATACATACATAATATCACGCCTGTTTCCCGCAGGGGTAGGCAGAAACTATGCAGTACAAAAGATGTCAATTGTATGAGTATAATAAGTATCATTGGTTTAACATTTATTATACCATGATTTAACCCTTGGTATAATAAAATAGGTATTCTCTTCCCGAGATGGAACTTGACTACGTCACAAAGTGTTGCCACTGATTGTTCTTTTCAGTAAATTTAACCACTTTCTCAATTAGTTCATAAATATTAAATAAAATATTAAGTAACTTAGCTATTTAGTATCTCGCGATTCTCGCGTGATTCATCAATTCAATATTTTATAGATTGATATAATAGATTATGAATTCGAAATTGGTATATAAAGTACAAAAATGCATTACGCTCGGGTAATTTAATTTCACCCAGTGGCAACATATCAAACTGATGACGTAGTCAAGTTCCACCTATGTCATTAGCTGTCACGGGAAGAGAATACCTTATTTTATTATACCATGATTTAACCTAAACTAAGGCATGCAAATATTTATGTAGCCACTTCTTCTTCTTATCGTGTGTGTTAGTGACTAAGACTAGTTTCAGAGTTTTTAAACCGCCTTAAAGGCCTCTGACATGGTTTTTAGGTAACGACCAATGTCAAAGACAGTGACCGGGACCGACGGCTTTACGTGCCCTCCGAAGCACGGATCATCTTACTTATCAGACAATTGAATTGAAACAGACAAGGACAACAACACAAAGTCGTTGCCCCGCCGGGAATCGAACCCGCGACCTCCGGGTATGAGCCGAACACTCTAACCACTACACCACGGAGGCAGATGTAGCCACTTGAATTTGCCTATTCAAATCTTATATCTTTAAACGAGCAATTGTTGTATATCTTATATCTTTAAAATAGCAATTCTTGTATATATATTTATATGTGTATTTCCGTGATCTCGGAAACGGCTCTAACGATTTCGCTGGAATTCGGTATATGGGGGTTTTCGGGGGTAAACAATCGATCTAGATTAGTCCTATGTTTAGGAAAACATGTGTTTTCGAGTTTTCATGCGTTTTACTTTCCACGCAGAATATGATATAACCGAGCAAAGCTCGGTCACCCAGGTACTATTATTTGAATAGGCAAATTCAAGGATGCAAGCCGCTCTTGATCGGTTATTTTGGAAATCTTTGGGAGATATGTCCAGCAGTGGACGTACTGGGCTGAAATGATGATGACAATGAAGTACTCATTTTATTTCAAGCAGTTTAAATTTGTAGTTAAATACAACATTCAGTTAATTCTTAACTGACTTTGAAAAAAGGATTTTCTGTTTTTAATTTGTGGCGATCTTTTTTATACACGCTGACTTTTCATTGGTTTTGGAAAATAATATGTCGTATAGTAAATAAATTCCTCTATCCATATACGTAATCCAAATTTCTGTATGTCATAAGATAAAAAAGTTGCGTAAATGATTTTCGATCGAGACCACGTAGTTATACGCCGGCCGCCTACTGCGTAATGTTGATGACCCCGGCCGGCCGGCGGGCGATGTATGGCGGCGGTACTACTAATTGACCTCACAATTTTACTTTCGAGTTTTAGTCAACATTTTTTGTTTATGAATTTTTATTTTGACCAGCTAATTAGGTCTTACTAACGATGCCTATGAAGTGGCCTTCGGCTTCAGAACCAATAAAAAATCGCCGTGTATATGTTTACCGTTTATTCTAAGACGCCTGGACCGATTTGAAAAATTCTATTTTTATTCGAAAGGGTATATATATATATATGTATACTTGCGAGGTGGTTTCTTAGTAAATTTTACCAAAATTGGCTGTGTATTTTGGGAGTGAAGCCGGTTTTATTTTTTTATACAACTTGCAACTAGCAGTATGTGTACGTAAGTACCTATACTTGCTTATTTGGGTCATATTTCGCGAAAGCATTTTACAAAAGTTATCCTCAACCGAATCAAATTACCAGTTTTTGCTATACCTAATATAGGGTGCCAGGGGAAGGCAAAATTTTCGATCGATTCTTAAAAACTTTATAAACCTTATGAAAAAAAATTATAAAAAAAAAATGATCTAGTAAAAAAAGATTAGATTAGACAGATATAAATCGATCGAATTTTTCATCTTCCCATACAAAATCCGTTTGGCCAAGCCCCAATTTGTAAGGGATGCAAAATATTACTTTTTTCGTTTTTCGTTGATTAATTTTATAAAAAGTAGTTTACTTGTTCAGTATCATGGACAAACGTGCTTCAAAAAACTTCCAGGTAGTAGCTTTTCTCTTTTTATCCCTAAGGTTGACTGGTAGAGAATGCTATAAGCATTAAGTCCGCCTTTTGTACCATATTGTTTTGGTAAATAAAGATTAAATAAAATAAAAACTCACCCTGTATCGTACCTAATGGTAGGTAATTAGGTAGGTATTACTTAGTCAGCCTTTGTTATTGATTAAATCTCTAGGAATTAAAGACCTGTTTTAATCCCTTATTAATAGTTTTAGGGACTAAATTACATTATAGTTTCTCAAATAGCCGAAATGTAAACAAACTTACCCAATAAACACTTTTTACATATTCCTATAAAACTTTCTAGTGATTGAATTAATACAAAAAGCAATTTTCCCCCGAACTTCGGTAAATAAATAATTAAAAGTTTATATTGATAACGATCCGAAATCTCGACTGGATTTGGAAACTATTCACCTCGCAACATTCTATCAAGTTTGTAATGCCTTGGACGATTGATGACCTTCGTGGAAATTGCTGTACTAACTTTGTATTGTATATCTATTTATTACGTATATGGAAATTGCTGTATTTACTTTGTATAGCTATTTATTACGTACTTAAATATACCAGAGGGGTTACTCCAAAAGCGATAGGCAAGACGTTATTCTTGAAAATAGTTGTCTGCAAATTGTAATTGTATAATTTAAATGTATAGCTTAAGTGTAAATCTGTATTGTAATTGTAACATAGCCCGTCAGGCTGGGTAGGGACCAATACTGAACTGGGTTTCTTTCGGCGTAATCTTCCCAGCAGTGGTCGTTCCGAAACGCTAGTAGTTTTTAGCTTCTGCACTAAAAAAAATATTTAAAAAAAATGACCTTCAATAAGAGATAAATTTATCCTACATTGAATAAAAATTTTTGACTTTGACTTTGACTTTGTTAATGACGACGATAAAGTCTAATTCGGTTTGACATAGAAAAAGAATCTCCCATGCTGGTCGGGGAAAAATAAAAAAACTTAGAATGTACCAACTGCTTTTCTTCCCACGCAGATCGTAAAAGCCGATCGAGGGAATGGGCAAAAATGCAAATCATGTTAACAGGCGATGCGGCTAGCAACCCATCACTGTATTGATTGCTTTTCCATCTTCTCGCCCACCATGACGCTAAAAGTGGCTTTTGGGTCTTGCGGCCCTGGGCTTTGCATAGAACCGCAAGACCCAAAATGCTCTGTCTGCCCCATTAGGGATAAAGATGTGATAGTATGTATGTATGTATGTATAGAAATAGGACGTCACTATCGTACGAATCACGTATTTTTTTATGGAGTAACCACCTGATTTCTCGCTTATTGAAGAGGACATGGCTTCTATAATAGCCAGAGCAAAGGCAAAAGAAATACTAAAGGCCACGTGTGCCAAACAGGTGGACCAAATTAATGACAGGATGCATTCCTGCAGATGGTCTTATTGCACGAATATTTTTGACAGGTAATCTTATTTTAGCCAAATAACGAGAACGGCTCAATAGGCGAGACGAATGGAAAAATATTCTTGGTCCATCGGTTAGATTAATAAAAAATATTAAACACGTATTTTTTATTTTCTCTGAGAAATCAAAAATGACAAGGATACAGCGCTTTGAAATTTCGCGTGACGTCACACTTAAGCACGATTTTTACTTAAGTGTGACGTTGCAAGCCCCCACTCCGGAACTTTGACGCTCCGTATCTTTGTGAATTTTTACTTTTTTGGTAAACTGAAAAATACGGGTCCATTATTTTTGGATAACCTAAAAGACGGACTAATTACAATCATACTTTTCGGACCCTGTCGTCACCCCTATTGTAGAGATGACATCAAATGTTTTCTGGTCACACTAAACCGGGATGAGTGAAAGGATATGGGGAAGACCTTTGCCCAGCAGTGGGACCAGTAAAGGTTAATAAATAAAATTCAAATTTAAACTGAAAAGTAAGATGCTATCTATTAAAATAGAACAGTAAAGAGAATACAATACATACGGTAACTAAAATACAAAGCAATCAAACACTCATATTTTATTTGTCGATATCATATGAATCGGGGTCCACTCGCGAACGGCCGAATCACAAATTACGTAAAATACAGATAAAGAAAGGAAGAAAAAATATTTGTCACAAACTAGCAGTTCTCAGCAACGAAAACTAACAAAATTGTGCCTATATCAAAATGGCCTCCTCTCAGCATAATGTTGTGGCCTTCCGACCATAACGCTGGTCTTCCGAGGACACCAAATAAACAAAGCACAATTAAAATTAAATATAAATATCATTAGATAGCACGTCATATAGTCATCATCATCAGGTCTTTTTGTTTCCACTGCAGGAGCACGACCCTCTCTGTACTACCAGAGCCATACTTCGCCAGAGCAGTTAGAGGACTTGGCCTACACTCTCCTCGCTGGCCAGATTTGGAGAGGTCTTATTGATATTTATTAGCTTTGTTTAGCTTGTATTTCCTAAGTCACCTTCTACGACTTCCACGGGAGGTTTTGGAGTGGTCTTATTCTACTCTGCCGGAAACCACGCGGCTAAGCTTAGCCCAGGGATCGTTTCATCGCAAGCAGTAGAGCCGTAAGGTCTCTAAGCCGCAAACCAAAAATACTCTGTCTGCTCCATTAGGGATAAAGACGTGATAATGTATAGAATATATTATAGGTATCCTTAATAATTGTAAGTTGACGTTTTTGGAGAAAATGCTGAAGTGCAGTTTGTTACCGCTTCTTCTGTACTTGCGCTTTGGAAGCGGCGGTAAACTTAGCTGTAAGTAAATGATCTGACGTCAACAAGTACTTATTATGAAATGTAAAGAAAAATTGACAATCATCAAGTGATACAATTATCCAAAGATAAATAAATGAGTTTTTACTTTGACTTTATTAGTATACTAGCTGTGCCCGTGGGCTTCGCTCCCCGTGAATTTTGAAATAAAAACTATCCTATGTCCTTCCCTGAGTGTCAAACTATATCCATGTCATCTTAATAGGTTCAGTGGTGGAAGCGTTAAGAGTCCCCTTACCCTAGACTTCTCCATACAAACGTAGTCTAGTAGATTTGGGGGTTAATGTTGCTCGCGTCCGCAGGCGAAGCCCTCTGGACTTCATGACTCTAGATCCCTGCACGTGACCCCTGGGTAGTGCTAAATGAGCAACACTTGATTCCTTCGGGTTTTGAGGTCTGGCGGTGGCCTCATGTAATTTCCAAACACTGTTTAGTTCGGTGGGAGAGCTTTGGCTCGTATGGCTGGCGACCACCCTCACGTTGGAGTCTGCCGCAAAGCACCGTAAGGTGTGTTCCGTCTGTATACGTGAGAGCCATGTCCCCCCTCCGATTGTCGCAGCCTTAACAGTCATCGGTCCGAGATGACCTGCGGCTCGCTTAAATCCACTGAGCGTGCTTCTCTGTCACTGGGGCCAGGGAGACCCGATGAAACGGTTGTCCGCTGGCCGCCCGCTGGTACGAAGAGGGCCCGAACCCTGGGACATCCCTACTGGGGAGGCTGCCCTGCCACCAGTGTTAAAAGCCTGCATACCGGTCGTAGTGCCGGATTGGGAAGCCGGTGTGGAACACTGCGGTCTGTCTGTGGGTCGGATCGGGGGCCCTTCCGTCCCCCGTGACAGTAAAGCACACAACTCGGTGGCTTTTTTGCGGGCCGCGGTCTCGCATTTGCCTGTGTGGCTGTTGTGACTGTGATAATCCAACCATTATTCCCTTAAAAACACACCCATGGCTATTGGAAAAATAAGGAATAAAGTTTGTACAGCGGCACCCCCTTCCACATTAGTTGTGGACTCGTGCAACATTAGGGGTCTCCACTCTAATCTTAATGCCGTCCATCACCATCTTGAGACGGCAAAGCCGGCCCTATTTTTCCTGACGGAAACACAAATATCAACCCCGGCCGACGTATCCTACCTAATGTATCCCGGATATAGCTTGGAACACAAATTTGTGTTCAAAGCTGGAGTGTGCATGTTCGTCCGGGATGATATTTGTTGTCGCCGTATTGACAGCCTAGAAGACAGGGACCTGTCGTTAATCTGGGCGCGTGTAGACCTTGGAGGCCACACTCATATCTACGCGTGCCTCTACAGGCCCCATAGCGGAGACAATGAAACCGACCGGCTGCTTGGGCACGTTCAAAGAGGTATAGACGACATTCTCCAGCGGCTTCCATCTGCAGGGGTAACGGTCCTCGGTGATTTTAATGGTCATCACATCGAATGGTTAGGATCGACCCATACTGATTACGCGGGGAAGGCTGCCCTCAACCTCGCTGCGGCGTATGACCTCACCCAACTAGTTGATGGACCTACTAGGATTCCCGACGTTGACGGTCATACCCCTGGCCTGCTTGACCTTCTGTTGACCTCGAACCCGGAAGGTACCACAGTATCGCGTCGGGCTCCTTTGGGAAAATCAGACCATTGTCTGGTACATTCCGTGGTTCAAATTTGTCCGACTAAATACACCCGACCCTCTGGGACTCGTCGTGTCTGGCATTATAGGTCGGCAGATTGGGACGGACTGCGAGAGTTTTACGCGTCCTACCCATGGAGGCAGTTATGCTTCAATTCAGACAATGTCGATAGGTGTGCGAATGCTGTAGCCGATACGATTTTTCAGGGCATGGAAAGTTTTATCCCTAGCTCGGTAGTTCGTGTGGGCGGCCAGTCTCAGCCCTGGTTTGATAAATCTTGCCGGGAGTCATCCGACCTCAAACAAGCGGCTTTTAAAGCCTGGGCTGCTACGCGCGACTCAAAGGACCCGGCATCTTCTGAACTAAAGAAGCTATTTAATGCTGCCTCCAGATCATGCAAGAAAGTAATTGCCGCAGCGAGGTTTAGGCATACGCGCAGGATTGGCGAGAAACTAATCAGCCATCCCTCTGGGAGCCGTGCTTTTTGGTCTCTTGCCAAAGCTGCGCAAGGGAATTTTTGTCGTACCTCCTTACCATCCTTGCGCAAACCCGATGGCTCACTAGCTCATTCCGCAAAAGAGAAAGCCGACCTCTTGGGCTCTCTTTTCGCGTCGAATTCTACGCTCGACGACGGGGGAAAGACACCACCAACCATTCCTATTTGTGAACACGCCATGCCTGAAATTCGCATTACACAATGTTCAGTGCGGCGTGCTCTTTGTTCCCTCGATGTCAACAAGTCTAGCGGGCCAGATGGTATCCCTGCTTTAGTGCTACGTAATTGTGCCCCGGAGCTGACGCCGGTTTTAACGCGCCTATTCCTGCTCTCTTATAAAACCGGAAAAGTACCATCTTCATGGAAGGTAGCCTTTGTTCATCCTATTCCCAAGAAGGGTGATCGCACAGACCCATCCAACTATCGGCCTATTGCTATTACCTCTTTGCTCTCCAAGGTGATGGAGCGCGTAATTAATACGCAGCTTCTCGGTTATCTAGAAGCAAACCAGCTTATTAGCGTTCGTCAGTACGGCTTTCGCCACGGCCGCGGTGCTGGTGACCTTCTGATATATCTCACACACCAATGGGCAGCTGCCATTGAGAGTAAGGGGGAAGCATTAGCAGGCAGTCTAGACATCACCAAGGCCTTCGATCGGGTTTGGCATAAGGCACTTCTATCGAAGTTACCATCCTATGGGCTGTCCGAAGGGTTATGCACTTGGATCGCCAGCTTCTTATCTGGGCGTAGCATACAAGTCGTTGTAGACGGCCTATGCTCTGAAACTATGCCAATCAATGCTGGCGTTCCCCAGGGTTCTGTGTTATCCCCTACTTTGTTCCTTCTGCATATCAATGACATGTTACTTTCTGGTAACATTCATTGTTATGCGGATGACAGTACGAGCGATGCACATTACAATGGTCGTGCGAAAATGACCCCAGCAACCGTTGCAGAGAGCAGAACTAAGCTTGTGTCTGAGATTGATTCCACCCTCGAGAAAGTCTCAGAATGGGGTGGTGAGAATTTAGTCTCCTTTAACCCTTCTAAAACACAAGTTTGCGCATTTTCTGCCAAGAAAACCCCTTTTACTGTAGCGCCTCAATTTCAGAACACTCCCCTAACGATCTCTAAAAGTATTGGGATCCTAGGTGTCGAAATATCAAGCGAAGTCCAATACCGGGGTCATTTGGAGAATAAAGCCAAACTGGCGTCTAAAAAACTTGGTGTTCTCAACAGAGCGAAGAAGTTCTTTACACCGGGTCACAGGCTTTTACTTTACAAAGCCCAAGTCCGACCACACATGGAGTACTGCTCGTTTCTCTGGGCTGGAGCACCAGAATACCAACTCCTTCCACTTGACTCGATCCAACGTCGGGCTGTACGTATTGTCGACGATCCCAAACTTACAGACAGATTAGAAACACTAAGACACCGGAGAGACGTGGGCTCTTTATGTATGTTCTATCGTCTCTACAACGGGGAGTGTTCTGAGGAACTTTTCAATTTGGTGCCACCGTCACGATTTTACCACCGCACCTCGCGTCACAAAGAGAGAGCTCACCCCCATATCTTAGACGCCTGGTATCCAAAAACCACTAGGGCATCACGTTCATTTTTCCCCAGGACGTGTCAGATGTGGAATAAGCTTCCAGCTGAGGTGTTTCCTTTGCGCTACAACATGGGGTTCTTCAAAAGGTGTGTTAATAGGACTCTAAAAGGCCGGCAACGCATAGACGGCACCTCCGGTGTTGTATGTGTCCATGGGCAGCGATGACCTTTTACCATCAGGAGGCTCGCTTGCTCGTTTGCCGACTTATAACATTAAAAAAAAAAAAAAAAAAAAAAAAGTCTACGTTTAATTTTGAAACCACATGTCAGATTCCGGTAAAAATTTTTAATTGTAAAGAAATTGCAATTATCTAGGGTTATAACTGGTTTCTTATAGTAAAATTATGAACTGGAAAGAAAATATAACGATTTAGAAGTTTCCCATACTAAAACACTATATTCTATTTCAAGTTCATATTTTTACTGTCAGAAACCAGTTATAAACCTAGATTATTGCAATATAAAAAAGAACCGAAATGCTCTGTCTGCCCCATTAGAGATAAAGACGTGATAGTATGTATGTATGTATAATTGCAATATCTTTGAAATTACAAAATTTTGCCCAAATCGGACATGTCATTTTGAAATAAAACGTAGACTACGTTTGTATGGAAAGTTGTATTTCGGTCTAGGGTCGGGGGACTCTTAAGTGCTAACAATCAAACAAATATACAAACTCACTTTCGCATTTGTGCGTATGCGTACTATTTCTATACTTTCTTTAATGTATAGCTGAATCCTTTCAAAATATATTTCTATTCATAAAAAATGAGTTTCGGCAAAGGGGCAGACGATGAAACTTGGCCGGGACAAAGTAAATTGATGAGAGGGTTTGGGAGCCGGTATTGGAAATAATGATGGAAAGGACTTACCTATGTTTTTATATTTTAAAGTATTAACAAATAACGCCAATGTATGTTTACTTTTCCGATTTGTATATGTTTTCTTTTTTATGTACAATAAAGTTATATAAACAAATAATTTCTTATGTACAATAAAGTTATATAAGTATAAACAAAAAAAAAACAACCAGTGATATTTTACCCTCGACTCGACAAAAAGAGTGTTTTGTGGCATTGTAGCAATTGAACGGATGGACTTATTTCGATGCGGCTTTTTAAAAGTGTAAGCAAGTTCCCTTGCAGTATTGTAGTATACACAAGCGAAATTCAATATTTAAATAAAGTAGTACTCTAATAAATTAAATATGCCCAGAAATGGAAGAAATATGTTTGAAGTATTCAACACTTTCTTAGTCACTGTTTTGCTAGTCGTGTGTGCTGCCATCTCTGAGTGCCCGCAACTCCAATATTGCCTACTTACGGGCCTTCAAAAAGTTTATATGGCGTTGGGTATATGTTACGTTAGTAATTAGGTATATTTTTAAAGCATATTCAACACTTCTTTTGTCACTTTTTTGTTAGTCGTGTGTGCTGCCATCTTTGTGAGCCTACCCCGCAACTCTAGTTTTGCCTACTTACGGGCCCTCAAAAAGTTTTTATGGCGTTGGGTATATGTTACGTTAGTAATTATATTTTTAAAGCATTCAACACTTCTTTTGTCACTTTTTTGCTAGTCGTGTGTGCTGCCATCTCTGTGAGCCTACCCCGCAACTCTAGTTTTGCCTACTTACGGGCCCTGAAAAAAGTTTTTATGGCGTTGGGTATATGTTACGTTAGTAATTATATTTTTAAAGCATTCAACACTTCTTTTGTCACTTTTTTGCTAGTCGTGTGTGCTGCCATCTCTGTGAGCCTACCCCGCAACTCTAGTTTTGCCTACTTACGGGCCCTGAAAAAAGTTTTTATGGCGTTGGGTATATGTTACGTTAGTAATTATATTTTTAAAGCATATTCAACACTTCTTTTGTCACTTTTTTGCTAGTCGTGTGTGCTGCCATCTCTGTGTGCCTACCCGTAACTCCAGTATTGCCTACTTACGGGCGGGTTGGGTATCTGTTACGTTAGTAATTATATTATCTTTGATATTACATACAGGCTGTAGAGTTATACATCATTCCGACTACGTTAGCAAGGCTGCCATGATGCAGTGCCAGTATGACCGCCAATGCGTCAACATTTTAGCGTTGCGACAACGCAATGTGTGTGCGATGACGCAGTCTATGTAGACTTGCTCTAATTCGAAATACGCTATTTTCCAACAAGGCAAATTAGATACTTTTTCTAAACGTCAAAACAAACAGTTTCGATGGGATTTTGTATGAAATACAGGCAGATGACGTCATAGTTTTTTGGAGTCAAAAAGCGCTCTTATTATCAGTTTTTCTGCAATAATAAATTTAAAATCGTTTGAATGGATATGTTCAAAGACAAGTGACATTATTTTGTTATCATTACAAAATAATTTATTTTTGGGTTAGGAAAATACCCAATTGCGCTGTCATAAAGGCGAGCGTCTATACGAGTACGTACCATAAACAAAAGAGTTGGCATGCGGGACAGCTCGCAAATGTTATGTTGGCCAGCCGGTAATGACCAGATGGACCAGTATGACCGCCAATGCGTGAACATTTTTGCGTTGCGACGACGCAACGCACAGACCTACATCTAAGTCTGTACGCATCGCCTAACCTATGTGAACTCGCTCTAATTCGAAATAACGTAGTCATAAAGGCGAGCGTACACAGTCTATAGGTACCATAAACAAAAGAGTTGGCATGCGGGTCACGTGACAGCTCGCAAATGTTTATGTGGGCCAGTAATGACCGGATGGACCCGAAATGGTCGCTATATTGCGGAGAAAGAATTTTCTTTAGTAAAAGAATAAACTAGTTGGTATATAAATCTCACTGAACTTTGAATTTGAAACCTTATTTTTTAACCCCTGTTGCAAAGCGAGGGGTGTTATAAGATGGACGCTAGCGTTTGTCTCTATCAGTCTAGGGCATCGTAGCGCTCGAACAGATGGACCTTGGCTATGTTTGATGAAAATCAGTTGAGCCATTTAAAAGTTATTGGGGATTAACGCTTGAAAGTCAGGGCTTTCTTAAGGGGCCCCTGACCCTAGACTTCTCCATACAAACGTAGTCTACGTTTAATTTTGAAACCACATGTCAGATTCCGGTAAAAATTGGTAATTGTAAAGAAATTGCAATTATCTAGGGTTATAACTGGTTTCCTATGGTAAAATTATGAACTGGAAAGAAAATATAACGATTTAGAAGTTTCCCATACTAATGGTCAAAAATGATATAAAACACTATATTCTATTTCAAGTTCATATTTTTACCGTCGGAAACTAGTTACAAACCTAGATAATGGCAATATCTTTGAAATTACAAAATTTTGCCCAAATCGGACATGTCGTTTTGAAATAAAACGTAGACTACGTTTGTATGGAAAGTTGTATTTTGGTCTAGGGTCGGGGGACCCTTAAGCAAATAATAGATGGCGCTACGGATATCCATCTAGTGATGAGGAGCGGAACTACCTATACGACTTCGATAATTCCGCTACTCATCACCATATTGTGTTTTTTAATTTGCTAGCAAATAAACTTGTCTCCCATGCTGGTCTGGGAGAAATAAAAAAACTTAGAATGTACCAGCTGCTTCTCTTCCCGCGCAGATCGTAAAAGCCGATCGAGGGAATGGGCAAAAATGCGAATCATATTAATAGGCGATGCGGCTAGCAACCCATCACTGTATTGATTGTAAAAGTGGCTTTTGGGTCTTGCGGCCCTGGGTTCTGCATAGAGCCGCAAGACCCAAAATGCTCTGTCTGCCCCATTAGGGATAAAGACGTGATAGTTTGTATGTATAAACTTGTTATATCTTCAGAATGTTGACCGCGAAAACCTTTGCATCTCCAGTGTTGGCCACTAACTTACATAAACAGATGACAGAAGAGGCCAACGCGTAAAAATAGGTTATTTGAAAAATAATCGTACAAGCTTTTATTTTGAGGCCTACTTATTAAGACAAATGTTATAAGCCCAAATTCGATTGAGTTGCGTCTTTTCAATACAGAGTTCCTATGACCACCTTTCAGCTCCATCATCAAAACAGATCAATGTTATCATAATATTGCATTGTCACGCGATATACGAATGCATACAAAATTTCAGCTCAATCAGAAACCGGGAAGTGGGTCAAATTTAACTTGCAAGATTTGATTACAAAGCGCAACGAACCGATGGCCGATGGCGCAAAAAGTTTCTTGAATGGCGACCACGTACTAGCAAGCGAAGCGTAAGATACTCACCCACAAGGTGGTCTGACGACAAGGTCGCTGGAAGACGCTAGACGCTTTACTGGACTATATATCTCACAATAAAAGCTGATACTCCACTGCTGTTTTTATCAGCTTTTATTGTGAGATCATACATAGCGCGACGAACCGATGGCCGATGGGGCAAAAAGGTTCTTGAATGGCGACCGCGTACTGGCAAGCGAAGCGTAGGGCACCCATCTAAAAGGTGGTCAGATGACCTGACCAGAGTCGCAGGAAAGCGCTGGATGCAAGCCGCTCTAGATTAGTCATTTTGGAAATCCTTGGGAAAGGCGTATGTCCAGCAGTGGACGTTATGAAATTGAAATGAAATGAAATTGTTTATTTATCAGATAACAGGGATCCAAATTTGTTAGTATACAATTTGACTGAAACTTATAAGTTATGTTAGTATAATCTTTTATATGAGATAGATTAGATTAGATTAAATTGAATCAATGGGGACTCGAAAATATTTTATATTTCCCCATGCAGAGCTACAGGCATAGTTGCTTTAATCAAGTGCCGCATTAATTGAGAATGCGGCCTATCCGCCACCGTTTTAAGAATGCTGTTGTGACTCTCCATGTGTTATGCGGCTGAAATAATGATGATGATGATTGGTTACAGACAGGCAGACAACGGGATAGGTGTAACTAAATAAAAGCTAAGTAAAAATAGGGATTTTTCTACAGCTACCACCTAAACACTATGAATCCCGAATAGTATCTAAACCTTTCCACGCATCGTTTGTTTGCCGACCAAAAACAAGCGATTAATCGAAGCTTGCGGCTTGCTTCATTAAAAGTTTAATTGGTGGTTGGCGGTGTGACGTCAACGCGGACAAACTGGCTAAAAATTCAGCTAGTTTTAAAATGTGTAGAAGGAAATAAAACGTAACCTTAGGGCCTAGGGAAATAAGCCTATTTTTAACCCCCCAAAAAAGAGGCTAGTTATAAGTTTGGCCCTAATGTCTGTCTGTCTGTTTAACGTAGGTAAGAACCGCAGTTTCTTCATTAACTTTTTTTTAACTTCTCATACATACATGACCTTGAAGAGCTTATTTCGGCCACGCTGTCTATCGTTATTTATTGTCCAAGAACCATATTTTGTAATTTTTATCATAATCCTATCCTACTAATTGACCGAGCGAGCGAAGCGAGCGAAGCGTCTCAGTTTCGAGATTAGCCAAAAATTCTTTTGTCCGTCTGTCTGTCTGTCTGTCTGTCTGTCGCCTACAGGTTGCATTTCTTAACCGATTCTCATAAAATTTTGTAAGCAGGTTCAGCAACTAAATAGAATTTTTTTGTAGAGCCAGTTTTTCTAAATTTTTCAAAATGGCGGAAATATGGGGGTTTAAAATTTTAAAAGTGTCATATATTCGCCATTTCCAAATATTTTCAAAAATGTCATTAAATTTTTTTGTTGCCATTATAAGAACGCATTTTTTTTATTTGAACTACTTTTTTGTCTGAACAACTTTTTTATTCGTTAATCTTTAACGGGTTTAGGATGACTCGCGAAGTCTAGCTGACTGAGCCGTGACGGATATAAAATACAAATCTTCTTACAAAATACACTGAAACTATTTAAGGGTGAATTCAGTACGGGTTACTGAAATCTTACTACAGACACAGATCGTGTTATACCGGCGCCGGCAGCCAATTCAGCGATTACTTTGGAATAATATTCGCGAGGTCTTAGTTCGTGGCGAACTACTAGTATTATAAATGCGAAAGTGAGTTTGTATATTGTTTCTTAAACTACTGAACCGATTTGGATGAAATTTGGTATGGATATAGTTTGAAACTCGGGGAAGGACATAGGGTTTTCCTTATCCCGAAATTCCCACGGGGAGCGAAGCCCGCGGGACAGCTAGTAACAAATAATTTACATGAAACGTTTCTTATTTAAAATGTTGATAGCAGAATGACAGCTCCTATAAGTTTTTTAATCGTGCCTCTTTTGTCGATTTAATGCTGACACCTATTTATTTATTTATTTATAAAATCTTTATTGACCATAATGGTACAGTTCACTTCAAATTTCTTAATTCCTGTCATCATCATCTTCATCATTTCAGCTGCATAACGTTCACGACTCTCCCAAGGATATCCAATAGGACCGATCTTGGGCAAAAAAACCCTAATTCGTCTGGAATATTACACACTAACTATCACGTCTTTATCTCTAATGAGGCAGACAGAGCATTTTGGGTCTTGCGGCTCTATGCAGAGCCTAGGGCCGCAAGACTCAAAAGTCACTTTTAGCGTCATGGTGGGCGAGAAGATGAAAAAGCAATCAATACAGTGACGGGCTGCTAGCCGCATCGCCTGTTAAAATGATTCGCATTTTTGCCCATTCCCTCGATCGGCTTTTATGATCTGCGCGGGATTATTATTCTATCTGGATTAGATATCTGGAATATTATTCGCTAACAATTCAATCGACGAACAATACGCGCAATAACATCGACGGGCGATGTTATTGCGAAGTTCACGCGGTCTTGAACATTGAACATATTTTGAACAAACTTATGAACGTGTTACTGGTGAGTTCTCGTGTGACGCTGCGGGAAAGGTGTACCAAGTACTTTTACATTTTATGTTCTTTAAGTATCCCACCCTCTTTTTAACCCCCTAAAAAGGGGGCTGTTGTACGTTTGACGCTATTGTTTGTCTGTCTGTGTGAGTGTCTATCCGTGGCATCGTAGCGCTGAAATGGACCAATTTTAAGGCGGTTTCTTTACGTGTAAGCAATTTCCCTTGCGGTGGGTCTTAGCCATGTTTGATAAAAATCGGTTCAGTCGTTCGAAAGTTATTGAGTAATGACGCTTCAAATTTGTAATTTACCTGACAAAAAGATGGCGCTGCGATATCAATATATAACGTAGTTCCGCCTCTATTCACTAGATGGTGTCGGCGTCGGTGTACAATACAATAGACATTTTTCTTCAAAAATACGCTAGAGATCTAACTGAATGAAATCCAAAATTAAGACTACCACGCATATTGTCAAAGCCAAAAAATTACGATGTCATATTTTTACAAAACTACAAAATAAATCAAAGCGAATTGTAGGACTAGTACAACGCCATCTATTGTCAATATATTAAATCATACTTCTACGGGAAATGGTTTTTAGAACGAAGTTCCTAATCGCACTTTGCGAAAGTGGGCTAGACGGAAACAATTAAGACCAAAAGTTGTAACGACACTTTTTGCTATAGTTGTAAGCCGTGCGGCGTGCGCGTGTTTTTCTGTCTCTCTCTCTCTCTCTCTCTCTCTCTCTCTCATAGAAAGCAAGCCAGTTATTTTCGTTTCGCCTTTCCATTTTGCGGAACTTCGTTCCATCCGGGTGTCCCTTGACACCTCTCAAGTTTTTTTCTTTGACTACTAGCAAATAAACTTATTATGATTATGTTGTTTTATAACTGAGTTCTGACGAATATCTCCCGGTTCAATCATCAGAACAGCTCATCAATAATATTGTATTGTCATCCGACTTTTTTTTCCTAGCCTGTAGGTTTTGTGTCCCACTGCTGGAAAATACCAGCTGAATCAGTTGAGGATTGAGTTGCAAGATTTGACTTAAACAAACATACATACATACATTGTAAGTTTAATACATACATACTATCACGTCTTTATCCCTAATGGGGCAGACAGAGCATTTTGGGTCTTGCGGTTCTATGCAGAGCCCAGGGCCGCCGCAAGACCCAAAAGCCACTTTTATCGTCATGGTGGGCGAGAAGATGGAAAAGCAATCAATACAGTGATGGGTCACTAGCCGCATCGCCTGTTAACATGATTCGCATTTTCGCCCAGTAAGTTTTGTAAGTTAAATAAAAACTTGTAAAATGCGACGAACCGCGACCCAAATCCATTCACTAAAAACAATTTTATCTTTTTTTAACAAGAAAGCGTAATATAAATTATGAATGATCAAGTTATAAGATGGAAATCAAGAGAACGGGGACAGAAAGATACACAAAAAGTCGCGAAAGCGTAAAATTTGTGAAGCTGGCGACAAAAATGTAAATCCTTTGGCTGTACCGACTTAATTTCCGTCGCTTCGCACCGAAGGAGTCACATAACGCTGGTCGGTTCTCATTGCAACCTTGGACCTATCACAGAATTAACATACATACATACATATTTTCCCGCCTGTTTCCCATGGGGGTAGACAGAGACTATGTATTTTCACTTACTACGATCCTTGCAAACCTCTTTTGGTACTCCTTACATCACTCTTCTTCAGAACATCTGCCATTTGGTCGCAGAACGTTCGACGCGGTCGACCCGGTCTGGTTCTCCTATTCACATCAGCACGATGATTTAACATGTCCAAACCACCTTAACATACAACAAAACACAGAATTAATAATAAATAATATCATCATCATCATCATCATCAGGTCTTTTTGACTCCACTGCAGGAGCACTACCCTCTCTGTCTACCAGAGCCATACTTGGCCAGAGGACTTGGCCTACACTCTCCACGCTGACCAGTTGAAGAGGCCTCATTGACTTTGTTTAGCATGTATTTCATAAGTCGCCTTCTACGACATCCACGGGAAGACTTGGAGTGGCCCTATTCTTCTCTGCCGGATACCACACGACAATACAATAAATAATAAATACAAATACATATATAGTGATAAATTACACTGATTGAGCTAGCCCCAAAGTAAGTTCTAAACTTGTGTTATGGGATACTAACTCAACGACATTAAATTTTATAACAAATACATAAATAGGTAAACATCCAAGACCCAGGTCAATTTGAAGAAGGTCATTTTCTTTCTTGCCCTGACAGGGGGTCGAACCCGAAACCTCAGGGTGGCGGACTAGTATGGTGACCACTACGCCACGGTCGTTATATAAGAATTACATACAGAACGGAAACTCTTAGAGTCCCGCGCAATAGGAATACTCGTTCCCCGTCCTTACACCTCCTCCCGTTAGCCTTGTCGAGTGTGTCGAGGTTCGATAATAAGCACATACTCGATTGGGTTGCGTAGTTTTATTAACAAGTTCCTATGACATCTTCCAGCTCCTTTATCAGATCAGCTCCATGTCATAATTTGCATTGTCACGCGATATACGTATGCATGCAAAATTTCAGCACAATCGGTAACCGGAAAGTGGGTCAAATTTAACTTGGGTTACAGACAAACAGACAGACAGACCTAAGGGGACAAGTGAAACTAGATAAAAGCTTGTAATACAGATAACACATTGAAGAAAACAAAACATCATTATCATTATATCAGACACAGAAAGCCCACTGCTCAGCCACAGGAAGCCAAATCCTTAAGGAGGCCTATGTCCAGACATAGGCCTCCTTAAGGATTTCCAAAACGACCGATTTTAAACATTTTCCTGCAACCTTGCTCAGGCCGTCTGATCGTCGTCGAAAACCTATATTAACTTAAATAGATTAAGAAAACTTTTTTTTAATGAGTACGAGGGTGAATGATTGAGGAGTCAAAGGGAAAGCACTCGTAATCGTGTCTGCGATGGCGGCTAATTCATACAGACAAAGGAAGGAAATTTTTCGAAAATGGAACTTCAAAACGCTTTTAATGAGTTAACGTCGAATCAAAAACAAATGTGGGATCGTAGGCTTGTGTGAATGCCCTTTGAAGTGACTGTAAAGAAGCGTTTATAATACCAGTTTATATTTTCTTAGTTTACTTTTTGAGCTTCTGATTTTATAAGTCCTTCCGGTATTTGCAGCGATAGCAGTAAGTCATCTTTTTTTTTGAGTGAGTGAGGGGCGGTGACAGACGGCGATCGTCTCATTGCGCGATAATTTGCGGCACTAGATCTCCAACCAGAATCGCGAGCTGCTGTGTCTGAGCCCTAAACCTCTCAGCCTGGCGCCCATATTACCCGCACAAGGTATTTCAATAATCCTCAACCATTGACCTATTCAATACCAAATCTGCCGTGCAATTCTGAGCAGTTAGTATTGTAATATTCAAACCAAAGTACGCTTGTCAATTGTACATTGGTATTCTGGTAAATTTTCAGGGACACCAACCGATTTGATTCTGCTTGAATCAAGAATCAACTGAAATCAACTTGATTGTCGATGACAGCATGTTACTCGTAACAGTTTTCCGCGGGTTTGCTTACGATTGAACTGTCAAATCTTAATCGGATTAACTGAACACTAAAACAAAACTGAAACCACACTGAAACTAAATGTGTCGTGTTTTTGACGCTGTCAATAGGCAATTGGTATTCTGGTGTTCACAATCTTCATACTTTGGATAGTTTGAGTGCTGTTTTTTTTTATCAAAATCGCTGTTAAATTTAGATCGAACTTCAAGAGCTGACCAATAGCTTGGTAAATGCCAAAACATATCAATTAATAAAAAAAAAATTGAGATCAGAGCAAGCACAATCAATAGTTATGAAAGAAAGTTCTAATTTTGTACTGAACCACTGGATCTAGAGCGGATCCTGGATTTCAAATTTAGAGGGGCATACTCGGGCCTTAGGAGCCGGCGCCGCCTGGAAACCGGTGCTTCAATAGACGCATAATAGATGCCATATACAGCCGATAGTCTCTGATTCCTTGAGCTTTTTCACGGACGGGCGCTAACACCAGCCGCAGACATACATACATACATACTCTTACTATCACGTCTTTATCCCTAATGGGGCAGACAGAGCATTTTGGGTCTTGCGGTTCTATGCAGAGCCCAGGGCCGCAAGACCCAAAAGCCACTTTTAGCGTCATGGTGGGCGAGATGGAAAAGCAAACAATACAGTGATGGGTTGCTAGCCGCATCGCCTGTTAACATGATTTGCATTTTTGCCCATTCCCTCGATCGGCTTTTACGATCTGCGTGGGAAGAGAAGCAGCTGGTACATTCTAAGTTTTTTTATTTCTCCCAGACCAGCATGGGAGCCGCAGACGATGATGAAGAATAAATTACGCCTCCCAGTACATCCACCGGAGTACTTGACGCAAATAACCAGCAACCACCACCATCTACCGGAGTGTCGCTGCGGGCGCAAAGGGGAGTTTATACGTAAGTATAGTATAGTCCTCCCTATCGTTTTCGATAACGGCGACCTCGGACAAGAATATCATTGGTGGGTAGCGTTGTTTCTAGCTTGAGCCCTAATGTGGCTCGCTAGACCAAATTTTGTTTTAAATACCCTTTTACACGGCGGACAGTACAGTTGGCCGGCTGAGTTGTACGTGTAAGTGTAGGAGGGCTTAGGTCTCTCTTTACGCAATTGGCGCTTGGCGTCAAGTTCACTTAAGCGATTTTCTTCAAAAAGTTGAACTTATACGTAAGTAACCCGTTCACTAAATAATGAATTTGCTTCGACTCTTTTTTTCCAACTTCCCGCCCACCATCACAAAGAGGCCTTTGAGTATTATGTCTCTGAGCTCTGTCTGTTTAGAGCCACAGGACCCAATATGCTTTGTCTTCCCTATTAATGATACAACGTTATATTATATCAATTTACACTGCGTTAACAATGGGAGGATGGCTTTGATATTTTGACGCTACTATGAATATCAAAATTTGAGGAAACTGCGAACCTTGGGTGTGAGGGATGACAATGGTGACATTAATAAATTTTTTTGTCACAAACAACGCTCTTCGTATTTACAACTTGGTACAAAATAATGCGAGCACAGAATCAATCCGACATCAACCCTCCATTGAAATTCAGTATACAGTTGTTTACAAAGTATTTTTAACTAACTTTATAAAAAGGAGGAGATTATAAATTTGTCACGATCTTTTTTATGTATTATCATCATCATTTCAGTCGCACAACGTCCACTGCTGGACATAGGCCTCTCCCAAAGATTTCCAAAATGACCGATCAAGAGCGGCCTGCATCCAGCGCTTTCCAGCGACCCTGGTCAGGTCATCTGACCACCTTGTAGGTGGATGAACTACGCTTCGCTTGCCAGTACGCGGTCGCCATTCAAGAACCTTTTTACCCCATCGGCCATCGGTTCGTCGCGCTATGTGTCCCGTGTGTATGTGTGCGTGTGTGTTTTTTATGTATGTTCACTGATTATTCGAAGATGTCTGGACCGATTTAGTAAATTCTTTTTGTTTAAAAGGGTTATACTTGCGAGGTAGAAAATATAAATATAAATTTTATTAGGGTTGAAGTCGGTTTTTAGTTTCAAAAAATTACATTTAGTCTTTCAGTAGCCTCTTTCGATCTCCACAAAAAGTAATGGTGAAGCCGAAAATCAATATTGCATCGTAAGAATTAAGACTTATGGCTCCAACAGACGAGCGACATAAATCAGCGACGGTTACCTATCTTAACGAAATTTTGCCATACGAATCTTATTTGTTCAAAAACGTTTTTTTTTCCAAATTTTCATTTAACCGAAATTTCATTTGAAAACTTATTGAGAAACCGATTTTCAATTATAATTGTTTTCAATATCTAAATGTTTTGAAATCCTTACTTCAATTTTGCGTGAAGTTACTAATGGAAGATGATTTAGACGTCATAAACATATTTTCCAAATTATCAAGGATTTTTCTTTAATTGACATCTTATTAAAAAAATCATCTCTTTTCAACACGCAAAACGGCTAACATAAAATTATAATTATATTTTTATATTATTTGTTAAGTTACTATAGTTACTAAAGGCTCTCTACCTAAGTTTTGGTGTCTTCTTTATTTTCGCCCTAAGTTTAAGTATAAAAAAATACGTTGGTTGACGCCTAACATATAAAATATATATAGTTACTAAAGGTTCCCTACCTTGTGGGTGGTCGCAGTTCTAACATAACCTAACCTATAGTTTTTCCTTAACCAGTTTTTGTTGTCTTTGTTATTTTCGTCCTAAGTTTGAGTATAAAAATACGTTGGTTTTTTTTTTATTATAAAAATATATACCTACTTAAATTTATGAAATTTATGAAACACACTTTTTTAGAATACGAAACAGTAGCTAAGTAATAATAGTAAATAAGTGACTTCGACCTTTAGACATATGTTGAACGAAAAAAAAATACTTTTTATATTCGGCTATGTGTTATTCTCGAAAATGAAACATAGGTAAAATGAGTTTATTGATGAGAAAAATTATGTAAAATAATCAGTTTGGTATTTGAAACTTCGTTATATCGTTTTCGATCATCTGAAATTCGAACAGTAAAGTTTAGTAATAATGATAGGTTACCATCAGCGACAGATCGGCGACACGCTTTCGGTCGTCTGCCTGAGCCCTCATATATAAATTGATGCATTTTAGTGTTTTCACGCGTCGCATCTTGCGTCACGTCACAGAATAAGTACACTCACATACAAAAGTCTTACTCAGCAAATAAATTCAAAGAAATATCTACTCAATGTGGTTAGAGATATGGTTTAATTTAGCTCGCGTCAGAACAGTACCTGTTCGTTTAGATACCTAGAAATCCATTGCAAGTCAATTTCATTCTTATTACGCTGGACAAACGATTCATGCCACTGAATTCCCCGCTCCGGAGTGGTCACCGTGCGCTTAGTAATAATGTAGATATATTTTCTATACCTACCTAAACGGGGAGTGACACAGGCCTGGTCGCATAACGCGCCTATATATTACGTTTTATAGAAATTCCAACCACCGTTCACACAACGCGCAAGTTACGCGGGTAGAAATTTTATGATCAGCGCAAGATGCGTCGCGCTTTTCTTGATTTACACATCTATACTATTTGTATTCTGCAAGTCTGCACACAATTACACGTCCCTGTGTTTGAGAAATGCTGGGAATACTTGCTTTGTACCGCAACTCCGTCATAACTAGGCCGGAGAAGTTTGCACGACAAATAGAGGACGAATTTCTTGACAACTACTCGTGAACTTGCATCTCATGTGCTTTAAAATATTAAAAAACCTCTAGAAACATATTGCATAAGTTTTATTTCTAAAAGTTTCTTACACAGGTGGTTGACGTTAGAAAGAAGTTTAAATTAAATTGGGAGCGGTTCACGTTTACCGCATGATTCCAAAAAGATGGACCCATGTGACATCATACTACAACTTACCCATGTAACAACATACATTCAAGAAAGAGGCCCAAAGAAAAACCTAATGAGAGAAATAGAAGTGATTAGACAAAATTAATGGCTAAATAAAAGAAAAGATACATATTTTTACAAAAAGTGTTTATTGTAAGACCACATTCTTTGCTGTGACTAAACTCTTTATTTTTTCTCAAACTTATAAAAACATTGCCCTCGCCAAAAAAAATTGAATTTTTCAAAGAATTGTGTAGAGAGTCGGTTTCGAAGAATCTAGCTTCCATGACAATTCAACCCTAATCTAAAAGTCTATCAGTTTAATAATGTTCCAGTCAAATACAAAAGAGTAGAATTGTACAAGTATACCCTAAAATCTTCACTTGATAATCCAAAAACATCCCATGTTTGTTTGTTTTTTGCCGACACGGGTGTCAGATTTTCCAGGCTGCCTAAAGGCATTTAACATAGCGTTACGACTGCCATACAATGATAACAGCCGGGACCAACGGCTTATACGTGCCTTCCGAAGCACAGAGGAACTCGAGAAATTTTTATGCCACTTATGGTCACCCATCCAAGTGTGGACCACGCTCGGTGTCGTTTTACTTGCGAAAGCGCACTCCCCACCGGACCACCGAGCTCCTCCAAAAAATCCCATAAATGAACCACACACAGCGTATGATGCGCGACGCATCTTGTGTCGTTCATAGAATATCTGCCTGCGTAATTATCGCGTGATGTAAACGGTGGGTAAGAATTCTATGAAACGCACCATACAAGATGCGTCTCACCGCGCATAGTCCGACACTAAAATGAAAACTTCGTAAGTATCAATAAGCTACATTAAGTTTTATGTGTCCCATAACATGACAACTATGTCCGCTGATTGTATTTATTTGTTTGTATGTCCGTGTGGTTATTGCCGGCAGCCGGAACTAGCTAATAGATATTTCCGCTCCCTAACGACGTTTGTTTTCGCTGATGGCCTTCGTGATCAAAATAGACCTACTTTGGGACGAATAACTGCCTTAATAAATAAAAAATAGATACGGGAAATGATACTAGTTGAGTTAGCCCTAAAGTAAGTTTGAAACTTGAATTTGATTCTGAGATATTCCAGGATGAGTTACGTTAAAGTATTTTTCTACTCCTGTACTGTTATCTGTCTTTTAAATGGTTCTGAACACGAATATAAGAACATTGATAATATGATTGCAGAAAAAAGTCTATACTCTATGCCTCATAATAGCACATGTGTCGTTTTTTCACTAAAACGATACACCTAGCCATAGACCAAGTACATTTTTTTCTATAGATTTACCATACTGCCAAAATAAGAAAAAATGTTTTTTTAACATAGGTACTAAAAAGACGTCAATTAAAAAAAAAGTTAACCATAGATACCATATAGATCAGTACTTGTATATTTTAAATCGATTTACCAAACATATGTACGTCAAACATTTTCATATTTTCTTTGTTTGTTTTGTATTTTATTTAGTAAATGTAGTCGTAGAAAAAGTATTGTATGCAACGTTGTATAAGTACGTCAAAAAATGCTCGATGGCGTCTCCTTACGATGCTCGCCAAGGCTCGCATCGTAACCTGCGCCACTCGCATTTTTTGACCGTTATTATACAACTGTTGCATAAAATACTATTAATTTTTGAGGTAAGGAAGGAAGGCGCTCGATGCAAGCCGCTCTAGATCGGTCATTCTGGAATTCCTTGGGAGAGGCTTTCGTCCAACAGTGGACGTTATGCGGCTGAAATTATGATATATGATTTTAGAGTTTCGTGGTCACAATAAATAAATAAATAAATAAATATATAGGGACAAATTACACTGATTGAGTTAGCCCCAAAGTAAGTTCGAGACTTGTGTTATGGGATACTAACTCAACGATACTATATTTTATAACAAATACATATATAGATAAACATCCAAGACCCAGGACAATTTTAAAAAGACCATTTTTTAACTTGCCCTGACCGGGACCTCTGGATGGCGGACTAGCATGATGACCACTACGCCACGGAGGTCGTCGAGGAACTACTATTAACAATAGCTGTTATTAATAGTAGTTCCTCAGTACGCCAGCGCCTATGACGGTAGTAGGGTCGTCGAAATATCTGGCAAAAAAAGATTTTAACCGCGGTAAGTCCCGTAATAATAATAACAGTTACCTTCAAGTAAGTAGAGGTCATTCTCAAAGGTCAATGAGCAGCTTAATCTTTATTATTTGCCGAAAACGATTTTACGAACATAGATATCAGTAGACAAATCTTAACCCTAAATTATTCACGGGTTTTAAGTTGTGACTCTAGCGAGTAATCTTACACTAAACCTTATTTTACGTACGCGAGCAAAAAGTTTATTTTCGAATTTTGTTCAAAATGTTATATTTAGGTTTGGAAATTTTATGACTTTTGAAATTACTTGACTTAAGGGGGGTTATATATGAATTTTCCGGGGTCCAGTGCCTGATGCCTGTCCCCATTCGAAATAAATCATTTGAAAGAAAACGGAGATATCATTTAAAATTTTGGTCTCATTATGCTCTAGATAACCTTCAAACTACGCCGGTTGTCAAAAGTGGCCGATTTTCGAAAATGTGCTAAGAAAAGCTTCATTTTCTTCCTTTATTGAAAACCGTAAGTTATAAAATAGTTTGAAGGGTTATCTAGTCATTAGTCAAAACACAATTTTAAATGATATCTCTTTTCCTTTCAAATGATTTATTTCGAATGGCCGGAAAATTCGTATGTATCCCCTTTAAGTCAAGAAATTTCACAGTCATGAAATTTCTAAAAATAAGTATACAACATTTTAAACAGGGTTAAGGTTTTGTTCTATCTTCTTCTTCTTATCGTGTGTGTTAGTGACTAACACTAGTGTCAGAGTTTTTAAACCGCCTTAAAGGCCTCTGACATGGTTATAGGTAAGGACCAATGTCAAAGACAGTGACCGGGACCGACGGCTTAACGTGCCCTCCGAAGCACGGATCATCTTACTTATCAGACAATCAGGTGATCAGCCTGCAATGTCCTAACCAAACTAGGACAACAACACAAAGTCGTTGCCCCCGCTGGGAATCGAACCCGCGATCTCCGGGTATGAGCCAAACGCTCCAACCATTACACCATGGAGGCAGTTCGTTTTGTTCTATGATAAAACAACACAAGAGTAGTGAAACCGTTACGACGCAAAAAAGTGTCAAAGTTTAGCCAACAACTAACAAGCTTTATCAAAATTCCACATAAAAAGTAAGCTAGTAAAAAAAACATAAATTCAACTTTTTATTGCTCGGAAGCGCGACAGAATTTCCTGCCGTCGGACAGTGACGCCCGTTTTAGGGTTCCGTAATAAAATGTGAATGTAGTTATGGCCTGGGATTGACCTTAAAAAATAAATAATGTACTGGGAAATCACACAGATTCTTCTTCTTATCGTGTGTGTTAGTGACTAACACTAGTGTCAGAGTTTTTAAGCCGCCTTAAAGGCCTCTGACATGGTTTTAGGTAACGACCAATGTCAAATACAGTGACCGGGACCGAAGGCTTAACGTGCCCTCCGAAGCACGGATCATCTTATTTATCAGACAATCAGGTGATCAGCCTGCAATGTCCTAACCATACTAGGACAACAACACAAAGTCGTTGCCCCCGCTGGGAATCGAACCCGCAACCTCCGGGTATGAGCCAAACGCTCCAACCATTACACCACGGAGGCAGTTTGATTTGAGTTTGATAGATTGAGCTAGCCCCAATCAAAGATAATATAATTACTAACGTAACAGATACCCAACGCCATAGAAACGATTGAAGAGGCCGTAAGCACGCAAAACGGGAGTTGCGGAGCGTCCTCTCAGAGATGGCAGCACACACGACTAGCCAAAAAAGTGACGAAGAAAGTGTTGAATATACTTTTAAAAAATATATTGCATTTCATATAAGTCTTATTTAACTAATTAGAGCACTACTTTATTTAAATAATAGTTATAAAAGATTTTTATGTTTTAATTTTTACTTTAAGCGCCATCTAGTTACAAGGAAAAGAACTAATAATGTTTATATGACGATGGGTAGGCATGCCCCAATGAAGTATCATATAACGCAAGTCTCGGACTTGCGTTATATGATACTAACTCAACTTATAACAAATACTTGTAGGTATACATCTAAGACCCAGGTCCATCTAAAAAAGATTATTTTCAGACTTACCATGCCCAGTTAGGGCCTTTTACAAATGGTCTCTTATCTTGGGCGTTTCGTATCTACCTATAAACATGTATTAATTATAAAATATAGTATCCCATCACAAGCTCAGGTCAGACCTGCCCTGATTTGAAATAAATTATTTGAAACGAAACGGAGATATAGATCAAAATGTTGTCTTGACCAAGCACTAGTTAAATTTATGTATCCCCCTTGAACAACAAATCCAATTGTTTAAATTTAAATTAATTAAATTTATTTTTATTTGTTCGGACTACATATTCCACGTTATGGTTCGCATTAGGTGTCAACCTGTAATGATATGTACCTATGTATATTTTAATAAATAAATAAATAAAAATGTTAGTAACAATTTGTCTTAAAACTATGTTAGTAATGTTGTAATTACATATACATTTATTTAACAGCTCCAGTTACAATATTTTTCCAGAATGTTTGCAGTGTACTGTCAAATTTAGAGCACAGTGTCTACAGGATGTCGTTACTGCTGGCTTGCAATCTGCTTAGCAATGGGGCTACTCGTTTGCGTCTGATGGCGTCATAATCACATCTTTCGAAGCATAGAGGAGCTCAATATAAAGTGTCACTGATCGCATTCGTCCTACAATTCATAACCTACAATCGTACCTTTCAGCCATTTTTAACCCCTGACAAAAAGAGGGGTGTAATAAATCTGACGCTAATCTGTCTGCCTTTCTATTGTTCATCATCAGGTTTCTTTGTTTCCACTGCAGGAGCACGACCCTCTCTGTACTACCAGAGCCATACTTGGCCACAGCAGCTAGAGGACTTGGCCTACACTCTCCTCGCTGGCCAGACGGATTGGAGAGGTCTCATTGATGTTAATAAGCTTTATTTAACTTGTATTTCCTAAGCCGCCTTCTACGACTTCCACGGGAGGAATTGGAGTGGCCCTGTTCCACTCTGCCGGGAACCCCACGGCACCTGTAACGGAACCCTCAACAAAAGCCCACTCACTCTTACCCTGTTTTTTATAAACCCGTATTTAAATAACCTATTTGCATTATTTACGTGGGAGATCCAACAGGAAAAGCGATTTTACAAGGGAACGGGTTCCATTGTTCATTGTGTATAACATTTTTTACGCATCTGAAATTATATTCTGTTTTTTATCTTAAATCCATAGCATAAAGCGCATCTTCCACATTTTCAAAAATACTACAATGAACTCTTCGTTTTAGTTATCTTACTTAGTTTGGAAATGTCCGTCTGTCCGCCCGCGGCTTAGGTCAGTTTTCTGTTCGAGCTCCCAAAAACACAAAAGTCAAAAATTTCTTTATTTATGTTTGGAATTTATCACTCGATAGTTGTCAATTTTTTTTTTCGATTTCGTAATACTCAATTGTTGACGTTAGATGACTTACTTACAGCTATGTTTGCAACAAACTGTACAGCATTTTCTCAATTTATGACATTTGTCAGTGTACAAATACAAGCCAGTTGTTTTTGTCTCTAAGGTAACTCCCCAATACCTCTTAAAGCTACTCGTAAGCTAGCTTAAAATCTTTAGAAAAATCGTGATAAGTTTAGTAGGTAGTAGATGCAAACTTTAAACAGTTTTAGGCCCATAGAATGTAAACGTTTGTAACCTAGGACCAGTGGTGGACAGAAGCCACACTGACTGATATTCTACGAAATATAGTTTTTTTTCACGTGATCAAATTGTCCTTACAGTGCAAAATCTTAAATTATACAAGTCAACGCTTCGACCATGCACTTCCATTTCCCGCTTAAATATCAAACCGACAGTGCAGCGAAACGAAATGTCACAACTAACTCGTTTTTAAAGTCAATCAGTACGTTAATTGCTCTTTCGAGTAGTTGTCGAGCAAATTTTTGCATAAGTGCCATCGTTTCGGCCCCTTTAGCGAACTGGAGTAACATTGGAACGCGCGCCGAACGCGCATTAAACGTGACACCGAAAATTATACTGGAGCCGCGACTTGTATTTTTACGTCAAAGTGCATATTCATTAAAAGACATAGGTTATCCTACTACGAGTAATATCCTATCCTATCCTACTAATATTATAAACGCAAAAGTGAGTTTGTATATTTGTTGGTTACCTCTATACGCTTCAACCACTAAATCTATTAAAATGAAATTTGATATGGATATAGTTTGACACCCAAGGAAGGACAAGGATAATTTTTATCCCGAAATTTCGACGGGGAGCGAAGCAACGGGGACAGCAGCTAGTCTTCTATAAAAATGTAGATTTCTATTCAGTGTTTAGCAATATTAAGTTGTTACTTGTTACAAAACACCTGTCTTTTTTTAAGTAATGTAAGTAATGTAATTTCTTAAAGTTATATAAATTTTAGACAATTTAAATCGTAGACATTTATTTTTGAACTAGCGAGCGAGGTTGTCTGTCTGCATGACAATGTATTTAAGTAGTTTATTCGACGAGAACTATGTGTGACCAGAACCATGAATGTGATAAACATGAAATTAATAAACAATAAAATAAACAAATAGATGAGATAAATATCAAAGGTCCTTGTTATGGAGTTCCAAGTTAATTTTCCAGGCAAATTAATAAATTAATAAAAACCCCGTCTCTTAATAGTTTCATATGTAAACGCCATTTAGGTGAACTAAATAGTAGAATTAATCCGTATCGCCAACGTAACTTAGCTCCATATATTATTTGACAGGCAAACTACAAAAACTTCGACTTGCAAGCGATAACTAATAACTTTTAAACGGCCGAACCGATTTTCATAAAACATAGCTTATAACCACCGCAAGGGATCTTGGTTTCATTTGAAAATTGGTCCATCCGTTCGAGCGCTACGATGCCAGACAGATAGACAAATTTATGCCACCCCTCTTTATTGTCGAGGATTAAAAATAGGAGTTGCGAGTTTACTATTCGAGGTGAACTTCAATCAGTGCAGAGCGTTTCAACGTGATTCCTGTTTGCCCGCGGCTCTAGCGGGACATCTGAGGACATAATTTCACATTGGAAATGTAAATTCGCGCAAAGTTGAGCGAAGTTGGGAAAAGTTGGAAGTTCCCGTAATTAATCAGAGTAGAGGTTGGAAATAAAATGGCGAACATTGTCGGTGATAAGCACTCGTTTAAATACATATTTCTAACCTTTTACTCAAAATTTTCACTCATTGAAAGTTTGGTTTCTTAGAAGCTAAACAAAGCTTATAAACATCAATGAGCCCTCTCCAACCCGTCTCGTCAGCGTGAAGAGTGTAGGCCATATCCCCTGGCTGCTCTTTCCAAGTATGACTCTGGTAGTACAATGAGGGTCATGCTCCTGCAGTGGAGACTAAAAAAGACTTGATGATGAACTTTTAACTCGAAATCCTCACTCATTGGAACTTAGGGTCACGCAAAGTTTGGTTTCGGAGAAATTTTCTTACTGGCCAGTTAGAACAATTTTTTTTTTGCCAAACATTGCCATACTTTTAAACTTTGAATATAGAACTCTTTGGTAACCTAATGTTATTGATTAATAATGCATTCGTTTCTCGTTTGTTTTTTGAATTGGCTTGTTATACGTCAAAATGAATGTAACACGAGAAAATTTTCAGTCCATGATTTATTACCACTTAGCCAATCTAACGCTGTGCTTTTGAAGAACGACGCAAAAGCGGACTTAGCGCTGAAGCGCGATAAGTGTCAATTACCAAAAAAAAAAGACATGGGCATTATTGAAGACCACTACTTTTATATTCTATATCTTTGTTGAAGGCAGTTGGTACCTATTGATATATTTATGTCGATGACTATATATCAGTATATTTCTAACAACCTACCAAAGATAGTCCTCGTTTTTAATAAGACGTTATAAATTTTTATATAAGTATTTCTCATAATGAAGTAGGTACATGGAGCGACTGGGTTAAATCTTTTAATGACAGGCTCTTGGCTTAGCTGCATAATCTGCCATTAAAGGCTTGTCATACCGAACTTCTTTTTTAAAGACTTAATGCAAGATATTTTTATCCAGTTACCTCCATGCTGGGAGAAAAGAAAAAGGTATAATGTACCTTCTCGTCCTGCGTAGATCGCCTAACCCGTCATTTTAAAAACTAAAAACCAACTTCACCCCTATATATAGTAGGAGTAGGATTCCGACGGAATAATAACCTCCTCCTTTTTGTAAGTCGGTCTTAAATTCTCTGTCTGTCGAAAAAACCAATGAAAATTTGAATGAGAATTCTGTTTTACTGAGGAAAATGTAGTTTATACTTAGCTCTCTTTTGTTTCCAGTGCAATACAAGCTTATAAACATCAATGAGACCTTTCCAACCCGTCTGGCAAAAGTGGAGAGTGAAAGTCAAATCATCTGGCTACTCTGGCCAAGTATGGCTCTGTACAAGAGGGTCGTACTCCTGCAATAAAGACTAAAAGGCCTGATGATGATGATGATGATGATAATGATAGGCTTGACATTTTTATAAAAAAATAAAATAAATAAATAAATAAATAAAATATATACTCATATGCGTTCAGTGTCGTGTGGTTTCCGGCAGAGTAGAATAGGACCACTCCTCCCTTGGATGTCGTAGAAGGCGACTTAGGAAATACAAGCTAAACAAAGCTTTTAAACATCAATGAGACCACTCCAACCCGTCTGGCCAGCGAGGAAAGTGTAGGCCAAGTCCTCTAGCTGCTGTTGCCAAGTATGACTCTGGTAGTACAGAGAGGGTCGTGCTCCTGCAGTGGAGACAAAATGAGTGTGGCACGCGCCTTAGTAATCTCGCAAGGCTGTCTCTCGGGCGTAATAAGATTTCACGCTTGACGGCTATTTTTGGGTTATGATTTTATACTGTGATAGGATTACCTACCGTATTCACTTAAATTGTTTTTGTTAAAAACATTTTGGAAAGTTTTTTTCTTTATTTTGATTTACTATTAGTTGCTAGAGCGAGAGAAAGCGATGGTACGTTTCAGCACGGCGGTACGGCAAGAAAAAAGGTATGCAAGAGGCAAGGAACTTCCGTCGTCTCAATGGGCCTTTAATACTTACTTTCTGGCTAATTCATCATCATCATACCATCCACAGGAAGTCCACTGCTGGATATAGGCTTCCCCCAAGGATTTCCAATCAATCAGTGTAATTTGTCCTACAAGTTTATTATGCTAGCAAATTAAAAAACCTCCGATTGTCAAGAACACTATCTAGTAATGAGTATTACCACTAGATGGATATCCGTAGCGCCATCTATTATTTGCTAGAGAAAGCCCTGACTTTGAAGCGATAATCCGCACTAAGTTTTCAACCTTTCAACCTATTTCCATCAAACATAGCCAAGGTGGTTTTTAGCTATGCTTGATGAAAATTTTGATCATCAGACGAGAAAATTTGCTTTCACTCCAAATCAGTTCAAGCGCTACGATGATACAGACAGACACACAGACAAACCGACCGACATTATCGTCAAAGTAATAAGTCTTACAAAACCTCTCTTTTTTCGGGGTTTAAAAAATAGAGAAAAACGCTCGTTTTTCCCAATTTAAGGAAAAATTTACAAATTTCTGCTAAGAGGACATTTTTATAAATTTTATTTGTCATTGCGGGAAGCGTATCTCCCAAAAGAGTTTGTGTACAAACAGATTCCCCCGCGACGTTCATCGGCAAACTAAACAATTTATGCGGAACGTAAAACATTTTTACACCCCGTAAGCTGTGTCAGCCTACACAGTGTCTATTCTGTTTGCTTTCCCCCTAAGACGAGATTCGGGTATTTTACATCCTCCGATACGACTATGGCCTCACTTTTAACCCCGACAAAAAAGAGAGGTGTTAGATCTTTGCCATCTTTTTTCATCATAATCATCATTAGGTTTTTGGTCTCAACTACAGGAGCACAACCCTCTCTGTACAACCAGAGCCATACTTGCCAGAGCAGCCAGAGGACTTGGCCTATACTCTCCTCGCTGGCGGGTTAGAGAGGTCCCATTGATATTTATAAGCTTTCTTTAGCTTGTATCCTAAGTCGCCTTCTACGACATCCACGGGGCTTGGAGTGGTCCTATTTCTACTCTGCCGAAAACCATACGGCAAACTATTTAACGAGCTTTTTTTTAACTTGCAATATATCCTGCATTTATGTATAAATGTGTGTTTAGGTCAAATCTTGCTACTCAATTTTCAACAAGTTATTTTCAACCGATTTATCAAAAATTTTGTACACTTGTGAAAGTTGGATGATAATACAATATTATAAAGTCAATGAGTTCTTCTGATGAAGGAGCCGGAAGGTATTCAACAAAACTCAGTTATAAAAACATTACCACATTGAGTAGGACTTGTTTGATTTGTCTTGACGAGCGGTAGTTTTTATGGTAGGCGATCGCTATGGTCTGATCACGGAGACGGAATGTGGTCTATGGAACTCAGTAATAAAAAGACGCAACTACGAGGGCTGATCTCTATGCACCACCCCTGACCTCTTTGCTGTCACTTGGTTATTAAAACCTTTTTGCTGTAGGTTTATTGACATGTAGAGGTTATTATAAAAAATAAATAATTTTTAAATGTCAAACTATTATTGAGCTACAACTCACTTTAGTTGTTAACTCGTGATTTTTTACAAAAATGGATCCTGTTGAGCAGAGGGCGGTTATAAAATATCTGCAAAAGAAGGGTATGACTCCAACTCAAATCCATCAAAATATTGTGGCAACTGTGGGAGAGTGTGCAGTATCCTATGACATAGTCAAACGTTGGTGTCGAGAGTTTAAGTGCGGAAGATCAACTTGTGAAAACCAGCATGGCGGCGGACCTCCTGTAACGGTCACTACAGACCAAAATATTAAAAAAGTTCATGATATGGTGTTACTAGACCGGCGAATACGCATCAGGCAAATTGTTCAAGAGACTGTCTTGTCATATCATGTGGTGCAACAGATACTTACTAAAGAATTGGGTATGAAAAAGATGAGTGCAAGATGGGTGCCTCGAATGTTGACCATTGATCAGAAAAGACATCGAGTATTGATTTGCGAGCGTCTGTTGGATATGTACCAGGCAAATAAAGATAATTTTTTCCATAGATACGTAACCATGGACGAGTCTTGGTTACATCACTATGATCCCGAAACTAAAGTTCAAAGTAAACAGTGGAAACACAGTGGTTCTCCGCCACCACGTAAATTTAAAGTGGCACCGTCTGCAGGAAAGGTTATGCTGTCTGTGTTCTGGGATGCTCAAGGTATTATCCTGACTGATTATTTGGAAAAGGGAGAGACAATTACAGGGGCTTATTAAGCAAACTTAATTTCAAAATTGCGAGACGCTATCAAAGAGAAACGCCGGGGTAAGTTAACAAGAGGCGTTCTCTTCCACCAAGACAATGCTCCCAGCCATACGTCCAGTATTGCTAAAGCTGCCATACGCCAGGCAGGCTTAGAATTGGTGGAACACCCACCGTATTCGCCAGACTTGGCCCCCAGCTACTACAGGCTATTCCCAAAGTTAAAGGAATTTTTACGTGGAAAAAATTTTTTGGACAATCATGAGGTTATTTCTTCTGTGGAGGAGTGGTTTTCGGAGGTTGGACAAACATTTTTCCAGGAGGCTATTGAGATGTTGGAGCACAGATGGAATAAGTGTATCAGTGTTGAGGGAGACTATGTTGAGAAATAAAAAATAAATCTTGAATGTAGTTTCATTGTAAGAGGGTTAGGGGTGGAGCATAGGGATCACCCTCGTACATCGAGTTTAGGCTTATTTTATTAGCCATAGCCTAACAAAAACTTGTATTAAAAATGTATCTTTTTCATAAAACTATATATAAATTTAGCGATTATTGGAAGAGCCTGGCTGATTTGAAAATTTATTTGCCAGTGGTCCCATAGAATTTTTATCAAAATCGATTGTGTAGTGTAGGTTGAATTTGCTTTTTAGTTTTGAAAAATTATAACACTCACTGTGATAGAATCGTCAGATGTAAATAACATTTCGGTACAGAACGGGTGTTTCTGCGACCGCGAACGTGGCCGCGGCTGTTCGATCGATCGCACTTATTTAATGAAGTAATTTGTATTCTTAATTAGAAGTAGAAAGTAAATATTTATCGAAGTAAGCGACCAATAAAATTGAACAAACCCCAAAGTCTGTTGTTTTGTTTCTATCAAATGAGACAGCTGTAGACATATTTTTAACAGGCTTCCAAAAAGGAGGAGGCTATCAATTCGTCATGATCTTTTTTTATATCGACTATTTGAAGACTAGATAAATGTTTTTATAAATAAAGTTTATATAAATCAACATTTGTTGTGTAGTGTAAACTGAAGTCAGATTTTAGTTTAGAAAAATTATAACACTTCAATGTGATAGAATCGTCAGGTGTAAATAACATTTCGGTACAGAACGGGTGTTTCTGCGACCGCGAACGCGGCCGCGGGTGTTCGATCGATCGTACTTATTTAATGAAGTAATTTGTATTCGGCCAGTCGTTCGCAATTCGTAAATCCGTGCGGCTACAATGGAAATAGAACGTCCGATTTGCGGCCAATAATGAATAGATTTGCTTGACTGAGAACTTTTGAGCATTTAAAATCTTCTTCTTATCGTGTGTGTTAGTGACTAACACTAGTCTCAGAGTTTTCAAACTGCCTTAAAGGCCTCTGACATGGTTTTTAGGTAACGACCAATCTCAAAAACAGTGACAGGGACCGACGGCTTAACGTGCCCTCCGAAGCACGGATTATCTTACTTATCAGACAATCAGGTGATCAGCCTGCAATGTCCTAACCAAACTAGGACAACAACACAAAATCGTTGCCCCCGCCGGGAATCGAACCCGCGACCTCCGGGTATGAGCCGAACGCTCTAACCACTACACCATGGAGCATTTAAAATTATGTTTCTTTTTACCCCTGTTAAAAAGAGGTCTTATATGTTTGACTCCAATATCTGTTTCTTTTTTACCTTTGACAAAAGGAGAGGTGTTATAAGTTTGAGGCCAATATCTGTCTGTGTCGTCGTAGCTCTCAAATGGATGGACAAATTAAGATATGGTTTTTTTATGCAAAAGCAAGTTTCCTTGCGGTGGTTCTTACTATGTCTGATATACATCGGTTTTTCCGTATAACAGTTATTAGAAGGTAAACGCTTTAAAGTCGGTGATTTTTACATATATACATACATACTATCACGTCTTTATCCCTAAATTTAGCGTCATGGTGGGCGAGAAGATGGAAAAGCAATCAATACAGTGATGGGTTGCTAGCCGCATCGCCTGTTAACATGATTTGCATTTTTGCCCATTCCCTCGATCGGCTTTTACGATCTGCATGAGAAGAGAAGCAGCTGGTACATTCTAAGTATTTTTTTTTATTTCTCCCAGACCAGCATGGGAGGTTTTGTATGGGGATTTTTAAATTGCATATTAAATCAACTTGTTGACTAAACTACCTATTTATTATCCTACTGCGGGGAAAATGTATATCTCCTTCCATTTCTCCCTAATCATTACAATCTCTGGCCAACCACGATGAAAGAGATTATGGTTAGTAAACTAATTTTGCAATCTAGTGCAGTACGTTTATCGGCCAAAAATGGGAACACCTCTCTTCTGTTGACATGAAACAAAATTCGAGGCAGTAGTATATATAACAAAGATTTAAGGGAAATCTATCAGAGCTTAGAAAGGTTTACAAATTAAAAAGTAATAGGCGACCAACTTATAAAATGTACTCGGTAAAGAGAAAATTTTATACAAACTCAATAGAAAATTCGTGTTTAGACGTTTTAACTCAAAACTTAAATTCTCAACTACGGAATCCTAAATTGCGCGTGCCCGACAAGCACTTTGCTGGTTATTCAATTTTTAGATAATGTATTATTTTATTTTGTGTAAAAGCTTGTATTGTATTGAACTCACACGAAAATATTGATAATGCTAATGGATTCTTATGCGCACGTTGTGTAAACCAAACAAACAAGACTGAATTTCCTTCAGAAAGTAGGTCACGGGATAAATACCAATACACTGAGAAAAAGAAATAGGTGAACCAGTTTTTAGGGTTCCGTAGCCAAATGGCAAAAACGGAACCCTTATAGATTCGTCATGTCTGTCTGTCTGTCCGTCCGTATGTCACAACCACTTTTTTCCGAAACTATAAGACCTATACTATTCAAACTTGGTAAGTAGATGTATTGTGTGAACTGCATTAAGGTTTTGACACAAAAATAGAAAAAAAAAAACCGGCCAAGTGCGAGTCGGACTCGCGCACCGAGGGTTCCGTACAAACGAGAATTTGGTATGAATTTCAATTTAATACCTCTACGCGTTTATGAGGAAATGGGTAGTAAGTTTAAAATTATTAAAAAAAAAAATATTATGTGATGTAACTAAAAATTTATGGTTTTCGTAATTTTTCCTTTATCTATGCTATAAGACGTTGCTTCGTACCAAATTTCAAGATTCTGAGTTCACGGGAAGCACCCTGTAGGTTTTGATTCCCTTGCAAGTGTCGAAAATTTGCGGCATAAACGGCTGTATCTTTTGATTGCGTTGGCTTAGAAGTTTGATTTTTTCACAGCTTCAAGGGACAGTAGACCTGAGTAATTGATATAAATTTCAGCTTCATACCTCCAAGCGTTCCTGAGAAAAAGGGTCTTGACAGACGGATGGACGGACGGACAGACGGACAACAAAGTGATCCTATAAGGGTTCCGTTTTTTCCTTTTGAGGTACGGAACCCTAAAAAACAGTAAATTTTGGGGGTTCCCCATACTTAGAACTAAAACTAAAAAAAATATTTTTCATCAAACCCATACGTGTGGGGTATCTATGGATAGGTCTTCAAAAATGATATTGAGGTTCCTAATAGCATTTTTTTCTAAACCGAATACTTTGCGCGAGAGACACTTCCAAAGTGGAAAAAAATGTGTGTGTCCCCCCCCCCGTAACTTCTAAAATAAGAGAATGATAAAACTAAAAAAATTATAATGATGTTTATTATTTCTAATTAGCAAAACCATGTAGTTGCATGTCCCAAATTACAAGTAATTAAAACACCTTTTAACTACTAGTAGCCCTGAGTTCAACTGTCACTCATTTTGG
Organism: Acrobasis consociella; assembly: GCA_963555685.1. Classification (NCBI taxonomy): domain Eukaryota; kingdom Metazoa; phylum Arthropoda; class Insecta; order Lepidoptera; family Pyralidae; genus Acrobasis; species Acrobasis consociella. Next base: position 21,955,548 of record OY743108.1, on the reverse strand, counting down.
TAACGTGTAGCAAACACTTTTGCTGTTTGTTTGTTTTTCGTGTGTGTAAGTGGCCAACACTGGTTTCAGATTTTTCAGGCTGCCTAAAGGCATGTGACATAGCTTGACGACTGCCATACAATGATGACAGCCGGGACCAATGGCTTATGCGACTATACGTGCCTTCCAAAGCACGGAGGAGCTCGAGAAATTTTTATGCCAGTTGTGGTCACCCATCCAAGTGCGGACCGCGCATGGTGTCGCTTTACTTGCGAAAACGCTAGAAACGTGCACTCCCACCGGTCATCGAGGTCCTCAACATTTTTGCTACTAGCAACCATTCTTTTTCCTCAGTGTAAGCTATGTATGCCATGCAAATCAGCCGTGGCACATTCTCCTGCTTTGAGAGAGATTTGAATCCATTTTCATCCATTCACATACGGGATAAGGGAACTTCTTCGACGTTATACCGCTTTCGATTTACAGATTTCAAAGGCAATTGGGCACATATTGTTTTTTAAGCTATTGCATAGCTTCTATCGCGGGCCTTGAGCGCGGGGACCGAATCCAGAAATTCCGTAACGAAAAAACCTCACGCTCTCCCCACTCCGCCTACCATGTAGGTTGCCGCTTCGTCTCCGTCGTCCGTTTGCGACGTTGCCGTCCTTCCTTGTTTGCAATAGCTTTACCGCGGCAGTCCCCGAGTGCCACACGTCTTTTTTTCTTTCTTTCTTTCTTTCTAATCTTTATTTATTCGCCATTGGTTTCCGGCAGAGTAGAATAGAAACACTTCAACTCTCCCTGTGGATGTCGCAGAAGGCGACTTAGAAAATACAAGCTAAACAAAGGTTATAAACATCAATGAAACCTCTCGAACCCGTCTGACCAGCGAGGAGAGTGTAGGCCAAGTCCTCTGTTTGCTCCGACCAAGTGTAGCTCTGGTAGTACAGAGAGGGTCGTCCTCCCATACAACAAACGTGACTTTTAGGGTTCCGTACCCAAAGGGTAAAATCGGGACCCTATGACTGAGACTTCGCTGTCTGTCCGTCTGTCCGTCCGTCTGTCACCAGGCTGTATCTCATGAACCGCGATAGCTAGACAGTTGAAATTTTCACAAACTATGTATTTCTGTTGCCGCTATAACAACAAATACTAAAAACAAAATAAAATAAATATTTAAGGGGGGCTCCCTTTGACTTGATTTTTATAGATAATGGTACGGAACTACGTGCTCAACTCCAACTCGCACTTGGCCGGTTTCATTCCTTTTCACGCTAATCATCACGCTCAACATGACCTTTAGATCGGGTCCTAACCTCTCAACTCCGTTATAAACACATGCGAAGTAGAACATCCAAAACATTTTATAAATAACACTCAGAATTTCGGAACTGGCTCGAAGTATGTAAATCCAGCAAACATTCCATGAAGTGGGTCACGTTTGACAGAAATGGCGCAACGAGTGCGCTTAGTTAGGAAACTGTGACGGTAGCATCGGATTGTACAAAGGACGATCAAAGGACGTCACTTTAGAAAGTAATAAATAAATATATAGGTACAAAAACCTTGAGAGGTGTCAAGGGTGACCCAGATGGAACGAAGTTCCTTTCTTGCTTTCTATGAGAGAGAGAGAGAGAGAGAGAGAGAGAGAGAGACGGAGAAACACGCGCATGCCGCACGGCTTTTAATTACAGCAAAAGTGTCGTTACAACTTTTGGTCTTAATTTTTTCCGTCTATCCTCCTTTCGCAACGCGCGATATGGAACTTCGTTCCAAAATACACTTATTGAGCTAGCCTCAAAGTAAAGTTCGAGACTTGTTTTGTGGGATACTAACTCAAGGATACTATATTTTATAACAAATACATATTATAATCATCTAAGACGCAGGACAAATTGAAAAAGGCCATTTTCCAACTTGCACTGATCGAACCCGAAACCTCTGGGTGGCGGACTAGCATGGTGACCACTATGCCACGGAGGTCGTCAAATAAAGTATACAACAATGCACAACATGTGTTTATCGCTCTGGAGGGCCTGGACTCGATCTTCAGCAACTCCTGGGCACAGGTATGCCACTTCATAGAAGCGGAGTATCATTAATGCCTACTACTACTACAAACGAAACTATACATCCCTGCACACATCAATGTGTGTGTGTTCACCCCTCTACACACGTGATTAGGATAGAAAGGGAGAGGTGCGGACACGGGGAACGGGAACGCGGAACCCGGGCAGATTAATTCACCGACAGCCGGACAAAAGCATTTTTGACCAATCTCAAAACTAAGACGCTTCGCTCGGTCAATAAATTCTGTGTCCAGGGTTCGATTCCCACGGCAAGTCGCGATTTTTTTCCAAACTACCTTGGATCATGACTGTATACAAGGTTTAACAAAATATACTACTCGTAGCAAACGTAGTTACCTAATTTTTTTTTTATCTCTTATCATGTTGATCATGGGTCATGCATGACTCATGATTTTATCATGCACTGTATTAACCCTTAAAATTATTTTAATTCCTATATTTTGTTAAACTTATAATACATTATGTACAAGCATATTATGTATTTATTATAAAATACATTTTTTATAGGCCTCCATATTTTATTTGACGACCTCCGTGGCGTAGTGGTCACCATGCTAGTCCGCCACCCAGAGGTCCCGGGTTCGATTCCCGGTCAGGGCAAGTTGGAAAATGGCCTTTTTCAATTGTCCTGGGTCTTGGATGTTTATCTATATATGTATTTGTTATAAAATATAGTATCGTTGAGTTAGTATCCCATAACACAAGTCTCGAACTTACTTTGGGGCTAGCTCAATCAGTGTAATTTGTCCCTTTATATTTATTTATTTATTATTTAAAAAAAATAGGCTTTCATTTAACTTGCATTGTATCTTTTATATGTCTTGTAGACCTTTATCTTGTGTGTTTGTTTAGGTCAAATCTTGCAACTCAATTTTGGACCCCAAACGATTGAGCTGAAATTTTGTATACGTGGGATTTGTCTCGGCGAACACTTTACGCTAGACTATGTTGTGAACTTGTGACTATGTCTAGGGTCTAATCACGATCATGGAGACAGAAGATGGTCGATGAAACACAGTAATAAAACGACGCAAGTCTATCGAGTTTTAACTTATTTCATTTGTCAAAATAAGTACTTTGATCTCACAATCATCATCATCATCATTTCAGCCGCATAACGTCCACTGCTGGACATAGGCCTCTCCCAAAGATTTCAAAAATGACCGATCAAGAGCGGCCTGCATCCAGCGCTTTCCAGCGACCCGCTTTCCAGCCCTACTCTTCGCTTGCCAGTACGCGGTCGCCATTCAAGAACCTTTTTGCCCCATCGGCCATCGATTCGTCGCGCTATGTATGATCTCACAATAAAAGCTGATAAAAACAGCAGTGGAGTGATATAGTCCAGTAAAGTAAAAGACTTAAATGTGGGAGTAAAATTGAAATTTAGCTCCTGAAATATGACATAATAAAATCTCAGTAGATGGAAATAAAACAAATCCTTTCACATGTCCTCATTATTTCACTGACATTTACTTCATGATAAAGCAGCGCACACGGTCCGTATTGATTTTTTGTCTCATCTCCATGCATGCGATATGCTCTCGGGGGAGCGAGATGGAGCGTTCGCAATATTACATTTAGTAGGAGATCCAACTGTTGAGTTTTATACGAGATTATTTTTTGTTGAGAACTGACGGAAGATGTCCTTGCAAAATCTTCCTTATATTAGCGCATTCAGTTACTACAATTACAAACCTAAACTTATTTTGGGGTGGGAATTTGTCCTATCTATATTTATTTTTGGGATAAATAAAAATGATCCATACATATATAGTTTTATTTGAAAACAGGGTACAATTTCTCTACTAGACACCATCTTTAAGCATTTAAGCCACCTTAATCTTAGCCGTTTGCAATAAACACTAGTCTCTTGCCGATTATATTAGTCGGCAGCAGCTGGCAGCTTTCAATGTCAAAAGAAACTAAAATATTAATTTAACACAACAGGTTTAGGCAGACTTAGTATTTAATGTAATCTCAGTATTTTTTAACTCCAAATAAAAAAAATAACACAGCTAAAATAAATGGGCAGGAATTAAGACAAAAAAAAATCATATGGGTTTATCGATTCATGACACGAAAATAAATTAGGAACAATAATAGTGTTACGATCATAAAAAAAATTATTGATAAACCATGCAGTGGGAACCTAGACTAATTTGCGCTTTCCGAATGGGGACGTATGAATCAAATGAGATTGTATTTTTTGCCGTCTAAGTCTATACGGTATTTCTCCCGGGCCTTAATTTTGAAATACCTACAAGCATTGAAGTCCCCGTCCAATCAATTGTCTCGTTGTAACGTACTTCACCCCTTGTGTGTTGACAGCATTGACAGTAACAGGTGGGGATTTGGGCGTGTGACCCCTAGTGGTTTCACAGTTCAGGTTTTGTTACAAAGTGCGCGCATTTTTTATTTATTTATACATATAATAAAACATAATGGACGGAATCGTATGAAACTTTTTATGTTTTATAGCTGTTAAGCCTGGGCAACATTAGGGATATAAATAATTTTGAAAAAATGGAACACCTGATGCAGATCTATAACGGTCCAGCTAAACTAAAAAATGACGCCTTGGGAAAAGTTGTTCAGCCTGATGACCATTTTGCAGAGACATAAAGTCCATGTGAACGAAGTCGCGGGCTTCAGCTAGTGTTTACATATATCGGTTAGGATGAGTTAGGTTAGGTTACGCAGAAATATCCTCAAAAATCGAACTGAAATGTATGCATATTAATGCCGGGAAGTGTTTGTCTAAATCAAGGGTAGTTGCATCAGCTGAAATACACGAGTGAAAGTCGAATTCAACGACGCAATTTGAGCCAGAAACGTCAACCGTTCACAAGAATCAAAATTAAATAACGTAAATTTTATACATTTATTATAACTTATTATATTAAATTAATTAAAAAATCACACTGATAGCCTCAAAAAGTTTTTTAAACTTTTGTTCTGAAACGCTACATAACTTAATAATACTACATTTTATAACATATATATTAAACAGATAAACACGGAATATTCATCCAATTTATAAAAGGCCATTTTTTAACTTGCTCTGATTGGGGATTGAACCCAGAACCTCCAGAGTTCGGTTTCCAGAGAACTGGCGTTTTGACCACTAGCCACGGAGGTCTTTAAAATTAATATCGACGAAATCAAAAAAATCATATAAGTATTACAGTACCTGGGCGACCGAGCTTTGCTCGGTTACATATCAAACATTAACTAAATTTTTTTAAACTTGTCTAAAAACAATAAAAAAATATATATAAACTTGAACATAAAAAAAACAAAAGTAAGTCACCGAGTTCGAACCCGTAAAACTCTTTCTAGACGCGTCTTTAACCGCTGAGCCAGATGAATAGCGCCCAGCAGGACGAAATTAGCGACCATATTCTCCGTGGAAAGAAAAACGCATGAAACCTCGATAACACGCGTTTTCCCAAACATAAGACTAATCTAGATCGATTGTTTACCCCCGAAAACCCCCATATACCAATTTTCTGCGAAATCGTTAGAGCCGTTTTCGAGATCACAGAAATTTATAAATATATGAATAAATATATAAGAATTGGTCGTTTAAAGGTACCTATAAGATATCGACGAAATCAAAGAATTCATACAAGTATTAGATGCAGAACGGAATCTTGCACCTCTCCCCCGTTCTAGCCTTGTCGAGGGTGAGAGGTGCGGGGAGGGGGGACGCATATTCCACTGGACCTTAGGAAATTCCATTCTGTATGTAATACTCGTATAATAATTCAGTGTCGAAATATAAGTTAGCAGTCCATTCCTGCATTCCCGGAATAAGTTGAAATACTGAGTCCACGTCGTCGCGAGCAATTAACCTGCACCGATTGAATTTGGTTTGCTTTCTACGGAAATTGAATAATTCTACACCCCCTCCTCCACTCTGCACCCCTTCAACCCTCGAGCACAGCTAATTTGATTTCGCCCCCGATCTCCAAGTCGACGTTTCCGGTTTTTATTGGGACACTCCGTTCATAATTTTCCGTTTGAGAGACAACGTCTCGCGGTGATGGGCCAAAATGATCCGGGTTTTGGTTAAGGGTTTGTTATTGCATTGGGAAAGTTTACCTTTGATTAAGTTGAGTTGGGATCATAGAATATGAAAGTTTTATGAACAATATTGTTTACGCATATGGGTAAAAAATATTTTATTTTATTCAGTCCGTCAAAAAATAAGGACCGATATTTTTTTGTTAAGAACTTAGTAAGAATTTACAAAGATACAGCGCTTTGAAGTTTCGCAGTAACGGTTTATGTTACCTTTGGTTAAAAATCATAGCTGATCGTGACGTCACTTTAAGTGTGCTGTATCTTCGTCATTATTTGCTAATCAGAGAAAAGAATAACTAAATTTTTAACAAAAAAACGACGGGTTGCACTTTGGGAGTGCCGGCAGAAGTGAAAACTTGAATATTAACGTTGTGCATTTTTGATATTTTGGAATGGTTAGGGAATAATTTTGCACGAATTGCTTTAATTATCAGTATAAAATATTCCAAATCTTTTCTGAACCACAGTCTGTCACAAATGTCACAAGCATGACCAAATTCATTTTCAACAAAATCATTTTCAAATACACAGCAGTATGGCCACTACACAGACGGTCGAGCCATCAGCTGTCACCATCCATGGATGCGCGTAGCACGCTGTAACATAAACACACACGAACATTCGCGCAAGCGCCCTGCGCCGTCTTACGAATTTTCGATCAGGTCACGTGTCCTGACGCGAGTTTAACATTATTTACCCATTCCAAAAAAAGTGCACAACGCCGCTAAAGAAGTTTTCACTTCAAAAAAACAACCGACTTCAATTTCTTTCAGGAGTTTTTTCCATATCTCCAAAGTTCTTCATCATGACATCACAAATTCAATATGGGACTAATTTAGTAGTAAAGGCTTTCTAATAAAAAAGAATCATCAAAATCGGCCAACGGTTAGCGAAGATATCGCATATGTATGTTATGCTAAAAAAATATACACTCGAATTGATAACCTCTCCTTTTTTTGAAGGTTAAAAAATGAGTTTACTTACCATGCTTTCTAAAATTCTATCTAATGCCAGATTTTTTTCAAATACATTCTTATTATTTAAAAAGCGATGCGATGCGTTTTTTAGAAAGTAAAAAAAAAATATTTTTTTATAATGTTAAAATTTTTTACTAACTGCTTTTCTTCCCGCGCTGATCGTAAAAGCTGATTGAGGGAATGGGCGTGATACTGAATCATGTCAACAGGGTGGCACCTATACGACCACACTACCACCTGTTTATCGAATTTTGAGTCTTTAGAGTGACTTTGTCTACTTCGTTGTCATTGTAACTGGATCTGTAAAATCCGGCGTTTTGAAAATTAAATAAATAAATATATGATGCAGAACCATAATGGTCCAGCTAAACTATAAGAGATATAAAAATGCCGCCTTAGTAAAAGTTGTTCAGCCTGATGAACATTTTCCAGAGACATAAAGACCACGCGAACGAAGTCGCGGGCTTCGGCTAGTAAATAAATATATAGGGACAAATTACACTGATTGAGCTAGCCCCAAAGTAAGTTCAAGACTTGTGTTATGGGATACTAACTCAACGATACTATATTTTATAACAAATACATATACAATGTCCTTTTTAATTAAGTACAATTTTTAATTAAGTAGTAATTAGTCGAAATACGAAAGAAATATTTTCATTTTCTATAGTATTGATGTCACGTGACTAATTCGGTTTGTATGAGAAGCTAAAAGTTTTTTTTTTCATATTTCAATATACATTTATTGGGAAAAGTTGTTTAAAATGATGGACTGAACCACCCCTTAAAATATTTGTACTTAATTAAAAAGGACATTGTATAGATAAACATCCAAGACCGAGGACAATTTGAAAAAGGCCATTTTCCAACTTGCCCTGACCGGGGATCGAACCCGGGCCCTCTGGGTAGCGGATTCGCATGGTGACCACTACGCCACGGATGTCGTCAGTAATGATTTAAATGTAAATTATAACAAACCTGACTGTCAGTAATCAGATCTTGCAAGTTAATCTTGACCCACTTTACGATTTCCAATTGGGCTGGAATTATGCGCACATACGATATCGCGTGACAATGCAATATTATGGTGACATGGTGATGGTCTGATGATGGAGCTGGAAGGTGGTCATGGCATCTCTGTGATAAAGGAACATAACCTCACCGAGTTTGGGCTCGAATGATTCGCCTTGAGGAGCATTTTAACATTTTGGTGTCATTGAGATACAAGCTTATTTTAAGGCAAGATCTATAAGAGCATAATAAGACCTGTCATTTTGTATGGTGCTGAGTGCTGGGCAACCAAGGTGATGGATGAAAGACGATTGCATGTAGCGGAGATGAGAATGTTGAGGTGGATGAGTGGTGTGACTTAAATGGATAAGATAAGAAATGAGTACGTAAGAGGAAGTGTGAAAGTAGCGCCAATTACAGAGAAGTTGCGAAGTAGTAGGTTAGGATGGTATGGACATGTATTGAGGAGAGAAGAAAGTCATGTTACTAAAAGAGTGTTGAATATGAAAGTTAATGGGAAATAAATAGAGGGAGGCCAAAGAATAGGTGGTTGGAATGTGTGAGGGAGGATATGGGAAAAAGGAATATAACATCGGAGCTGGCTCAGGATAGGGGAAAATGGAAGAAACTTACATGTTGTCCCGACCCCACATAATGTGGGATAAGAAGAGGAAGATGATGATGAGATACAAGCTTATTTAAAAAAATATTTTTTATAGTTACTTGTTAGGCCTATGCTCCAGCAGTGATGTTTGATTTTAGAGTTTCACGGTCACAATTACTGTTATTAGTATTACGGGACTTACTGCGATTAATATCGTTTTAGCCAGATATTTCGACGGCCCTTCTACCATGATGCCATGATGGCATGATGGCCAGCGACAATGATGAAATATCTGGCAAAAAACGATATTAATCGCGGTAAGTCCCGTAATTCTAATACCAGTAGCGGTGATGTAACTGATGATTATTTATGAAATTTTAAATAGAAATTTAAAATAAGCGGCCAAGTGCGAGTCGGACTCGCACTTGGCCGCTTCTGTAGTAGCAAATAACATAATATAAAAGTCTTGTAGTATGTTTTTTTTTTAATTTTTATATTTGATTTGATTGAATGAAAGGTAAATTACCGTTTATGATTTATGACGTATTAAAAAAAAACTATTTACTAGATAACGTTCAAACCAATTTTCGCTGGTAGTTTTTATGGTAATGAACATCATATATTTTTTTTAGTTTTATAATTCCCTTATTTTAGAAGTTACGGGGGGGGGGGACACACTTTTTTCCATTTTGGAAGTGTCTCCCGCGCAAAGTATTCGGTTTAGAAAAAAATGATATTAGAAACCTCAATATCATTTTTGAAGACCTATCCATAGAAACCCCACACGTATGGGTTTGATGAAAAAAAAATTTGAGTTTCAGTTCTAAGTATGGGGAACCCCCAAATTTTTTTGTTACTTTTCTGTTTTTGTGTCGAAACCTTAATGCGGTTCATATCTATTACATACATCTTCTTACCAAGTTTCAACAGTATAGGTCTTATAGTTTCGGAAAAAAGTTGCTGTGACATACGAACGGACAGACAGACAGACAGACATGACGAATCTATAAGGAATCCGTTTTTGCCATTTGGCTACGGAACCCTAAAAACTACGTTGCTTGTTTACTATATGTAATAAAAAAATAAGTCTGTCTGTCAGATTAATCCAAGCTTATCTTCAATTTATATTTTAGAGTTAGTTGCGTTAAAATTATTCAACCATTTTTAATATAACTAAAATCCGATTAATTTATTTGAATTTCCAAACTTTCACCCGAATATAAATTCAAAATAGCAATCAGAACAAGAAGTTTTGCAATTCTAACTATTTCATTTCAGTTCTGGCATATTTTAAATTCTGGATAATTCGACACAAGATTGCTTTACGTGATAAATTAAATTGTTAAATTCTTGCGCTTGTTTCTGATAAATTGATATTTCTAATTCACGAATTTTGACACCAATTTATTATTTTTAATAAAAACTAATAATTTTGGCTAAGATTGTGCCCCAACGAACCGATGGCCGATGGGGCAAAAAGGTTCTTGAATGGCGACCGCGTACTGGCAAGCGAAGCGTAGGGCACCCACCTACAAGGTGGTCAGATGACCTGACCAGGGTCGCTGGATGCAGGCCGCTCTTGATCGGTCATTTTGGAAATCTTTGGGGGAGGCCTATGTCCAGCAGTGGACGTTATGCGGCTGAAATGATGATGATGATGAAGATTGTGCCCTTTTTATTCCCCTTCGTGCTGCTTTAAGGCATCTTGAAAAATCTGACACCAATATTACGAGTACATACGAAAAAAACAAAACATTTTGTCCTCTTAAAAATTTTATAGGTCTATGGTCCTACCACTTTTTAAGTTCTATGTTCTATATCTATGAAGTGCTACGAAGCCTACGAAGTACAAAGCATTTGAAGCTTATATGCTACGAAAATGTCGTAGCCGTCGTAGGCACGCTACGAGTTCGTAGACTATAAGTAAATTTTAGGGTCAATTAAGACCGAGAGCAGCTGAGAGGACTTTTTTATGCGACTTGAATTGAAAATAAAACTATATATAAAAATAAGTAAATAAACTTAAATACATTATTTTTGGATATTTGTACCGCTTGATAATTGTAAATTTTTCTTTTAATTTAATAATAGTTGTTGACGTTAGACCGTTTCCGAAGTGCAAGGAAGCGGCAGCATTTTCTACAAAAAACGTCAACTTACAATTATACTGACATTAAAAATAGATACGTGGAAAATAGATTCGTTGGAAAATGCAGAATTGTGCAAAATGCCTTGCAGCTAGAGCATATATTCTGTGCCCCGAATAGCTTTAGTGTCAATATGAAATATTTTGTTAGATTGTGTTTTATAAGCGGCTTAAAGTTTCTTGATTTGTTTTATTTCTATTTCCAGCCAGCGCTATCTCACTGCAGAAGTAAGACCTCCAGTGACGTGACAGGGTACACACTAATACATTTAATAAACAGTAAAAAAAATGTATCTGTAAATTAAATATATTTTTCCAAAAAAAATTAGGGGGAATGCAGACATAGTAATCGAGTAAGATTTTTTTTTATACGTCCGTCTGTTTATAATACAAGCTAATATCTGGAAAAACTGGACGGATTCGACTGAAAATGTTGTTATATAGCTGTTAAGGCTATGCAATATGAAAACTGGAACACCAAAGCAGAATCATAATGGTGCAGCTAAACGTGAGAGAACGAAAATATGAGAACTATAATAATGACGCCTTAGAATAAGTTGTTCAGCCTGATGAGCATTTTGGGAGATATAAACTCCGAACGAAGTCGAGGGCTTCAGCTAGTCTTACCTAAATTTAGAAGGGCTGCATATCAAGCAAAATATTTTTTTCCCTAGTATCACAGGGTAGACAAATTCTATGTGTCTAGTATAAAATGCACGCTACTGGTGGACAGTCAAGCTTCTAACGACAGCTCATTTGTCAAGGTAACATGATAAACAGATAAACATACATATGTCGCTGTAACCCGTCGTTTGACAAAACCACTAGCTGTTTGGCATTACAGCTCGATTTGTAAAACACCTTAAAATCGTTTAGCTAGATTGTCCAGTGTATAACGTTTAACAAAATAGCTAAGGTTAAATTGTAGATTTTAGTTCGGAATTCTGCCACTTAAGGCGTGGTGGTTTTGTCAATCAACGGGTTTTACAATCCAAATGCGACACATACATAACGGCGAAACATAGTCCTCCTTTTGTCTTCGCCGTTATCGGGTAAAGCTAATCAACCATTATCAAGTAATCACTAATTAATAATCCGGCCGTCCAAGGTACTGCTATCTCGGTGGAGAGGCCTCGTCAGCTTCCGCCGAGTCAGCTGTCGGTCGCCATTTTTGCGGATCCCATTGACTTTCATGAGAGCGTCGGGCCACGAAACCAGAGGGATGCAAATATGTTGCGAATGGAAATTATGTATTTTCCTAAGCCAAAAATAAATTATTTTGTACTGTTATCAAAATAAAACGTCGCAAAATAATGTGACTTGTCTTGAAAATATCCATTTTAACGTGATTTAAATTTATTATGGCAGAAAAACTGATATAAAGAGCGCTGTTTGACTCGCTCTTAAAGTTTCCCTGCATTGTTTAGATTGATTTATTAATTTTTTTGTTCATTAAAATCACTGTATAATAGAGGGCGCCATACTGAATTTAATGTGAAGTCATGTAGCCTATAACAGTCACGATGCTTCTAACGATAACTAATTTGTCAAGGTAACATGACACCATGATAAACAGACAGTCCTTTTGGCTTCACCGTTATCGGGTAAAGAGAAAGTTTATCAACCATTATCAAGTAATCACTAATTAATAATCGGACCGTCCAAGTTACAGCTATCTCGGTGGAGAGACCTCGGCAGCTTCCGCCGAGTCAGCTGTCGGTCGCCATTTTTGCGGATCCCATTGACTTTCATGAGAGCGTCGGGCCACGAAACCAGAGGGATGCGAAAGGAAATTGCAACTGTAACTCGTGAAAGGAACATACCCATGATAAATCAAACCACGGGCTACTATTTTACCAGATCACTGCAGTATAATACTACTAATATTATAAATGCGAAAGTGAGTTTGTATCTTTGTTTGTTTGTTACCACTTTACGATTCAACCACTGAACCTATTTATATGAAATTTGATTTGAATATAGTTTGATACTCAGGGAAGGACATAGAATAGTTTTTAACCCAAAAATTCCACGGGGAGCGAAGATCGCGGGCACAGTTAGTTAATTATACGACCGTCCAAGGTACAGCTATCTCGTTCGAAAGACCTCGTCAGCGTCTGCCTCGTCAACTGTCGGCCGCCATTTTTGCGGATCCCATTGACTTTCATGAGAGCGTCGGGCCACGAAACCAGGGTATTTTCCTAAGCCAAAAATAAATTATTTTATAGTGAATTTGTACAATAAAAAGACAAAAATGGAAGTGGGCAGGACACATAGCAAGAATGAACTCGAGTCGGTGGACCATAAGGGTAATGGAGTGGCGACCATGGGCCAACACGCGAGGTAGAGGACACCCAGCAATGCGTTGTGTGGACGATATTAAGCGTCACGCAGGCCACAACTGGATGCAGTTGGCAATGGGAGACGAAGATGGTAAGATATGGAGGAGGCCTATATCCTGAAAGAATAATATAAAGGATATTTTTTGTTATCTATCTCTATCTGATATAGTCAGATAGAGATAGATAACAAAATCAAACTTCGCAAAATAATGTCACTTGTCTTTGAACATATTACACGTACAAACTTCCACAAATTTTTGGAGCAATTCCAGTCCATGGTACAGTCCATAACTGCCTCCGTGGTGTAGTGGTTAGAGCGTTTGGCTCATACCCGAAGGTCGCGGGTTCGATTCCCGGCGGGGGCAACGACTTTGTGTTGTTGTCCTAGTTTGGTTAGGATATTGTAGGCTCACCTGTCTGATAAGTAAGATGATCCGTGCTTCAGAGGGCACGTTAAACCGTCGGTCCCGGTCACTGTCTTTGACATTGGTCGTTACCTAAAACCATGTCAGAGGCCTTCAAGGCGGTTTAAAAACTCTGACACTAGTGTTAGTGACTAACACACACGATAAGAAGAAGAAGAAGAAGTCCATGGTACTAAACTACTTTCTATAAATAAAGTTATCAAAAATCTATAAAAAGAATTAGCTCTACCACACAAAGATTGATTGTGACTGTGGACTGCCGTTTTTATTTTTAGTAGTTTATTATCATGAAAAAATTGGCTCTTTGGAGTTCACAAAGAAAATAACTGTTCTGAAACATCAAAATAATTTTATGCCTGAACATGAGCCGAATCAAAGGTCTAAACCTCATTTACAAGCGTGTTTCAAAAAAATTGAAAGTATGCTACTTACTTTCTGTTTTAAAAAAAATTGCGATGTCCAAGTTTCCTTCTGTCTGTTCTTTTTCGTTTGTTTAAGTGGCCAAAGCTAGTTCCAAATTTTCTAAGCTGCCTTAAGGCATCTGACTGACATAGCTTGACAAATGCACACCATGATGATATTTGGAACCATTAGCTTAACGTGTCTTTCGAAACACGGAATAGATCAAGAAATTTCTTTGCCACTTGTAGTCGAGTCGAGAAACTTATTTTTCTTCAAGTTGAAGAAAAAGTAGGTCTCAACCAAGAATTTAACATGTATAGGAAAACTTTTAATTGAATCTCAATTCGAGGCTTCAACAGATAAAGTTTAAAGCCGCGGTCAGACTACGGCAAAATGGTGGCATTATAGGCGTTGAAAACTTTAAAAAGTCATATTAAACTATTTCAAAAATTGTTCAAAATATTACGATAAAGCTAAAAATGTATTTATTGCTCTCCATTCATCATCATGAGCACGACCCTCTCTGTACTACCAAAGCCACGCTTGGCCAGAGCAGCCAGAGGTCTTGGCCTACACTCTCCACGCTGGCCAGACGGTTTGGAGAGGTCTCATTGATGTTTATAAGCTTTGTTTAGCTTGTATTCCCTAAGTCGCCTTCTACGACATCCACGGGAGGTCTTAGAGTGGCCCTATTCTACTCTGCCGGACACCACACGGCTCTCCATTCAATTGCTCTCAATTAAATGATACAGCGCATTGAAATTTCACATAAGGTCATGGCTAGGTATGATTTTTACTTAGCAGTGACGTCGCAAGGCCCGTTCCGGAACTTTGTAGCTCCGTATCTTTGTGTATTTTAACTTTTTTGGTAAACTGAAAAATATGGGTTCATTATTTTTTAATAATTTAAAAGACGGACTAATTTCAATCATGCTTTTCTGACCTGGTCGTCACCCCTGATGCTTCTATTGCAGTGGCTTTCTGTGGCTGATACGATAAATACAATAGAAATAAATATATATACGGATAAATCACACAGATTGAGCTGCTCAAAGGAAATTCGAGACTTGTGTTATGGGCAACTAACTCAACGATACTACATTTTATAACTAACTAGAGGCAGCGCGCAGCTTCGCCCGCGTTAACTACTCGAGTGAAGTCGCGGGCGTGATGCAATATAGTCTATAGCCTTCCTCGATAAACGACCTATCTAATACCGAAAGAATTTTTCAAATCGGACCAGTGGTTCCTGAGATTAGCGCGTTCAAACAAACAAACAAACAAACAAACTCTTCAGCCTTATATATAAGTACGGATACATCCCATATCAATCATAAGACCCAGGTCAATGATTAGAAAAATCATTTTCTGCCATTTTAAGCACAAAAAGAATTTTTTTAAATACTAATAATGCAACTGTAAACCCATATAATTCGAGTACAACCTAGATCAAATATGTACAATATTTATAACATTGTTACTTCGAAACATGTATTGGTTGTAATCTGTTGTGTTTCTAATAAATAAAATAAGTTTATATACATACATACATACATACATACATACACTTGTAAAAGGCCTCTCACGCAATCTTGCAACACTGTAATGATTTCTAAGGAGGGTTAATAACCTATCTGCGTTGAGTCAGCCCAGGCCTTAAAATTTTGCGAAAGCGAACACAATTTAATATTTTGACTGATTTGTTTTATTTCACCGGAATCATTGAAGAAATTTGGATTGTATTACGCTGAGGTCGATGTCAGAAAGGGGAAATTAATCTAAATCATTAATTAATTTTATCGGAACAATGTTAATTCTTGTATATTGTTTGGTTGATGTTTTGTGCTAAATAAGCGTAAATGGTGCCTATTTAATAAATTTAGGAATACTTACTTACTAAATTCTCTTTTAAAAGAAAAGTTCACGCCCACCTTTTAAACTCCCTTTCTTCATAAAGTCACATCATCAATTCTTCTCTGCATAGCTATGTATTTGTATGTTAGGTAGTATAAGTAGATGTGTATGTATAAGTGTGTATTATAAGTAGATATTTATTCTGATATTTATAATATTACGTATAAAATAATAGTATTATTTTATAATGTAAGTATATTGTTTTGCTTTTTTGTGCCGCATAATTTTTTCCGTTTATCCCTATGGTGGTCTGGGAGAAATGCTCTTAGCATTAATTCCGCCATTTATCAAAAGTATATTTGTACTTTGGAACAATAGATTTTGATAAAATAAATATAATAAAAACTTGAGAGGTGTCAAGGGACACCCGGATGGAACGAAGTTCCTTTCGATTAATTGGGAGAGAGAGAGACAGACAGAGAAACACGCGCACGCCGCACGGCTTACAACTATAGCAAAAAGTGTCGTTACAACTTTAGGTCTTATTTTTTCCGTCTAGCCTCCTTTCGGAACGCGCGATAAGGAACTTCGTTCCAATAATATTTTATTATAAGTATAGAGAAACATCGAAGAAAAGATAGGCAAGCAACTGCCCACGTATTTAGTGGCCACACACACACTAGCACATTAGCCTGATCAGTATACAATGTAGTCAAGCTTAGCCCCGACTACTCTCGACTGACTGCCAACTAAGTTTGGGTTCGAAGGGCTTTTACAGAAAAGCGACAGAATACCCGCGACACAAGTCGGCGACGGTCGGCAACCGTCGCTGATCTGTGTCGACGAGTATGGCGGCGACAATCGCCGATAAACGACGACGGTCACGCGGCGGAAGTTTACTTGCTAGGCAAATTAAAAAACCCTCGACTGTCAATTACGCGATCTAGTGATGAGTAGCGGAACTACCTATAGGATTTCCGTAGCGCCATCTATTATTTGCTAGAGAAAGCCCTGACTTTCACTTTACTTTTAAACAGCTAAACCGATTGTCATCAATCGTAACTGTAAGGGCAAGTTGGAAAATGGCCTTTTTAAAATTTTCCTGGGTCTTGGATGTCTATCTATATAAGTACATACATACATACATACTATCACGTCTTTATCCCTAATGGGGCAGACAGAGCATTTTGGGTCTTGCGGTTCTATGCAGAGCCCAGGGCCGCAAGACCCAAAAGCCACTTTTAGCGTCATGATGGGCGAGAAGATGAAAAAGCAATCAATACAGTGATGGGTTGCTAGCCGCATCGCCAGTTAACATGATTTGCATTTTTGCCCATTCCCTCGATCGGCTTTTACGATCTGCGTGGGAAGAGAAGCAGGTGGTACATTATAAGTTTTTTTTATTTCTCCCAGACCAGCATGGGATATATAAGTATCTGTTATAAAATATAGTATCGTTGAGTTAGTATCCCCTAACACAAATCTCGAACTTACTTTGGGGCTAGCTAAATCAGTGTGATTTGTCTCTATATATTTATTTATTTATATTTATCTATTTTTGCTAGGGAAGACTTTGGCTTTCGAGCGTGAACCTCTAATAACTTTAAACAGCTGAACCGATTTTCGTCAAACATGGCTAAGAACCACCGCAAGAAACTTCCTTTCACGTAAAAGAAACTATCTACCTACGATGCCACAGACAGACAGACACTAACGTCAAACTTATAACACCCCTCTTTTTTGTCGGGGGTTAAAAATGTCAGACAATAATGCTCACAATTCTAGCATAGATCTAGATTCAAATTTCACAGTCCTTTGTCCTCGCTGCAATAATTTCGCACACGGTCGGGTGGTCGCCGTAAAGGGAACTGCTCGCTTTGTGTCGGAAAACTGAGACTTTAGTCCCGTTAGTGTCCTATCTCAGTAGGCATGTACGTCCTTTGGCCGTCGAACACACTTTACAATAGTTCGAAAACGTGGCACAAAATTAATAAAAGGATTACATACAGCACCTCGCACCGTCCCCCGCATTCTGGCGTCCGCGCAACCCCTCCCCCGCTTTTCGACCTTGTAAGCGCCCATAAAACAGGGTTGTTACTAGTCGCACGTTGACGTTACGCGAGTCACTTAGGATTATTGAATCATAATGGTGAGAACCTGCGCACATTATCATTGTTTATCCACGGAAAACAATAAAGAACGAACATTTTATAGATTTCCGCGTGATAAAAACAAGTAAGCAAAGCAACAAATTCTGTGGTGGCGACCCTTCTTGTTTAACTCACACATTTGACGTGTGCACGGACATATTGTTTCGTTTGTAGTAGTACTAGGTATATTTGTTACTTCGTTTCTATGAAGTGCCATACCTGTGACACGGGGAAGGAGGTCGGCATAAGGTTCGTGACGACGAAGGGACGTCGCAATACAAAATCTAAGCAATAATACACAAAATTTTAACTATGTAATCTAATTTGAAAAAATTAAAAGGTATATTGACCTCTGTTGCTAAGTGGTCATCATGCCAGGCTGTCACGCCGAAGGTCCCGGGTTCGATTCCCGGTCAGGTCAAGATGAAAAATGGTCTTTTTCTGATTAACCTGGGTCTTGGATGTTTATCTACTTATATATTGTTATGTAGGCATCTATATATATAAAAGAAAGTCGTGTTTGTTACAACACTTATAACTCGAGAACGGCTGGACCGATTGCCATGGTTTTTGATTTGTTGGATTTGTTTCCGTCCCGAATAGCAGAATACATCTAATAAAAACAATGAAAACTCGATATGTGTAATGAATACTTAATCATTTCAATAGATGCTGATTTGTTTATTACATGTCAAACATTTGTTGTCCAATCCTGTCAAATAGTGTAACAACTATTTATTTTTTTTGGAGCAGGATTTTTTTCTGAAGACATCATGTGTGCGTTCAGAAATTTATTTTTTGTAAAATGTCTACAAAGTTCAGGTACTGTTATATTTGTTTAAATGATAAGGGTTTATCATATTTAAACACACTTCACTTCCAAGACATATGTGTAATAATAAAAAGATAAAAAGAAGAATGACGATAAATGAAAGAACATAAATATAAAAAACAATTCAAAATATAAAAAAATAAGCCTTTACGGCTGGCCAGTGTCAGCGACATGGCGGCCCCCGGTGTGAGCACCTATCATTGGGGTCGCTGATACTGGCTCCTCTATTGAAAGTAACTTTAATTTTTTTACTGGACGCCTGAGCACACCTCCCATCGTCTTTTTTTTCATTTTTGTTTCTATCTATATAAATATATTATTTTGCATCATTGTTTTACGTTCATCAAAGCCTAAATTAGTTCAGCTAAAATGTAACACGACATTCATTGACTGTTAGGCGGTACGAAGTTCGCCGGGTCAGCTAGTTTGTTATAAAATATAGTATTGTTCGGTACACATTTGATGTGTGCACATAACATAGACGCTAATGTTTGTCTGTCTGTATCTGATGATACAGACAGACAAACATTAGCGTCAAACTTATAACCTATTTATCATGACGCTTACGCTTCGGTTAACCTTTCCAATATAAGAAATGTTATTTTTGAACTCACAACAAAGAAATAAGTTTACAAGTCCACGGCATACAAACTACAAATGTATGGCTGGCGAGAATGAAATATGGTTCTGAATATGAAATACGAGTCGGAACGTGAAATACAATTCAGTGCGGGATTTACCGCGTTCTCGTGATGGAGTGTACGCTGCTTACACGCGGTTGTGTTTTTATATTTTTGTTTTGAAATATTTCGAGTTTTTACCTTTTAATCGTTTGCATATGTTGAAAACTTGAAAATCTCAAATGCATTCCAGGAATATGGTGTTTATTTTTCGTGTATGTAAGTGGCCAACGCTGGTGTCAGATTTTTCAAGTTGCCTAAAGGCATCATCATCCATGCTGGCTGGTCTGGGAAAAAAGATAAAACTTAAAATGTGCCAACTGCTTCTCTTCCCGCACAGATCGTAGGAGCTGGGGAGGAACGAGGGAATGGGCGAAAATTCGAATCATGTTAATAGGCGATGCGACAACACATCACAATTTTGATTATTTCTTTTACCTTACTTTCATTTCCTACCGAGCCGCAAGACCCAAAATGCTTTGTCTGCCCCATTAGGGATAAAGACGTGATAGAATGTACCTATGTATGTCTAGAACAAAACACATAGGCAGATTTCCTACCGACGCGGCGGACGTGTCAAATTTTCTAACAATTTTTTTCATTAGCCGGGCTAAATCAGTCTTAAAGTAAATATGCTAACAATTTAAAAAGTTTTTGAATCAGTAGCTTTACACTAGAAAAAGAGATTGTTAAAAACATAGCCGCATGTAAGCAGCGTGCAGTCCATCACGGGAACGCGGTAAATTCCGCACTGAATTATTGTATTTCACGTTCCGACTCGTATTTCATATTAAACCGTATTTCATTCTCGCCAGCGCCTAATAAATCTGTAGTTTGTATGCCGTAGACTTGTAAACTTGTTTCTTTGCTGTATGTTCAAAATAATATTACATTATGTAGTATGCTGTCGACTTGATTATCTGTTTGTGAGTGTGTGAGTGTGTATATGTGTTAGTTCTTTACGCGCAGACGGACGCACGCAAATTTTGATAAAATTTAATATGCAAGAAGCTGACACCCTGGATTAACACATAGGCTACTTTTCAGAGCCGTAAAAGGGCGGTGCCACCGGTGCCCAGGCACAGGGCGTAGACTCTGGGGGGCGCAAGAACGGCCAGATCAGGCAGGACTATTATTTTTTCGGTTTGCTCCTGATAAGTTCAAGATCAGGGTGGGCAACGCATTTGCACTAGTGAACTTGCGATTGAGTTTTAGTGAGTGAGACACAGTGGGTGGTATAATAGGCGAAGGGTCCACTTAACATCAGATGGCTCATCTGCTTGTTTGCCCACATCAATTCTTTAAAAAAATAGATTTTTCTTCCAAAATATTAGATAATTGGTCCACCAACACCAAGTTCCTTGTGCTTTATTTTATCATCCTAAATGAAATAAAGTAGACCTATACATAGCATTGCTCTAGGGTACCTATAATATCTAAAAAAACAAGGGCGCAGTCATAGAAGCTCGCACAGGGCGCAAAAAAGGCTATTTACGGCACTGCTACTTTTGGATTTAGACCCGGTCGTGTTTCATACTTTGATTGGTGACTACTAAGGTGACCACATGAAGGATATCTCAAACTTCACTGTGATGACTAAAAGCTATAAAAGATGCCTTAGCTCAGCTTATTAATTTTCCAAAACTTAAAACCGACTTAACAACTACACAACAGGTTTTTAATAAAATCGGTTATAGTTTGGGAACCGATTTTCTATGGGACCATCTGGTAAGTATGGGTATACTTACCAGGTGGTCTTACAGAAAATCTAAACTAAAGACCAACTTTGACACTACACAACCAATTTTGATACAATTTCTATGGGAAAATTTTAAACAAATAAGATTTTTTTAAATCAGTTTATTATGTATGTTCACCGATTATTCAAAGAGGTCTACTCTTGAACATACCTACTTAAAAAAGATCGCAATTCGCAACGAACTAATAACCTCCAACTTTTTTGGAATCTGTGAAAAATGAAAAATCTGACTCTCTTTGCCACTTGCACACCACGCACGAAAAGCCCTTAAAATCCAAAAAAGAAATGAAATAAAAGCTTCAAATAGCAGCCAATAGCTTCAATTGATGACAAGTGCAAAGAGTCTGCCCTTGCTTCAGCAAATATGTCGAGAAATCGACGGCCATGCGAGACGATGAATAAAATAGGAGACGGAACAACGACAGTACGGAAATGGAACTTATGGTCTGCTGTCTCTCTCTCAAACTCGAAAGGCGAAAGTCAAAAGTACACTTTGGAGATTTGGGTCATTTAATAATTGTCATTTTCTTTCTATTTTTTTCGATCATCATTGTATGGCAGTCGTCAAGCTATGTCAGATGCCTTTAGGCAGCCTGAAAAATCTGACACCAGTATTGTATTTTTAGGCGGTAAATTTTGACGTCAGATTATTTACTTACAGCTAAGTTTATAGCTGCTTCTTAAGCGCAAGTACAGAAGAAGCGGTTACGGTACTGCAGCATTTTCTTCAAAAACGTCAACTTGCAATTATTTTTTGTGAAATGTATTCATTGTTGTTTTTGTTTTTCACTCTATTCTTTGTCAAAAGTCAAAAACTTGTAGCACCATCTCATCCTAATTCTACCTCTGAACCTAACTCCGTCTGTTGGAATTTTTGTCATGCGAGCCCATCTTTTGGGTAATATGCGGGCAAAGCTTTTTAGTAAACTTTAAAATCTTACACCAGTGGTTGGCCACACACAATAAAATCAAAAACAACCAAACTAGAATGTCATCGACCAATGTTATCCTGAAGATGATCGCTGACCAATTGGACTGTACTTACCTCCGGCGCTGCAGCGACAGACACTTCGCAGTACCTTTGCCGCAGAGAAGGTATTTATATAAGTAGATAGTACTAATTTGTGACATTTGTATTTAATTATAATTTCAATTTTAATTCCAGTATTGTGTGACACTTTACCATTCCGTTACCGCCAATACCAGACACAATAGACGTGGACATTTATTAATGTCGTCCGGGTCTTTACCGGTTTATTATTGCTATTTTAATTGCATATTTTGTGAATTTTTAATAACTGTATCATGTTTGGATCTCTGGCATCTGAAATAAATTAATTTATTATTATTATAAAATCTTCCCATCTATACTTTCTGTAACGTATTGTAGTCGAGTATTTGTAAACAGTGTTAGTTTGGCTCTAGTTCGAATTGTTTATTTTATTTTCGGCTAAATGTTGGACCAACAGTCTGTTTTTGAGGGTTTATTGGGGGGAGGTGAACTTATCCTAATATATTTTAGTTACATAGTATCGTTGAGTTAGTATCCCATACGTACGAACGTCGAACTTACTTTGTGGCATCTGTGTGATTTTTCCGTATATATTTATTAATTTTAGAGAGTCTACAGATAGCTAATATGATTTGCTACTCTCAATTTTTTTTCTTTGTTTTTGTGTGTAAGTTGTCTTTTTGATTTATGAAAAAAAAATTCATTGTGTCTGTTTGTGTATATGTAAACTTTAGTAATCAAAAATGTTTAACGAATTTTTTCATGGAAATCAGATGTCAAAAAAAGTAAAATTTTGAAATTTTAAGCGTACGAAGTCGCGGGCACCATACTGTTAATATAGGAAAATACATATAACAGCAATTTTAGATAGATTATATCTCACAAAACATGGTATCAAACGCAATGACTTGCACATTTCACAAGCAGGACCATCAATCAAAGAAAACCTCTAGAATTTTCAGCAAAAACAGATCATTGCAAATCTTTCGTTAAAAATTGCCCTTGAGAAAACAATTTATAAAATGGGCATCGAACCTACAGTAATGTATTCCAATGTATTATCTGTCAGTCTAAACCCCAATCCATCGGAGAGATTCGAAATCCCAGACTCAGCTAGACCCACTGATCATTAAGTAAATAGACAATAAAATAAAATAATTTATTTAGGTAAATGATGTTTATGTTAATATACATGTGTTGGAGCCTACTTTTAAGTAATAAAATATACTTGTACCAGTAAGCTCCGTTCTTCTGTTTCTATTTAAATTTTAATCGATCTAGTTGAACAAAAATAAAAATAATAAAAACAAACACCGTAGATATATCTACGGTGCTATGCCACGGGGGCTGGTAACCTATAATATCGGAGATATCTCTCTAGTTCGGACACAATTCTCTATCTACGTTTAAAACTAATACCCGTTATTCAAAAAAAAAACGACGGGTTGCACTTTGGGAGTGCCGGCAGAAGTGAAAACACAGCAGTATGGCCACTACACAGACGGTCGAGCCATCAGCTGTCACCATCCATGGATGCGCGTAGCACGCTGTAACATAAACACATACGAACATTCGCGCAAGCAAGTAGAAAGAGAGGGGGATACTCCCTCTTCTACGCCGCGCCAGCTGTCTACTCTCCATCCGTCTTACGAATTTTCGATCAGGTCACGTGTCCTGACGCGAGTTTAACATTTTTTACCCATTCCAAAAAAAGTGCACAACGCCGCTAAAGAAGTTTTCACTTCAAAAATTGTTTCCTTTACCTGTGTTGGAGAACGAATAAACGATTTGTGAGTACTTACTATCACACACATTTTTTCATTTACAAAATCTACCACAAACTTTTCAATTGTTTTTATCTGTCAAGAAACGCTGACATTATGGACGATAAATATAAGAAACCAAAGCAGCCAAAGCTCGCGACTTCATTGTAATTACAGCTGTATTGATCGCTGTATGATTCACATGGAGTTTATGTCTACGGAAAATGCTCATTAGGCAACTTTTTCTAAGGCGTCATTCATATTTCTTTTGGTTTAGCTGGACCAATATGGTTTTGCATCAGATTCTGCATATGTTGCCCAGGCTGCATAACAAAAAAGTTTCATTCGAATCCTTCCAGTATTTCCGAAGATTAGCGTGTACAAACAGAAAAACAGACAGTTTTTTTTTTACTCTATTACTATTTATGCAGCGCTCCAAGTTTTTTTTTCAATATATTCAATGTACAGTCACTTTTTTTACTGTTTTATTATATGTATGTATAGATAAAGATATGATAATTCTTTCTCTCTATCTCTCACTCTATTACGTAGTATCTTACTGAACCATTGCATATCCATTTATATTCAGGTCTGAGGCCACACTACTCATGCAAAATTCTTCGGCAATTGCTCGAAAATAACTTGTATTGTCTCTTGAGTAAACTGCGGATTTGAGAGACATTGAGTGTTCTCTGATGTACATAGAATTGACTCAGCTTTTTTGTTGTTCGACTAAAATATAAGATTCTTCATTAATAGTTTCAAAATAAAACTGAGACTGCTCCTGGTTTTAGAAGTTTTACAGTTTGTGTCTATTTTTGGTAAACGTAATAATTAGGTACCTACCTCATAAAACAAGCTGCGTTTTTAGAAAAGATTTAACCATGTAAAACTGATGAATAAGATTGAAATAATGCAATAAGAAATGGTGAATCATCATTAGACCTGACCTAAAGATAATTCACCATTTCTTATTGCATTATTTAAGTCAAGTAAGAACTTCAGTAATGTCTGAAAACCTATTTAAAATAATTTTGACTATATTTTTTACGTATGTTTTTGTATCACAAATTCCATTCACAATCTCTGAGAATATAATAATAGGTACATCAAATATTATTGAAATAATGATTTTTCAAAACTAAAAAACTAATTTCACCCCCAATCTACACAACCGAGTTTGATATAATTTTTTAAATTGCTCCAGGCATCTTCGCATTCCAAAATTCACATCCAAAAAAAAAGATAGCGACGAATTGATAACCTCCTTTTTACATACATACATACTATCACGTCTTTATCCCTAATGGGGCAGACAGAGCGTTTTGGGTCTTGCGGCTCTATGCACAGCCCAGGGCCGCAAGACCAAAAAGCCACTTTTACCTCCTTTTTGAAAGTTAAAAATACATATGTAAGTTCTATGCGAAATATTTCTATGATATACATGCGATGCGCCTGTATAAGTATAAAGACTGTGACAAAGGGCGCAGTCTCAGGTCTGGCGGCGCATCCATATGTGTCTGCGAAATCCTTACTGATGGCCGGACTTGCGGCCGCGAGCGGGGGGGCGGTGCGAAGGCCGACTATAATATAACATTATATCATAATAATCACACGTATATTGTAAAGGAGAAAGTTTGTGAGTGTGTATATTTGTTACTTCTTCACGTACAAACAATTTATATATTAATCGTCATCATCATCAGGTCTTTTTGTCTCCACTGCAGGAGCACGACCCTCTCTGTACTACCAAGGCCAGAGATATGTATATTATTATGGACATATTGTAAAAACTTCACGTCTTAATCCCTAATGGGACAGACAGTGCCCAGGGCCGTAAAACCCACGTCTTGAAGATGAAAAAAGAAATGTTAATAGACATGAATTGCTAGCATATCGTGCCGTGGATTTCCGGCAGAGTAGAATAAGGCCACTTTAAGTCCACCCGTGGATGTCGTAGAAGGCGACTTAGGAAAAACAAAAGCTAAACAAAGCTTATAAACATCAATGAGACCTCTCCCGTCTGGCCAGCGAAAAGAGTGTAGGCCAAGTCCTCTGGCTGCTTTGGCCAAGTATGGCTCTGGTAGTACAGAGAGGGTCGTGCTCCTGTAATGGAGACAAAAAACCTGATGATACTAGCACATCGTCTAAATTGTGTCTTTTACAATCTGCGCGGAAATAAAAGTAACTGGTACATTCTATGACTTTTCTGATCTGAAAAGTGATACTTGTAAAATTATAATAAATGATCTAGTATAGCTCGTGGTTTGATTTATTACAGGTATATCCCTTATACAAGATACATTGCAAGGTAAATACAAGCTTGTAAAATGATTACGGGCAAATCCTTTATTCCTTAAAGATTTCTTTAATCCTACTAATCCTACTATCCTATCCTACTAATATTATAAATGCGAAAGTGAGTTTGTATATTTGTTTGTTTGTTACCTCTTCACGCTTAAACTACTGAACCGATCTGGATGAAATTTGGTATGGATATAGTTTGAGACTCGGGGAAGGACATAGGGTACTCTTTATCCCGAAATTTCCACGGGGAGCGAAGCCCGCGGATACAGCTAGTAATATTATAAATGCGAAAGTAGTAAAGTTTGTTACCTCTTCACGCTTAAACTACTGAACCGATTTGGAAGAAATTTGGTATGGATATAGTTTGAGACTCGGAAAAGGACATAGGATACTCTTTATCCCGATATTCCCACGGGGAGCGAAGCCCGCGGATACATCTAGTAAACTATAAAGAAAGAAGAAAAGACTGGACTGTAATATAATCTCGGTTCTTTAACGTTGTTCCGATGCGCTTTAGAGTTAGTATTTCTGATATAAAGGTTCCGTTAGACCATGTAATCTTATCTTAGTACCATCAGCTAGTAAGTTGGTTTGGTGTAGCCCTGCTGAAACCAGTATTAACAATTTACAAGTACCTATTCGTATTTTTTCTTTTCTCTGACTAACGATGAAGATACATTTTAATTTTGTATGACATCAACAACTCTTCACGTATTTATTATTGTATATAAGTATGTTTATCATATTGACCCCCGCACTACCTAATTTCCCATCACTGTTTTTTTTTCTTTATAGGTTGGCAGAAAGAAATTGCTTAGCGATAAGGCCGCCTTTTGCGCTTAGTTTTTAAGATAATTATGTACTGTATTTTATTATGTGCAATAAAGGGTATTGTATTGTATTATTTGTTTGTTTATTTATTTATTGTGACGCACGACTCTGCCAAAAACAGGACAATGTATACACAAGGCCCAACATTCAATAATTATTCGAAACTAAAAACCAACTTCATCCCCGACCTTTCGACCTTCACAACCGATTTTGATTAAATTTCTATGTAGTCTAGAAAAATAATGTGAAAAGCCTTTTGATGTTGAATGGCATTTAATGTAACAGTTTCACACCGGGTTTTTTATTACACAAAATGCAGAAAACCGTGGCGAGGGCCTATTTTCAATAAAAAGGGGTGAAGAGGGGGGAAATTGGTCTGACAATGGGCAAAATTGGGCTCAACAGGTATATGTAGGTATTGTTTATTTTAACATATACTTTATAGTGTGTATTATTTGCATATAGTTTATTGTTTTGATTTATTTTTTGATTATTATTTTTACATATAATATTTTCTTTCTTTTTCACCATATACCTGTCAAGCTGTGCACTACCCCTATCATTCTCCACATCACCCGTTTGGTTGACTGGTAGATAAGGCCTTAGGCTTTAAGTCCGCCATCTCCTCCTTCAGTTAAAAAAAACTTGAGAGGTGTCAAGGGACACCCGGATGGAACGAAGTTCCTTTCGGTTAATTAGCGAAGGAATTGTAATATTTTTTTTTCACTATGTACAAAAAACCTGTATACACTCAACAAAAATAATCGTCGCGACACCACACTGTTCAATGCGAAATAGAAAGACGAAACGAAAATAACTGGCTTGCTTTCTATGAGATAGAGAGAGAGAGAGAGAGAGAGAGAGAGAGAGACAGAGAAAAACGGGCACGCCGCACGGCTTACAACTATAGCAAAAAGTGTCGTTACAACTTTTGGTCTTAATTTTTTCCGTCTAGCCCCCTTTCGCAACGCGCGATAATGAACTACGTTCCAAAAATCCCGAAATTTCTTCTTGACACAAACCAAAAACAAAAAGCTAAGTTAGACACTCCCTATCTGTAATATACAAACCTTTAACCCGACTCAAACATACTATTTGTAGGTCGTTAATCTTTTTTCTCAAGTTACAAAGCATTCGACTTGTTCCCGCTTGTTCCTCGATACAGAAATGACAAGAGGCGGTAGACGTGGAGTTATAGAACTGGAAGAACACCGAAGATTTAAACATGCTCCGAAGATGTATGCACCGAAGATTTAAACTGCCCATATGCCTCTCCCTATTTCCAAAATGACCGATATACAGCGGCCTGCATCCAGCGCTTTCCAGCAACCTTGGTTAGGTCGTCTGATCACCTTGTGGGTGTTTCAAACTATATCCATACCAAATTTAATCTAAATCGGTTTAGTTACTTTCGCATTTACAATATTAGTATGGACCAAAACAAATTGCAGAATTTTTTATTTTAATTCTCACAGCTTTTATTGTCATTTAGTTTTAGCAGTCCCGATGAAGAAGCTTAGAGTAAACTCGTTGAAGTAGAAATTTGCTAGCGTTTTCGCAAGTTAAGGAATTCTGGGCGGGATCTGCACTTGGTCGGGTCCTCCGTGCTTCGGAAGGTACGTTAAGGGGGTACCTAAAAAAATAGATGTTTTTTATGTGAGTGTATCGTCCAATTAGGACAGTGAAAAAATCTGAATTAAATATATATTTTAATTGACTATATACCTGAAATATTGATCAGGCTCAAAACATATTAGCATATAATTTTCTCG
Source organism: Acrobasis consociella (assembly GCA_963555685.1). Lineage (NCBI taxonomy): Eukaryota > Metazoa > Arthropoda > Insecta > Lepidoptera > Pyralidae > Acrobasis > Acrobasis consociella. The sequence goes on along the minus strand of OY743108.1, from coordinate 21,926,526 downwards.
ATACAAAATAAATCCAAAGTTCCCTCTCCTTTTTCTTTATGTGAGTGCAGTACATAAAAGAAGCATGTTTTACCAGCAAATATTTGTTTAAACCAACGACCACTGATGTATCTAGGGAACAGTTAGAATAAAATTATTTTAAAAAATATATTTATAATTTATTAATATCTGGCCACTAATATGATAAAGTGCACGAAATAACCCAAGCACATTGATATCCCCTGCCTCGCTCTTCACTATGTGAAACCCATAAACTTATCCCTTTCGCAAGCGCCGCCCATTCGCCCATTCGATGTTGATGAGGTCGGACGTGTGTCCAATTTTGTCAGCCGCGAAATTGTGATTTTTACGAAAGATTTCCTTAGACACACGTGATCTTTAATTTCGACCATAGTCTTGAAGCAGTAGTGGTGTCGCGGTCTATTTTGCGCGACAAATGAATGCGCCCCGGGTTCGAATCCCAACACGTGTTTTTCAATTTTATATTTTTATTCTCTTTGTTTATTAAGTAACATAGATTAGGTTTTTTTAATAACATAATCTATCAAAATATTACAATATTTTTATATTATTGTGATTTTTAGTAAGAAATTTATTATTTCTTTCTTTGATAAATCTATAACTTCTGCTAAAAACATAGTAAACACATGTCATTAATTTTAATATCATAATTAAATTTAAAAATTATCTTGTTAGCCGCGTATTCTTCTTTCGAAAGATTTTTTTAGGCACATGCAATCTTTAATTTCGTCGTGTAATGCGTAATAATACTGGAATTGTGGTCCATTCTGTGCGTCATTATGAGCGCAGCTTACAGATTCCGGGATCGAATCCTAGCACGTATCATACAATTTTATATTTTTTAATATTGTGATTTTTTGTGGGAAATTTCTTATATCTTTTTTTGATAAATATATCACTTTTGCTAAAGAAAATAGTAAACATACATCATCATTAATTGTAATATCGTAATTAAATACAAAATGGACACATTTTATAATATTTAATTGTTTTTATACTCACTTTGCATCTTACGCAGTAGGTACTTATTTGATTATAATTTGGGTGCAGAAATAAAATGCCTTTACAAACCAATTTTTATACAAGTACATAGTAAAAGTAGAATTTAGAAGGTGCTGTTGTATATGTTACGGCTAGAACTAGGTGCAGCCTGCGATTGGCCGCACCTAGTTCTAGCCGAAATGATAAAGGCTAAACCTAGTTCTAGCCGAAAATAAATAGGATACACCTAAGTGTAACCATCTGAGACCGGCTGCACCTACTTCTAGCCGGCTAAACCTTGGTGTAGTCGCATTTCAGGTTTTAGCCGTAACATATACATACCTATGTCTATTGTGTCAATTGTGTGTGACCGGATCACCGAACCGCACGCACGGTGCACCGCATAGACAATTTTGATCATGTTTTACCCACTCCGCTCCGTAGTCGTCCGTCGCCGCGTCGCGTCGACCGAAGCACGAAGACAAGGGCAGCGCACAGCGTTGTATTTGTTTGTCTTTCTAATTACCTACGCGTTTTGTGTTCTAGTTATTGAAATTGCAGATTTTATATTATAAATAGGAAATTATAATTACATTGGTTTTTATGATAATATCCAATCCATAAGTAAAGGCAAAGATAATATAATTACTAAGGTAAGTAAGTTTAATTAAGGTTAGGTTAGATTTCTGTAAAATATTTTGTCAAATTCTTGGGTATATAAATAACCGGCCAAGTGCGAGTCGGACTCGCGCACTAAGGGTTCCGTATCTATAAAAATCAAGTTTTTTGTATGGGAGCCCCCTTAATTATTTTTTTTATTATTACAATGAAAATATAACTGAGTATTTTGTGAATATTTCAAGTGCCTACCTGTTGCCATTATTGACATCGAGCAAAAAAGGGCAAAAAAAATCGTGTTTGTTTTATGGGAGCCCCCCTTAAATATTTATTTTATTTTATTTTTAGTAGTTGTTGTTACAGCGGCAACAGAAATACATAATTTGTAAAAATTTCAACTGTCTAGCTATCGCGATTCTTGAGATGCCTGGTGACAGACAGACGGACAGACAGCAAAGTCCCGTTTTTACCTTTTGGGTACGGAACCCTAAAAACTAATTAATTAGGTAATCAAAATGGGAAACAAAAACAGATACTTTTCAAAAGTTAAATTGAAGCAGAAATAAGCGGCCAAGTGCGAGTCGGACTCGCCCATGAAGGGTTCCGTAGTAGCAAATAACATATTATAAAAGTCTTGTAGTATGTTTTTTTAATTTTTATATTTGATTTGATTGAATGAAAGGTAAATTGCCGTTTATGATTTATGTATGTATGACGTATTAAAAACTACTTACTGGATCTCGTTCAAACCAATTTTCGCTGGTAGTTTTCATGATAATGAACATCATATATTTTTTTTAGTTTTATAATTCTTTTATTTTAGAAGTTACGGGGGGGGGGGGGGCACAAACTTTTTTCCACTTTGGTAGTGTGTCTCGCGCAAAGTATTCGGTTTAGAAAAAAATGATATTAGAAACCTCAGTATCATTTTTGAAGACCTGTCCATAGATACCCCACACGTATGGGTTTGATGAAAAATAAATTTTTGAGTTTCAGTTCTAAGTATGGGGAACCCCCAAAATTTATTGTTTTTTTTTCTATTTTTGTGTCGAAACCTTAATGTGGTTCACATAATACATCTACTTACCAAGTTTCAACAGTATAGGTCTTATAGTTTCGGAAAAAAGTGGCTGTGACATACGGACGGACAGACAGACAGACAGACATGACGAATCCATAAGGGTTCCGTTTTTGCCATTTGGCTACGAAACCCTAAAAACAGCTAGCACGTGAGATGAGGAAGAAGAAAACGTATAGTACTTACCTACCTAACTACCTAATACTTTACACTTATATTACAGGTACGTGAATAACTCGTAATTTTATGATGTACGTACCTACATATACATACTTATATGTATGTAGCTAGCTTGACATTATTCATAATGCCCGGGTATTATGAACAATGACACGATTTATCACTTGTTCCATAACATGTACTTACATTACCTAGGCATTGTAAGTCAAAATTGACCGAGACTAGGACTATGACTTAGACTGACTTCGACTTCGGCTTTGACTGACTTTGACTTTAGATTTTACCAAGACTCTTAACTCTTGACTTAGTAGGCATCTACCCGGGTATTTACCCACGCTTGGGTATTTACCCGATATGCAACAGGTATATACCCGTATCTACCCGTTTGGGTGGGTAGATGGGGATATTTATTTAAAATTTAGTGCGTGTCCACTATTTATGTGTAGAAATGTACAAAAAAGTTATTTAATGTATAAAACAATGAAGAAAATAACAAAGATGTAAATCACGGGTGCTATTCATATTAAATATACAAATTCCATCTTGTTTGTTATCTGATTGCTTATTTTATCATGTGATTAGGTCTATAAACATACGGGTAAATACCCGGCATACTGTTTTTTAGGCAACGTTATAACGAGTTGATGGGGGATCGAAGAAGTCGTCGATAAGAATATATTTTGTTGGGTCTACCTTTTATGGTAGAACTTTTTAGTTAAGAATAATAAAATGCATAACAGCGTATGTTAGAAACCTCATTTCGTAGAATTTAGATTGTCATTTCTCATACATTTAGAATCCATAATTTTTAAATTAATATTCATCTTATGGCATAAACTTGATAGCTATAATAATTAAAACGAAGAATCATTATATCGCAGACAGTTCACAGCTAGAATGGCATTTTAGCATAAAATCAATTTCTAAATAAGGCAGAATCGTCATATCTTGGAATATGTACAGTAAGAATCATCATTTAGCTTAAGGCCATACCCAAATTTTCCGGGGTCCAGTGGCGCCGCCATTTAAAATAAATCAATTAAAAGGAAACGGAGATATCATTTAAAATTGTGTCTTGGTCAAGTTCTAGATACCCATACATAGACTTAATGGTCTCAAATTTCTACGAGATAATAAATAACATAATATCTGATTTTATTCCAGTTAAATTACATAAACATAATACACGCTTTCCACCTTGGTAAACTCCAGCTCTTATCAAAATTATAAATGAAAAATTAAAATATCATAAAAAATGGAAAACATACAAGAGAAATAGTGATTTTGAGACATTTAAGTTGTTGCGCGAGAGGCAGAAAAAGGTCCAGTTAAAATGCTATGACAGTTTCATACGAGACTCTGAGAACAAAATAAAACTAAATAGTAAATGCTTCTGGACCTTCGTAAAATCCAAGAAGGCCAATTCTGGTATGCCTGATTCAATGTTCTTTGATGATAAGACAACAACAGATGGTGTTGAAATCTGTAATCTATTTAATAGATACTTTCAGTCAATGTTTGAACCTGAGCGAAATCATTCAACGCAGTCTACTCATTCGGAATCTCATAAATCATCCAGTACTCTTTCTATAGGCTCTATCAATATAACTGTGTCAGATGTAGAAAAACGTTTAAAGCAATTAGATATAAGTAAAGGTTATGGACCCGACGGCATACCCCCAATATTTCTGCAGAGATGTCATAAAAATCCCGCTGTACCACTAACACTGCTGTTTCAACATTCATTACGAACGGGAAAAATGTCAGAGATCTGGAAACAATGTTATATAACACCGATTCACAAATCCGGCGATAAACATAACGTAAGAAATTACAGACCAATATCCAAAATAAGTGCTATACCTAAACTGTTTGAAAAAATTATCTATGATAATCTTTACCCTCTACTTAGACCAATATTAGTAAACCAACAACATGGATTCGTGGATAAGAGATCTGTAGAAAGCAATCTCTGTGAATTCACACATAAAATAGCAACGTCGATGGATGAGGGCTTTCAAGTAGATGTAGCATATACCGATTACTCTAAAGCATTCGACAAAATTCCTCATTCTATTCTTGTGCGTAAATTGAGTGATCTCGGAATCCACGGCGACTTGTTGCGTTGGCTTGAATCATATTTGAGACATCGAAGTCAGGCTGTTTTGGTCAAGGGTTATTGCTCTACTTTTGTTCCGATCTCTTTAGGTGTCCCACAAGGTGCTCATTTAGCTCCTCTTCTTTTTAATATATATATTAATGATCTCATCATAATGTTTAATCATAATAATATTATTTTATATGCCGATGATATGAAAATTTTTAGAACTATAAAATCTGAATTTGATTGCGCCGACCTGCAAAACGATTTAAACGCCCTAAATGAATATTTCAAACTTAACGGTCTTCACCTAAACACAGGAAAGTGTAATATAATTACATTTACTAGGAAACTAAAACCAATACTATATAATTATAAATTAGATAATGAATCACTTAAGCGTGTTTCTGAAATAAAAGATTTAGGGGTAACCTTAGATTCCAAACTTACTTTTAATTCTCATGTCATTAACATTACAGCAAGAGCTTTTCGTATGCTGGGCTTTATTATTCGAATTGGGAAAGACTTCAAACTTTGTTCGACTATGATTCTACTTTTTAATTCATATGTAAGGTCGATCTTAGAATATGCGTCAACGGTTTGGAGTCCGCAATATAAACAGTATATCGACAGCATAGAAAAAATAAATACAAAATTTATCAAACACCTTAAATACAAATCGTCACGCTATGGTTCTGATCTCAATCCAAGGATTGATATAGACATGACACTAATGGATCGCCGCATTCAAAGAGATCAAATGTTTTTATACAAAATTTTGAATAATCAGGTAGACTCTCCCTTCCTCTTAAGTTGTATAAACTTTAAATGTCCCCGTATTAACTCACGTCATCATAAGTTATTTGTTTTGCAAGATACCCACACAAATTATGCAAGTAATATGTTTTTGAAAAGAGCTTGTAATTGTTACGATATGTTGTTTCAAGAACTGGATCCCTTCATTCTCTCACCTGCTTCATTCAGAAATGGGCTGAGAAGAATACTATCAACAAAGGTGTAGGATATATCGCTATAATTGTTTGATGTATACTTTTAGTTTAGTTTAATTCTTCTTTAACTTATCTTCTTAGTGACCTTTTTATGTAGTTCCTTTACACTGCTCAAAACGTTATGCGTTAGTTATTAGTGGAAACTTTACTGATGTATGTTTAAGTAGTTAAGTTATATCTGTCTGTACAAGGCTATTGTTTGTTTCCCAAAAAAATAAAAATAAAATAAATACCCATTCAAAGTATTTTTTAAACTACTATTTGTAGTTTAAAGTGAGAACGTGAAGCTTTTCTACGCACATTTGCGAAAAACGGCCACTTTTAGCTAATGTGCGTAGAAAAGCTTCACGTTCGCACTTTAAATTATAAACAGTAGTTCATAAAATAGTTTTAAGGGTTATCTAGGGCTTGACCAAGACACAATTTTGAATGATATCTCCGTTTCCTTTTAAATGATTTATTTTTAATGGCGGCGCCACTGGACCCCGGAAAATTTGGGTATGGCCTTAAGTGCTCATATTGTAGATAGGGTGTAGTAAGAAAAATGTGTATTTCATGATAGGTACTGTAACAAATCAATTGCAACCGTTTTTTAACAAACCTAACCTAAACTCCACGGCAAAATTGTTTTTGTGTCTGTGTTACTTTCGTCCTAACTTGAGTCGCTCGCTCGCTCATGTGTTGGTCACAGGAAACCTAACAAACCTAACGTACACTCCACGGCAAAGTTGTTTTTGTGTGTGTGTCTACTGATCGAAAATTTTGCGATCCGTTACACGAAAAAATATAATTTCAAAAATTTATATAAAAAAAGGAGGGAGTACCAGCAAAAAAAATGCTTGGGGGGGGGGGGCATATCACTATACTCAAATTCGGGTAGCACGTTTCTAATGTTGAGCCCGTGCCGTGGTGTAGTCACAGTTCTAACATAACCTAACCTATATTTTTGCCCTAACCGAGTAAACTCGGAATGCTATTTTGTGTAGATTGTAATAATTATGGTTTTCATTATTCCCTGTATTCGAAAAATATCATAGTATGAAAAGGCTGTCTACCTTGTGGTCGCACATAACCTAACCTATATTTTTGCCCTAACCGAGTAAATTCGGAATGTTTTTTTTTTATGTTGACCAACAATATTATCGAATTTAATGACTATGGTATTAATCAATTATTATGCTTTTTTATTAGCGTTGCAGATGAATTTAAGCCATCTTCTTAGAAGGTGAAAAAAATACTCAATAAAAGTAGTACTAATTAAATATTATTGTAAACAAATTATACGAAAGTTAATGTATGTAAATGGTCATTAAACTAAATGAAATTGTGACATGTTAAAAGTATGCTATTGTTCGAATATATGAAAATTCGACCAAATGAAAATTATATTCAATATTTTTATGTATTTGAAATGTTCTATTAAATAAGATTCTGCCAAGTATGTTATGCCAAATGAAATTCGGAGCATCAAGATTCTGCCAGATAGATGGTACCCATTTTGTTCTGAGACCAACCGAAATCAGTAGTTTTGACTCTTGGATGAGCAGTCAAAGATACCTACTCTCTATATATGTATGAGGGTGCTCATATATTGACAACGCATTTGATGTTTGATTGCTCATTTTAACATCTAATTAGGTCTAAAAACATTTGCCAGCAAAAAATATAAACTTACACCTGTCAATTTGTATATTCTCATACAACGGGTAGATATGGGTAAATACGCGGCATACTGTATTGTGGGAAATGTTATAATAAGTTGATGGGGGATCAAAGAATTTGTCTATACGAATATCTTTTGTTCCGATACCAACCCCGAAATCAGTAGTTTTGGCTCTTAGATGAGCAGTTAAAAATCTACTCTCTCTGTATGTTTGAGGGTGTTCATATATTGACATCGCATTTTATATTTTGTTACTCATTTCACCACTTATAAATATGTCTTACGCACCTCCCAGCAAAAAATGAGTATAAGTCAAAGAAGCCTACTTTCAAAGTATGATTAGTATGGTGGTTTCATATACTTTTAAGTCAGATTTGACGTCTACCTGCATTTTAAACATATTATAAACTTAATTGCAAAGTCATCTATATTGTTCACGACGAAATAAATAACTAGTACCTAATGTATATAGTTGCCCTTTTTTATTGTTCATTTGTAAGAATAAATATATATTTGAATAAGTAGAATAGGTAGGAGACTAGGATAAGATGTGAAATGTATATAAGTTTAGTTATGGAGAAATAAAGAGTATTTTGTTTTTGTCTTTTACTGTTAGGTACCTTAGACCCAAGCTAGGATAGCTAGCTTTGTTTGCAAGAGAGAAGTAACGTAAGATAGGTACACATTAGAAGTGGGTACTTCATACCCACTTATACAGACAAATAGGTACACTATCTTGTATATAAGTAAATAACACTTGATTTAAAGTTCATAAAACTTACAGGGGTCTAAAGAAATAGGATGGTGTGATTGCTCGCATGCATAATATCGGTCGAAATTAATGCATAATTACAAATTATTTGTCAGAGTTGTATCAACATATAATATTAATCTTTATCCAAATAAATGTGTTATTAAGTAAGAGTAATAAACGGTGAACAAAATTGTCTTTGACATCACCTAATTTCAATAAACATCTTATAAGATAATACAATTTTAAAATAACTCCACGCGGACGAAGTCGCGGGCAGAGCTGGTTACTCATAACATTCAATCTACCCACCAAATAGGTAGATACGGGTATTTATCGGGTATTTACCCAATGTACCGGGTATATTCCCGAATGGGTTAGACTGGGTATTTAACTATTTACCCACCGCCCATCTCTATGAGCCTTGACTTTTGACTTTGTGATGGTATTGCACTGTTAATCCATACCACCTAACTTCCGTGACTGATTCAGGGTATGAAATAGGTATATCACAAACAAATAATTTCATGCATTGCCTAACAGTTATTCAGGCGTTGTAGATAAACATTTCGTAGGAAATGAATTTAACGTAAGTAACGGATCTAGTATATTGTTATGGATGAAGTGATAAATTAGACATTGTAATAAATGTCCGCGCCGTGTGAAAAATGCCCAATATGAGGAGGCAGTTGTGGTAAAAACTTTTAAAATTATCAAATAGTCCGGGCAATATCATAATACCTAGCCTAGTGAAGAATTAAATTTCGACCTAACAAGTGCAACGAAGGGTGGACTATAATGGTTAGGTAGGTGTATTGTTTTTACAATGACAGTTATTGCATATCTGCGAGATAGGTTCGATCCTTACCGATAAATGTTTCGTTTTTAGGGTTCCGTAGCCAAATGGCAAAAACGGAACCTTTATGGATTCGTCATGTCTGTCTGTCTGTCTGTCCGTCCGTATGTCACAGCCACTTTTTTCCGAAACTATAAGACCTATACTGTTGAAACTTGGTATGTGAACCGCATTAAGGTTTTGATACAAAAATAAATAAAAAAACAATAAATTTTTGGGGTTCCCCATACTTAGAACTGAAACTCAAAAAAATATTTTTCATCAAACGTGTATGGATAGGTCTTCAAAAATTATATTGAGGTCTCTAATATCATTTTTTTCTAAACTGAATACTTTGCGCGAGAGACACTTCCAAAGTGTAAGTAACTTCTAAAATAAGAGAATGATAAAACTAAAAAAATATATGATGTTCATTACCATGAAAACTACCAGCGAAAATTGGTTTGAACAAGATCTAGTAAGTATTTTTTTTAATACACACGTCATAAATCAAAAGTGGCAATTTACCTTTCATTCAATCAAATCAAATAAAAACAAAAAAAAAACATACTAAAATACTTTTATATTATGTTTTTTGCTACTACGGAACCCTTCATGGGTGAGTCCAACTCGCACTTGGCCGCTTATTTTTTTTATTATATTATGTGGATATTAAGTTTGTTAAGTAGGTATAAAGTGAAAAATCGCGCTAACAATTTTTTTTAGGGGAAGGGAGTCATTAATTGATGATTTTTTTAAAGATTTGTTTGAATGAAGTGGCATCCAATATTTCGAATACGTAATTCATTATAAAATGTCTATATAAAATATAATACTTTTCTGTCAATTTTTAATATACATAATATATATATCAAATTCTTGTATATTTTAGATCTTTGTATCAAATACGAAAAGATTTAGGAAAATATTTTGAATCATAACTTTAATTTACGCCATCTATCACAAAATTTTCGACGACTGATAACGACTTATCACGTTCGGTGTCGGTTCTGATAGATTTACGGAGATGGCGCCACTATCTTTCGATTCAATAAAAGAAAGCCAGCGAAAATGAGAAAGCTATATCGGAAACCACGACTGGAGACGAAGCGGGGAAGGAAGGCGTGGCTTGTGATTAGGTATTTTCGACTCATGACTGCCCTTAAGCCGTTGGTCTTGGCTATCATCGTTGTATGGTAGTCGTCAAGCTATGTCTGATGCTATGGCATCAAATCTGACACCAGTTGAGAAAGCGTAAAGGCCTATAGCGAGCGATACCCCGCCTGGTATTTGGTATGGCATTTATGTAGCTGTATGAAAACTGGTCTCTCCCATGCTGGTCTGGGAGAAATAAAAAAAACTTAGAATGTACCAGCTGCTTCTCTTCCCACGCAGATCGTAAAAGCCGATCGAGGGAATGGGCAAAAATGCAAATCATGTTAACAGGCGATGCGGCTAGCAACCCATTACTGTATTGATTGCTTTTCCATCTTCTCGCCCACCATGACGCTAAAAGTGGCTTTTGGGTCTTGCGGCCCTGGGCTCTGCATAGAGCCGCAAGACCCAAAATGCTCTGTCGGCCCCATTAGGGATAAAGACGTGATAGTATGTATTTATTAAAACTGGAACTGTAACTGTATACCACAGTGGTACGCGATTAGTACCTACAGAGTTTTCGGAGAAATTCGGAAAGCTCGAGCTACGGTTGAAGATTGCTGACCGGCTACTGACTCCGGTAGCGAATATTGCTATGGTTTGAACAGCGCAGTATGGGTATGCAAATACCCATTGGGATACCGCTTTGGTTTGAATAGGCATTAAGCGTGCTTAAGGGGCATTCTATTGTCTCATCCAATGTCCACAGATCCTTTGGCTGGCTTGTCAAACGATCTATGGACACTGGATAAGATGGCTGACAGATCTAGCAGTAATAAATCGAACCACGGGATACCCTACATCACTATAGTATAATGATAATAAAATAACAGTCAGAAAACAAAATAAAGCGGCCAAGTGCGAGTCGGACTCGCCCATGAAGGGTTCCGTAGTAGCAAATAACATAATATAAAAGTCTTGTAGTATGTTTTTTTAAATTTTTATATTTGAGTTGATTGGATGAAAGGTAAATTGCCGTTTATGATTATTGACGGATTAAAAAAATACTACTTACTAGATATCGTTCAAACCGATTCTCGCTGATAGTTTTTATGGTAATGAACATCATATATTTTTTTAGTTTTATAATTCCCTTATTTTAGAAGTTACGGGGGGGGGGGACACACTTTTTTCCACTTTGGAAATGTCTCCCGCGCAAAGTATTCGGTTAAGAAAAAAATGATATTAGAAACCTCAATATCATTTTTAAAGACCTATCCATAGATACCCCACACGTATGGGTTTGATCAAAAATAAATTTTTGAGTTTCAGATCTAAGTATGGGGAACCCCCAAAATTTATTGTTTTTTTCTATTTTCGTGTCAAAACCTTAATGCGGTTCACATAATACATCTACTTACCAAGTTTCAACAGTATAGGTCTTATAGTTTCGGAAAAAAGTGGCTGTGACATACGGACGGACAGACAGACATGACGAATCTATAAGGGTTCCGTTTTTGCCATTTGGCTACGGAACCCTAAAAAGAACGACATTTCCATATCATTACCGTGATAAAGTATAGCCCGTGGTTTGATTTATTACGGGTATGTCACGTTGTATACGCAATTCATATATCTATCTGACTTTCTCTACGGGATAAACTGAAAAATTGATAACTTTTTTACAGTGCGAGCAATATGTACCTATTCGTTTTGCATTACTTTACATGTAAATGTTTTGGAGGGATTGTATTATCTCTTCCAGTATCCCTAGACTCTTTGGCAAGGCAGGCTAGCAGTCCTAGCGGCGTCTGCCTGAAGATAAATCGCTTCAAACGCTCTCTTCCTTCCGGCAGGCTTTCGCCTCAAGGGGAGCGTAAAATAGGTAAATAGGGATTTTATTTAGTACCAGTGCTTGGAAGTTATTTAGTGAATAGAGTATATAGGGAGAATATCGAATATTCCTCGCTCCTCGCTAGTGTAGGTAGGATGTTATGGAGTTTCTTATTTGAACCTCTTCTGTGTTATTTTAAGACACAAGCTTACTTTATTTATAAAAGGCCTATTATGAAACTATTTTAAGGGTGAATTCAGTCCGTGATACTGAACAACTTTCTCCAAGTAACACTTATCGAAATATGAAAAGTAATTTTTGGCCTCTCATACAAGTCGACCCATCAATTGATCCGAGTTTTTTTGGAAAGCTACATATAATTTATTTTTCATATTTCGACATATGTTCCTTGGGGAAAGTTGTTGACTTTCATGGACTGAATTTACCCTTAAAATAGTGTCAGTATATTTTGTTAGACATTATATATATAAGGGGCTGCCTGAATTTTTCGGGGTCCAGTGGCGCCCTCATTTAAAATAAATCATTTGAAAGGAAACGGTGATATGATCAAACCCTAGATAACCCTTTTAACTATTTTATGAACTACTGTTTATAGTTTAAAGTGCGAACGTGAAGCTTTTCTACGCACATTTGCAAAAAACGGCCACTTTTAGCTAATGTGCGTAGAAAAGCTTCTATTCATCTTTTCACTTTAGATTATAAACAATAGTTCATAAAATAGTTTAAAGGATTATCTAGGGTTTGGTCAAGACAAAATTTCAAATTATGTCACCGTTTCCTTTCAAATGATTTATTACAAATGGGGGCGCCACTGGACTCCGGAAAATTCAGGCATGGCATGGCCTTAAACATTTTTGCACAAAGTGTCTTCTTCTTCTTATCGTGTGTGTTAGTGACTAACACTGGTGTCAAAGTTTTTAAACCGCCTTAAAGGCCTCTGACATGGTTATAGGTAAAGACCAATGTCAAACACAGTGACCGGGACCGACGGCTTAACGTGCCCTCCGAAGCACGGATCATCTTACTTATCAGACAATCAGGTCATCAGTCTGCAATGTCCTAACCAAACTAGGACAACAACACAAAGTCGTTGCCCCCGCTGGGAATCGAACTCGCGGCCTCCGGGTATGAGCCAAACTCTCTAACCACTACACCACGGAGGTAGTTACATTTGCACAGTGCAAGTGTGCAAATGACGGACGTAAGGCCATATTGCTTTTTCTACCAGTCAAACATTGGTCCAAGGAGAGAAATAATTTGGGTGGTGCAACAGAATGTGTTGACTAAATAGAAAAGTAACTCTATTATTCAGTTAAAAAAGGTTGAAAAAATCTCTGACCATTTTCCAGCTTCCGCTCATATCTGATTGAACCTTTTCATTGTATGGCAGTCTCTCGATCGGTCGTTCTGGAAATCTTTGGGAGAGGCCAATGTGACTATGTCCAGCAGTGGACGTTATGCGGCTGAAATGATGATGATGATGATTGTATGGCCGCCATGAAGCTGTGAGATGCCTTTAGGCAGCTTAGATAGATAGATAGATAGATAGATAGATAGATAGATAGATAAACTCATTTATTTGCTGCTATAACACACATACAAAAAAACTACACAAATCAGACACAAAAAATGAATAAACTTCTACCTACCTGCACAATTTTCAATGTGTATGCTACAGCTTACCAGTGTTGCTGCGGCAAAAATCTAGGACAAGAAATCTAAATAATAAACTTTTTAGATGACTAAGTAATTATATAAAAGTTATTTCTATTCTATGAAGCAAAAGTTGTGAAACCCTATTAAATATAATCCGGCTTTTGATATTAATTTCTATTATACTCTATTCTCCTATTCAACCAGAATTATATTTCTTATTTTGCTTATGCTACTTTGTTCTAATTCTAGTAAATTAGGGGAGTTAATGTTTTAATCTAATCTAATCAATTTTAATCCTAATAATAAATCCTGGTAAGCCCGCCTTTGTACCTTTATTTTAAATGTACTTTTGACTATTGTCATACTTAGTTGGTTAATAAATAAATTAAAATATACGGACAAATCGCACAGACAAACAGACAGAATTTTTTTGAAATTCTTACTCTATTACTATGTCTCCATCGCCCACAGTATTATTTTTGGAAATATATTTCATGTACAGACACACTTTTTGACCGTTTTATTATATGTATAGATTAGTTAAAATTTTGTATATCATTGCTTAGATTTTTAGGGTTCCGTAGCCAAATGGCAAAAACGGAACCCTTATAGATTCGTCATGTCTGTCTGTCAGTCCGTCCGTATGTCACAGCCACTTTTTTCCGAAACTATAAGACCTATACTGTTGAAACTTGGTAAATAGATGTATTGTGTGAACCGCATTAAGGTTTTGACACAAAAATAGAAAAAAAAAAACAGTGAATTTTGGGGGTTCCCCATACTTAGAACTAAAACTTAAAAAAATATTTTTCATCAAACCCATACGTGTGGGGTATCTATGGATAGGTCTTCAAAAATGATATTGAGGTTTCAGCATGCATGCAAGCATTTTTTTCTAAACCGAATACTTTGCGCGAGAGACACTTCCAAAGTGGAAAAAAGTGTCACCCCCCCCCCCCCCCCCCCGTAACTTCTAAAATAAGAGAATGATAAAACTAAAAAAAAAATATGATGTTCATTAACATGAAAACTACCAGCGAAAATTGGTTTGAACGAGATCTAGTAAGTAGTTTTTTTTAAATACGTCATCATCATAAACGGCAATTTACCTTTCATTCAATCAACACAAATATAAAAATTAAAAAAAACATACTACAAGACTTTTATATTATGTTATTTGCTACTACGGAAACCTTCATGGGCGAGTCCGACTCGCACTTGGCCGCTTATTTAATGTGACGTCATGAACCTTATGACTCCTACCCCTTGTCACACAATGTCACACTTGATTTACCCTTTCCCCGTAAATTATGGATGGTCCCTTAGAGATTCACGCGGACAACGTCGCAAGCAATATTTAGAAACTAGCTGGTGCCCGCGACTTCTTCTGCGCAGGTTTATCACACAATATCTCTATATTATTGTAAAGTTACACTAAAATCTATTCAGTAGTTTTTACGACAAAGAGTAACAAACATCCATCCATCCATACTTACAAACTTTCACGTTTATAATATTAGTAGGATAGTAGGATATGCAGATGAATTTAAAACGTTTTCCATCAGTCCCAGCTTCCTAAATATTGCAGTAACGGTTGTTCAGCGATTCAACATTTTCAACTGCGGGTTCAATGTTCTCTGGCTGTCAGATTACTTGCTACATTTTATTTCGCTGTCGGGAAAGCTTCTTAGATGCTTGTGAATATTTTGCATTGCATTCCGAAGCACGGAGGAACTCGAGAAATATTTATGCCACTTGTGGTCACCTATCCAAGTGCGGACCAAGCCCGGCATCGCTTTACTTGCGAAAGCGCTAGCAATGAACACTCCCGCCGAGTCACCGAGCTCCTACCCCGTGTCACACAATGTCACACTTGATTTACCCTCTCTTTCTCCCTTAAGGGTCCTACCCGCGCTAGCGACCTTGAAAACACAAAAAAAATAATTTCTCTTTCTGTAAGTGAGATTATCAGAAACCCTCGTACAACTTTTTAGCTGATATCCTTAAGTTTCATTAGAACCTCGAAAGTCATTGAAATACAGTACGCTGTAGTTTCCTTTGCAAAAAATACTAAAAACGGCCACTTTTGACTCTTTTTGTAAAGGTTTCTAAAGTGGATAGTATTTCAATGACTTTCGAGGTTCTAATGAAACTTAAGGATACTAGCTAATAAGTGGCCAAGTGCGAGTCGGACTCGCCCATGAAGGGTTCCGTAGTAGCAAATAACATAATATAAAAGTCTTGTAGTATGTTTTAATTAATTTTTATATTTGAGTTGATTGAAAGAAAGGTTTATGATTTATGACGTATAAAAAAAAACTACTTACTAGATCTCGTTCAAACCAATTTTCGCTGGTAGTTTTCATGGTAATGAACATCATAATTTTTTTTTAGCTTTATCATTCTCTTATTTTAGAAGTTACGGGGGGGGGGGGACACACTTTTTTCCACTTTGAAAGTGTCTCTCGCGAAAAGTATTCGGTTCAGAAGAAAATGATATTAGAAACCTCAATATCATTTTTGAAGACCTATCCATAGATACCCCACACGTATGGGTTTGATGAAAAATATTTTTTTGAGTTTCAATTCTAAGTATGGGGAACCCCCAAAATTTATTGTTTTTTTTTCTATTTTTGTGTCAAAACCTTAATGCGGTTCACATAATACATCTACTTACTAAGTTTCAACAGTATAGGTCTTATAGTTTCGGAAAAAAGTGGCTGTGACATACGGACGGACAGACAGACAGACATGACGAATCTATAAGGGTTCCGTTTTTGCCATTTGGCTACGGAACCCTAAAAAGTTGTACGAGGGTTTCTGATAATCTCACTCACAGAAAGAGAAATTAATTTTTTTGTGTTTTCAAGGTCGCTAGCGCCAGTAGGAGCCTTAATGTAAGACGTAATTTATGGACGGTCCCTTAAAGATTTACACGGACAAAATCGCAAGCAATATTTAGGAATATGCAGCCAAATTTAAAACGTTTTCCATCACATCCAGCTTTGTGAATATTGCACAAACACTGGTTGTTCAGCGATTCAGCCTACATTCAACCTGCGGGTTCAACATTCTCTGGCTGTCAGATTACTTGCTACATTTTATTTCGCTGTCGGGAAAGCTCCTAAGACGCTTGTGAATATTTCGTAAGATACTGCTTCATGTAGACATTTTAAAGTCTAGTTTGCATTTTAGTTTTTCTGCATATTGAATCATGGTTTATTGGGAGGGGCCGCTATGTCCAGTATTGGAAATTATGCGGCTGAAATGATGATGATGATGATGATATTGTATCTTAACACATTGCAGGACACTCGGCCAGGCACAATAGAAATAACAATTGAATTACGTCCACAGCCGTAAGTATCCTGCAATGTGTTAAAAGTATTATTTTCAAACGGCTTTAACCTTAAATGCCTGAACATTTCGATTTGTTTCAAAATACCATGAAAAAATAATTTAAAAAAGAAATATTTGCTTTGTTTTATGGCTATAAGTTTAACAAATAAAGAATAAAAAAATCATATTTTTACAAATCAAAATTATTTAATAAATTAAGATTTAATATTTTTCAATTTCGTTATTTATGACATTATAAAAAGATGTATAATTTCCTATTTTATGCAGTTTATTTTGTGCCAAATCGACCATTTTTAGCATATATCCTTTAAATAAATATGGATTTTTGCTTCACGGTTCGCTGTCGCTTCCCCACCTAACACCGTTACCGTTTCCATCGGGAGCCCCTCAATAATAAATGAGCACAACACAAGATCGCGCCCTAACTTGAAATATCTGGAGAGCACGCTTCGTTTGAGACAATTTCTGAGGGCCCTTGCTTTTTTTCTTTTACATTTGGCTTCCGACAAACAGGAAATTATATTTTTACCCTTTCAAAAAATGCGAACGTTAGCTTTTACAGTTAAAAAAAAGTATCTTGTATGACCTTTGAAACAAAAGATTTTCTAAATTGGTTCGAGCGTCTTCGAGTCATCGATGAACATAAAAAAAACATAAAAGATTCCGACGAAATGATAACTTTCTCCTTTTTTGAAGTTTGTTAAAATATTGATAGCAAAATGTAACTTTAGTCCCGTTAAATATTCATGAAAATTTACAAATAAGTGGGCAAAAAAAATTCACGTCTTAAAACTGCACAGCTTAGAAAACATTCCAAAAAAATCCAAATTTTTCCTTTTTTAGAAGCAAAAAAGGTGATTTCCGGAAGGTTCTACCTATCTGAAAGTTGAAAGAGGTATTTATTCAAGCAGACAGTAACATTTTTTATAAAATAAAATAAAAATCATTCATTTCAGATTACAGGATCCATAACTGTGTTAGTTTTAGCCTATGTTAGTAATATCTTTGTTGCTTGCACTCTCACATTTAAACCTCGGCCTCGGAGTGGGTTTTAAAAATCACCCTCCTTACAAAAGACGCCCGAATTATAGCGATCTGCTAACGTCATCAGGATGCCATTGTGGCTAGACCGTACTCTGTTTATAAGCGAGGTGGTTTTTTGCGAAGAATTTCTGCAAAGCCATCAATTTGGTAGTCCGCAAACATCGCCGATGCGCTACAAAAACGAGGTAACCCCAGCATCATCCTGAAGACGTCATTGTATTGTATTAATTTGTTTGTATAGTTTACCTACAGACAGTGATATATGCTGATTAAAATGCGCAAGACTCATATAAGAATTCAAGCATATGTAGATGCAACTATTGGTTTAAAGATTTATCGTCATTATTGTTTACGGAGGATCCATTATCATTGCTTAGGAACCATAACAGGGTTAGTAAGCATAACAGGGTTAATAACCTAGGTAATTATTAACCCTTTCACCGCTGGTCTGGGAGAAATAAAATAAAAAACTTAGAATGTACTAGCTGCTTCTCTTCCCACGCAGATCGTAAAAGCCGATCGAGGGAATGGGCAAAAATGCAAATCATGTTAACAGGCGATGCGGCTAGCAACCCATCACTGTATTGATTGCTTTTCCATCTTCTCGCCCACCATGACGCTAAAAGTGGCTTTAGGGTCTTGCGGCCATGGGCTCTGCATAGAACCGCAAGACCCAAAATGCTCTGTCTGCCCCATTAGGGATAAAGACGTGATAGTATGTATGTATGTATGTTCACTGCTAACGTCGGATTTGTCCGACAAATATTGTCGTGCCCATTACGCAAATGTCGAATATTTCCGACAGAAATCCACTGCTCGTATTGCACTCCCTTTTTGGTTTCAGGTATTTATTTGAGAGTCACTATGCCGATATAAAATCTCGCGGTGAGAGGGGTAAATGTAAATTAATCTAAAACGATGACAATGTTTGCGACCTTACCAGATACCTAATAAAAGATTTCTAAAGATTTTTTCTTTCCAACAGACCCGCGAGAGGAAATGGGAAGAAAGAGGTAATTGGAGTGTACAATACAAAAATAAATACCTATACAAGATACATGAATTATTTTATCAACATACATAGAAGTACGTTAAACAAACTTACATAAATAAATATATACTATTTGATATGTTGACGTTGTTGACGAAGCAAAAGAGGTTTGCAAGGATCGTAGTAAGTGGAAATCCATAGTCTCTGCCTACCCCCATGGGAAACAGGCGTGAAAATATGTATGTATTTTATATACATAAGATAATATTTCTAAATATATCGACAGGTCGTGCGAAAGAAAATCGTTCACGTAAGTAAGAAGTAGGAGGATCAACATTCAATAGCAGACAGTTCTTTTCATCAGGTGCCTAAAAAGGGAAGCCTTAACATGAGCTACCTCATAAAATGCTCAACTTTATTAATATCTCGCATAACCCCCAAATTCCCGATTACCCCGCGCCTCGCCGGCTTAGGGCTGTCACACATTATAGCTAGTCGACGCTAAAGGCCCATTTAGACGGTGCGGGTTTATGTTGCATACCATTTTTAACTTACCAAAAGGGTTATCAATTCGTCGTGATCTTTTTATAAGTATTTTCACCGATTTATTCAAAGACTCCTGAACCAATTCGGAAAATTCTGTTTTTGTTTGAAAGGGTAGGTATACTTGCCAGGTGGTCCCATAGAAATTATTTCAATATTGGTTATGTAGTATTGGGGTGAAGTCGCTTTTTACTTTTGAAAATTATTTAGGTATACGCTTTTTCTGATGTGGCAAACAATAAACACCCGAAATATAAATAAATGCCAAGAAAATGTAAAACACCCAACTTTTTGGAACGGTTGAACCAATTTTTATTAAACTTAGCTACTGCCCACCGCAAAGAAACTTGCTTTCACGTAAAAATAACGGCGTGTCTAACCATTCGAGAGCTACGATCCCACAGACAGACAGATATTCTCTTTTTGTCGGGGTTTAAAAAGGTCAATATTCAAACAGCAGACATTTCTTTTTATCAGGTGCCTAAAAAGGGAAGCTTTAATACATGAGCTACCTCATAAAATGCTCAACTTTATTAATATCTCGCATAACCCCCAAATCCCCGATTACCCCGCGCCCCGCCGGCTTAGGGCTGTCACACATTATAGCTAGTCGACGCTAAAGGCCCATTTAGACGGTGCGGGTTTATGTTGCATACCATTTTTAACTTACCAAAAAGGTTATCAATTCGGTATGTTCACCAGTTTATTCAAAGACTCCTGAACCGATTCGGAAAATTCTATTTTTGTTTGTAAGGGTTATACTTGTCAGGTGGTCCCATAGAAATTATTTCAATATTGGTTATGTAGTATTGGGGTGAAGTCGCTTTTTACTTTTGAAAATTATTTAGGTATACGCTTTTTCTGATGTGGCAAACAATAAACACCCGAAATATAAATAAATGCCAAGAAAATTTAAAACACCCAACTTTTTCGAACGGCTGAACCAATTTTTATTAAACTTAGCTACTGCCCACCGCAAAAAAACTTGCTTTCGCGTAAAAATAACGGCGTGTCCAACCATTCGAGAGCTACGATCCCACAGACAGACAGATATTCTCTTTTTGTCGGGGTTTAAAAAGGTCAATATTCAAACAGCAGACAGTTCTTTTCATCAGGTGCTTAAA
This sequence comes from Acrobasis consociella, assembly GCA_963555685.1. Lineage (NCBI taxonomy): Eukaryota > Metazoa > Arthropoda > Insecta > Lepidoptera > Pyralidae > Acrobasis > Acrobasis consociella. Next base: position 21,905,620 of record OY743108.1, on the reverse strand, counting down.
AAGGGAAGCCTTAACATGAGCTACCTCATAAAATGCTCAACTTTATTAATATCTCGCATAACCCCCAAATTCCCGATTACCCCGCGCCCCGCCGGCTTAGGGCTGTCACACATTATACCAAATCGACGCTAAGGCCCATTTAGACGGTGCCAGTTTATGTTGCATACCATTTTTAACTTACCAAAAAAGGTTATCAATTCGTCGTGATCTTTTTATAAGTATTTTCACCGATTTATTCAAAGACTCCTGAACCAATTCGGCAAATTCTTGTTTATTTAAAAAGGTAATACTTGTGAAGGGGTCCCATAGAAATTTTATCAATATTGGTTGTGTAGTATTGGGGTGAAGTCGCTTTTTACTTTTGAAAATTATTTAGGTACACGCTTTTTCTGATGTGGCAAACAATAAACACCCGAAATATAAATAAATTCCAAGAAAATGTAAAACACCCAATTTTTATTAAACTTAGCTACTGCCCACCGTAAAGAAACTTGCTTTCACGTAAAAATAACGGCGTGTCCAACCATTCGAGAGCTACGATCCCACAGACAGACAGATATTCTCTTTTTGTCGATGTTTAAAAAGGTCAATATTCAAACAGCAGACATTTCTTTTCATCAGGTGCCTAAAAAGGGAAGCCTTAATACATGAGCTACCTCATAAAATGCTCAACTTTATTAATATCTCGCATAACCCCCAAATTCCCGATTACCCCGCGCCCCGCCGGCTTAGGGCTGTCACACATTATAGCTAATCGACGCTAAAGGCCCATTTAGACGGTGCCAGTTTATGTTGCATACCATTTTCAACCTACCAAAAAGGTTATCAATTCGGTATGTTCACCGATTTATTCAAAGACTCCTGAACCGATTCGGAAAATTCTATTTTTGTTTGAAAGGGTAGGTATACTTGCCAGGTGGTCCCATAGAAATTATTTTCAAATCGGTGGTGTAGTTCGGTTCTTAGTTTTAAAAAATTATCATTGATCGCCTTTAATGCTTTTTAAATTCTTTTTTTTTTTGTAAGCGAAGTAAGCGAATGTGGAAAAACCTCACTTTAATCATACCAAAATTTAATAAATGTGCACCATGTGGTCCACACATGGTGCACATTTATTAAATTTTGTAAATCGTAAAATTGCGTCAAAAGGAACAAAGATTCATGGATTCAAAGATTCATAAATAAATAAATAGGGACAAATTACACTGATTGGGCTAGTATTGCCCCAAAGTAAGTTCGAGACTTGTATTATGGGATACTAACTCAACGATACTGTATTTTACAACAAATACATATATAGATGAACATCCAAGACCCAGGACAATTTGAAAAAGGCCATTTTCCAACTTGGCCTGACCGGAGATCGAACCCGGGACCTCTGGGTGGCGGACTAGCATGCTGACAAGTACGCCACGGAGGTCGTCGAATTCATGGATTCAAAGGTTTAAATGTTTATTCAGTATCTAGACCGTTACAAGCACTTTTACACGACAATAAGTACAATTCACATTACGTGTAGCGTATATTAAAATTGAAGTACCTGGGCGACCGAGCTTTGCTCGGTTACATCTCAAACATTAACTAATTTTTTTAAACTTGTCTAAAAACAATGCAAAATAAAAAATTATAAATAAACTTAAACATAAAAAAAAACAAAAGTAAGTCACCGAGTGGGATTCGAACCCGTAACACTCTTTCTAGCGGTCGGTATCCTTAACCGTTGAGCTAAAAACAAGGCGGTCGGCGCGACGAAATTAGCGACCATATTCTGCGTGGAAAGAAAAACGCATGAAAACTCTAAAACACGCATTTTCTCAAACTTAAAACTAATCTAGATTTATTGTTTACCCCCGAAAACCCCCATATACACATTTTCAGCGAAATCGTTAGAGCCGTTTTCGAGATCACAGAAATTTATAAATATATAAATAAATATATATATATACAAGAATTGCTCGATTAAAGGTATATGATTATTTTTTAAAGAACACGACATAGACCTCCCATTTCAAAGCTTTACTATGAGTCGGAACGGAATCGTCGTTGACTAGGCGTAATGAGCGAAGACCCTTACACGGCTTAAAACTTCTGAAGGGCAACAACATCCCTCTTTGGGGTTATTTAAATAAATTGGCGAATTTTACGAGAAAATTTACGTTCGGTGATTTTACGGGGCTGTTAAAATTTTCGGGTTTATGCGTGAGAGTTCTGGAGTTGTTGTTGATTGGAATATTGTATCTAAAACAGTATATAAATAGTAAATGTTATACCTTTAACCAAGCAATTCTTGTATATTTATTTATTTATATGTATATAAATATCTGTGATCTCGGAAACGGCTCTATCGATTTCGCTGAAATTTGGAATTACGGGGGTTTTCGGGGGTAAACAATCTATCTAGATTAGTTTAATGTTTGGAAAAACGCGTTTTCGAGTTTTCACGTGTTTTTCTTTCCACGCAGAATATGGTCGCTTATTTCGATATATATATCCGTCTGGCCCAGCGGTTTAAAACGCGAACGGCTAGAAAGAGTGTTACGGGTTCGAATACCATTCAGTGACTTACTTTTGTTTTTTTTTTATGTTCCAATTTACATATAATTTTATAATTTTTATTGTTTTTACACAAGTTTAAAAAAATGTAGTTAATGTTTGAGATATAACCGAGCAAAGCTCGGTCGCCCAGGTACTGTATTTTTATGAAGGTAATTTAAGAAATTTAACTCTGGTCGCTGGATTCCCTCTAGGTATTAAGTTGAGTTGCAGGAAGGCGCTGGATGCAGGCCGCTTTCGAACGGTCGTTTTGGAAATCCTTGGGGGAGGCCTATGTCCAGCAGTGGACTTCCTGTGGCTGATCTGATGACGAATATATTGTCTTCGGCGATCCACGCGTCAAATCGTGTACGGATGTTGGCTCTTCTTGTAAAGCATTTTTTGTAAATTCGTTCTTACACTCGTTCGGAAGATTTACATGCATTATGATATTAATGCAAACGTAATATTTCTGTAAACTGACAAAGGCCTTTCTAACGCATGAGCAACTTATCTGTGTTTTGGGCTTTTCTTCTTAGCAATGTTTATTGCGAAACGCTGCAATATCGGAACAAATTTTAATTTCTAACTAATGTGTGTCTGTCTGTGTCATCGTAGATCTCAAACGGATGGACAGATTTTAATGCGGTTTTTACGTGTATACTCAGCTGCCAAAGCCTGTCACGTCTTGTTCTAAAACATATCACATAGATGCTTTCGGTAAGCGGAAAACGATTCTGCATTACTATACTGTACGTGTATAAATAAATAAATAGGGACAAATTACACTGATTGAGCTAGCCTCAAAGTAAGTTCGAGACTTGTGTTATGGGATACTAACTCAACGATATGATATTTTATAACAAATACATATATAAACATCCATATGTATACATATACACTATCACGCCTTTGTCCATAATGGGGCAGACAGAGCATTTTGTAACATTAACTGTACAGTATACAATATCAAATTGAAATTAATGTCAAATCAAACTTAATTTGAACAGTTTAACTTAATGTTATAGTACCTGTGCGACCGAGCTTCGCTCGGTTACATCTCAAACATTAACTAATTTTTTTAAACTTGTCTAAAAACAATGCAAAATAAAAAATTATACATAAACTTAAACATAAAAAAAAAAAAAAGTAAGGCACCGAGTGGGATTCGAACCCGTAACTCTTTCTAGCGGTCGGTATCCTTAACCGCTGAGCTAAAAACAAGGCGGTTGGCGCGACGAAATTAGCGACCATATTCTGCGTGGAAAGAAAAACGCATGAAAACTCAAAAAAAAAACGCGTTTTCTCAAACATAAAACTAATCTAGATCGATTGTTTACCCCCGAAAACCCCCATATACAAATTTTCAGCGAAATCGTTAGAGCCGTTTTCGAGATCACAGAAATTTATAAATATATATATATATATATATGTATACAAGAATTGCTCGTTTAAATATATAAGATAAAGGTATAAGATATCTTTGATATAAATATTGTATACACACAACAACCCCTACACGAGTCATTTCCAAGACAAACGGGGCCGATAAGCCGACCTCCGGTACAAACTGTTCAACAATTTGCCACCCATTATAACTTTGTCCAACAGGGAATCAATTACCCTTATTTACACCGGACTCCTGTTTTGCCAACCCCGATCAGGGGCGGAGCTAGTCTGCGGTTCAGGGGAGGGTTAAAAGCCGAGATCAGTTCTATCTACATACATACATACATAATATCACGCCTGTTTCCCGCAGGGGTCGGCAGAGACTATGGACCTTCACTTGCTACATACATACTATCACGTCTTTATCCCTAATGGGGCTGACAGAGCATTTTGGGTCTTGCGGTTCTATGCAGAGCCCAGGGCCGCAAGACCCAAAAGCCACCTTTAGCGTCATGGTGGGCGAGAAGATGGAAAAGCAATCAATACAGTGATGGGTTGCTAGCCGCATCGCCCGTTAACATGATTTGCATTTTTGCCCATTCCCTCGATTGGCTTTTACGATCTGCGTGGGAAGAAAAGCAGCTGGTACATTCTAAGTTTTTTTATTTCTCCCAGACCAGCATGGGAGCTTGCTACGATCCTGACAAACCTCTTTTGCTTCATCTAAACTCATCAATCTCTTCATACATGCCCTTCGGTTACGGTTATCAGTTCTATCCGTCTATATTCAAGAGTCTTGGCTGACTGGGTCCAGGTAATACGTGTTTTTCAGTGACTTAGCCTAACGAGTGTGTAAAATAAACGTTTTTCGAGTACATTTGCTTAGTTAGTATAAAAATATTTTCTTTATTTTACAATTTATGAGTACTTTATGAACGACCAAAATGTAGATAGGAAAAAATTGTACTGAATTATCCTACCACTAATAAAGCGAAAGTTTGTAAGTATGGATGGATGGATGTTTGGTTCTCTTTTACGTAAAAACTACTCAATAGATTTTAATGAAACTTTACAATAATATAGCTTATACATCAGAATAACTCATAGGCTACAATTTGTAAAGATATTGTGTGATAATCACCACACCACAAGGCTCCAGCTAGTAATAAAGGCTTATATACTGAATTCGTTTCTCCAAATTTTGATTATTTTAAATGAAACTTAGAAATAGCGCACAAGACCTTTTAGTTCAAAAGTTTTCTAGAAAGATCTGTTACAACGTCATAATCACGTACAAGCGTTTGTTAGAAAAGTTAGACGGGATAGGCGCTCTTAAATTTAAAACTTGGTTTAAACTTTGAACCATTATGCACTCAAAAAAGTATTCCCAAAATATTTCACAAATTCTTTCAAAGGCTCAGTATTCCAATGGCTCTGTCGGATGAGTTGCGAGGCGCTCTGCAAAACACCCCGCAGACTTCGACGTATTTCGACTGGGGAATGGTGCACTTCATCCACCATTGTAAACCTTCTCTGTTCTCAATGTCTCTACTGAGAAGATGGTACTAAGTGGTTGCACAAAGGATACAGGGTTCCTTTTGCAAAAACCTGTAGGGTTAACCTCTACATCAACCCACTGGATCCACCCTTGCCCGAATTTAAATAATTTTCACTTTTAATAAATGCCTCGCGATCACAGACCTCGCGATGTTAAAATTTTTTCCCCAACTCTGGGGAGTGGAAGCTAAATAATCTAAATTTCCCCGACAACTCCTATATTTTATTCGAGTCCCCTGACAATAACTCTTTGATGTGAAACGAAATATTTTGCAGGAACGTGGTTTTTGACAAAGATTTAAAAAGGGGAAGATATGCGCTTGTCAAATCGCGTATGAATTCAAAAAAAGTAGTGACAATCCTACTCACGTTCTATCATCTTCTAAAATTACTAGTAAAAAAATCTGGGTAGGTATACGCTATTCACATACCAAGATTTGATGTCATATACTTGTAAAATATTGGTCAAATATCTTTGGTTATTATTATTAAACATTATATATTATTTTTTCAAATATTTCAATAATAACTCCTGAAATAATGATGAAATATTTCAAATGTCTACACAAATATAATAATTACCTTTCTTTTTCTTCTTTTATTTTTTTATGTAGGTATGTTCAGCGAATATTCGATGACGTCGGAACAGATTTGAAAAGTTCTTTTTTAAATAGATACTTGTCATGTGGTCTCAAAGAAATTTTATCAATATTGGTTTTGCAGTTTAGGGATACAGTCTTTTAACTAATATTTTGTTTATCATCTAAAACATCTTTGAGAAAAGATTAATTCCTGGCCTCTACCAAAGATTTCTAAAATGAATAAATCTAGAGCGGCTTGCATCCAGCGCCTTCCAGCGACCTTGGTCAGGTCGTCAGACCACCTTGTGGGTGGGTGTATTCGTGATAATTTTCAACATATCCACATAAATTATTTCATCTCGGTTTGAAGGGCTCAGTAAGAATAAAATTTACTTACTGTACCGTTAGAAATCGGGGTTGTTACCGAGACGCTTTCCTCATTTCGCCGAATGACAAACACGCCGAAAATTCGGCCTACATTAAATTATACGGCATTGTCGGTACGATACAGTATCGTAAATAAACAGAGCTAAAAATAATTTTGAAGGAAATGTTTTTAGAAGCATTATGAATGAAAAACATTGCGCAAAATGTTTTCCTTTTTACCCGAATGCAAAAGAAGGGTTAGGTGCTTTTACCATTTATATTGTTTGTTGGGCTAGCAAAAGCTTGCGGTTTACTCTATCCTGTAAATGTCGGAAGTTAGACGTCGGCCCAACGCAGACGGCAGACAATACGTGACGCACTTTTTAGTCTGTGAAAATAGAGCCCATGCAATCATAAGCAGTAAGGCACACCACGAGCGCCGGACTTTTTGCACGTTGTGTACGGGCTCTATAGTCTAAGTGCGGATTTCATCGTTGAAGTAAAAAGCGATCAATTGAAGCTAAACTCGTTTACGCACGTAAACTGGTTCCTTTGGATTTCATCGACAAAAACTAATCGCGTTTGGAGCTAAACGCGTTTAGCAACTTGAACGTCCGATATTGGCCGTTTAACGCAAACTCTTACTTTTATCAATGAAAACGATGAAATCGGCCCTTAGGGCCGATTTCACTGTAAACGAGTTTAGCTTCAATTGATCGCGTTTTACTTCAACGATGAAATCCGCACTAAGTCGACCACTGAGTTAGTACCAGAAATGATGGTGCTAGTCGTCTGACTGACCTGACTTTTAAAAAGGAGGAAGTTATCAATTCGGCGCGTTCTTTTCTAAGTGCCGATTTCATCGTTGCAGTAAAACGCGATCAATTGAAGCTAAACTCGTTTACGCACGTAAACTGGTTCTTTTGGATTTCATCGACAAAAACTGATCGCGTTTAAGGCTAAACGCGTTTAGCAATCTGAACGTCCGATAAGGTTAAGTCGGTTTTTAGCTTTGAAATATTACAAACTATGTAGGCGAAGCCATGTTAAATTTAGTTCCTATTTTTTCCGCAAAATGACGAGGTCCATTCGCTTATTTTTTAACCTTTACAACAAATGCTTTCCCAAGGAGGAGTCCAAGGGGGGCAAGCAACCACTGACAATTCGGTTTATAGGTACAGAGCTTTTCTTCTTAATTTATCCTTTGAAAAGAATAAGCCAAAAGGCAAAATGGAGGAGGCCTATACCCAGAAAGGGGCCTTAACATAGAGAAAAAAAATAACAATAATTGTAGTGTAAAATATGTAAATTGGTTAAGGAAATAAAAAGGCTTATTTATTTATTTAAGCCAAAAGGCGGACTCCAGTCTCTTCCAAGCCGATCTACAAGAGACGAAAAAACCTAGAATGCACCAGCTCTTCAGATCGTGAAATCCGATCGAGGGAATGGGAGTGAATTTATAATAAATGGACAAATTACGGAAGTTGTCAGATAATTTCACCTATTCAAAACCAATCGGACCCCGGGTCTAATATAGAACGGGTTGGTTCATAGTTTCTTAGTTAATATAGCCAACTATCCATAAGATTGGCCCATAACTCTGAGCAGTTCGTGAGGGGGCAAAATAAAGAGGGTGATTGTAAGGGGTAAGTTACGTTCAGACGTCATGACAAATGTCAAAAAATGTTGCAAAAGACTGTAATTAATTACATTTTGAAACGAAGCTAATAAGTAGCTTCGTTTCAAAATGTAATTAATTACAGTGCGCGTTGCGCGTTGCGAAAGGGGGCTAGACGGAAAAATTTAAGACCAAAAGTTGTAACAACACTTTTTGCTATAGTTGTAAACCGTGCGGCGTGCACGTGTTTCTCTGTCTGTCTCTCTCTCTCCTAATTAATCGAAAGGAACTTCGTTCTATCCGGGTGTCCCTTGACAACTCTCAAGTTTTTTTTTATTGTAGGTTAAAAGACACTGTAGCAAAATACTACAGTAAGTAGTGCAAAGGCGGATTTATCCCTGTTAGGGATCTCTCCCAGTCAACCCTAAAACTAAAGAAAATATTAGTGTAGCAAGCAATAGTATAAAATGTCGATAGTCTATCGCTACTATCGTGACCTCGGAAAACAGTAACAATTTCGATAGGACTATCGATAGTATCGATAGTTTTTGATTAATAAAATAAAATATTAAGTATAAAATAAATAAATTAAGTAAATGTACTGTTTGTACAAAGATCTATCAAAAGTATCATCTAATATATAAAGTAGCACTCTAATAATTAAATATGACTCATTTGAAATGCAAAAAATATTTTAAAGCATAATAGTGTGTGCTGCCATCTTTGTGTGCCTACCCCGCAACTCCAGTTTTGCCTTCTTACTCCAATAGTTTCTATTGGCGTTGGGTATCTGTTATGTTTTTAATTATATTATTTATGACCAAATATTAATTCTACGCTACTGTTCTCTTCCCTCCATATTGTAAGAGTTAGGGTCTACACACAATTGTTCGTGTGACTAATGTATTTGCTCACGCTGAGTGTTTAGGATGGAGCCCGTTTTACTTCCATTGTTTATGGTACGCTTGGAGCTCCATTTAAACTTGTACAGTTCGCATTACGCCTCATTGGTGTAGTTTAAATTACTGTCAGATGGAATTACACGGGTGAGACAATTGATAGTGATGTTAGGGTACACTCAAAGGTAGTGAACCACTAAATTGAGTAGTGGCTCAGTGAGCTATAGACCTCGAGTCACCCCGACCCGTTGATGTTTAGAGAAAAAAGTTTTTGGTTTAGACAAAAAAGTCTTATAAAGGGTATAAAAATCTTAATAAGGGAAACAAATAAGTTGGTGCCATTAAAAAAAAAATTATGACTGAATTACAATATTTTTAAAGTTTTCAACCTTTTTCGAAATTTGATTTAGTATGTTGAAATTTTTCAAAATGGCGGTAATAGGTGATTCCCGCCATTTTGAAAAATGTTGACAAACTGAATCGACAAAATTATCTTACAGAATTTCACATGAATCGCTTGAGAAATGCGACTTGTAGGCGAAAACAACCGGACAAACTGACGGGCAGCCGGACAAAAGCATTCTTAGCTAATCTCGAAACTGAGACGCTTCGCTCGCTCGGCCAAAAAGTCTTTACATTACAAGCTTCTATTTAGATTCACCTATAACCTTGATCAAATCTTGCTAGTTAAATTTGACCCACTTCCCGGTTTCTAATTGAGCTGAAATTTTGCACGCATACTTAAAATCGTGGGAGAACCAAAGTCACTGACATAGCCCAGCGGATTAGCTCGTTGAAATGGCAGTGGGCGGGACACATAGCGCGACGAACCGATGGCCGATGGGGCAAAAAGGTTCTTGAATGGCGACCACGTACTGGCAAGCGAAGCGTAGGGCAGGGCTGACCAGGGTCGCTGGAAAACGCTGGATGCAGGCCGCTCTTGATCGGTCATTTTGGAAATCTTTGGGAGAGGCTTATGTCCAGCAGTGGACGTTATGCGGCTGAAATGATGATGATAATGATGACTTAAATCTCGTGACAACGCAATATTATAATAACATGGAGCTGATCTGATGATGGAGCCGGACTATGGCCATAGGAACTCTATAATGAAACGACGCAATCCCATCGAATTTGGGCTCAATCGATTTGCTTAGAAAAGTCTTTAGACAAAAGCTTGTTTGAAAAAATATTTTATTAATAATTACTTGTTATTTGTTAATGTTTCCTAAAGGAACTAAACTGAAGTTTAGATTAATGTTATTGGATAAACAAAAATGTAGAACGTACCAATTTAATATCTTCCCACGCAGTTCGTCAAAGGTAATCGATGAAATGGGTAAGATTTCGAAATAAGTATGTCAAAGACGATATGGGTCATACGGGTAACAGTCCCCCGTTACTATTGATTTCCTTTTTAGCCCCTGACAAAAATAGAGATAGTATAAGTTCTTCTTTGCGTGTCGATGGATTTTTGAAGTGAAAACTTCTTTAGCGGCGTTGTGCACTTATTTTGGAATGGGTAAAAAATGTTAAACTCGCGTCAGGACACGTGACCTGATCGAAAATTTGTAAGATGGATGGAGAGTAGACAGCTGGCGCTTCGTAAGAGAGGGAGTATCCCCCTCTCTTTCTACGGCGCGGCGAAAATGTATGCCTGCGCCTGCTGTTTCGTTTAGGCGGCGCAGGGCGCTTGCGCGAATGTTCGTGTGTGTTTATGTTACAGCGTGCTACGCACATCCATGGATGGTGACAGCTGATGGCTCGACCGTCTGTGTAGTGGCCATACTGCTGTGTTTTCACTTCTGCCGGCACTCGCAGAGTGCAACCCGTCGTTTTTTTATATTTGATCAGCCCAGTAGTATCCAGGGTGCAGGTGGTAGGGCACCCGGGACAGGAAATCAGGTGCGCCATAGTTTGTGGAGAGCTTTTGTCCAGGTGGAAAATGATTCATAGCTCACGGAACGCGTGCGAGTGTGGTTCCTCTCCACAAACTATAGTATAAGTTTGAAGCTAATGTCTGTCTGTCGATCTGACTGTGGCATTGTAGTTCTCGAACGGATGGACCGACTTCGATGCGGTTTTTTATGTGAAATCAAGTTCTTTTGCGTTATAATGTTCGGATTTTTGGCCAAATATAAACACGGTATCGAGAGAGTCGTGGTTTCGAATCTCAATCGAAGCGAAATTTTTCATGACATGTTTTAATTTGGTTCTTAGCTATGTTTGACGACAATCCGTTCAGCTGTTTAAATAACTTTAAAAGTTAGCTTGAAAGACGGGATTTTTTAATTTACCTGGCGAATAATAAATGGCTTTATAATATCAATCGGTTGGAATATGTAGTTCCGCCACTGATCACTAACTGCCTCCGTGGTGTAGTGGTTAGAGCGTTCGGCTCATACCCGGAGGTCGCGGGTTCGATTCCCGGCGGGGGCAACGACTCTGTGTTGTTGTCCTAGTTTGGTTAGGACATTGTAGGCTGATCACCTGATTGTCTGATAAGTAAGATGATCCATGCTTCGGAGGGCACGTTAAGCCGTCGGTCCCGGTCACTGTCTTTGACATTGATCGTTACCTAAAACCATGTCAGAGGCCTTTAAGGCGGTTAGAAAACTCTGACACTAGTGTTAGTCACTAACACACACGATAAGAAGATGAGACTGATCACTAGATGGTGTCATCAGTCATCGGGTTTTTTTTTAATTTGCCTGGGAAATAAACTTGTCTAATAAGAATAAGAAATAAACATACATACTATTACGTCTTTATCCCTAACTAGAAGCAGTGCGCGTCTTCGCCCGCGTTAACTACACGAGTGAAGTCGCGGGCGTGGTGCAATATAGCCTATAGCCTTCCTCGATAAACGACCTATATAATACCGAAAGAATTTTTCAAATCGGACCAGTGGTTCCTAAGATTAGCGCGTTCAAAGAAACAAACAAACTCTTCAGCTTTATATATAAGTAAGTATGGATGGGCCAGACAGAGCATTTTGGATCTTGTGGCTCTAAGCAGTAGAACCTAGGACTGCAAGACTTAAAGGCCACTTTTAGCTCGATGTGGGCAAAAAGGTGGATGAAGGAATTAAAATAGTAATGGGTTGCTAGCCGCATCGCCTATTAACATGATACGAATTTTCGCCCATTCTCTCGATCGACTCTTACGATCTGCGTGGGAAGAGAAGCGGCTGGTATATTCTAAGTTTTATCTTTTCTCCCAGACCAGCATGTAAGTTCGAAGAGTTAAAAAAAGCTTTTCTCTCTCGCCGTTGTAATGTTGTCAGAATATATCAGATAATCTGAGCTTAAATTAATTAAAAGAAAACGTTTTCACGTCTCAGAATATTCTAGAAAACGCGAAATAAATTGGCTGACAGCATTCGGGCTGAAATATTTACGTTACTGAGTGAAATCATTAGGCGTGCCCCGCGGGAGCGAGCATGTTACACGAAAACAGCGTTTTTAACTTACTAGCCGAAACCCGCGACTTCGTTCGCGTAGACTTTATGTCTCCGGAAAATGCTCATCAGGCAGAACAACTTTTACTCAAGCGTCATTTTTATATTTCTTATGGTTAAGGTGGACCATTACGGTTCTGCATCAGGTGTTCCATTTTCCGAATCCAATTATACCCTATCATGTTGCCCAGGCGTAACAGCTATATAAAAAAAAGTTTCATTTGAATCCGTCCAGTATTTCCGGAGATTAGCGTGTACAAAAAGAAAATAGGCATATATTTTTTTTAATTCTTACTCTATCACTATGTCTGCATCGCCCATAGTTATTTTTTTGAAAATATATTCATTGTACAGACTCATTTTTTTCCGTTATATTATATGTATAGATATAGATAAGTTTGACGATGTCTGTCTGTCGCATCGTAGCGCTCGAACGGATGGACCGATTTCGATGAGGTCTCTCCAATTCATCTGGCCATCGAGGACAGTGTAAGCCAAATCCTCTAGCTGCTCTGGCCAAGTATGGCTCTGTTAGTTTAGAAAGGGTCATGCTCCTGTAGTCAATCAAAAAAAAATCTAAAATGTTTATTTCAGTAAGTAGCATAGTTACAATAGATAGTAGTTGGAACCTACTTTTAAGTAAAAAAATACTTGTGCCAGTAGGCTCCGCTCCTCCATAACGCTAACATATTGTACCTACCAGGTAAAAAAAAAATTACTTTAACAATTTAAACAAAAAAAAAAGGAAATATTAGTTAAGTGTGCGTGTGTATGTATGTGTGTGTGTGGGTGTGAGGGCGTGTGCGCGTGTGTATGTTCGTGGACGCGCGTGCGTGTGTGTACATGTGAGTGTGTGTGTGTGTGTGTGTGTGTGTGTGTGTGTGTGGAGAGTGTGTAGTGGAGACTAAAAAAAGACCTGATGATGATGATTTGATTGCAATATCCATCCCCGTATCCTGTCCCCGCACCTCTCCCCGTTCTCGAGTTGTGAAGGGTGTTGAGAAAGAGAAAGGCGGCTGCAGCCGCTTGCACTCTCTTTCTCAACACCCTCACTCAACACTCCACAAGGCGAGAACAAGGAATGAGAAAACATATTGCGCGGGCTCTAGGAGTTTCCGTTCTGCATGTAATACTATATCAATTCTGTGATATTGTATATCCTGTCCGTCTATCTGGATTTAAATTTTGGACCAGTTAGTTGATCATGACTTTGTGGTTTTTCATCATTATCATCATCATCAGGTCTTTTCAGTCTCCACGGCAGGAGCACGACCCTCTCTATACTACCAGAGCCATGCCTGGCCGAAGCAGCTAGAGGACTCGGCCTACACTCTCCACGCTGGCCAGACTGGCTGCTGAAGGACTTGGAGTGGTCCTATTCTACTCTGCCGAAGACCACATGGCTTGTTTTTTTTTAATACGTGAATAAAAATAAATATATCCTAAAATTGTAAAGACAGCATGTCCTCGGCATTAAACAAATGCGTCATAATGACAATGTCAGAAAAGAGCTAGTTACAAAAGCTTTGCGGATTATGTTTGTTGAGAAAAACGCTTTTTTACGTCTTCATTTACTAGTGAATGTCGGCTTATAATAGTCTGGGACTCTATTCATTTGGTCTTAAGTCTTATTTATTTTAATAGCAATTCAATTTTTTATTTTTTAACCGGTGACAAAAAAGGGGTGTTGTAAGTTTGACGTTAACGTCTATCGGACTGTCTGTCTATCTGTCTATGGCATCGTATAACATCCATATCGTGAAAGAAGCAACTTATACTTGTCCTTATTGATAATTTCCGACACTTTAAACTACCCTCGCTTTATTACCTTACCATTTGCTTAAATTTTAATTAAAAACCAGTAATGTAATATACATAAAAACCAATAAAATTATAGATTGATTTGATGCCAATTAATAGTAAGATTATAGACTGATTTGATGCCAAATAATATTAAGATTATAGACTGATTTGATGCCAATTAATAGTAAGATTATAGACTGATTTGATGCCAATTAATAGTAAGATTATAGACTGATTTGATGCCAGTTAGAACTGTAAACCGTATGACGTTGAAATTTGTTGATTAATTTGTAAAAATCATAAGTATTTAAAATTGTATTCGGTTAAGCTGTGATAATTTAGTGAATAGTAGTAGAATAGATGAGTCATCGTCATCATCATCATTTTTGCTGCATAACGTCCACTGATGGTCATAGATCGGTCATTTTGAAAATCTATAGTTTAAAGTATATACTTTGATTTAAGATACTCGAGAAAAACATATACCTACTAACCTATGCCTATATAAGCAATGGCCGCACTCACTGTCTTAATAAGATTCTATGAGATTCACTCATTCAATAAACGTAACACAAAGAAAATACAGCAACATCCACGTCTAGGGTTTCTAGGAACCCCTCCGTCAAGTTGATGTAAATATAACCCCCCAAAGAGGTCGTTATTAATTACGTATTTCTTAGAGAGCCCTCTCTGTAGCTATGTGTGGCCATGAAAACAGCGGGAAGACAGAGGCGTAAGACAAAGTTAGGCCGGCTTCGGTTAAAATGTAATACAGAAGGAAATAATGCAAATATTCATACATACACACATACATATTATCACGTCTTTATCCCTAATGGGGCAGACAGAGCATTTTGGGTCTTGCGGATCTAAGCGCAGACAAAGCCTAGGGCTGCAAGACTCAAAAGCCACTTTTAGCTTGATGTGGGCAAGGTGGATGAAAGAATCAAAATAGTGATGAGTTGCTAGCCGCATCGCCTTTTAACATGATTCCATTTTTCGCTAATTCCCTCGATCGGCTCTTACGATCTGCGCGGGAAGAGAAGCAGCTGGTACATTCTAAGTTTTTTCTTTTCTCGCAGACCAGCATGGAAGTATTCGCGTCTTGAAAACCCTCCTCAAGTTGATGTAAATTGTAAAATAACCCCTAAAGAGATCGTTATTAATTACGAATCAGTTTGGAGAGAGCTCGCGCTGTAGGTATGTGTGGCTACGAAAACAGCGGAAAGACAGGCTTGGAATAAAGTTAGGCTATTTTCGGTTATCATACAAATTTCTTACAGAAAAATCTTTTATATGCCATGTGCAAAGATATTTATGATAAATTGCCATCTACACTTAAAGAGCTACCGTTATATAAATTTAAATCATGTTTGCGTAAATGGCTACATAAAAGAAAGTTTAATTCAATTAAGAAGTTTTTGGAATGTAAAATGAAACACTGCGAATTCGATGCATGAATAATAACGTAATGTTAAAATTCAGAGCACTGATTTTTGCATGCTATTAAATATGGCTAAATAGGTTTAAGCTACTGTTTTTGTATATTATACCTAATATTTGTATTGTACACCCTATATATTGCAAATCAAATATTATTGCAATCAAAAATTTAATGCAAATATTTATTTATATATATATTTATATATTTCTGTGATCTCGGAAACGGTTCTAACGATTTCGCTGAAATTTGGTATATGGGGGTTTTCGGGGGTAAACAATCGATCTAGATTAGTCTTATGTTTGGGAAAACGCGTGTTTTCATGCGTTTTTCTTTTCACGCAGAATATGGTTGCTAATTTCATCGCGCCGACCGCCTTGTTTTTAGCTCAGCGGTTAAGGATACCGACCGCTAGAAAGAGTGTTACGAGTTCGAGTACCACTCGGTGACTTACTTTTGTATTTTTTTTATGTTTAAGTTTATGTATAATTCTTTATTTTGCATTGTTTTTAGACAAGTTTATAAAAATGTAATGTATAATGTTTGAGATGTAACCGAGCAAAGCTCGGTCGCCCAGGTACTAAAAAATTATCTATCTTATCCAACAAGTGACTAGGTATTTTTTTAAAAGAAGGTTTTATCTAGAACAATGAACTTAATAGTTGAAAGTGTCTTTAAAATGAATCAAACGAGCCCAACCTCAATGGAGTTGCATCTTTTCATTACAGAGTTCCTAAGCTATTTAATGAAATATTTTTGAATTATTATTTTTTGCGTAAAGTTACTATTGTGATGGCAAACTACGTCACGTTGAAAACGTGCACTCCGAGGAATAGATAAGGCTCGGCGCAAACGGGCCACCAAAAAACGCGGCCACCCACCACTTTCCTGTAGTTTTTTATACATTTTGTATGGACTCGCCGCACACGGTGACGCCGGTAGCAGCCACTAAATTGGAATGAAAGTGGTCAGTGGCCGGGTTTATTGGTGGCCCGTTTGGGCCGAGCCTTAACCATTCCTCGTCCTTTTTAGGGTTCCGTAGGAAACAAGGAACCCTTATAGTTTCGCCATGTCTGTCTGTCTGTCCGTCCGCGGTCTTACCTAGAAACGATAAGTACTAGAAAGCTGTAATTTGGCATGGATATGTATATCAATCATGGCAAAAAAGTCGTAAAATAAAATATGGAAATATTTTTTTTTTTAGGCTAGCTGCCATACAAGTAAAGAGAAAGTCAATATTTTTTTTCTAGACAAACACATTGAGTGGGGTATCGTTGAATAGGTCTTTCAAAAATATTGCGAGCTTGTGAACACCATTTTTCGATTTAAAGTCACGAGTCCCCCCCATCTATCTGCTAAACGGTTATATATGGACACGTGAAAAAAATCACAGCTATAGTATATATAATGTAGTTTAAAGGAAAACTATCAGAGCTAAGTAGAGTTAACAAATTAAAAAGTTATAGGCGATCAATTTATAAAATGTACACGAAAAAAAAATTCATACTAATTCAATAGATACACGCTTTAGACATTTTTAGTGGCATGAACTCAAAGTTGGCATGTACAACTACGGAACCCTACACTGCGCGTGGCCTGACACGCACTTGGCCAATTATTTAACGTGAACATAATCGAAAGTTTGCGCCGAGCCTAAGGTACGCTTCATTAGGTGCGCCTAAAAATGATTACGCTTCGAGGGATACTCCTTTTTCGTGGCCTAATCTTAATAAATAGTCCACGTAAGGCGCGCCCGTCTTAATTCCCGGTAGATTGAATAGCGTAAGATTTCTCACGCGGCCACGTGTACGGCGGATCAGCTAGCCCACGGAATACCAATGCTGGGCAAACTCACGTGTGCCGAACACTTTCCGACGTGTTTCCTTCGAAGGCGAGGATTTCTTACGTCTATTTGACGTGATGTGCCTACCTATACGGATACTGTTAGTGAGCTAGGAAAAAATTGATTTTTATTTTTAACATGCTTCTGTTGTACCATACACATATACATTCTATCCCGTCTTTATCCCTAATGGGGCAGACAGAGCATTTTGGGTCTTGCGGTTCTATGCAGAGCCCAGGGCCGCAAGACCCAAAAGCCACTTTTAGCGTCATGGTGGGCGAGAAGATGGAAAAGCAATCAATACAGTGATGGGTTGCTAGCCGCATCGCCTGTTAACATGATTTGCATTTTGCCCATTCCCTCGATCGGCTTTTACGATCTGCGTGGGAAGAGAAGCAGCTGGTACATTCTAAGATTTTTATTTCTCCCAGACCAGCATGGGATAAATCTATATATATTCTGTTGTAAAGCCAAAGTAATAAAGGAAAATGAAATAAGCCCTAAAGACCTCAATGTAGTCACGTTGTTTTATCACTGAGTTCCATTGACCACCTTCCGCGTCTGATAAATCAGACCCTAGACATCGACTGCCATGAAGTGTTTGTCAAGACAAATTAAACAAGTCTTACTGAATGAGGTTACGTTGTATTGTTTAATTACTGAGTTCTCTCGAATATCTCCCGAATCAATAATGAGAACAGCTCATTGACTCCTTTATATTGTACTAGCTGTACCCGCGGGCTTCGCCCCCGTGTGAATTTCGAGATTAAGAGTACCCTATGTCCTTCCCCGAGTCTCAAACTAATATTATTAGTAGTGTGGCATCGCCTATCTACTTACTTACATACTTACTTACATATAGGGTTGCTAGGTCGCCAAACCTAAAAGCCGGACAGACCAGCCAGTTTGGCCGGACATTTGGGTAGAAAAGCCGGACACCCTACATTAT